>JAWNOF010000022.1:4936250-6170312 GCA_035046165.1 Drosophila rubida
AATTTGCTGTAGACAACGGCGCTGTCTTCCAGATAGCGGTGCCACCATCGCCATCGCCTCCGGCGCGTTGCCTAGCTCCGGTCTTGAGTGATGATAGCGGCGTCGCCGATCTGTTACAGCGTGAAGTATCCACCATATTTGATGCGATCAATCTATTACGTCCGCTCATACTGTAAATTTCTATATCAATTCGAATGCAACTAATCTTCAATTACGCTTTACTGAGCTGAAATTTCAGTAGTTACGATAATTTATAAAATTTTCTCGAAATTCGAATAAATATTATTTACTATTTTGAAAAATGTGTTTAAGCTACTTAAATGTTTCAATTATAAAAAGCCAACTTTGTCGATTTTCAACACAAACCAAACTAAATGACAGCAAAAAAAATGTGTATTAGAAAGCAAGCCAAGCTTTATATAAATAATTTCACGGATTGCTTCGTAAAAACCCTTCAATAAAGAATATTTTAAAGTCAAATATACGGAATTACGAAGCATTGAAAAAAAGCATGATTCGGCAAACTTAAACAATATATGTATATCATTTGATGGTCATGCTGATTGTATCAATACTGATTATGAAAATAGAAATTATAATAAAACTAATATTTTCGATTCTAAATAGTGTACATAGTTGTTTATTTAAGTTTTGATTAGCATATATGTAGGTATCCAGTGTTCAATTTCCCCGTATTTTATTACGTAACATCCTGCAGGGTTAACACATAAATTGATCAAATCCAGCTAACGTATGCAATGTACGAAGTTTCACAAATATGCCAAAAAAAATGGTTTCTTATCGCATAATTTTTGGCGAATTTGATATGTTTATAAGTTTCAAATGTTAGACTCGAAACTCACAAGTTCTCGAAGCATAGTTATTATGGCTTTCAATATACACACGTATGATGAAATGCGCATAACACAACACAAGGCAATTGTAATTGTGTTTGAATACAATAGGATCAAGTACCTTCATCCAAGAACGTATATGATAGATTCAAAGGAGTTTCTAGTACAACTCGATTGAATCTACAAAATACGACTAATATTTTTAATATTTTGCTCATGCGAACATGGTGCAATCGAAGCAGCCAATTTTATTAAGGCTGCTTCCCTTGCACCATGCTCCCGAACAGCAAGGTCAAAAGAGGATTACAGTGAGACTGGAAGGGTCACGGAGTAATCCTCATAAATATAGTTTGCACTACATAATATTGAATTATGATATAACACATTTGCTTTTAGGCTTTTTAGGCTCCGGTCTTGGTATGTATGAATAATTTATCGTTGAACCCACATCATCAAATCTCGATCTTCCCGTAGGAATGTAGGCGTACTGGCTAGTACGTTGCGAATTAATGCTGGCCAGTGGACCAGTAGGCGAAGCAATAACTTCGACGGCCTTCTCATAATGATTTGTTCCTGTTTTCAAATTCGCACGTGGATCAGCATAAGTTGCAGATTTGGTCACAGTCGAGTGTGGGGTAGGCACTGTTTTCACATTTGATACGGCCGGCTTCAGAGTAGATAAAGTGTTGGGCTTGCCGTTAACAAAGAGCCGTTGCATATCTTCCCTAAGTGAGCGAATTGTCTCAGATTCGTGTTCCACATTACGCGGCACACTTGGTAATTCATCAAACAACTGGTCCAGGTCTGTCCTCTTGGCATGGGGTGTCGGAGCTGTACCAAGTTTCAACAGTTCCTCCTTGTTGTAGACCATCTTCGTGGCTGCAGATAATGTAGATTTCTTTTGGGGTGTTGCTAAATATGAAAAATATTAGAAATAGGTAAATATGATGTGCGAGAATTAATATTAAGTATGTGGCAGCACCAAATAACAACCAGAGAATCGTGAAATTGATGACAAATACAGTGCATGATTTTGATAGTTGCTGTGATCAAAATATGCGTATGCCAATTTATTGTAAACATGGGACGATATTTGGATATTACAACTGAAAGAACTGCAATCGGTCCTTTATCTGACTTCCTGGCCAACTTGACTTTGATTAAAAACAGCTGTGAATAGTACACCGAGAAAGGATGGTACAACATACCAGGCGGCGTCGCTTTCATGGGATCATATGAGAACGGTATGAATGATTACACTGATCTTGAAAACATCTAAAACGCATGTAGCGGTCATACGAATGAGAAGCGTGCTAGCGACCCCATTCACAATCCCTTAACGGATGATTCGAAATGCTATTGATTCGGCACAGGCATTTGAGTACATGCATTTGTGATCACTCTCACGATTACATTGGTATTTTTGGTAATGTTGGTGATGTTGCTGATTATACTGGTTATAATTATATCGATTTTTACTTCGCTTGAATTGTTGTCCCAATTTCGACGCCTCCTCGGTGATGGTGGTGGTGATGATTTTGGTGGTTGCTGTATGCGGCACACGATTGTTAACGTGGCCATTTGGCCGAGTTCCCTTTACGGCGGCACCGTCATTCGCCTCGCTCGTCTTATTATCATCCGGATAATAGGGCGAACCGACGAGTGTCTTTCGTTCCCGGCACATGTCAATAATGTGTCTGAATTCCTCGTTCTTGCTAAGCGTGCGGGGATTACCAATCAGTATTAACATTGACATTGGCCGTGAGAGTAAAACGTTCAAACGCTGCAAGTATGATACGAAATATATATTTACTTATTTATGGCTCAAACTATGTTATGTTTATGGAGGGCTTTTATGAGGAAACACTCACCCGACTATTGTTGAGAAAGCCCAATTTTTCCGTGAATGACCGCACAAACGAAACGATGATAATTTGCTTTTCCTTGCCCTGGAACAGTTCAACAGAGCCACAATCGATTTGATGCCAATTGCGCATGTTGAGCTGCTCCTGGATACGCTGATACTGGTTTTTATACGGCGATATTATGCCAATATCCGTTTCCGCCAGCTTCTCACCGTTAATACCAAAGTACATGAGATCCTTTACATAGTCCATAACCGCATCGATTTCCTTGTTGTTGCACAGACTGCAAAATGTTAATCGCATGGAATTGATATCTCTACAACTTGACTGATCCCAAAACATACCTTACTGAACTTTTCGAATTCATTGTTGTACCGAAAACCGAATGGAACATGATCGGAAAGTGTTCGTTTGGCGTGTAAAACCAATTTTTAGCTCGATTCACATTTTCTGCAGAAAACAAAAACAACAACATGATTAAAATATTGACACCGATTGGATAAGTTGAAATGCATACCCAGAGCAGCCTCCGTCAAGAGTTCGTTGTTGTAATACAGCTTACTGTAGAGCGACACAATTTCAGGATGGGAACGATAGTTACGTCGTAGTCGCGTCTGCACGGCCACATTGTAATCACCATTCTCGTCCAAGCGGTAGCATTCACGGTTCATTAGACGGTCAAACAGGGACTCTCTGAGTCCCCAATCGCCAGCACGGTGCGATTGCAATACCGGACCAAGTTGCTTGTGATCCCCGGACAGTATAAGGTTGGTGGACGGTGCTATGGTGCATGTGATGCCCATTAACACCTCTGCTTCGGTCGAGGCGGCCGCCTCATCCACGAACACATGGGAAAATACACTGCGCTTTTCTTCGTCGCGCCCAAAACCGCCCGTCGATAGTTTACCGGCCAAGCTGAGGGTGCAAACCACAATGCGGTAGTTATGCACCGCCTGCACGTCCGGATAAAAATGTAGGGCATACATGTTAGAGTACTCCAGCAATAGGTCGTCAATGTTGTCGATGCGCCGATCGCAGCTGGCGGCAAAGATGCGCGTCAGCGGCCGTGCCTGACTGGGCACCTTCGATATGGAGCGCAATAGACGCAAGGCAATCTCATCACAGGCCGTGTTCGAGCCAGCAAGCACCAGTATATGGGTCTCCGGACGCCGAACATACAGTTGATAGATGGCTTCACAAATGGTTGCCGTTTTACCCGTACCGGGTGGCCCGAAGACAATGTAGGGTGCTGGCAGCTTGCTACACAGGGCGATCTGTTGGACCGCCTGCTGTTGCTCGGGATTGCGTGCAATGTTCTCGTTGTGCAAGCACAAAGCACCGCTGGCAACTGGCTGCTTCGCGATGTTTGAGGGAAATAAGAGACGCTGCACATGCTCGGCGGTGGTGAGCTTCAGCTGCTGGAGGGCTCGATATTGGTAGCGCAGGACAGCGCGAACTGGTCGAAAGACCAAAGCAAATGTGGTATTATCGGGCAGATGGCGATCACAGGTGATATTGACGCGCTGCGTCGATACGCCCAAGATGCGGGCAAAGTAAACGCGCGGCTCGCGTCGCTCCTTTTCCGGCGGTCCGAACAGCTCGTTCACTTTGTGGCCCCACTGGATGAGCGCATCGAAATCCTTTAGCGCCAGCTCCAATATCACCCCATTATTGTCCAACAGCTGGCGTATGCTGTTCGGCTTGCCATTCTCCTGCTGGCCAATGACGTTGCTGCGTTCGTTGATGATGAGCACATCATCCCCGGGCGATAGCACATCTTCGGCACTTATGCCACGCGTATTGGGTTGCAATTTCACAGACAGCTCCTTGCCGAACTGGTGTAGCTCCATTTTGGACTGCTTGAGTGCCACATAGCACTGCAAGCGCTCAATGTCCTCCACCTGAAGCAGCGTTCGCAGCGTGCCATGGAGATTCTGTTGTGTCAGCTCGTTTCCCAGCTCACAGTAATTGCGATACTCCTTGTTGTACTCGGCCAGACGCAATTGCGCATCCTGTGCATCGCGCTTCAATGCCGACACAATAGCTGGCGGCGGTATAGCCGGCTCCAGGCGCCCGCCGCGAAACACCTTATTGTTGGACAGTCGATACGGGTTGACATTGAAGCTGGCCTTCGGCAACGCCTCGGTGCGCATAAAATGATACTGCTCCACATAATGTTGGCGCTGGCCGTTCACCATCTGGCTGTAGCCAATCACAATGGGCTGCTCCCGCAGAATCATGAAGACATGCGAGTCCACGAAGAAGACCAGTTGTCCAGTAGCCGGCACCTCCACAGGCAAGCGGTTGTTATACACGTAGTAGAACTGCCGCGACTGAACAATAATGAACTTCTCAATCATCAGGTCCTGCAACTGCGTCTGCAGCGTAAAGCCAAAGTAATGGCTGTCCACACACGTCTGATACGATAAGGTCAGCATTGGCTCGGCGCTGCAACGAAAGGATTGAAACAAATAATGATCAAACACGTACATTTAATAGTACTTTTTTAAATTCCACAACTTTAGTCAAAGCCATACAAATCAGTTAACTGATACAACAGCTAAGTTAAAACTTGTACAAACAAATAAATTAAATGCATTGGGCTATTCACCGGCGGCCGAGCACCGGCAATTGGCAAACTTACCGCTTTGTCATTTGTTGCAGCGATTCGAAATCTGACTCATCGCCATGATATTCTATGTGTTCCTCGTACTTCTCAATGGTATCGAAATTGCGTTGACAAATGTAGCAACCTAGTGAGCTTAGCTCAAAGTCTAAGTTACGGTGTTGTTTTTGGGTCTTTTGGTATTTTAGTGCCACCGATACAGAATTCTCATCCAACTCGTATTCTACAAAAGATGAAATTTAGCTGAGAACAATTCGAAAAAATGCTGATACATTTATTTACTTTGGGTTATCGGACCGTCGTGCTCAGAGTCCGTCACATTGCTTACGACAGCTAGATCGGTTTGCCGCTGCTTCTCATCTTTAGCATTATATTTCTCCTTTCGAAACTCTATCAAAGTCAAGCTCTTAATGCGATAATTCGGATCGCCGCGTGGGGTATTCATCAAGAAGTTTGTACGCTGCAGCAATGTACCGATCTACAAATAGACGACCGCAACACATTCATAATAAACAATGAAACAAACATACTCAAATACATATTTACAAAATATTTTTTATTGTGTTGTGGTTGCACTTCTTATCAGGCAAGCCATGCGCAAATTCTCTAGTATGCTTTTATACTCTTGGTCGTTAATAATAGATAAAAAATTAATATTGGGGATTTCACAAAAAAATAAAAATAAACATATAGTAGAATGCTGTGAGGGCTAACTGCGTGAATGTTAATAATATAAATCATTCATTTTCGATGCTGACAAAAAAAAAAACAAACAAGCTATTAACTTCGATAAACAAACAAAAAAAAAACCCTAACCTAACGCGTATTACACGCAAACATGCAAACATTTTCCATCGAAACCGGCTTTAGAGTTTGCAACAACAAAAGCAGCATGTGCATTATATTAGTAAAACCCAAACAGCTTCAGACAAACCTGTGACTCATGGGAGCGGGAAACAATCGCTGATTGATAATTGGTAAAGTACTACGGCGGACTGATAATTCCACTTGACATTCTAGCAAAAGAAAGTGATTAGAACAATGTGCCAGATCTAACTCTGTTTTTCAAGCTAGTTTAAATTGTAGTCATTATTAGATTTAAGTAATTCGTTCTAGATATTGCGAATCAACTCGTAACTGTGTGTTTGTTTACTTCATTTGCAAAACGAATCGTTTAATGCTTTACACATTTCGCTACACTTATCAACAAGTTTTGCTAAAGCTCCCGTCGAGCTAAACAATAGAAAACAATTCGTGGGTGCTCGACAATAAGATACCCTGTTACTCGACCATTAACGTGTTACTAACATTACCGGGGAACTTTATCTTTATAACTTTTATATTATTGATTACGATTTTTGTGTGATTCCCCGAGTTGTGGTAAAAGAGCACTCAACGATGGTCACGTATGCGATCGAATCATGTGACTGCTTCCATGACAATGCATAAAACCAATGTACTCTCTTTCAAAGCGTAAAACTATAATTCATATGGTACTTACATTAAAGGCTCCGTTTACAGAGAGCTTGACGCGAATCCCAGTGCTGTTGGGCTCCATCCACAAGTATTGATCGAACTCCTTGCGCAGCGTCTTCTTGTCCACATACCAGGCGCTGCGGGCACTAAACACTTGCTTGTCCGTCATCTTGAGCAGAAAGCAACCAATAAGCTCTCGCTCTAAGAGATTCATTTATCAATGGGTGTTGAAAGCTGATGTTCTAAGAGCGATAATTCGACACTTACCCCAAGATTTCCGTTGCTGAATTCCATTTAAATCGATAGCATTGCCGCTGCAGTTGTTGTTATTGTTGCTATTGTTATTGTTGTTGCTTTTACTGTTCATACTCATATAGGGATAAGCGGGAGGCGTCGATGAAGGCGTCAGAATGGAAGGAGACGGCATTGTGGCTGTGCTCTTGACGACGTCGAACCTAACCTTTTTTTGGTTTTTATTCTTTGTCATTTTAAATATGTACGTACAAAAGGACACGAATTCACTGTGTACACACGCACACACACACAAGCACAAACTCTCTCAGACTCAAACGAAATGGCAAAACAAATTGTCGCACTCTGGATTCTGGATTATAAACTGTAATTAGTAAGAATTTTTACCGTTTTTGTTGTTTTCTTTTTAATGTAAATTTTAGCAATTCCCTCCAACACACACACTTATACACAAGCGAACACTCGTCTTATTTTGTAGTAAATAGAACCATTTCGAAAACAATTAAATGATCACCACGGCACGGCTGACAATTGCAATTGCAGCCAACTCGAAAATAAAGCGAAGCCACACACTGGCTTTCTCTCACATTCGCACAGATTGGCGAGATCGACAGCGCTTGTCATGTCGCTAAAGTGTGCTTGTGTTGAAGAGTCATTGTTCTCGGTGCGTGTGTGTGTGTGTGTGTGTGTGTGGGACTTTGGTATAAGCATGAGTAACGGTAAAAGTGGACAATTCGGCCAGTGTTGCCTTGCATAAGCACATATGCATACATAATAGATACATATGTATCCTACTTACCACTGCGAATTTTTGTTTGCGATAAAAACATGCCACGCCTTCTTAAAATGTATTATATGTGTGTATTGTATATATTTTGTTTGTATATTTGGGTATGTATTAAAATGTTGCGTGTAACACGATTCAAAATACAACTAAATTCAACATGTATGACTTAAAAATCGGACCGGGCACGAAATTACTAGATAAATTCACCTGTGTGAAGAACCAATGGATCTGCACTTCTTTTGCGGGGAAAAACTAACTTCCAACTGACGATCGTGTATTCGCTGTGGTCACAATTGGCTCACAATCCATATTGCAGTGCTGCCAGACCTGTGGATTTATGGGCAAAATAAACATGCAGTATGTATGGTATTTTGTGCGAGGCCTGGTCACACTATTTATCATAAAATCTAAAATAAAAACAAGTTCGTTTGAAATTTTACATCTGATCTTATCTTAAAGCTAACGTAAAATGAATAAAAGATTACTTCTTGGCGAGCTTCAGCTTTTCTGATCCGAATATAACGCCCGTATCAACAAGCTTGCGCTTCATGGCAAACGGATTGACCGAGTTGAGTGGCATCCGCTGTGGATCCTCGCTTTCCTCAACGCCCGTTTTGCTCGAGAGCAACTCGCTCTGCTGCGACTCGGACTCGCCATAGATATTCTCCTGTGTGTCCAGTGCTGTGGAGACATCTGGTGTGGTAGATCGCGAGGCCGCACTTGCTGCTGCCCTAAAGAGACTCGGCGAATTTGAGAAGCGTTTCAGCGCACCTCGCTTGGAGGCACTTAGCTCCATGGCTTTTGGTGCCAATTTTGGTGTGGTCGTGGTTGCCGTGGACGTGGATGTCATCGGTAGCACAATGGTCGCCGCAATGCCGCTGGCTCCCAGCAGCTGCTGTTGTTTGCGCGCTTCCTGCACAGCCTCCAACTGGGGCATCAGCTCACACAAGCGATCCGAAAGATGAATGCGACCACGCTTCGAGGCATACTTGACAGCCAGCTGCAGCAGATCTGTGCAAGCAATCGATTCGATGAGCTCACGCGCGCGGGTTTCGCATTCACTGCTGCAGGCGAGAGCAAACAACTTGATGGCCATCTCCTTCTGCAACTTCTCTGCGCCTTCCGCCTGCATGATGCTCGCACGCAGCAAGTTGTCCTCCAGCTCGGATTTCTCCAGCTCAATGTCGCAAAGCGGCAGCTGCATGCGCAACTCCTGCAGCATGGGACGTGGATTGGTCATGGGGTAGGAGCTGCCGCGGCACAGCACAGCCTGCACAATCTGTCGAGGCTCCGATAGGGCCACGATGAAATAGTTGTTGGCGACACTGGCGCTCTGCTTCATGGTGTCGCAGATGGGGAACCAGGCGTTGCTCGCCCGCCGATACAACTGCACCAGGCCCATGTTGTCCGAAAAACAGGCCGAGCCCACATCCGTGTAGCCCAGCCAGCTGAGCTGTCGACCCGGTGTCAGCGGCACAGGAAAGTGCTCCACGCGCAAACTCAATCCAGTGACATTTATCTGCATAGCTGACAAGTATTGCTGTGTCTGACTGCTTCCTGCCGAGTGGTAGACACACAGCAGACTATTATCGTGTCCACTTAGTGCGACCACTGGTCCGGGAATGCTGAGCACCTCGCGCTGAGTGCCCATCACGCTGAAGAGGCGCAGAAAGTGAGTGCTGGTGGCCACGCCAATCAGCTGGCTGGTGGCTGCCAAGGCCTCGACACTCTCGCAATCCGGCAGACCCAGCGACCATTCCTTGTTGCCGGCAGCCGCCAACGCAATCACCACCAGCTTGTTGCTCTCCGTGGAGGCCAGTGCCAATGCGCTGCGGCTCAGACTGGCCAAATTGTGTTGGTTATAGTTGTTGCTAAGGTGCAGCGCATGATGCACGCTCGCGTCATGGAACTCCACGTCTATGGCGCCATCGCCGCTGGGCTCCGTGTGTGCGGTCACAATACCCACATCGTTCCACACCAGATAACGATGCTCTAGGTCATTGGGGGTGGCGCCTGGTTGAAATGCCGACTGTTGCTTGAAAAACTTAATTTGGGCTGCGGCTGGAGCAGTTCGACTACTGGCCAGCGAGTGCCTAGAGTTGTCGTCCTCAATGCCATCAGGATCGGCATAGGTGGCACTGCTCATCACCTTACGTTTTAGCTGTTCCAAGCTGACGCCGTCACCATCACCGTCAGCCTCAACCACATCGCCGTCGTCGCCCTGTTCAAACTCGTAATCGTTGCCGCCCAAAAACTCATCCTGCTCCTCTGCCAGACCAGTTGCCATGCCATCCTGTGGCTCATCGTCGCCCATAAATATGGTGCCCAATTGCCCAGTTGCATCGCAAAATGCTATCTCATCATCGTTTGCTGTATTCCAGGCCAGGCAAGTGATCGCTTTACAGTCGCTTGGAGCTGCTTCCACCGGCAATGCTTTGCGGCGCTGAACATCGAAGATGCTCAGCTCTCCGCTCGTGGTGCCAGCGGCCAAGCGTTCGCCATTGGGGGAGAACTGGCAGCAGCTGTAGTTGCTGGAAACGCGATCGTCCTGCAGCCTATAGGAAACTTCCCAAGTGGTCGTGTTGAGCACTACGATCTCTTTGTCCAGACAATAGGCCAATTGCTCGCCGCGCTTTGGCTCGAATGATGGTGTGCCAAACAGGCTGGTGCTTTCAAAGCTGTTGGAACGCGGCAGACCGCCGAGACTCTTCAGCTGCTCGCCAGTTTCAAAATTCCAGACCTTCAGTTCGCCGTCGCCTGCAATGGAGACCAACAGGTGCCGCTCAACGTGCATGTCCAACGCTAATATGGGTCCTTTGTGGCCCTCCAAGGTGGTCTCAGCGCCAGCATTGTCGCCGCGCAGCAATTTGATGCTGGTGTCCTCACTGCCAGCCGCAGTGTATTCACCGCAAACACGCAGACATGTTGCAGGTGCAGTGAATCGCAACAGGATGCCATCGCTGTCCATGTCGGGAAAAGTGTAGGCGTGCACTGTATTGCGATCTGTAGATGCCAATAGGCGGCTGCCTGCGTGCGCGATGCACATGACGAATTCGCCCAAACAAGTCGATCGAGGATCGTCATCGCTGATGCAAGTCCAGTGGCGTATGTCTCCATCTGTGCCGCAGGTTATGATGAAATCGCCTTTGGGTGTGTACAGCAAGCCAGTGAAGCCATTGGTGTGCGCATAGCGCAACGAGCTGCGCGAGAAACTCATTTCAATTCAACTACCACAACTCAACTAAAGTATGCACTTTTATTACTGCGTTTCGCGCCAAAACAAAACAGTGCTAGTGTTGCCTACGCTTAAACATCTGTCTCTCTACAACACTAATTTTGTAGGTGCTTAAAATACCGAACGCACAAAATACTGTCAATCAGCTGACCGGCATTACAGCATAACAAATCAGTTGTAAATAAATATAAGATGTTTCAAACGTGCGCTAAGCACTTTAACTTGACCAAATGGGTCGCTTGGCGGGCCCTATCAACGCAACCCTCGCACATGAACATATTCGATCGGAATGCCAAAATGCTGCAAAAGGAGCGCGCAGCGCTGAGGTGAGATTAATCTGCAAACACCAATTTCTAATTTGTTATGAATAAATTGCTGTTCGATACAGCGCAGACGTGGGGCTCTATGACTACCTCAAAGAGGAAGTGGGATTCCGACTGGCGGATCGTGTGTTTGACATTAAGCGTGAATTCAAAGCTGCCGCCGACATTGGTTGCAATCGCGGTTACATATCCAAGCATATTCTTGCCGAGTGCGTGGAGCACCTCACACTGACCGACACAAGCGCCAGCATGCTGGAGCAGGCAAAAGGCACACCGGGTCTGAAAATGCATAAGCTGGTTCAGGATGAAGAGCAGTTGCAGGTGAGTACATAACTGACATCTTACAAATGACAACTAACATTTTCCATTTGCAGTTCGAGGAGAATTCGCTTGACTTGGTCATCTCGAGCCTGAGCTTGCACTGGGTAAACGATTTGCCCGGCTGCTTTGCCAAGATCAAGAGCAGTTTAAAGCCAGACGGTGTGTTCATTGCATCACTTTTTGGCGGCGATACGCTCTATGAGTTGCGTTCCTCGCTTCAGCTGGCCGAGCTGGAACGCAAGGGCGGCATTGCGCCGCATGTCTCGCCCTTTACACAGATTCGTGATATTGGTTCGCTGCTGAATCGCGCTGGTTTCACCATGCTGACCATTGACACTGATGAACTGGTCATCGGATACCCGAGCATGTTCGAACTGATGTGGGATCTCAAAGGCATGGCTGAGAACAATGCCGCATTCAACAGACCAGCACATGTGAGTCGTGAAACTCTGCTGGCAGCAAGTGCCATCTATAAGGAACTTTATGCGAAACCCAATGAGGAGGGCGTGCCAGCGACGTTCCAAATCATCTATCTGGTCGGCTGGAAGCCGGGTCCCAATCAGCCGCAACCGTTGCCTCGCGGCACACCGGATGTATCGCTCAAGGACCTGGGCACGATTTTCGAGAAGAGTGGCAAAATCAAAGTGGATAAGGATTCCTAAAAGACGCATGTGCTCAAATTGACCATACAAAATCGAGATAAATTGTTATAAACAAATGAAATTTGATGTTTATTTTTGTTGGGGGAAACTTAAGCCGATCAAATGATTTACGTTGTTTCGAGGAAGCAGTTATCCTTGATTATAATACGAAGGAAGGTATTACGCAGCTCTATGCTATTTGTTCACGTGCGTTTGAAACTTAAATTACGCATATAAATATAAATAGTTGTTGTTCATTATAATTACAAACAATCGCTTAAATTAAATGTGTAAATTTGCATTTTTTGCAGCAATAAATAACTATATACTCATTCATATTTCATTCTCAATTCAATTTCAATTGCTAATATTTGGTAGCATTTTGTTTTGTTTTTATGTGTTTACATATTCATGGACGTAACGTTTTTGAAATTGTGTTATGTATTTTTTGTTTGTATATTGGATTTTAACGTTGCTTTGTATTTTGTTCCATACGTATATACAAGTACAATTTACAACATGTCTTTAATTATTTATTTAGTACTTCCATATCCGTTCTTCAATATGCAATTGTGTGTTTTTTTCCTTGTTATGTTGTTTGTATTAAATACGATTTGCTCTTGCTACAATATTGTTCATTTCGATTTGCGTATAATTCATGATTGCTTCTTATAATTCCATGTCTTATGATTGGGGCATGAGGCCCTCGTCAGATTTGGCTCTGGTTGTATACCTACAATATCAATATCTTAGAAGTCCCTCGAGAAACTTGAGCCCTTTCACATAAGCACAAAGTTTCTTTACAAGCACACTTTGTTAAGATTATATGTACAAAGGAAAAACTTAACTTAACTGCGTCAAGACCACGAACTGAAAGTTTACGAATGTGTATTTCGACGTTTTTTGTTTTGCTTTTGCGGATTCTCCGTCATTTGTTTGTGGCAAGGCGAGACAATGCTTAGAACTATGCATAGGACAATGCCGAAGTCGATCATTTGGAACTACGTCTGGACGACACTAGCATCATCATCATCATCATTATCATGGTCTTGACGTCATCATCATCCCAGCGCCAAAGGCGATCGCGGTGGCACTGGTGGCGGTGTAGCTGTTGTTGTTCTACTAGTGTTACTGTTGGCTGCCGCTGCTGATGCCGTCGTCGTCGTCGTGTTGGCTGCAATGGTGGACGACGGTGGCAGCGGCAGCTGACGTCAGGTGCCCAGCAACAGCTCCCGTTGCGGTGCATTCTGCAACATGTTGGCGGTTTTTAAATGAATGCTGCAAGTATAAAGCAAATTAATCAATCGTTCATCGCATTCGCTTCAATGGCGACTCACTTATTGTCCTCCAGTGACATGGTCTCCGATGAGCCGTGCGAGGCAACTGAAGTACCTGCAAGCGAACTTCGTATTGAGTGCGAATCCTCTGGTACAGTAAGCGTAACTAATTTGTTTAATTGTTGTTGTGGTGGTGGTCGAGTGTTCACACATTATATTTTATAAAAGCCAATTGGTTCCAAATTGTTTCGATTCCGTTCCCATTTAGCCAATGCGTTTCGTTTTGAGAAGAATTTACATTTAGTTTTCGTATTCAGAATTTTGTTAAGAGTGTTAGTGTTGTTGTATCGTATTGTATAGTATTGTTGATGTTGTTTTGTGCAAAAATAATGAGTATACTTTTCATTAATCAATTATGAGCTGCAAAACACTTGAGTATTCTAAAAACTGAACATGCACAGTGTCGAAGAAGAAAAGGAAACAATAAACTAACAAAGAACAAATTTCAGTACAAAATCATATATATATATATTTATTTCTTGTGTGGCATTTATCTAATATAATTTTATAATAATGTATACATTATGCTTTTGCTAGACAAATTAGAATCTACAACTTGAATTTGGCTTCAACATAAACTAATGTGGGAATATATGTGCATGTTCTGATTGTTGCGGTTTTCAAAAGAATAGCAAAAGAATATCAGAGTTTCGCTTGTCTAGCAATCTTATAGTGCTAGAAACTCGAAGCGGAACTGTTCATAAATAAATACAACCTTAAATGTAGGCAGACACATAATTTAAATATAATGGTATTTTGTTTGTTCTACATAAATGTATCAGGAATCATTAAGTGGGGGCGGTGTTAATAAATACGTAAGTAGTTAGTTGGTTGCTTGTGCATTGGAATCGTTGTACGTATTGCTGGAATCGTTGGTAGAGTAGTAGTATCTTAGGAATTATCAGTGGAATATGACTAACTCATAATATATGTATGTTTGTATATGTAATATCAAAGTTGTGAGAAATTTCAACGTAATACAAAACGTTATTATAGTAGTAATGTATAAGATTATGTGCTAGGCAAATTTGAACAACTGTTTTGATAGCCAAATTAAAGCTAATTACATAAATTTCTTTCGCTACTTAATTGGCATAACAATTAACTTTGAGCAACGGTAAGTCGAAGATCAAATACAGTACAAATAGAGACTAAAGACGCGTATTCTCCACGCTCAGCGCATCATCTTCTTGCTCCTGCTCTTGCTCTTCCACTTGCTCATCTTTTCCCCCCATCATTCCATCGTTACCAGTACTTGCTTTATTGACAGTAATCACACTCGGTTTGTGCACATTCGTTGTGTTATTCAGCTTGATCTGTTGATCGCCTCCTTTCCCGTTCTGCACAATGATTCGCACACCGTGAGCTGGTGGAGCTGGAGGTGACACCGTCGTCTGGTGATGCAAATGCAGCTGCTGGCTTTGAAGCGCCTCCAGCGCCATGTCCAGATCGAGACGATTGCGACTGTCGCTATCGCTGCTGAAGCTGTGCCTCTTGCCCCGGCCATTTGGCAGTGATTCAGCCGGCGTGAGCTGGTGCATGTGGTGCCAGGTGGAATAGTTGAGATTATTAACGCTCTGGCTGCGGCTATCCTCGGGCCCGGTGATCACGAACCCATTGCTATAGAGCGAGTTACTGCTAATTGCCGGAGATGTGGCTAAACTAGTCATACTCTGATAGGTTTTCATTGAATACGCATCACCTACGAACAATAGAGATTACAAGGCAATTTGCGGGTTTTAGTTTAACAATGTTCTCCATTACAAAATGCGAGATATAGACAGAGTGACAGTGACAGAGAACGGCACACAAATCACAGAGCTCCAAATGTCCCACGCAGCGTTGAGCGTTAAGCGTATATTGGTTTTATTGGAATGCTGCATGATACATGATGACACATGGACCATGGACAATGTTAGACAGTGTGTAAGTGTGGTCGAGGGTGGTGGGGTGAGAGATCGACGTAATTACAAAATGGGACCACCTTCAGAATGGCATGTGAACGGAGCGAATTTATCATATAAGCGTGAATCAGCGGGTTATACTTATGTTTTGGATAAATATTATTACACGAGAGTACAGAACACAGTTGCCACAATATTGCTACCGTGATTTTAAAAATAGCTTATATTCTTGGTATTCATTGATTTCAGAAGGGGTTATCAATTAATAAGTATGTACAATTTTAGTCATGTGTCCACAACAACCGAAACTCGTAGCATCTAACACCTGCTGCTTACAGAACAGAAACCGGGGTAGGCCCAAATCTCGGAAAAACCACATTCAACTCTTTGCAAATCTGTTCGTTGTTTTCCTGCTAACTCGTTCAAACGTTTCCAACATGCAGCAAAACAGTGGTTATGAATTAATCAGTATAACAATAGAAAATAGTAAAAGAATAAAAGAAATTACAACTGGAGCTAGGCACGTCTACAATCCTTGCAGATTGCTGTTGACAACACTCATTGAATTACTAAGTATTACAATAACGAACTCCTAGACAATAAGAAACCAAAACATTACACTAGTATGTACAAAAAAGGGGAACGTTAAACAATAAATACATATACAATATAAACGAGAGCTTGGCATATGAATAAAACGATAATAAGTAGTACATTTAACAATGTAAAGTTCATATAGTAGTATTTAACAATGTTCTGAGTTCATACGACGTTTAAATATATATACAACATTTCGAATCTTGATGTAAAAGCTTGCACCACACACTAAATTCTAAAACTATCGCGTGCCAACTATAATATTGATTAATACTTAATATTGATTAGGTGTAGTGTTTGTGGATTAGGTAAAGAAGCAAGCGTTAGTATTTGTGTAGGGTTTAGTAGTTGTGCTAAGCTATGTAATATGAATTGAAGACATCAACTCACCTGTAGCACACTCGGACGTCTCGTATGATACAGTCGATTGCACTTCAATTGCGTTTTGTTCTTGTCTGTAAGGAGCATAAAAACGAATCAATGAATATTTGCAATCACATCGATTGTAATCACATATTGTCCACCTTGATATCACATCGGTTAAGACTTGCTTTTCCGTATCGGTGTAGTCGCGCCTACGCCCGGTTTTCTTCTCTCCATCCGCCTCCACGAACACGCCCAGCTGGCGAGTGGGAAACTCATTGGACTTCGCTGGTGGCGGTACATCGAGTTTAAGGTCCTTTAGCTTCTTCATGACACGCTCCAGCGCCTGAATGGCATCGTCGTCGTTGTAGCCAAAGTTCTTGTGCAGCTTCACCTGCAGATACTCAATAATGCCATCCATGTCCTTGAGGCGCAACAGCTCATCCTTGTGCAGATAGAGAATGGTGACGGCCATGGCCAGAATAACTCGGTCTCCGTCTAGCAGAAAAGTGTCCCACACACGTAAACTCAGACTAAAAGGCACCTGTTACAAGTACAAAAGAAAACATTAAAACATCGTTGTCTGGCTATGCTTTAGACATAACTTACGCGCTCCACAAAGACGACAAAGAACCACTTGATGGCATAGAGCAAAGCGTCCACATTGTGCTTAATAAAGTGTTTGTGCAGCTTGCGCATGATCTTGGACAGGATGCGATCGTGGTGCTCGATGAAGCGAGTCAGCTTGGGGAAGCCTTCGATGAACAGTCCATGCATGCCATATTTGCGATCCGTAATCAGAGTGTTGAGCGCCCAGAACGCCTCCTCCTCCTGCATGTAGAGCAACAACACGCCCGCCACACACGCCATCCCTTGGCAGTATCCCAGCTCTGAATTGTAGATGCTGTATGCATTCAGCACATTGAATAGCGAGCATTGCTTCACGCTGTAGCGCTCCCGATAAGCGAGATTATCACGAAACTGCCGATTTACGTCCGCATCGATCTGACGCGTCTCTGTGGCATTCTCTTTGGCCAGCTGCAGCATGCGTGCATAAACGCCCACATTCGTGTCCATCGAGTGCTGCACATTGAGAAGCTGCTTCCACGCTGGCCAGCGCATGCGGTCCGGAATACCCTTGTAGACACGCTTGTGTAGTTTGTCCTGCGGCGGCGGCCAATGGTTCAGCATCTTCACCCACTTTTTATCGCGCTCCAGCTCAATCTTTGTGCGTTGCACTTCTTGTGAGTCGCGTGATGATGGCAGGCGGGAATCGTGCATAAAGCCGTATCTGATAAACGAACAAAAAAAAAAAGTTAGTTGACATCAATTGTTCAGTGCCATCGTCGTAACTGATAAGATAATGACGGTAATTGCCGTAGTAGTCGACTAGCAACCGATTTTTATCAGGTGTTCAAATTCCGGCGAATATTTGAACGCTGATTCGAAGTTTTTTCTTATGAAAGCTTTTAAATGCCGTCAGAGACATGCATGAATAATCGAATTCTAATCAGATTTCACGTCTTTTCAAATCTCACTCCAGTTTACTTCTTTTCTAACTTGCATTGTCATCGAACTAAATGTTATCGATCCTCGCCAAATAAATGGCAACGCTTTCAATCAGTGTGCACACATCCTTAATTGCCTTTTTACCATTTAACAGCTGTTTGCTTGCATTCTGACATCATTTTGACGTTGAATGATATCACAACATACCAATTGCCAGAGATTCGCACTTACTTGTCGGTTATGTGATAGATTTCGAATGTGGGATTCTCCCAGGAGTCCACCACATTGTTGGGATCCAGGCCCAGCTCGTAGCGCTTAAATATATCTTCACGCTCATCCTCGGCGCGCTTCACTAATGCATGTTGCTGCTGTTCGCCATTCTCAAGCACGGCGGGCGGAGCGGCTGTCATTGTGGGCGTGAGCAGATAGTGGGCAGCGCCAGTTTTGCTATCCAATTGCTGCTTCTATTGTTGCTGTTACTGTTGATTTTATTCTCCGTTACGGGTCCGACTGTGGATCCGCTTTGACGATGCTTGGCAAGAATGTTGAATGGGAGCGGCTGCTGTTCGGCGATAGCGCGAAACTTTTCAAGATAAAAAGTCCGACGAAGTAAAAAACAAAAGCATTAACATATGAAACCGAACGCACAAAAGCACACACACACACCAATACAGTCGCAATCGCACATTCACTCACTTACATACGCACACACACACACACACACACACATGCACACACACTATCATTTAAATGCAAGTCTTCGATTTCGATTTCACTGCAAAAATAAAGAGCAGCAACGAGCGTTAGTTACATGGTTGTGAGTGTTTTTCTTATTAAATATGCAGCAATGGCAACAACAATAACAGACAGAGAAAGAGAGAGTGAGAGAGGCCCAATAAGCGAGGAGAGTGTCAGCAGCGTGCGCGCATCACACAAGCGTGGCCAAAATGACGTGATATTCAATAATATTTAAAAGCGTCGTCCATCGAACAGCGGCGATTGAAAACCGCGACAAAACACTACACTAAAAGTTACTCAGAGACGCCCCCACACTCTAGTCGACGAAAGGGAGAGCAATCGCACTCACATTGTTGTTGTTGTTGCTACTGCTGCGGTTTAATTTTATGCTGGCGGTGCTTGTGACTATGAAACATAAATACGCTTTTAGCTAAGAAACTTGTGTTACTCCGTGCACATACAACAAGATTGTCAAAATTGTGCACTTGGAAAAAGTGTTCACACACACTTCCTGTTTTGATTTTCTGCGATTTTGTTGTATTTTTGTCAACACTCACTCACTTATACACAGACGACGCTCACACACAGAAACACATATGCACACACTCACACGAAACTTTCAGTGTTTTGTTCTTGCGCTTTCACTGGATTTGTGCTTGGAATGTGGCATTATTTATTGCGTACAAGTATTGCTATTATTACCATTTAATTTTGTTATAATTTATGTACAAAATGTATTCAATTATTTAAATTGAGCACGTTTACTATTTTTTCAGCCTGCATTTTGGGCGAGATTGACCTAACAACAGAACCGAACGCAGTGTGACCGCGGCGATAACGTTTAAAAACACCACCGGTATCAAAATAAATACTATTTGGCTTCAAGAAATACCATGAACCACATATTTGCAATATTTTTGTTATTTAATTATAAATTTGCTGAATTAGTCTGTTATTACATATTATTTAAAGTTGTGTTTCTGTATAGATAACTATTTTGTACAATTTATCTCTGCTCATTAAAATATTATTTTGTTAACAGCAGCAGCGTTGCCATTGCTTTGAATTTGCCGCCAATGCATGTCCGGCAACATTAGCTTATCGAACTAGATTAATAGGTAGAAATCGATATTTCACGCTTCTGTCTCAGTGTGACCACATCGAGATACTGACAAATATATGCCTTCTAATTTTAACTACGATTATGTAAAAACTTAACCTTTTAACTCCAGTTAGGAATTAATAATTTATAATGTAAAGTACACTTCATAGGCGAGCATTGTTTTAAAGAAATAATTTAAACGCCGTTCATAAAATGCTGTTTAAAAAGTGCGCCAATTCACAAAGGCTCAATTACTCGGCAGCTAAAGTGTGCCCAAGCGTTTTTACGAATTGCGTTCGATAAAAGAAAGTATATTCATAAATTCAAACTGCGGTCACGCTAATCAGGTTCCTACGTCTTCGACCATTTTTTTTTGGCGTGAATGTACTTTTAATTGTGCTTGTTGAAATTGTGTAAAAAGTCAATGAAAACCTTTCGAATACATCTAAAAAGTGTTGTGCTGTGCACTAAACGCTCAAGCACGTTAATTAGCATGCAGCAAACAATGACCACACAATAATTCCATTGAATAAAACGGGTATGAAAATCGTTTCGACTGAAGTGCGTAGCAAAATTACTACGAATTTCTTCTCGTTGTCCACTGTACGCAGCGCATAGTAGAAGCAATGTTGTACTCGTTCAAACGAGTTACTGGCCAATGCTGGCTGCGGACATGTTTTGACTGATGCCTACCATCGGTTGATTGACAATCACTGCGATAGTCGACACTAAAAAAAATTAAAATTTGCTATTACGATTTAACCAACGGAATGCAATTTTATTCGCAGTATTCATCCCGTCATAGGACAAAATAGCGCCCGTCATCAAAAACTTTGAGCTGCTGTGCAAGCGTGTCAAACGATTGGCATTTTGAGTGCTGTTGCCGTTGCTTGTCCACCTACATCAGTATGGTTTCAACGCGCCAAATGTGTGGTGCTGGCGCCGGCTTCGAAGAGACACCAACGTCCACTCGAGCCTCAGTGGTGCGTCGCACCACACAATATCAACACCACCAACATCAACAACAGCAGCAGGTTGCTGGTTCCTGCTCGACGTCGGCGACTGCAGCACCTGATTTGAATTTCCTCGATTTGCCCACGGAAGTGATCCATAAAACACTTGGCTACTTGGATTACAAGAAGATTAGCAGTCTGCGATCGGTGAGTGTTAAACCCCAAAAATACTTGGCGGGGGGCACGGCGGCTGTGCTTGCTTCATTATTTAATCAATAAAAAGCAATTTGCAAAATGTAAGTAGAATGCGCGTGGGTCGCGTCGTTGTGACTCAAGAGAGGCGCGAGGGTGTCGATGAGGGTGAGGGGCAGTGCTGCCAGTTATTCAACTCAACTACCTGCCTGCAATTTGTTGATGTTGTTCTTGTTGCTATTGCTGCTGTTTTATTTATTATTTTTACCACTCAAAAGTTGACGCTGTGCCAGAGTTGAGCGCGTGACACGAGCAATTATCGCGAATTATTCGCATACCTTATCTCAATTCCCTCCACGCGAACAAGTACTTTCGCGTTCTATCGGTCAAACGGTAGAACAGATGTTAATTGCATTACGCCGCAGGTATCGCTGATTTTCAAACAAGTCGTGTCACGCACACATCACTGGCCTGTTGGGTTCCTTTTGGCTGTACACTTTATTTGGTGTCCGTGACTGCACTTCTGCCTGTGTTAGTGACTGGTCCTGGGATTTGTTGGGTATCGCAAAGTAGGTAGCCGCGTAATCTGATACATCCACATGCTTGCATGTTAGAGAATGCCTCCGAATATTAGAGATGCGGGCCCGATGCTAAATATATCGTTGGTGCTTTTGTTTTTTACTTATGCATTTTGGAACTAAACCACTTGTGCTTGCTTGTAGGTATCCAATCGGATGAACGACATTTGCATGAACATGCTGAATGCCGCGTTCTCCAGGCAAATCAAGACGACATTCAATCGATTCCAGTCGATCAAGGCGAGCATGCCACGTCGGGAGTCGGCACGGCGCAATCATCCGCTGGCCTGTGAATGCGACATTATCGAGACATGTTACATGCGCCTCTCACTGCTCCAAATGTCCATGGGGAAGCACATTGAGCGTGGCCATTGTTGTTTCTTTCCGGGTGCCGTAAGTAGACAATCTAATCAGCTTGGCCGTTAGCTTAACGCAACTCTATATGTCCCGACAGATACTCGATGAGGTCCAGTCTATTTTGAATTATATAAGTATTACGCCGCGACTGCAGCGTCCATATCGCGTCACCGACGAACTATTTGATCTCTCCACCATGGCCATGGAGTATTTTAAGGACCGCATTGAACCCACACTGCCTGGGCTGGCGTACAAGGACTTCTTTCAATTACCCATCACCACAAAGCGGCGTAAGTTGTCAACATTTTATTGTTGTCGAGTGGAGCTAGTAATCTTTACTTACACCTTGCATCGATAGCTACTCTGGCCATAAGCTCGGATCTCTCGGACAATTCGAATAACTCACCACCTCAGAATCATATGGTCCTGCGTAAGGGCATACGCAAGATCAAACAGGGCATGAAGATGTACAACAATCAGCTGTCGGTGCTGCGCACTGAACTGCGGACTTGCAAACGCAAGGCCGGAGAGCAGGCCAAACAGCTGGCGGAGCAACAGAACCTGCTCGCTGAGCATCAGAAACAGACTCTCGAATATGCAAGTCGACTGGACGAGAATGACAAGAAGAATGAGGAAATGGCCCGCAAATTTTCCACATTGCTGCAGGTACACTAACTTACCCACTCTTCATATTCGGGCAAAGTTCAGAAATCAGTTAGAATCGATTTAGGCTTCTATTCATAATACTTTGCAAGTAATCAGAATCAATCAATATAACTTATTACTTGCATACCTTACACCTGTGAAAGCAAGTACATTTTGGTTTTAAATGCAGTGTGGCCAGCATTTAAAACCAAAATTTACTTTCTCATATTTTGTAGCCCAACAGTCACATTAACAAAAAGTAGAAAACAGAAAAATTGTGTTGTTTAACACTTTACTTGACGTTGGTTCTAGTAGATTTAATAAAAGGTTTTTATTTAAGCGAGTGAAATTATAGAATTCCTTTGCCATTTACACAATTCAATTGTTAAACTTCTGGCTTTCTAATAACTTTAGTTTAACTTGCATGAAAACGAATCGAATTTTCTCGTTAGTGTGAACAATTCTAATCATTGATGAACTATATAAGTTCACTTAATTGAATTGAATATAGCTTTACCTATATCTCTGCATATGTTCGATTGTTTAAGAAGCAGTTTTGGTATACCAATGAGTTGCATTTAGTTTGCAAACACAGTACTATCTTAAAAGTGTTCGATCCTAGTCGACATGCCCTGCACTCGTAGTCTAGTGAGAATATCAGTTCATATCTAATGTATTCTTCTATTCATAGGAACTTAACAAATGCAAAACCGAGCTGCAGTTCTGGCGCTCCAAGAGCCCCGCCATTCCGCCAGTGTGCAGCTCGTGCAATCAGAAGCTACCGCAAGTGCTGCCGCCAGAGGATTTGCAGGCGCTGGTGAACCAGGGCGTGGATCCCGAGAACATCATCATCATCAACGATGAGATCGATGCTGATGCTGATGCAGATGTTGAGGCAGAAGCAGAGGCGAATGGCTCTGCAGTCAGCAATGAGGCTGTGACCAAAGTCACGGCGACTGTTGACAAGCCATTTGCCTCGCCGGACGAATCCACCACAGCCAAGCTGCTGGCCGTTAATTTGGCCGCCAAGAATCTGAAGCGTAAGTATGCGACGGCGTATGACAATGACACCGTTGCCATTGCTGCAACGTCCAAAGCAATTGCGTCCAATGCGTCACCGTCTAACGCGAGCCTAAGCTCGAAGGCTGCTCAACAGCAGGATCAGCAGGCAGCCAACGGCAGCGGCAACTGTGGCTACCCAGCTAAGCTCTTTTATGGCAACCAGCAGCAACTGCAACAGCAGCATCAACGCAGCGGTGTCATTGTCAGTCCCGTGTCCATGAAGCTGACAGTGATTAATGGCGGCGGCAGCGGCTGCGGCAGCAGTGGTGGAATGTCATCGGAGCAGCAGTTGCAATCAGGTGCCGGCGACACGTTGCCGGCGGCCGGCGGAGCAACTGATCCGACTGCCGGCAACGTCGAGCCGGTGGAGTCGAAGAAGGCACGTAGAGTACAAAAAGCCAATAGATGTGTAAGTGCACATGGCAAACGGAGCAAATAAGCATAAAATCCCAATATACAAATACATTTTTTACTACTTACGAATATATATACACACACTCACACATACAATACATACATACATATATAAATATATATATATATTTACATATAAAAGTCGCGACCGAACGCACGCATGCCTGCAGCTCCCGGGCGAGTGGGCGTGTTGTGTTCGCGCGCACTGTAGAGTTAAACAAGAAAGGAAACGAAAAGATAAAGAAAGGAATCAAATTAAGAATATATACCTTAAACACAAACAAGCATATATGTATGTATATGGATTACCTATATGTACATGTATAACTTTTATGAACATCTCGAGTGCATTAGGCACTCCGATAATCATTATCATTATTATTACAATTATTATTATTACCATTTACAAAATGTATCTGTATGTTCTTGGCCCGAATTGGCCAATGCAAAACCAACACACACACACATTACAACACCAGCAATCAAAACCAAGACACAACACACACACTCGTACACCTAACGAAGCTAAGTTTTTTGTAGTTTGGAGTACAGAGCAAAAGCGATAATAATAATTTAAAAGCAACATAAGTTTAATTACGATTAGTAGCCACACCCACACAAACACACAGACACAATCAAACACAACCACAGGTGTGGAGAAGAACAAATGGAGAGAAATGGCAAAGGAATATTTTAAATAAAACTTTAACGCATACAAAATCAAATGCAAGAACCACGCAGTTTTCTTTAATTAACCATTTACAATTCAAGATTGTCCTAAAATGAATCAAATTCTCATGTTGGACAATAAGTGATCCAGCTGCCAGGGAAAGCAAGTCCAACTGAGAGCACACACACAGCAAATCGGGGAAACTGCGAATGCCACAAAAGTGAAAACAATGACCGACCGACCGCCTGCTAAAGAGGCTGGCGCGCAACTAACTAAAAATAAGCGGGCTAGAACACGTTGCGTTACGCACGCAATTAGCCAAAGTACTTAGTACACAACGAAGAAGCGGTCGACCGAGGGAAATTCTAGGGGGCCAGTCTATCTACATAGAGCAGAGCGCGAGAGAGACACGGATCTCATCTGTGGGGTATTTATAATTGGCGACTCCAACCATAATCAGTCACTGGGAGCGCTCGCTTTGGGCAACCGCAACACGCGCACACCCGTGGAAAGCCATTAGAGCAAGAGAAAGCAACGAGATTGAATAAACAAAGAAACCAAAAGTATTCTATTCGTTGGCTGTCTGTCAGGCGATCACACCACGTAATCGAGTGCAATGCAGGATTACAGCGAAAAGTTGCGCGACGTGACCAACGAGCAGCTGGGCAGGTGCTGGGCAGGACTCGTTTACTTATATTGGCATTGCTAATACAACTTGTGCCTCACATTCCAGGCACTTGGTGGTCAGCGAGCGCATCGAGCCCGGCGAGACGCTGCTGGACGAGCAGCCGCTGCTGGTGGCGCCGCACTGGGAGTGCGGCCAGCTGAAGTGCGCCCAATGCATGCAGGAGTCGTACATCATCTGTCGCCGGTGCCAGGTGTATCCGCTGTGCATGGACTGCAGCGAGCACGACGCCTTCGAGTGCGACTTCTTCGCCAGCGGCGCCGGCAGTCGCATCGCCAAGGATCTGCTGGTCAAAAACTACGGCATCTGTGCGCTGCTCAAGCTGCTGCTGCTGCTCGAGGACCCGGCGAGGCGAGCGCACTGCCAGCCGCTGGTCGATCGCCCCATCGAGCTGTCACACTACCGCGACAAGCACGGCATGTGGCAGGAGCACGAGGAGCAGGTGGTGCAGCCCCTGCTCGCCAGCGGCCTGCTCGAAGCGCTGGCCGAGCAGCAGCTCACCTCGGACATTCTGCACGCGCACTGCCTGCGCATCGACAGCCACGCCTTCGAGGTGACGGCGCGCGACGGCGACACGCTGAAGGGCGTGTACGTCTGCGGCGCCAGTCTGCCGCACCACTGTGTGCCCAACACCGTGGTGGCTCTCGACGAGCAGTTCAACATGAAGCTGTACGCTGCTGTGCCGCTGGAGAGCGGCACCATTGTGCACACCTCCTACACGAACCCGCTGATGGGCACCAGCCAGCGACAGCATCAGTTGCGGCTCACGCGGCACATGGACTGCGCCTGCTCGCGCTGCGCGGATCCCAGCGAGCTCGACACGCACATGAGCAGCATGAAGTGCAGGGATTGCGCCGATGGCTACGCGGTCTGCGAGCTGGTTGCCGGCGGCGACTGGCGCTGCACGAACACCAGCTGTGGCGCCGTCATGCCGGCTAGAGATGTGCACGAGCTGCTGAGCGAGGTGGGCACTGCGCTGGTGGACGCCAAGGGCGAGCTGGAGGCCTACGAGGCGCTGCTGACGCAGCACAAGCCACTGTTCCACCCTAATCACTTTCTGCTGCTGGACATCAAGCAGAATATTGCGAGCATCTTGCGCGCGGCAACCTTGATGAACTCCCTGAACGAGCCCTGCAAGCAGTTGCTGCAGCGGCGCGTCGAGCTGTGCGCCGACCTGCTGCCCGTTTGCCGCGCCGTGGTGCCCGGCATCTCCAAGCTGTACGCCATAGCGCTCTTCGAGTACCTGGTGGCCTTTGTGGAGCTCAGCGAGCTGCAGTTCGCCGAGGCCGACATCAACAAGAAGGAGTATGCGGTAAGCCAAACAGTTGCAGTCTGATTGCGATCGCCAGGTGATGAGTGTTCTTTTTTGCATGCCAGGCGCTGTTGACGCGAGCTCGGGCTGTGGCCAAGGAGGCGCTGGACTTGCTGCAGTTCGAGCCGGAGAATTCGGCCGAGGGATTCCTGGGCGAGCGCATTGGCATGGAGCTGGAGCGCATCGAGTCGGACCTGCTGAAGTACGGCAAGCTCTAAGCACAAGCAAGTGCGCACAAATTTAGCCATAGTTTCTAGTCTGCTGGCCCTGATCGTGGCCGGCGCAGCAGGTTCAACAGCCAACCACAGGCTGCGGCCAGGCGGCGGCGGCAGCGGGGGGGTGCAACGCGCATCGATCCGATACATTTGAAATAAATAAAGAATTGCCTTTAAATATAAATGAGCCATGTGAATCGCACTCGCGCGACACGACACTTGCCGGGCGCACAGTCAGTTTGCGATTGTTAATTGGCGACGCAGCGTGCAATTTATAGCCAAGGAAGTGATAGGCAACCGTAGATAGTGCAGATAGAATGGCCGCAGTGACCGAAGATTTCCTGAGGAAGTGCCAAGTGCAGCACAACGAAACGCTGGGCAGGTGGGTGCGAGTCCAACGCCTCTCAACCAGCTACTCCTTCTTTTCTCGATTCCGCTCAGGTTTGTGGTTGCCTCGCGCAATATCGCAGCTGGCGAAACGCTGCTGGTGGAGCAGCCGACCCTGCTGCTGGCCAACAATGCAGATCGACGCTGCTGCAACTGCCACAGACTGACGTCTGCGTTCTGCGGGTAAGTGCACCCTCTGCTGAGAGGCTTCCAACGTGCGCCGGGCATTACATAAAATCTTTTGCTTCGCCTGGGGAGTCGCCAGCCAGTGTCGTCTGATGCCACTGTGTGCGGAGTGCGCGAGTCACGAGACCAGGGACTGCGAGCGGCTGGCAAGTCTGCAGCTGCTCGAGCACCAAGTGGATCAGCTGCAGGCGCACACAGAGGTGGCCGGTGCTCTGAAGTATCTGCTGCTGCGGGAGCACACCGAGTCGCAGGCTCAGTACGAGGAGTTGCTGCAGATGGAGTCGCAGCTGGCCGTCAGACGCGACACGGACATCTGGCGGCACTACCAGGAGCAGGTAATAGCGCCGCTGCAGGCCACTGGCTTGCTGCTCCAGCTGCACAAGGGCGCCGACATCAATGCCGAGCTGCTGCAGCGGCTGCTGGGCATCGCGGACATCAATGCGTACGAGATACGTGCCCCAGAAACTGGCGGTGCCATGCGGGGCATCTATATGCGAGCGGCGCTCTTTGCGCACAGCTGCATGCCCAACCTGGTCACGGCCATTGACGAGCAGCGGCACATCAAGGTCTACGCCAATCGGGCCATAGCCGCTGGCGAGATTCTCTACAATTGTTACACCAATATTCTGCTGGGCACCGAGGAGCGTCGGCACATTCTGAAGACCGGCAAGTGCTTCGATTGCCAATGTGCACGCTGCTTGGATCCCACAGAGCTGGGCACGCACCTCAGCAGTTTTGTGTGCAGCAGCTGCCCCGGCGGCTACATTGTTCGTCAGCCGGAGACGGGAGTTTGGCAGTGTTTGCTAAATGCCGAGCATACGCTGAAAGCGGAGTTTGTTGCCAATGTTCTGGAGCGCGCCAAGGAGGAGGTGTTTCATGCTCGCGATGATATCTATCGTCTGGAACTGCTGCTCGTGAAGCTGGGACGTCTGCTGCATGGCAATCATTATATCATGTTGGATCTCAAGCAACACATTGCCTCCATACTGCGACAGATTCTGCAGAACATGGCGCATCGGCCCAATCGCAAGGTTTACGAGCGAAAGATTCGATTGTGCCAGGAAATATTGCTGGTGCTGAAGGTTGTGGCGCCGGGACTCAATCGCTTGAAGGCCATTGTCTTGTACGAGCTGGCCAACACGCAAGCAGAATTGGGCCGAAAGTTGTACAGCGAGCAGGAGCTAAATGCTGCAGATTTATTGGTAAATCAAAATCGTTCATTTAATTCAATACTTGACTACACTACATTTTGTTTTAGATTGAGCTACAGCAGACTGAGGTAATGACGCGAGAAGCGCTTCGAATGCTGCTCTATGAGCCAATTTCAACCCCTGAGGGCCAATTAGCTCGCAATATGCTAAGGGAGTTGAAGGAGCTGCAGAATGACATGAAAGCACTGCAGCAAGCAAATGATGATGTTGTCAATTAAATTTATCGTTTTATTGCAAATATATTCAAGATCGTTAATTTGAATGCTTTTCCTAAGCGCCATGTTTGAACAGGTGGCAATCGATTATTTTACTTTGAGCTTGCGATATCGGAACTTGTCCCCGGCGGTAGTCGATAGGTTCACATAAAAAGCTTCAATATTAGAGGTGGAATAACATTGATGATACATAGATAATTTAAGAAATAAATCCTTTTTTTAAACACATAGCAGTGAGACTGTCAACGGTTATATATTTTTGTAATACAAAATTCATTTAAAAGAATAATTAATTTAATATAAAATGTGGCTGCAAAAACATCAATGTTGCCATAAAAATCGATGTGACAACGATTCATCGATTGCGACACCGATGTTTCTCAACACCTATTAAATATGGTTTAATAAAATGCGCAAATTAAAGAAAAGCTCAGTATTCAATATCATGCCATTGTTGTGATATTCGCGTATGGGAGGAGGACGTGCTGGTCCCGATTAGCAATTCGTCGGAGCAAATGTAAACAGAACAGCTGGCTGACCAAAATAAGCGAAGACTATTGATATAGCTGGAGATGATATGCAAGAGTAACCAGCTGTGTGACAAACAACCCCAAGTTTCCAATTGAAAAGAGGGTGGCCAAACAAAAGGTGGATATACCTCCGTTACTCGCACAGTGTTTCAGTCGCTGTCTGCTGTTTAATCCGTATAAGTTGCTCCCACTCGCTTTGATTGCTCAAAACTCGTTTTCTATTAACCATCAAAAAGTGAATTTAACAGATCAACATGCAATTTGTTGGCAATAGCACAAAGGCTCAGAGATATTGCAAGATTGTGAAATAATTTCTGCTTGTGTGAAACGGAAAAATCCCCCAACGACGTCATCGCTATGGCGTTGGCGAGCGCAGCGGGTGCTCTGCTCAAGCCACAGACTCCGCTCCAGCAGCTGCTCGAGGACATCAACTTCCAGCGCACTAAGGAGATGCGACAGCTGCTCAAAGATGGTGATTAAATTGCAATTTCATAATCCTTTTGTCAATTGCTTTAAGTTTTCGCAAACTTTGTCTACATTTGCACATTATCGATTTATCAAGTGCTCTCTAACGGCAACTCCTTCTACCCTTGTCCCATGTTAAAGTGTCAGTGCCAGCGACTGTATGTTCGTGTTTGTGCGTGTGTGTGTATGGGCGCAGATTTTGCTCCACTTTGTACGTGCATTAGTTTAGTATGTATGCATATATATGTATCTGTGCATACACAAGCATATTTTAAGTATGAGATCAACAAACCGACTTTTTGCTTTTGTTTACAGCGCCATTGAAGGGTTCTCTTAAATCTGTGCTAAACTTGGCCGAGGGGGCGGAATTTGACCTGATACTATTCAAGGAGTAATAGAATAGGCGATTATATCGACAAAACATTTTCATTCTATAATACTACATGCTTAGTTCATCAGAATATTTGATTTTTTAAAGCTAATTAGTTCTGAAAGTACTAGAGTAAAATTAACTATATAAGAGGTCAAAAGGAACGTAGGGCCATCGATTCGACTTAAAGGTGTCAACATTCTGATAGTAAACACTTATTTCCCTGTAAATGTCTAGACTGTTGGGCAGTAATTCTAGCTAAGATCAATTACTCATAATACGCATAATATTGGGGAGATAATGTTACTTTATTAAATAAGATTTTTAAATTGAATCCCCTGAAAAAGTCATCCATAAAATTTAACACGATATGCTTCACTTTGCAGACGGCGGATTTGTGGTGCTACAGGGTACAACATACTGGACGGATCTCTTCGTGCGACACTTTCTATTTCAAACGGAGCCAGTGCACAGCATCGACTCCGATGACTTGCTCTTCTTTGTGCGCAAAAAGCATGTCAAGAGCTCCTCGCGCCACATGCCAAAATATGAGGTAAGCAAGCGCACAACTCTGGCGGATGCAGTTGATCAAAGTGAATCTTATTGCTTGCAGACTGAAGTTGAAGTATTTCGCAAGGACTCGCGCAAACTGCCGATTGGCGATCCGGATGTGGATTGGGAGGAGACTGTCTACCTGAATATGGTTATACATCAGTTTGACTACACACTCACTCTGGCCATTTGCACCAGGACATCGCCCAAGGAGCTGCAGGTGCTGCGTCGGCACTCGCAGCGTGTCTATGCCAGTCCCAGCCGTCGAAAGATGGACACCAAGGGCGAGGGCGAGGAGATAACGTACCCACACATTTGCTTCATGGTGGACAACTTCGATGAGGTGTTCAGCGATATTCTGGTGCGCGATGGCGAGATGGTCTGCGTCGAGCTGGTGGCCAACGATAAGGACGGTGCCGTGCAGGGCGTCATCTTCCTGGGATCGATACGCTACGATGCACTGAAGAAAGTCTACGATGCCAGAGTAAGTGAGCCGCTAATCCACATTGATTCGTTTGCTCACCATCTCCATATGTGCACAGCAATCCAGTCTGAGCTCCAAGGTGGCGCAGCGCATGTCCTTTGGCTTGTTCAGCAGCGGGGCAGGCGTGCAAACGCGCTGTGAATTCGTGCGCATGAAGGGACCCCAGGGCAAGGGGCATGCCGAGATGGCGGTCACAAAGCCCAAGGGATCGGGCGTCGAGACGCCAACCAGCGAGCCGGGCTTCTGCGCCACGGACATGTGGGACGAGTGGGAGGAGGAGAACGATGACTACTGCACGTATCGCCATCAACGACGACTCAGCGACCCCAGCGCCAATCTCAACAATTTCTCGCGCTACGGCTGGCGCACCAAAAACAACACGCCGGACATGGTCACCAGCGGCACCAGCGCCAGTGTCGGCGCCAAAGCGCGCTCCGAGAACGAAGGCCTCGACTCGCTGGCCAGCGAAGTGTCCGAAATTGAAGCCGGCGATCTGCGCGACGGTGAGCATTGTTTGAGATTAGTTCAAGTAGTCTTTGTGTGTTCGTTGGTTTGCATGCACTATTTAGCTAATTTATCTAAATAATATATATTTGTTGTAATGTTAATATTATTATTATTAAGTGTTGTGTTTAACAACAATTAGCTTTATTTGTGTTGCGCTTCTTCTGCTTGCTGTGCTCAATTCTTTCCTTGTAAACGTAATCATGTTGTGGTTCCTAAGATTTTTCCTTAAATTAACAACTTTCAAATTTCACACTAACCTAACAAATGTGTATAATTGTTATATTATCAAAAAGGATTGCCGAAAATGTATATGTATATTGTATATTGTACTCAATACATGATATATTGCCGAGAAAGCAGGACACCTATACTACAGTGAAACCAAATTAATTATTTGCAATTTACGTTTGCTTTTAAGTTCCAAATTGTTGGTTCCTTTTCGTTTTTAAAGAATAGAACAGAGATCGAGACGGGAATGTAAGGGGACTTGCTTGAGAGTATGAAACTAATGCTTGACTTTTGAAACGGGTTTAGTTACTACTAGCTACTAGATCATTCATTCGGTACTGGTTACTGGTTAGGCCTATCCAATGTCTATATAGCACCAACTATGCCTCACACTCCGCATCCCAATTTAATAATAAACACCAAACTCAATAAATAGCGCCTTCCCGTTTAGAGCCTCCCGCCTCCCGCCATCTCCCGGTTATTTATGATTTCCCTTGCTTATTTGGCGAAACAATTATATTATAAGTTGTGCTTGGACACCGATTGTATGTCGGATGTTTTATGTGTCGTTGTATATGCTTTTAAACGCAAACAAAAAACCGATCTATATCTACTTGTAGATCAGCAACGTCCTGCTTTCTCGGCCTCCGCGACTAAACTGCACCCAAATCCGAATTGCGAAACGCTCAAGCTAGCTCAAGCGTGTGCTGGTGAACCAGACACAGACACGGCACCAGCTGCCACCACGCAGTCTGACCCAGTTCCACAATCCGTTGACGAGGTCAACGAGGTAGCCACTGCTGCGCCGGCCGTTACTCCTCCGCCGCTCAGCGTTGCCGTCGAGGTCACCGTGTCAGGCAACAGCAACAGTGGCAGCGGCAGCAGCACCGGCTGTAATTGCTTCGGCGGCAAGAAGTGCAAGAAGCGCTGGACATCGGCGGGCAGTGCTGTCGACACACCGGTCATGTCGGAGGTGTACTGTCCCAGCTGCGAGGATGCATCGAATGAGACGCCAGCCTGTCTCAGCAAGATGCCCGACAAGCGTCAGACGAAGCTCAAACCCAAGCCGCCTAGCATCCTGTGTGTGGAGAGCGAGCTGGTGGTCGGCAAGCGCGGCAGTCTCCGGCTCAGCGCTAGCGACACTAAGCGCAAGGGCAGCAACATTACGCGCAGCGTCTCGCTCAGCGCCGCCGATCGTCGGACAAGTGTGCCAATTCCCGGAAGTGCCAAGAAGACGCCAGTGGCGGCGCGAGTGCGCATCGCCAAGACGAAAGAGGCTGACAAGGGCAAGGACAAGGACAAAGACAAGGAGAAGGACAAGGATAAGGAGAATGATAAGAAGTCTTCCAACCAGAAAGCCAATGGAGCCAGCAGTTTGCTGGCCAAGATGTCGCCCAAGAGGTTGCGCAACGCCAAAGCCAGTGACAAGGAGAAGGACAAAGACAAAGACAAGGACAAGGACAAGGAGAGAGGCAAGGACAAGTCGAAGGCGACGCCCAAGACAAAGAGTAACAGCAGCAGCAGCAACAACAATAACAATAACAATGCCAAAGCAGCGACTGCGAGGGCTACTGCAACGGCAGCAGCTGCTCCATCTGGCACTGATGCTGCAGCCAAGGCAGAGGAGTACGAGCTGGCGGATGATGCCACCTCGTTGAACGGCGAGGCCGCGGAGTCGGGCGAGAACGCGAGCTCCGCCAAAATGGCCATACTCAGCGAAAGCGACAGCAAGCTGATGATAAGCGTGCGCGGTCGCGAGGAGCTGCCCGTGGTGGAGCAGTCGGGCTCCCCATCGCCGCCCACAGTGGGGCCAGTGACGGTGTCGATGCACCGCTTCGAGAAGTGTATACGTGTACCTGTTAAATCAGAGAGCCATCCATTGCAGCTGGACTTGACGTTGACGCCAACGGCGTCGACGCCGGCTGACCGTGCAACCAACGATAATAACGAGGAGCAACAGCAGGAGGAGGAGACGGGCGCCACAAGTGGCAATGCGGTCTCGCCGCTGCTGAACGGCGAGGCGGATGTGGCCAACGGCAATCAGCCGGCGGCTAGCAGCGCCACACTGCCACGCACCGCCAAGCAATCCTACTACAACAAGGTGCTGCATCTGGTGCCCAAGCGTCGCACGCCGGACGGCACCAACATATACTATTGGTGCGATCTGCCCAAGAAGGCGCTCAAAGGTCATTGCCATACTTTGTAATCAGTTATCAATTATTGTCAAACAGTACTTCAGTCATTCTGCATGCACATAGCATTTAAGTCGGTGAATCTTGAATTGATTTTGTATTTTGTCCATTTGCTTGCAGAACTCGACGATGGTGCCTACAATCCGCTGTGGACCAGTCGAGGGTTCACTCAATCCTTTCACTTCTGGAAGGAAAACCGTCGCCAGCAGTCGACGCCACTCAATGCATTCCTCACTTATGTCACACTGCCCTGGTGGAGCATTGCCAAGGGTGAGTTGCAACAGTATAATTGTTGAAGTGATGAAATTATTCGAACTTCTATTTGCTTTTCAGATTTGCTGGATCATCGAGAGACGCCTATACTGACCTTTTAGTATTAGATGTGGGCTCCGCTTGTGATTTGCTATAATTATGCTTTAAAGTATTACCTATCAAGTCTCTTTAATTCGTAATTATCTTAGTTATCTTATGTGATCTTAAGTGAACGCGTGTATCTCAGGTAGCAAACATCATCTGGCTGCACCTTAACCTATTCCTAATTTGATAAATTGATTGTAACTGCATCTAGATCGGTTAACCTTGACCAAACGCCAACATATTCTATTTCGCTATGATTCCGGACTATAGCATTACTCATAGATGCGAATAGCCCAGTGAACGTGTGTAGTATAACAGTATGACAGTACGAGTATAACGAATGCAACACCAACCTACAAATTTATAAACTATTATACTTGATATTATGCTGCATTTTGAAATGATATAAAGATTGTTACCAAAAATCAAATGTACATGTAATACTATTATTTATATACATATATTATATGGCGACATTTATACTATATACGTGCATATGGATGTACAATAATATATGTTTATGTATAGAGACAAGTGCGAAAGCGCAAAACGAAATAAATAATTGCGTACAATAATAACAATTCGACAATCAGTCCCAGCTCGAACCGAGGCCTCCTGCCGAGAGTCGTGTGCTATATTCAAATGCGGAAGATATCGCTCAACCTAAGATGATTTTCGCATATTGGTCAGCTGTTATCCATTCGGATCCCGTGGCTGCAGATTAATCGCAAGGAGCAAAGTACATATGCTAATCCACGAACATCCATTGTGAGAGCCGAGTGTGTGTCTCAGTAATCAGCTGTCAGTCGGCTCATTTTGATGATAACTCGAAGAAGCAGCTCAGAAATGGGATTCAGTCTGTTTGTGTGCATTGTCTGAAGCGGTCGCGTTGCGTTATTATTATTTCGTGTTGTGGTCGAGCAGAATAACAAATATAGATTAAGATTAAGATGTGGCATTCACTGTCGCTGCTTGCCAGCCTCATTGTATTTGCCTGTGTTGTGGCCGGCACAATTAGTCCAGCCGCTGGTTGCTCTCGAGCGCCCACACACTTGCCCCATGGTCGACGAACACGCGGCGATAATGGATACAAATTAATTGTGGCTGATGGTCCCAATGGCTATGTGCCTGGCAAGGCATACAATTGTGAGTAAAGGTGGCCTGGCGTGCTCTGGCACGCTGCAGATTAAAAGGTTTCATAATCAGTTCTGGGGTCACGGGGCCGAATGACCCCACACAGATAACAATGGGCTGTCAGCAGTTGAGCACATAATAATCATGTATAATGTATGTACATTTATCAAATCATGCATTTATTCTATGTTGCTGAAGTTGAAAAATGTACAAATTCAATTTGTGTAGTATTGTGAGTTTCAGAAGGCTTTACGTTAATTGGTGAACAGTTTCAAAATGATTTTTGAGATGTTCGTATCTGAGAAATCCACGTTCGCACTGCGGGCAAGAGAAATTGGGCCGATGGCTCAACCGATGCTTTTTGTAGCGCGACTTGTTGGCGCTGCACTCATCGCAAAACTCACAATAATAGACACACCTATTGAGTTTGGGCAGAAAGCCAAACATAAGTAAATATGTTTCGACTGTCGAGGAGAGATCCGCCTTTTTGAAAAACTTCTGAGTAGTCTGCTGCGTGTACCAGATGCTGATTAAGTTTAGAATCCGCTTCATTTCACTGACAGTCAGATCAGCTTTAAGGACTTTATTTGCTTCTTCCGTAAGCACTTTCAATTCATTTGCAATCTTTTGATCGGGTTGCGCTTGGGTAAATTTTTTTATGCTCCAGATAATTTCGTGATTCTTCAGTATTTTACTGAATTTTGCTGCCTTTGTGCGTAAAACCTCACACAGTTCTATAGGTCTACGGTCCTCGTAGTTCACATCCTTAATAATAGGCAACTGTAAATAATTGAATATATTAGTTAACGTTTATCAAACTTTAAACTTGTAACTTACGCCAACAGAGTGCAGAAGAACTGAATTAGGGCGTAATTTCGGCTTGGGTGACTTCGACTGCTGCTGCACCTTAGGACCATCTAATTCCCTCAGTGATTCATTCAAGTTCGTCTGCAATATAAAGATTGTTAAAACTTTCTCTCTATGGTGTTGTTAATAAATGGATTATTATGCTTACCGGAACAAAATCAATAAATCTACCAGACTCGTGCTCGTGCTTTGCAATTTTTCTCTTAGAATTTTCCAATTTCATTGGCATTTTAGCTTCCTCTATCAAAGCCCCTGATTTACTCAATGATCTTTTGCGTTTTGATTTAATTGCTGGTCCCTCCGAGGAGAACTCCATTGGTCTCGTGGTAGTTCCTGAATATGAAGGCCTCCTAGTTTGTTTTTGGTTCACAGTTGTCGGACTGGTAATGTCAGAAAGTGAGAATCGTCGAGGAGGCTTTTGCATTTCCGTTTCAAATGTTGAATTTAAATCTGTTGCGCTTTTGGAACTCTTGAGAAAACTTAAGTCAATACATGGCAAATACTCAATCTTATTTATAACTACAGAAGATGAATTTGTATGCGTTGATTTCTCATTGTCTATAAATTTGCATAACATTGTTTTATTGCGACTCACGGGAGTCTCTATATTATTTTTCCGGTTGCGCTCATTCCGTTTTACTGATATTTCGGCTGTATCTTTCATTTCTGGTGAGGTTTCCAATTTTATAACAAAACTCTGAAATATTTCTGCTCCTGTATTTGTATCCATAATGTTTTCTTTTTGAATACGAACTAATTCAATCTCATTCTCTCCCTGAATGCCTACTTGGTTAAAATATTCAGCACTTAGTTCTTCCAAAGCACTATAGTCAATCGTAATATTTGTTACTGGCACTGCCGTAGTTGCGTTATACTTTGATAAGGAAGATTTCTGAATTCCTTCTGAGGCGCGCTCTTTTGGGAGTTTCAATAGTTTGATCTGCTTTTCACATTGATTTTCTACTACAGATATAGGTGCAACTGTTTCATTATCCTGATGCATTGTTGCACTTGCTGAATTGATTATTTCGTAGTCAGTTATTTCGACTTGCAATGCACCAGGATCTAGTCCGATTTGCATTTCATTGGCCTGCTTATCTCTGAGGGGCACTGCTTGTGATTGCACCTCATCCAAGTCGTCTGTGAAGGACATCAGCTCGTCCACAGTATTCACGTTCTTCTGCCGTGTAAATCCAAGAACTTCGTTGTGCGCCAATTGCAAGTGATGCAGAAATTCAACCAGACTCGAGAATAGGTCGCAGCAAAAATTACAAAACATTCCCAGAATGTTGTGCTTAGCTGATACCACCACGTCGCCGCATTTTTCAAAATCTACACAACCTTCCGAAAATAGGTTGGTAAACAGGCTCATTTTGCGATTTATTGTTAATTTTCAAATCACTACAGACAGAAACAAACCAGGGACTGCGTGAATATTGAAAATGAAGATCGTAGGCCTTATCGATATATCGATATTTTCAGAATTTTTTAAAACATCGATTCTTTATGGCAAACTGGTATTTTGCAGCCGCATTATTTAAATTAATTGGTTCTTGAATAAATATTCTTTGAAACAAATTAAGAGGTTTTGATTAACAACAACATTTACTTTGTAACGCGTTTTTATTTGTTGAGGTGCGATTATAAGCGTATAATCATATATTAAAATACTAAAAACTTGAGTTGCCACCTATTTACACTTTCATAGAGATTACAGAAGGAGATGCAACAGTTATTTAAATAGTATCCGCCAGCAGTTAAATGTGTTATTTTTTCTAGTACTGCTGCTCGGTTCTCGCACGCATACGAAAATTCAGCACTTTACCCACTTCACCATCGCTGCTGAAGCTCATACAGGCGCCAGACGTCCCCAAGTTGCCAGTCCTCGTCGAGTTGGTCGCTTCCAGCTCTTCAGCGATTCTCTCACCAAATTCAATGATCGCTGCGTGAACACCGTGTCCGAGGCAGATAATCTACCCAAGACCGAAGTGCAGGTCATGTGGGTCGCTCCCGAAGCCGGCTCAGGATGTGTCTCGCTCTCCGCTATGGTGTACGAAGGACCACGAGCCTGGTTCTCAGATGACGGCCAGCTCACCCAGGTGATATGTGAGCACAAGCCGAATGCGGCAGACTCACAAAAGGAATGCTGCGCCTGTGACGAGGCCAAGTACAGTGTAAGTTATATCGTAATTTGATTAATTCATGATTATAAATATAATAAATATGAATTTTAGTTTGTTTTCGAAGGCATCTGGTCGAACGAGACACACCCCAAGGACTATCCCTTTGCCACTTGGTTGACACATTTCTCCGATGTGATTGGCGCCTCCCATGAGGCAAACTTTTCCTTCTGGGGCGAACATCACATAGCCACCGATGGTTTCCGCTCATTGGCTGAGTGGGGATCACCAACAGCTTTGGAGGCTGAGCTGCGCGCCCAAGGTCCAAAGCTACGTACGCTAATTAAGGCCGCTGGTCTGTGGTATCCCAATGTCAACCAGAATACATCGTCCAAGTTCCGTGTGGATCGCAAGCATCCAAAGGTTTCGCTAACCTCCATGTTTGGACCATCTCCTGACTGGGTGGTTGGCATCAGCGGTGTTGACTTGTGCACCTCGGACTGCAGCTGGAAGGAGTCTCTCGACTTTGATTTGTATCCCTGGGATGCAGGCACCGACAGTGGCATCACCTACATGGTAAGCGGATGTCGCACTTCAAACTTGGAAGCCCTTTCAAAATTACTAACGTTTACATATTCTTAGTCGCCGAATTCTGAGACGCAGCCTAGGGAGCGCATGTACAAGATTACGACGATGTACCCTGAGGATCCACGTGCACCATTTTACAACCCGCAGACTCAGACAATGACACCCTTAGCGAAGCTGTATCTGCGCCGCGAAAAAATCATTTCCCGCAACTGCGATGACGACTTCCTGCAAGCTCTCCAATTGGAAGTTTCTGATGATGCCGAGGAGCACGACACTCGAGGTAAGTTTTAAGTTAGCCTTGATGGTGTTTCCAAAGATGAACATTTCTAATAGAGTCCTAATAAAATAAAAAAAAAACAAAAGCCATCAAGCAAAGCACTAAATTTTCAACCTACAGTGAAAATCTCATTCTATCCCTAAACTTGAATAAAGTGATCCTAATTACTAATTACAGCTGAATGTCAAGTGAGCGACTTCAGCGCCTGGAGCCCCTGCTCCGTCACCTGCGGCAAGGGCATTCGCATGCGCAGTCGTCAATACTTGAATGCTGGTCTGGCTGAGCAGGGCAAGTGCACGCGCCAACTGGTGTCCAAGGAAATGTGCGTGGCAAGCATACCGGAGTGCGCCGGCGGCACGGCTGCTCAAGAACGCGACGATGATGAGGGCGAGAATCTTGCCAATTCGCAGTCGCTAGTTAGCAACAATGGCGAAGGAGCTGGCTTGTGCAAGACAACGCCGTGGAGCGTGTGGTCCGAGTGCTCTGCCACATGTGGCATTGGCATCACGATGCGCACACGGACATTTGTGAATCCGCTGGGTCGCAAGCGTTGTCCACACATCACCATTGTCGAGAAGAACAAGTGCATGCGGCCGGATTGCACCTTCGAGCAGGTGGAACTACCCGATCCCGACTGCCCCACCACGCAGTGGAGTGACTGGAGTCCTTGTTCCAGTTCCTGTGGGCGCGGTAGTGCAATTCGCAAGCGGCTGCTGTTGCTGGAAGACGGACCGGAGAAGGAGAAGTGCACGAAGCGCATGGAACTGCATCAGCAAAGGGAATGCCAGCATGCTCTGGACTGCAATATCAACTTGGAAATGGCCAAGGAGATCTGCGTGCAACAGCCCGAGGTAGGACCCTGTCGTGGCAATTACCAGCGCTATGCCTACAATTTCGAGACAAAGCGCTGTGAGCCCTTCACCTACGGTGGCTGTCGCGGCAATCGCAACAATTTCCTCGCGGAGAACGATTGTCTGCTCACCTGCAGCAAGATCGAGGGTCATGAGCAGGAGGGCAACGTGCCCAAGGGTTGCGTCATGTCGGAGTGGTCCAACTGGACGCCATGCAGCGTCAGTTGTGGTGTCGGCCAATCCGAGGGCTATCGCTTTGTCATCAGCGAGCCGCAAAACGGCGGACAAGCCTGTCCCAAGCGTCTGGTGAAGCAACGTCGCTGCGTTATGCCCGCCTGTTAGGCAGCTGAGAGAAGCTCAGCAATCTGTTCATTACTAACCACAACATTCGCTTTCGATTGTGAAATTCCAAATAAAGTTAACGTAGCTTAAACGATTACAGCGTGTCTTGATCATGTTTGCCATGTACATAATGTTTATTATTGCTCGTAACTTGACACAATTAAGTGCCCCGAGACACTAATTGGATGGGTATGCTCGTTTGGCCTTTGGAATGTGGAAAAAAAGATTTAGCTTAGAAGCACATTACAGGTAAATACAAAATGGTGGTATATGCGGACCTGTAATGAGGAAATATCTATTATTATACATAAGTATGAATATGCCACAGTAACTCTGCAAATAGCGAATAATCCAAGAGTAGATAAAATATGAAATGCTTGCAAATAATTGTACTCAAGACATACCAAAATAGACTTATGTAGTTCAAGCATGACCATGAGCGATTAGATAAACAGATCATAAATCTTTCTGTGTGCAGCAGGAAGGAATAATCGTTTATTAAGGCCTAGAGGATTTTAAGAAATAAAGTCAATTCGAGCTAAGCTAAGTACGAGTATATGACCAACATTCACTTTACTCTTCGTTACACTTAAAGGCCACATAATTCCATCGCATTCGATTAATTTGCCTAGGAAGTATTAAAGTAATGGGTATGCATTCAGTCGGAACGTGCAAATGTTTTCATTGGCGAGCAAGTACACTGCCATTAACTATTTTCCGCTTGCCCCAGCACTTACTTAAGGCCGAATTCGAGACAGAGGCAAGTCACTTTCTCTAGCCGAAAGTGCAACAGTCAAATATGTATTGTGTGTTCAAGAAACGCTTTCCCGACTATATTGGCAAGCGGCAACCAGTTTAGTTGGTGCTAGCAACTTGTGGAGTGCAAATGGATAAGTTACAGGTCAAGTTTCCACATCGCATACGCGACGTGGATCCCGTCACCAATGCAGAGCTCTTGGAATACTTCAAAGGTTTGTACGAACCCTACGAGATTCTCGCACAGTAATCTTACGAAATACAATAGGAGAGCGCACGGGATTTGTACAAGTTGGACCAGAGGGTTACTTCTTTCCCCACAAGTACAAAGTGCAGGCGGAGCAATACTATAACTTTGAGGCCCGACCCGATGATGTTTGGATCACTACTGTACCACGTTCGGGCACCACCTGGACGCAGGAGCTCGTATGGCTGCTCGCCAATGACTTGGACTTTGAACAGGCCCGAGAACGTCCGCTAACCGAGCGTTTCCCTTTCTTTGAGTGAGTGTAAATATAAATTGCTGAACGATTGTTAAACCTTGAGTTTTGTGCTCAGATTTCCTTTGTTTGTGCATGATGCTGTTAAAGCCGAGCTGCTGGCGGAGAATAAGGACAATGAGCCTGCCAAAGAGTTTATTGAGCTCATTTCTCGACCGGGTTACGAGACTCTAGCTGAACAGCCAAGAAATCAAAGGCGCTTCATCAAGACGCATTTCCCATTTTCGTTGATGCCACCCAGTGTTTTGGATAAAAAGTGCAAGGCAGGCAACCAAAACAAATTTCAATGCTCTGTGAATTCCAATATATCCAACTGATTTCAGATAATTTACGTGGCGCGGAATCCTAAAGATGTGGCCGTTTCCTATTATCACTTAAATCGATTGTTCCGCACTCAAGGTTACACGGGCGACTTTGAACGTTACTGGCGGTATTTCCAGCAAGGATTAAGTATGTACATATATATGATGTAGCTTCTGGCAACCTTGAACATGGACTCTTTCAGATCCCTGGCTGCCTTACTACAGCCATGTCAAGGAGGCGAAGGAACTTAGCAATCTGTCGAATGTGCTGTTTCTGAACTATGAGGACATGCTGCTTGATTTGCGGGCGACTGTGAATCGAGTTGGCGACTTCTTGAATTGCACACCGGACGCGGAGGGTCTTCAAAGATTGCTCGATCATTTGAGCATTAAGAACTTTCGGGAAAATAAATCAGTTAATATGCATCAAATGGCAGCCGTGGGTATTCTCAATGGCGGTGAAGAAGGATTTGTGCGTAGAGGCGGCAAGGACAACGCTGCGAAGCAGGATGACCAGCAAGAGTTTGTTAGTAATCCCAATCTGCTGAAGAATGCCAACGACTGGGTGCAACACAACATTGAAAAATTCAAATCAATGCACGATAAGAATGTGCATTGAAAATGTTATCGATTCTTAAGTTCGATATTTACCGCCGCGTTTACATATGTTAATCGACTTTTGGGTTTTGTACTAAAGCAGATAATATATTTATAATTGAACAACTTAATATTTTTAAAGCAAGTAACACTGTGTTTTAATTATTACTGGTAGTTTTTTAGAGGAACAGCGTACTTACCTTTATCAATCGTGTTAGCTCATCGCTAAGTCGATCAGCTGTTTTGCCGGCTCTTATTCTATTGAGAGGGAAGCAATGTTGTTACTTAAAAGATTTCATAGCACAGTTCAGCGTATAGCACAAATTAGCAGTGCCAGCAAGCCAGGAGATACGCTGCATGTGAAGGTGAGAATCAAGTTTAATTCAAAGTTCCGCTGGTATCACAGTTCTAGCTCCACAGGGATGGATCAAAAACGTAAGGAGGCTAAAGAACAACATATTCCTGGACATCAGCGACGGCTCTACCAGTGAGAAATTCCAACTTGTCGTGCCGCGTAACTCGGACACACAACAGCTGACCTCGGGTTGCGGTGTCAGCGCTGTTGGTTGCGTCCAGGTGGCACCCAACGGTCACTTTGAGCTACACGCTGATGAAGTGGAGTCTTTAAGTAAAGATGTATATGATGATTGTATAAGATGTGTTGCTCATAACATTGTTTTGTGCTATTCAAGCGGATGGACATCTGCGAGATGGCTACCCCTTTTCACCCAAGCAAAAGCATGCTCCCGAGTACGTGCGCGAGCATCTGCATCTGCGTTCCCGCATCGACTACATTGCCGCCCAAATGCGCGTCAGGCACAGGGCACAGAAAGTCATCCACGATTACATGGACGAACAGCAATTCGTGCAGATCAACACGCCCATGTTGACTACAAACGATTGCGAAGGCGCTGGAGAGGTATAATACTACGTGAATACATTTCTCGTAACTATGGAATGTCAACAGCAGTTTTTCTTGTAGGTTTTTCGCGTACAACCGGAGTCAGAGCAGCTGCTGAAGCAAATGGCGCGACAAAATGTTCCTGCAGACCAGAGCTATTTTGATCAGAAGGTATTTTTAAGCGTGTCAGGTCAGCTGCATTTGGAGGCCATGTCCTATGGCCTGGGCAATACCTATACCTTGGCGCCAGCCTTTCGTGCCGAGAACTCCAAATCCCCGCTGCATTTAGCCGAATTTTATATGTTTGAAGCGGAGCTGGTACACATGGAGCGGCTAGAGCAGCTGGCTGCATTCATAGAACGCATGCTTAAAGAAATTACCACTCGCCTGCTCAACGCAAACACTGCCGACCTGCAATTCTGCCAGCAAAGCGCCAATGCCAGCTCGGATTTGGCGTGGCTACAAGTTCCCTGGAAAACGCTGTCATATGATGAGGCGCTTGAGCTGGTTGTGGCCAACAAGCAAAGCTTTAAAAGCGCTGTTACCCCAGACGAGGGTTTCAGCAAGGAACAGGAATTATTTCTGGTCGCACACTGCGGCACACCAGTGTTTGTTATAGACTGGCCGACCAAGCAGAAGCCCTTCTATATGAGGATCTGCCGCAGCAATCCGGAACGTGTGCATGCCCTGGACCTGCTGATGCCGTCAGTAGGTGAGCTGTGCGGCGGCAGCCTGCGCGAGCACGATGCAGACCAACTCAGCAAGCATCCACAGCTGCCCAAGAGCCTGGCATGGTATGTGGAGCTGCGCAAATACGGCGGACTACCAACGGGAGGGTTTGGAATGGGGTTCGAGCGATATCTGCAGTTGATAACGGGCGTGAAGAATATACGTGATGTTATACCGTTTCCTCGCTATCCGCACAGTTGCAAAATGTAGGCATTGTTAGTAGAAGATTCGTGTATAAATTGTTGTTATTGCTGGGAAAATCGAACGCAAATTATTGAATACAATTTTCTTAATTTGTAAACGGCGGATGTGGGAGATTCCAACAGGTAGACTTGGAAGCAATACGGCATTATCTTGGACCAAGGATTCCTCTCCCTGCCGATCAGCTCATCTTCATCAGCGTGTTGAAATGAAAGCCAGAGCATTCCATTCCAGAGTTCTAAAGCTGTCCAAGCATCGGCTTGCGTCCTGGCCATGCCTCTTTGGCGTATTTCTTCTTTTGCGGACACATCGAGTCACTTTCGCCGCTCGTATCATGCACTTCGTCCACAAACCGGCGCACTGCAAACAGAATATTGTTGACAAGATTAATTCCGACAGTAAATATGATAAGCTGGCACACACCATTTGCATTGGCCATGGCCAATTTTTGTGCTATTGACGAACTAGGCACAAGAGGCTCTTCGTAGATTGGCGTCACGTCAGGTGCCGGATTAGGCAACATTAGACCCAGCTTAGAGTTGATGCTAAGTGGGGAAATGGGCTCAAATTCGCTATTCTTGAGTTGGTTGCCGGCATCACAGTTACTAGCTGGCAATCCCTGATACAGGGGTGAGTGGGGAACGGCATGCGGTGTTGTAGGAAGCTGGTGCTGCAACTGCTGTTGCTGATGCTTCATTTCGACTATGCTCTGCTGGAACATTTGATGACTGGCCGAGAGTATACTCGCTGCATTCGAGCCACTTCCACTGCCGCTGCCTGTGTGCAGTCCCATGTGGTTGGGCTCGTAGCGTGATCGCTTGGCCGGCACTACGGTTGTCTGCACCAGATTGCGGAAGCGTCCCACATTGGGATCGACGTCTTCCGGATTAATGATGATCTCCTCATCATTAAAAGTGACGTTGCGACGCTTCCGGCCTTGCTTTAGCGCATTCTGCTTGCGCAGATTATTGTCGTCGGCAATGCCAAGCATCGAGATGCGTCGATTGTGCGCCGTGTTGTACTCTGTCAGGTTCTAAAACAAAGCAGCACATATTTAGCATGGATCGTTACTGTTGCTTACCATATTTGCACTCACATCTAATTCGGTTTGACTCTCCGGCAGCCCAAGCAAAGCACCGTCACTGGTTTCGCTCAACGGCAAATCCTCCATGATGTTTGCATGCTGACCGCCGGCCGAAGGACGTTCGCGCAGTATGTAATTGCGTGTGGATGCACCAAAATGAAACGTGCTGTTGATCTGCAGCTGTGTGGGTTTGTGAGCCTCCAAACGCAGCGTGCCAATAAATGTGCCGTGTGCTGCAAAGGCAAATCTATGTTAACAACATAGTTTACAAGTCGAGAATGGGGAAAATTTTACTGGAGCCCAGGTCAACGAGGTAGGCAATGTTTAGGTGCTTGTGGTAAACAAAGGCGGCATGCACTCGTGAGCAGGAGGCGTGGTCAATGCAAAAATCATTCATTTGGCTGTTGCGGCCAAACAAATAGCAGCGCTTATCGTCCACCATCAGTTTCTGAACCAATTTGTCGTCCTTCAGTACGTCTAAGTGCAACCCAGTGGGCGGTTTGCCTGCCCAGCTAGGAATATCATAACTGTTGGCCATTCAATTCGTTGTAATTTAATAGACACAGATAAACAGGATAAATCGTTAAAAAATCTCTCAATTCGATGGTGTACACAAGACTAGACCGGCCGCATTGAATTTTACACTAAATAATACCACACACAGTGTGGGAACGACAACTTAATAGTTGTTTAACTTAGGTTGGCAGCACTCGATTTATTGAATTGCAATGAATGTAAACAAGGATTATATACAAGCCGCTCACGTCTATTTAAAGTTCCGAGATGGAGATGGCTTCTCAATTGTCATCAAATGCTGCCTTTGTAACACAGGAGGATTGACAGAGTGGTCATAGCTTGCCAGCCACCTTGCTGCCAGTCATTCCGTTCTCCAAACATGCTTTAGAAGCCCTCCAATAGAGCACGATGAAGAGATCCAGGCAGAAGTTAAACTCGAGCTGCAGAATCAGAGGAATTACGAGGAATCTCAAGCTGATGTGGAGGATACGGAAATAGAAACAGAAGAACAAAGCGAGGACTTAATTTCTGCGGATGAAGTGGATGACAGCCCCTGCCACCAAGTAAATTTAATAGAAGTGAAGTCCTTGTTTATACATACATACATTGTAAGTAACTAATAATTCATATGTTTTCCAGAACTCGATAGCCAACAAGCGCAACCAACCTTTCTACAGTTTACAGCAAACACATCCCCAGCTTATGCATTACTTTATTGATCAGGTGCGCCATCATGAATATCTTTGGCGCGAGGAATATAGGAACATGGATTTTAAAACAGAGCGAACTGAAAGCGCCCAAGAAATAGCAATTTCCTTGGAAAAACGGTTTAATGTTGCCCTAATGCCGCAGGTCGTGTGTCTTAGTGCTCGTGCTCTGCTCAATTGGTTTAGAAAACAGTATGCGCTGCACTTGACCAATCGTGGCTTCCGCACCCGTCACCAGAATTATTTCGATAAACTGTTGAAATTCGTGCCCATCGAAGACATAAACATTGTCCATTGCAAAGCATGCCATCAGCGCTTTATTAATGAGGATCAACTGAGGCGGCATAAACATCGCAAACACTATGAAAGTCATCCTTATGTCTGTGATGTGTGCAAGAAAGGATTTTCGTTCGCTAGTCAACTGCGCATGCATCAGAATAGATTTCACAAGAAATACATTGTTTGGAACTGTAATATGTGCAGATACCGTACTCCCAATAAGTGGGATCTAAAAACACATATTATATCGCACAGTGGAGAGCGAAATTTCACTTGTGAACTGTGTGGCGTCTCAACTAAGTCCAGTTCATCGCTGGCCGTTCATCGTCGTACGCATTCTGTACCCACAATAAGGTGCCCTTATTGTCCAAAGGAATTCCGTGAAAATTACATATTGAAATGCCATGTTATTAAGTTCCACACTGAAGAGGAATCTTTGTAAATAAAATAGATAATAACTATCCACACAAGAGGTGGATAATCATCGAGAATTTTCATCGATACTTTTAAAAAATGTATAGTAATTTTTGGTATAAGTTCTGAAAATACCAGCTGTGCTAGCTAGCTAAGCGTGTGCTTACAAATATTTGCTTTACCACCATTCAAATGAAAAGATTCCGTTGGTCAATTTCCGATTTCACATTTTTTTCGAAAACTTATTATTGGTGAAAGTCTGATCAGCGGGTAAAAGACACTGTAAAAGTGTCAATAATTGGGACGGAAAAATTGGCTGCGTCTTGAAAATTCAACAATATACCATCTAATGTTAGAAAAAGTATTTAAAAATTTATAATTTTTTCTTGCTTTTGCAAATGTTGGCGCTAAAAGATCGGGTATTATCTAAAAGTGAAATACATTCAATAATAAACAATGAATTAGTATTATATAGTATATACAAAATGTAGAGGCACTCCATGGAAAATCGATTAAAAGTGTCGAAATTATCGAAGCATCGATAGTTCCATCTATGTTTCTCCACCTCTAATGGCTACGAATCTAGCGTAGCTAGTGAATCAATTTCGCGTTTGTGCGCGACGAAAAGTTTATTTATTTGTTTATTGTTATCAGAAGAGCAGTAGATTTGCTTGTGTCGTGCATAACACCATATTGAACATGCGAAGATGGCGAACAAGCGATTGAAAACAGATGGCATGGAAGTGGATTACAAATTTGCGTGTCGCTGTTGCCTGAAGTCTGAGGCGGAATTCTTCAAGCTGGACTCTTTAACCGAGATTGGTGTAGACGACAATAATGAGATCACAAAAATACCTCTAATACGCTTGCTATTATTCTGCATGCGTACCGAAAATCGGCCCGAGCTGCCGCAATACATTTGCGTCGATTGCAGCAAGAGCTTGCAAATTGCCTACTTCTTCATACAAAACGCTTACAAGGCACATGAAATTCTCTGTCGCAAGTTGTGCCCTGGCAAGATGAAAACGACAACGCGGTTCAATGGTCAACAACCCCTTGAGGTTTGTGGATGGTTATAAGGTGTGGGAATTCGTTTATACTCATTAATCTCTATGCTTTCAGTCGAATCCAAGCGACGCTAAACATGATGTACATAATGCGAAGCCCTTAAAGGCTTCTGCTGTGCGCCACGAATGCAAATTGTGTGGTGCCATTATCTATAATCGTGTGGAACTTAAGCAGCATATTCGCATGCACCAAGGTATGACTTATAAATTGTTCTAATAAGATGGATCCAAGTTATAATTGCATTTTATTATTTCGTACAGAAGAAATGCGGCATTCGTGCAAATTGTGCAAATTTGTGACGCTTAAACAGAGACAGCTGCCCGAGCATTATAGAAAGGTGCATGGCTTGACGGCAGCCCAGATCGATCAACAGCTGAGATTGCGAAAGTGCTTGAAGGCGGGAGTGACATCTACAGTTGCGTCACCTTCCAAGGAAGCAAAAGGAAGGGATGATGGCCAAGTGAAGGTGTGCACGCTGGAGGATATGGAGCTGCTGATACCTACTGTACTGACGCCCGAAGACTTTTCGCAGCCTCAACTAGACTCGGACCAATTACGTGATATTGAACAGCAATTGGCTAACTCCTTGGGTGTTGGTCAGTCTGATTCGTCGACGATAGCTCCGGGCAACAGTACAAATATGAGCATAGGTGCCGAGTTTATTGTCATGGCCGATGGATCCTTGCAGCAAGTCAATGACGGTGGCGTTGTCTTCGAGTATATTGACGACAGCAAACCTCCGATTGTAAACGCAACCCCAAGTAACACGACTCCAAACATAAGTCTACAGAACTTACTGGACGACTCAAAGCCAGATGTGAGCTACAGTACAATGGATGTTGACATGAACCATTTGGCCAGTGCGGAACCCTTGCCGCAAATCACAGGTACGTCCCATACAGATAATGTTGAAGATAACATTTTGATTATGGATATTTTGTTTACCTGTTGACAGTGAAACCAAAACTTAGACCGGGTCCAGGTCCCATTAGCGTTATGAAACACAAGTGTAACCTCTGCCCCAAAATATTTCCCACACTGGCACGCCTTAAATCACATCAATTAACACATAGTCGTAAGTAATTGTTGGCCACAATCCAGGAGGCTTCGATCGATAATTAAATCCCATTGTTTCATTTAGATTTGCCCAAATTTTATTGCGATCAGTGCTCCTACCACTCGCTTCGCAGCTCCGATCTCATTCAGCATTACACAGAGGAGCACAAGTCATCAATTGGCGATAGCAAAAGTCACGTTGAGAAATCCTTGCAGACGTTGTCGGTGGACAAAAGTCGCATCTACTCTTGTGACATGTGCTTGTTCGAGACACCCAGCAGTGCTCAGTTGAGATCGCATTATAGTGATAAGCATATGATACAGCCAAGCGATGTGCAACTGCGCCCCAGTTGGACAAACGATATCAAGGATAAGGGCGGCAGTCCGCCTCATCTTCCGCTGGGTATAACATGTGTGTGACAATGCCTACAATTTACACTTATCGAGTTTTATTTACAAGCTGCTTCGCTTCTTGACAGATCCATCAACACACACTGTGTCAGCAGCTGAAACAATAGCAGTTGAGTCGACGACAACCACAACGACTTCGACAACGGTACAGCAACTACATCCAGCACAAGCGACAACCACAGCTGTGGTAACGCCCGCTGGTGATATAAATGTGGTCGTCGATGCCACTTCGTTGTTCTATGCTGCTGGCGCAGCTCCAACGACTGATGCGACAACCACAACGATATCAGCAGAACCTACCGTAGACGTGCCTGAAGCATTTGCAATGTTTCCCGAGCAATCTTTGACGAAATCTATGGGAACAACACCGAAGAAAGCAGAGTCGAGTGTCATGCCTGCTGTTAATGTTTCGGCTGCTGCTGGTGGTGTTGGTAATGTTGCTGTTGGTGCCACAGCAAATCCAAACAATTCCATATTCGGAGACATGCAAGATTTTATTGATGTCGCAGCCATATGCACAATACCTGCCGACGATATGCCAGTCGTTGATGGCGATGATATTGTTATTGACAACAATAATATGAGCTTAGATTTCGATGCCGAGAATCTGTTTGATGACTTCGAAGAGGACGTTGAAGTGGGCGAAGATGAGGACGAGGATGATCCCGAAAATGAAGATGAGAATGATAACGATGATGCCGCTGCCGATCAAAATCTGTTACTCACCAGCGATGATGACGACGTCGACGATTTTGATGACGAGCAATCGAAACACTTACAGAAACCGTATTGTATCTATTGTAACAAAAAGTTTACTAGCCAATATAAGTTTGAGAATCATATGTTCGTACATCGCGGTAAGTCGACCATCGAGCAGCCCTTTAGTGCTCACTCACTTTATCGATTATGATCTCTGCTCTTAGGACTGGCGCCTTATCGATGCGAACTCTGCACGAACCTCTACAACATGAAGCGTCTGCTTATTCGGCACTACAAAACAGTACACAAACGTATGCCTACGCGGGACATGGTTCAGGCAAAGGGCGACAAGGTTGCTGTGGAGCGCACAGCAATCGAAAAGATTACCGTCGGTGTGGATAAGCGTAAGCTATACCAGTGGCTCTAAATGTGCGTAAAGTATTCATTAATTGTTTTGCTCTTCAGCTCCCATACTGATGTGTGCCAAGTGTCCTTTTGAATGCGATGTGGAGGGTGAGATGCGCAAGCATCTGAATGCTCATCACGGCATCAACGATGGCGGTAAGTATAATGCTGAATGTGTAAATTCTTTAATCAGATTTTTATTGAAAACTATTGTTGGGCTCGACCAAATATTTCTGCAGTCTCTGTGCATGCTAACGATGTGTTCATCATACGCAGTAAGTGAACAATACACGTAAATATTAGTGTTTGTTGCATTAATTAATACTTGTTTTCAACAGAACTGCCTTTTGAGTGCCCGCGCTGTATTCGTTCGTTTCCCGCAAAACGCACGCTGACTCGCCATTTGCAGCGAAGCCATTTAGTAGACACAATCATTGAGATGCAGGCGCCTCAATTAACGACTAGTTCGGCGGAAACAACAACCACGTTGACGGCTTCTGTCGACTTGCCGAAGCATGCACAGCGCATTGTTGGTGACGCTGAAGCTGACGCTGACACTGACGGCGATGGCTATGAAAAATGCGGTAAGAGGATCAATAGCCTAGCAAGAATGAATTCACACTCAAATTCCAAATATGCTCAACACATGCCGCCACAACGACAACATCTGCACCACGTAACAAATAATAAACTGAAACTGCTCTTTAACGATGACTTTGAAAAATGATCCTTGCTCATCGTCATGTGCAGCAGACGTTGTGATAAACAGTGACACAGGAATTGAAACGGATAATGACGACATTGACACAAAATCATTGACATCAACGCCAACGTCAGGATTTGCAACAATTACAACCACAGGCGACATAAATGATGTTCACGTAAATGGAAAAACAACAGCAGAATCTTCGCCTATGACTGCAACTTCCATAATAACATCCGAATCACCAACATCCCCATTAACCACATCAGCAGCAACCTCTGCATCAATAGAGAAAACACCAACCACAACAACAGCAGTAGAGACAACAACACTTTTTCCAACGCCCACACCATTTGATTTTGATCTGGATTTCATTGAAAATGATGCGCATGGCAATCCGCTTACTAGTAACAACGATAATTTTAACGTTTTGCCCATCGCTCGGCAATTGCTAAATGGGAGCGATAAACTACTGACTTCAGCGTTGATTTTTGTTTGCAAGCAATGTAACCAGACATTTGACGAGCTGAGTAAATTAGTGCAACACGAAAAGCAACATTCCAGCGAAACTGTGTCGCCGCGCAACATCTATCAGTGCAAAGTCTGCAACACAACATATCGGACAGTGACGCTCTTAAATTATCATATGAAAAGACATGCACTGCGCAAAGTTCAGTGTAAGGTGTGTCCCAAGGAGTTTCCATCAAACACAGACCTGGAGCAACACGTGGATACGGAGCACCGTAGAAACTTGCCCTTAAAATGCGGCATCGATGGCTGCGACAAAACGTTTAATTATAAGCATCATTTAAAGCGACACCAAACAGCCTCCCATACACCTGTACAATATTTATGCCCTGAGTGCGGTCGCGATATGTTAACCAGTCTCCATTTAAGGAATCACATCAAAATGCACAAGGCAACACATTCCTACAAGTGTCCCAAGTGCATTCGTACTTATATGCGACTCGGGCCGTAAGTCAATGATCCTTTTGTATCATTTAAACAAGTTAACTAACCAATTACTTTCATTACAGTTTTCAAAGGCATGCACTGCGTGAACACAAATGGGATCTCACAGAGGATGAAATCAATAAAATGTATAGCCTTAATGTATCCACAAAAATGCGCGAACGGAACTCGCTTAATGTTGAGAATGATACGTCTGATTAGTCAATTGACGTATCAACTTTATATCATGAAAAAGAGAATATATATTTTATATAATTTTTAGAATAAGTAGTATAAAGCGATTGCATATGTACAAACGTTAAACAAGTTTAAGTATACACATTGTTTTGACATAGCATCTTAGCTTTTACAAAGGTCACGCCGATCTGTTAAACTATGAATAGTTTATATATTCAAGAATTCACAAGCATTATGATACAGAATGGGAATCGAGTGGATTTTTATATAATGTTATATCTTTACAAAAGTGATAGGATTATTTTTTCTTAATTTTTATTGATTATGTATACATATTTTCATCATTATTTAAACACGCATGAATTAGCCCTTCAACTTACTAATTATATTTTGGATCTATCATATTAAGCACAAATCTCAATATTATTCAAATGTAGTTTAAGTTATGTATTTGTTTTAAATATTAGTGCATCATTAAACACACAGTCAAAAAAAAGTGGCTGATCAATTATTTTGGGCCTTAAAGGGTTTATTGTTAACGTTCAGTTCGTAATTGACAATTTTAATTTAGTTTGTTGTATTCAACGTTAAGGTGCTTTGTGCATTTTGTGATTTGGAAATTGAGGGTTGCACATTTAAATATATTACTTGGGAAATATATACAACTGTGAGAAAATTTTAATTATTTTAGTCACCAATTTCAAAGTCAAGAATTCGATTACAATAATTTAACGATGTTTCTTTACGAACTGGAAAAGAACAGTTAACAGAGTGACCGGTGCGCATATTTCGGTATATTTCATACAAGAGGGGTATACTTTGAATCACAGCTTACGGTCACACTAGCATTCACTGTCGCAGAGAAATTGCAAACTTTTTAGCCGCAAATTAAAAATTGTTTTAACCCATTAAGAGCATTCGGAAAATATTTAAAGGGGAATCCGAACAAATTGAAATATCGTATCGATGGCCGCCGCAGCGGATGCCGCCAAATCAAACGCGCTGCTCGCCATGAACAAAGTGAACAATACAAAATGCCGCGCTTGCCTCTCGGTAAGTCGTCAAACTGTTAAATTAGACGCCAAAATACCGGATTTGCAAAATGTGCGTACCTATGGTCAAGGCTTGCGGCAGTGCACCAACTTGCCCATGACTGCTCGCTCCGCCGGCGGCTATAAGTGGCCCATGCAAATCTGCTTGCGTTGTTGCCGCGCTTTAGAGGTGGCCATGCATTTTGTGGAGCTAGCGATTGACTCGAATCGGAAGCTGTTTGCCGAGTCGCAGAATATTAAGTTGACGCCACCACAGACGCCTACGTCATCGACAGGCGAGCTAAAGCGCAAGGCCAGTGACGAGTTGTTGCATTGGAATCAATTCAGCCAGGAATTCGAGCAATTCGTGGAGAGCTACGATGGCGTATCGGCGCCCATAGAGGAGAATGTACTGTATATGAGAGGTGCGAAGGTGCCACGCTTGGACACTGATGTCGCGCCCAGCAGCGAGCCACCAAAAGAAGGCGATGGTAAGCCACGAAAGTAAATTGATTTAGACCAAAGTTGAACATATGTTATGCTTCGCAGTTATATTGTTCGATGTGAAGTATGAGAGCAATGATCAGGACCAGGAGGACGAGAATGATGGCTCAGATGCAAAGAACAGCGAGACATTCTATGACAATAGTATTACAAACGACAGCAATGCCGTTGACAACAAAAACAGCGAGAACAATAACAACTATAATTTTAATAACAAAAACGGCGATATGTCCGGTCTGCCGGATGTTGAGTGCGATCTCATTCAACGTGCGCTCTTCATGACCCTCAACGACGATGGTAGTGGCAGTCAGTCTCCCGAGGAATTGCAAACAATAGAATCCATCAAAGCCACTCTATTGAAATGTAAGACCACGCTTTTGTAATTTTGCTTTTAAATGCTTATTTTCATGTTTTAGCTACGGAGCAATTGGTGCCCAGTAAAGTCGACTCCACAACCACAGAGTCGCAGATATCCACTCCGAGCAGGGAAATCAACACTAACATTCCGTTGCTCTGCTGCAACATCTGCAAGCACACGCACACGGATGCCAAACAGATGCGCAGTCATTATATGCGAGTGCACAACTCTGATGTGCCCGAGGACGATATAATTGGTCTAACTAAAAGTGCGTGATCGTCCTTTTATGTCAACTGCTGCTCTTATTAATTGTCTGTCCGCCCAATCCTAGATCAAAGCTTCAAGTGCAGGCCCTGCAACAGCTATGAGACTAATAGCCGCCCTGATATGCAGCAACACCTGATTGAACACCACAAAATTGACGGTGACTTTGGTAATTGTGTAAACTGCATATGCTGCAACATTTTTTAAGCGTCTGCTTTGTTACAGAAATGTATTGCTATGTGCAGCAAAATTGTCCAGCCTGCGGACGCATCTTCAAGGACCAGCGCTCAGCTCGCACTCACTACACACGCGTGCACACAGCGCAACAACTACAGCAATCGGGCAGCAGTTGCGCTGTGCGTGAGTCCACAGATCAGCAACATATATGCATCGCTTGCGACAAAGTATTCAACTCCAAGGCCAGTCTGCAGGCGCATCAGCGCTTTTGTCAGGTGAAGCAGCCGGTACATTGTAACTTCTGTGAACAACAATTCAGTAGCATGCGCAAGTATGAGTTGCATTTGCAGCAGCAGCATGCGGTGGACACGCTGCACGAATGCGAAATATGCATGAAAAACTTTAAGAATAGCGAATCATTGTCAGTGCATCGCAAGCGACACTCGGAGCGTCATTATCAGTGCCCCAAGTGCTCGCTTAACTACATCAATGCGGCAGAATTGCGTGTACACTACGGTCGTGCCCATGTCCAAGAGGAGGAGGTGGTCAGCTGCCGCAGCTGTGGCAATAAATTCCAGAATTATGCACTGCTGCGTGAGCACGAGCAGCGCAATCATCAGAAGCCTAAGGTATGGCGTTGTGAGAGCTGCACCTTTGAGACAAACACTAGGGCGCGTCTCCGCCAGCATCAATACGAGCACTCGGACTATCCTTACAAGTGCAAGCACTGCCCGGAGGAGTTCGCCGATCGCGGCAAGTAAGTTTAGCTCTTCCTCTTCCTCAATCATTGCATTGCGACTCGTTTACAACAAGTGTGCGTTGCTTCAATTGCAGAATCCGCCAACATTCCAAGAAGGTGCATGCAGTGGAGCTAAGCGATGAGCAACTGGCCGAAATGTTTCGCGAACGCATAGGCTACACCAATCGCCATGACGCATTTAACAAGACCAACAACTCTTTAGAGATACCGGGCTTCAGTGACGATTGCTACACAGAGCTGAAGAGCCTCGGTTTGGACTATGATGACATTACAACCGATCTCTTTTCGAATTCCATTAGCGTACTGGACAATCTGCTCGAGTTGGTACCATAAGACATGGAAAGCAACCCAAATGAATCCATTTACCTGCCTAGAATTTAAGTAACATGATGAATAGCTAACGAGAGCTTGAAGACTGTCCACCACACACGTATCAATATCACTCAATCAATGCCACTTCAACTTCAGGCACCATTTCCATTTGTAATTTTTGTTTTCTGTTGATTTTAAACAGTTTCAATAGGCATACACCAATAACAGCAAGCATTAACAAAATCATATATACAAAAAGAACCACTCATAGTCTGTATAAACTATACAAAACACTGATATTTTTTGAAGTAGCTTAATAAACAACTACAAAAACCATGCGCTTGCGAAGCGCACCCGAAAAACTTTTGTAATGCCGTTATTGTGTTTGGTTTTCGCGGCCAACAATTCGTTATATATTTAAACTATTTAAATTTGTTAAGCATTCTAGTTAATGCCCTGAATGAACTTTGAGAGGAAATCTGTAGGTTTAGGATCCTGCGACTCCTTCCAGTAGCGCATTATGTGGCCTTTCTGCTTCCAAATCTCCACAGACTCCTTCAGCTCCATCTGGCCCTGTAACAAAAGTTGTGTATTCATTAATTGGGTTTCCTTTATAAACAACAATGGGAGGATCGGGCATACCTTGATGACCAGCATGTCGATGACTCGGATATCGGTCACATTGCGGTTCTTGATAAACTGCTCCCGCAGTTTTGCACGGCATTGCTCCACGCTCATGGGTATGTCGTAGTCCATAACTGTAAGTGGACATATTTGTTTATATTTAAGGCCGGAGACAGTGGTTTGATGACATAACCAAGTGACTTACCAATGTAGGGAATCTGACGGTACCAGGCTTTGTAGAGGTTCAGCGCACGCTTACGGGCTTCCTCTCGGTTTACGGACAATATGGGACGCACCTGTTGCACGGCACGCTTGACGACTTCACGTCCGGCCATTATTCTGCAGGGAGTATATAATTTTAGCAAATAAGTTCGTGCAAAACGCTGCTGCTTCTTCAACGACAGGCAACAACAGCTGATAGAGCTGCCAAATACGGTTTAATTGCAAAATGTTCTAATTTATGTCAAAAAAAATATACCAAAAATTTATAAAATATCTGTCCTCTTGAAAATAATTATTACAAAAAATTGTTGAATTTTCTAATGCTTGTGTTAAGTGGCAAAGAAATAAATACAACAAATGGTAATTTGTTTAATATCGATGGATTAACCTAGTTCGATAAATACGGCAGTGTTGTAAATTGTGTCGAAGATGCTATCGATAAATAACTAGCACTGTGCGCTTAAATTTAAAATGTAGATGCCAACATTCAAGAGTTGCATATGTTAGATTTTAGTCATGCTTTTATCGCTTTTGTTTTTGGTCTTTTGTGGGAGCGTAAAGGACAGTCATTGTGGGCCTGGGGCTCTGTGTAAAAACTACACATTGTCATTGTAACAATAATAGAGGCAGCTGCTGCAAAAAATACACTTTCATTCATTAAAGCTAGCTATTGTTGCTGTTGTTAGTCTTTTTTGTTGCTGTTGCTGATGTTGTTGTCGCTATGTGAGCGCTGTTGACCGATCAGCGATCGTCGCTGGCTTTGCGCTCAGTTCAAAACACGTTATGCGCCTGTGCAGAGCGTTTTTGCGCATTACCAATTTCAAAGCCGAGAGTTTCGAAAGTTTTTGTCCACCCTAAACGCGTGTTATAGTATACTGCAGTACCAAGTACGCAGGCGAATTGTGTACGCTACGTATCTGTGTTCAAATATTTTAATTTATTATGCAAATGCATTAAGCGGGCCAGCAGCATACGCATAACATACTTATAATAAAAATTTGGTAGGTCAACAATTTCTATTTTAATTGGCATCGCCCGGCAATTTACCATATGAGAAAAGAAAGCTGCAAAAAAAAAAAACGACAAATACGTATGTACATATGTGGAGGAACTATAATTTATTGTGCATAATTAAGCCAATCAAATGTTTTTGTGTTATTGTGTTGTATTTTTCCATAAATATTTGCAGAATTTATCAAAGAATTGCGTGCAAATTGGTTCAATTTTCTTCCAACTCGAACAGTTATAATAAATGCTGTATTAGTCAAAAGAAATGATCTTCTAACGTTCGTTCGTTGCTGTTCTCGATTTCGTCCCTCTCTCTCTCTTTCTCTCTCGCTCTTTCTTTTACTGCTTCTCTAGATGTTGTTGTTGCGTTGTGCGCCTCTTTTGCACTTTGTACGCAAATTCATTTCAAACAACGTTCATTGAACATTTCTTTGTCAAGGTTGTGTGGGGTAAACGGGTAAGCGGTAAGTCTAACGCCGGCTTCAATGCACGTCCATCTGAAAGTGCCTCCCATGCCTGCCCCACCGACCGGTTGAATTCCGGTTCTGGTTTGTGTGTTTGTATGCCAATTAGTGTTATTCAAGCGGGCAAATATATGTGGACCGCTGAAAGGTACTGTGTACTCGTACTCGCTAATTGTAATAATGTGCAAACATTGAATTAGTTGCAGAATTCTCTACAGTCAATGGAATTATTAACACATTTCTCATTCGATTGCCGCACGGCAATCAATGTAAGTGGAAGTGTATGGGAAACTGGCTTGGGACATATTCGAGTAAGCAAAGCGGGTCGAAGGCTTACTTACCTCTTACCAGTTTTGCGATTCATGAGCGTTTCGTATGATGTACGAGTACCGTTCATCGCCATAGAATGGGGCCACGCCTTTGGCTCCTATTCCTCGTTCTTCTAGTTGCCCACTCCCCTGTCTCTCTCTGTCTCTCTCCCGCTCGCATTCCCGCCTGCTTTGGTTTCAATCGGCTTTCGGGCATATTTCATGGCCAGCGAAATCTGTCTATAAATTATTGTTTTATTTTTTATTGACAGTCCGTCCGACGACGGAAGCTCCGCGGCGCGCATTAGGGCCCGAAAAGTAACGTGTAAAAGGCAAACAGTCGTTGAGCCCATATCGTTAAAACAATCAAAGAATAAAACAACGCACACACACACGCACACCGAGTACAATGGAGTACACAAGCCAAATTGGTGATAGCGAAATTATCAAATCGATAGGCGAAGCGCCTGTTAACATTTTGTGATTGCGTGCGCCAACTTCGCGCGATGTCAGAAATGTTTATGCAGTGAAATGAACATGATGATGAACTGCTATTGGGTGGCAGAATTAGAAAGAAATCCGGTATTACGACAATGCTCTCAGCCTGACTGGCATTGCAGTAGCATCTGCGTTCCAGTCGTACTCTTTGACTGTGTTCGCTGTTTAAGCCTTACTTTGGAAACTCTCTTCCTCTCTCACTGCCAATACTTGGCGGTGCTACGTTTGATCTGGCATTTGCTGATAATGCTCTCAGACATATTATCTGTGTTTCGCAGATATCAACAAGTGTTTGTTTGTACGGCACAATTAATGCGCTATTTGCACGCTTCGAGTACAATTAGAACAGTAATCTCTATAATCTCTGACCCATATTTGCACATAATAATAACAGCAATACTCAAGGAATTGCGAATGAGTCAACAGTCATCAGGTTGCATAATAGAAGTAAAAATAGCAATAGCTTTGTGCAACCGCCCGCATACGTGATCAGCTGATCACGTGCCGAGCACACGTGTAAACTTAGCGCTTTGCTACAAGAGCCCTCGGTGTTGTGTGCTATTATATAGTATGGAGTAGAGCACTTAACGTCACGTTAGCTAAATATTTGTGCAAACCATTTGTGTCAGTTCTTTTGATAGTTTTTCGGGCGCTAGGCAAACTGCAAAAGTGTCGGAAACGCCATTCACAACAAATTATGCATAATTTGTGCAACAATTAAACGAAAATGCTTATTTAAATAGTTGGTTATTCCATGTTATATAGCAATGCCCGATGATGATAGTGCAGCATAGCAGCATATGGCTTGGTAGTGGTATACCTTTCACACTGTCCGCCTGTAGGGCATTTGTTTAGTTATTAAGCGTCTTTACGCTGCTCAGGTATGTATTTTTGCCCCTGCTATGCGCACGAGCACTTTGCGCGATAACCAGCAACAACAACAACAGTAACAGCAACAATAACGAGACGACGTCAACGTCGACGTCGACGGCTGCTTCAGACTTTAGAGGTGCTCGCCAGCGTTGAAGTTGGTTCAGGTTCAGTTTCAGTTACGTTTTGGCGTTTTACGGTAACGCAGCGGACGACGACAACGACGACGACGACGACGACGATAACAACATCGGCTAGCAGCATCTGCGACAACAACAAACAGTTAGCTCCACAAATCAGCGAGGTGCGTGTCCAAAAATTCTGCTAACGTGTAAAAACCATAATAACTGAGCGCGTTCTATGCGATTAGCGCGTACTCGCATGACACAAAATTGCGCACTCAACGCGCTGGCAAATCGAAGCTTGAATCCGCTTAGCGCTCAATCGTCTCTGTTTCTGCGTCTGTGTCTGTGCCTGTCTCCTCAGTACCGTTAAATTGCGCCAGTGTTGCCGATTGTCGCGAACTTTAAAATTCGACAAAAGTGCCAGTTTACACACGTTCTATCGAAAGCGATGCACACTCAAAGGCAAAGACAGCACAAAAAGTTGCACGAAACACTGGCCGTGTTTTTGTCGGTTGCGTTTAAGCGGCCAAATGGTTTTCACTTTTTGCAGCTCGATTGCATGCAAAACTCCGTGTTACGAGTGTTCAAAAAGTATTTACAGCTATTGCGCCCAAGTTGGCAGCTGGCGCGTACCTTGAACCCACTTTTGTTATTGTTATTACCATTCGTCTGTTGTTTTTGGCTCTGGCTTCGTTTTTGTTATTGTTTTTATTATGCTTTGGTTTTTATGCAAAAACGAAGGAAAACAAAAACTACCAGCCAAAGACTTGGCTTTTCACTTTCTTCAGCGCCGTCAATTCAAGTTTGCCGTTAATCACAGCGCACATTTGATTAGATAATGGAGCGCCGAGTATTACACTACTCGGAGAATTCTGGGAGTTGGATTATGTGTATGTTGCTGGCTTTCTTATCTGCACGATTCTTGTGTACTTTATTCTGCTGGCGAAAAAGCGCTTCTTATCGCTCGATAAGATTAACGTCTGCCGCGCAATCGCAACAATTTTAACATTTATGCATTAAAACTGGTTTATAGAGTGGACTGTAATATTTACGACTGACAGCCAAACACGTAGCGCACTTGATGGCAGTATACTTGTATGTACTCGTATACTTGCGGGTACACAGGCAATTCCCAGCTAACCGAGTCAAGATGAGATATATTCATCATTTTACTAACAACGCATCGCAATTGTGTGTAAAAATATTGTGGCAATACAGCCACAACAACAGCAGTTCACACTGCTGCCGTCGCTGACCGAGTTGGCGCACCTTCCTCTCGGCGAAAAGCGGGCCAAGCAACCAATTTGATTCACCAATGATAGACGCACCGAACTCACGCAACAGCAACACATGGAACTCGGTTCCCCAAAACGCAGAAAAAGCCCCAACGACTTCAGTGTGAATGCCCGGGTTCTGTATCTGTATTTGGGTTTGGGTTTTATGTCGGGGAATTCATACCCTAGCTCATAAAGCACTCAAGTGGATTGTTTGCGATAATCGCTCGTATTAGTTGGCAGTACTCTTCTCATCGCAAACAAACTGATATCAAAAGTATTTCCGCACAGCCGATCAGTCAGTTCTCGATCGTCCTATATTAGTCGCTATTACTTAGAATTTTCACACAAATTTTCTTTTAAGTTGGCAGTACTCTTCCTATCGCCAACAAACTGATATCAGTAGTATTTCCGCTTCTCTATGCTGATTGCTGGGCGTCTAACCAGTTAGTCAGTCTTCGCTGTTACTTTATTAGTAGCTATTGCTTACAACTTTCAGAAGATTTATCATACTACTTGAACAATACTCTTCTCTGCTCATCGCAATCAATCAGAAATGAAAAGTATTTGGGCTCTATTTTGACTGTTGCTTGCTGGGTATCTGCTAGTCGATTAGTCAGTCATGGCTGTTACTTTATTAGTAGCTGTTAGTTACCACTCTCAGAGCTTTTGTCACACTCACAGTTCACACCTCAAATTCGCTGTTGCGCTTCAGAATTCGGCCAAGTGAATGAAGAAGAAAAGTGCTCATAAATAAACGCTTTAATTTATTGTTGTGATGTGCGGATCAAAAGAGAAAGAAGGCCAGCGATGTGGAGAGGCGGAAGCTGGAAGCATAATCAAATGATATAAGAAAGTCGAATCAAAGCGCTCATTTGTCCAATTTCGCAGCGAATAAATCAGACTGCGCTTTCGCTTTCTTTGCTGATCGATTCAAGATCAAATTCGGCGCATGTCTCATATATATTTATAGTAGTTCTGTTTTTTCATGCTAAGTGCAAACTGCTGTACTCGAAATCAGACAGGTTCTCGCTCACCTTATGCAAATAACAAAAAAATATGAGTGTATACGAGTACGAGTACGAGTATATTGTGTTTTTGTCTAGTTGTTGATTTCATGGCGCAAATTTTGAAGGTCAACTCGCACTGCAGCTTCTGGTTGCCCGCAGGCCGTGTTTTCGCTATTATTCTTGGACACAATTAGAAAAACTAACAGAAATGAAGTTGCTAAACAGCTTAAATTATTTGCTCTAAACAGCTGTAGCTAATTGAGCTGCATATTTGGATTCGATTAGCGCGCCAGCAAACCAAGTAAACAACACAATCCCACAGACACCCCCACAAAAATGTGTAAATAAGTCGCCGTCGGCATCGGCAAAACACAAAAAACAAAAAACAATTGGGATTTGTTGTCCAGTTGGTTGCTTTGCCATTTAATTTATTTTTGTAGTTTATCGTCAGCGGTACATTGTTTAATTGTTTGTCATGGGTTTTTGGGGGAACATAAAAAAACAGTAGATACTGTTAATGGCACGTTCGATTGAATAATTAAGTCACTCAGCTGCAAAGCCACTAAGCTTCACAGTAGAGCTTGCCAAAGTGCCGCCAAATAGCTTAGCGGCCCATTCGCCGAGCACGTGTCGCTCCAAACGTTGCAATCAGCTGCCAATAACCATTTTAGTGCACACTCAAACTGCAAATAATAAGCCAGCGGAGTAAATTGAATGTTTTTAATTAGCTGTGCAAACATAGCAGAGAACAGCCGCCATCTGCTGTCAAACGACGACAGTGTTTTAAGCGCGTCTTTGGCAGTCACATGCATTTGTATTCACCTGAGATGCATCACAAGCACACAGACAACAACAACAACAACAACTGGCCTTCATTTGCAAGTGGACAATAAAACTGAAATGAAATCAAATAAACTCTGCTCTGACCTTTGGCTAAGTAATTGAACGTGCACTGAATTTACGCTGCACTCCAGCGCTCTATAAACTGCAGCTCTTAATTTGATTAGTTCCAGAGAGAGAGCGAAAGAGAGCGCGCGCAATTTGATATTGAAAACTGTTTGTGGGCTTCGATATCAGTTCTGATCAGCGTGTACGTGTGTTGGCGCACTGATAAGACGCCAGCCAGTCAGTTAGTCACTCAGTCAGTCAGTCAGTCAGTGGATCAGTCAGTCACATGCACTCGATCGATCTATTGAGTGGCCGGTCGCCTGCCCAATTAGCCAAACATGCGCCTATTTGGGGGCGCTTTTCACACACTTTGCTGTGAGAATTAATTGTTATTTGAGCAGGCCTGTGCTCTATTCACAATCAATGGCATTTTTGCATTGGGGGGGACTGACAATGACCACCGTGTGTGACCCTGGGGGCCGTCATTGCGTAATTACGCATACGCCGTGTGAAACGGTGGCAAGTAAACAGAAACCCGAATTGAAGCGAATGAAATGACAATTTGGCAGCGAAAGTCAATACTGAATGCAAAGTTTGCGGACGATGGCACGAAGTGTGTGGACAGGCATGTGATTGATAGCACGAGCCTGCGACTTCATTCTAGATTGATAAGGCCATAGTTTATGGGGGCATTATATAATGTGTGTGATAAAACGCAGCGGCAGCGACAATAAGTTGATTAGGTTACCGTTACCGCAAAGTGCAAGTACTAGGGGAGTTTCCGGACAGAACGAACTGTCTTTTCTTTGCTTTCAGAGTCTACAATTTTCATTGATATTTTGAGAAGAACTTCAGCAATATAAACTTAAGTTTTTAAAGTCAATGTTTGACTGTCAGCTTCGTCATGAAATCAGCAAAATACAAGAGACTATTTCTGCGAGCAGTAATCTAAGTTAATATCTTAAATAGTAAATGCATTTAAGTGCACAATATCGATTGAGTTGGTAATTGATGAACCTTCGCACTTTCGAGGAGGTTCACAATCAATTGTGCGACTTAGCGACATTAAAAGATAGCAATAATTAATAACTGTTTGCTCTCAATTAAGTGTCTTGACTTAAACCTCAGCTATAAAGTGAACTGTGTGCTTTCGCCTCTGTTCTATTTGCTGACTAAATAAATCATAAATAAGTTTGGAGTGTGGCGTGCGCTGCAATTGATAAATATTAAATGCGATTATCAGACTTTTGTAAAGCAATTGTTAAGTCACTTCGAACGCGTCACAATTGATTATCTTTGGTCAAGTTTGTGCAAAGCCACTTGCCAAACGAGCGTCGATGAGTCACCGATTCAATCAATTGGAATGCTCCTAATCTACATGTTGAACGTGAACACACAAGTTATGATTAATCAGAATCGAAGTGGGAGCCCGCGGCGAAATGCTTTAAAACGCGACTGCTTGGACTGAATTGCGTATAGTGCAAAGAAAGTGGTTGGCAGCATTCAGAAGGTGCTAATAAAGGGAATTCAAATAATAATAATTGGCTGACGAATGTCCACAGCTTGAATTAAGTTTGATTATAAGCGTTTTGATGGCATGCCAAGCGAGTATCATGTGTTATGCTGGCTTGCTTTTCACCGCAATTTGCTCATTATTATGATTTGGCCAAAAATTAGCATTTGGTGAATTTGAAATGTTTGAATGTTTAAGGCAACATCTTTTTACTTTTACAGCTAAACACGACGACGCGCAGACCCGTTAGACGACGACGATCAGAGATCGACGGAAAGTAAAAGCGCTATTAGATACGAAACAGAGAGAGAGAGAGACGAGATCATGGCTGATACCATCAACAAGCCGAGCATACAAATTCGCAGTGGTCTGCCCTCGCCGCTGCCCGACAAGAGCCCCTCGCCGGCCACCAAGCTGCTGATCAGCCACGGCAAGCCCAACTTCACCATCGCCCGCTCGCCCAGCGCCAGAGACAATGGCAACCCGTTGTCACCGCAGCCCAACGCCAACAACAACTACAACGCCTACAAGAGCGCCAACAGCACCACAGCCAACAACGGCAGCAGCAACAACAACAACACCAGCTTCGTCAACAACAACAACAGCAACAAATTTGTGGTGGGCACCAAGTTCAATGGCGTCTTCAAGCCCTCGAATGCAGCCGCCAGCTGGGCGACCACCAACGGCAATGCCACGGCCAACGGCAACTCGAATGGCAACTCGAACTTGAATGGCAGCGACAGCCAAAACGAGGCCGCCAAGGTGGTGCTGCGCCGCCCGAAGCCCGTTGAGCCCGTGGAGGCGGCGGCGCAGGGCGGGGACGAGAACGTGCCGGAGTTCATACTGCGCCAGCGGCGCATTCAGGAGCGTCTGGCCAAGGAGAACGTGCTGGACTTTGAGAATCGGCGCAGCGGCTACTTCACGCACGTCATGATCTCGCCGGACTCGCCCAATCGCACCTCCTTCGTCGAGACCATGGCCAGTCCGGCCATTGTGCCGGCCCTCGAGATGCCCTTGCCGGCCAAGATCGAGGAGGAGCCGTCGACGAACGGCCACAACGAGGCTGTCCCCGTCCCAGTCTCAGTCCCAGAGCCCGTGGCTGTGCCTGTGTCCGAGCCGGAGCCAGCAGCAGAGCCAGAGGCGCTCAGCAACGGACACAGCGAGGCGCCCGTCAGCAATGGACACGCCAACGACGATGTGGCGCCCGAGGAGGTGGCCCAGGCCATTGAGGAGGTCAACAAAGCGGTCGCCGGCGAGGATGACGACAGCAAGCCGGAGCCTGACACCAAAGTCGAGGCGCCCGTGACGGTCGAGGCGGAGGCAGCTGTGCCCGCCGCCGTCGAGGCCCAGGTGGAGGTTATAACGCCAGTGGCCCAGAACGGCGATGCGGCTGAGGATATTACCATTTCGCACACCAATGGCCACACCAGCGACGTGCCCAGCATAGCCACGCCCGATCCCAGCGGCGCCCTGGGCGTCAACTACGAGCCCAAGACGGTGGTCAGCTTCGCGCAGGAGCTGGGCGGCGGCGAGAACAACTATCCCGACACGGTCAAGGTGGTGACGGAGGCGCCAGCGGCGACGGCAGCCGACGCCGAGCTGCAGGAGCTGGCCAAGCTGAAGTTCGACATCAAGAACGACGGCCAGGACGAGGTGCAGGTGACGCCCGTGCTGCGCACGGATTAGCAGCAGGAATCACGCAGACGGAGTCTAGGAGTTAGTGCAATTGTTATTGATCGAAAACGAAACGTGGAGAAGAACATTATTCACTCTGTACTGTATTTTGTGTTAGCCTCTAAGTTCATTAATGAGAAATGTTGCCAAATTTAATTTTATGCTTCTCGCATCAGTCAGTATCCGCAGATACGTATCCGTAGACGCAACCAATCACCCCCCCCCCCCCCCTCCCCCAGAGGCATCCCGAGGCCGTGCTGCAGTGCTGCCGAGTGTGTGGTGGCTGCACGACGAGCCAGCTGTTGAGGCGGTCGCCAGACCTGCTATACTTAATTATGTTTGTTTCAAACGATTTGCTTTATTTAAATAAATTATTATACTTAAAGAAGCTGCTGCGATTCGTTTCATTGCACAGACAGTTGAATTTTCCAGGAGATACTCTAAAGGATATGTTTTTAGCTAGCAGATATGATCAACATTATATAATTTAATATAATGTAATCTACATCTTTCTGTTGTATCTAAATTTCCTAATTTGAGGATACTCTAAAAAAATTTACAAGCAGATATGATCAACATTATATACTTTATATAACCATGAAATGTTGAACTACGTCTTATACATTTCTGCGAATGTAATCTTTATCTTTCTGAAGTATCTAAATTTCCTAATTTGAGGTTTCTCTAAAGGATATGTTTTTAGCTAGCAGATATGATCAACATTATATACTTTATATAATCATGACGTATTGAACTACGTCTTAAACATTTCTTCGAATGTAATCTATACCATTCTGTAGTATCTAAATTTCCTAATTGGAGTATACTCTAAAGGATTTACAAGCAGATATGATTTTAGCTATCAGATGTGATCAACATTATGTACTTTATATAACCACGAAGTGTTGAACTACGTTTTATATCTCAATTATTTAAAAGCAGATATGATTTTAGCTAGCAGATATGATCAACATTATACCTATACTTTATATAACCACGAAGTGTTGAACTACGTCTTATACATTTCTTCAAATGTGATCTAGTTATGTATATCTTTCTGTAGTATTTAAATTTCTTAATTTGAGGATAATCTAAAGGAAAGTATATATGATCAACAAATAATCTATATATCTTTCTGAAGCATCTAAATTTCCTAAATTGTAGCAAAGTAATTTGGTTTGCCAGCAAAGTGTTTTGTCCATTTATGTTTTATAATATGAAATGATTTATGTCAGACAAGCTTATGCTCAGAGTCTCTTGAGATTCTGGCATTGGAAGATCAAGGTTGTCTGCGTCTGAACTTTGACATTGCCAGAAACACGAGCTGACCTTGCCAGCAACGTCCATCCATCATAATGGTGAATAGATTTAATTGAATTTGTTTGCGATCGCCGTGAGAGCTGCACCTATAAAAATAGTGTTTTAATTGAACGGCGTTTGTGGTGGCTGCAAACCGAGCTCGGGCCGAAAACAAAACACCTGTGCTTGCCGGGCGTAACATTTTTTATTTTGGGCCAAATGGTGGCGGGGTGCGTTCTCGTAGCCATGTCAACAGCGTGTCCACAACGGGGGTTGGCTGGCTGACCAACAGCGGGCCACATCTGGCGGGCACATGTCCTGACCGTGCGTTTAATCGATATTCCAGCCAGGGGCTGTTTTGGCCAAAACAAACACGCGGCGGCCTGCTCGGCCATGGGCCAAGCTCAGTTGGCTGTGGCGCAGCCGTCAGTTCGGCTAGCAAGCAAAAGCAAAAGCAAAAGCAAGAGCTAGAGCCAAGCAGGCCGCGTCTCAATGAACTTGAAAAGCGTATGCTCTGGGTGTGCCACATCGGAGTGCTAAATCGGGCGCTATTATGGATTTATGTCTTAAGGGCTCGCAGGTAGGTCGCGTCCCTTCACTGCGGCACGTTCTACTTACGTACAGACTTCGTGCCGCGCGGCGCTCTTCTTCCGCAGATAAACCTCGCCACACGACAGAAAACGAGACCCAAGACACTCACCAGTCGCTCGCTGACGACGCTGCACAACGCCGTGCCGCACTTTCGTCCGCGCTCGGCCAACTTCCTGCAGCAGCGCAGTCGCTCGTCGCCGTTCCTGGGACGACCGCAGTCGGCGGACCCGAAGCTAGGTCGCAAGCAGAGCGTCTACTTTGCCGAGAGGGATCTCAGGGCCAGCAAGCACGTGAGTAGCCGCCACACAACTGTCATGCATAACTGCCACATTACGCAATCTGTTTGCAGCGCCAAGTGTCTTCCACGGATCTGTTGAAGTCGCTGCTGGACGAGCCCATCAAGCGCAGTTGGCTGTGCCGCAGCGGCTGCAACTCCTCCACCGACGATCAGTCGGACTGCTCCCAGAAGTCGCCGCGCAACAGCGAGGGCGAGCAGCTTGACCGCTTCATGGCCAGCCTGCCCGAGCCCGGCGGCGACAAGCCCAAGTCCTACGCTTCCAACTGGGTGCCCCGTCAGCCCAGTGGCCTGAGCAACGCGACACTGCTGCAGAAGACAGCGAAGCCAGATCTGCCCGGTCGGGTGTCGTTCAGCAAGCCCAACATGCACAACGACCTCGACTCGAGTGACTGCGAGAACGACAAGCAGGACTTGCGGCCGGCCAGCAACATCTCCGCGCCCGGTCCGCTGACGCTGCCCAGCTTCGTGTACAACAACCACAACCATCACCACCAGCACAGCAGCAGCAGCAGCAGCAGTGCCAGCCACAAGCTGGAGCCAGTCGACACGGGTGCCCAGAAGAAGTCGGTGCACTTCGGCACCTCCGCCTCGGCGGGCAGCAGCGCCGAGGTGCTGGCCGAGACGTACGAGTACCCCAAGTGTCCGTCCGAGAACTGCACCTGCAGCACGCGCTCCTCGTCCACGGCGAGCACCAATGAGGCGGCGTCGGAGGCCAAGTGCGCCTGCGATGCGCCCAGCTGTCGCTACGCCGAGCCTGAGTCGGCGCCCGAGGCCAAGACGTCTGCAACGGCGCCGAAGTCGCCCACGCCGGAGCTCAATGTGATTCGGGAGTACAAGCAGGCGGTGGGCGCGTCCCTAGATAGCAATCTGCTGAGCAAAGCCAAGCCTGCGCTCGAGCCCATGAACAACGTGGAGCTGCCAAACTATCTGGAGAAGTACGCGGCGCAGCCCAGCGCCAAGCAGAACAATCTCTCCGAGAAGAATCTCGCCAGCTCGCTCGCAGCCAGCAGCAACAACAACAACGGCAGCGCGAGCTCCTACAGGGCCACAGGACAGCGCAACTTTGGGGCCGAGAACAACTTCCTGCCTGCGGTGCAGGAGGATCGACGGCAGTTCAATGGCAATAGCAACGCCGACTCGGTGATCAGCAACTACTTGAAAGTGGCCGCGACGTCGCCCTTCGTCGGCAAGAAGAAGGAGAACGTGAAGCCGGCGAGTGCGGAGACCAGCAGTCGGAACAACAAGCCCAAGTTCCTGGCCAAGAGCTCGTTGGCCAGCACTGGCGCCAAGCTCAAGAAGGCCGTTAGCGTGGGGAGTCTGCGCGAGGAGCGCAAGCTCAGCGAGTACAATCTGGACAAGGTGGACAGCTGGATGAGCATGCAGGAGCAGAAGCAGGCACTGGCGCAGTTCGAGGAGCTGCACAAGCAGGGTGTCGACGAGCTGGACGACAGTAACTCCCAGTTGTCGCTGAAGTCCAACGAGGACTCCAGGGACTCCACCTACGACGAGATCGTGTCCGTCATCAAGGAGATCGAGGAGGACAAGAAGCGAGGTGAGCGCGGCGCACTGAATCGCTTTTACTTTTACTCACCTTCAATTTGCCGCTTTTCAGATAATTTCGCCGAACGCTTGCCCAGCGAGCTGAACCTCAAGCTAGATTCGCGCTCGGAGACGGCCGAAACGGGCAGTCAAAACGAGGATCGGGTTCCGGAAAGTGGCGACAAGTACAAGTGAGTAGAGACTTGGCAACTTACTGAGCAGTTGAGGAACAGAGTAACTGGAGTATTACTTACTGACTGGGAACTTACTGAGCAGTTGAGGAACAGACTAACTGGACTATTATTGACTGACTGGGAACAGACTAACTGGACTATTATTGACTGACTGGGAACTTACTGAACAGTTGAGGAACAGACCAACTGGAGTATTATTGACTAACTGAATAGACTTGTGACTAAAGGCAAATGATGTGATCTGAGCTCAAAGTGTTTTGATGCCAGACGTGAGTTTGTTTCGCTCTTTCAATTCAAAGGTGTTCAGTTTGACTTCATTTTCTTATATAAGGACTTATTAAAAGGGGAATTATTTCTATTCACGTTGTTTGCGCGAAGACTAAACTCAAATAATAAGCTGGAAGCAAAAGCGTTGCGAATTTTAAATTACTAGCAAAATACTCTGGTATTCCATAATACTACTTCTGGCTTTTGCAGAGATATTTTGGCCTATTTGAACAATGTGGAGAGCAGCTGCGACAAAACGCTGATGGAAACTCGTCGCTCTATGCCGGACAGCAATCGCTCCGAGGTGGAATTCGTCGTCGAACCAGACGTCACCGATGAGGTGCCCAAGTGAGTTGCAAGCCTATAAGTAGTATGAGTAGTAGACCTATAAACAGTATAAGTAGTATACCTATCAGTAGTATAAGTAGTAACCTATCAGTAGTATAAGTAGTAGACCTAGCAGTAGTATAAGTAGTAGACCAATAAGTAGTATAAGTAGTAGACGTATAAGTAGTAGACCTAGAAGTAATATAAATAGTAGACCTATCTGTAGTATAAGTAGTAGACCAATAAGTAGTATAAAAGTAGTATAAGTAGTAGACCTATAAACAGTATAAGTAGTAGACCTATAAACAGTATAAGTAGTAGACCTATCATTAGTATAAGTAGTAACCTATCAGTAGTATAAGTAGTAGACCTAGCAGTAGTATAAGTAGTAGACCAATAAGTAGTATAAGTAGTAGACCTATAAACAGTATAAGTAGTAGACCTATAAACAGTATAAGTAGTAGACCTATAAGCAGAATAAGTAGTAGACCTATAAGTAGTAGACCAATAAGTATTATAAGTAGTAGACCTATCAGTAGTATAAGTAGTAGACCTATCTGTAGTATAAGTAATAGACCAACAGTAGTATAAGTAGTAGACCTATATGTGGTAGACCTATCAGTAGTATGAGTAGTAGACCCATAAGTATTATAAGTATCAGTAGTATAAGTAGTATAAGAAGTAGATCTATCAGTAGTATAAGTAGTATAAGTAGTAGACCTATCAGTAGTATAAGTAGTATAAGTAGTAGACCTATCAGTAGTATAAGTAGTAGACCTATCTGTAGTATAAGCAGTAGATCTATCTCTAGTATAAATAGTAGACCTATAAGTAGTATAAGTAGTAGACCTACGAGTAGTATAAGTAGTAAACCTATCAGTATTATAAGTAGTAGACCTATAAGTAGTACAAGTACTACACCTAAAAGTAGTATAAGTAGTAGACTCATAGTATTATGAGTAGTGGACCCATAAATAGTAAAAGTAGTAGACCTATAAGTAGTAGTTTATAGCATATGAAGAATAATATTTCTTTGGCTCACAGGCTGTCGGAGCTGTTGATGCTGCCCAACCATCAGTTGGCACGTCGTGTGATCGCACTCAGCCTGCGCGCCAACGAGCTGGCCAACGCCATTCACATGTCCAAGGAGCATGTGCTGCAGCTGCGCAGCGAGAAGCAGAAGCTGCTGCGGGCCGAGAAGTCGAGCAGTGTCGCCAAGTTGCGTGACCAGAAGAAGCACTACGAGGAGGTGGTGACGCGCCATCAGGGATTCATAGAGCAGCTGCTGAAGGACAAGGGATCGCTGTGCGAGAAGGTTGCGGCGCTGACGCGTCGTCTGGAGAGCCAGAATCAGGCGTGGGAGCATCGGCTGGAAACAGAGCTGGCACGCGCCAAGGAAACGACCTTGGCTGGCGAGAAGATACGCAGGGAGCGCTGGGTTCGCGAGAACACCAAGAAGATCAAGGTGGGTTGGCTGGAGGAGTTGTCAACATTTTACTAATGTGCTCGCAAACAGGAGCTGACTGTGAAGGGACTGGAGGCGGAGATCAATAAGATGAACTGCAACCACCAGCGGGAGGTGACGGATCTGAAGCGTGCGCATCAGATGCAGCTGCTGGACGCACTGGAGGAGGCGCGACTCAAGCATGAGCAGATCGAGAACGGCATTCGCGAGAGCTGCGCCCAGGATCGTGAGGCCATTATTGAGAAGGAACGCAACGCCATCAGAGAGCGGCTCGAGCGTCAGCTGGAGGAGGAGCAGAAAACCCAAGCGGAGCTCAGGCAGAAGCTGGCCGATGACTTTGCCGCCGAGCGCGAACGCCTGCAGGCGGAGCTCAGGCAGAAGGAGAGCGACTACCAGGCGAAGCGGCAGGAGGCACAACGCGAGCAGGACGGCGAGCTGGAGCAGGCCAAGTTCGAGATGCAGGAGAAGATGGCCAAGCAGGAGGAGAAGTACCAGAACCGCATCAACACCATCGAGCAGCAATACCTGGCCGACTTCGAGCTGTGGAAAACGGAGTACGAGAACAAGTGCAAGCTGTCGCAGGCGGAAAAAGAGAACGCCATTCGCCAGCACTATCGGGCCGAGCGCGATCGCCAGCTGGACGAGCTGGTGGTGCGCATGGAGGCGGATGCGCTGCAGAGCGGCGAGGAGCACGACCAGAAGATGCTGTAAGTGCACAGCCCGATAGAAGGTGTCAGTCAGTAAGTGTTTTTTATTTCCACGCAGGCGGCTGAAGGAGAAGTACGACAAGGATCTGGCCATGGCGGAGAATGTGGAGAAGTCGCTGCGCGAGAAGTATGCGGAAATACGCGGCAAGCTGGCCGAGTCGGACGCGCAGGTGCGCAACGCGCAGGCGGAGGTGCAGCAGCTGCACCTGGAGCTGGGGCACAGCAAGAAGATGTGCGGCGACATCATCAATGAGCGCGACAAGCTGCGCGACAACCTCAACGCGGACATACAGAACGAGGTGGGCCTGCTCAACGAGCGGCACAAGCAGGAAATGGAGCAGCTGCAGAAGCGGTAAATCAATTCAGTTCAACCATTGCGAATAACCATAACGCTCGTGCTCTATTTGTCGCTTGCAGAGTGCACCAGACCATACATCGGCAGGAGGAAACGATCGATGTGCTCAAGGGCGACAACGACAACCTGCGGCAACAGTGCCTCAAACTGAACGCGGTCATCCGGCAGCAGCGCAAGGACTATTGCGTCAAGTAGCAAGCCGCACCTTCGAATATGATAATGATAATGATAAATAAATGTACGGCGTACAATGAGCCAACAACATTGCCAGCTGATCGTTTTATTATTTGCGATCGCTTGTTTGCTTGGGTATGCCCAGTATGTCCCTTATATCGTCGCTCATATCACACGGCACTTCCAACGACGCTTTGCTCGAGCTCTTATCGTCTGACCCAATGCCATTGCAGGATTCGGCCGATGAGCACACATAGCGCCGGCGACGCAGGCACTTGTCTGTGCCAAAGGTCAAGTCGTTGAAGGCGGGCTTGAGGTAACCGCAGGGTTTCGCCAAATTGAGCTCCGTTTTCGGTGGTATGTAGTCAACGCCTTTGTTGGTGGACACGTAATGGAATGTATTCTTCTCGTAGCTGTTCAGCCCCACCCAATACTCGTCTGTAATCTGCATCTTAGTTTTGGCATCTTCGAAGGCTTCTTTTGTATCGAAATCCGCCAGGCAAAGTTTTATTTTCTGACAGGCGAATAAGGCGTCGAACCAGTCCAGCTAGCGAACAACGATAATTCTTTGAAAATCTGATAATGTGATGGAACACTATTGTACCTTGTGCTTGCTGAAATAGTGACAGGATCCAACAGCATCTCCCTCCCGAATGTATGTTAGGAAGAAAATGTATAGCCAAAGTTGGAAACTCATTGTGACTGCAGTGAAAAAGTTTAAAGTCTGTGGTTTATAGTACAACTTACATAAAGGGCGGAAAATTGCATTTCGCGCTGTCGAAATTCATTTGACGCACCGCAAGTTGTACTTTTCTGATTATCTGCTACACAGGCAATAAAAGGTTAATATAACTGAAGTCTGGAAAACAATTTGTGTTTAATTTATTTCGTTTATGGGAAATTGATTGTGAAGGGAAATTTAATTTATATGTAAGTAAATTGCATTTTAATTTGTGTATTGGTAAAAGTAAAGTAAAGTAAAGTACGTAAAGTATTTAATTTGAATTGCAACGCGCAACTTAATTCAAATCGGTTAACAGCCAGTTTAACAGTGTGAACAAAATGCGCGCATCTGGCAACGCCCGCTGCTCCACACGTTCCACTCGCGAGCGAATCAAAAATCAAAGAGTGCAGTTAACACAGGTCGGGTTCCACAAAATTAAGAAGCAGTGGAACAACAATAACAATGCTGCGAACAGACGGCAACAACAACGCTTCCAACAAGATACTTTCGTTTGGTCTTTATTCGTTTTTGTGCTCTCGACGGTGTCGGAACGTTTTAAAAATAAACGCGGAACGTACCAAATTAGCCGACTACAAATAAAGCTATAGCTAAGCTCTAAATACAAATCGACAACTGAACGCACTTCGGTTCCATCAAACTGCAACACATTTTGCTACAATTCTAATACCACACAAACAGCAACAACACAATCCTCAACATGTTCAGCTCGTTTACAGGTAAACATAACACAAACACGCAGAATTTTGTGAAAGTTTTGAAATTAGAAAATGAACTGAAATTCCAATGCACACATATTGTCTGTCCAATTAAGTATGTATAGAGTGCGGCATGTGTCATGTCAAAAGAAAATCGAAAGCAACAAAATACAACAAAAAAAAGAGACTTGTGGTGGCATATAGTAGAAGTACATGAATTAATTGTGAGACCTTGCTTGTGTCAGAGAGAACCTATGACCGCATTGCAGGATTATTATAGAAGAGTTACATCATCGTTCAGTGGCGAAGGAGTTTGTTGAGTAACTCTTCCCCCTACCCACCTCGCCAACGCCTAGACTCCCCCCCCCCCCCTCTCCACTCTCGTTCGTTATGTTTTTGCTGATCCCAAGTAGCAATACAAAATTAATTGCCCGTTACTGTTACTTCTAAAGGGTAGCGTAAGCCACTTATGGCGCAGTACATCTTCCACATCCACACACACACACACAGCAACACACATTGGCTACGTGTGCGTGTGTGTGTGTGTGAGTTTAGCACAAGTTGTTCTTCTCTCCGTGAGCAGCGGACACAACCCACACCCAAAATGATGTGATATCTATCTATACGTACATCTGTATAATTATAGCGTGCATACATATAGAATATGAACAAACATATGCGTGGCTCTGTATGTATGCAACGCTATGAATATCTGCATGATTGGAATTATTCTGTGTTTTCAGTTATGTTTTTTATAATTTATGTGCGCTCTTTGATGTATTTTAAAGTACACGCCCGCAATGAGTGACTCTATTTGCGTTTCTGAACTTCAAAATACCCACTGTCCCCCCCTCAAACTGTCTGACAATTTATTCGTTTCTGTCTAATTGTTCTAATATTCTCTGTTTCCACTTAATGCAAACAGACGCTTCGAAATGTAAGTAACAAACTACAATAACAATATTTGCAAATCTCGTAGACATTTTCAACTTTCGCACCATAGTTTATACTAAGTAGCCTGCATCAATCTTATCAGTAGTTTTTGTACAAAACAAATCCCCCTCGCATGTACCCACCTCCTCCCCTCACACATGCTAGTCACCCGACTATTTATATGACTCATTCAGATGCCAGACGAGATAGTTTTTGGCCATTTATTGATAATTCATTACTGTTCAAACAAAGCCGGGTTCTATCACGACGAATTTCCTCCGTGAATTCCATCGCTCTTTAACTAGTGGTGCTGCTGATCTCATGCTGGCAAAGTTGACAGCTGTTCAGTTCCCATGTTGAAGTTGACTGCATTTGGAGCTCGAGCTGCCGGAGCAGCTCCGTCCGCCGCAGTAGCCGTTGTTGCAGCTTCATCCGCTGCAGCAGCCGTTGTTGCAGCTCCGTCCGCTGGAGCAGCTGTTGTTGCATCTCCGTCCGCTGCAGCAGCCGTCGTTGCATCTCCGTCCGCTGGAGCAGCCGTTGTTGCAGCTCCGTCTTCTGGGGCAGCCGTTGTTTCATTTGGATCCTCTATTATAAGATGTCGCCGCTTAGGTGGCTTTATAATAGCTGGTTTCTCATCGGGCGGATTGTTCGGAGTATCGGCGTTCTCATCAGCTTTCGATTGGTTGTCCCCTTCGTCAGCAGCGACCTCCGCCGATTTGGCCTCTTCCGTTGAATTTGTATTATCAATCGGCCGTGAATCGCTTTCCATACTTTCTTTGCTCCCCTTCTCCCCATCGGCCTCATCTTTTGCTGCATCGTGATGGAAGTGATGCAAATGCTCGTGGCTGTGGTGCTCATTGCCTGTTTCAATGACAGGCTGGGCACACTTCTGGTTGATATCCTCGCAGATGAAGTACTGCATCTCATAGCAGTTCTCGTCGGTTATCATCGTGCCATTGACGCGCAGCCGCAGCTCGAGGCAATCATCGGAGTTGGCCCGCAGCGTGGCCTCGATGCCATGAAACTCTACCGGCTGGCCATTGCTGATGTAGGTGAAGCGACCCTCGGTTTGCAGATCGTTGCCGCCGAACCAGAAGTCCTCCATGTTGCGACGTGATCCGAGGAATTCCATAACCTGCTCCACTTCCTGCCTTGTGGCCAAATTGGCCAAAGATAGACCCTTGCGCAAGCAATTGTTTAATGCACCAAACCAGTTCATCTGCAAGTGAATAATGATCATCGCGGTTGCTTGGTAACTTGGATAAGCGTACGCACCTTCTTTGCGGATATATAGTAGCACTTGCTTTTAATCTGACGCAGAAACGGTTTGCCACACGGCCCCAGATTCTTTTTCTGGCTATTTCTGTTGGAGAGGACATCGTCTGGAAACGCTGCAATCAGGGTCAGTAGCACGATCTGCAGAACCCTCATGGCTGGCTGGCTGAATGTAGGTGCCAGTCCCGAATTGCATTAACTGCACAGTCCTCACATGTTTCTTATATATATACCTTCTTGGGGAAGTGACAAGTGGCGTTTCACACTGGCTACGCCTATTTGCATAACCATTAATTGTTTTCAATCGCACTTGCAGTCGGTGGCATTGCCTTGAGGTGAGCAAATCAATTAATTCGCATTCGTTCCGGTCAATTCAAAGTGTTCGCGGGGAGCGTCGAATCGAGTAGTCGAGAATCGCTTGCTCTTGGGGATTGCAGGTGTAACTGAGCTGTTGAATGCAAAACCCATAAATTGGACTGACAAAAGAGTCAGCTAGGCATCGCTCTTTGGCAAAGAGTCTTTGCCCATAATATATTTTTTGAATCTCGACAATTCGCATCACATTCTGTGCTTTCTTTTGAGTAGTGATCCCGCCCTTGTCTAGTTCGAGCAAATCAGTCTAGGCATTATTGTAGTTAATTGTTTTATTTCGTATACACATATTTGACTCAGTGGGGATTATCTAGTGTCTATCTGCGAGCTGAAGCTGGTGCTGCAGTCGTTTCTTCCGCAGCCGCTGCAGTTGTGTCCCCATCGCCAGCTGGCGGCGCTGCTCCTTCGGCTGGTGCTGCAGTCGTTTCTCCATCGGCTGGCGCTGCACTCGCGCCTCCATCGGCTGGTGCTGCTCCACCATCTGGCGCTGCAATCGTGCCCCCAGCTGCTTCGCCCTTGGCGGCTGCTTCTATTGCATCGTTGGCTCCCCAGACGGCACGTCTAGTCCCACGCCCGGGCTTTTTTTCCTTGGAGGCTTCGGCTTTTTGCTCCGAACCGTCACCATTTTCGTTGTCCGCTTCCTCGTCCTCCGGCTTGTCAGGTGCCTTGTCCGTGTCAGCGTTCAGCTCATCTGCGGGCACGTCACCCTCGGCCGACGCCTTAACGGTGTCTTCGGGTGCACTAGCGAAGGGCGATGGTTTGGTGAACTGTTCCTCATTTTCGGCGCTGGGCTCGCCAACGTCATGATGGAAGTGATGCAGATGCTCGTGGCTGTGATGGCGCGGCTTCGATTGCTCGTCCTCGCAGTAGCGCTCCGAGCATATGAAATACTGTCGCTCACTGCATTTCTCGTCCGCCACCACGGTTAGGTTGTACCGCACGCGCACCTCAAGGCAATCGCTGCAATCGGCGCTGTCCGATGGCCACAGCACGCTGTAGTTGCCGTAGTATCGCACCAGGCGCCCATTGCTTATGTATTGGTAGCGTCCTTCGGTCTGCAGGTCGTTGCCGCCGAACCAGAAGTCCTCTATGTTGCCCTTGGAGGCGAGAAACTGGACGACGCCGTTGAAGTCGCCCGGAATGCTCAGTTCGGCCAGCGTGAGGCCTTTGCGCAGGCAATTGTTCTGGGCGCCATACCAGTTCATCTGCAGGAAGGCAACGAGATGAGCTTATTTGGATGTCACGCACTCGGGCAAAGTAGCATGCGACAAACACCTCACCTTCTTCACTGAGAAATAGTAGCACTTGCCGTTGATGCGCCTCAGATAGCGCAGCGGGCAACCTGTTGTTGCGCCAACTAGCTGCTTCCCGAGCAGGACACTCAGCACGGCAATGACTGCAGCCAGGCAATGCTTCATCTCTCTATCGTGTGGATTGTGTGGTGTGCCGCCCTTGGGCTCCTGTACTTATATCCTCTCCTAGCGTGCCATTCGTGTAAATCCATTATTCGATTCGATGCGAGACGCGTGGAGCATTGGACGGCGCTATCTCTTGCAACGCGCGGCAATTAATTGAATTAAATGCCAACGGCATGACTCGATCATGAGCTTCTCGTTCCGGAACACTTGTGCCGCTGTTGTCGACGCTGTGCGGTCGCCAGTATCGTGGGTCAGCTTTGGGGTTACATACGAAATATTTAATTGATTGGGTGTACCATATAAATGTGAATGAGTGCGAGTGTTTCAAATGATTCATCGTAGCCCTTGCTAGACTTGACGTAGTTGTGTTACATTTATTGATTTACCCAACGACGGGCCATGACATCATCGGCGCTATTGCTTAGAGGTGTCCTTTCGCAGGACACGTTTGGCTCGTTGCCAGCTGCCTCGTTTGTTTGGGTATTGACCTTGCACAATGAGCTAACTTTTAGTTAGCTGACAGCTTTAACTTAAACAAATTGCTGGGCGTGCGAATTTCCATCTACTCGATTCTACAACTATATACTATACTCTATGACATCATCAGCGCTGGCAATGGCAGCGCCAACCGCGTCAGCAACAGCAGCAGCGACAGCATCATCGATTGCTTGTTACATTTGTGGCCAAAGGTTTCGACGAGAGACTGACCGGCTTTTTGGATTGCGAACGGCCAAAAACTGGTGTGGAACGTGAGTTTGTGACCTGTATGGGCTGCCAGTTACTCATAGAACGACCAAAATCACAACACATACGTATAAGCAGCTATAGATACAAATGTATCTGTGGCTGTACCCGTGTATCTGTATATATATACATCTACACGCTTGAGTTCGGCTGGTCTTGGGTACAGGTTTAGTTTTGTCTCTGTTGTTTAGAGCTTCTGCGCATTATCTGTTGCGGACAACGACAACAACAACAACAACAACAACAACAGCAACAGCAACAAGCAGCAACAGCAACATCAACAGCTGTGAGCTTCGGCGGTCGAATATCAGCGTGTGTTCTTGACTCTGCTTTGGCTGCGGCTTATTGTGTTGCCTTATGGCCATGTTGTGGCATTCTAGCCGGTTTTCTGATTGTGTCTCTCTTGCAGTTGTTGTTGCTGCTGTTGCTGTTGACCACAGCATGCCAGAATATGCGTCGTACTATTACGCAAAATGGTGTGATTCTTGCCAAGCGCGTGGTTACGAATTCCAATGAGTTACACTTGTAGCAATCAGCTTTGGCTCACATCAGCTTTAATGTCATATCCTTGAGCTTCAGCATGACTCACAAATCTGTTTTGTGTCACTCTCTGCCAGCTACGAAACGCGAGAGACATTAATGTTTGATCTACTCAAGAGTCTATTGCGTTTCGATCGAATTCCTGAACGTTCTTTATGGACGCGTGGGCCCTCAGAATGTTAATTGAATTCTTGGTAAATAAATAAATACAACAAACAGTGTTCGGTATAAACAAGAAAGAAAGCTGCGTTAATAGCAAGCATTTTAAGTCTTTGGGCTGTTTTATTGGTACTATTTTATGGTGGTTCTATAGCTGAAAACCCCATTCGGTTTTAACATAAACACTTGCTTTCACAGCCACAGCCAGAAAGCGTGAACAAGAGCTGAAACTATTAAAAAGTATAAAATCGCATGAACTGCCATTATGACATCACATACTGTAAATTATTCAAATATTTGCGCATTGTTTTCCTTATACATATAGCAATAGACTCACACACACCTAGTACAACATATACACACACACACACACAGAGACGTATTGAAATTTCTTTGGCTATGCCATGTAGAATAGTGCTTGCTACATCGGAAACTGCCGGACCGAGTGAATTTGCCGCTGCGGCATTTAATGGCGAAATGTTTCTATTTGAGTGAGCGCACACGTCATTTTATGGGAATGCAGCAGCGGCAGCTCCCATCTAGCGCAGTGACCGAGCTTCCGATGCTGGTTTCGTTGCTATTAGAATGTAGTTATTATTCATATTTCTTGATACCCTGGCAAATCTACTCGACGTGTATGCTGCACTAGCAGTTCTCATTTTACGCAACTTAATTTTTGTATTTGAGCATGTTCCTTATTATCAATTTGCGTTGAGTATTCTGTAGCCTAGCTTTGCACTGTTTTCTATTTTTATTCATTTCCACATAGTATCTAATGACTTTTGCATTTGCTGGCGCCCAATTTAGAGGCGACGCAACGCAAATTGCGCAGTTGCTGACAAAGTGTAACTGTCACCCGAGCATGTAATCAAACTGGAAATCAGAAAATCTGAGAATCTGAAAATCAGGCAAAAGCAGAGCATGTAATTACGATGTGATTAGTGGATGCTCGATGAAAATTCATTTTGTTTATGATTTGGTAATTAGCAAGTCTGGAATTTTCATCGCGAACATCGATAAGCGGCGCCAAGCTGATTAACAATCAACCTATAAATTATGATCAGGCTCAAGTCTACAATTTAGTTTTATTTTCAAAATCAAGCAAAAATGTTTCCCAGTCGCCAGCAGCAGCAGCAGCAATGTAAAGCAAGCAATTAGCAAAGTAATCCAGTCACTAAAATCTGAAATGTTCACTTCATTTCGACAGCATCCCTGAAGAACTTCGGCGACAAGACCGCCAACTTGTTTAGCAAGAAGAAGGATGAGGCCGAGAAGCTGGCCAACGACAAAGCCGCCGAAGCACAGAAGCTGGCCGAGGAGCAGGCCAAGAAGGTCGGACAGTCCGTGCAGCAGACGAAGAACGAAGCCGAGCAGCTGGCCACAAGCACTGGTAACTATATCCCCCCATCCACGACGTCCACGTCAAGTACACTCACACGCAATCCCTTTCGAGCAGCCAAGGATGCCGCTTCGCTGGCCGCTGCCGAGGCACAGAAGGCTGGCCAGGCCATCGATCAGGGTGTGAATCGTGCTGCCGGCGCTGTTAACCAGGGCAAACAGGTGGTGGACAACACCGTGCAGCAGGCAGCTGCTGTCGCACAGAACTCCAAGCAGGTGGCCGCCAATGTGGCAGAGTCCACGCAGCGAGCGGCCGCCAATGCCGTCGATCAGACAAAGAAGGCGGCCAATGAGGCGATCAACAAGAGCGTCAAGGCCGCCGAGTCCGTGGCCGATCAGAAGCTGAAGGAGGCCGAGGGTGCCATCGACGGTGCCATGAAGCAGACCAGTCAGGCGGTCGACCAGAAGCTGCACGAGGCCAACCAGTACGTGGACCAGAAGCGCGAGGGACTCGAGAAGAACATCCAGGAGGCCGCTAGCCATGCACAGGAGAGCGCTGGTGCACAGGCCACACAGCTGCTGGGTAAATTGCACCTGGGCCAGAAGTAGGTTTCCATACATCCATCCACCCCAATCCCAATCCCAAAACAAAACAAAATAACCCAAATAATTTCATCTGTGTGTAATGAGCGGAATGCTTGAAATAAAAAACAAAAAGAATAAAGAAGGAAAAATTGCTTCAACGTAACAAGTGCCAGTAATGTGATTGCTAAATAATAGTTCATAAACGTATTTTTCGATTATACTTTTTACTATATTTTTTCAATTTTTTCTCAATTTGTCCAATTCTTTTGAAATCTTAAAACACATCAGCAGCGCAGCTTTTGATATGAAATATTTGTGCACTACTTGTAATCTTCTATACGGCAGCAAGAATTTGTACTTTTGAGTTGTTGTGTTTTACATATGCCGATTTGTTACTTTGAAGCATTTTATAGATATATATTTATATGGAAATGAGTAGAACAAGATGATCAAATGAAATCAATACTGAGCTATGCTTTTTCAAAAGTATATTCTGTTTTATATAGAAATGTATGATTAAGTACTTTTAACTTTTTGCACAATAAATTGCAAATGTGTTTTTATTATGTATACGCAAATCGTCTTTCAATGCTGCTGGTGCAAACAATCAAGTAAACGTCAACTCTTATCGTGTTCAAGATTATTTTTAAGTCCCAAAGCGCGCAGTGTTTAAATACTTAAAATGGACGCGGATACAGCTGGCAGTGGTGAAGGTTTGTGTCTTCGCTAAGCGAAACTTTTAGCGTTAGCTTTTAGTGAAGCTGAACTATAGATGGTGCCAGTCTCACAGGGTGACTCCAGTTTTCGGGAAATTCAAACGTATTTTGAAAATAAAAAGGTGCTTGTTAATTTTAATACTGGTTCAACTTGGTGAGCGACAATGCCGCATCAACAAATGAAGGCAAAAGTTTTAATCAAAAGTGCAAAAAGTTCTGGCCACCTATGGAAATCTAGCCAAAGTGCACAACGAATTTAGTTTAGAAATTATTTGCAATTTTCGCCTTTTTCCAGCAAAATTAGTGAACGTTTTCTTTAGTTCGCTGTTGCCGAGTTGTCTGCGCTTTTAATTATGTGCAACTTTGTAGTTGTTGGCTCTAACATACTTTCGAGCGCTGAAAGTTGGGAGTGCTGCAACAAGCAGCATAGAAAGTTGCCACACACCGAATATAAATATTCGTATTTGTATTCGCATTCGTATTCGTATTCGTATTCGCTTATTGGCAACGCGTTGACAAAATTTATGTAAGAGCGATTTTTAATTTCAGATAAAGTTTGCTCGGCTGTGTTGATTACCTGTCTTGGCGCCGCATTTTGTGGCAAGCAGAAAATGATAAATGCATTTTCATTGCACACCGACGAGCGCTTTGGAATTTATGCGGCTGGACAAAATGTCACAGCAATTAGCTAGGCACTCAGTAAGCGTGTGCGAGTGTGTGTGTGTGTGTGCTGCATGCAAAGTGTTGCAAAGAGTTCATTTAAATTTAAATGTTGTTAAGCAGCGCTGGCCAAAAGACGTCAAGCTGCTGTTGTTGTTGTTGTTGCTGTTGGGCGACGAGGGACGGCAGCGACGGCAGCGACACCTGGCGATTAATTAAAATAACTGTTTATCAACACGAATTAATCATGTTTAAACATGCTTCAAGCTCGTGAGACCGCATTCAAAACGTGGCGTGCAACCGCCGCTTGGGTCATGTTACTACCGAACCCTTGACGGCTCTGCCCCCAGCGGGGGCAAACAAACAACAACAAGCACACGCATGTGTTCCACAAACTAATAACTGCGGCTCAAATGGGTGAAGTTTGCACAACGAATTACAGACTCGACAAGGGCAACTGGCGAATTATGAAAGTAGAATGCGATTTAAATGAATGTATTGCAATTTGCACAGTTTTAGAGCGATTGCGTTTTGCGGAACGCGTGCTGGTGGCATGCTCAACTAACCTCGAACAGCGGCCTGCGGCTTTACTTTTATCAGAACACTTTAAAGCGCGTGTGTGCGCAATTAAGCGCATAATGTAATGTGTACTCGTATTATCGGCGACGTTCTAAGCACTGCACGTATGCGACTCCAACTGTACGGATTTGGATAAACTTTAAAAACGACAGCCAGCGATTGGATGGCGATGTGCCCCGTGGCCAGCGGGCGCCATCAAGCGCCCAGTTATCGAGCGTCAAGCGTCAAGCGACTCGTTCTCTAAGCATTCCGTCACGCGGCTGCCATTAGCCTGGAGCTCAATGGAGCCTTGCAAGCTGCACGCAAAACGCGTTGTAATTGTCAGCTGAATGGACATGTGGAGAGTGTTGGGTTACCCAAAGCAACAGTAGCTGCTGAGGGGGCGGGGCAGACGCCTCTCGCATTCGAGCCAGTGGCGCGTGTCGAAAGACGCAATGAACTCATACGTCAGGACACACTGTGAGCACACGGAATGCGTTGAATAACTCCAGGACAATTTCACTTCAACGTGCTAGCTCTTAAACTAGCTGCTGTAGTCGACGGCAGTTGATGGAATACTTGCCATACTATATCTAGGACTAGTCGATGCTGAATTCCTGCTCTGAGCAGGCAATTATCATTTCTAAAGCTGCTGCTGATTTGTGCCGCTTTGATTTATGCGTCTGTTGCCCGTCTAAGCGCATTAATAAATTGAGCTGCTGGCTGCGTCCACAGACCGAAGGTGTTCAGCAAGACGACATCAATCTGCAGCTCTGCGGCAGAGATAGCAAATCCCACCTGTTAATGTGTGTACATGTGTTTGTGTGCTGCTTCCCCGCCGGACAATTAACGATGCTTGAGTTGCTTCTTGTTGACTGCCTGCGCCTGTCCAGCTGAGCGTGACAATTGGCCAGCCAGCGATTTATGGGTGACGAGAGTTTGACAAGTTCCGAGCGGTTTCAACTTGAAAGCAAACTTCTTGCTTTAAGCAAACTACTTGGGAACTTGGAGCCATTCCCATGCAACATTGTTGCGAAATAAATTGAGCGCTGCGATTGCCGGCAATCGTCCTTTAACTCGTTTGCACAAAATTCAATTACTTCCGCTGGCTATTACGGGCGTCCTCCTGCCCTCCTGCCCCCTGCCTGCCTGCCTGCCGATGTATACAGGCGATACGTATATAAATATGTACACAACATATAAAAGTATATATGCAAGCGCGCGTACACACGGAGAGCTAGTCCAAGTGCTTTAGATGCGGATGAAATTGCATTTAGGCAGCCGGTGCGCCAACTGTGCACGCATTTTATGCAGCTGCTGGAATTGCCATCAGCCAACTGGGGGGCCAAGGTGTGTGTGCGAGTGTGTGTGTGAAGTTGTTGTCTATTAAGCAGCAAGTTGCAGACGCATAAAGTGCACTTCGATGCCAGCTACATCTCTGATTATTTTTGCATTTCGCAATTGCAATCAATTTGAATATTACAAATAAGTCGTAGGGTCATTTATTGCTCGTATACTTATCGACGACGATCTAAAGTTGGGGCCAAGTTTATTGCTAATTGGAAAATGTTTAAAACACTTTGAGTGGGATAAATTGTATGATAGTGTGTGAAGCAGTGTGTCTTTGTTGTGCCACGTTCATCCCACTGATTTCTGAGTGGCAGACGCACCTGCATCGAGTAGCCTGCAGCTAATAGCACTTTGCTGACTTTATTTACTAGTAGCATCCTAAATCCCTGCCATGCAAACGGACACATAAACTGTGCACAGCATGGAGGACAGGTGAACCCTGAGCTGCGACTGCACTGGCTGCTTGAAGTTCAGCTCGAGCTTAAGACGCATGGAAGTGCACAACAATGACAATCAATTGCGTGGGGGGAGGGGGAGCACTTGTCCCAGCTGTGTGCATAATTGAAAAGCCGAATTCTGGCAAAGCGAGCAAATCAAATGTTGTGCTAGCAACAAAGTTCGTTTTAACGCTGCCCATTGAAAAACTAACGTTTTTCAAATAGCATCCACACGGGCATGCACGGCGCCTGCGCGGGTTCGTGTGTGGAACGCAATCCAATTTCGCACATTCTTAAGCAGCGCTGCCAGTGGGCGACGCTTCAGTACGACGTCGGCTGGCAACACAGACGCATCGTCGCAAGCACGCAACGCAGCGCTGTCGTGGCACGAGTTCCGTTTCGTGTTTGTCTGTCTAACGGTATTTTCAAATCACCGAGAGGCGCGTCAAAAACACTGCTCACTTTGATGAAAACGAAAACTGAACGAGCGTCGAACTGCATTTGAAGCACGCCGCATGGCCAAAGTCCACAGCGCCAAAGAATAAAGCAAAAAAGAGAATCGAAAGAAATTGTTGCATGCTTTTAGGCGGCGCAATTGTTAATTGATATTTGAGTGTATGTGTGTGTGTGAGTGGGCATGCTTTTTGATTAAAGTGCGCGCGTGAATAGTTTGGTGAATACTTTTTGTGTGCAATCAGCGAAGTGACGGCCAACTCTTTTTGGACACACACACATGAGCATCTGCAACTAATTGGCCAAAGCTGGTAAGCGAATTGACTGCCAGTGATAAGGCAAAAAAAAGTGAGTCTCGAGCGCGTTTGGGGCAAATAAATGTTGCTATTTAAGTGCTCACATCAATCAGAACAACAACAAGAACAAGCAAACACATAAGCATTGAGCAGCCGAGCTTTCTTTTTTTTATTATGAGATTGGTTGCCACTGGCAGTTGACTTTTAAGTGGCGCTGTAGACACATGTTGACTTCCCACTCGGCCACCAGACCAAGACCAACTGGGCCACGCACATTCGAAATCACTTAGCAATTTGTAGCCACAGCACTCGATGCGAGATGCCAACAGCCTTGTGCCACCACTGACAGTGTGGCTTTGACATCCTTGCCACGAACTCTTGTCGCTGTCATTGTGCCGTCTGTTTAATTTCACAATTCATTTCATGTCAAACGGCTTGTCGATGGTTCTGCTTCTGCTTCTGCTTCTGCCTCTGCTTTCTCCACGGCTCAGAGTCGCTTTTATGCGCCACCAAGTGAACAGAGCTAACAAAACCAAAAAAGACTTGGCTGTCAAGACGTTTGAAGTTGATGTATTAACTGTTTGCCTTTGGTACTTACTCGAATTGTGCTGCTGCTTAGCATACGCAAGATGTCGCCGCGCAAATTCTGAATAGACCGAGTGCTTTTGTTGTTGCACGCGATTGTGGCACCTCCACACGCATAAATTCTTTAGCCAGAGCAGTGACAGCTTTTAAGCACTGATCGAGCAGATAGACAGCGCTGTAGAAGGACGACAGATGTGAGTGCAACTAACTTCGTTGAAATTGAAACTTAACATTAATTGGGCACTGTTAATGCAGACAGCTCGCCAGTTGTGCTCAAGGGCCATTAATTAACAATAATGTGCTACCCAAGTTGAGCCATCCACACTCAACACACACATAAGCGCACTCGCAGTCAGAGCACGATAAGTGGCAGGCAAGTGGCTAGTTGCAGCTGCATTAATTTGTGATATTACCTGTATGAATGGCCGGAAATGCCACTTACGAGCAGTTAAGTAATATGCAAATCTCGCTGCCCCTTCAACACGCTCAATATCCAATTAGCTCTTGTCTGGCTCAATAGTCCTGCTCGGCATGGGCTTTGCCTAATTGAGCTCGGCTCTAATGGGGCACGACTCTATAAACATATATCTAGACATAAGCCAAATGCGAAGTACTAACAATACTTCAAACAATTTGCTTACCTACCCAGAAAAGAAATGAACGGCGCAGAAAAAATAGGAGAAAATATAAGTGGAGGAGTCGGAGTCGGAGTCGCGGCATTTCTCGCAAGTTCGCGGCGCAACGCCTTCGGTTTGGTCTTTTGGGCGGATTTTTTTGGCTTTACTTTTGCTGACTGCTACTTTATGGTGGCCATTAAAGGAAATTGAATATAATTTTGTTTGCTAAGCTCTTCCATAAACTTCCCAAGTGCCGTGGTGCTGCTATATGATTTCTTCCTGTTTTTCTCTCTGTGTTTTTTCCGCTACTACTGCTGCTGCTGCTTCTGTTTTGTAAGGTTTTTCATATTTTATTAAGTTCACGCCATAAAAAGGTCGGCGGGGCCAGTCAGCCTAAGCGGCCTTAGTTTTAATGGAGTTGGCGGCACACTCAATGCCCCCCACTCTCCCTCCGCCACTCACAGAGAGAGTGAGTGCATAAATATGATTGAGAAATTTACAAGCTACGTTAGATTTGCAGCTTAACAGTTGACCCTTTGGCCAGGCGAAATGACTGATGAATGCCCAGGACGAGGAGACTCGGATGGATTTGTTTGGCTTGTGGCACATCGTAGACAATAATGCCGAACCTATTTCATCTGCATACTTGTACATCTGTCCAATGCCCATCTGCACGGCAGACACTTGGGCACAATATGTAACTGGAGACCACAATAGCCCTTCATTTTTGGCTTGGCTTCCAAGACGTTTCGTGTTCGGCTCACTTGCTTACCGATTTCATTATTTATTTAAGATCGTAAAAGCAAACTTGCATTTTGGAATCAACTGTGAAATGAGAAATGGGCACAAGAAACACAGCACAAGAGAGCCGAGAACTGGGACCTGGCAAATGGCAAATGGCAAAATAATAAATTGTTTGCTGCGGTTGTTTGCCTTTGTCTAAGTTCTGGGGCTTGGGCTGATTTTCGGCTGTCACCACATCCTACTGCCATTTGTCTGTGTTTGGGTTAGATTTGTAGCGTTATCCTTATTGGGTTTCCAATCAAATGCAAAACATTGTTTTCATTTCATTTAAATTTTGATGTACCATATTTTGTTTCGCCCAACGCCCCCCTTGTATGCGCTTCGTTGTCAGCAATTCAATTTTAGCAGCCATCGTTATTAAATAAAAATTTAATTCTACATTTTACGCATTTAGTTTGCTCTTTATTTTTAGAGCTCGCCTGTTATCCTTTCCTCTGCGAGCCGAGTCCCAAATGCCCCAGCCCCAGCACAGCTGTAGGGGAGCTGTGTGTCCTGTGTGCTCTGCCAGCCATGTTGACGTACCTGGGCCAAGGAAAACAGCTCTCATTGGCTCAGTGGCTGTGGCAGCTAGAGCAAATCATTTTGTTGATTTTGTTCGGCAAATGTCTTCGACTTCATCTCGCTCCCACGCAGCTGCTTTTCATTTTCATTTTCATTTTCATTTGTATACGTCCTGGGAGACCACGAGGCGATACGGAGCCATCAATCAATTCCTTAGATAATGTACTAAGACATTCCTGTAATTTGGTGGTAAAAGGTGTGTGCTTGTCGGTGGCTGTGCGGTGCGGGCTGCGGGCTGCGAGCTGCGGCTGTGACTGACAGCAGCACTCCGGGGTCAAAGGTGCGTCTCAAATGTATATAAATAAAACAGCACGCAAATCAGATTTTCGCTTGCCTCGTTTTGCACTCAGCAATGTTTAATTTAAAGTATTTTTATGTTAATTACGGATGTGGAACAGAGCTCGAGCCGATTAATGGCACAAGCACAATTTGCAGTGTGCCACATTGCGTATACGGCATGTGGGCCATATTGAGGTTAAATCTAATAAGCATTTCCGGCTTCATGAACGCATGTTATGTTTGCTGATTCTTGTAACTTTTCTACTCGAGACAGTCAGTTTTGAAGACTCAACGCCTCACTGCCTCGCCCCCCCGTCTCATACCCTACTGGTGCTTTATGTAGTAGAAATTATGCCGGAAAAAGCAGACACTAGGAGCATAAATAGAGAGAAAGGCTGGCAAATCTAGTGCTGGTCGTAGCTTGTTGCTTGTTTCCAAATAGGCATAGTTAAGGGTTGTTGTTGTTTGCCCGTCTGTTTGCTTTTATAGTTGGCGGCAGTGGCAGCAATTTTGGCAAAACTTTATGTGCGCTGGCAGCCAGAAAGATGCTCTGACGATAAATTTAACGCAACTTGACTTCAAGTTGAGCCATTTAGATTGAAAGATCTCTGTCTCACTCTCAAACTTGCAACTAGCCAAAATACTTGACATACACGCAGTTGAAAAGGGTAATAAGCCGCTGGCCATCAGCACGGGCAGCAGTCATAAAATCAAGCCACAGGCTAACCACTTGATAGCCGAGCATGTAATTTGATTTCCTTTCTAATTAGCCACTTACATTTAAAGTTCGCCCCTCCCCCCAGAACACTGCGATTTGCAAGCTGAACTACACGTGTTGAACAAGTTCATGAATCTCGAGTTATGTAGCTGCTTGCTGCCAGTTGCGCATTTCATGGCATCGCGAAAAAGAAACACAAATGAAACACGCGAAAACATTTCTTCGAGCACTAGTGTATTTGTGTACTCGCTGTTTGTCAAACAGTTTGTAAGCTGCCACTTCATGTGGCACTGTGGGCGAGGCAGCTTATAAAATTTAAATCGCCCCGAGCGTGATTTTGATTAAATATGAATTCGCATTAATGTTGCGCTTATTTTTACATTTTATTTTGGCGAATATGAATTTCATGTTTACTTTGCAGTTGGATCGATATTGCCACACTTGTTTGAGTCTGCTCAAAATACTATTGAAGCGATTAAGCTGCTTAAATTGTGACAGCTTTTATCTGTCAACCGAAAATGGGTCTCGTTTAAACCGCACTAGAGCCTGTAGAGTTCCACGAGTATTCACGATAAACCATAAAAGCTTGTGGCAATTCATTTGTATATAATACTTGTATGTTCTCTGGTTATTCAATTTGAACTAATATTTGATGTGCAGCGCTGAAACCTTTGTGTTCGCACAACACATCAAATCACATTCAACGAAATGTGTATTGAGTGAGTTCCAGGAAAGCGAATTCACATTAAACTCAAACGCTATTGTTCTGGAACTACTGTGCACCTGAGTGACAGCAAAACATTCTGTTGTCAGCTTTCGCAGTGGTTGCGCTTCCTCCCCTGCTCGCTTTCCCCACTCTGCCCCAAACGGTTGCCTAATGTCTGTTTGGTTTCGTGGCACGGCGCAAGCCTTGTGAAAAACTTATCATCAAAGTTTTTGCAAAAGTTGTCAAGGTTTTTGTCGTTTGTCCTATTCGTCATTTGCAGCGCCCGGCAAATATAATTATTTATAACTTAAAAGCGAAATACTCGGTATATATGCAGCAGGCGAAAAAGGACACCAGCCGGCGAAGTATAAAACCAATAAACAAATCCCCATTTTGGGTAGAGCACGCGAATTGTGATATAATTTTTATGCTTTAATTGGCACTATAAGCAAGCCATAAAAATACTGGCGTGGCTAGAAGAGCAGCTCAGCGAGCAATCGATAGCTCAAGAGCGACGTTCGGCCCACTTGAGGCAACAATAATAATCGCTCGAGTGTGGCAATCTACAGACACTGTCTCCCTGTTTCGTCTCTGTCTCTGTCTGTGTGTCAGTTTGTCAGTTTGTTTGTCTGCCATTGACAGACAGTCATAAATATGGAGGGAAATAAAAAGCGAGCAAAAACTATGTACTACATATGCCAATGACGACAACTCCGCCCACCGCCTCCCCTCTTTCTTTTTGCTTTCCCTCCCATGCTACTTCCGTCGACGTCCATCGCCCATCGCCCATCGACATAACAAACAGCGGGATCTGTTTTTCTGATTGTCCTTTGCCAGGGCAACGTTTGATGGAATGTCTGAAATGTCTGCCATTTCGGTCTGTCTTCGGGCTCAGCCTGAACTTCGCTGCTCCGCTCAGGCGTGTAAAGTGAGCTCGGGCTTGTCGACATCTTAAATTTGCTTAATTAATTTAAATGGCGCGACACACTAAAATTTACACGGACTCCACATTTTTATTGCAAATAGTACATGCTATTTTATTGTTGAGTCCACAAATTCAAATCCATAATTGTCATTTGATATATTTATTATATAATAAACTTTGTCCTCTATGGTCGACTCAACTGAGTTTTGCAGAATTCAATATTTTCTTACTCATGCCTTACATACCTAACTGATTTTGCATTTTATATTTCAAGCTCACATAATCCTTAGTACTTTTGAATATGTTATATGCATTATTATCTATTAATGCAAGAAATTGTTTTCTTTATAAGTTAAATAATTTTTGTACATTTGCTATAAGCATTAAAGTGTAAAATATCTTAAAATTTGATTAAATTAAATATGAAGAGAGATACTAAAAATTACATATAATGCACACTTTTATTGCAAATAGTATATTTTAATGTTTAGTCTACAAAACTGTCAATTAATATATAATAGAGATCAAACGTTGCCCTCTATCATCGATTAAGTTGACTTGACTTATTTATAATTATTTTCCTCCCGTTTATGAAGACTTTAATTTTTAAATCTCACAAGTTAAAATGTTCACTTCCTCAAATATTTTTTACCCATCTAGGTCTCGCTTACCTTGCTTCAAGCTCTCATAATACTTAGTCCTTTTGAATATGTTATATGCACTATTTTTTATGCAAGCAATTGTCTTATTTATGAGTTGAATGTAAGTTTAGTACTTTTGCTGTTAACATTAAAGTGTAAAACATCTTAAATTTGCTTAAAATTAAAAGGCTAGAGATAGTAAAGTGTAAAGCGCATTTTTATTGCGAATAGTATATTTTAATGTTGAGTCTACAAAAATGTCACATAATTTATATAGATCAAATTATATTATATTATACAGAGCAATTTTTGCCCTCTATACTCGACTAAGCTGAGCTGAGTTTTGCAGAATTTCAAATTTTCTAACTTATCTCTAATATTTTGTTTTTTTTGACAGACTTGATATTTCAAAAATCACTCTAAAATATCTTTACCTATATAGAATTCGTATTTCCTATTTGAAGATCACACTCAAATATTTGCAGAGATACTAAATTGTACATGGAATGCACATTTTATTGCAAATACTAAATTTTAATGTTGAGTCTCCAAGAATGCCAATTAATATATTAAAGAGAGTAAACTTTAATCTCTATAGTCGACTAAGCTGAGCTGAGTTTTGTACAGTTTAGAAATTTAAAGTCGTCTAAGTCATCTCTCAGTACCTTACCTTTGCTACCTAGATAGAATTTATTTTGAAATCTCCACAAATACTTTGTATCTATCTAGATTTCGTATTTCTTGCTTCGAAGCCCACATAATACTGAGTACTTTTGAATATCTGCATTATTTTCTATTTATGCAAACAATTGTTTTCTTTACGAGTTGAATGTAAATTTTGTACTTTTGCTATTAGCATTAAATTGTAAAGTGTCTTTAGAAGTCATTTATGGCACTGCTGTGGCAATTGTTCGGCATAATCTGAGGCGCAGGGAATGTGCCTTTATATGGTTATTGTCAATGGGTAGACAGTTGTGGCCCATAAACTTGGCCAGTAAATTTTTACAACAATGCGTTTTCCTCTACCATTCGGGATGCATCCCGGGGTGGCAATTTTGTTGTTGTTGTTCCTGAAAAAGAACAAAAAGAACAACGAAAATTCGGCTAAATGCCATTCAAATTAAATCACCGGCAATCTGAGCGGACACCGTGAAAAAAATGCGTGCTAATTTATTTAAATAATTTAAAAAGTGTATGAAAAGCCGGAGCACGGAGCAAGAAAACAAATAGCAGCTGCGTCTAGTCAGCTTGTTGCCTCAAGATAACAATTGAGCAGCAGTGGCAGGTGAAGAAGGCCTTCAAACAAAGCGTCTGCTCAACAAAAGGCCAAAAGTTAATGTGTGCCTAAATAGCAGTCAGCTCGACCCCACACAGACACACACACACACACACACACCACATACACACACTCGTGCAGACTCGCACACTTATTCTATTTGGCCATTAAAGATGCCCCTCATTTTGTGTGGCCAACTGCTTTTTGGGCGCCTTCCGCAGGCACATCCGCCAACTGTCGACTGTCGACTGTCGTTTGTCGCCGGTCGACTTCGCCCCCCGCCTGGCTGGGCCTTTGTTTGCGGCGAGTGCGTTGATTACTTTGGGGAAATGTGCGTGAAAGGTAACGGCGCGTACCTGTCCTGTCGTTTTCAGTTTGGCTGCCTCTTTGCCTGTTTGCCTGTTCAGCTGGCTGCCAATGTTCGTGGCTGGCGACTGATTTATATGCGCGTCTTTGGAGGCCTCTCCCCCAAGGCGTGTGTCGTACTTCCTGTCGTCTGGTTGGGCTCTGATTTTCTGTGCAATAAACCGCTAGACACGATTTTAACTTACCATCACTACTGGGCCATACATCATTTATTCAATAATGCGCTGGATTTCCGTAAATCACAATGAAACGCTCAATGTTTGTGGAGGCAGTCAATTGACAAGCAGATAAGAGCCCCCAAAATGCACACAATGTGTTTGAATAATTATAATGGCTCAGATCAGTAAGGTTTTTGAACGCATTGCCAGTAATAAAATCGATATTCGAGTCTGATGGAGCTGTGTCATTAGTGTGACGTGGGTTCGAGCTCGAAAATATTGGCAAATTTATAGACAATACGAGTGCTTGTGGCCGCTAAACCGATTGATATATTACTCGCATGAGTGTTAATTGTATTCGCTTTGATTCAATAATGGTTTTTGAGAGTGCGTTGCGTTCGTTGGTTATTTAATATATATTTTAATTAAGTATACGCAGCGCTGATGTGGTCATAATATCGCATTATGTTTGATTTACAATCAAATTAAGCGCAAACAGACTGAAGAGCCAGCAGCAAAGATTGGGCGCCATGGTAGCGAAAAGGGAAACACTCTGGCGGCCACTTGAATGAAATGCACAAAGAGTTGTGTTTTCAACATTTGCCCATTAAAAACTCATTAACAAGGCACAATGGCTTGACAAATAACTCGAAATGCATTCACTTCCGCTCTGCCACACAAACACAGCAACACACACACACACACCCCCACAGAGAAGATGGCAGCAGACGCTGCGAGTGTGCAGGCGTGATCGTGACAGCGTGTGCGAGTGCAGTTTTATGCGCTTTTAAATGCATTTTATCAGTGCAATTAAGAATACAAGCTGCTGACAAATGCACTCCACCTGGTAGTCGCCCAGCGACAATGCTGTTAATTTGACAGCCCGAGAGCTGCAAGCCAAAGCAAATGAACGGCACGGGGATGCAACTATGTGACGAGCAAATATCCTCTCAATAACCAGTCGATTTATTTGAACAATTTAGCATTAAAATGAGAATAATTTCAAATTCCGTGACTCCTTTTGTTGCCAGTAATATCGAATAATTGACTTACCAAGCAGTTTGCTCAGCTGTCGCTCAGCTTCTGTTCGGCTATGCGGCTGGCTCTCTTATGCAGTAGGCTGGTTATGTATACAGAGTGCTCTCTCTTTTCCCTTATGCAGTAGGCTGGTTATGCTTACAGAGTGCTCGCTCTTTTCCCTTATGCAGTAGGCTGGCTATGCACGCAGAGTGCTCTATCTGCTCACTTATGCAGTAGGCTGGTTATGTATACGAAAGCAAAGAGCACTCTCGGCTCTTCGGCTGACATGCTTATGCAGTATGCATACGGAAGCACTAAGTGCTCTCTCGGCTTGCTCTCTTTTGCGGTATACTTACGAATGCATTAATTGCTCTCTCGGCTATTCGGTCGGCTCGTGAGTCTCGCGAATGCACTCACGATCATGCAATTTGAAAGCCTTGATTAAAGAGTGCAATAAAGAAGAGCTAAACACTTATAAGCTGTAGCGTTCATTCTTATTCTGCCACTTACAATATCTACTTAATGACTAAGCAAGCAGTTTGCTCTTCTCGCTTAGCTTCTGTGGTTAGCTCAACGAGCAAATATCATGTTAATAGTCAATTCATTTATTTGAATGACTTAACATTGAAATGAGAATAATTTCAGTGGAATTACAGACATTTCTGGCTAAAAATATCTATGTGATGGTTAAGCAAGCAGCTTCTGTTACAGCTTGTCTATTTCAACGAGCAAATATCCTGTTTGCTCTTCTCGCTCAGCTTCTGTTTTACCTTGGCTAGCTTAACAAATAATATGCTGTTAATAGCCAGTCGATTTGTTTGCATATTTTCAGATTGAAATGCAAAAAATTTGAGCTTCTGTGACTCTTTGTTTGCCAAAAATATATCTAGCTAATGGCTAAGTAAACAGTGCGTTCTCCTCGCCCAGCTTCTACTGCTTCTACACCTTGTCAACCTGCCGATTTGCGGACTAATGAGCGCAAATTTCCTGATGCTTGCCTGTACTTGTGCGCCGAAAACCGCGTGATTTATTAGTGTTCTATTTTTATTCTGTTCGCTGTTTTTTTTGTGCGCGGGTGCTCGTATATGTGGAGCGCTTTATATTGCATGCTTATAGGCGGCTCGTTTGTCATTTCGCTGCCAGCGAACAACAAACAAACAATGCCGAGGCGCCATTTGCGCTTATCTGCACAGCAGGCAAGCAGGCGAGTAGGCGAGTAGGCGCGCAGGCGAGCAGACGAGAGGGGGGAAGCACGGGTGTAGAAGGCAGGCTGTCTTTTTACTTACAAATTACTTGAATACTTTGCGCCTGCTGTTACACGGAAGCGGAAGTGGAAGTGTTTTACAACACCCACACACACACACCCACACATATTCGCAAGACATGTATTTACACACAGATTTGTGCCTGCAACTTTTTGCTTCAATCATAAAATCAGAACTTTTTACCCTTTACGGCATAATCAGTGTGTGGCGCGTGTGCGGGCGGGGGCGGGGGCGGCGAGTGGGCCAGAGTGGAGCAGAGCGTAAAGCGCCGTTGGCTGCAATTGTCTTGTCTTTTATAGTTGTGCCAGTTGCGTTGCTTTTTCGCGGCCAGAGCGGAGCGCGTGACTGCGCACGCTGCTCGTGACACGCTTTACTGTACTGTACATTTATTCACATACACAGTTCACATCGATATCAGAGTTGAGCACGCGCACATCTCTAGCGGACTGCAACGACGCGCTGCGAACTATCGCTGCGACTACATTCGGCACTTAAGCCGGGGTTTTGGCCATTCTCTTTTTTATTATAAAAGGGTTGCGCTGTACGCAGTTTGCGCGCGGGCAGCAGTTCATAAGACGGGGCGCATTAAGTGCTACAGATTTTTATTGCTAACCAAAGATATTGTCATAGATTTTGTGCCAGATACCGCTGCGCTGGAACATGGCGCCCACATTGCTCTGCTCCACGTGCAGCTGGTAGCGCTTGAGGGTGCGCGCATCAGCGGGTCCCCAGCTGGGCAGCGGCTCAAAGGCTTTCCGTATGCGCTGTCCCAGGCTCAGCTCGGCGGGCTGGCTCCGCACGGCGGGTATCGCCCAGAACACCACCTGGCCCACACCAAAAGCGCTGAGGCACCAGCCGAAAGCTGTGGGAGAGCGTTGATTCAATAAGCGACAAAATTTGGCCAGCCAGCGACTTGCGACTCACCATAAACGCCGGGCAGATACGTGTAGTCCTTGTACTTGAGGGGCTCGTAGAGGGCGAGCATGTAGACGAGTATGCTGATCATGAGCAGCGGCGTCACGACGCCCCAGCAGAGGCGATAGTACTTGGAGGTCTTGATGCCCAGCATGAACTCGACGTCGCGACAAACGCGCTTCACGCCGTACACCCAGCCGATGGCGAGCAGCTCGAAGATGGCCAGCACGAGGGCCACGAAGGTGGCGCCAAAGAAGTCCAGCAGGTTGAGCACAAACTGGCCGCCGGGCGTGATGTAGAGCAGGCCCAGCAGGTAGCCGACGATGGCGATGAAGAGCACAATGTGCCACTGCTTGATGTGCACGAACTGGTCCTTCAGCACCGTGGTCAGGCAGGAGACCATGCCCACGTTGCTGCCAATGCCCAGCACGAAGAGCATGAGGAAGAACAGCACCGAGAAGAGCTGCGGCAGCACCTTGAACTTGGCAATGGCGTCCGGATAGGAGATGAATGCCAACCCAGGGCCACCGTTCACCACGCTCGCAATGTCCGTGGTGTTGTTCTCGTGCGCCAGGTTGCCCAGAATGCCAAAGATGATGACGCCCGACAGCAGGGACGTGAATGTGTCCAGCGTCGTGACGATGTTGGCGTCTCTGCAGCAACAAAGCGCCAGTCAATTTGAGTAGTAAAAGTGGCAGGGAAGGAAGCTCACCTGTAGATGTTCTGGCCGAAGCGATTGTAGGAGGCGTACATCACGATGTTGCCGAAGCAGATGGCCAGCGAGAAGAAGACCTGCGTGACGGCCGCGTACCACACCTGCGGCTCGAGCAGCTTGTGCCACTGCGGCTGCAGGAAGTACAGCACGCCGTCGATGGCGCCGGGCAGCGTGAGCGCGCGCACGAGCAGTATGAGCATGACGAGGTACGGGAAGAGCGCCAGGAAGTAGGACGCCTTGCCGGAGCTCTTCACGCCCCTGCACATGATGCCCGCTATGATGAGCCAGGCCACGCCCAAGGCAATGGCCAGCGTCCAGCTGGGATAGCCGATGCCGTCGTCTATGCTCGCCTTCTCGCGCAGTATGATGTTGCTGTGGCAAGTATCGAATGCACTGATTACGCAGCTCTCGATTGGGATTCGTGCACTTACGTGAAGTAGAACTCCGCGGAGGTGGTGCGCACCTCGGAAGCATTGCTGCTGGCGCTGGTGGTTGGCGGCGTCTGTGGCGCCGAGTCCAGGCAGCTGGCGCCCCACTCAGCGCGGCAGTAGCTCCACGGCAGCGTGGGGAAGAAGGACTCCACAAAGTAGCGCAGCGTGATGGCCATTAGTGTGGCATAATAGGTGGTCACAATGCCCGTGGCCAGCACCTGACCATAGCCAATGCCTGCGGCGAAATGTGGCAAAGTGAAAATACAACACACACACACACACTCTGTGGCAAGCAGGAGCACTTACCTCGCATGATGGGCGCAAAGTCGTAGACTTTGACGCTGCCGCGGCTGGAGAACTGGCCCAGCAGCATTTCCAGGTAGTAGACGGGCTTGCCGACCAGCAACAGCACCACCAGATAGGGTATGAGGAATGCGCCGCCGCCGTTCTCGAGCGCAATGAAGGGGAAGCGCCACACGTTGCCCAGCCCCACGCTTAGAGCAATGCAGGACATTAGGAACTCAATGTCATTGTTCCAGCCGTCGCGCTTAACGCCCTGCTCCACGTCCGCCTCTGTCGTCTCCGCCGGCGCTGTTGTCTCGCCCGGCTTGTGGCCATTCGCCAGCTCTTTGGCGGCGGGCTCTGCTTGGGTTTTGTATGCGCCCGGTATGGAGATCGTGGAGGCATGCAGCGAGCCCACATAAGCTGGATTGAGGTATCCATTGTTATTGCTCTGCTCCATGGCAGCTGTGGTGGTTGTGGCCGTTGTAGCTGTAGCTGTAAATCAATCAAGGTTAGCATTGGCTGGTGGTCAAGTGGCTAATTACAAGCGGCAATTAGTGCCCTGCTAGCTGCAAGAAACTGGTTCTGCGCTAACAACAAAACAAGTCACTGACCCACTGACAGCAGCGTCGATTATATAACAGTTGTGTGGCATTCATTCACTAAACTGCGGGGAGCGGACGGCGGGCAGCGACGCGTTGCCAACTGCAAGCTTAGGGCTCAGTAAAACGAGTTTCTCGGGAATGTCTCGAATTGTCTAGCACGAAAGGCATTTGCGTTTTCCAGCTCTTTTGTTTACTTTTGCCTTCCCTTCGTTTGCGGCATCAAAGCTCTGCCATGCCACTTGTAATGGAGACGTGGCGTGGGGAAAGTGAAGGATGCGCAGATCTCGGGTTTCAAGAGCTACTTCCTGAAACGCAATTGCGCAATGCACTCAATTCAAGGCAATGCAATCGAGTCGTATAGATTAGCGACACTCTTTAGTTGGGCTGACACTTGCAGTGTGTAAGAGCATTCACACTTCGCTAGCTCTGTGGCAACTGGCGCTTGTTTACTTTTGCTTTTGTTTGCCGTTGCAGCAGTTGCGCATGCGCGACGTTGTTGCCGCTGCGCGTTGATTGTTCTCGCAATTAATGGAAAGTGAAGGTGCACAAAGCTGTTGCCCTCGCCGTGCAAATGTCAGCGGAAGGAGGAAGGTGTATTTTATTGTCGTTGTCTGTGTCGCAATTGAGCCAGAATTGGCAAGCTGCGGCACGTTTAGGAAGCGCGATGCATTGCATTGAATACTCGTAGTTATTATTATTTTATGGCCAACACAACGCTCTGTACACAGCACATTCCTCACTGCGAGCTTTTGGCCACGTTTGAATCATAACAAACAGAGACACATGCGACATGAGATAAAGTCACCATAAGATAACGATCTTGTGGACAAATAAGGCCTGCCATAAGCACCGCAATAAACTCAACCCCGCGGGTTAGCACAACAATACCAATTATACGACGTGCCGCCAGCTATCAGTCATGGGATGTCTAGCCGTTTCTTATGCACAACAGTTACCATCTGCTTGCTACCTTGACCTATTAAGCACTGCCCCAATATACACTTGACTAGGCGGAGTTGGAGTACTAAGTTGTCTTCTCTTCCTCAACCACTACAATTTATAAAACTATTAACTTGTTGCAAGCCGCATACTGTCTAACTATATCGTTTTTATAGTTTTATTGCGAGCGGCTTTGTTTGAGCAGTTGGTTCAAAAACACATGGCTAGTCCAGGGAACCAGTTGACATTTTATCAATTGGCTTCTTTGTTTGTTTGTTTTTATTTTTATATGGCGATTTGCACGCGACCAGCATTGTTTATAATTATGGTTTCGCTTATTAGTTTGTTATGATAAGCGCCGTAAAACTATTTGTCGTCTTCGCCAGCTCAAGCACCACCTGTTGACAGAGCAAACTCACATTTATGGTATTCGATGTTATGTTGTGTTCCGCGCTTGTTGTTTGTTGTTGGCTTAAGCATATGCAAAACAATTTATCATTTTTGCTGGCGCTGAAGTTAAGTGACGTGTTGCGTGTAGTTTTGCTTTGCGATTTCGACAGCATAAATAATTGTGTGTGTTCACTTGTTCTCTCTCCAGCAGCCTCCTCCGACACACCGACGAATAGGGCTCAACTTCACTTCAGGCGAACTGCTCGCGACGAATGCCAAACAATAACTGAGCGGATCGGCGCGGATCGGTGCGAATTGTGGTTCGACAACGTCACGACGTCACAACATCGCGGCGGGAGAGCGTAACGGTAAAAGGCGCTCACACTCTGACCTAGAGTAAGTAAGACAGGTATTGGGACTGTAAATGGGTCGCACCACATTACCATATATGCAACTATACAACTCGGTTGAGTAATACTTTGGAGGACGTTTCCAGGTCAATATTATAAAATACTCGTTCACACCCAAAGTCGTGTTCAATTAAAAAGTGCTGCCTGCTGAAATTATAATAATTGACGGCTATTATTTTCATGTTTAATATACTAATGTACTAATAGCAATGTAATTTCCGCGTTATGGGAAGACCAGCGCAATTTCAGTTCACCTTGACTACAAGCTGTGCACTGTGAATAGCTCAATCAAAGTCGTAAAGTTTCTATCGCTCCGATGTTGGCAGCAATTATGAGTAACCCTTAGCAAATGATTCGCCTTAACGTCTTACGCTGACTGGGTTATTCAACTCTGTTTACAAAACAGGTCTTTGGATATACCAAAAATCTTGGCTGATTAATTTGTTGTTTATAATTGTACTTTGTTGCAGAATAGAAACAGGTTTTACGATCGCAATTGAAACGATAAGATTGAGATGCGCACGTTGAGTGCGGTCTGGAAAAAAGTACCCTAAAAATCTCATTCATCAGGCAAACAATTGAAATGACACTCTCGAACAAGAACTGCAACTGCGTGCATCCAATTTGCGTGCAAAATGTGGCTAAACACATGCCACAGTTGCCTCAATAATAGCAGAGAGCAGTATTTTAATTGGATGCAAATTGGGAAGCAGCTAACAACACAGGTGAGCTGTAGCCAAAGCTACAAAGCTCATGTTTTGATGCCACAATTCGTTTGGTTTTCGGAGCATTAACACGAAAATTGACCGCAGTCAAATTATTTAATTAGAGCAGCGGTGCGTTATGCGTTGATTAAAACAATTCAATTAAAATTATCAACGGCACTGCGCGAGCATACAGCACACATTTATCGCACCTGCATAAATAAGTTATGGCAACAACAATTAATATTTAATTTTTTATTTATTACAATGAAACACTCTGATAGAATAAACATAAGTACTCGTGTTACCGATTTTTTTTTCAAATAACTTTACAGCAATAAATGTGTAATTAATTTGTAATAATTCGGTTGAAGAGGTTAATCTCTTTGCTGTTGTTATTCTCTACCCTGTAAATGTGGAGTGGCGGAAACAGTATGCTGTTCATGCTATCCACAGGAAATTAACTGTGTCTGCTTGATTTATTTGTCGACCATAAAGTAGACGCAAGTCGCGCTTGTTTAATCGCCGATTTTTGACTTTTAATAAACATTAATAACATCCACTGGCACTGAGCCAAGCGATTTATTAATATCAGTATTCATGTGTGGCTCAGTAAATTGATAAGTTAATTAGTGTGGTAAACAGAAATAAGAGCATTTTTGTGTAAGACTTTTTAAATTTGTTAAGCTGGCTTTGCATAGTTAAATAGCAAGTGAATAAGAAAGCAGCTAGTTAATTAATTCAGTTATGTTTAAGTGTAGCAAAGTTAATTTTGCTGCTTAATTGCTGTTGTAATTGTTGTGCTTTTTTGAACGGCAATGCTCACAAATATCAACAATTAACTCTATTCTAATTTGGGCATTTAGCCAACTGCGAATTTATGGCCCACAAAAGCCACTCGCAAATGTGCTCAGTCATTTATCAAGCGGCTGCAGCACATAAATCTATTGGCTAAGCAAATCGCTGTGACAACTGTTTAACTGGCACTGAGTGCCAGCCAGCCAGCCGCTAAAGCTAGGAGCAGTAGCAGCAGCAGGAGCAGAAGCAGGAGCTGGAGTCAACACAGAAAGCCAACAACATCTAAAGGCAAGCGCACAATCGTTGTCCTTCGTCACGCAATTCGTGGGTTGCTTTTGTTTTTGTTTTTGTTGTCGTCCGCGAAGACATTAAATTTTATAGCATTTACCTGTTCGACATTAAAAACAAAAGACACAAATGTCACACAGTCCAAACAGATGGTGGGCCCCAGCAAAAGGTTGTTGGTCAACGCGGTAGCTAGCGCAAATGCCAGGAAGGCAGCCTGGCAGGATGGCAGCTTGTTTGTCAGTCGTGATTTATGCTGTTAAACAACATTAAGAATTGATGATTTAAATTTAGAGCTTCGCTGATTTTGTTTAGTTTGCCTGGTGGCACATCGCATAATTAATGTGTCTTTGGGGTGTTGTTAAAAACACACGAAATTGTTGCAGGCTCAGTGAAGATCAGTCGTACGATAAGAGCGTGTATTAAGAATCCAATGAATAAGAAATTTTCAACGAGTGAATGTTTTTTGTAGGGAGAAAGAAAGTAGTAAATTAATGAACTAACTGAAATCAATTCAACAACAAATATTTGTTGCTTGCCTTCGCAATGCAACTTCTATTTCCCGTCTGACAAAACCCACCAACTTTGTTGCATACTTTCGGGCATAGTTTTAAATGCGGAGTGCATTAATCATACGCCCCTTTGGATGGACAGCAGATTAAGTTGTTGCGGTTTGCTTGTGTGTTTCCATTTAGTGGTCATGCATATCACGCATACGCCACGCCAACACATGGCAATCGCAGTAAATAAAGTCATTGTTTGACGCTTGTTAAAGTCAAATTCTATTACATTTAAAAACAAAATAATTCGCTTCGTTCTCGTTTTGTATTGTTTTATTCTATATATACACGTTTGTGCGCCAAATGCTGTCGGCGATGCCATAAAAATGACTAGAGAACACGCAACCACAACAACAGCAACGGCAACAACAACCCGACTCGAGTCGAGGCGAGTCAAGTTGAGTCGCATGGCAAGCGCAGCGCATTTCGTGCGTATAAAAATCTGCAATTCATGCAATTTTCATGGAAAATTTGCCACGCAAAAAGAAAGCACAACACAAGAGGCGCACATGTGTGCGTTGATTGTTGGCAAAGCAATAAATATGTATGCATGTGTGTGTGTGCGAGTGCGACTGCGAGTGCGAGTGTGCTTACTCACTTTCTTGCTGTGCTTTGAATGTCAAAATATTTGTGTTTGGCATTTTAAGCGTTAAATTTTTGCTGTCAACAATTCGTCTAGCGCCAGACAATGTCATTCACTCGGCATTGTGTGCCTCGACTGTGGTTAGATCCTACCCAGCAGCCACATTAATTTGCTTGGCACGTGTATCTCTAACGGCGCAATGTTTTTGCTTTAAGAGATTAGAGACTAGAGCACACGTGCTATTTGCTCTAAGGCTGCAACAATAGTTTGATCTATTCTTAGGCTGCGAGTTTTTGCCTGCAACAATTTGGCAGTTAACACTACATCAAGCTCAAATTGCTCTTCAATTTAGGGCATTTATTTATAGGCGGGAATGCAATAGACAGCATTTCTATGTAAACCTCGTAAGATCGAATGTGAATTTTTATATTGACAACAATTTTGGGCACACAATTCAATGACTTCTCTTGTATCCGTGTGACTCCAGCGCAGTCAGGAGAAGTGCTGAAAGTGGGCATAGATAAAAAAAGTGCAAATAGTTAGCGAGTGACATACGCACCTATTGATATTAGCCCAGTCAACAGTGAGGAATAATTTGCGTTCACTTCAAACACTACCATAACGCTGAATACAATAAGTTTCCAGAGCTCCAACTCCGTGATAGCGTGTAGTAGTTGTGCTTTGTTTCGCGTCAGCCATTCACATTTTACAACGAATGCAGTGACCAATATAAGTAGATGCTGACACAGCTGACAAACCAATTTGTGAGCGGCGAAAAACTTTTGCATTATCTAAATTGTGTACTGCACAGACTCTCGAGCTATTTTGCGCCGTTTGTCCAATTCCACATTGTTGATCTCCTGTGACTGCGCTTGGGCTGAAGTTGATGGATATTGATCGAGTACTTTGCTTTCTTCTAGTGGTATGAATTTGTCGTTATTCGCATCCTTGGAGTCCAGCACGTCGCCGACGTCGACCTTTACAGTCTTGCCAGCTGGGGTTATAATGAAAACATGCATTTTGGTTTGGTTTCCTTCTTGAACTGGTAAAAGTTGAATGTTAAACAGGCCGAAAGCGTAATTTGATCATAAAGGGCTAAAATTATTGTTTTACAACTATGGGCAATTTTGAAAATATAAATGTGAGAATAAAACAAGGCGAGTCTATTTGGAGTCTGACGAAAGGGGGAAATATGTTTGAGTAAACATTCCAAGCAGGAATACTTGATCATAATTTTGAGTTTTTACCAATACATTCAGTTATAAAATTATATAGAAGGCGCTGTCATTGTGAATAGCTTGTCGCTACAAAGTTTGCTCTAAAGAGCAGAGTTAATTCTTCAAGTTTTTAAGTAGCTGTGGCATCGATTTTTAAGCTAAAGCTTAATTGCTAATTATGAGCTCTCGCTCTTGTTGCTGCTTTAAGAAGCATTCCGCTTTTGTTCCGTTTCGTTCGGTTCATTAATGTGGCGCAGAAAAGTAGGCAATGAAAAACATGAAGAGTGGAAACTTTGCCAAGCGCTGCTCTCTTTAGCCTTCCGCTCTGCCACAAATTCGTGGTTTTATCTATGTTCGTCTCTGTGTGTGTGTGTGGGTGGGATTTTGCTTTAGTATGCTGCAAACAAAAAAATATATATGTCTCACTCGCTACAGCCATATGTGCTGTGCTGTACAACGCCTTGTGCTGCGACTGTTTGTTTTTGGCATGTGGAAAGTAGAACATAATTAATTCAAATTAATTACAATTTGTATGGAATTAGCGCTTGCGGCAAGCCGCCCACAACAATGATGATCATCATCATGATGATGACATTGTTGCTGCCGTTGTTGTGTCTATGCCAACACATATTTCAGGAGATTTTTATGGGCACATGTTTAGGTATGTTCATTAGCTGCCTGCTCTCCTCCTCCCCGCGCCACTCCCTGCAACTTCTGTGTGCTTTAGCAAAATGCAAATTTCGTGTGACAGCCTAAGTACTTGAATTATGTGCTGTGCTGGCACTGCAACTGCAGCAGACTTCAAATTATTTGGCGCGTGCCCCCCGCTCGTCCTGCTTCACGTCGTCGTCTCATTGTTTGGCTGACCCAATTAGCGCGAAATTGCAACAACGTCATAAACTCAAGAGCACAGTTCGGTTGGGCAGCCGGGAGCCGTGAGACGGGCGCCGGGCAGAGACGGCGATAGGGACATTTATAAATCAATTATCCAGCGATTGCACGCTCATTAGTGTCAAACTCAATTAACGCTGTGACAGTTTTGCATGCGCTGCAGCCGCCAGTCAACTTCGCCTCGCGTCCCCTCTCGCCCCCTTCCGTACTTGCCACCACCTTCTCAAAGTGTCAGGCCGGTCAAAATGCAATTGGTTAATTGGCCTGACAAGTATTTAAAGCACTGCAGCTACAAGTAATTCAAGCGGAATTAAAATCATGAATTTCCATATTGAACAAGCTAAAAACCAATTTCAACTAAAATACAGGCGAACGTCGAGTATTTTTATGGCAGCTGTAATCTGGATTCACACGCTGCAATTCTTTATGACCTTGGTGATTAGCTCACGACACATTAGCTCAAATATTCATGTGTGCGCTCAGCCCGGGCTGAACTTTAATGCTGCCGGCGGTCGGCATTGGCCATTCAATTCGTCCACCTACATATACATATAGTATGCTATACTCGTTCGTGTCGCATCTTGTGTTATCTGTGCACATTTTATTCAGCAGGGCTCTGTGCCTGCTTTGTTTTTGGTTTTGTGCTTCATCGAGCCCAACAAGTATTTTATATCATAATTGCAATCTTGCATAAATGCGTGTGCCAGAGAGTTTTCAGGCACAATTACCGCCGGTGCGCCTGCTAGTGTGTGTGTGTGTGTATTTAGTGTGTTTGTTTGTCCTTCGAATCGCCATTTTAGTATGCGCCTTTTTTATGGCCACAGCACAGCATCAACTGCCAGCCGACAGTTGTCGTTACACGTGTATCTGTGTTGTTCACACAAACAGAGTGTGTCCATGACACACTTGCCAATACACTGTGTATGTGTGTGTGTGTGCTTGCAGATGTGTGCTTTTCGGTGCATATCTCAATGTTTGCATCTGCGAGCAGGCTTTGCCTCAATCTGCAAACACGTTGGCCGCGTTGTTGTTGCTGTTGTTGGCTCTTGCTCAACGCCAGCAAGCAACGCATTGAAACGCATTTTGTTTGCACTGACTGGACACCCTGACTATGACAAGCCAGCCCCCGTCTCCCGTCGCCCTGCTCAGCTTTATCCGCCGTCAGCTGTTCAGCTGCCAATGAGGTCAGCACATGTATGAGCTCGTGGTAGACACGTTTTCTTCGCTCGCCTCGCTTTGATTCCTTGCGGGCCACGTTCGCTCCATTAACACTCAATCATTAGCTGCTATTACAGGCACTCGTGCATCAAATTAAAAGCCAACGGAAATATCATCAATAACAAACGCGACAAATACCAAGCGATGAATTGCTACTTCGCCGACACGTCTTGGCCCAACGTGACCAATTATTATGTTGGCAAACAATTACAGCAGACTAAACAAACCAATTACGACCACAGCCGCAAATCGAAAAGCCCTTTAAAGCGTTTGGCCAAAACTTGCTAGACTTTGGCGGACTGCGCGCAGCTTTAAGCTGCTGCTGAATATTGCATATTAAGTATACGTAGCGTGGCTTTAAGCTGTGCAATCAAAGTGTTTAAGATCCCCGGGATTGTCGCTTGCGCACACATAGCTATGCAAATCGCAGCAGCAGCAGTTGATATATCAAAGGATTAGCCGGGGGAGAAATCTGCATGTTTTCAATGACACTGGGCTGAGGCGAAGCGAGCATAAAGTGCATTTAAAACGGTATTATCAACGATCCACACACACACACGTATATCTATATAGAGTTAAGGGGCTTTTATGCAAATGCTTCACCTGCTAGTTGTGCATTTTATGCGACTTTTAGATGGTTTCAGGGTTCAATTGGCTGACAATTCGATTTTATTTGATTAAATTTTTCTTGGCGCTTTTATGAGTTGAGCTCCCATTGCCTTTTGTTTTGAGGTCTGCTGAAGTTTGTTGGATGCGGAGAGCATTTGTTTGTTATGGCAAATTGCAATGGCTTCCAGCTTGGCTTAATTAACATTAAATTTCCAAGTTGGCTGCTCTCTCAAAAAAGTGTTAAGACAAAGGCAAATTGCCACTAAATTGGCACTTACGGAATTTTGCCGAGCTGGCAAACAGAATGTCCTCGTTTCACCGTCCGCAACATCTCCCTGCCTTCCTGCCTTCCTGCCTGCCTGTTGTTGACTCCACACTGGGCTACACCGGTAGTCAATTAAAGTCTAACTGATGTTTAACAATTTAATTACGAAAGTTAACAAGTTTAAGTTGAACTGCCAACTGCGAACAAACCGGCTACTGAAGGTGACCGGCGGAAGGCTGCCGACGGCTGTGTCTCGGCAATTCAATTGGCCCAAACGGAAGGTGTTTAGCAAAATATGCCAGCGGACGTATAAATTTATAATATTTCGACAGAAATGTCTGACCTCATTTGCAGCTGTCAAGATAAAAATGTCGAGGGAGTTTGTGAGTGTTGCGAACTCGAATGCTGCTCAAATCTATTTAATTAAAACGAAGTATGCGCAAATTCAATATGCTTGCATTTGATCATTAGACCATAATATAAGTTATTTATTTATAACTGTGAGAGTTGCAAACTCGAAATTCAATCTGCTTGCATCTGATCATCATTTTATAATATAAGTTATTTATTTATAGGATGCAGGCCACTTTGTCTACTGAAATTTAACATTCCTTTTAATATAAGTTATTTATTTATAACTGTGAGAGTTGCAAACTCGAAATTCTATCTGCTTGCATTTGATCATTAGGCCATAATATAACTTATTTATTTATAAGATGCAGACCACTTTGTCAACTGAAATTTAACATTCCTTTCAATATAAGTTATTTATTTATAACTGTGAGAGTTGCGAACTCGAAATTCAATCTGCGTGCATCTGATCATTATTATAATTTATTTATTTATGAGATGCAGGCCACTTTGTCAACTGAAATTTAACATTCCTTTCAATATAAGTTATTTATTTATAACTGTAAGAGTTGCAAACTCGAAATTCAATCTGCTTGCACCTGATCATCATTTCATAATATAAGTTATTTATTTATGAGATGCAGGCCACTTTGTCAACTGAAATTTAACATTCCTTTAGTTTTTTCAAATACTTTGTATTACACAACAATTTGGCTAATTTGCGTTCGTCTTTGTGATTAATTTGCTCTTTGGTTGGCTATTTATAAAGGAGGAGAGTGTGCGGTGCCTGCGTAAGCGTCTTTTAAAATTTGCATCTAATTATTGTGCATTTTCCATTTAGTTAGCGTTGCCCGGGCTTTTCTCTCTTTGGGTGGCTTGCCTCATATTTTTGTGGCAGCTGCATTTGTGCCATTTTTAATGAGTTTTGTTGCAAGCGAACCTTGTTGTGTGGCCAAAGTTTACACGCTCGACCAGCGGCCACTCGCTGACGGGCTGACTGACTCTCTCCCTGACTGGTTGCTTGGTTGGCAACTTGACTGCTTGACTCGCACTTGAGGCACTCGAAAAACTAATCAGCGCCGGCAAAAGTGCGGCGAGTGGCTCGCAACTTCTGCGCTGATTGTGTTGTCTCAACTTGGGCCGAGGGTATGCATGGGGTATGCCGATACGCTGACTAACTACGCCACAAGCCTAATTATTTATTGTATTCCCTTGCATTTGCCGAGAGGGTATTTGGTTGCTAGTATCGCTGTTGTTGGAGCGAGCGACCAGACTTTAGAACATAATTAAGACTGTTGCAGTTTAGCCAAGTTGAGCGTATTTAATGAGCAGCCAACCAGGCCTTGGCCTGGGCCGAGCATCGTTTGTGTTTGGCGCAACTTTTTTGGGGGTAACTGCAGCGTTTTCGGTCAGTTTTGGACTTGACACGGCTCTCGTTACTTATCTTGCTCATTTCCTTTCAGTGCACTTTTGTATTGCATTAACATCGTCATTATCCCGTGTTATCCTTTGCCTCGGGCCGGCTAATGTTCCCGCCACTTGCCGAGCTGGCGAGCTGGCGAGCTGTTTTTATTTTAAATTATGTGCAGGACCTGGCCCTCTCAAGTGCTTTCCTTCCGCCGCGCCCAATAGCATAGTTATTAGCTATTGTTATTGCCATTGTTGTAGCCGCTGCTCGTTCTCGTTGTTGTTGTCGTTGTTGTTCTGGCTGCTGCTTGTATCTGCTGCACGCTTTTGCCTTTCTCACACCTCTGCCCGCTTGTTCATTGCAAATGTGTTAAAAGTTCCGTGCACGCTTCGTTGCCTTCCTGCCCGCAAGTGTATATCCTGGAAAATCCTGTTGCGTGTCCGTCCCCGCCACCGACGCATTTAATTTTCATTATAGACACTTGACTGCACAAAATTATGCCATCAGTTGAATCAGTTGAAGGCAGGAGCTGGCGATACACAAATAAATTCAACTTACTCGCCTTTTCATTGCTCTCGTGCTGCTTAAACAGTTCTAATGTTAATTTCACATTTAATTGCACTTTAAATGCATGTTGTAAATGCCCGATTAATTCTATTTTCCCAGCATTTACTGATCCCTCCATTAACTCAAAGTCGCTCAGATATTTATCTATTTATCTGTTGACTGATTGCCTGCTGAAATTTCAACATGAACTCTAGGGATATCAAATCTAATTCCATGAATCGGATTCAGCTTTTTGCTTACTTTGACTTCAAGAGCTGTTTAAAATTTCAACTGTAACTCTATGAATATGAATGTTAATTCCAATGATTGTATTCAGCTTTTTACTCCGCATTTGACTGCTACAAATCTTTATGATTACCAAAACGATCTCTTTTTATGTGTCGTTAAATTTAAACTCGATAGCACATATAAAAGCCAATCCCAAAATACCGAACATTTTCATACTGTCTTTATTTTATTTCAACTTAGGTAATTTATTATTAAAAAAAACATAGAAGTTTATTATTATTTGATTGTTATTTTAATTGACTAAATGTCACAAGTTGTTTTTTTAATTTTAACTTTAACTCCATGAATATGAATGTTAATTCCAGCGATTGAATTCAGCTTTTTATTTACTTACTTTGACTTCAACAAATTTTTTTGATTTGCAAATGAGCCACTTTTTATGAGTTGTAATTTCATAAAATATACAAAAATCTGGCTTGCATCGAACGTTTCTATACTATCATTATTTTATTTTTTTATTAATTAAAAGTTAATTATTATTTGATTGTTTTTTCGATAGACTGAATGTCCATAATACAAGTAGTTAAAGCTCTCCAAGGATTATTTGCAGCTTTTTACTCAACATTTGACTTCAGCAAATCTTTAGGATTAGCAAATGGTTCTCTTCTTATGAGTTGTCAAATAAGAGGCGAAGCTTGAGTACTCATTTAAACAGCAAATGTTAAAATACTATCTTTATAGTATGTTGGCTTTAATTAAGTGCAATTTATTTAAGAAAAAGACATGTTTAATAGTACAATTTTCTCAAAGTTTCGTTTGCCATTGTGGGAGAGCACAAAGCACAAAACTCAATAGTCAGTGCATTAAAAAGTAATCCAGCATGCAATGCTTAATCCTCTTGCTTAATTGGGATTCGGACAGAACTTGGACATTACACGATTGGCGTACAGCATTGAGACTGTATATAGTAAATGCCATGGGCCAAGTTCAATTCAACGTGGATTAGTTAAACACTGTCTGAAGAGAGGGGGGCGCGCAAGAGAGCGAACGAATGAACCCAACCAAAAGTCCAACAATATTTAAGTTTCCATTTCCTTGTGCTTTTGCGTTCTGCTTTTTTAGCCGATTTGCCTTGTCTTGTGTGTTTTATACGCTGGTGCTAAATGTCAGCGAAGCAATTAAATTGGGAATAGGCGACAACGACAACGACAACGGCGGCGACAACGGCGACGACAACTGCAACTGCAACGACAGAAGTAGAGACAATGAGCAGCAGAAGGAGAGCGACGATGATTGGGAGAAACGCAGAGCGAAACGAAAAGGACGAGGCGAGGACGAGGGCTGACTTGCTGTCCAGAGGATAGCCGTCGGCGCTTGGCGTGTTATGAAATTATGAAGCAAGAATTGGATTTAAAAAACCTCGGAACTGCCGCTGGAGAAATGGGATAGCCATTAGCGTCGCTTGGCTGTCGTTTACAGAGCTGGCGCTGGCGCTGGCTGCTGCATTTGATGAGTTTAAAAATTGTAATTAAACTGCGTTTGTTGTCATTGCATTTATAAATAATAATAATAAATATTGCATAATAAGGCAGACCCCAGACGCTTGGCGCCAAAGAAAAGCGCTCAAAAGGAAATGAATGGAAATGAAAGGCATGGCGAGCAGGGGCTAGGAAGGCGGTGCAAGGGCGGCTCCTCGGACTGCTGCAGTTGTTGGCAGCAAAGTTGTTTCGCTTAACTATTAAAACTTTTGCAGCAACTTCATAAAATGACGTGCGAAAAACAGCGCGCAGTGAAATGAAAGAAAAATGCCATTGAAATCAAGCAACAGAAGAACGCTCACTCCCTCCTCACTCCTGCCTCGCTGGTAAAAAAGCGAGCGCTTGGCTGCGTGTTAAAAGGTTTTTGGCTGGGGCCAAACACTTTAATTAAAGTGAAATGCAAACATTTCAATTAAGTCCCGGACTAAGCTGATTTCAATCTGACTAAAAGGGATAACTTCCGGCAGACATTTTGCCTTTTGCCGTCGCCTCAAGGGTTGCAACTTCTTTTGCTCCCGCTCCTTCTGCTCATTGGGCGGGCTGTGCGTGCCTGGTCGCCTGCCAGACAAGCTCAAATGTTAGCCAGGCACAATTAAGAGGGCATTGGCCACTGCGCACGTCGTCGATGCTGACACGCTGAGCGCAGCGATTGACATTAATTTTGCATTAGCCAACCCTAAGTCAAGTTGCTCATACGCCACGTTAGCCACAAATTTAATTATGCGCGCGCGGCAATAAAAAAACGAAAGAGCATCGAGACCAAACACAAACACAAACCCAGACAACATGCGTCTTTTGTTAAAGCGGCAAGTAGTCGGTCCCCAGTCTTTTTTTGTTCTCTCGATTTTCCAATTAAGTAAATTGCTTAAGCCAGCTGGGCGGCTCTTTTATTACATAAATCACATCGGGTTAGGCTGACCAAATGTTTTCCGTCCATTGACGGGGACGCCGTGTCAAATCAATAAAGTAAACAAGCCCCGCAAGCCCTAATCGCCGCTTTGTGCATGTGGCTTCTATCAGAGTACTTAATTGAGAGACGCGCACTTGTTCAATACTCGAGTGTGGCTTTAATTGATGTCGGGGCCAGCAGTTGAAGCGCATTATTCGACAGCTCCTAGGCCATCTAATGATTAGTTCTTTGATGTGTGAGCCAGACAGACACAATTGCCATTACGATTACTGCTTCTTTCGGTCCTCGGTCTCGGTCTGCCAACATTCAATTTGTATTACTATACATGACCTGCCATTGTTATCGCTTCATGCCCTGCGCGTATGACGCCCTTTAATGGCCTTAATCGATAATGGGCGCCATTGTAAACGCCTGGTAATCTTAACGACCCCCGTTAAATGAGCTAAATGAGATATGTCAACGCTTTGTATGGTAATACGATTGCCAACCTATTCAAATATATGTGTGCTTAACGATGCCACTTAAGTGTGCGAGTTAAACAAATACTTGAGCGCACTACGTTCATAATTAGCACCTCCTACGATCTCTTCATAATTTATGTTACACACTCGAGTGGAATTAAGTGATCGTAAAGATTTTTCAGATACTCCTCACAAATCAGTATTTAGGCTTTCTATTTCAATGGCCTAAATAGGAGTAACAATTGGTGGGTACCCTTTAATAACTATAGACTACTATTTCTTGGCTTACTACGTTACTTGCTTATAAAATATTATTATCTATTAAATTATACACTATACAGCAATGTAGTTCGCTGTTAAATACGCACTGTAATTGTCGTCAGTTAACGGTGTAGAAATAATAGCTTCCTAGCTTGCATATCAACTTACGTTACTAGTTGAGTACACTTTTAAAACAGACAAGCAGAAACACAGTGCGTTAACAGAACAAGCTGCTGTTAAACTCCTGTTAACCGCTGCCGCTGCACATGCAGATGTTCGAGGCAATAACAGAACAGCAACTAAACATCTGTTAGCAACTAAACAGCGTTAACAGCACAAGTTGCTGTTAATCGATTGCTGCAACTGCATCAAAGTGAGCAAATCTATAAAGTGGACGTGGTTAGGGTGGAGAGCTGCCCAAAGATCGCTCAGCTTGCGTAGGTGTGCATGTGTGCGTGTGTATGTGTGTAAAGTCAGCGACTGCTGCTTCAATAATGAAACGTAAATAGACTTGGGCTGCAGGCGTTAACTTATCGGTTTGCCTACAAATGTCATGAAGTAAGAGTATCAATGATTGTCGTCAACTAATTACTACTGATGTCCTTTATTGAAATTAAATTGTCTTCAAAGTACAACTTATTTGACAACAAAGCAAAACTGTGCTTTAATTAGTCAAATAAGTGAAGCCCTACATAAGTCGTTTTCATTACAATCATAAGTTGAAAGTAAGTCTATTTAATTACACGCATAAGTTGAATGTTGAGTGGGCGGCTTATCTTCAAATAACTCCAATTTATTCCGTGAACACATGTGGTGAGAAATATGTTGGCTGGCTCGAAATATTGTGGGTATTTAAGAGTTGCTAATTAGATTAAGTGAAGTGTCAAATTTTAGTGTGTTTTCACTTTGGCAGCCAGTTGTGTGCGCTTAACCTGCCCTCAAGTGCACTTGAGCACAAACAACGCCACCAACAGCTGCAGCAACTGCAACTGCAGCAGCAACAACAACAACTATTACAATACTAGCATTTGCTTTCTATTGCAGGAGTCAGGCGATGGTGTAGGAGACGAGGCGAGGCGTGCAGCAGGGGGGCATAAACTGGCACAACAACTTTAAAAGTACAAACCAAGTGCAGCATTGAAGAGCACAGACCGAGCAACAATGCAAAATGCGATGTCAGCAGCAGCAGCAGCAGCAAAGGCAACGACAACGGGAACGACAGTAAAAGCGAGTCAACAACAGCTTAAAACATAATACGCTCATGGCAAAGTAGGAGGCGGGACCGAGACGAAGCGACAGAGAGAGAGAGAGAGAGAGAGAGGGGGGGCTGTGAAGTTAGAACAAAGCGTCAGCGGAATGATGAGAAATCTTTGGTGTAATTAGTAAGCGGATGGCTGACAAACTACTGCACAGAGTATGAATCAAATGTTAAGCCAGGCTCAAGCGGAAGCGGAAGTGGAAGTGAAAGCGGAAACGTTTGTGCAGGTCCAATAAAGCAGACTAAATGTTTCGTCGACCGCGGCACAAGCGATTGCAGCAACGGCCACAATTGCTAAACAGTTTGCGATCATGTGCGACGTTGAGAAGGCGATTAAGAGCAATCAAAGCGATGACAATGACGACGATCAGGACGATCGAGACCCGCAGCAGCAGCAGCAGCAGCAACATCACTTGCACCATCAACACCGCGACCACCACGACAACAACGATGACGACAACGATGACGATGAGGAGCAGTTGCATCTCGGCGACGGCACAAACGTGAAGTCCACTGCACTGGCGGCCAACAGGAATGGCGCCAAACGGTGCTTGGGACAGCTTCTGAAGCTATTGCTGTCCTCGCCGGGACTTGTAATCCTAGTTGCTGCATACTCGGTGCTTGGTGCGCTCATCTTTCCCCTGCTCGAAGCACCACAGGACATCAGCAAATCGGCAGTCATTGCCAAAAGCCGCGAGGATTGCCTGCGTGAACTCTGGATAATAACAGGTTAGTGGAAACCACACAATTACTGCTCTGATCTCAGCTCACAGCTTGTTCACTTGGTCTCTCCATCACTTGGCCACACTTTCACACACACTTTAGTTTTACTAATACAAGCTAAGGACGCCTGTTGCTTCAGTCTTCAGATTCTCTCTACTCTAAGCACATGCCCATTGCCAACTGTAGCTAACAGTGGTCTTCTAGTTTACTTAAAAAGAGCCTCCACGCAGCTAATTTTAATTGAATCACTTGTACAGCAGAGAGTCGCTTTCTCAGCGCTACAGGGACACACCTATAAAACTCCACAGCTTTCACAGCTGCCATCAGTTGTGGTCTTTATCAAGAGGTGCCTGATGTCCATTTCTCAAGGCTGTCGACTCTGTATGGCAAAGAACACGGTACGCAGGAAAGAGTGTGATCTGTCTGGTCATCTGCTTTCCATTTGCTCTGTCTGTGGATGTGTTAATAATCATGGTGAAGCATCTCCACATAGTAAAAGCAAATTTTACTTTTCGCCTAACAATAGTGGTTTTGTGACACACATTCTGCAATGCAATACTATTGGAACGAATCAACAAAAAAAATGATAAATCAATATTATATTATACTAAATATCTCGATAATTGTTAGTCTGATTCTTGATGTAAATGACATGCAAATTTTCAGAGATAGTGAAATTTATAATTTATATTTACTGCTTTAACATGAATCAATTTTTATTAATAAGCAATTACTTACATTTGATGACATTAATTCTTTCTATGTTCAAAGTAGCCTTTTGATGTTGAGTGAAGTAGAGTTTAAGACCAGGTTCTCTGATTAAATGAAGAAAAATTCACGGCATTAAGAACATCAGTTCTTGGACTAAAAAGTAGTTTTAGTATACGAACAGAATTATTTTGAACTATGGATGGAAACATCTTATTGTTAAACTTAATCAAATTAAGATTTATAACTTGCTTCAAGAATTTTTCTTAATTTTAAGGGATATTTTAATTTTTATATTTACAAATTTGTTTAAGTTTATTTTTTCTCAGTGTGTTATTTGAGAACATCTGCATGTATTTTAATTACGCATAAACTTAGTAAATTATGATATGGATTCTGTGCTAAATACGTTTTAGGCAGCAGCTAAATTGCAATGCGTGGATAACCAAGGGGGACCCAGGGGAGTTAAAGTCATGCGCCAAATATTAGCCGCAGTGAACATAAATTTCAGTATTTTACGCATGATTTCATTATGGGCAACTCACATTAGGTTTCGTTAATGGAAATTAATGCTACGCAAATATCAATATTTTAATTGAAACAAACTCGCACCTAAAATCACACCCACACAGCTGAAAGCAAAACAGGGACAGCATCTCTCCCTCTCTCTTTCTGTTCCTGTCTCTAAAAGAGAGGGAGACTGTTGCGTAGTCAATGGCATGCAATTTGCAATGTAGAAATTGAATAATAACAAAATATTTGCATAGCTAAATATTTGAGTAACGAGGGGAAAACAAATTTCATGAATTTTCGCGCAACTTGCACATTATGTTACTTGTGGTTCAACTGAACGGCATTGTGATCTATTTAGTATTAATTATTTTGGCACTTCCATTACAGCTGCCGATGGCACTTAATGTGAACGCATATTAATTCAGTGTGCGCGTGTCTGCGTGCGAGAGCTTATGTTGATTTAATGAAAATTTCACATCATAAATAAGCTAATTAATTTACACGGTGTTTGTACTTGGAATTGGCGCGCACCTGGCGTATGATTAATATCATTTAATGGTGTCGCACCCCGTCCACAGTCCACAGCATGCGCTCTAGACAAATTTGAAATGAGCTAGTTAATTCAGCGTTTGACAAATTCGTGACTTTCACCTCGCATGCACTCCCAAATATGGAATGACGAATTTGCCGGCTTACAAATGTGCCAGGGGTACTTAATTAAGGGCATTATTGCGAAAACATATGTCAAGACCTGAAAGATAGAAAATTTAAGAGAAAAAATGTGCAAAGGGGCCTTAAACGAAATCTGTTTAAGATGCGCGTAACTAAGTAATTAGAAAAATAAACTGTTTTCTTGAATTGATTCTAGTTACTTAATATCAGTATTGCAACAGGAAAAAGTTAGAAGTATCGAAGAAACTTCAATCCATTAAAGAAAAGCTTTTGAATAAATTTCATGAAATAATTTATACTTTCATTTCTAGCACAATTGCAATAAATTTGTTAAACAATTTCTAATCACATCAGACTGAAATAAATTTTAATTTATTACTTAGTTAAGTACTCAAAAAAATTCCAACAAAGAAAATCACATCAGACTGAAATGGATATTAATTTATTACTTATTTGAGTGCTCATGAATGTAAATATTGAAATGAGATAAAACCCTTAACGAATTGAAATTGCCTTACCTTTTAGTTTGAAATGAAAGCCATTAGGTTAACACAGCGCACTTTCGCACTAGTCTTCTATTTAAATGGCTACATCGGGTATTCGGTAAGTGAGTTTTGCGGGCACATCGAGTCATGTTCTTGGGTATTTACTCACAGCTCCCAAGCAGCTTGCCAACGCCAATAGAAGAGCGATGCGTTGAGCTTCGAGTGTTTCGTTTCATGTTAAATGGATGTGGCAAAGGGGTGGGCGGGTTTGCTGCGAGGGGGTGGCAAATTGTGCCCCTGGGGCCGAGGCTCGGCGTCAAGTGGGCGTTGGCAATGGCAAGTAACGATTCGTGATTCTCCGCTTGCTGTTTGTTACTCATGTTGTTAACAAGATGTGGCAGCCACCTCTACAATTTGCTGGCGAGGCCAGGCAGCATCAGATGCGAGCATCGCCTCAAGACATTTCGCAAGCCAGCAAATACAATCAATGGAGGCGAGAGAGATTGCCAAGAGTGCGGCTCTTGGCCAAAGGTCGTGAGGCGAAGACGACAACGGCATCATTGCATTCTACACGAAATTGCATAATTATTACGATTCTTTGCTCTCCCTCGTTTGGCTTTTTGTTGAAGCGACTCTCGCATTGCAACTGGCAATTGGCCAGAACACTTAACCCTATCCAATTATGTTGACCTAATTGCGCCATTATTTGCAGAGAAACTAAACGTTCTGTATGAGCGCAATTGGACGATGCTGGTCCACGAGCAGCTGCGACGCTTCGAGGGCTCCATTGTGGCAGCCACGCGGCCAGGTGGCGGCGCCGCTGCAACTGCAGCCCAGCTTGCCACAGGCAGCGCCAGTGCTCTGGGCCATTTCGGCTACGACACCTTCACCGGCGACACACACAGCTGGACATTCAGCGAGGCGCTGCTCTACTCGGTGACTGTGATAACGACCATTGGTGAGTATTCGATCTGTCTCTGTTTGCGAGCTATCATGGGCAGGCTGCTTATTATGTTTTTGGGGCATTAAAATTCATGGCGTGGGCCTGTAATAACTGTAAATATTGACGTTTGCTGCCACTGCTGCTCGAGGCACAGACACAATATTTGCATATGGTTAAAGTCCTTACGCTACACAGACAGCGAAGTATAAGCTCTGAATCTGTTGGTCGTCAGCAGATAAAGTGCAGATTAAAGGCTCGTTGTATATCTCATCTTGCGCTTCGTTTCAGGCCACGGCAGCCTAACGCCGCGCACAGCCGCCGGCAAACTGGCAACGATTTTCTACGCACTCTTCGGAGTGCCCCTAATGCTCATGTGCCTGTCTAGCCTCGGCGCGCTGCTCGCCGAGGCGCTGCAGTGCACCTACATTCGGCTCTGCTGCCAGCTGCAGCGAGGGACGGGCGAGGGTGAGAAGAAGGCGACTGGAGCGATGACAAAGCGGCGGCATTCGGCTGGCAATGGGGTAAGTTGAACAGTCAACAGTGCGTATGATTGATGCAACAGCTGCGCTCTGTAAATGAGTATACTTCAACTTACGGCAACTTTATCGCTATCGTGTTGACTTTTTATGGATTTTAATTCGATTGTTTGCCCAGAGCTGGCGAACTTGTGCAGCGCGCGCTGTCAGACAACTCACTCAGCTCGCATAACAGTTAACTGCTCTTGAAATCTTGGCCAAACTATTTACTGTGCCGGCCAAGACCGAGCCCAAGCGCCATGACAAAAGCTACAGCACTCTAACGTATCCTGTTCTTGGCCACAGTTTCGGGCTGAGTGGACTGAGGGAAGGCGAAAGAAAAAAACTTTCACTGGCTGCTCGCATTTTTGCACTCAAACTTTTGGTTCTGGCAAAAGCAACGTGTTATTTTTCCTGTCAGTAGTTTCCACAGCTCCCTTTGCTCCCAGTTGTTCGCAGCCAGTTGTTAAAAGGGGACGTCGATTTTCAGATACGCCAAGTTCAACAATTTAAGTTGCTAAATTCTTTGTCGATAATATTGCTTTAAGTTTTTCTCTACATCTAGATAAGTTTGCGTGAATTATTGGCTGTAAATTAGAAAAATATTGATAAGACGAGGTACTCGAATAACCTGTAATACGATTGCATTGCTTCTAGGCTCTAGCCACATTCCCATAATAACCAAGTTTCCCCTGCTTTGCGTGCTTTTCAATGTTAATTACTGCCTTGCCCTAATGGAATGTCCTGAGTTTGGGGCTCTCCATTTGGCCAGCTCATTGCAAACACATTTAGTTGTGGCCTTCGCTTTGCCGAGCTGCTGCAGCGACTGAGGGCAACCTTAGAAATTTGCACTCGCATTCCGCATTGATTTTATGCTTCGATTACGGGCAAAACGAGTTTTAATTAAGACAACAGAAACCTTTTAAGTTTACAAACCCACTCGCAGTTCCGGCGAGGCGCTTGATGGGTGATTGTTTGGTATTTGAGCGGCAAACTGAAAGTTTGTAATTGATTTGAACAAAAAACGGCTAGAACTTTCTTTATGTTTTTATTTTGGGATCGTGCCACAGATTGCGGCCTGTCCAGAATGTTTCTATTTTTTTTTTCTTTGTATATGCCGCTTTTCCAAATCAAGCAACTTTTTGCGTTTTTTATTTGCTGAGATAACAGAAAGTTGCCTGTCGCACGCCATATACATATATAATTTGTAGTCCCAAGCGAGACCGGAGGCCAAGCCCTTTGCTTGTTTGCATGTTTTGTGCATTCGTGCATAAGTTTTGTAACTCATTTGTTTGCCATCCACGAGTACCACTGACATTTTTATTAAAGCTTGAGCCATGAGTTCCGGCCATTTGACAGCAGCGTTTTAATTCATCGTCGCCGGCGTTTTAATTCAAAGCCACCTAAGGAGAGTGACAATATATTATTCATTATCTATGCACTGTCAGACTGCTTTAATCAAAAACAACTCGTAATAATCAATATTCCTCGATGCTTACCTTTTTCATGTATCGAATAGTATAAACCTTTACTTTAAGTGCTCAACAATACTTTTAAATTCAGCTTTAATTTGTTATTGGTCAACAAAAAAGCTTTGAGTGACAACAGGGTATTGAGGAGTGCAGCATTGATAGAATATTCACGTTTAAAAATATTTGTTCTTGGTTGGCCATCGCAGCTGAAGTCCTTTGCTTTTTTTGTGTCACTCGTCATTCGCGCCTTTGTTTGCTTTGGTTTTTAAAATTTCTGTTTAATTGGCAATTTTTCAATAAAGTTTTTTAAAATCTGACGTATCTGACCACTGGCGAACGTAAACAAATGTGCTGTGATTGGGATTGATGGGGTTCGAATTGTGCAAAGTAAATGCAAAAAAAAAAGGAAAACAACGCGCTGTTTAATTTCGTTTTGTTGCAATTCATTAGCATTTATTTTACTTCATTTTGAGAGCAAATTTGCTTAATGGACCCGAGCTGCACTCTGCAGTCACCTCCACGCTGTCGCCAGGACGTCGCTTTTAATGAACGGAAACTTTGACTGTCAACGCCAAAAGTTTAGTCACACAACGCGGCCACCTTAAAGGTTGGCACTTTAAGCGTGCCCCAAAAAGACGTTGCGTTGCCGCTTGCAACGCGAAATTAGTTCAGCAACTCGGTAGTCGAGAGTGCGCCAATTCAAATGAATTAAATGAGTGCTCCACTTTAAAAATTATATGCTTGGACTCGACAGCGCAGTGTTCAGATGTCCAGAGCTAAAAGCATGCCATAACTTTTCATTTCCTCCTGCTTAGTGGCATACTGAGCAATGTAATTGATTTTTTTACGAGCCGTGGATGGAGAATTGCGGAAACTTTGTATGTAAAAAGTAGGAAATTGCAGGACGAACGCAATTTTGCTGTTTTTATTGATTATGCGATTAACAAGAAGCAGTTGCGAAGTACGCTGATCGACAACTAACTTTAAAGTCAGCTCAAAAAGTATATAAATATTTATTGAAGTTGTTATTATTTTATATTAGAGTTATTATGCTTTTAAGATTATAGTTAATTCATTAATTCATTCATTCATTCATTAATTCATTCATTCATTAATTCATTCATTCATTCATTCTTTCATTCATTCATTCATTCATTCATTATATCAATCATTCATCCAATTTATTATTCATTTATTATTCAATTTTATTCATTTTCATTTTATTAATTCATTCATTCATTCATTCATTCATTCATTCATTCATTCATTTATTCATTCATTCATCATTCATTTATTCATTCATTCATTCATTCATTCATTCATTCATTCATTCATTAATTTATTCATTCATTCATTCATTCATTCATTCATTCATTCAATCATTCATTCATTCATTCATTCATTATTCATGTAGGTTTATTGGGAATATTTCGTTTAGCTGCTCGCTAAGCCAAAGCTGCGTCTTGCTGGCGCGCGTATGTAAGTTATCGATATCTTACTCCCAATATCGATACTGCTATCGATGCTAAAATAGTGTTAAGCAACTCTTTTGACTTAATCGCACTTCACAAATATTCACTTAAGTATTTTTTTGCGTATTTTAAGACGTACATATTTAGGACCTAATTTAATTGACTTAATAGATGTTTGATACGCTGTTCTAATTCTACGTCGTCACTTGTTGGTTATTATTTAGTTTTTTGTTGTGTATAATTTTCTATGTCATTGCATTTCGTTTAGCCAATTCTGAGTCCGCCATTTTTAGCCCTATTTGCGACGTTGTATAGCAAGTTGTTGAAGTGGTCGCAAATTGCCTAAACTGAATCGAAGTTGTGGGCTGACTTTCATTTATTCATAGATTTATCGAATCATTATTTTATTTAAGCCTTAATGTAATTTACTTAATAGAATAGTGCTAGCAAGTTGGAGCCGCAGCTTAAATGATTCTCAGACTTCGATGGTTAGTTTATATTTATTATTTTGCTAACTGTTTTCACCTTTTTCGATGCCATTGCATTTACATAGTTTGGCCTTATTAATGATGTTCTGTAGCAAGTTGTTGAAGCAGTCGTAAATTTGCTAAAGTGAATCGAAGTCCTGTGTTGGTTTCCGCATGCATTTAACGAATCATTAGGGCTTAATTCGATGCTGGCAAATCACAGTCTGAATGTGCATGCTGAAGTCACAAACGAGAGTTTTTGGGGCTTATGGTCATCCTTGCTGACCGACCGCATATTGCTCGAATGTCCCAGGACACTGGCAATTGATAAGCCCTGCGGTTGACGCTGGGGACATGCGTTCATTGCTTGAATTATTATCAGCATGTTGTCCGTTGACGTTTCGCCTTTTGTCGTTGTCATCGTCGGCGTCGTTGTCGTCGTTGTCGTTGTTGTCGGCGTCGTCGTCGTTTGCAATTATCATGACACGCACTGTGAATGGTTTTTGGCAGCCACAAAGTCACAGTGGTATATCATTTGTGTGAGTTAAGAGTGTGTGTGTGTGCGATTGCCCTGGCATTTCATCATGATGCCACAGAACCGCAACTAACATGATGGCAACATGACAACGTTGCGCATCGCAGCGCGGCAGCCACATACACAGATGCTCACGTTGTGGGGCAGAAACCACGACAAGGCAAGACAAGAATGAGGACATGTCACTCGGATTGCCATCATTTAAATGTGCAAATTGCAATTTCATTGAGATTTTAGCACAATTCTGAAAGGGACATCTTTCAATACTACTGCTTAATTGGAAGCGAAATTTTATCAGAGGCATTCATTAGCAATTATTGAACTTCAAGTGTAAACGAGTTATTGGTTTCCATCAAACTTCATTTGCAGTCAATACTTGCTAATTATGCATGTGTTTCGACAGCGCCTTAATCAACAATAAATCATTCGTTTGCAGGCCACTTGCAAGGGCTGCAAGTACGATGTGGCCAACAGCGAAACCAGCCTGAACGACTGCTACGAATACGGCCAGAAGACCGCAGCAGCTGCGGCCATGAAGCGCAGACTGTCATTGGAGCAGGCGGAGGGTGAGTAGCCAAGGAAAATATGTATTATTTTCGCAGTGAATTCAATAGTCAGCACTACAATTGGCGAGTCGTTAATCAACTTCGTCTTCTCTCCCACGTGTGCTGCGGCCAGCAGATGCCTGTCAATTGTTGCACACTGCGCTACCCGGCAAGTTGAATCACCAGCAACACCAAAAGCAGCAACAGCAACAGCAACAGCAGCAGCAGCAGCAGTTTTACCAGCAACATCAGCAACCGGATGTCATGCTAATGACAACAACAACGGCGGGCAACACACTGCTGAAATATGCACCGTTGCCGCAACAACATCAACATAATCAACAGCCGCAGTCCTTGCATTACATAAACGCGGCATCACAGCAACAGCAGCAGCAATTAGCGACAGCAACTCTGCCGCGACAACAGCAGCAGCAGCAGCCACAGAATTTTGTCGCCGTGCCGAGCAGCATGCTGCGTTTCAGCGGCCCGGCCAACTTGCCGCTGACTGCCACAGCAGCCGCACCACCGAATTGCTATGCTCCAGCTACAGCCACCATATACTTTCCCTTCGCGCCAGCTACGTCCAGTCCCGTGCACGCTGCCACTGCTAGTGGCAACTGCCACCAGCCGCTGGTCAAGTACCACACGATACACTTACAGCCGGCGGCCAAGCACCAGCAGCGGCTGCTCACTGCCGTCGATGCCACGGCGCCCAGCGACAACCTGGTGGCAACCACCTCCGCACTCGACTCCATCACTCTTCCACCGCCGCCAGCTTATCAAACCGCCAGCACGCACGGTAAGTTCGACAGTTGTTCGAAGGCGCCATATGATATTCCCCCAAATTTGCCATATCTGATAATGTGCACAAGGGATACGCGTATTCCAGCAGGGATTTGAAATTGTTTCTCTAGGAAATATGGCATAAGTTTCAGCATTGTTTGCTTTTAAGCGTCACAGTTTCCTGCTAGTAAATCGTTTATGCGAAATGTTGCTCTGTTTACCTTATAAACCAATTCAAAATTTAACTTAGAAATATCTAAAAAAAAGGGCAAAAAATCGCAAAAGTTTTCACGATTGAAAAAGAAACTATATGCGCGGACAATTTCTTACAGGTTATTTCCACTGTACCGAAAATACGAAAAACGAGAACGAATAAGCGAGACACCAAGACGGTTTGAATTTCAGATTATAATTTATCGATGCTCAGTTCGTTATTTCTTAAGCCTTGCAAAACTAAGGTGGCGAAGTGTGGCGAATTCGCTCAGAGCGAAACACTCAAGCTTTATAGCGCTTTTAATTCGCCCTAATGCAAAACGTCCACTCTTTTACTCATATGAACTACTTATCTTTACCAAATGCGCCAACCAAGGGAAATAATTAAATTAGCAATATTTATACAAATATTTGTCAATTTTCATCCCATATTTCAAAATAATTCGTTTGGGATCAATCGTCACAATTTCTAGCTACAAAATCGCATGATAAATGACAAATGCATTTAGCTAATCGAAATTCAATTATTTTTGAAATAGTCTAATAACAATAAAGGATTAAAATGTGCTAGTAAAACTTGGACAAATACTTAAAAAGTTAATTTTCTATAGCATTGTCAATTGTCATTTAATATACTGTATATTCGTTAGCTTTCGAGCTCCACAATTTCAAGGTTGCTTGCTTCAAATGTAACTCTGTTTTAAAATCGAAATTCAACTTGGAGTGATCTAAAAGTACGAAATTAATAAATGAAACGTAATAGTAATACTTATATAAATATTTCTCAACTGTTAAGATAAAAAAAATTCGTTTTGCATAGCCAAGTAATTCATTTGATTTTAAGCTCCACAATTTGTAGCTAGAAAATTGTTTACATGAAATGTTGCTCTAATTTCGTTTACTTTATCGACCTAATCGAAATTTAACTTAGTATTATCAAGGGTTAAATGCTCAATAATTTAATTCAATCTGATAGTAATATTTAGATACATATTTAAAAAATAAATCGCATTCCTTGAAATATATTCGCAAACGAATAAATGAATTAAAAGTAATAGTTAAACTTAGATAAAAACTTAAAAAGCAATTCTTTGCATTCGATAAATATTACCAAACAAATTAATTCAATGAAATTCAATATTAAAACCTGGATAAATTCTAAGCTGTTCTGTTTGTAGCTTTTCAAATATATTCTATTAGTTCCTATCAAATTGATGGCGGGCAATTTATTGATTATGTCGTTGCAAGTTTTTTGAAATTAAATTAAACAAATGGGCGAAATTATTTATTCGTCAACAGAGCTACCACAAAAATGGGAGCTGCGAGGACTTAATTTGTCATCGATACTCGTATTAATCAATCATTCGCACCTTTGCTCTCTGGTCGTCGTCTGTCAGCGTGTTTGTGCGTATAATTATGCAACAATTTGTAGTGAATGACACAGGCGGCATAATGATTGTAATCGTCATTATTGTCGGGCGACGCAAATAGGCGCCGCGTGTTAAAATGTCACAGTTAAGCAGGCATACTTTGCGACTTTGGCCTGTGCGTCACGGCGTCACGGCGGCGCGGCAGGGCGGGGACATTAAAAGCTCTCAACGATGTCGTCGTGGCAAGGACATGACAAGGACAACATGCACTTGATGCGAGTCGAGACATGTGCGACAGTTTTATTGACGATAATGATGACTTGGCAGTTCGCACTCAACACTCCACACTCGGCGCTTGCCACTTGCCATCTTGCCAGCTTGCCACTTGCCGGCTTGCTCAGGAGACGTCAGCAGCATGTCCACAAGCTGGTGGCACGGTGCTGCGACTTTGTCGTGTCAGCTGCATGCAAAACTCATTAAACTTTCTTCTTCAGCTGCTCGTTGTTGTGCCGCAAAGAGCACGTGACAGATTTACACAAGCACCGAAAGTCCTGGATGCTGCCACACGACTCCGCGCGCGAAATGTGTTGCAGATTGCAGTCAATAAAGTTGCATCGATTCCAATTTCAATATGCACGTTAATTACTCCAGCAGCGACACAAAAAGCCAGCCATTATCCCGCTTCGCTCGCTCCCTCGCTCGCTGGCTCTTTGCTGAGCTAGTCCCAGTGGCAAGCCACGCCATTAGCGTGCTGCAAAAAGTTGCAAGAGCGCTGAAAGCCACGACATAGCACGCAGCCAGCTGCGAAATGCATTCAACACACTCTAATGAATGTGTGGGAGTGTTCATGTGTCCATCCGTGTGTATGTGTATATGTACGGGGGTGTGTGTGTGCGTGTGTGTGTGTGCAGTGTCCAAGTCCAAGTAAATATTTTCAAATTGGCCATGTCCTGGCGTGGCCACAGCGCTTTGGCGCCAGCTGCAGCTTTAAGTGAAAGATGCCATTACAGTCGCTTCCTTGCGAGGTTTTGCGCTTCCTTCCGCTTCTTTAGCTGGTCAGTTGACCGCTCTGCCGAAACGGGCAGTTCAACTTTACAGCTCGATTTGCCAGCATATATCCTCTTTGTAGTGTTGTCCTGTACCCACTAAACAGAAATTCTCACATTGCAGTACCCTTTTGTCATTCAATTTATTCCAATCAACTCGAATAAACTCATCCATATATTATATAAAACATAAAGGAAAGTCGTGTTAGGTAAACTATTTATAACTCAACAAAGGCTGGAATGTTTGTCTGAAAATTTGTGGAGAGGTAGCTTAAAGCCAGGCTACGTACATTGAAACAACAATGAATGATTAATGTGCATCATTATTTGTATTTTCTTATAAACTTAATAAAAAGCAAAAATCTGCTGCAACAGAGTTCGCAGGGTTAGCTAGATTTTCATTAAAGTTTCAATATGTTTGAGAATTTATTTAAAAAAGAATCAAACACTTCTTTTTCAATGAACGAATGTGTGTGCCTTTTGTTGTTTTTATTTATTGAAGAACTGAAAATGGAACTAATGTAAAGTTATTGGAAATCAAATATACCAAGATGTTGTAAATACATAATAAAGACTTCAATGAGCACAGATATAATAACAATAATAATAATAATAATAATGATAAAAATAATAATAATAATAATAATAATAATAATAATAATAATAATAATAATAATAATAATAATAATAATAATAATAATAATAATAATAATAATAATAATAATAATAATAATAATAATAATAATAATAATAATAATAATAATAATAATAATAATAATAATAATAATAATAATAATAATAATAATAATAATAATAATAATAATAATAATAGTAATAATAATAATAATGATAATAATAATTATAAAAAAAAATAATAATAATAATAATAATAATAATAATAATAATAATAATAATAATAATAATAATAATAATAATAATAATAATAATAATAATAATAATAATAATAATAATAATAATAATAATAATAATAATAATAATAATAATAATAATAATAATAATAATAATAATAATAATAATAATAATAATAATAATAATAATAATAATAATAATAATAATAATAATAATAATAATAATAATAATAATAATAATAATAATAATAATAATAATAATAATAATAATAATAATAATAATAATAATAATAATAATAATAATAATAATAATAATAATAATAATAATAATAATAATAATAATAATAATAATAATAATAATAATAATAATAATAATAATAATAAAAATGAAAATAATAGTGATGTTTGCTTGTGATTCTGATACATTACTTCTTCAGTGATTCAGTAATGAACAATATTGATGACAGGCAAAGTAGTTTCATATATTTGAAAACTTATACTTGTAGCGTAATTGGAACAGGGCGAATATTTAATGTACTACAACAAAGTATTGTGAGTTGACTTGCACAGTGACAAGCTGCGCGTGGTTAGCAATTTGGGTTTAAGGAAAGCAAACAACAAATCAGACCCACTGTGCTGGCAGCTGTTACATTTGCCCTCTGACAGCAGTCGCTAAACTTTTGCTGGCAAATTCGCAGGCAACCTTGTTGCATTAGGTTGGGAGCGAAAGTTTGCAAATGCAAAAACAAACACGGTTAGTGGCTCGGTGCATATATATGTGGTATATGTATATGCACATAAGTACATTTCTACCTTGGGGCATGTGCAACACCCGCTTCTAGCGGCGCCGGAAGTTGCTTTGCCAATTTGTGCAACTGGAAAAAGTTTGGCCATTGTTGCACTCAGAAACGCAACTTTATTTAAATATAATTCAATAGCATTATTTAATCAACATGTTGCAAAACATTTTGTCCTTCTTTTCTTTTGTTTCTGGCTTTCCTTGTGCAGCCGTGAGGCGAGCCAAATTCGTGACGCAGCCAATGGCCCACGAGATCAATACGCTGCTCAGTGTGGGCGGAGCGACGGCAGCAGCAGCAGCAGGGTCGAGTGATTTATCCTGCAGGCATGATTTATTGCCGCATGCATTATCAGCAACAGCATCAGCAGCGGCGGCAGCGGGCACAGCAACAGGCGCAACTGCAACAACGGCAACAAGCAGCATCATGCAACTGTCAGCAGGCATTAAAACAACGGCAACACTGCCCGATAACAGTTTTATAGCCGCAGGTGTCTGTGACGTTGGCTTTGGTGTCGGCGTCGCACCAGCAACGGCGGCATCGGCAAAAACTGCAGCAGCAGCAACAACTACTACAACGGCTGCAACATTGTCGGCGCTGCTCAGCTCGAGTGGCAACGTGGACATCATGGAGGACGAGGACGAACAGGAGCGAGAGCGCTCAAGGTATGTACACTGAGTGCGTGTGTGTGTGTGAGTGTGAGTGTGTTGTTTAAGTGCGCAGTTTGACAGCCAAGAGTGGGGACCCTGAATTGCACGACAACTAAGTCAGCAGTTTTTGTTGTGGTCGACCAGCATTAAGATCTGCAGTTGGTCAGCCAACTTCTGGCACAGTGAACAACGTTCGTTATTGCACAATTAAGTAATCGATAACTCAAATGTGAATGGAAACATATTTCGGTTAAAGTGTGAACAACTGCTTGTCTTTAATACGCAAATATTTTGCAATTATTGCATCATTGTGCTCGCTCACTCCCATTTATCAGATACGCTCTCAAGTATTTCTTGGTTAGCCGTCTACTCACACACATACATATGTACTTCTCACACACGCACAAATCAAGACATCAGTTCACTCTGTCACTCTATTGCAATTCTATAAGAGTTAGCGTCTTATCAGCAGCTCTCGATCGCACTTACACATATGCACATGCACATCTAAGCAATCTGTAAAGCTCTGTCACCTCACCACGCCCACTCCCCATACCCGTCTACTTTGACTGCTCTGTCCCGCGTGTAGTCGCGTTCGCACACATTCATTCTCGTGCATATTTTTGCCACCACTCACGCACACATATTAGCACACCAAACGATTAACAGATGTTTAACAGGAACTTCATCTGTTAATGCCTTGCCGTCTGCTTGAAATGCATGTGCGTCACTCGATTAAGAGCATCTTGTGCTGTTAACGTTCTGCACGTCTGCATAAAATGCATTTGCGCCAGTCGATTATCAGCGTCTTGCGCTGTTAACGTTCTGCTTTAGTGTATAAAAAGAAAATTTAATTAATTGAGCAACCAGAATGATAGGTAGCTGCAATTCGCAGACAGCAAACCGATCGCAATTGCATGTTACACTAATGCGACTTATTGCTCAACTCGCTAGCTCTGCATAAATTACTCTGTAAATTGCATGAATTGAAAGTAATTCAATTCGAAATATTTACAAAACTACTTTTGTTGATGTTCATGGTTTTTGTGGATCAACATGCGAGTAATTTGAGTTTAATCCAGTCAAGTAGGCGGCGCGTACCCTTCTCGCCGAGTGGCATTTGCAAAAAAACCGAATTGTTAATTTCGTTTCATAAACAAACTTTCAGCACGTCGAGCGTACTTTAAATCAACACTTCAGAATTTGCGTGCATATTGCAACTGACTCTTGCTCTCGCTCACGCCCTCGCTCTTTCTCGCCAGCTGTCTCCCTCTCGCCCGCGCAGTTGCGCGTCTACTTCTCTCGCTCCCAATGCCGCCATACCTCACGCTCCAGCGAACGTAGCCAAACATTTGCGGCCGCGTCTGTGGCAAGTGGCATTTTCAGCTCGAGGCTCCGTTTCTGATTTTTCGCCTCTTTTTTCGCTCTTTTCGCTGCGAGTATGTATGTGTGTGTGTGTGCGGTGTGGTGTGGTGTTTTCATACATTTTGCGCATTTTATTTAATAAAATCCAGCAGCTGGTAATTAATTTTGACAGTGAACCTGTGCACGCGCTTGTGGCGCCCTCTGGCGTTCGCCCAACACGACAGGGAAGCTTCTTCAATTTCAGCGACCCGCTAACAAACACACACACAAACACACAAACAGACACACGCACACACTAAAGTACATCCACAGCATGTAATTAATTGTAAGCCGAGCTGCGAACTGAATCAGGTCAATTAATTTCATACGAATTGTGTTTCACTCTACGTACGCTCTGCGCCCTGCGTCCGCCAGCGTATCTCTTGTTCTCCCTTTACGCTGGACTCCAGCTTAGCGCCTTCTTTAAGTTGCGCTAAATACGGCTTTAAGTATCGGCCGCTTCCAAGTGTTGCCAACGTGCGCTCCAAATCAAAACCGTGGACTGCCCCAAGGCCTCCAGAGCGTCGCTCAAGCACGCTGTTCCTTGTAGTTTGCCCAGCTGCCGGCCAATCGCACATTAAGTGCAAGTCGAAGTGCCTGCCTGCCTGTCTGCTTGCCTGCCACTCTGCAGGCAGCTCGTGCCGTATACAGACAGCGCAGCGCAGCGCGTTGCTGCCAGCAGGTCAGCAGCACGGGCAAGTTCAATAAACGTACCGCAAATTGATTTGACCGAGTACTCTCGAGAGCCACTGTCGAGCGCAACTCAAGTGGCTTTTCCACTGACCGGCAACAGCCATGCATTAGCATTGGCTTCCACGCTCTTTTCGACTGCTTCTAATAAGTACACAGTGTTCACATTTAGATATTTTTATAGCAACTTCGCTTTAACTTATTTCAGAAACATTGATTTGCCATTTTTGCTTACGTAATTTACCTCCTTTTACATTCGTTTCAGTTTATGTCTATTGCTTTAAAGAATTGAGTGCAATTACTACTTATGTAATTTACAATCTTTTACATTTGTAAACGACTGCAAATCTGTTTATTTTTTTTTTTAATTGTTATATTCTTAAAGAAATCACTTCAACCTATTTCAGAAATTTTAGATTTTACATTCTTTTACATTTGTATAATATTTAATATAATAATAATTTTCTTTAGTGGAAAAGTTCTTAGTCCTGACGTCAATGTCTAAAGATATTTTTATAAGTTCACTTCAATTTATGTGGACTTGAGTGCAATTTTGGTTTAAATAATTTACTTTTACATTAGTATAATTTCCGTTTATTTAGTGTTGACTACATTAAATTATATCTTCAGTGAAAATACAAGCAGCTCGGGCTCGTAATCTATTGTGATGATGTATTTCAAGTCTGCCTGATAATATATCATATAGATATTTTTATAAAAGTTCACTCCAACTTATTTCAAAAGTAGAGACATAAGTGCATTTTTTGTTTATATAACTTAAATTCTTTATATTTAATTAATTCCATGGCTATTGTTCAAGTTTGATTATGTAGTTTACATCCTTTTTAATTATTTATTTAATGGAATTGCTCTTAGTTAATACGATTCAATTTATATATAATTGAGTGCAATGTAGGTTAAAGTAATTTATTTAGTATTTATTTAGTAGTCAACATTCAATTATATCTTTAGTGAAAATACCATTCTGAGGAACTGCTCGTAGTCTATTGTGATGATGCCTTTCAAGTCGGTGTCGTAATACTTGAATGCAGACGTCAGAGTCTGCAGCACAATGCAACATTGTATGAAGTCGTCGAAGAGAATATATTCCTTGCCAAAGCGATCGAACTTCTGCAGCAGAATTGCAATCAATTGATCGGACAAGCGATAGCCGAAAGCAGAGAGCGCCGCCTTCAGCTCCTGCCTGTTAATGTTGCCCGAATTGTCTTTGTCGAAGGAGCAGAAGCAATTCCGCCAATCGGTCACGTACTTCCAGAGAGCGCCAAAGTCCCGGAACGAAACTGTGCCGCGATTCTCGCGATCGAACATGCCGATGATGAGGCGCACAGTCTCCGCATTGAAGGCTGACCAGGTGCCATTAGAGAGCGCCTCTTGCAGCTCGTTGGCCGAAATGTAGCCGCTCTTGTCCTTGTCGACACTCTGAAAGACATCCCACAGGAATTTCGCATCGGGCATTTCGTTTGCCATAATTTGGAGAGTTGAGCACAACTTTAAAGCATACCGACGAAAAGTTGTGAGAAAAGGCAGGCATGTCGCAGCCAACTTGAGCAATCTTCAAGCATTCACTTTTAGAGCCATTACGCTTGCTCGCAGTGGCTGTCTAGTGGCAGACAAGCGACGTATACGCAATAACATAACGCATACGTCATGCATGACGAGCACATACCACGCTTGATGTCTTATTGATTGGCCAGTGCCGCAGGCACACGTGCCTGGGCATTGCTCGCTTTTTACGGCTTATGGCTGATGGCTGTTTGCTTTGTGGTTTGCGGGAGGGGCTTGGGGACTGCCTGCTTGTGTGTACCTAATTGATTCCGTTTTATGGGCAGCCACTGTGTAAATATTTATTAAACGTTTCCACAACTCTTCTCTGCCCCAACAGCAACTGCCCACACGGCACGCCCTCGCGTGTGCCACTGATAGGCAGCTCCGGCTGCAGCCCGCTGAGTCTGCCCCACGAGCAGCCGCTGGCCGACAAGTCGAGCTGTGCTGCAGCGGGGACGGGCACCAGTAATCCGGCACGCGGACTGCTTAATGCCACGGCCGCCTCGTTTCACCGGCACACGCTGCAGCCGCTGAACCGCAAGACGCTGCTGCTGACGCGTCGCTGCCAGAAGCACGCCACCGAGCTGTACGATGCCACGGCCAACACAGAGACCTCCGACGACGAGGAGTACATGCAGCACGGCAGCGAGCAGTTTGTGCTCAAGAAACTGAAGCGCCGCAGTCGCAAGAGTCGAGGCAGCGTGACCGGCTCGCAGGACTGCCTGGAGCACGATAGCCGGGACGAGGACGAGGACGAGTACGAGCGGCGACGACAGGTGCCCATCAGCCTGGTGCTGCTCATACTGATGTGCTACGTCTGCGTGGGCACCGTGGTGTTTGCGCTCTGGGAGAACTGGTCGCTGGTGGACGGCGCCTACTTCTGCTTCGTGACGCTCTCGACGATTGGCTACGGCGACTTTGTGCCGTCGCGCAGCTTCAACGGCCCCCAGCTGCAGCTGTACGCGTGCTGTGCGTATCTGCTGCTCGGCCTCGTGCTCGTGGCCATGTCCTTCAGCATACTGGAGACGCAGCTGATGTGGAAGTGCAAACGGATCGCGGTGCGACTGAAGCTGACCAGCGATTGATGCGACTTGTACATTGTGTGTGTGTGTGAGAGAAGGACACTCCTCCTACTAGAGTTTAGTTTAGCGTCTAGCCGTAAACCGTACTCTGCGCATGCTTAATCGAGTGTTTGACAAACTACAAATTAAACGGACAACACGCATCATGTAAATTGAGCTGGTAATCCAGTTGTCTCTGGAATGAAAAATCGAAAACCGAAAATCGAAAATCGAAAATGTAAATAAATCGAATTTTTGCAAAATGTCTACAGTCTTCTCTCTGTTCGCACGGCGCTAACATCATTATTATATTGACGAAATTTGATAGATGCCGCAGCGACGTGCTCGGCATGCCACACAGTTGCCTGGCTTGGTTGTCTGGCAATAAGTGTCGGGCTGTGTTATTGCCGTGGCATGTGGCAACTGTTGAGGCCGACAGACAGTGCTGCTAATAGTTTATGACACACAAGTATTTATGGCCCCCCCAAGACTTGTCGCCGGATTTGTTGACGCCCGCAATCGCCTCTAGACGAGCGCTCACTTTAAGCTCTCGGGCTCCGTTTAAAGCTCATTATGAAATGCTATCTACGGCGGGTAATCAAATCATATTAACATACTTATTATAGGCTGGCTTCATTTCGGTCTCAATTTATGCCGGGCATCCACCTTTTTTCTGTTTGTGTGGTGCGTGCTCGACATACCTTCGCTTATCCCCTTATGACGACAGTCCGAATCAGCTAAAAGCCTCAAATTTCAAAAATAGCACACACACGTAGCTTCATGGAGCCGTTCATCATGTGCTCGGCAGCGTTGGGCGCATACAAAGTGTGTTTAGAGTAGCGCATAAATTTCAAAAGTGCCACGCGTCATCAAAATCAAATGCCAGGCGCAGCAAATCCCAAGGACCAAGCTGCTCGATGGGGGGAGGCTGCTCGAGGAGCAGCAGGAGCAAAGCCAGGACATCAGCAAGTTGTCAGCGGCAAGAAGATGTATCGCAAAATCAATTGATATGATATCAAATTGAATTTGTAATTCTCTTTTTACTTGCTACGTCGCCAGTGGCCCGAGGACACGCGCTAAGAGCAGCGTTTAGCTGACAAACGTCAATGGCGACTTGTTTATGTTTGTATCTTTATTGCTTTTAATGCTGCCAGCTTAAGAATTTACGCACGTTTGCGTCTCCAGCTGGCGGACGCATAAAACCAACCAGCCGGAAGGGTCACCGTGCTCGACATGCGTTTCCGTGTCGTCTGCCGCCGTTCCCCGCCCCTGCTCCCCACGCTCTGCTCGCTGCTGCGATGCTATGTAAATGGCTGTATTGCGAGGCCTATTAGCCACAAGCACGCCGGCTAAGCAGGGCATATTAACTGCGCTATCCAGCCTGCCGCACTACGTTATCTACTATTGAGTGTCTCACAAATGTTTATGGTGGAGTTGTAGACAATTTTTATAAGTAACGAAAGGAATCTTACAAAAGTTTATGGTAGAGTTGAAGACAATTTTTATAAGTGAAGAAAGGAATCTAGCTCACAGTATCATTGATTAAATGATACAAAGTAAACTGCAAAAGTTTCACAAGTGTTTATGTTAGAGTTGCAGACAATTATTATTAGTAAAGAAATGAATCTTTCTCAGAGTTTCAGCGAGTATATACTTGAAAGTAAATTTAAAATGTTTCACAGTTGTTTACGGTATGGCTCAAGACGTTTAATATAAGCATAGAGAGGAATCTTTCTCACAGTGCCATGGGTTAAATGATGCAAGTATAAAGTAAATTGGAAAAGGCCTCGAGAATTTCATAAAATGGTTTAGAATAGTTTGTCTTCCAGCTGCTTTTAAAATGCAAGAATCAGGATGCAAGCTATACTGTCGTATATCAACAAAAAGTGGCTTTAAATAATTCATAGTTCAGCACGTTGTAGATTTGAAGAATTACGATGCCAGCTGTATATATATATTATAAAGTAACTTTAACTAATTTTAGTTAAGAATGTTTTTTCAATTTGAAGAATCTATATACAACCTCTAGCCGAAAGTGTGCTTAAAAACTTACCTTAATAACTGTCATAACTTTCTATGTGCACGAACATTATACGAATGACACACAATATCGAATGCCGTTAAAATTGAAATAACGATGTCACTGAATGGCTCGAATCTTTCACCAAATTGAGCGCGAATCTAAGGACGCGTTGTCAAGCCTGGCGTTTGGAGAGTATTTGAGTGAAGCTCTGCGAAATTGAAAAGTCAATTATCCATTCAATTTGGCAGCATTCATATTGAGCTGGGGAATTACGTGTGAATAAATAATAACAGTATTAAACGAACGAACGCCAGCAAGTTCAATTTGTCGATGTATAATTTTATTTCATTTCCATGTATAATAAGTGTTTGCACTTCTGCCGCGGCAAGTGTATGGTATAACATTATATCAAGGCAAAGCCCATCGGGGGCTTATCACAAGAGTCCACGCCAGCAGCGCATTTAATGATTTGGCCGCTTGGGACTCATGCTGACAATGGAGCTAACATCCGATACGTTATCCCTATTCTGGCTCCTCTCGTCCAGGTCAACGACGTGTATGTCGAAGGCAGCGGAACTGCCCGCCGGCATGCCACACGAACCGTTGCCGGCGCCTTGGCGTCGCGCCAGCTCCAGCTCGACAGAGAACGGTGTTGTCGAGGGTTTCTTGCTGGCATTGTAGGCCAGGGCGGGCGGCTGAGGTGCAAGCGGTGCTGTCTTGCCATTGGCCAGTTTGCTGGCGCAGAGCGGCAGCTCGCGTGAGCGACTGTTGGCAGCCGGCCTGGGCGCCGGCGTCAGCTTCCTGGCCACCTGCAGCTCGGGGGCAGTGTTGGAGCGAGACCATTCACCGCTTGCCGCCAAGGCGCGGCCGGGCACCGTCTTCAGCGATGGTGGCCGCCAGTGGGACGTGGGGCGCGACTTCTCGCGCACGTTGATCTCCTCGCTGATCTGGTTGAGCAGTTGCAGCAGTGTGCTGGTCTTCTCGTCCTCGAACTCTATGCGAATGGGCGACTCGCGGCCCGAGGCGCAACCCGGATTCAGCATGATCAACCTGCAAGCAGATGGAGACTTGAATACAATTCTAGGAAAAGGCTGCACTTACTTCTTGGCCTCCTCGATGGCTTTGCCGAGATTCTGCAGACTCTTGCGCTGGTGCTTGTTGCTGCGGCCAATCTGCGAGTTCGGCATGGTGCCCTGCAGCACCAAGTTCCACTTGTGGGTGCTCGACTGCAGCAGCACGGTGCGCGCCACTCGCTGGAAGCGCTCGCGAGCGGTTTCCTTCGCCGGCTTCGATGGGATTCCCTCCACTTTCACCTCGCGCATCTCGCACTCGCCGTTCACGTTGCTCAGCAGATCCGTCTCGCTGCTGGTTTGCACCGGCGCCACTTGGAAGCCCTTCATCAGACGCCGCTCCCACACTTTCATGCGGCGCGGTCGTGGATCTATCGTGGGATCATTTGCATTAGTCGCCGTTTTTAGAGGCACTGTGGCGTAGCTTACGCTTCTCCTTCTTGTTGGCCGAGGACACGTCCAGGCCGCTGTTCTCGAATATCTCGAGCATCTCGTAGCGCATTGTGCTGATATCGCTCTTCACCTCGTTGATGTCGTCCTCGGTGACGGGATTGTTCTCGAACTTGCGGTGCATGGCGGCCACGTAGCGCCAGACCAGGGAGCGCATGATGTTGTCGTACTTGTTAAACTGCTCCTGCTCCTGACGCTTCTGTATTCGCAAGCAGAACAGCGTAAATAAATAGTTGGAGTTAATGGAGAGAGGACTTGCCTTGGAGCGCTGGCGATCGATGGACTTGCTCGACTTGCGGAACACGCGAATCACCCACTTGACCGACGGCAGCACATTGAAGGGCGGCGGCAGCGTTGCGCTGTCCTCAAAGAAACTCATCCACAGCTTGGTCCTGGCGAACTTCCACTCGGTGTCCGAGTGTTTCTGTTAGCCACCAAAGTAAGTGATAATCAAGTGTATGTCAAGTGTGTATTTGGTGTATGTAAAATGTATGTTACATGAATGTTAAATGTTAAAGAATATTAAATATATGTTAAGTATGTTTTAGGTATAATTTAGGTGTATGTTAAGTGTATGTTCAGAGTGTGTGAGGTGTCTGTTATGTGTAAGTAGGAGTATGTTAAGTGAATATTAAGTGTATGTTAAATAAATGTTAAATGCTTACTCAATGTATATTAAGTGTCTGTTAAGTGTGTGTATGTATGTATGTTAGGTATAAATTAAGTGTGTTTTAAGTGTATGTAATTGTAAGTTAAGTATGTAATTATATGTTAAATGTATTTTAAGTGTGTATGTTAAGTATATGTTAAATGTATGTAAAGAGTATGTTAAACTTATGTGAAATGTGTGTATTAAGTGTATATTATGGAAATGTTAAGCTTATGTGAACTGTGTATTAAATGTATATTATGTAAATGTTAATCTTTTTTGAAATGTGTATTATGTGTATGTTAAGTTTGTGGCTCAGCAACGAGCGAAGGACTTACATCAATCCTCGCATAGGAATTGGACATCATGGCTATCAGCAGATTCAGCAAAACAATCACGTTGATGACGCTGTACGAGCCGAACATGAGCAGACCCCAGAAGCGTGTGTACGACTTGATGCCGGTCAGCTCAAAGTCCTCTAAGTCCATCATGCCGAAGCTGGCCCAGAACAGCGACTGAGAGGACTCGAATAAACTGGAAGCGGACAGCACGACGGCCTACAGACAAACTTCGATAATTGGCTGAATGACTGGACTTACTTGCCAAAGCGTCGCCATTTCATGCAGGCACTACCGTGCGCCTCCCAGTCCGGCTGGCCGCCGGGCAGGATGTAGCACTTGCTCTTCTCGAGCGCCGCATAGTACCAGAGCAGCTGGTTGAGGCCGCAGGCGAAGGCGAACAGCACCAGCGTGTAGATAAAGAAGAACTTGACGATGTCGATGACCATGCGGCCAAGGGAGATTTGCAATGGACCCAAATGCGGATTAATGCTAAACAAATGCACCAGCTTAAGGGCAGAGAACACGTTGGCCGCCGCAAACAGGCCCTCGGCAATGAGCTGGGGGTCAAAGTCGTTCCACTGCTCGCGCGGTATGTAGGCCATCTTTGGATCCTTGGCTATTTCCGTTGCCTGCTGTATGTAGGCGAACACACTACATCGGGGAGTGGAGAGGTCAGTAAGCGAGTGAGTGCGCTGCTGCAGCTGAACCTGAACTTACCGCAAACACATCACGCTGACGTAGAGGCTGTTGCGCAAAAAATCGATAAAGTTCCACATGTTACGCAAATAACTTCGCAGGCCAACAGCAAATATCTCCTGCACCTCTTCCCATATGAAGCCGAGGACATAGAGCACGAGAAGCATCTCCAGCTTGCTGGGCGTCCGGCCACGCTGCCGCCGCTGCTGCTCCACCAGCTCGGCCTTCATGCTGGCGGTTCCCAGCAAGCGCACAATGTCGTCATCCGCCCGCTGCGAGACCAATATGAGGATAACTGCAATGCAAACGCAAAGGATATGAAGCCGGCCAGCCGAGTGCACAAAACAGGACAGCAGCCAGCATCTTTGCCAGTTGTTATTCTAACTTAAACTGTTTACTATTAGTCCACAGTCTACACAGTCATCCTCCTGCGCTTGCTTCTGCTGCAACCTCTGCGAGTACTTACACAAAAAGAACACATAGGAAGAGGCATGTACGAGGAATTTCATAAACGGTTTCCGCATCAGTTGGCCCGTCCGACAATTTGGCGCACACATGTAGATGCAGCAGTAGAGGGGGAAGAGCAGCGCCACCTGAGCTATGCAAATGAATCTGTCCACGATGCCCTTGCGCCTGAATCCTGGCAGTCCTTCATACCAAATCGACGACAGCAATTGTTGAATATTCGAATGCGACACAAACTGCAACGAGATCGGCGCAACAATGAAAAACAATTTGGATTCGTTGGCTTACACTGTTCTGCAATTTCGCAAAAGTAAAAGCTATTTTACTGCTATTTCGTTAATAGCGAAATACTTGTTAATGCTTTTAAAATACACCCAAGATGGCTCAGCGACTTTAATTCACGTCATTTCTATTTAAAATTCGCACAGCAGCGCATCTATTTTTAACTTCAAAGTAGACAGAGTAAAAATGTGCAAACATCAATAACCAATTATTAAATCAAGACCGAACAATGTCAGAACAGCATAATTATAGATTATTCCTTTTTGAAATCAGATTGCTTCTATTTCTACACAAAACTCCATCTATTTTTAAGAGTACTTAACGCCAAGATTAAAAAGTACACAGGGAAAGGAAGTGCTAAAATCAATAATCATTTCTTAAATCAAGACCAAGCAATGTCAGAATAGTAGAGTTTGAGATTGGCCATTGTTGAAATGAGATTTCTTTTCGTTCATAAAAGAACAAAAAAAAAAAAATGCCAAAATTAAAAATTTTAATTTAAATCAAAGAACATTCCTAAATTTATATTGATTATGACGTTCCTTCCTGCAACTTTATATAAGTAGGTAATATTATGTATTTTTGAAGGAAAACATTTCATATTTTTATGATATTTGTGCCATAATCAAGGCAGAAAACTTTTAAATCAAGATTTATTTACAAATCTTATTTTCAATTTTTTTGTTTAAAATTACCAGATATTATTATTTAGAGCTGGTTATATTTATGATTTAATACTACTATTTCCAAAATAAAGCATTTCCTATTTTCGCGTTATTTCCCATTATTCAGAGCTGGTTATATTTATGATGTAATACTACTATTTCCAAAATAAAGCATTTCCTATTTTCGTGATATTTTCCATAAACTCAAAAATCAAGACATTCATTTATAAATTTAGATTGATTCTAGAATTGTAAAACATCATATTTTCAATTTGAGATTTGTTTTAAAACGAGTAGATATTATTTATATATGGCAATATTTGTTAATACTATTTCTATTTTTAAAGCAAAGCATTTGATATTTTCATGATATTTATCTCATATTAATCAATGTATATACCAAATTGGGTGTGACTCAAGTACTTAGCAATCTGAGATAACTACAATGCCCCTTACAGAATTGTCGCTCAAACTCTCCTATTCTCCCCATTTCCAAATACAATTTTCGCTTCTCAGGTATATTCATAGTTTGCGAAACTTTAATAATCTACAGCCATCTCACCGTCTTCTGCTTGTACGAAATGGCCTGGACGAGGCGCGTCAAGCTCATGCGATCGCCTGGCTCGTAGGAGGACACAGTGGGATCGTAGTTCAGGATGATGGCCAGCTCGTTGGAGGAGCGTGTTTGGTCCAACAGGGCGCAGGCGAACTTCTGGCACTGTCGCCGCAACTCCATGTACTCGGCCTTGCACTCCTGCTCGGTGAGCGCCAGGTTGCGCAGATCCCAGGACAACTGGAAGGCCGTGAGTATGGGATCATTGGAGGTGAGGCAGATGAGCGAGGGGCTGCACAGAGCGCGGTAGATATTGACGCGCGACAGCGAATGCCGCAGCGAGTCCTCGGCCATGAGACGCACGCACTCCTCGCAGCCGCAGCTGGCAATAGGAGCAGCCAAAACTTATAGAACAACTCAACGATATCAATAACTAATACCAACCGAATGTCGTGTGGCACGGGCACTGCGGCGCCGCGATCCAGCAGAATGCGCAGTATCTCGAAGTTGTTCTTGTGCGCGGCGAGCATCAGCGGCGTGACGTCCGGCGCAAACATGGCCGTGTTGATGTCCACAGTCTGCCAGCTCTGCCAGGGAGTAGAATGTTAAGTAGAATGTTAAGTTAAGGCCAAGTCGAGTCTGTCAACTGCCATTGAGGCTAGTTGTCGTTTTCCTGAACATTAAGCGTTTTATTGCATATGCGTTACAATTGTAATTTTCACGCCTCAACTGACTCCAATGGCTGCCTAATGAAGCGTGCTCATGTGCATAAATATGCGACAGCAACCAGAGGCGCCACCAGCTCCTACAGCTTTATTTGGCGACAAACAAAGTGCAGAGCGTTGAAGCGCGAATACACTAAAGCAGTTGCTTCAAGGAATATCCAATTGTTTGAAATATAGTTAAGTAATTGAATAACGCTCATAGTCGCAGTGTCTGCTGCAGCAGAAAGAGTATTGAAATGTTCGGAGTATAGAAAAATGGCACGAATTGAAGAGAGTCGGAAGCGTTGTCCGCTTATCGCGCACTCCCAATCACTCGAGCGTCTGTCATGTACGTGCCTAACGAGGCCACACAAAACTGATTAAAATCGTGTTAGCTTCAGTTGGGGCTGGCACTGGGACTGAAACTGAAGCACTCGATGTGTGCCACAAATTAGCTGAGTGCAACACGAGCACAAATAGTTGGCGAGGGAATTACTTACGTACGGCGCGCCCTCCTTGAAGATGAGCTCCTCGTGCTCGAGCAGCAGCTCAACGGCCTCAACGAACTCCGCATTGATAGCGTGCAGCAGGGCGTCCTTTGTCTCGACGCCCATGATAACCAGCAGCTCGACCATCTCCAGGTTCTCGTTGTCAATGGCCAGCGTGAGCGCACGTCGACCCAACGGATCCATGCAATTGATATCGATGTGCTGCTGCCGCAACGCCTTCTGCAATATTCTGAGAGCAACACACAATACACACATTCGCGTTCATTTTGGAGGCAATGTAATTAAGGCGAAATTCGCAAATTATTGAACTTTTGCTTTTGCTTTTCTTTCATTCAGTTGAGAGCGAAAAACTTCCGCTCCAAGTTTTTAATTAGATGCGTTTTTCGACCAAAATAACAAAAAGATTGAAAAAAAAAAGTTTGCCAATCAAACGAATTCGAAAACGACATGAATGCTTTAGTAAAAGCAAAATAATGTTTGACTGGCTGGTTGAGGGTTTCAAATATTGGAGTGTCAGTCAGTTTGGGGGCAGTGTTGGTCAGCGCGTTGTTCGAGCGCTGTTGGCAACACTGGTCGGGTGACAGGCAGTGACATCAAGTCGCCTTTGACTGATGCTGTCACAGTATTATTTTAGTTGGCTGGCAGCAAATAGTGAATACATCATTTTACAATTGTTCGTCAGCATAAATTGTTGTAAAAAATTCTAATAAAAACAACAAATATATTGAAGATAACGCCGAATAAAACTACCCATTTGGCAATTAAATTATTTGTAAACCTTTTCCAAAACTTTGAAATATGGACGCTACTAAAGATCAAGGCTTGGTCATCAAAATGGCACAAAAGAACAAGGGTATGTCTGGGTCGATAGTGTCCCCTACCGTCTCTCTCTATCGCTCGCGCGTCTCCTCGTTGTTGCAGAAACTCAAACCGTCAAGCTGGGTAGTGGCAATTGGTTTGCATCGGCCCCACATGGTGCGGGACCGGGTTACAATCGGATGCCGGCGTTCAGCCGCATCTCCTGGCAGTTCTACAAGGATCGCGAGGAGGAGCTCTATCGGCGCGCCTGCCAACTGAAGGGCATACGTGTGCAGCGCGAGGAGGAGGACGACTCGATTGGGTCCGAGGAGGAGCCAATCAAGGCGCACTATCGCTACACATTAGATGAGATGAAAAGCTACAATCCCTATCGCTTCATCAATTTAAAAATGTGAAGCGACGCAAACTAGTAATTAGGCAACAGCAAAAACACCACGTACACAGTTCCAGATACACAGAAGTGAAGCCCCTGTTGAGAGTCGGCTGTGTATTCCCCCCTCAACGGCTCGATGATTTTTACACTTTTTACTGCTTTCACGTTTCCCAAGAGTGTCAACAGAGATTTTCAGATACTACTCTACTACTATTCATACGCAGACAATTTAGAATACAATTAAATGTTCAAAACAATTGTTAAACCGCTCGCACTTTCATTATGCCGAACAATTTATGCCAAGAGAAAACTAATCCGTGAGCATGTTAACTCAAATAAATCGTACTGAAGTCGCTTCAACTTGCGAATGTAATCGAGTATGCATGTTAAATTAATTGTGAATTTATGAAAATGTGCGCGAGGCACTCCTTGCCGCATATTGCTTATTAAGCGCCACACCAAACACGCCCTGCAGTCCCTCCCCCACCCCTCGTGGCACCCCTCCCCCAAATAATTGAAACCACCCAAGGCAAACAAGCGTCAGCGTGTTGATGGGATTTATGCGTTTCCTGAGCGGGCCTCTCACATATCGCAGCGCTGGGAAACGAATATGTGGATACGGATACGGATACGGTTACGGTTACGGGCCATCGACACCTGCGTGTCCCTTGACGCACCATTTAAAACACAAAAAAGGCGCAAATTTGGGCGGGCAAAAAAACGAAACAAAATTCCACGTCATGCACTCACCTGCGCACATTGGGTATATCGCCGCGCTCCACGGCCAGCAGGAATTTCTTCTCCTCGAGCAGCAGCGGTTGAGGCAATCCCAGCGGCACACAACAGCCGCCCACAGTTTTAGGGGCGCTGGCATTGGCGCCACCACCAGGCGGCAACTGAGCCGCGTTCGTGGGGGGAAAAAAGTGTCAGTTTGTGCAAATACGCGCAGGTGGTTAACGAATAAATAAGGAAAAAAAAATGAGAAGAGCAAACAGCCGAATAAGAAAATAAACATAAACATATAGCAAAATTAAGTGCAAAGTGTTGGATGCTTCACTGACTGGCTGAGCGGTTGCTTTATCTGCACCACTTAAATGGCATGGAAATGAAATGTGCCTTTTGGAGTGTTTAAGCCAATTTGAGACGCTATTTTCAATTCGGTGCGAATGCAAAGCTGGCAGCTACTCGTATCTCGTATCTTGCATCTTATGGCTTGTAGCGTGTAGCTGGTGTCTACTACTCTACGAGTATAAGTGTAGTTTATCAACTTGTGTTCAGTACTTACGCCCATTGGCTGCCTCTTCTTGCGACCCATGTTTATTATTTTCAGAGCGTTGCCTATGCCAGTGTGTATGTGTGTGTGTGTTTCTGCTAGTGTGTGCGATTCACTTAACAAAAAGCTACTTGTAATTTCATGTGTGCCTGTGTTGTCGGCAAAGTTTTAAAGCTCGCTTAGCACTACAGTTCATTTATTGCAACTTCTTTTTGCAGCTGCTTGTCAACGCGCAAGCTTACGCCACACACACACACACACACTCACTCACACACACATACATCGAATATGAGTCTGGCGACTCGAAAGCTAAACCAAAAACTCGAAACACTAAGCCCCTGTGAATGCTACTTTGAAGTTATTCGCCTTTTTTGTCGGACACTATTATGCTTTGTCGATGCCACTGTTGTTGTTCCCGTTGTTGTTGTTGTTGTTGTTGTTGTTACTGCTCCTGACATAACACTCGCATGTGCTGAGCTTGGGGTTTGTCTTGGTTTATGGTTTTTGGGGTTTTGTGGTCGGCGTCTGTTCAAAGTTGTCGCTTAAGCTGTTTATAATTTTAATTTATTTTTATTTCATCCTCTCCCTTTGCACTTTAGACTAGTTGAGCTCTTTTCACGGCAGCACATTATATGTTTTGGATTTCAATAACTCGACGCTACAAGAAAATTAAAGTTTTTCATGATTTTGCAAAAGTAACTCGTTTCACAAATCATTTATTTAAATTTTGCAGCTTCATATTATATTTGATTTTATTTAGCTTACACATTTTTCAATTAAACACCTTGTGATTTAAAAATTATGTTATTATGTTATTCGAATATTTATTTATTAATTAATCAACGATTCTTTGCAACGATTTTCACGCTTCTCATGTTCACAACCGCACTGCAACTGCAAAAATTTCGGAAAAGAAAAGTTTTCTCTTGTTTACACATTTTTTTCATTTCTGCCGTTTGCACTTTCAATCTATTCACAGATGTTTTCTTACAGCTTTTGTAATTTTATTTCAGCTGTGTGCTCATTTGTTTATTGGTTAAACACTAATTAGTTGGCGTTTATTAAAGCTGATATCTCACTAGTGACAACGTGAAATTTCTGTTATTTATGATGTAAATATCAATCTCTTTTCCAGCAATTAAACCACTTGTTGATTTTTCCAATTGCCGGCCAATCAATGCATAAATATGCGAAATAGCGAAAAAATAAATCTGTATACAATATTTTGGTGCATCTCGCATTTGCTTTCACGTTTTACACGGTTAGCAGACTCATAAAAAACGCATCTGCATATTTTGCAAGCTTATAAAAACTGAGCTTCCGCTTGAACCAACATCGAGGGCGCTCGGCATTGTGTACAACAGACAAAAGCCAACGACTGCATTGTTTAATCAAGTTAATAGAATTATAAGTGCGACTTTTACACGTTTTTCATTTAACATATGAATACCCTGCAGGCGCCAACAAAAAATAACATAGTCTACTCTTTGCATTCAAAATGCATAGCAATTTAATAAGTGAAGTGAGCTAACTGCACCCATGTTTTCAACGCTAAACTACAGGGTATCTGTTAGCAGGCTATTGCTTTGTAGTGTATTTCTTTTGCTGAGGCGCACATAAAGTGCCACCATAAATTTGGATTTATCTGGAAAGCTTATATGGCATGACTTTATGGCTGGCAGTTGAAGGTGGCAGGTTAAGGGTTCAATTTTATTGCTAGCTTATCAAGTTGCCTTGTTAAGTAATTAGTCATAACTAGCATTATAGAAAAGTTCACTAAGGAAATTTCTGGAAAAAGGTGATGTGTTTTATTTAATGAAGGAAATCCGCTTTTTCAAATACCTTAGTTAATGATTTCAAAAACATTTGATCGCCCAAAATAATTTGTCACGTCACAGTCTTAGTTGTTGCTCTGTGGATATGCGCGGCACAGTTGCAACAGTCTTCCAGCTGCCACAAGATGCAAATACACTCACACACACACGCACTCGCGTAGAGCAAACCACAGATACAGATACATTCAATGCTTGAGCACAATGACCGGCAGCAGCTTTGCTGGCAACTCTTTTAATGCCTCTTCTTTTTCCCTTCTCTCTCTCTCGCTCTCTCTGTGGAGCTACATAATTCACTTGGTTGCATGGAGTTTTAAGCCACTTACTTCTTGCATTCTGGCACATAAAAACGTGTGCAATTGTTCAGCTCGGCCGCACAATGGACGTCGAAATTTCATGTGGCTCAGAGTTAAAAAAAATTGTGTGCAACTTTTGTGTTGCATACGCTAAGGCGCAGCGGAGTTTTGTTCACAATTTATAAATGCATATTTTGCTTGCTACATTGTTTCATTCCATTATTTATACCACATATTATTTATGCGTTAGGAGTGTGTAAATACACCGAAGCGCTTCGCGTGCCGCACTTTGCCACAATGTCCGTTCCGCGTGCGCCACTTGCGAATTTTGCGGCGTGGCAGCAACGCAGAAATTTATACCATTTCCCGAGGGCAGCGCGACGTTCTGGCTAATTTAATTAGACTAAAACGACAAATATTTGTCTGTTTGTCAGCGCGGCAATGCGAGTAGTAGTAGTGCGAAGTGTTAGAACTGAACCGCCCCACGCCAGACAAGCCTCGTCCATCTACCTTGGACTCTATGTCGATGTCCCCATGTCGTTGTCGCTGTCGATGTCAATGTGTTGATCACCTGTCGCGTCGCGTCGCGTCGCGTCGCGTTGAGTCGCTCTCCGGTCGCCACTTATCAATAAGTTCTGGCCATGCTCTTGACGCTTTAAGGCGATTAGCGCAGACGCATGCAAAGTAGGCAACAATTCAATTACATCTAATTTGCTCTGATTTCATTTCGCTGTCATTGTCATTGTTTTGTCGCTATTACTATTGTTTTTGCCTTCTGGGTTTTCACACCTCTCTGCGTTTTTGTTGCGGTTGTCAAATGCAGCGTGTTAAATTCCTTTTCAGCATAATTGCGAATCACATTTGCTTGCGTGACTAGCGGGGATTTTCTCTGCGACAATGAAAAGATTTTCTTTGCAATCGCAGTTTGGATTTTTACAGCTTAAACCTTGCAATAAATAACAACGCAACTCAATAACGATAAAGTAAAATATTTAAAGTTATATATTATTTTATAAATATTAAAAATATAGTCTTAAAATTTAAATCTCTCTAATGCATTTAATTTAATCAGCCAAGTCTAATTACAAGCGCATCCAGATACTGCAGAATCGTGATTTACGGCAAATAACGGACTGCCCGTGGTACGTAAGAGGTTCCACATTAAATCGAGATGTAAACTGATAGGCAGACACACGAGCCGTTATAGCGACAGGCTAAGAAGACACCGAAGCAGACTTGCAAGGAGACTCCTACCTACTAGTGCCTACTAGCCTCAGTGTTTAAAGCGTGTAGGTTTCGCAAAAACATTTACTCAAACATGAACGAAAACGAAGTACTTATGACATATATGTTAAGTTTTGGTTGATATTAGATATTCCTAAAATGTGGTTCTGGTTCAACTGCTTCTGTACTCGTAAATAAATGTATATAAAAACAAGTGAGACCGGTTATAGTCGAGCAAATCCGACTGTTATATACAATGTACCATATGACAAAATAAAATTGAAAACAAACATATGTAAAATTGTAGTCGTCCCAAATTACTTTCAATTAAAATAATAATACATGAAAACCAGCGAATAGTAAAATACAGCCATATTAAAAGAGATCACATTAAACGACATTCATATCATTTCATTGGAAAAGCAGCAATTCAGCTCTGTTGTTGGAATACGCATGCACACGCACACATATAAGCAAACCTGTATGTGTGTATGCATGCGTACGAATACGCTAGAAGACTATTATTATTTTGCAATTTTTCGACATACAAATTTTTCAAACAAAATTTTTATTTCATATATCTTATTTAATTAAAAAAAAATTTAATTTTCAATTTTAAAATTTAGAATAAATTATTTTGTTATGATTTCGAATTTTTTGATAATTTCGATTATTTATAAATTTTTCGACATCTAAATTTTTTAAACAATAATTTTTCACATCTAAATTTTTTAAACAAAAATCTTTATTTATTTCGATGTTTTTTTGATAATGTCGAATATTCAATTTTTTGACTTCTAAATTTTTTAAACAAAAGTTTTTTATATATTTTTTTAATTTAAAAAAAATTGATTATTATTTTTTAAATTAAAAAAAAAAATGATTTCGTTTTTTTTTGTTTGATAATTTAGATTATTTTTCAGTTTTTCCACATCTAAATTTCTTAAATAAAAATGCGTTTTCATGTATTTTTTTAATATACAAAATATTTTTGATTTTTATTTTTTAAAATTCGAAAGAAAAATTTCGATTTCGAATTTTCTTTTAAAATTTCGATTATATATCAATTTTTCCACATTAAAAAGAATTTTGTTAAATAATTTTTTTAAATTAAAAAAAAGTTTTAATTTTTTAATTTCGAAAAAAAAAATTTATTTGATGTCGATTTTTTTTATAATTTCGATTATTTTTCGGGAATTATTTAAAAAAATATTTTGATTTTTATTTTTTAAATTTCGAAAAAAAAAACTTTTTTTTCATATCAAATTTTGTTTTTATTATTATGATTATTCTTCTAATTTAAAAAAATATTTTATTTTGACATATAAATGAAAAATAAATAAATAAAAAATAAAAAAGTGAATGAAAAATATATAAATAAATGAAAAATAAATAAATAAACGAAAAATAATTGAATGAATGAAAAATAAATATATAAATGAAAATTAAGAAAATGAAAAATAAATAAACAAATAAAAAATAAATAATTATATGAAAAATAAATAAATAAAATTTTTTTTTTTAATTTACAAATATTTTGATTTTTATTTTTTTACGATTTTTCTGATAAATTCGATTATGTTTCAATTTGTCGAAATCAAAATTTTTAAAACGACATTTTATTTTTAATGTATTTTATTTAATTTAAAAATTTTCAAACAACATTTTTTTTTACTTATATTTTATTTAATTTAAAAACAATTTTTGATTTTTATTTTTTACAAATTTAGAAAAAAATGTTTTTTCGATTTCGAATTTTCTTTGATAATTTCGATTATATATCAATTTTTCCACATATAAATTAAAAAAATAATAATAAAAAAAAATTTGTTTTCATGTTTTTTTTTAATTTTAAAAAAAATGTGATTTTTTTTTTAAATTTCGAAAAAAAAATTTTTTCTGATTTCGATTCTTTCGACATCAAATTTTGTTAAATAACATTTTTTCATATTTTTATTTTTGTTTTAAAAAAATATTTTAATTGTTATTTTTTAAATTGTTATAAAAACGTTTTTCCCCGATTTCGAATTTTCTTTGATAATTTCGATTATATTTACATTTTTCGACATTTTAATTTTTTAAACAAAAAATTTTTCGGATAAAAACTAGCTTATAAACAAGTGAGGCCGGTTATAGTCGAGCAAGTCCGACTGTGATATACCATGTACCATGTAATTAAGGCGATGACAATTTTACAAATGTTTATTTAAATTTTATTTTGTCAAATGGTACTTGGTATATCACAATCGGGGTAGCTCGGCTTTAGCCCTTCTCACTTGTTTACTATTGCATCGTAGTTTTATCACCAATTTTCCTCTAAGTCTTATAGTCTCTGCGATGGCGATGTACGGAAGGACAGACGACACACTGACAGACGGACAGACGGATATGTCTATTTCGTCTTGGATGTGGATACCGATTATGAAGAATATATACTCAAAGGCACAAAGTTATAGTACCCTTCTACCATTTCGTAGCGGGTATAAAAACAAATCCCGTCTGTAATTTCAGGGATATAGTAATTATTAAACTAATATGCAAAAGCAAAGGTAAAGTAACATAGCACACTCAGCAATCTGAGATTAGTATTGCATATTTGCCAGTTGATTCCAACACCGCACGTGTTTGCACACGAATGTTTCACTCAAGAAGAGTCTTTTGGCTAGCACAACTCCATTTGACCGGCAACTTGAGCAGAGTGAGTTGTCAGAGCGAAACGGAGGAGACGGTACGTGCATCAGGAAACCGACAAGCTACACGAAATTAAATCAAAAATCTTAAACTGGATTTTGATGAAAGACCGAGCAGCACAACAGGGTAACCCAAGCAGACAACAATCGAGGCAGCTCCATCCCCTTCCCCATTCCCACTCCCATCCCCATCCAAAATCCAACACTGCGAAGCCCAAACAAACAAATAGCATAAGCATCAGTAGAGTAGGAGTTGTTGCAGACAGGAGCATGGCAACGCACACACATAACAGCACGTAAACTCATTTAAACGCACACACGAGCACATGCCACACGAATGACAACGTCAAGTGGATGAGCAGGAGGCAGCAACGTGGTGGAAGGCAGCAGCAGGTGGGTTGCCATGGTTGCTGCGTATGTGTCTTTTTCTCAGGCAGCGACTTTCAGCGGGCAATGAATTGACAACGACCACAGGCAGACGCAGACGTGGCACCGAAGATGAGCATGAGGCATGAGCAGCGCCTGAAGCCACAGCAGCAGCAACAGCAACAGCAACAGCAACAGCTCTCCAATGACAATGTGCAACAAGGAGCTGCGCCCGACGCTATGCCTCATTGTGCGCAGCAGGAAATAAGATTTTTGCTGGATAGCAAGCAGTATATGCGCTGTGTGCGTGTGCGTGGGCGTGTATGTGTGACAGCCAACTTATAAGCAGTATCTCTCTTATGCAAACAGAAACAGACACTAAGTAGCATAGTTACACGCACACGAGCATTACAGCAACACACACCACAGCACCCACACACACCACAGCACACACACACAATATGATATATTTCTATAACCTCAGTTGTCCTCCATTTTGTGTTACTTCAAAAAGCGTAAAACGTTTTGTGGTTGCAGCTGCAGCTGCAGCTGTAGCTGCAGAGCTAGCTGCTTCGTGTGTGGTAAATAAAATTGCATTCAATATTTTCCTTGGTTTTGCGTTTTTGATGAGATTTTTTACAACCTGGCTGCAGCTTCTTGCCACATGCCCGGGCCTTTTGTTTGTCTTGCATTCAATTTATTGCTGCTGCGTTGCATTCGCCATAAATTGCATTTTTTAGTCGTTTTTCTGCATAATGTTGTAAGCACACGTGCATAATTAACGACATTGATTTACCTGTGGTGCAGGCAACATAAGGATAAATCTAGGGGCGTGCAGTACCAAGCAGTTCACATGATCAACTCGAAATATGCTAAATATTCAATCTACATAATCGCGCCGAGATATTCAAGTATCGGATATGACCTACACTCAAGTAATCACTTGCAGACCCTCATATTCAATGTTAAAAAACAAACAATACAATTTAAGTAGACGTCTTGTATTGTATTTTGTTTGGCAGCTAAAAGTATGCAATGCTTTTACCTTGCGCCCGTTTACGACCTCTTCGACGAATTGTGCTGCATACTTTTGGGTGCTGCGAAAATGAATGTACTATCGCCGTTTCCGTTCTCTCATATTCTTCGTTGCGCGTTGCTCTCACTGTGAATTTGTTGCTCTTCCTATGCGTTGCTATGTGGGTGTCGAAGTAACGTCATCAACTGGAACTGGCCATTTGCGTTGGCATGTGCGCAATTCATAAATATTTATTTTTAGCAATTGTATAAGAATTTCAAGAGTCTGCATAGCGCAAAGGCATGTCAATCCATCCGCTAGCTTGACCTTAAAGAATGCGAAACTTATCAATGAGTTGCTGGCAGACTTTAAGTTTAATCTGTATAAATAAACAAAACTTGTTTGTTTCGCATAAATCCGTGTTGGCCCCCGCAACATCCCCGGCATCAAGCAACAGTCCTTGCGGTAAAATAAATTTTCTGCAATTCATGACAGCACAGCCAACAGCTGAGCTGTGGAGTGGGCGTTCTCACAAGTACGTGCCAAGACACGAAATGCTGGCCAAAAGGATTAGAGCGCGCCCGCAGCCACCCTTAGAAAATGCTCAAAGGATTTAAAAGGCAATCAAATTAAATTGTTGTTGCGGTTAACCGCAAAAGTTGCACATACATTTAAAATATGACAGCCGCCCAATAATTTGTGTATGCTTTTTTTTTAATATGTTTCATATTCATGTGATGAATGTTTGCTCAGCTGGCTGACAAGAGTGTCAATTAAATTTATTTACATGCAACGCCAAATCAAGCGAAATTCTTGGGTTATTGACGCAGCTACAGTGCGATCACGATCCAACGAAATACCTCAGAGCTCCTATAAATACTCACCTGCATGCGGATTTGTTTACGTGGCCAACCAATTAGACGTAAACAAGAGTCGCCGGAAGTAGGCCACATAAACAACAACCACATCCACCGCATCAGTAGCAACGACGGCAGCAGCAACATCACCAGCAAATCAAATCAAATCGAACTGGCCAAAATATGTGGAGCATGCGAGAGGCACAAATATGCTTCAAGCAGCGCCATCATCTTAATTAATTATAAACGAGTATGTGCATATACTTAGTTTAAAAGCAATGCACTTTGTAATGATTCGATTGCTGTAAACTTTACCTTGCAAATGAAGAAGTTTTCACCAACTTACACTCCTGTTATTTTGAACATACATAACAAATTTCAGAGAACTTCATTCGCTTCTCAATAGTTGTGGGTATACCCCAAAAATACTATTACGCTCTAGGGTATCCGTTATACAACGGATTTTTGGTCAGTTTGCCACATGCGAGTGCTGTAGTCACCCCGTTGAATTACGTATAGTTTCGGCTTTCTATTTTTTTGTCATTGTGCCACTTTGACACAAGTTCAAGCGACAAGGTCCACGAGGCGCATAAATTTAAAGCGCTGCGGTCCACGTTAACATTGATTTCTGACTGTCAACGCGCTGCAAAAGGCCAAATGCCACTAGATTTAATAATAAAGCAGATATATTCAGCTATATACATAAATACTTACAGAGCCAGCCACTTACGTGTGTGAAATGTCGTAAAATGCGGCGCCATGAATAACAACAATAAAAGCAACAAACAGCATGAGGCAGGCAGGCAGGCATATGAAGAATTCGAGCGCATCTGCAGTCAACGACTCTCGGCGACGACCTTAAAGAAATGCCGCCGCCGAATGAAATATTTTCCATCTAGCATAAAATTGAGGCGAAATATGTTTGTGGAAATGAAATAATTTATATTGCCATTTGTCTACATACTTTGCATATTTCCCATTAATGACCCACAAAGATAATTGCGACTAGGCGCAACGCAACTATAGCAGCGCACACACAACCAACCAGCTCAGCTCCTGCCGAGATGAAAGACGCGCAAATTGACTTCGATAGATGACTAAACAGAAGACGCCATGCGGTTAGCAGAGCGCACTGCCAGCCAATTTCTATGAATGTGCATTTGAGTGTTTGCTCGGGGGATGTGGAGATCAGCGCAAGGTCGCCATGTGCGTTTAATGCGAATGGACATCAAGACAAAACACAATTGCCTAATAAGAGCGTCGAGTTATGTACATATTATGACAATTAACAGATAGCCCAGCTAAGGAAAATTTAATTAATTTTCCACATAGTATTTACAACTGTTAAAGTGTTTGAATGTTTTGGTGTCTCGATAACAGGCCCGGCTAGCTCAGTCGGTAGAGCATGAGACTCTTAATCTCAGGGTCGTGGGTTCGAGCCCCACGTTGGGCGCAGCGTAAACTTTTTGTATCTTCGATTTTTAAAATCATTTTCTTTTAAATTTACAAAATGTAGCATCTCCACAATAGATACAAAAAATTTGATCTATGCGATCCTGCCAGGAGTCGAACCTGGAATCTTCTGATCCGTAGTCAGACGCGTTATCCATTGCGCCACAGGACCGATGTTTCTTTTGATGTTTCAACATAATGTTGGATGCTAAGACTTTTCTATTACCAATTTATATGTAAAGAAACATAGATACTAAATAAATAAAACGAGCATGCATGATTTAGTTAAGAGTGCTCGACTTTAAGATACCCTGCTTCTCTAGCATGTTGACATAAATAACTCTCGCCAACATATTTTTTGTAGGTCTTCATAAACTCTAATAAATTTTGTAAATTTTAAATTGTAACTTAAATAAAAGCCAAATTTTGCATTATAATTTAAGTTTTGATAGAAAATTATTTCAGGGTAAATTGAAGTACGGCATTATTCACAGCTGTTACTATTATTTTCCCCATTTTTATTGAAAATAAGGTGTACAGAAACTTATTCGAATGCCATTAGCTACTGGAGAGTCTAAAAAACTTTGAAGTCGTCTTGAATTGCTCTTCCTGCTGTTCTCCACATATACAGCCTTGAGTAGCCACTATCTGGTCGTCCACGCCCACACAGAATTGGGGCAAATGGACCATCGCCATGGTGCCTGCAACGCCGCGAGACTCGGGTTTTATAATTAGCTCCAAAGAAGTTTAGCGATATAAACACATTTGCTTTATACTGCGCCGAAAACATGCAGCCCGAACGTAACGAACAAGTGGCTTTCCAGCCAGTTGATGCTGCACTCAAAGATACCTTATAAGCAGTATTTGCTAAGCGGAGAGTCGAACGAACTCAGCAGTCGATATGCCATGTTCAGTGAGAGTTGCAGAACGCTCAGATACAGAGGAGAAAATTGTTTCGAAAAACGTACACGAACAATACGAAAATAGCGCCACGAGGCGTGTTGGCAGGCCGAAAACGAAAAAATGTTCGAAACTTGATTGAAATTAAACATTTCGCCGCGAGTTGGCCCCAAACAGTTGAATGTGCAATGAGCGAGCGTGTGGAGCACACGAGGTGCAACAAAATCGGTGAATGAAATGCAAGAAAACTGTCAAAAATATGTGCAAAAACTATACGCATTGATATGTAAACATTTGCGAAACAACAAAAGTGGTAAAAACAGCGGAAAAACAAAACTACACGGAAAACAATTGAAAATGCAGCCATAGCCGGGTCGCCAAATGATTTCGTGCACACTAAATAACAAACAGAAGTTTTTGCCGACCGAGTCTGGGCTGAAAAGCATTTTAGGCAACAGCAAGGTGCTCAGCCGGATGCAAAATCAACACAACAACTACAAAGAGCGGGAGAGAGGGATAGAGGGATAGAGAGACGGGAGAGCGGAAAATGTGAGAACAAAAACGTGCCGTTTGCGCGATGTTCGATTTGCAAGGGAGCTGAAAGTGCAACACAAAAAAGTAAAAGAGCAGAGCACCCGCTGCGTTTAGCGCATTTAAGGGATTTGCATTATTTAAAACAAAGTCGGGCTCAAACCGCCGCAGTCACTTTACGTGGGCAGTGCATAAAAGCCGAGTGCATTTGCCCCGCGATTCGTCGAGGGCAACAAGAAACACAGCAAGCACAAAGCTTGGCCTAAAACTTTAAAGCAACTATCTATAGAGTCTGGCGCTGCACGCTGTCTGTGTGCGAACACGTTTGCATCAAGTGGCCAGGCAGCGTTTTGTTTATTTGCCTAGCTGGCCACTGTCCGTGGCAGCCCATGGCGCGTATACGTAATTTTATTGCCAAGGCTTCGTGCTGGCGCCTGTGTTTTGCTGTTTCGGCTTAGCTCCCATTGCTGTTTACTTCTCCGCCGCTGAACTTTAAAGCGATTTAAGTTGGCTCCCAATTAGACAGACAGACAGAGAGGCCTGCTCACGTCGTCCCCGCAGCTTGCTTCACTTCACTTCGCTCTCTCTCTCTCTCACTTGCTCTTTGTCACTGTTTCGTGGCTGTAGCATGACGCATTTATTGCACTGCGTTTGTTTCCCTTGTCTGTGCGATCGATAAGATAGCGTCAGATGGGTGGGCTGTGCTTATCGGGGGGTGTGACTGTTATCGAGTGTGACTGTGATGTTAACCCATATAAAAATAGAAAAGCGTAATTTAATAAGGTACGCCAGATAAAGCAAAAGTATTCGCATGCCTGCTTCTATACGATTTAAGTTCACCAAATATTTGCACTTCACGCCAGACTCATGTGGCACATATACTAAAGCAGACTCTCTCTATTTGTTCAGCTTTCTGTGGAACACAAAGCAATTTGATGTGTTTATCTTACGCGCAGAATTGGAGAACTTTGCCGAGTACCATAAATTACAATTAGTTGAGAAATTTTATGAATTCTTTTAAGTGCGCTCGCGCATTCCTTCAGTTTATTTGGCTATATTCCCACAAAATAAATATTATATTGGTCACAGCACATTTAATTACAGCAGGAAAGCAGCCACATCAAATAGTTCTTTAAATGTTAGTCTGAAGCACGCGCAGGTTAATTATTTATTAGTGTAGCTGATAAGTTAAATTCAAGCGAAGGTCAATGATGCTGAAATGCAGCTCAAATGTGACTAACAAAGGCAACAAGTTGTACGCGGCAGATAAGAGGCAGCAGCTGCATGCGCCCAATACTCGTATGTGTGGCAATAGGAAGCCGTGCAAATATAGTACTTCTTGCTTTGTCATATATAGACGCTGGCATATACACCAATGTATGTGGAAGACGCGGCAATGTTGCCAAAAACAAAAACACAAAAAAAGCACACTGCAAAAATGTGCTAAGCGACAACGGCGAAAATGATTTTCATTTGCCGAAAAACGAGCTAACACAGCAGAGAGCAATTGAGTGGGAGAAAGACAGACAGACAGAGAGAGAGAGAAAGCGAGAGAGTAAGTGGGAGAGTGGGAGAGGGAGAGAGAAAGCGCAACATACAAATTGTTTTGCAATTTATTTTTATAACTAACAACAACAGCAAACAGGCACAGAGACAGAGACAGCGACAGCGACAGACACACATATAGATAGATACAGCATGTGTTTGTATCTTTTTGTTTATTTTTAGATAGAATAGAAGCGCTCGCGAGCACTGCGCCTCACTCTGCTGGCACTGGGCTAGCCGCCTGAGAGCAGATCGGCGACAAGTCGTGCCTCACCGGCTGCCCTCCCTCCCAGCTAGCCAGGCTGGCTGGCTGGCTGGCTGACTGCCTGCTATCAGGCAAAACACATTTATAATTGAGCGGCAAGAGCGCAAAGCACAAAGAAAAATATTGGCAACGCAACTCGAAAGCGGCCCAAATCAAATAATGTGGCGCAGGCCAAAAACAGTTTGATGCAAAACGCTCGTTCGCGACGACGACGACGACGATGACAATGACGATGGCACAATAGCACGCAATCAAAGCAGTAGAACAGACAACAACAAAAAAAAGTAAAACCAGTCGGCTTCAAGGAATAACAAACACTGTAAAAGCAAATTTAACTAATATCGAGTATACGCAGCGTGCAACAAGTCGAGTCAACAAAGAAAATTCGTCGCCAACTAATTCGTTTTCATTTTTTAAGTGCGCAGCAATATAACGCGAAATCTCACTGTGAAGAAAAGTTCAGATCAATAGATATATGTGCGCATATATCAATTTTTGCCACAACGCAGAAAAAAATGTTTTGTGTTAAATAAAGAATGTTGTGCTAACATAAATAACCAAAAATCCAATTTTAAATTAAAAGAAAAAACACACACACACACACAAGAGCAACAGCAACAAAGGGAAATCGTTTCATATATAGTATCGGTGAAGTTTAACGTCCAAAACGGGGAAACGTCAACGCAGCCAGCGAAAAATGATCTACATAGATGATTCAGAGCCGGAAGGTGGTAAGTTCGCACAACTAGGTGCTAATCACTATTACTTATAGTTTATGACACCGCTGATAGCCGACTGATGTATATACGAAGCGAAAAAGAACCTCATATACATATGCAGCTTTATCAGTGATAAAAGATAAGAGCGCTGTGAGCACTGTTTCATTGTGTCAATATCTGTGTGTGTGTAGCTGTAAATTGCCTGATAAATGCCGTCAAATAATATGATATTGATACGGCTTGTGAATTGAGCATTAAAACGTCGTAACAGCAGTTCTCGCTTGTTAATTATGGTTGCCAAGTTGCAAAGTTTATTAAATGAGCTGCAAGTTGCAGTCAAATTTTGAATAGGATATTTGCCAGCCGACTATTGGCAGTTGAGCCCCCTGCAAGCCCCTAAAGCCGTTTAGCATTTAGCGTTGGTAGTAAAGCTGGAAAATAACAACTGCCAACAGACAAATCAAATCAAGACAAATCTGCAGATTAGCAGCTGTTTCATTTGGGCCCTTGGCCATTCAGTTATCGCTGAAAACTACGCTTTAATAAAGGGCCAATAGCGCCGACACATAAACATTTTTGGGGGGCCATGATGCGAGGCATTAAGTTTTATGCACAGCTAAAAGCCGCTGCGAAACCAAGCGAGCGCCAACAAAATGCGAGTATCTCGAAAAATCAAGCGAAAAAACACAAATGCTTAAACGATTTAGAGCCAATGCTGCGCAGCTACCAAATGGCCGAGGCTTTTAAAAATACATGATTTTCAATAAAATACGACAACGGAAAAAGGGCCAGCAGAAAAACGAAGAAAAAAACAAAAGGGTCCGCAGATAAGACGGACTCTGATCAGGAAGCGTTTGCGTTGCCATTGTCATTGTCAGAAACAATAAATTTTTAGCATAAAACACTAGGAGCAAGTGTCTCTTCCTGCGTGCCATATTAAAGTTTTTGTTTTTTTTTGGGACCGCGCTGCGGAAGGCGTTGAAAGATAAACGTCACACGAGATGAACGTAAATTTGTATAAAAATCTGGGAGTCACGGGGCGTATGCGTAACTGTAACTACAGTGCTTTCTGCATGGCAAGACTCGCACTGGCTTAGAACTCTAAGACAATAGTCAGGTCAACTCAAACGGAAACGGAAGTGTCAAGTAGTCGGGCGCACGGCATGCGAAAGAACGGAACGAAAGCGAAGCAGCGCACAACTAAAGTAAAAAGTCGAAAGCATGTAGCATGAAAAATGGCAGGCGCGCAGCAATTTGAGAAATGAAAAGGGTAGGGCGGGAATACAGACTGCTCACTGTATATATAGGTGGCGGAATACCCTATATTGTGTGCATTATTGTATAAACTATAAGAATGCCTTGCTCTATTTTTAAGTGTTAATGTGATTTGATGCAATGCAGAATGTCTAAACTAAACTATTTCCTTATTTCACCACAATGGTATTTTGTAGAGCGTGTGTTACAGGGTAGCTGCCGCGCTGCGTCTATTTTCTGGTGTGCGGGCGTTGTGATTTAGTGCCGGCCAGCAGCGCAGACACCACGCCCGCAAGGCTGGCAAAAAAAAAGGATTGCGGTGGGATTGGGATTGGGTGGCTCGATGTACCAGGCTGTTTTCTCAAATTGGCAAATAACAACAAACGGAAATATTTGTCTACAGGTGTGGGACAGCGAGTCCTTTTCTATCACTGCCTCGCTTTATGCTTGTCCGTGCATTTTTGTCACCTTTGGCCGTGTGTTTAAAGTGTGTTGTCACAGCTGAATAATGTGCTAATGGTGCGCAAGCTGATTTCTCAATTTCCGTTCGGGGTCCTGGCCGAGTGGCAAGTGATCCAAGTGCTGACTTAAATTCCAGCGCAGACTTTAATGGTCAGCGGAAATGAAACGTTTCGGCGGCAACTGCGCGGAAATTGCGAAACCGCAGAGAAATTAAAAACACTCGTTAATAAAATTTCAAAATATATTTGTCTATTTGTACGGCTTGTAAAAAGAGAGCGCATTCAACACTTGCCAATTTATTCAAATCCACACGAAAGTATTCTGAATGAATTCAACTACTTTATCAGCAGCAGCAGGAGCAATGGCTAAATCAAATATGTATGTGCACATATATACTCGTATATCATTTTAAACACATTTTGTTTAAACATTGAAGACGCCGCGCAGCAGCGAAATGCATAAAAATGCTGACCAACAACGCTTCGCGCTGACGTCATGAAATGCGCAAATATTTCATATGTTTAGCTAAGAATTTGCGGCGCACAGTAAAAACATAATGGAACTCTATCTACATCTAGTTTGCTAACTACGAGGGTTGCCATACATATTTCGGGCACCAGCTGGCGAAACTTGGGAAGTTTGACATTGTTTAGCCTAAACGCACTCAAAACGTGACGTACATCATCATGAAAACATCAATTTGGCAAAAGAATGGAATGAAGTCGTGAACATTTTCGTACGATCTATCGGAATGGAAAAAGTGCTAAGACAATTGGTTTGAGGAGAGTGTGTTTAAATCAAGCTAGAGAATACTTTGAAAAACAATAAAATCACTATTTTCATTTTGATTATTGGCCCAGACATAGCATACTATGAGATAGCTTTTCACTCAGCTTTCACATGCAAAATGTTTAAATAAAATGGTAAAAACACTAAAATCTGATATCTTGACAATGTTATCTTGCTTAAGCAACTTCAATTTGCGAGCGTTCATTACCAATTTGTGGATATTTTTGTATATTTTGTGGAATGACAGCCTTATTTGGGCGTTCACTACGCTCTGCATCATTTGTGTTCTTACGACCAAGCTTAAATATGGAAATCCACGTTTCAATGCAGCTTAATGTTGATCAATTCATAGTTTGGTTTCTGCAGTATTTATAATACCAAAAAACCAATGCTTTATCGAAAATCGCTTTTTCCCCATTTCGATATGTCGATAACAAAAACTGCTTCACACGAAATGCAACAACTATCGAATGAGCTACCAGAACGCTGTAAAACATGGACTGAATCAAAATATACCGAAAAACTGTTATATGTGTTATACAAGGCAGCCCTCGCAAAAGCATTTAATTAACTACAGCATCGCTTTGCTCGCAGTTCAATCATTGTTCGAATATGTTCTACAACTCAGAGTGTTCACTGTATTTAGCGCGATATTTCATTATTTTTTACGCGCTAGCCGCACGAATATAAATATATTCTTTTGGCTTTTAATTTTTGTGCGCTGCCAAGGTGAATGTAAAGCAAACACACAACAATTTCTCACATCTTGTCTCAGAGCTGCGCCTCCAACCGAGCGAATATGAAAAGCAAGGCATACGGCTAACAGAGCACACACACACACACACACCCACACAGCGATACGTTTGTGTTTATATATAGGTACACATACAGTGGCTCACACCTTATTTCGTGCAGAGCAAAAGTTGATTTTCAATGTTGAATAACTTTTTAACTAGAAGGAATTTCACAAAAATTTAAACGCAGTTATGTTCATTAGATATCTATTTTATATATAGTAACTAAATTGAATTTCATATTTGCTTAATAACGCTAAAAAGTGCAAATATCTAAAAATAGTTGCGCCTATGAGCTCACAGCTTATTTCGTGCAAAATTTTTGAGTGTATTTTTTTTATAGAATTGGAGTTTAAAAATGGGAATTTCTTTAAATATTGTATTAGTTACATTATTAAGTGACATTATATTTTATTTAATTATAATTTTACACTTTACAAATTCATTTTATTGGCAATTTTGGAAAATGAAACCGCGCACCGTTATTGGAAAACGGCAATGAGTTTTAAGACACTTTAAAATTGGGGGACTTAGCGGGAAATCATCAGGATAGTTAAAAGAAGTCTCACTATAGTATAATATATCATTCAGCGCTTTGTCTGGTAAATTTGGATGACAAAAAACGGCCCTGGATGCACCAAATAAAATATTCAGGGACGTAGAGGAATGACGTATTGCCTGAAAATATAAAGCCAATCGAAAATTTTCGGCTTCAAAATGTATGCCATAGGTAGAGAATAAATGTGAAAGTAATGTTTAATTGAAACTATGGAGCATATACCTCGGAATCACTACGTTAATAGTCGAGGAACTCAGAAGAAGCCGTTTATAAATAAGCAAAATCTGCTATGTGGACTTAAATTCCACACCAAAATCAAAAATCGTCCGATCGGCTACTGGAATGATGTTATTTCTGCAGACGAGTCCAAATTAAATACATTTCAGCAGGATAGGATGAAATATATTTGACAACAACCGAATACGGAGCTCCAAACGGGTCACCTATGACCAACGAGAAAACACAAAGGCGGGAGTATCAATGTTTGGGCTTATATGTCGGCATCAGAAGTGGGGAATCTGGTTTTTATTGATGTGAACATTGTTACAAGGAGATTCCTTCAATTATTAACTGATAATCTAATTCAAAGCTCTGATATAATGGGCGTGGGGAGGCGGTTTGCTTGGTATCAGGAAAATTGCACAAAACACAAACTGACTATTGTGCAGCCCTGGTTGATCTGGAATGGGGGCCATGCCATTATTTCACCATCCCAGTCGCCAGACAATAATGTGATTGAGAATTTTTGGGCAATTCTTGATCACGCTATTTGCAATAGGCCTATATCCAGCAAAAATTAGTTGAAACAAGCTCTCATAGAAGAATGGTACAAAACCCCCAAAGAAACTATATAAAAGTTAATTTTATCAATTGCAATAGCTTTAAAATACATCATTAAACAGAAGAAAGGCTACACCAGATTTGAATTTTTCAGTTTTAGTATTAAATTTTAACAGTATGTTGCTTGCACGAAATAAGCTGTGAGCTCATAGATGCAAAATTTTTAAGTTATTTGCACTTTTTAGCATTATTTAGCAAATATGAAAATCAATTTAGTTATTTTATATAAAATAGTTATCCAATGAACAAAACTGCGTTTAAATTTTTGTGAAATATCTTCTAGTTAAAAAGTTATTCAACATTGAAAATCAACTTTTGCTCTGCACGAAATAAGGTGTGAGCCACTGTATATGTATACGGGCGAGTCGGTGTATATAATTGAGATAAATTTTATTTTACGTCGCATTTCATGTTGAAGGTCGTTCGTTGATATTCACTTCATTTGACGTTGCGAATTCCTTGCGACTGTCTCATGCAGCGTTTCGTTTGGGGGATTTTTGTAGTTGCTGCAGATCGACAAATCGATTGGCACACTGTCTATACACATCTTGTGTATATATGTGTGCGTGAAGACCGCAATGCGATTAGCGAAGTCAGCGAGTAAGCATTATCAATTAAATATGCGCGTCGTCCTTCCTGCTGCGCATTCACTTCCCCAAGTGATTTCGTTTTGTTTAATTTTTGCTAGCTGCCAGCTATAATGTATATCGCAGTTCTGAATGGCTGTGATTATAGCTCAGTGTGCTCGGTGCTCTGCCATATTGGCAAGGCACCAAAATTTAATGAATAACCATGTTGTGCGAGCATTCGCCACAATCTCGTGTTCGATTTTGTGCCCACACTGATTGCGTCGCCAGAGCTATGCATATGAATGAAGTGTTGATAAACCAAATCAAATCAGCCCCTCCAACTGATAATGCGCATAGCAATCTAATTAAAACTGCATTAAGATGATAAATCTAATAATGAGCAAATAATCACCAACAACTGAATCGCTGTGATTGTGTTCTAACTTATTTAAACAGGAACATATACTAAAAGTTGAGCTATCGAACTTTAAATGTAATCTAGCAATTTGCCATTAAACTTTTGATATCAATTACTTTAAGCGCACTACAATTGCTTTTAATATGAAAGTGAAATCAGAATTCTGATAATTACTGACATATAGTAGATGGAGCTTCTAAATATTTTCCACGTTTCGCCACACAATGGCAAGCAAAAAAATGTTTGCTTAACCGGAAGAATCGTGCTTCAAAAACATTGCAACATTTATTAGTGTAAGCAGCGCAAATGTTTTGGGAAATAGAATAACAATGAAAAAGAGAGCGAGATTGAGAATGCAGGGGCTGAGCACGTAGCGAGGAATGCAATAGCCATTTATATATGGTATATATAACTGGCATATATGGCATATCCAATACCATTGCCGTGGCGGTTTCATCTGCAATTTTATTTAAATTTTTAATGTGCAAGTATCTGGCGGTTGCCTGAGCCGCAGCTGCAGGTGGAAATTCAGCAGTAGAAGCAACCATCAGCCAACAGCAATAACAACAACGGCGTCAGCATTAAAATTGCAGACAAAGCGCGAGTGCATGCATATATGTAAATGTGTGTGTGCTTGTGTTTGTGCGGCTGTAAGGCTATAACGCATACGCCATGTGGTCGACAGGAAACTAACAAATGAGCGAAACAATGCCAGAGACAGAGCGAGAGCGAGTGAGTGAGTGAGAGCGGCGCTTGCTAAACAAATTAAAATTGCAATTTAATGTATTGCAGAGAGCAGGCAGACAGAGTCTTGTTAAGATTGCATTTTGCCCAATGCAAACTCAACTCAAACCAACTCAGTCAGTCACACACTCAATTCCAGCATGTACAAACTGCAATTTCCATATTGCCAAACATGTTGTGCTTGTGTTGTTGCCTGCTTAGACGCTGCAAAAATAATCGAAATTATGTAAATGCCATCAGATGGGGCCCGTCATTTGTTTTATTTATTAGCCGTGCAGCGTCAACAGCCGCACATGGCTCATCATCAGGCAATACCATTTGCATCAGCATCGACAACGACAACAATGTACCACTTGCCATTTACACTTCTATTTCCCCATTCGTGTAATTTATGAGCCGCAGGTAACTTTCGGTGCAACGCAGTTGAAGCTTTCATCAATTGCTCCGTCGCTTCTAATCAGCTTATGCTCTTTGCAGAGCAACCGTTGCTCTTTCAGTTCGGTTAATTATGGCCGAAATGTAGCGTGTTTAATTGCTGTGGTGCAACTGTAATTTAAATGTAATAGGGCGATAAGTGCCGTTTGTTCTTTCCGCTGTTATTGCTGCCGTTCATTTCACATATTAAACGCTCTTTATGCAACCAACAAACTGCTCATTAATTTCGAGTGGCTGTTCAAATTAAATGCGCTGCATACCAGCTGACCATTAAGTGAGCATCGCAACTCCCTCAAATAAACCGATTCCACGCCGAGTTATGACTCTTCTGACGGCACATTCCCTCGCTTAAAACCCTGGCGGAAGCTTTAATATAAGCGAATTTGGCTGCATATTAATTGCGTCTATAGCTGTCGAGCACTTTTGAAACCCTGTCAAGAAAATGAGAATAGGACACCCAGTAAAATTAAATTATTAATCTCAATTAAATACGACCTCATAGAATTCATCGCTTATTCAAATGATTGAATTATTACCCAAGGAATTATATTTAAATAACGATAACTTTCAGCTGAGTATGGGGATTTTAAATCTTATAGCTATCGACTACTTTTAATGCTTTCCTAAGGAACTGAAATAGAGCACAAATTAAAAGTACATATATGACATCAGCTAAAACATATTCAATGTTAAAGCTTATCAATATTTAAGAGCACAAATAAATATAACTTATATATATATATATATATTTATATAATATTTTATATATATATATATTTATATAATAAATTATATTTAAACTTTTATATGTTTTGAGTGTTGCGAGTTTCAGTCTAATAGCTTTCGAGCACTTTGATGCTCTGTAAAGAAAATGAGAATAGGACAACAGTTAAATGTATAAATTAAATTCCTGCGAGTGCATTTTATACAGTTTATTACTGATAGAAATAATTAAGAGATTATTATCAAAGGGACTAACTGGAACATCGATATTCTTTGAGCCCAGTGCGAAGGCTTTAAGTCTTATAGCTGGCGAGCTCTTTTAATACTGGCTGTAGAAAATAAAAATTGGGCACCAATTAAAAAAAAAATTACATCAGATTATACAATTTGAATGCCACAGCAGCCCAACTATCGACACAAATAAATGTAGCATTTTAGAAATGATTTAATTATTAGCAAAATTATATTTGAATAGCAATGGAAATACTTTAAGCCAAGTGTGCACTTTAAAACTTATAGCTGTCGAGCACTTTTGATGCTGTCTAAACAAAATAATAGGGAACCAGCCAAAAGCACAAATGAAATTCCTAGGAATGCAAATATGTATAACTTTATTAAAAACACTTTATGGAAATTATTGAATTATTACCCAAATTATATTTAAGGAAATACTTAAATTCAAGTATGAAGATTTTAAAACTTATAAGCAGATAAAACGTATTCAATACCACTTTATATAATACAAGTAATCTCTGGTAGTAATCATTGAATTATTACTTAATAAATTACATTGCATATCAATAAAACATCGATAAAATGCTGGCTATGCTTTGAGCCAAGTGTGGCGACTTTTTAGCTGTCGAGCTAACGCATTTTCCAGCAGATAAAACACATTCAATATCGCCATATATACGAACACGAATTGATCTCTGATAGAAACGCTTGAATTATTCTTAATGAATCACATTGCACTATCGATAAAGTCCCTGGCAATGCTTTCAACCAAATGTGGCAACTTTAAGCCTGCGATTCACGCGACTTTGGCGTTGTCCTGTAACTGGTTGAGCTCGCTTTAAGTTGTGCTTTGATGGCACTCGGCGCTGACCATGTCAAATGCTGCAGTGTCCTGAATATTTAACGAATTCAGCGAGCGTATTGTATAAATAACCTCAACACCATTAAATTGTCAAGCTGCCCCGATGCGCTGCGAGTATGTGCGTCTATCTATGAGCCACTTGCACTCTGTCTGTGTGTGTGTGCATGTGTGTGTGGTGTTTGAACACGTAGCTAGACTGCAAACTTTATTTAGAGATGTCAAACTGTCGTTCAACGTGGACACGTTGCACTGTCCATGACCAGGACACAGGAGCGACGAGCAGGGGAAGCGTTCGTCCTGCTCGCGCGCTCTGTGGTGCGGCCATTCAACGAGTCAACAGCAAATAAAGCGTTAAATTTTAACAAATTGTTGTCAGCTGCGCGTGTGAACATGCAGCAGCTGCTCTGCTCCTCGCGACGAGGGTCTCGATGAACTGCCAGTCGATTCGATGGCTGTTCAATTAGCTCATTTCCGACTGTGCATGTAACTAAAAACCTGCATCTTGATTAATTGTTTTGTTTGTGCACGTTAATTGATTTATTTTCGCTGGAGCCGCCGCAACGAAATGCCAGCGCGTAGCCAGCGCAAAAGCCCTAATTATTTATGCCAAAATACATTTGCCAACCACACACCATCCAACCACACCACAGTCGACCCACCCAGCAGCAGTCGAAGGGGCGTTAACATGCATTTCCGCTTCGCCATATTCGAATAGTTCGCAGTTCGCAGTTGTTATTAGATTATGGCTAAAATTCAATTCAATTTGAGTGCAAATATGTGTTCGCTAATGCTCGCCTGCCACTCTTAAAGCCAACCCACAAAGCGCGCCAACCACTGGCGTCTGTGGCGCCGCCCCCAACGCCCCGTTTTGTGGCTCGTGTTCTTGTTCAGCCTGTAGGCCGTTGGCTTCTTGTTCTTTTTAAAGTGGTTTTGCGTTTCGAGCAGAGCAGATAGCCGCCAATGAATGCGTTGCCATGGCACGTGTCTAATTAGCAGCAGCCAGGACTACCCAAGTCGCATGCCTACCAAACTTTGCAGACAGCAACTAAATCAATAAGCTATTGAATAGCGCCGTCTGCTGCTGCAACAATGCAGTTTTTAAACGATGCTCTCATCTGGCACACAGGTCGCGTTGGATCATTACGCGGTCGCGCTGTCGTTGACAGGATCATAAGCTGTGCGCTGGCTACGCGGCGTATGCGTGTTATAAATTAATGCATTTTCCACTGCGCGCCACAAGAGCCAATTGCCAGCCTGGTGACTGCCGGGTTCGATGGCGACGAGATGACAAAATCCTGCAGCGCCCGTAATCGGTTAGCAGTTTTATGCTAACGAGCTGCAGCAACCGTAAGTCAAAGTCATTAGCAGCCAGACATTGACTGCGACACATAGCGTGGCACACTTGCTCGTGTGGCAGCGGCAGCTCATTAAATTAATTAAACGTCGACGAATTGCGGCCTGTTTATTATTTAGCCATAGCGCATTTTTATTTGCCACGCCGAGCATTTGTTGCAGCCGCCGTTGCAGACATTCGGCGCCCGTTTTGTTGCAACTTAGCTAACAACTTTTAATGAGTTCGCTGCGGCCCGTCTTTGGCAACGCACATCGTTAGGCAGCCTTAAAAATCGTTGTGCATTTCGAATGCCAGCGCCACGTTTAGCTCAGGATTCTGCTGTTGCTGACACGGCACACACACACACACACACACACATACACAGAAAAAATGGAAAACGAGCTGAAGAAGCGCAGTGATTGCAGCAGGATTGCCAGCCAGCCAGCCAGAGCTGGCAGAGAGGAGTGAGCGTAAGGGGATGAGTGAAGTCTCTTGTGTTTATCTTTTGCAGCTGTCAGCTGGCCCTTTGCATTCATCTTGTGTGTGGCCGGGCTGGCTTCGTTTCTGTTGCTGTCGCCAGCCGTGCTGTCCTGTGCCATTGTTGAGCCATTGTTGAACTTTGAAATTGCCTTGAAATTGCTGTGCTCACATCAATCAATTAGCGCTGGCCAAGCTCATGCCTGTTTGTTGTCATGTAGACAGCACTTTTCAGCTGATTTAAATTTTATGGCATTTGAGTTAAAGCGCTTGAGAGCTTTGCCAAAAAGCAAGACGAAAAAAACACATAAATTTGAAAGCAAGTGAAGGCGAGACCCAAAGCAAAAGCAATAGCAGGAAACACGAGAACGCGGGAACGAGAGAGAGAGAGAGACACAGCTCGAATAGCAGCGCTGATTATATATAAGCGCGAAGTGTTCGCCCACAAAAGCCAGCGTAATGAATGTGTAAAGGGTTAGCCGAAGTGCGAGAGTGGGACGGACGCTTGTTCGTGGGCGGCGGCTGCCCGTCTAGGGACGACCACAAAGTGTTTGGTGAAAAACAATTTAAGAAATGCGCGCGCCAGAGATGCTTTTAGAGCAACAAACACACTCCTTTTGTTTGTCACCAAACCACACGCGGCGTATGCGTGTTTTTTTATTTTGAACACACAGCTTAATGAACTGTGCGTCTCAAGTATTTGAAAAGTGAAAAGAAGAGGCAAATAATTGAAATGCATAGGAATAACTCGCTTGGATCTGAATGAAATTTCGCACTTAATGAAAACGACAGCAATGCAAATGGGAAATAAAGAAGTACAAGCGAAATGAAAATGAAAACGAATACGAAAATGAAAATGTTAACGGGCAGCATTCAATTTGTGCGCTCACTCACCACACATGCATACAAATTACTAATGCTAATTTTATTTGCTGCCGCCAGCGAACAGAAGCAAGTGACAAAGCAGACTCTCGAATACACTAAACAACATTTCTAGTTTGCTTGTCTCTTAAAAATGCCAGAGGGTTGCTTCAACTTCTTGAGGTTACTACTTAAAAGCTACAACTAATTTTAGTGAGTCATATGTCAGTTGATACTTTTCTCTTCTTCCTGGCATTTATCAAGCAAAGTCTTGAATACATTAAAGCAAATTCCTAAAAATGCCAGTAGGTTGCTTTAAGTTCTTGAGGTTAGTATTCAAAAGCTAGAACAACTTTTAGTGAGTCATACGCTACTGGCTAGAACTAACTAAACAAACTATTGAATACACTAAATAAAATATCTAACTTATTTATCTAGTAAATTTGTCAGCAGGTTGTCTAAAATTCTTGAGGTTAATATTTAAAAACTACAATAACACTTAGTGAGTCACATATCAGTTGTTTAATACTCTTCTTTTCTATCTCGCCGCTGGCTGGAAGTAATTAAGCAGACTCTCGAATACACTCATTAAAATTTCTCACTTATTTATCTAGTAAAAAATCGAGTAATATTGAATAATATTAATATTCTAAACTTACAAAAATTTTCATTGAGTTCACCCTTCTCTTCTCGAGACTCTGCTGGTTGAAAATAATCAAAGAAATTCTCGAATACACTCAACAAAATTTCTCATTAATTTACCTAGTAAAAAAGCTAGTACGCTGTCTAAAGTTCTTAAGGTTAATATTCAAAGCTTACTAAAATATTCAGTGAGTCTTTTCTTCTCCACTCTCTAGTAATCAAGCAGACTTTCAAACACACACTACAAAATTCCTCATTTATTTGTATAGTGAAAATACAAGTGGGTTGCTTTAAAAGCTACAACATTTAGTGAGTCATATGTCAGTTGATACTCTACATTTCGTCCCACTCTGCTCGCTGGAAGTAATCAAGTTGTGCTAGCCTCAAATTGGCAAGCGGTATTAGAATCATAAAATCTTATGGGGGCCCTGCCCCCATCTCCCGTCCCCCGTTCCCCGCCCCGGTTAGATGGCACTTTTTTCGCTGGCTGCTCACGGCTTGTGCGCGGCATAAATTTAAATGTCAATGGGCAATTAAAGTGGCCCACAAAAGTATGCAACATAAACTTGAAAGTGCGCGTGTGGGTCACAGCCACACTTTGGAACACTTGGTAGTTGGAACACTTGACAGTGCATTAGAACAGCTTAACACCCCCTGCCCCTCCTCCTCCTACACACACACGTATAGCGCTGCAGCTAGTGTCGGGGTTGTCGGCTGCTTGAGGGGCTCTCGCCAGCAACCAAGGTTCCTCCTTTCTGATTATTACTTTTCATTTTGTCATAACGATTTTCATTTTTTTTCCTGCTCGCGCTGTTTTTATTTTGCCGTCGTGCGGGCCGTGCTCAAATATTCATGGGCGTAGCAACGGATTTACGCATGGCATGCAAAAATGATGAAGATGAATTACCGCCGCTGTCAGGTCGCTGCAGATACATCTGTATCTATCTACATGCAGACACCCGGTAGATACGCGTACACATGCATGGTGTATTTATCTATTTTGGGTGACATTGTTGATATTGATTTGTTGCCTGCTCGCTGAGCTGAAAGCTTTTGTTTAAAAAAAGCGAATCGAGAGCGCAACAAAATTGAAAGTAAAATCATATCTGGGGCCCAGTAATTTGTGCTTTGTCATTTATCATTTGTTCAATTGATTCTCGTGAAGAGTAGCGGCAAGTGCACTCGCTTGTAAGAAATAAATTGATGCCGGCATTCGATTATTAATTGTGCTCAGGTATGCTCGCTGTATGCCAACTGTATTTAGTGCCCTCTAATTTGACTCCATTTCAGCCAGCTCGAATGCAAATTTAAACACGCAAAGTCATGTTTAATAAAACACTAATGCGACATTCAAATATTTATGCGTATTCAAATGCGCTCAAAAGCGTATTTTGCATAATTTCAACGCAATATTAATTTAATCGACTGCATTATTAAGCGACAAAATACACTCAAATATTCGCTTTATTGTTTGGCTAACTTATATTCATTGGTAACTCGGAAACATAGATGCTTACCAGCTGGCAAAATGATACGGCTTTAAAAACAAATCCAACTCTCATTCTCACTCTAAGACAGGCAAACAAAAGGTGCAGGACTAAAGCGAACTGTCGACAGCCTCAGAAAATGCAACGACGATGCCTGGATGTGTGTGTGTGTGTGTGGCAAGTTTGTGTGTAATAACCAATTGGAAATGGCACCACAGTCACACAGTTATGCAGGCAACGGCAATAGCAGCATCCAGCGGAGCAGCAAACGAGCAAAGTTTTACCATTTTTAATTTCGCCAGTTCGCCGGGTAGTTACTTTTTTCGCTTTGCCAGCACTTAGGCTGATTAAAGTGCACAGACCAGACGGCCAAACAATAACAAGCACAACTCGTGCCACAACTACTGTGGCGCATAACGAGTACGAGTACTCGTATTTGCAGCACTCTGTCATATGCGAATCGCCATTAGTCAGCTCCACTGTCATCCATATATATACTTGTATATTCCTGTCTGCTCGCAGAGATTATAACAAAAAACCTTGAAAATTACCCAAATACGCTTGTCGTTCAGCTTTAAAGGCAGCTGTTGAAGGACATCATTTTGCAAGCTTAGTAATTTATGTTACTTGGAAATTACCTCGGTAGGCTTGTCGTTGAGCTTTAAAGATAACTACTTAGTGTAAGTGAGGGACATCATTTGGAAGAGTTAGTGGCCAGCAGGTATGGAGTGCATTTGAAGAACATTATTCGGAAGACCAAGTAATTTCTTTTCTTGGAAATTAACTCCAGACGTTGACGCTTAGCTTAAAGCTACACAGTGAAATGAGAGAACATCATTTTGCAAACTTGGCAATTTCTTTTACTTGAAAATTACCTCAATTTGATTGTCGTTAAGCTTTAATCGCAACTACAAAGTCAAATAAAAGAAAAACATTTGGCAAACTAGTAATTTCTTTTAAATGAAAATTAACTTGAGATGCTTGTCGTTGATCTTTAATCGCAGCTATATAATTTTTTAACATTGAGCTATTGAAGAACATCATTTTACAAACTTGATGATTTCTTTTCTTAAAATATACATAATATGTATACAAACTTATTGATTTATTTTTCTTGAGAAACATAATTATGCATTTCGTTGATCGTTGATTTATAATTTTGCAATCTTAATGGTTTATTTTTGTCAAAAACAAACTAAATATGCTTGAGTGCTATTGAAGGACATCAGGAATTACTTAGTAATTTCTTCTTATTGAAAATTACCTCACGATACTTGTTGATCCTTAACCGCAACACTCTATAGTGCAATTGAGGAACATCATTTAGTGATTTCCTTTTCTTAAAAATTACCTCAATGCTTGTCATTAAGGTTTAAAGGCAGCTGTTGAAAGACATGAATTTAAGAACCTCGTGATTTATTTTGTTTAAATTATCTAAATATAATTGTCGTTAATCGTTGATCTTTAATTTTGCAAACTTAGTGATTTCCTTTTCTTTAAAACTAACAGAAATACGCTTGTCGTTGAGATTTAAAGACTGCTACAAAGAGCTATTGAAGCACATAATTTTGCAAGCTCAGCCATTTGCTTCTATTAAAAATTACCTCAAAATGATCGTCATTGAGATTTAAAGACAACTACAGAGAGTAATAGAAGGACGGGATTTTACAAACTTACTGATTTCCTTTTCAGGAAATCTGCCTAAAGACAGCTACAAACATCAATTTTTAAGAGCTGGTGATTTCTTTTCCAATTTGCTGCCTGTCGCAAGTGTTCTTAATCAGAAGCTGGTCGACGTGCAACAAATCAAATTCCGATTAAAATATTTTATGAATCCGCCCAAAACTTGTGCAGTTAGGTTCTTGCGATATTAAGTTTGATGCGTGTATTGGAGCGAAACTTGCTTAATCTGTGTGTGCCAAACATGTCGTTGATTTATATGCTTGTCGTTAAATGCTTGACATACTTCGGCTTATTCTTCGCAGCCGGCGGGCCAGAGGCGCACATTTGTGCAAGTTGGACATTTGTTATGCTGCTGCCAGACATATAAAAAGTGTTATTAAAAACCTATAAACCCAATAAAGACCTCCCGCGCCCTCCCCTTCAGTTAATGCCGGCACAATTCATATAAAAATTCCAAGGCTTCTGTTTAAAAAAGAATGTGTTCGAGGCACACGCGGCGTATGCATAATGCGACACGTTAATAATGTTTTTGTGTGCGTTTATGTGTGTGTGTGTGTGTGTGTGCGTGTTATTGCCGTTATCATTTTGATGTGCAACAGTTTACAATTGTTGAGCAATTTGCCGCACAAATTTAAAGCTCTCGAATGGCAGGCATTAAAAATTTCATTAAATTAACAGCAACAGCAAATCAACGACATCAAAAAGGCTGAGTGTGCTAGACTGGAAAATACTCTGGGCCAGCTGCCTGGAAAAGGCTTGCAAACTTTTTCAAGCCTTTCAAATCAGCCAGCATGAGCGTGTGCTTCTCGCTGTGCCAACGATAAAGTCAAGGAGCTGCTTCTTGGCCGAACTGTCAACAGTTGCCAAAATGCAGAAATTAAGTGCGAGCGAGTCGCAGATTTGTTTGTGCGTTGGGGGCGAGGGAGCTTTGGGGCGTTGGGGAAAAGGGCGAGTGCTCTGGGCAAATCAAAGAAAAACTGCTGATTCTCATGGCAGAAAAATTGCCGGCGTTGGCACAAAAAATCGCTCGACTATCCACAGACAGCACTCAATTGAATGGGAGTGCATGCAAATACTTATACTTATGCACTCAGCATTTAGCTTGCATATATATATAGTACTACTCGACTGTGTATATAGCCGATTAATGTGCTGCTGCCTGGGAGCTGCTCTTTTGATATTGTGCATAAATTAACTTTGCAAAGTTTTTGCAGACTGCAACAGCATCAAGTGATGTTTTATGCGAATGGCGCACGCCCAAATCGGTCCAATTGAAGCCGCCAAAGGACGTGCTGCTGAGGTGTGGCAAATGGCATTAAATGATTATAGCAACACTTGTCAAGTGCTGTCTGCGCTGTTCTCCTTGAACTCGAGTTCAATCAAATTAGTTGCCAGTTGCGCTGCTCTCAATGCGCCGGATGCATTAACGCAACTTTCAATGAGCAACTTTTTCATCCGTTTTATTTACTAAGGAACAAACCGCTCATTAAAGCCTAAATGCAGCGCGCAGAATTGCATATTTATTTAAAGTTTAAGTACTTATCACTAACTCAACTACAAGTACATAAACCACTAAGCGATAAGTTATCGATTAAATATTTATTCAATATTTTTTTAGTAAGTAATTTATTCAGAGACATAGAAATAACTTAACTTTATAATTTTACAAAAATTGTATATGCCAAAACAAATACCCAGATAAAAGCTTTTCTAAAAGCTTATTAATACCACAGTTCCAGGATTCACTAAAAAACTGTAAGTAATCGAGTAAACTAGTTAGGAAAGTATTTATTGAAAGTGTTCAATTCATAAAATCTTCCAGAAATGTAAAAGCTTTATTTAAAGGCATCTCTAATTCAAATAACTCAACTTTAGAACTTTACGAAGCTAAAACAACCACCTAAAAGATTTTCTTAACATTTATTAAGTACTCTATCAGATCATTTAGTATTAAATTATAACTTGTGCATTAAACTGTTTTATTGACACAGTTGATCACTATTTTTAAAAGAGCGAAAAAGAGCAACCTTGTTAGCATTAAGGCGAAGAGAGAGCGCAAAAAAGCTTTTGTGTTTCGCTCATAGCGAATTGGCTTTAGTTCGCCAACTCAGTTAAGTTGGGCTTAAGCGATACTTCTGAGGAATTAAAGAGATCACTTATAAATCAACTTGCGATTCCTTTGTTCCTCGTCGTTGCAAAATGTACGTTGCCAGCAATTACACAGAAAATCTACGCACAGTTTGCAAAAACACTTGCAATATTTATTTAAATTATTATTTAAAATTTTCTATTACAAAAATACGCAATGAATGTCTCAAAGATTATTTAAAGGCTTATCTGATTAAAATTACCCAAACCTATAATTTTTCAAAACTTATTTATGCCAAAACAAACAGGCAGCATAACTAAAAGTTTTTATAATAAATAATATTTCATTGCAGTATTTCGTATAAAATTATAAGTTATCCATTCATCTTATTATTAAAATATTTATTGAAAGTCAATTCCAAAATATGTCATAGTAAAATATTTATTTAAGGGCATCCCTATTTAAAAAATGAAAAAATGTTTTACTTCAGTCAAGGCAGCATTTCGTAATAAATTTAAAGTTATGGAATAAACAATTTATTCAAATATCTGTTGAAAGTCACAGTTTTTGACTTTTCTGCTTAAAATAACTCAAACTTATAGTTCTAAAAAAAGTTAGCTATGCAAAGTATTTATAATAAATTATTAACTTTACAGTCACAGCATTTGGCAATAAATTATGGATTCAACTACTTATTTTAATTATAATTGACAATTTTGCATTCCTGAAAGCTTTGATGAAGTTCACTTCCGATCACTTCCATGTTCTATTAAAAACCACTCAACTTAAGGATTTTTCAAAACTTAGCTATGCCAAAGCAAACTAGAAACATGCCGAAAAGATTGACTTTGGCAAACCGGTCAGGTGCAGTCTGGTCTAGTGCAAGTTAATCAGAAATGCAACGGTCCAAGCCGAGTTAATATGACTCAGCAGGACTCGGTTGGGGTTGCGTTTATAAGCACATTTACGGGGCCGGCAAATCCCTGTTCGAGTGGCCAATGCCCAATCCAATTGAATGCTGCACGTGAGGCTTTGAGAAAAACAGGGAGGAAACTGCAGCAGATGCCACTAGACTAACACACAGACATGTGGCACACGAGTGGGGCAAAGAATGCGTTGCAGTTGAACTGGCAAGCGGAGTCGATATAAATTCATTTATTCATGAGCTGCAAACCGGAAATAAATGCGCTGCTCCGCTTTGCATGTGCGTCTGTTTGCTCAAGACTCGGCGGCAAGTGAGTGTCGTCTGGCTGTGTTGCACACACGAACGACATGCGTGAAAATATTTGATTTGGCTTTGTCTGGCCATAAATTATGATTGCGAAAAGTTTGTTGCACCTGCCGGAGCAACTTCGGCCATGGCTCAATTGAATGTGGCGCTGATCTAAGCCTCGGATGGGGACTAATTCAAAAGGGCGTGTGTGTTTGCTCGAATTTAAATTGTGCGCATTATTGGCAGAGTGCACTCAAAGGTCCTGGCACGCTGCAAAATTGCCGCAGACATGCATAAATTTGATGCCAAAAGCTGTTTGGGGCAACGCCAGGAGAGCGGAGATGGCGGAAAGTTGCAGCAATCGCTGCACACGCACAAGTTCTTGACTGCACACAAATAGCAAGGCACAGACAAACACAAACACACACATATGCTGCAGATGGCTCTATTCAACTTTCACTTTGAATTTGCCAAGTTTTTCACACAAGCTGCGCCCGCTCCCCTCCCCTCCCTGAGTCGCACAACTTGAAAGATTGGGCTCGCCTTTGATTTTAAAGATTTATCGTGCATTTCGTAGCATACTTATTTGCGCCATTTGCATATTAATAGAGCAGACGCTTTCCAGTCTTCCAGCTGACGGCGTTTATGAGTGCATTCCAATTGCCGGCAAACAAGTCGAGAATGCCGAGAGCACGTGCTGTCAGTTTATCCATAATTTAAATTGCAAATGCAAACTGATTCTCAGTGCAGCTCAGTTTGAGCTTAATAGAAAAATATGGCAAAAATAATATTCGACAGCAATATTTGCCAACCAATGCAATATTTCGCAAATGCACAAAATGCTCAAGAGTTCGAGCACCTTAAAGTGCTCTCTTTGATTGACCATTGTTGTTTCTGCAGTGTATCGAGGGCACATAGTTTGTGACCGCAAAGGACTTATATAGAATTTTCAGTTAGTCATCGTTGTCGACATTTCTCTTGTGCTCGCTTCAATGAAGTCATTTTTATTTGTTTGCCAAGTCGTTGCTATATATATCGACGACAACGACAACAACTTTGAAAAGGGTTTTCCTTTTGTGTGGCGCCGAGGAAATCGTAACAGCCAAACAAGAAATAACAGCAAATCGTGCGCAATATGCTTGAGTAATATGCGACAAGTAGGCACGAGAGCGAATCGAATCGAGCAAACATATGCGACCATAACAAGTTATATTAAATGCATTGGCGATGCTCGCACAATGACAAATGATTAAATGCAATATTTCTAGAGCCATCACAGACACTCGATTTGCTGCTCGGCGGCGCTCGAGCAATACAATTTATGTGATATGCTTGCAAGTTGTTCATGTTTTGATTTGGCTCTTGGCTCCCACTGTGTGTGCATGCAGCAGACCAAGAGACCCAGAAGAACGGTCAACAAGAGCTGAAACATGTGTGCCTGTTGAACTTCAAGTGGATTTTCCAGAAAGCAATTGATTTGCAACGACCAAGAGTACTACTACAAAGTGCTCTGCTCGAGTGTATATATATACTATATATGTGCATAGCATAAAGCAACCTCATCATAAAGGGTATTTTGGGCTCAATAAAAACATCACTGGCGCAACAGCAAATATTAAAATTGCAAGAAATTCAAATTTAGTATAAATAGAAATAGCTCTTCAAAAGTAGAGAATGCAACTTTATAAACAGCTAACTCAACGAGATTGTATGTTAATAGTTGTAGCTAACATACTTTGTAATTTAAATATGCTCCATATAAATTCTTAGACTTCGACTTATATCGATATTATAAAGTATCTACGAAATATGTACGTACATCATAAACTATGAAGATTTTAAAGTATATATATTTGCATAGCTTATAGAGCATTCTTAAATATAACACTTATAGATTGTGTTTCCTAACACCTTGATAAAAAAAAGTTCCCGGAATAACGTCGTTAGGCGCTCCCATCGTTAGGATTGACATAAGTGTAGTCAATGATGATTAATTTTACGAACTACGATATAGCTTTAAATGAATAATAAACTTGTATTTTCCATTTTATAAATGCATTGCGGAAACTTTTTGATCAAGCTGATAAGTAATCTGCAATTGCTACGTTTCACACCTCTACTTTTATTCGATGTTTATGTTCATTGAAGAGTTTCATAAACTGCAAGATAATATTTCCAACTAAGATAACAGTTTTAAATCAGAAATTCCTGACGTGAAAACCTTGTTATACTCACTAAAATGGCAGGTATATCATAGTCGAGCACTTGTGACTGCAGACTTGTTAATTTTCCAAAATGACGTGAACATCGGTATAAGTAATTAAGAAGCAAAACAAACGCATTTCAATCGAATGAAGGCCCTCAAGAAATTAATAGTTTTGACCACTTGCTTTGCGGATTGCACAAAGAGCTTGAGCTTGAGCGCAAATTGATATTGTTTAATCTACCTGTATTGTCAGATTGTACTTTATATATATTTTTTTCTTGCAGCCTTGGAGCCGGCGTTTCCCATGCGCGATGTGACCATAAACCGCAACGTGGACGCGCATAAATTGTACGACGTGCTTGGTGAGGTGGGACGGTGAGTAGCAGAGCGAGAGCACTAGGGAGTGAGGGAGGGGGTCTGGGGTACCGGACATGCAATGCTAATCATATTGGCTACAATTCTCAGCGGCAAATTCGGCACAGTGTACAAGTGCAAGGAGAAGACGAGCGGCATCCAGCTGGCGGCGAAGTTTGTGCCGATACCGAAGCGCGATGACAAGCGGAACGTGGAGCGGGAGGTGGAGATAATGAATTCATTGCAACATCATCTCATTATACAATTGTATGCTGCATACGAATATCAGAAAATGATGTGCGTCGTCCTGGAACTGTAAGGATTCGAAAGGCACCGAATGCCGCTTCCACCTACTTATCTGTACATTTATGTGTGTGTTGAGTGTGTTGTCGTCCTCTGTGTGGTGCTCTCCTCAGCAGCACGCCACTTCTTCATAACTTTGTTGGACTTTTGTGAATGCCTTTTGCTACTTTTCTATTGTTGTTGTTACATTGTTGTGGGACACAATATCTTGCAATCAGTGGGAATGTGCATAAAATACGATTTACACGTACGCACATTATCGTAAACTAGTAAACTTCTAGCCCCCCAAAGTCCCCGGACATCACTCCACAAACACACACACACACCCACACACTCGCACAACTATAAAAGTTTGCCTTTTTTTTGTGGAAAAGAAAAACCTTAAGCAACAGGTTCGCAGCTCTTTGCAGAGTTGCTGTTTAGTTTTTTTTTGTTATCACATGTTCGCCCCAATATTAATGAAAGCTGACAAGGGTTTCGTTGCGGGACCCTACGCAATGGGCCATAAAAAGATTGGCGGCAGGTAACAACGCACTGATTAAGCAGTGACCTTGACCCACATTGCGTGCCGCAATAACGAAACTAAAGAACTGCAACGAAGAGCAGAAAGACAATAAAGTCGCTTTGCCTTTGTACAGCTTATTGTGTAGAGTCTCTTGACTAAATGAATTTTCATGCCTGAAGTGTGTCATGTAGAGTTTAGTTGTCAAGAGCAAAGCAACAACAGCAAAGAAAGTGAATAGGTATGTAAGTGAATGTCAGAGCTTATAATTGTGTAGGTCTGTCTCCCTTGTTGTACTCTTCAATTTAGACGCAGCTTTTAAGCTGCATGATCGGCGTGAGCGCGTTCACGAGACTCACGATAGAGCCGACCGCAAGAGCAATCTATGCCAGCCTACTGCATAAGAGAGCCAGCCTAAAGAGCACTCTGCGTCTTCGTATGCATGCGTAACCAGCATACTGCATAATAGAGCAGAGAGCTTTCGTATGCATGTGTGCATAACCAGCCTACTGCATAATAGAGTAGAGAGTGCACTCTGTATGTGTGCATAACCAGCCCACCACAAATATTTGTTAGTTTGGTGCAGGGTATGCAGTTATTATTGTCAGCCAGAGAACTTAATTATTTACTTGGCAACTTGTCTCACAGACTCGCATTTGTGGTCAAGTTCAGCATTGTTCGTCGAATTGCACAAAAATGGAAATTGTCTAGTTCGTCCCTAATGAAAATTGCAGTTTGCTGCTCTGTCTCTCTCTCATTCTATCTGACAAAACAAATATGAACAATGCGAGCAGAGCCACACAACAACAATATTTATTTAGATTGCCGCAGTAAAATGGGATTGTTGGACTGCCTTGTAAATATTCCATGAGCAAGGCAAATATTTCGATGTGCGTAAAGCGCATAAGTCATATCAATTATAAGTTGAAAATCGATGCCGATATAAGCTCCTCGTCCATATGAGCAGTAAAGCTCGCAGATAAGCCGATTTAGTGCAATTGCGATGAACAAACAGAAGTGAATCGACGCATCAGCTGACAATTCAATTGCTATATTACTCAGCTTTGCGTCGGGCTCGATATGCAGCTATAATCACTTCTTGACTAGCACTTTTTTCGTAGTTTTGCCGAGTAATGCGCCTGAACTGCCTGAAAATATATTTGCACTTGGTCGATGGGCCAGTTGAGAGGCATTACTCCTCCGCTTGGGTGGATGTTCATGTATTATCTGATTTTCGTGTCCTGGATACGTGGCTCTTGTAAATAACATAAATAGCTTGTTGGCGGGCAGGTAAGGCGACTAAAACGAGCCTAAACTCTAGCTCTAAGCGGGAATACTCAACTAGCTGCCCTAACTTTTGTCTCTGTCTCTGTCTTTGTCTTGCCCACCGCTTGCATGTCTGCTTCAAATGTTCTACACGTTGCTTCACTCACACCTACACTTTGCACTTCCTTAACATTTCTCTTGATTTGCGTTTCTCTTAAAGCATCGAAGGCGGCGAACTCTTCGATCGCGTGGTGGACGACGAATTCGTACTCACAGAGCGCGTGTGCCGCGTCTTCATACGGCAGGTGTGCGAGGCCATGGCCTTTATACACGGCAACGGCATTATCCATCTGGACCTCAAGCCCGAGAATATTCTGGTGCTCACGCAGAAGGGCAACCGCATCAAAATCATTGACTTCGGCCTGGCGCGCAAGTTTGATCCCGACAAGCGTCTGCGAGTGGGTTGACAGTCGACTTTAACTTATTTAATTATCAACTAATATCAATTACTTTCGCTAGGTACTCTTCGGCACCCCCGAGTTCGTGGCCCCCGAAGTTGTGAACTTTGACTGCATCTCATACGGCACAGATATGTGGAGTGTTGGCGTCATCTGCTATGTGCTGTAAGTATCTTCTATGCGACTCATCTGCAGCACGTACCAACAATTGCAGCAGCAGCAAACAGTGTGAAAATATTCATATTCAGAGCATTTAGAGCGACATTCTCTGGTTAATCTAGAAGCTGATTACCACTTGATGCTGCCACAAACATAATTAGCCACACACTTTTTTATTCTTTTTTTATTATAAAGTATCCTTTTTTAACAAGTCATGTAGTTAACAATGTAGCGCTTTACTTTTGGGATATATTTGGTAAACTAAAAATTCTTTTTAATTGTAGTCATCATTTCTATGATTAATCTCAATATAATTTAAGCAGTTTAGACACATTTCATTCGAGAATATTTTATTTTTCTTGTATTATCAATTACTCTTTTTAACAAGTCTTTTACACTTTCATTTTTGGATATATTTAGTAAGCTTAAACCCTTTTTAAGTGTAGTCAACAGTTATAGGATTAATCGGAAGTAAATACTCGTAGCTCAAGAATTTTAGCAGATCTGACAAATTTCATTCAAGAATAATTTATTTTTTTATTATAAAGTAACCTTTTTTAACAAGCCATTAAGTTAACAATAAGGCACATTACTTTTGGGATATACCTATTTGGTAAACTAAAAACCCCTTTTTAATTGTAGTAATCATTTCTATGATTAATCTCAATATAATTTATGCAGATACAAATTTCATTTAAGAATATTTAATTTTTTTTGTATTATAAATGGCCCTTCTTAACAAGTCTTTTATATAACAATTTTGCACTATCTTTATGGGATATATTTAGTAAAGTTAAACCTTTTTAAGTGTAGTCAACAGTTCTATGATTCATCGGAAGTAAATAGCTCAAGAATATTAGCAGATCTGACAAATTTCATTCAAGCGATTATGTTAACAATATAGCACTTTACTTTTGGGATACATTTAGCATACTTAAAACCATTTTTAATTGTAGTCATCATTTCAATGATTAATCAGAAATTTCATTGGATAATATTTTATTTTTTTTTTTTATAAAAATATTAAAATTTATCACTTTACTTTTGGGATATACATTTAGAAAACCTTTTATTATTGTAGTAATCAACCCTTTGATTAATCCGAAGTTAATAGCTTAAGAATCTAGGCAGATATGACAAATTTCCCACGTAAATGTTGAACATTTTCGGAACATTAATGAAGCTGAAAATTTGAAACGTTGCATTAAATAGATAACTGTTTGAGTCAAAAGTTGAGGTCGAAAGTGAAAGATTATGAATGAGTATGTTTACTTAACAGAACCAGTATGATTTATGCAGAGAAAACAGTGAAAAGAAAGCAGAATCTAAAGATAAATACCTTTTTAATCATTAGTACCAACTATCTCTAAATAATATTTGCAAATGTATTCAAAAACAGTCATGCTGCCTTTTATAGTATTACAAATCTATGAGATTCCAGTGCAATACTTTGCTTTTAATAGTTTTGCAGATCTAAGAGTTTATTTCTATCAACAGCACAATATTTCATAAACTAGTAAAAACTAGTTATTTGTATTTTTATAGTCTTGCATATCTAAGACTTGCTATCAACAGCACAAGTTAAAGTTAAAGTTTTTGCTTTTAAGAGTTTCTATCAACAGTGGAGCTAGCAGTTATTTGTAGTAATAAAGTTCACTAAAATAGCTGTAATTGTGCCCTCATTGTTAGTTCGCTTTGAAGTTGTTAGCGGTAATAGTACAATTGAAAAGACCACGCAGCAACATACTTTAATATTAATTATGTTCAGCGAGCATTTTTTATTGCTAGCTGCGGCACTTGAGAATTTAATCAGCGCCCTCCAATCGAGGAAATTGCGAAGAGTTGGCTGCAGGACTTGTGTCTGACTAATTAAAAATCTGTGAATATGGCAGCGGTCGAGAATGAAATAATCAAAGTCTTAGAAGGTGTTCTCTGGCAAACCGCAGATCCCAAGGGGCGCCACACCCCGCTGCACGCCGCCCGCACCCCGCACCCCGCAGTTGGCACCCTCGTGAGGAGCGTCAATTTAATTTAGTTAATTAAACACTGCTGCTGTGTGTTTTTTATGTGTTTATTTATTTTGTGTGCGTTGCTTTTACATTTCATGTTTATTGACTTTGCCACACCCCGCACACACACACACCCGCACACACACACACACACACGCTCACTCATGTGCAACAACAATTACAGCATCTCTGGTCTGTCGCCGTTCATGGGCGAGAACGACATTGAAACAATGTCGAACGTCACCATTGCGAAATACGATTTCGAGGATGAGTGCTTCAATGGCATCTCGCCGGAGTGCCTGGATTTCATAGCCAAACTGCTGGTGAAGGACTTGAGGTGCGTTTCCCCTAATTAGTGTCTAGCCATAACCAGGCCAGCAGCTTTTAATCAACCAAATGTCGCTCCCCCTACCCCCCTCCCCCCGTGCAGCACCCGCATGACAGCCGCCGACTGTGTGAAGCACAAATGGCTGCAGCAGCGTCCCGCTGCCACGCCCAACACAACAATAGCCAGGAGCGCCTCGGCGCGCCTCAAGTCGCCGCTGGTCTCCGAGTCCTCCGAGGAATCGACGGAAACAATCGAGGAAGCCGATCTGGATGACGACGACGACGAGGACGACGAGGATGCTGAGGATGAGGATGCGGCGACCGAGGAGAGCGAGGAGCTGGCACAGTTATGCAGCACACACGACCTGCAGGTGAGTTGAAGCAGTGAGCCAGCTAGCCAGCCAGCCAGGCAGGGCGCATTAATCAAGACTTGAATGCTCGCACACTCACACAGAACAAAGAGCTGGATGCCACCAAGGATAACCTGAAGAATTTCATAGTGCGCTGGGAGACGCACCCGAACAGTCCGTACGTGTTCGACGTGGAGGGGAATGTGATAGCTCCGCTGAACGAGACCAGTTATCCGCATCCGCGACGCGCTCACGGCGCCGACAGCATCTCCTCATCCCGAGGTGAGTACTGCCTCGGGGGCGGGGGCGGGGCAGGCTCCCAGCGGCAGCGCGACCGCCACGCCCTCATCCACGGCAAGTGAGAGGAGCCGAGCGCGGGGCAATCACGACCAATTTGTAAATTACACAATTAACTTGATAACTAATTGTTGTTCGCTTTACTTCAACGAGAAGCGCCGAGAGGGGCTCACTCTCACTCTCACTCCCACTCTCTCTATCTATCTCTCTCTGTCCCTCTCGTTCGTTCTCTCAAACTGTTAATGTTGTGTTTTAACATGAAATGTTAATCAGCTATCGTGTAATTATGTTGTATGTGTGTGAGAGAAAACCAAGCAAAAGAGCATGTCAGCAAAAACAACAACTACAAAGTTGTTTACCACCTAAGTGTAACCGTAGCTTTAAGCGCACTCAGGCGAGTGCCACCTACTCTACAATCTATATACTATATAAATTAACCCGATTGGACTAGTTCAGTAAGTCGCATAGCGTTTCTGACACTGTGATAAAGACAGACGAGAGTAATACCAAAATATACTTACTTCAATTTGAAATACTGCAAAACCAACATTCGTTTAAACTCAATCCAAGCACTTCACACATTCCAATCGATCCCAACAACAAGCAGAACACAAGACTCTCTCTCTCTCTCTCTCCTAACCTAGTTCGAGTTTAGCTCAGCACCTAGCCACAGTTTCTCAAAGACCGGACAAGGTAAGCCCCCCACAAACTATTAAAGAACCAAGCAAAAACACAAAATTCGAAAAGTTGCCGTCACTAGAGAGATCATTCCATTCGAACACGAGTCTCATGCCCTAACTACTCAGCTCATTTACACTTTACATCCTGGAAATCTCCAGCAAGAGGTATTTAACCACTGTGAATGTCCTTAAGGGTTCCGCAAACCAAAAAACTTCCGCGCTGTTGCTAATCAGAAAATGCGAAGAATGAGGAGATGCGATAGATTACTGACTGCATTCAAAGTAGATGCTTTATAAAAATATGTGACTTTAAATTTAGATGCGACGCAAAGTAAAAATATAACATTTGAATATGAAATCAATGAGCTAATCAGAAAATTTAAGGAAATGCGAGAGAATATTGGCTAACTGTAATCAAACTTAAATCAGAAAGATCAAAGTAAAGTTGAATAGTTTTCAACTGACAAGTAGTATTTAAACCAAAATTAAAGCCACTATAAATCGCATTTAAATATACTTTATGTGTATTTAAAAGTTCTGGCAACCAGTGTTGTTAATCAGAAAATGTGAGAAAATGTCCCACATAATTGGCTTATTGTAATAAAATTTGAATCAGAGAAATTTAAGTTGTAGATAAATTTAAATTTAATTGCTTCTAAAAAGGATTCAAAATGAAAATTCCAATAATAATAACAGTTCAAGCGATGGTCATATTATATTATGTGTCAATTTGTCACAAATCATTGTGATACACACAATTGGCTAAATGTAAATAAATTTTAATTAGAAATTGAAGCCACAATAAATCGCACTTGAATATAGTTTGCATGACCTCTAAACTGCCACAAATCACTGTTGCGAAAAAGAACATATGATTAAATACTCCACACAATTAGATGACTGTAATCAGATTTGAATCAGAGACATCAAGTTAGTTAGTTGTTAACAAAAATATTTAAATTTTGTGGCTTCCTAGAATATTTCAAATAAAAAGTAAAAAAAAAATAATAAAAATTCAAGCCATGGTAAATCGTATTTGAATATACTTCACGGTGATACAAATCACTGTTGCAACCCACAAAATTTGAGAAAATGCTGCACACTATTTTGCAGGGTATGATCAAATTTAAACAGAAAACTAATGTAGTTGAACTGCAAAGATATGTTACAATAACACAAATTAAAGCCATTCATACGTTACGCGTACTTAAAAGTGAAACAAATCCATGTCAAAATGTCAATGTTAAGAAAATTTGAGAAAATGCTCTGCACAATTGGCTGACTTTAATCAGAAAATACAAATATAAAAAATTTAAGCGATGGTAATTGCATTTACGTGTTCTTAAAAATGTCACAAATAACTATTGATAATCAAAAATTGTGGGAAAATTATCCACACAATTAGTTTACTTAAAATTTAATCAGAAAAAGAAAACTGGTTTTAGTTGATAATTAGAAATACCTAATAATAGCAAAATTTAAGCCATAATCATATTTACATATGAGAAAAAGAAAATGGTCAAAAATGATTTACATAAACAAATTTGAATCGAGAAATCGAACAACATTTTTAGTCTGCACGTAGTTAAATTTCTTTGCTTATAAAAGCAAAAACAGACTGTTATCAAGTTTTAATTAGAGAAATGGGAGAACATTTTTAATAATATACTAAAAATTCATGTCATTTGAATCAACACAATTAGTTAACAGTACTTAAAATAGAATCAAAGGAATCTTGCAAGATTTTTAATCATTTGCTTCTCAAAAAGGGTTTCAAATTAGAAGTATTTGAATAATGAAAATAAAGTAACATTTAAGCCACTATAACTGCCATTATCCACACAATTAGTTAAATGGAATCAAAATGTAATCAGACACATCTAGGAACATTTTTAATCTGCAGTATTTAAATTTATTTATTTTTGTTTTTTATATACATTTATTAAGTAGTTTAACCAGTCCAAGCACTATAGTATCATAACAACACATTACGGGAATATGTCATACAGACATAAATTTACTTGCTTCCTAAATACTTTCAAATGAAAATTAATAATATTAACAAAAGTCAATCCACTATAAAAATCATTTGAATAAACTTTACATTATCCACACAATTAGTTAAAAATTGAATCAGAGAAATGGATGGACATTTTCTATCTTGAAAATTTCTAAAAAGATTTAAAACGAAAAGTAAAAAGGTAAACTAAATTCAAGGCACTATAAATTCACTTTGAATACTCTTTAAATTATGCCCAATTGGTTGATTGTACTCAAAATTAATTCTGAGGAATTTAGAGAAAATTGATTCACTTCTAAAAAGGGATTTAAATGAAAAATTAATAATATAAACAAATTTCAAGCCACTATAAATTCCCTTTGAATGTTGCTAAAATAATCCCCACAATTAGTTGACTGTACTCAAAATTGAGTCAGAGAAATCAGGGAGCATTTTTAATCTCAAAGTAGTTACATTTATTTGCTTCCTAAAAACTTTCAAATGAAAATTAGGAATATTAATAAAAGTAAAGTCACTATACTAAAAATTTTAATAAACCTAAAATTATCAACATAATCAGTTGAATGTAGGCACATTTTTAATCTGCAAAATCTAAAAAGATTTGAAATGAAAAGTAATAATATGCTTAAAATTATCCACACAATTAGTTGACTGTACTCAAAATTGAATCAGATAAATCATGCAACATTTTTAATTTACAAGTAGTAGTAATAAAATAATTCAAGCCACTTCAAATTCCATGATAATAATATGAATAATATTAGCAAAAGTCAATCCTCTATAAAAAATTATGCAAATACACTTAAAATTATCCACACAATTAGTTGAAAGTAACCAAAATGGAATCAGAGAATTCTATTGTGGTTTACAATGAAAAGTAATAATATAAACGATATGCAAGCCACAATAAATTCAATTTCAAATTATCCCCACAATCAGTTGACTGTACTCAAAATTGAGTCAGAGAAATCATGGAGCATTTTTAATCTAAAAGTAGTTAAATTTATTTGCTTCCTAAAAACTTTCAAATGAAAATTAATAATATTAATAAAAGTCAAGTCACTACAAAAAACCATTTTAATAAACCTAAAATTATCAACACAATTAGTTAAATCTGCAAATTTTTAAAAAATTGAAAATGAAAAGCAATAATATGCTTAAAATTATCCACACAATTAGTTGACTGAATCAGATATTCAATACAATTTCAAAATTATCCCCACAATCAGTTGACTGTACTCAAAATTGAGTCAGAGAAATCATTAAGCATTTTGAATCCGAAAGTAGTTAAATTCGCATCCAGAAAAGGATTTTAAATGAAGAGTACTAATTAACAAATGATAACTCACATTTCCATGTACGTCACGTTAATCTAATAACCATGCTCAATAGTTCTCGAGTGAGAGCCATGGGCAGTGTGTTGTCTGGCGGGGCTGCCTCGATCCATTACTAACTCCGGCGAGCAGATTGTTCATCAGCATGAATGTGTGTGTCTGTCTGTGTGTAGCGACGAGAAACCGTTTGGAATTGAATTTGAGACTCCTCTGCTAACAGCACTCACCCAGCACTAACCCGTATGTGTAGCTGTAGTCTCTGTGTCCAACCGCTCACTAAGCGCCATTGCAATGCTTTTCCAGTTTGCTCGCCCTCGCCCTGCGAGTCGATAGCCACGCTGATAGACGACGAGCCGACGGCGGCCGAGCTGCAGTCAGCCGCCAGAGAAGAGGACGAGTGCCGCAGCGCAGACAGCCCCGCCTCGGCGGCCACCACGCCCATCAACGAGTCGCGCGAGAAGCTCTTCCCCATGGGCGGCGCGGCAAGTGCGGCAAGCACGCCAGGTGGCGGCACGCCGACGCCGCAGCATCTGTTCAACGAGCACTTCGACGAGTTCTCCGGCAGCGAGTCGAGCGCCCAGCAGCAGCGCAGCATGAAGAGCTACCTGCACACGTTCGACCGCCGCAACTCGGACACCACGTACCTGCTGGGGCGGCGCAGCTCCGGGGAGCGCGTCAACCTGGCGGACGAGATACGCAAGCTCTCCGACCACCTGCTCATGCTGGCCGAGATCAACACCAAGCTGGGCGACAACAGTCCCAACCAAAGCAGCGTTGCGCCCAAGGCCAGCCAGGAGAGCAGCAAGTGTGCGAGCAGCAGAGCGACTTCGCGTGGCCAGAGCCAGACCAAGGCCAGCCCGCTATCCGTGCGCCTGCAGCAGTCGATTGAGGAGACGCCCAAGCTGAGCAACGGCGGCAGCGAGCACTGGGCAACGCAGAGCACGCTGCGCAGCAAGACGGCAGTGAGCACCATGAGCACCTCGAACGTGAAGAGCAGCAGCAGCAGCAGTAGTTCGCATGTCCAAATCACTTCCAGCAACTCCGCCTCCGCGTCCACTTCAGCCAGCCAGCTGCTGGCGGAGTCGGCGAGCAGTCGACGGGCCAAGTTCCGCATCAACCAGATGAGCCGCGACGTGCCCGTGGGGCTGCCGGACACGCACCAGACGGTGAACCTCGAGGAGGCCGCCAACACGACCAAGGACTGCCTGCTGCACCTGCTCGAGAAGTACAACGAGACAAAGATCCGCAATCCTGTTGGTCGCCACCAGAGCATCAGCGTCGACTGGCACGTCAGCGACAACCTCGAGTATCGCTCCATGAGCTCCATCAACGCCTTCTTCCAGCGCCACAGCAACACCAGCGGCGGCCAGCACGTGCGCCACATCCAGGCCCAGCTCGAGGAGAAGGCGACGGGGAAGTAACAGCGTAGCAAGCACACACACCCACACACCCCCACACACACACACGCACACATATGTATATAAACTCAGCATAATTTGTGTAATATACGCCCCCGATCAAACCAATGACAACTCTCAGCCACACGACTTGTGAATCGCCGACAAAGCTTGCAACGCTCCTGCTTGCAACGCTCCAATCAAATTATTTATGTACTCGTCGTAAGTAATTACCGTAATAAATTATTGAAATACACTTTCCAGTTGCATTTTCATCAATGGGATTTAGTGGGAATCACCAAAGGAAACAAATACACAACTATGAGTAGAGGTTTTATTAGTGCATTTTAGTCACGGAAGTCTAAAATTTTGTACAAACGATCATAGGAAATAAACACACAATTCTGCATGGAAGTTTGAATTGTATTGAGAATAATAAGAGGAAACAAATAATAGTAATCTGATACTACCACACACTAAATTGCTTGTTCGTCAATGAAATATAAAATGTTTCATCATTAAAGTCTTGAAGTTAAAAGGAACAATACTAATAAATAAATAATAATATGAAATAAATATATATCAAAGTCTAAATCAGAATTGAAATCATCATAGGAAATAAATAATAGTATATAATTCTGAGTGGAAATATGAATATTATATTTACGTCATTGTGTACGAATAATAATAGGAAATAAATAATGATAATCTGATAGTTAAGTCATTATTGCATTTTCATTACTTAACTATAACATTTAGTAGACTTCATAAATAATAATAATACGATACCTAAAATCATTAAAGCATTTTCATCGCTGAAGACTAAAATATAGTTGGACAATTACAGTAAATAAATTTACATTTCTGAGTAGAAAAGTATTATTATTGCATATTTATCAATCGAGTCTAAAATAGGCATAATCATAGAAAGTATTAAGAATAGGAAATAAACACAAATTTCTGTCCATATTTTATTATTTCATTACTGGAGTCTAAAATTTAATGGGAATATTCATAAGAAATAGATTTTAATAGAGACTTCAAAGAAGTATTGTTATTGCAATAATAATAGGAAATAAATAACAATAATCTAATACTTCCACTCATTATTTAATTTTCATTGGTGAGGATTACAATTTTGTAGAAATAATAATATAATATAAATATACAATTCTTAGTGAAAGTATCATTACATTTTCAGCATTGAATTGCAAAAATTTAATAGGAATAATAACAGGAACAAATATATTTACAACAGCTGCCTAAATCGAATAACTAAGCTAATATGTCCAGAGCAAAATCATGAGAAATGAGAATGAGAAATTTGTGCAGAGCTTCTTCTGTTACTGCAGCAGCATTTGATCAGGTGACATACACACATACGCAGGCGAACATGTTTAGCAAACGTTGTAGAGCAACTTAGCACATTCTCCTTCTCTTTAGTTTCTCGCTCCCACATGTAGAAGCGCTCGCGCAAATGCAAATGTCAGCAGACAGTTTGGTCACGCTGGTAGTGCGTTACAGAGCTGTAAGAGCTCGGCTATTTAAGGCTTTGTACGGTGCTGTTGAATTGCTACAACAGCAGACGAGGCCAAGTGCACAGAATCATACACACATTAACAGCTTTGAAAGCTGGGCGATCTTTGTGAAGCTCTCCTGTGCGACCACATTACAGATTCGCCCACCTTATTTTGTGGGCGCCACGAGTAGACACACACACACACATGCATTTCGCCAGTATTCACGCAGATTTTTGCCACAGTTACACAAATCGACTACCAGACGTTTAACAGCAGCTGGCTCTGTTAATGCTTTGCAGCTTAGCATAGCTGTTAACATAGCATATTAAATTCTTTGCAAGCTGGAAAGCTGCTGCGAGAGTTGCAGCAATGTTATGGTTCTACATCAACTAAAATCAGCAAACGAAGCTGCGGCGCAACTGTTCTACTGTCTAGAGATCGGTTATAAAAATGTTATTAAAATATAATTTAATGTTTACACATTCCAATTCGTTTTGGATTTTCCAATAGTTAAACTTGCCGCATCTCTTAAATGAGAGTTCAAATTTTAGTCCATACTTGCCACAAAGAAACTGAATAACTGAATCAAACTACTTACTGTTAGTATAGCAAAAGGCAGGAATTAAGCTACTACAAAATGAAAAACAATTTTATTGAAAACAAAAATCAACGTTTTAAAATTACAAATTTAAGCTACGCATAAACAAATACGTCTACAAATTAGCAACAACATAGAAATGTAATTGTATGAAATATAGTATATATGCACGTGTATAAATCGGCCAATTCGCTGGCTAGTTGAATCGAATGAATTTGTGCAGGTGGTAAAAATATGTTGGAGTAGTTAGTTTCTTGTTTGTATTTGTGTTTTGTTGATTGTTTTTTTATTGAAGTATGAGTTTGTAGAATTATGCACACAGTATGAATTATATGTATAAATATATTTAGTGAATACTTTGGATTTTATTCTAACGCTACGCTTACAACTAGGATGATCGTGTAAATGTTATTCAATAATATAGGCTCTGCCTACGTATATAATATTTATAATTATATAATGGATATTATTTATAGCATTTGTACATGATAGTTAGGCAAAAGAGCTCTCGTGTTTTTTTGCCAAACAAAGAGCAATTTTCCAGTTGAGATGTAAGAAATTTGCAATTCACGAGCCATTGGGAATTCAACTAAAAAATAATCAATTTCCAAAAGCACACAAATTGGCAAGAGTTGGTAAGTTTTAGACTTATTTCATAGGGTGTTCCACTGGTCGAATTAAGGACATTTGTTTTGGCAAAACCACAAAAACAATTACAACAATAAGCTCAACAATTTGAATAAAGCTTATTATATAGAATAGTTTTAGCACCTGCGTGACAAAATTCAACGCAACTCTGCTCGGAAATATTCCCATATTTAATATATTAAAAAAGAGTTGGGGAATTTGGGAAGTAAGCAGAGTGACGTCAAGTTTTGTGGGGCAACAAATTTTACGCACAACCACAAAATAGTTGTGAGTAGAATTTACAAAAGGGGAATTTACATATTTTATAGGAATTTGAATTTCATGGTTAAGGATTTTTCAAAAAATTTGTGTGTGTCTAAGTTTGTATAGTTGTTGGTTGTGTTGGTTTTGTGTTGGGTTGTGTGGTGTTAAGAACTAATCACTTAGTTTATGGCATTTCTCACTAGAGAAATCTAAAAAGTTTCATTTAGCTCGTACTTAGCATGTTATATGTATAATATAGTATATATAATATAGAGTTAGTAGCTATTTTGTTCTATCGCTACTACCGATGCGTAGTAGCCAGCATTAATCTAGTAATGTTAATATTCGCAACTTTCGCCCTTGCACTGCACAGTAATTTTTCGCTTAATTTAAAATATTCACTTAGCGCTCTACAATGGATTGAATGTAAAAAATCGAATCTTCGCAGTGACTTAAAAAATAAAACTAGAAATTGCAAGTGAGTTGTGTTGTGTTGTGTTGATTTGATGATGGATGTGTGTGTTGGTTGCAACCAGTTCTCGACATTGCTTAATATTATTTGGTACGTGGCAGCACAACCATTCAATTGTTGCGCGGACGCTTCAACAAGCTGCCAAAGTGGGCTCCAATGCTGGCGCTACTGCTGCTGCTGCTGGAGTGGGAGCCGGAGCTGGTTCGCATACGCTTGGAGGGTGAGAGTTTCTTTGGCGCCTGTGCCAGACGCTTGCGTTCCTTCATGTACTCTGCAAAAGAACAAAACGTTTGGTTATTTGTCGCACTCAATGGATTGGGATTAAAGTCAGCTGGCAGAGCAGGCTCGTCTAGGATGATGAATGAACAGCAGGCGCCGCCTGTTTTTGCACATTTTGATTTTCGAATTGTGGCACGTGGCAGGGGCACTGCCAGGGGTTGCTGCACAAGGGTAGCAGACAGGCGGCAGACAAACCACCCGATTCAGGTAGCGCGTCGTGCTGATCACCGCACGCCAAGTGAGCTAAGCGCAGCAGTGGATGTTGCATACATAGCTGCATAAATTACACGCCCCGTCGCCGCCTGGGCAGCCTACAACAAGGCTTGACCTAGGCAACCCGCTGGCGATGCGGGCTGACCAGAGCAGAGCTGGCACTTTTTTACAATGTTAATCGCTATGCAAAGTGACTAAGGAACCTACAAAAGCAATCAGCGGCAGCCACTGCTGATAGCGGCTCATTGTGTGTGCGTGTGATGCAGTTGCTCTCGGTCTCTATTGTCGCTGTGTCTGCTTATAATGAGGTCAACCGATGGCTGGGCTGCGCCTGGCACATCTGTTAACATTCACAGAGCGAGCCCGCATGCAACGATCGCATTGGGAAATCAACCCCCGCGACGCAGGCGCAGACGCAGACGCAGGGATGTTGCGTGCATTGACTCCCGGAGGGGGGAGAACAAAACAGCTGCAGGCAGCTCCGACTTGTGTAACCCAACCCCATCCTTAATGAAATCACATAAAAACAGAGCTAATTACATATGTGCAGTTCGATTGAAAGAACCCATAATTTTGGTTTTCAAAGCGATCAACGCCCACGCAGAGTAAAGGGTGCACCACTGAAAGGCTTTAGCATAGACCCCAATAATTAGGGACAGATATTGCTGAGAACAAATGTTTTGCTTCGAAAGGCTATCCAGTAACACTGATTTAAAGGCAAGCTTAGGAATTGATGAATCGTGGATTTGGAAGGAACATTCTCTATTAATTAGTAAGCTTACTTTTGGGAAACTTATTGTACGTTAATGTAAATTTAATAGAAGTGAAATGTTGTGCGTTTACCCCTAGGAATATAGTCTAAAAATTGAATATGTAATTAAAGTGAGTTTCCCAAAGAGTAACCATTTGATCAATATGGTAAAATAATCGAAAATAACGTGACCCACCCTCAGCTAAGAGCTCAATGTAGTTGTCGCTGTGCGCTATGGGAATTGGTAACGTTCGAAGTGCAATCAGGCGCAACGCTGGGAAAGGACAGGCTTCGCTGGCTGCTTTGATCGGGCGTCATGGGAGAGCACTCACCTGTGATTTTGGGCTGGCGATTGCGCTGCTGCGTCGAGTAGCAGGACGATGAGGAGGAGGAGGAGGCGGTCAGAGCTGCGGCAGACGTCGAGGCGGCCAGCTGCAGCGACTCGTCGTACTCGCTGTCCGTATTCGAGTCCAGCGACGAGTTGGCCAAGTTCTCGCGATCGGCACGCTCGTTCAGCAGCACATCCATGTCGCTGGGCGTCGCAGAGGCGTTGGCGCTGGAGCTGGTGCGCATGTGGGCAGCACGGGTGAGTGTGTACATCTGGGGTGCATAGGTCGACTCCTGGGAGCTGACGCGCTCCCAGATGAAGCTGCCGTTCGTGACCAGTGGACGGTCGGCACGAAAGTCGAAGCCCCACTTTTGTGTGGCCACTTCCTGATGACGCTCCAGCTCCGCATTGAATGGTCTATCGATGGCAGTGAGGAGGAGAACATTGAATTGGCCGTTGCTGCAGTTGCAAATGCAATTTGTACTCACGTTTTGGTGTCCACCAGCTTGGTAGGCGCCGAACCAAAGAGGTTGCGCTTGATGCGATCCAAGTTGCGAGTGACGCCCGGACTGCCACTCATTTTGCAGAGTTCACTCAGCACCGGGTTGAACACGCGTGCACTGACCATGCTTGCACAGTTGCTGTTTGAGTTGTGTTATATTTTTTTTGCTGTTTGTTATTTCTCTGCGATGCGACGCAGTTTTGCTGTCTGTGCTTTGGCCACTTGTTTGCGAATAGCACAACCAAGTGGAAATGTCAAAATTTTCGCGCCAAAACTTTGTTTTTTTGTGCTCGCCTGTACGTATTTCGCTGCCCAGTGCAAAGAGGGGCGAGCTCACCAACAAATACACGCACACACAATACGCTAGTCTCCAAATCGCGTTGACTTGACAGTACTTCAGTGTATGGGAGTGTGAGTGCTTGTGTGTGCGCAAGCAGCAACTGAGCGCAAACGTTTGTTAGTGTGGAGCTCGCTCACAGTGTTGTTGCAATCCCACTCAGTTTTGTGCTTCTGCGTTTTTAACATTCGCTTTTCAAGTGAAATTTGTTGTTTTTGCAGTCGATTTGTTTAGAATTCTGATATAAACAAATTCGTTTGCTTTGCTTATTATATCTGAGCACTTTTAATCAGTGATTTTCACTTTTCGTATTGTATGACCACAGAAAGCCACTCACTCAAACCAAAAAACTGACGAGTTGAGCACTGAATTGACTCCCCAACAACAGTCGTATTCGATTTGCGTTTGCACTTCAACTGTTTATATTGTTATTTTGTTCAGCGCACTATTGTCATTTACAACTTGGAATGTTGTAAATCTTTATATATTTTGTAATTCACGTCTTGGTAAAATATTTCATTTAATTGCTGTGACGTAAAATATGCAGTTTTAACGCACTCTCGAACCTAACTCAGCGAGCAGAAAAACACAACTGAATAAGACTCAACGAACGAAACACCGTTGTTAACCAAATGTGATATTCATCTTCGCTCTTCTACGCTCTCAGAGAGCGCACTTTTACTCTCTGTCTCGTTGATATTCCACTGATGCGCAGTCCGCACATTTTACGATTGAGTGTGTGAGTTTCACAGTGTAACGCTAGCTATAAATAGCTTGAAAACAGTCAAAAGTGGCAGGGAGACAGCAATTTCTCGCCAGCCACTTCTGACGGCCAGCACTGATGTTCTCTCTCAGAGCGTCTGACACTCACAAGCGAACGTATAGAAAACAACCACAAAATGAAACGTCAAACAACCACCGCAGCGTTGCCGTACAACCAATGCGTAGTCAGTCGACGCAGCAACCCTCGATATAAAGCGATCGAAGGCAGCGTGATGCAGAGAGTTGTGTTTACAACTACTCTTTCTAAAGCTGAGAACTTACAAAAAAGCAAGAATTTCTACATGTCATGATAAGTGTTAGTATACGCTGTAATTTTTTAACCAAAAAAAACAAATTAGACAAGCTCAAGTTTCCCAAAAGTAATTAATAGATAGCTTATACATACTCGTTGGTATATAAAAAATGCTCGATAAGAACATCCACTAGTCGGAGTGCGCCGATCGAGTGTTGTTGCTGGCCCGGTTGGAGCTGTACTTTTGCTGCGTGTGATGAGTAGATAAAAATGTTTCAGCTTCGGTTTGTTTAACCTGAAACTGGATTTTTTGTGTAGTTGCCACGAAGTGGCTCAAATTGAATTTGGGGCAATGCAGACATACATTTTCACTTTCCTACCGTGGCTTGGGGCTGTAGTGAAACGCCGAAAAGTGCAGTAGGACGACCGAAATAGAGTGTAAAGATAAAAGAAGATTTCTAGTCATTTGGCTTATTACCGTTACCCGCCGTAGAAATTTGAAATACAGAAATTTCCCAAGCTTAGCAGTAGTAGCTTTATAAATGTGCAAAATCGTAAAAAATTAAATTACACAGAATAAAGGTAATAAAATAGGATTTATGTTGTTTGCACAAATGCAATTAAAGTGCATAAAACGCGAATGTAAAAAGTCACAGATCGGTTCAAAACTAAAGACATCATTTGGACTTCAACAAATAAAGGAATGAATAGAAGAAAAGAAAAAATGCTTGGGTTTTCCTACAAAAAAAACGAAAATAATTAAAACCGTGCCTCGAGTGCAATCACCCCAAAAAGACAGCCAGGAAACGATCTACCGATCGATTAGGCAGCCAAGTCTCGATTTTGACTCGACTCCTTCCCTTTGCCTTATTCCCTATTCCCAATGCGAGTGGCAAGCGCTAAGCAGACACACCGCAGAGTCTGTTTATGGGACACACCCCTCAGAAACCGAACACTGAAGAACAAAAAAAGAAACGTAAATTTACACACTTTTTAACAAATTTGAAAATTTCTGCCGGCAGTCATGCCTGAAACATAAACAACTCAAGAGATCCTGCACATGGGCATCATTTCATCGATTCATGTGGGGGGTAGCGAGTTCGTGATCCCTTTAAGTAATTTCCTCAAGTCGCGGATGTCGTGAAAATATATATGGGTTGCATTTTGCTGTGTAAACACACGGAAAAAAGGCGTCGAATTGAGGAGGAAAAATACGGTTGCTAACCTAACAATGGGGTGTACTTCAAGTGGTGCTCTTAATCCTTTATAAGGGCATGCCCATAAAAGGATTGCCCAACAGTGGAACGTGCGGGTATTTTGAAGCCTATTTGTTCATCAATCGATATAAGCCTATAATGCTGGTTGCACGTCCACGTAACCGAAACTTGGACTTATCAACGCAGATATGACAATAATTGGACGCTGATACAGCGATCAACGTCTTAGGCCTCAATAGAGTATACCTAAAATTGAACAGATAAGAGCTTAACGCGTAGTTTTATAGCTCAAACCTTAGTCAGGCATGATAAGATCTCAAGTTGAAGGTCGCCATTGTGAGCACAAATACACCATTATCAGAAAGTCTGTGGAAAACCCCAACGGAGAGTTTCCACTCTGCATAAAATATACGTTACACTCATTTGAAATGCAACGCGCCTTATCGCGCAGAGCGGAACATAAAATCAACAAACACCCCCCGAACCCGAACCGCCGCGGCGTTGCAGCGAGATATGATATGCTACTAAAAACGCGACTCAGTATAGCCACGTGTTCTACGAAGTGTTCAGCTCAGCGTGACAGACCAAGTAACGTACCAAATTGTATAAGATATATTCCATATATAGCGGTCTGTGCCACTAAGGAAATTGGCATAAAATTGTTCAGCTCACGAACTGTGACCGCAAGCCCAACTCGAGCCGAGATACTTACTTGCTCGGGGCAGGTGCGCTATGGTTAAGGATATTTTCGTGGCCGAGCCCATAACGTAGCGGAAGTGCTCTCGATAGGGAGTGAAGAAGTGAAACAATCTATGGGAACAAATAAATTATAAAATATATAAAAAATTATAAATTATTAAAAGAATTCTTGAGCAATTAAAACTCCTGAGAAGAAAGTAACAAACGGAATTTCGATTGTAACTTAATTTCAAATGAAGTATTAGTTTACTTAAAAGATTAGCAATGAGTTATGCAGTCAATTAAGTCTCATATACATTTGTATTAAATGCAACCTTCAACAATTTTTTGAGCTATTGAAACTCTTGAGAAATAAGTACAAACAGAATTTCGAATAATTAACTACAACTTAAAGATTTGCTATAAGCTTGGCATTCAACCAGGTCGCATATACATTTGTATTAAATGCAATTGAAAGAAACGTTCAACAAAACCTTGATCTTTTAAATCTCCCGAGAAAAGTAACAAACAGAATTACAATTATAACTATAATTTTCATAAACTGTCATATAATTAAGAAAGCATTTGTAAAAAACTATGCATATGCTAAAAGATTAGCAATACGTTATCTATCCAATCGTTTATATATTTGTATACTAGTCTGAGGATTTTGTTAAAACATTCTTATATTTTCTTTTCGAATAATACATGTGATTTTTCAAAATTTCAATTATTTCTTCAGCTAAATAAAATGAGCAACAATTTAAATTGTATTAAAAGAATTGTATGTTTTACACTAATTGTGATTACTTAGTTTCCCAATCCAATTCAATAAGCGTTATTTTAATATTAGATCTGCATAAAATATCAGTGTCCATCGTCTTCTCTATAAGTACAGTTGTATTCAAAGGCATTTGTCAATGTTTCTCAAAGATCTCATTCTGTAAGAAGTGTGATCCCTATCTAAACGCAATCTTCACAATCGTTGATCTGAGGACCCAAGGTAAATGACCAATTATTAATATTGCAGCCAAATCCCCGTCGAGGACATTTATAAATGACTTTGGTTCAACGTTGTCTTATTTGGACAAATTGTTTGCGGTCAAGTCGGTTTGTTTGACTGATAGTTTTGTGCACATTGGCGAGAAATGTTAAGTACATTATTGATGGATTTCAAAATGCAATGCAAATAAGGAGCGTCCAATAATATATATTTATGCAAATATTTAGGCAAACAAACAGAGCAGTTAAATCCTTTGGCTACTGTGCTACGACTGTCGGCTAATGGCTCGCACAATCATCAATCAAGGGAGGCACACACACTTGTGCCGACCTCAGGATATACTTCGCTGTGCACACATATATAGCCAGATAACTGACTGGTCAGACAAACGAAATGACAACTCATTTTATTGGAACAACTACTGGTAGATAAATACGCGGAGGGACGGAGAGGGATGCAAAGGTGGCGTGTTTTCCTGGTAAACGCGTGCAAGGAAAACTCGTTTTATCTGAAGTGGAAATTATAAATATTTATGGAAATGCTCAGCCTACAAAAAAAAACTGAAAAAAAAACAAACAAAAAGAAAACGCAGAGGCATAGAGAGTGAGCTCCCAGTTGGAATCTTTTCGAATAGATGTGCGTGTATCTCAGCCTCGCTGTATCTTTGTATCTCTGCTCTGAACTATTTGAACAGCATATCAGTGGCTAGAAGTCAAGCTGTGACTCTGCACCTACCCCAAAAATAAACTCATTGGATACAAAGTGCATATAGTAAAGCGATTCCATCAAGCATGCTGGTGACTGTATAAATAATCGTAAAACGCATTTATGACTCTGATTGGTGGGAATCAAGAATCTTGGTTGGAGCTGCCAGAGAGCAGAGCAACGGCTAACAAATCCTGTGAGGAACGAAAACAGGTTGAGCAACGCCAGGCAACCGATGAGCAAGAAGAAAACGCAGGCAGGCAAAGCAGGTAGAAAGATTGGGGCAGTCAATCACAACAACGCCGCGGAGTCGCAGACAAATTTATTAGAGGGATCAGAGCGTGACCCTTTTTCTTGTAGTTTTTTCTTGGTTTTATTTTTGTTCGTTTTTTATTTTGTGACTATTGGGAACCAAACGAATGCAACCGAACCGAATAAAACAGAACGTAGAACACGTGTGAGCGTGGAGTTTGATTTCTTCTTCGTGTGTTCAGGCCGCGTCGACGTCCATGGCCTCGCTGCCGTCGCAAGATCGTGTGTCCCACAAGCCGTACTTCTTGCCCACGTTCTGCTGCCACAAACGCAGGCCGCCACTGTCCGCGGACGAGGCGAAGACCTCGCCGTCGGGACTGTACCGGACGCAGCGCACCTTCTCCTCGTGCGCCACAAAGCTCTCCAGTATCTCGCCGGTGGCGTAGTCGCACTTGTACAGAAAACGATTGCTGCCCGCGCACACAAACGTCTCGCGCTGTGGATGCAGCGTGGCGCTCAGCAGCCGTGCCGGCAGCTTGAAGTGGCCCAGCACCTCGAAGCGATCCACATCGATGAACACAATGCTGTGGCCGTAGGCAATGGTCACAGTGCGTCCATCGCCGCACAGCTCCAGCGTCTTGGCGTGATGCGGCAGCGAGATGGAGTGCGTCTGCTGGCCAGTTCTGCGGTCCCACAGCCGCACGGAGCGATCGTGCGAGGAGGAGAGCAGTGCGGCATCCTCGCGGCAGAAGAGCACGTTGCGCACGCCGCGCGTCAGCCCGCGAAACACTGTGGGCTCGCAGGGATTGCCCACGTTGTACAGATACAGTATGGTGTCGCAGGTGTGATCGTACTTGCGGTCCGCACAGCCCACAGCCAGCCAGGCGGAGTCGCCGCTGACGGCCACACTGCGCACCGGCGACTGCAGCATGATCTTCAGCATGTGATTACCGTCGACGGCGTTCCAGATGCGCGCCGTGCAGTCCTCGCCGCCGGTGGCCAGGCGCGTGGCGTCGTGGTTGATGGCCACGCTGAGCAGTGCGTCGCCGTCCTTCTCGAAGGTGCCCACCCAGTCGCCGGTGTCGCCGTGGCGCAGCATCGACAGGCCGTCGTGGCTGGCCGTCGCCAGGTAGTAGCCCGAGGCGCAGATCTTGCTGAAGGCCACATCGACCACGTCCCCCTTGTGGCCATAACAGTCCACCGGCACTTGCAGCAGCTTCGACATTCTCGCTTCAATTTCTCTCTCGACTCTTTTTTTTTTAGTTCGCTGACTGGAATTGTTGCACTTTGCTCGATTTAGTACGACTTCCTTGCGCCTTGTGTTTAGTTTATCGCATTGTTTTTCTTTCTCCTCGACAATCAATCGAAATTTGGCTTAAATACTCTTAAAATCATGGCATGCTGCGTTGCGTCTAGAACACAAACTGCCGCACAAAACCAAAGTGAATGTTTTGTTTCCCATGACTCACTTTTAATGCCAACCAAAATTCGAAAAACAAACGGAAAAGCTCCCGTAAAACATTCAATTTGCATTTTTAAATCTATTGTCGGAATTGTGTTATTTTATCCTCTAACCAAGAATAAATAGTTTTTCCTGCATGCCAAACAATTTGCGAATTAGAAAACATATTTATATAAAAAGGAAAATTAAATGAAGAGTTAGACGTAGAACATTTAGAATAGCATATTTAAATCTATTATCAGAATTGAATTTATTATTCTTTAACTTAGAATAATTAGTGTGTTTTGGAGATGTATTTAAAGCGAAAGAATAATAAATTGAAGACTTCGTATATTTACATTTATTGTCGGAATTGAGTTAATTTATGCTTCATATTAGAACAACTAGTGCATTTCCTCCATTCCAAACAAAATTCAAATTAAGGACATGTTTCACGAAAGAACATTGAAGTAAAACATTTAATTTGCATGTTTTAATCTATTGTCGGAATTGAGTTAAGTTATCCTTTAACTAAGAATAACTACTGTTTGAGGTAGCATATTTAATGGAGAAAAATTAAATGAAGACGTTGAACATTTTATGTGTATATTTAAAAGAAAGTTAAAATGAATACTTTAAACATTTAAAATGCATATTTAAATCCTTTCCTGAATTAAGTAACTTATCCGTTAACTAAGAATAACTACTCTTTTAGTTAACATATTTAAAGAGAGATAAAAATTAAATAAAGATGTTGAACATTTAATTTGTATATTTCCATTGCCGGAATTGATTGACTAGTGGTTTTTCTCTATGCCAACAAGAATTCCAATTAAAGTCATATTAAAACAAAACAAAAATGAAATAAAATCTTTGACTGAGAAAATTTAATACATATATTTAAATCCATTATCGAAATTGAGTTTTTGTATCTTTTAACTTAAAATAACTAGTATTTTTCTTTCATGCCTAACAAAATGAATGAAGTAGAAGGTGTACTTAAAGAAAAGACTAATAAAAGGACTTTAACGTAGAATATTTAATTTGCATATTGACAACCAAAATTATTATAAAAAGACATATTTCAGCAAAAGGAGAAATAAAATTAATAATTTAAAAATTTAATTAATTTTATATACGAATGAAGACTTTTAATCTAGATCGGCGCTTAACATTAATACATATTGAGAATTGAGTTAACTTTTCCATTAACCAAACACAAGTAGAGTTGTTCCTGCATGTCAACCAAAACTAGAATTAGATAACTTATTTAAGAAACTTTAGATAACTTCTTCTTCTTAGATACCTTATTAAGAATGAATGAAAATGAAATGAAAAATTTAAGGTAGAACATTTATTGAATTAACTTATGCTTTTTCCTCCATGCCAAGCAAAAATCGAATTGACAACCATAACTTTGACGTAAAATATATTTTCATATCCTTTAAGAATAAATGCTGTTTTTCCTTCACGCCAACCAAAATTGTCATTAGAAGACATATTTCAATAAAAGGAGCAAAGAAGTGAATAATTTAAACATTTAAATTGTATATACGAATGAAGACTTTTAACGTACGATGACGTTACGAATGAAAACTTAGACGTGACGTAGAACATTTAATACATACATTTAAATGTATTGTCAGAAGAGTTAACTTATCGTCTAACTAAGAACAACTGGTTTTCTTCTTTCATGTGAACCAAAATTCTACTTTGACATACAATATTTAATTCATATATTTAAATTTATTGTCGGGGTTAAGTTATTATATGCTTGAACTAAGAACAACTAGTGTTTTTCCCCAATTAAGTTGACTTATGTTAAGCACTTGTGAGCCAAAATTGGCTTAAGAACTTGCTTAAGTGACTTCTAACTATCTCCTAATTGGTGTGGCTTCCTAACGCGCAAAGAAAGAAGTGATATAAATCCTGAGGCATGTACTTAGATTTCCTGTGCTTAACACATCAATTACCCGGGAATTTCTTCTTGCAGTTTGCTGTCAGCGTCTTCAGTCTTTCTGTGCTAGCCAAGTTTAGTGTGCTGAAGACAAGCTAATTAGCATAAAGGATGACTTCACCAAATATCCTGCTACGCTGCTATTCTGCAATCCTGCAGTCGAGAGTACATTGTGTGCAGGAATTTGGCAAATCCGTTTAATTTCCAGCAGTAAAGGCAATTTGAGTTGAGTTTGGCACAAATATTTCGACAGGACGACAAAGGATTTCTGCTGAGCCGAGGACACTGCTCGGCTTAGGAGTGAACTGCGAAAGTGAAATCGAGTCAATTGTGGGCGTGTTTTTGTTAGTCTTGCGGTTGCCCCCGACAGGCTCAAGACACAGCCAGGAGCAGGAGCAGGTAAAGGTTAGCTGGCGATGCTGATGACAGCAGCAGCTCAACCTCGGCCCGAGTCTGAGCCTGTGGCAGACTCCCTGCGACATTGTCTCGCTGCCAGTGTGTGTGTGTGTTGGTGTGTGTGTGCACAGGTGTCATCATCCTGCTGGTAGGGCAGCCTTGTTGGTGTAAACCACTTAAAGGCAGCGCACGCGCTTCCTAAATTCCTCACATGTCGCCGCCTCGGGGCCAGAGCTGCGCGTAGTTTCACTTGGCTCTGGCTCTGGCTCCGACTGTGGCTCCTTTGTTGGCCGCCTAATGAAAGCAAAATGCTCTGAAATATGAATTGAATCTTCTTGAGTGCATTTAATATACATTACGCTTTTGTGTGACGACACTCCTCTTACTCGTGCTACGCCTGCTACTCGAGCTGCTCCTGCGGCGGCTTTAACTCACCTTGTTAATATCCTGGTGCCAACGCAATTCGGCTTCCTGCTGCCAGAGCCAACTTCGCCGGCAGCGAGTAGTTTGCATTCAGCTTTTTGGCCAGAACGGCGAAGAGCAAAAAAGACGCGCAAAACGCCACACGCCAAACGCAAAACGAAAAATGAAAATGTGTGTGCCGAGCACAATATCCGCCGAAACGTTTAACTCAGATTAACAAGTGATGACTGATACGGAATTCTGCGAGGATGCTCCAAAGGAATTCCATGCGCTGTGTGCTCTTTATTAAATTAAAATGGGCGCCATTGTGGGCTGTGTCTCTCTCCTTGTGTGTGTGAGAGGCTTCAGACAGCCAAAGTCTTATCGAGCTGTCGGTTGACAGTTTTGGTTAGCTGCTGGTTTTGCGCTGCAGATTAGGCAGATGCATGTTCGCCACACGCGAAAGTGGTAAAAGCAGAAGCTATTACTGTAAACTGGATAACAATGCAGTGTTATAGACTACAGGCTGAATTTTGTTTTTTTGTTGTTAATAAAAAGTCTAGCTCCTTTTCCTTCAACAGAGTAATGCTCTTTTCGTTATTAGGTACATACAAGAGATTTCTCAGAAATAGATAATTTCGTTTATGGTTTTTTAGTATTTTGTAGAGCGAATTAAGAAAGTAGCATTTAATTTGAATTGAAGTCAATAAATGAGTGGTTATAATCAACTATATATCAACAATATATCAAGTTCAGTGCCTATTTAATCATTGAATCTTTAAATTATATACAATAGGCCGAATTCTCTGCATTTGCGATTTATAATAAATGAATGCTAGTTGCTAATCGTGCAGCTCAAACAAGTCTAACCTCACTTTTTAAGCCACCTTCAACAGAGTTATTCTCTTTTCGTTATTAGGCATAGAAACCATATAGCATAAAGTTTCGATTAGTTGATAGAGAGAAACTCTAAACCTATTTCTTTTTTTTGCCAAGTAACATACGAATACAATTGCTTCGTCGACTAACTTCATATCTACAACTTTCTTTGAATTTAGTTACATAGAACTACAAGAAAGATACTACAATAGATTTCTCAGAAATAGATCATTTTATTTATGGTTTTTAATACTTTGTGGAGCGAATTTAACGTCATGCTACTCTGCAAGTCGCTAATTACATTTAATGTGAATTGAAGTCGATAAATGAGTAACGATAAACAATTTTAAATCAACAGCATATCAAGTTAATTGCCTATCTAATCGTTGGCAGCATTAAATTATATACTATAGTCTAAATTCTTTTCATTTGCGTTTAAAATTAAATGAATGCTAGTTGGTAATCTTGCAGATCTTGCAAGACTTGCCCATCTTTTTGAGGCACCTTTAATAGATGAGAAATTTTCAGCTTTAGAGCTCGTTGTTATCATCTTTTAACCCATATAAAACAAAGTGTTAAACAATTCGCATGTCGATTTTGTGAGAGAGAAACTCAAAACCTACTACACATTTTTCTCTAGTAATGTAGAAATAGAGCTTTGCTTATAAGTTTTAATCGACTCGCTTCATTTCTACGGCTTTTATTTAGTTGAATAACACTGAGCTACTACAACTTTAAAGATTGAAACCTTATAGAATAAAGTTGTTTTTAGTTTGCAGAGAGAAACTCTAAACCTACTTAAACTTAAATAAGCGCGTTTCATGCATATAACTCCATTAATTTAGTTACAGTTTCTCGGCATTAAATATTTTCTTTTAGTGCATTTAATATTTTGTAGAGCGTATTGTGAAAGTATCCAAATACACTGAATTTGAATTGAAGTCAATAGATGAGTGTTGATAAGCAACTATATATCAACAATATATCAAGTTAAGTAGCTATCTAATCCTTGACAGCAATGTTTCAAATAGCCATTTCAAATTAACTGCGAGATTAAACCGCAATAATCACATCATTACCAGAAGTTCTTGCCGCTTTCACCTCTGCAGCTTGCAACCACAGACGACGGACGCATTGACCCACAGGATGAGAATGGGGATTATGCAAACATTGTCATTAGTTGAGCGCGGATCAATGCACCCATATTTGAACTCTGACCAGATCAGAGTAAAGAGGACAAAATGCCAGCAAAATGATGCCAATTTTTGTTGGCCAGCAATAACCGCAAGATGTGCACACAAACACACACACACATAGTCACACTCGAGCAGCCCTCCTCGAGGGAAATGAGAGTGGAAAGGAAGAGAAATGCGAATAGGAGAGTTTCGGTTGCGAAAAGAAAGCTGATACCTGAATAAGGAGCACGGGGATGGGGTAGCTGTTGGGTAGCGACGTCCCGTTCTCGTCCCGTCGCCTTGCCCCGAAATGCGGCATAAACAGTCTTATTGTGCGCACTCGAATCAAATGATGTGTGAGATATCAATTGTCAAATTGACAATGGAAATTGACAGATCGGTATCTGTAACGTCGTCTCCTGGGCTGCTCGCACCGTAATAAAATTAGAAGTTTATTGATTTGTCCTGACACATTCGCCTAGCGAAAACTCCCGAGCTGCCAACTTGGCTATTGAACGCTTCCAGATTGACGTTCGCCCTCCTGCGCCGCTTCCCGTTCCTATCAAATGGGTGTAACTTCTCCGCTTACCCCTTGCTGATTTTGCAGTGTTCTATAAAAATTATATGCAATTACAGACAAAGCAAGAATGTATATTCCGAGTCGCGTCGAGCACTTTTATCTATCTGCAAGTCGAACAGCTCGCCGGGCCTCAATAAAGTGCACAACTTTATGAGGCCTGTAAATATTTTGATAGCCGAGCGCTAAAAATTCGTTGAATTCGTTGAATTTCCGCTGACGATAGCCAATATTTCAGCCCGTATATCATCATCGTGCCGATGGCAATGACAACGTTGATATTCCTCACTCTGCTCCCCTCACTTCCGCAACGAGCCGTCAACGCTTCCGCTTCGAGTGTGCCTCAACAGTTTGGAACAGTTTGAACACGCCCCATTTTCAATTCGCTTTCGATTTCATTAAAAGTGAAAAAGTGAAGTGAAAAATAAACGAAACAACTATCATTAATGCCATGAGTTGCGCTATTTGGAGAAACGCGCTCGTCCTCGGTTCTATGTTCTCACATGTCCCTACTAATTATTATTAATGCTCTCATAAATGACGCCACCAAAATAATTTTTGAACCATGAGGATTAGACTTTCGGTTAAACACTTGGTTTGCAGCGTGTGAAGTTCAGAGATTTTGTGATACTCATTTCCTAAGTTTATATTTTAAGTAATTTTATCAAACCATATGGATTCTTTTCTTGAAAGGTTCCACAAAAGTTCAACATTATGTTTATAGCGTGTGAAGTTCAGATATTTTAAAACACTAAATTCTTAAGTTCATATTTCAGTAAATTAAAAATAATGTGTGAGTTATGTTTTAACAGAAAATATTATTAATACTTTCATAAGTGAGAACATTTGGTTGAAAGCGTGTGAAGTTCAAAGATTTTAATAAAGTCACTGCTTAAGTTCATAATATATATTAAATATTTTTAAAATAATATGTGAATAACGTGCTATGAGAAAATCTCCCAATTAATAATGTATTTATCCATAAGTGACGCTATCAAAATAATTATTGATATATGAGGATTCGTCTTTCCTGCTAACATTGGAAAACAGAAAATATCCCAATTATTAATGTTTCCATAATCAAAAATAATTATTGAACTATATCGATTTGTCTTTCCTTGAAAGGTTCCACAAGAGTTAAATATTTTGTTTATAGCGTGTGAAGTTCGGAGATTTTAAAACACTCATCTTAAGTTCATACTTAAGTAATTTTAAAATAACGTGTGAATAATGTGCTATGAGAAAACCTCCCAATTAATAATTTATTCATAAGTGACGCTATCAAAATAATTATTGAGCCACAAGAGTTAAACATTTGGGTTGCAACGAATAAATTTCAGGGATTTGAAAACAACTCAATGCTTAAGTTCATATTTAGGTAATTTAAAAAAATATGTGAGTAATGTGCGAATAGAAAATCTCGCAATTATTATTAATAAATAAGTAAGGCTACCAAAATAACTATTGAACCATGAGGATCAGTCTTTTCTTGAAAAGTGGTTAAACATTTGGTTCACAATGCATAATGTTGGGAGATTTGATAACAACTGAATGCTTAAGTTCATGTTTTAAGCAATTTTGAAATGATATGCTAGATAGAAGAAATTCTTGTGGAAGTAAATGCTCGAGTAAATCTCTGCTAGTTGAAATCCTGTCTGATTTTCCGTTAAACAACCCATCACGGAGGCTTGCAAAATGGGAGTAGATCTTTTGAATTGTCAGGCTTAGTGTTTCCCATCATTATCCTCACTTACGGCCCTGCTGATCCCTTGTAAAACTCTTGTAAACCCATACTAAATTATGCAACAAGAAAGAAAGGAGAGAGCGGCAACTTTCAAGTGATCAATTCCCGAATCACACAATTTTTGACAGAGAGAGTGCAGAATTCGCCACGGTTGTTGCATCTCCAGCAACTTTCACAGATCCTCCAGGACGCGCACATATCAATCAAAGTTCGTCACAGTGTCGGGAATTATGTCACTCGCTTACTCAAATTGCAAGCATGATGGAATGTCGTGAAGATGGAAGAGGACTCGTCCTTGCAACTGATTTGCATAGCCGTTCGACTTTTCCTGGCTTGCCAGCGGCAGATGCGACGTCGCGCCGGTGGTTGGAAAAACTAGTGCGGGCTTGCGGGAAAAACTGTTAAAAAGTTTACAGTTTTTCTAACTGCTGTCAGCACATCAATCAAAGACTTTATGTTTTCGTGAAAGCAGACACCTCTTACATAATTCTGTTAAATTGAACAAAAAAGATGAGTTTTTTCTCGTTTTTTTTTAATTTGAAAAAAAGTGCGTTTAGCATAGTTTAATTAAAAATCGACATCTGATACTTTTGACTGCAGAGCCTGAACTTGATTCGGGTTGAGTTCGATGCGATGCAGCTGTGTGAGTAGCTTCACTTTTGGCAAGCACTTTTATTGTGGCTCTAATGAAGCCATTTGGCGAAACTGGCCCTCAATGCGAGCGAATTAAATGGCAAAACCATGGCAGTCGTATATCAATCAGTTGTCTATTTAATGATGATTTTATAATAGAGCAATGACCATTAAATGCGAAGCCAGCTGCATGGGGATTTTTCGGGCTGGAACAAAGCGGCAAGCGTAATCGCAGTCGCTGTTTATGACCATCGAAAATTGTTATATTAAAAGTTGTCCAGCTGTGCTCACATGTCAAATAACTTGGCATTTTGGGTAGTAAGCCTCCTCGGCGTTATGATAGGCCGATGGTTAGGTAAGACAAGCGAAGACGGGGAAGTCGGGGAAGACGGGGGAAGACAGGGAAGACGCCTGCAATCGCTTCCTGTCGCAGAACTAATTACGCGCAGGATAACAATGCTAAACAGGAAGCGGAAACTAAAGTGGTCGCCTGGATGCGCCTCTAACTAAGCAACAAGCCGTCGGCAGTGTCACAACACAACACACGCACACTCGCACACGCGGAGGCAAAACAACACACACTAAACACAACGCAATCTAACTAAGCAAATTTAAATTACGTGCGCGTCGCTCCGGGCGCATTCATTAAACGTCTGCCCGATAATTAACGCTGCTCTGTGCATGGAGGACCTCTCTACTGGAAGAATAGCCGAGCAAGAAGCGGCAGCAAACCGAGTGGCAATACAAGGCATATCATTCAACAATGCGCTGCGTCCGGCTGCGTCGTGTCTCGGGCAAAAACTGTCCCCTGGGCCCATTGTGACTAATTGATTTGCTCTAACAAATGCGTCCCGTCTGTCCACGTTTCCCATTTGCCGTTTCCCATTTGCACGAGATCTCATTGCGATTTGTTGAGTCAAATTTGCGGCGGCTAGTTGATAGCATTCTAATGCCACAAGAAAGGATCGCTGACTACATTTTAAACAGCGAATTTCGCATGCCTCACGAATTTCAATGGGAATCTCAATAAATGCATCTATAAGTGATTTGATTACAGGAAGCAACTCTTGAGTTTCATTAAATCAGATTGTTTACTGGACTTGTTTATGACACCGTTAAAATTAACTGCATTGTATTTCCTTCTTGGGAAACACCAACACATTTAAATATTTCGTGGACTCTTTCAGATTTAAATTACCGCATTTACTTGAATCCCTGGATTGCTTTTATCGCTTTCTTTGAGCTAATACTACTTTAATTAAAAGTAGGAATTAGAAAAGCATTTTTATTGGTACAAAAACCAGTTCCTTCTTGCAAAATATATATTTTCATATTTAAATTACAGCATTTTAAGCATTTGGTGGACTATTTGTTTGGCTTTATTAATATTAATAGCTACATTAATTAAATAGGAAACTTATCAAGAAACTTTGAAGATTTATCTTAAAAAGTCAAAAAGCATTTTGATGAGTACCAAAAACAATTTACTTTTTCCAGCTTTAAATTACAGCATTTGAATGAATACCTGGATTGTTTTATCGCTTTCTTTGAACTAATACTACTTTAATTAAAATTACGAATTAGGAAAGCATTTTGTTTGGTATAAAAAACCATTTTCTTCTTAGAAATTGCAATATAATTCCATATTTATATTACACCATTGTACACATTTCTCGGATTCTTTTTGTGTGGCTTAAAGCTAATTGTGCATAAATTATCGTAAATAGGAAACTGATAAAAAAAATGTAAAAATCATTTTCATGGGTACTAAAAACAATTTCCTTTTTGGGAAAGGTCAACATATGGAAATATGATTTAACTTGCAGCATTTTAAAGAATCTGTGGATTCTTTTTCGCTTCCTTTGAGCTAATACTACATTAATTAATTAGGAAACTGAGAGTAATCTATTAAGTTGAAAAGCATTTTGCTGGGTAGTAAAAACAATTTCTTTCGTGGTAAATAGCAACATATTTTTCGATTTTACAGCAATGAATTCTTCGATTCCCTTTTTCTCTTCCTTAAAGTTAATTCTATATTAATCAAATATCAAACTTATCAACAAGAGTTGAAGTTTGAAGAGTTGTCTTAAAATCTATAAATTTAAACGGCATTTCTATGGATAGTATAAAACAATTTCCTACTTGGGAAAGGGCAATATATTTTCGGATTTAAGCTACAGCACTTTAAACAATACTTGGATTCCCCTTTCGCTACTTTCGTGCGGTTTGCAGAGGAATCTTATAATTTATATAGTCACAAATCATATTGGTGGGTACTAACAACAATTTGCTTTTTGGGAAATGCAACATATTTTCACATTTAAATTACAGAATTTTAAACATTTCGCGTATTCTTTTTTCGCTTCTTTTGAGCTAATACATAATCAATGCTAAATGAGAAAATTATCAACAAATCTTAAAGGTTTTTTTTGTGTTCTCTAAAGTCAATAAGCATTTTGATTGGCGCTAAAAAAATTATATTATTATCCGATTCACTTCAAATTGCATTAAAGAAATATGCTCTAAACAAAAGAGTAACAGAATAGTTATGCTAAGGAAGTAAGACAATCTTGCAGAACTAGATAAGCGACTACTTAATTTGTAGTTCGAGTTCGTTCAATTGTGTGCAGGAAGTCATTCGCTTTGCTGCGTCATCTCGAGTTGTGTTCACAATAAATAATGTGTCTAGCCCATTTCGGAGAGTTCAAAATACAGCCCACGACCTTATGCACTCCACACATACTTGAAAGTCAGGAAAATGGAGGAAAACGCTCGGAAAACTGAGGCAGTTCGGCAAAAAAATTATTGACCCGTGCTGCGCATTGAAGTGAAGCAGTTTGGAAAATCCTCAAGTCAGACAGAACATTGCATGGATATGACAGATACGAGGCTCACTTGGAAGACGCCGCCACAGCTCAAGGAATGCCAGAGAGGGGGGGAAACTCGCTCAAGTGGTTTTTCAGGCAGAAAGCAAAAGAGAGAGGGAGAAGGGGGAGCGAGGCGCAACCCTTTCGACTAACTGCGCTTTCTCCTGCTCGAAACTGTCAGGGATTACATGAGGATTGTGTTTCCCTATGGCCAAAAGAGGCTGTCGGTTCCAGCTCTACAGTTACGAGTGCATGGCGACCAGTTTACGGCGTCGTCGGGGACTTGGGAGGGGGAGGGGGGAGTGTCAACTGGGCAGCTGTCGAGATGCTTCCGAATTTCACTGAGCTTCTGACTTATTGAAATTAATTTTAAAAGGTAGCCTCAGCAGCCCTATTGTTTCAAGGGAGTGTCTGCGCCTACCCCTTTACACTTATAGCCACCCAACTTCGACTTGGCTGCAATCACTCATAATGATTATGTTGCATTGTTGTTGGGTTTCCTCTCTTAATGATTCAATTAACGCAGCCAGCTGACCAGCGCTCTCTCACTCTCTCTATACCGTATTCATTTTCATATTTATGTTGCATGTGGGAAAAACAAAAGGGGTATAATACACTCGACACAACACTCGGTTCTTGTTCTTGTGCTTTCCTCTGATTACAAGTTCGTCCTTTTGTTGCCTCTCCGAGTTGTCATAACTTTTGGCTACAAAATTTATGTGAATAGGTCTCGCCGCTTTCTCCACTCCACGTTGGTCATTTGAGACGTTGCCAGGATGCTTTCCACAGGGTTGAGAACTCACAGCACAACTGCCTGACTGTCTGACTGTCTGGGTTCAGGTAAAATCCAAAGCACTATCAACTCGAAATTGTAATTGAATATTTTAAAGTCGTGGAAACTAAATACTTTACCAGCCAAGCAATATGTGATATGCAATTATATTAGGATAAGTTAAAAACGCTTCAAATTTGCATCATTAAAACCATCGCTTTAAAATGTTTGGCGCTCGGAATCAAAGTCGCTCGGTTTATCAAGCAATGTAAAAACGCAATACAAAATTGAATTAATAACTTATTTAAATCAATATTTTATCGCTGCTATATTTAGTTTTTAGCCACTCTTTCATACTTTGGTTTATTGTCATCAGCATAACCAACTTGATTTGCAGATCTTTAATGAAATATAAATAATTTTTTGTATTCAAAAAAATTTATCAGCATTATATGTACGAGTATACCATAAAATTGGACTGGAGCACTTTTCGTTGTCATTTAATATAATTAAATTGGAAACCTTGTTTGGCAAAAGTAACAGATATTTGAAATTATCTTTGGCCGCATAACCAACGTGATTTGCAGATCTTTAATGAAAAATAAATATATAGAAGAAATTTAGCTTCAAACAATTGTTTTATGCTTTTAACGACACATTTAACGACATTTATCAACATTAAACAGGCTTAGAGCACTTTACGTTTGCACTAAATTTAATTGGAAAACCTTGTATGGCAAAAGTGACAGAAAACTTTAATTGTCATCGATTTCATATCAAAATATATGTATAGTTTCAAGCCACAGTAAAATAGTTTTTAATTACATTTCTTGCAATTTTCGTTTTAAATTAAAATGACGAATGTGACAGAGAATAGAAATCGTCTTTGATGCGAAATATGTCAAATTAATAAACAAATACTAAAGTTTTTCATTAAGCAAATAATTTTAAAGTTATGAAATATATTCTATTCTATTATATTGGAAATTTAATGTGTTATGGCAAGCGTGAAAAAGTTGCGACCTAGTTTGTGAAACGATGCGAATATTGAACGCTAAATAAAAGATATAATAATGTTATCGTAATATTGCACAAATGTGTAAAAATAACAATGAAAAGTTATACATTTTTATATTTCTGCGCTTAGTACTTAGAAGTTCTAAGTTAAAAATTCTCATTAGTTTTCTTGGTTTTTTTCTGCTGCATTTAAGTTCCAATTTCCCGGAGATCATGAATTGTGCTTCCTGCGCTGTCAATGCTCGGTTTTTTTGCTTGTGGAGAACTGCAAGTATTGTTTACCCTTTTAAGGACGTTTAGCACCCCCTAACGCTGCCACGTTGCCACAGCTGACACAGAGAAGCAGTTGCTGGTTTCAGTTTACGGGGCATGCATATCATGTCAACGCTTTTGAGTGGCATTTAACTCGGGATAACCTGGTTTTGTTAATGCTTTCTAGGGTATTTAAAAGGGCTTAAGCTTTAATTAAAAAGTGAAATGCGAAAGTGCAGAGCGAACGAAGCACAGCTGTGCACGACGCATCCTGTGAGCTGTCCGACTCGTCGCTAGCATTTGATCTCTACACAGAATGAAGGATGTCGATGGCGATGTGAAAAAGTGCAGTTAGTAATCGGATACTTTTATTGCTGAAAGGATAAACCGCAGAGAATGCTTTGTATGCAATGGCCATAATATAATACATTTTATAAGTAAAAGGTGCCAGTCTCGGCCCGCGCTCCCCTCGTCCCGCCACGCTATACATACATGGTCATATAAGCAGCTTAAAGCCGGCGCTGTGAAAACTTTACGACGAGTCGACGACTGTTGTAACCATTGCGTCTTTTGTTTCAGCCGACGTGGGACCGACCGAGCAGTGAAGCCGCAGCAGTGCTGCTGTGAAATAACAAAGAGCAACAAATAATAAAAAAACAAAAAAAAATAATAATAATAATTGCATGCAGCGTGAATGGTTGAGGAGCGAAGTTATCGGAGTCCGGAGTGGCAACTGGCGCAAATAATAAAAGAGGAAGCGAAATACTTGGCTATAAAATTGATGGATTCGCTGCGCGCATAACGAATAACGGATAACGAATAAAGTAAACGATACTCGGCAGTCTTTGTCATATCGATGCCGACACCGAATCGCCGGGCACCAGAAACGCATAAAGCAAAAGCGCCGGAAAATCAAAATCACGTTACAAAGATGTTAAAAGGTGTCCCGATCAAAAAAAAAAAAAAAAAAAACAAAATGCTGGGAGCAGAGACAAAGCGGAAGTGTAGCTTAAGCACATTAAAGCGATAACTGTAGATTATTTAAATGGCGGCCGCAGTAAGCACATTAACGGGATTATCCACGGCCAATAAATGGTCAAAGTCAGAGCTACACACACACACACAGTCGTGAGTATGCAAAGCATCTTCTTCCTCTCGCCCATCCCCCCTAACTCTGAGCAGTTGGCATAGGTCCGATCACTCACGTCGCGTCTGTCAGGGGTGGTTTCTTCTGCTGCTTCTGCTGGCGGGGGTAAAGGGTTACATGCTCCTGTGATAGAGTCTTGTCAGTTTGCGAAACGTTGACGTGAAAAGGGATCGCTGCAGTTCGCCAATTCCCTTTGTTCTGCTTGCTGGGCTTGGGCTGCATGTTAAGTAGCTCGCTGAGGAGAATGCGATTGCGAGCCCATCGCACACATTGTAATAAAATGTTTACAAATTTTCGCAAATGATTTTGCATTCGCAATTGATTTATTGCACGCTCAGCGCTAGCGCTGGGAAAATTTCAACAACATCTTGATGTCTCTGTTAAACTTTCACAGCTCGCCATGGACTGCAGTTATTGCGAGGATTCATGAAGAAAGCGCTTATGCATAGTTTTGTAAATTGTCGAGAGCGAATCGTTACAGAACTAGCAAAGTCCGAATTGTACAATGTAATCTACTCTTCTCTTACTATCATCAATTTTGTATGAATAATATAATTTCTATACAACATATTTCTTTTAGGCTATTTCGATTTCGGAGTTGTTTTTGTAATTCTAATAAAATATCTAACATAAATTTAAATAAATGTACTCTATATAATAGTAAATCGAATAAACAATAATACAAATAATTGTTCTATAAAACTGCTGTTTTTTTTTTATATAATCCATGATTTTTTTAATATATGATAAAGTCGAGCTACTAAAAACTAGTAAAAGTTCAGAAATTTTTAATCTTGTGAAAATATGTGATCTAAACTTAAATATACTCGGCATAATATTAATAACACATTACAAGCGAATAATAATTAATAAAATAATAAAACTTTATTACTGTTTTTTTGCGTTCATTTATGATATGATAAAGAGAGAGAGCTAAATATTAATTTAATACAAGTGAAAATAATACAATAATATAAAGAATTGTTAAATAAAACTCTACTGCTGGTTTATTGATTGTATCTATGATATGATATAAAGATATAAAGAGAGCTAAATACGAATTTAATAAAAGTTCCGAGTTGTTTAAAACTAATGAAAATTTGCGATATATACTAAAATATAAGCGAGATACAATTACATACAATATTGTATTAATGGGAAGAATTGTTAAATATACGATATTACTAAGAATTAAATACAAGTTAATTAAAAGTTACGAGTTTTTAAATTTTCTCAAAATATGCGACATACAATTAAATATTTTCAAGATAATAATAATGGAATACAAACCATTAAAAGAATTAAAGTTAGCTGCTGATTTTAAATGTAGTTTAATAGATATGATCTAAAAGTTAAAAATAATTTCAAAAATAATTCTTTGCTGCGTTGAAGTTTCATGAGACGTTCAAGTCAAACAAGGAACTATTAAATAAAACTCTATTGCTGGTTATTTAAGTTCATTTATGATAACAGATTTACGTCTTAAAGTTAGTTACTTAGTTAGTTAAATACAAATTAAAAGTTCTGAGTTTTTTAAATTTTGCAACATTATATATATGATATAAATATAATGTATAATCGAAAAAATAATACAATAATGCAAGGAATTGCTAAACAAAACTCTACTGATGTTTTTTTTTACCTTATCTATAACAAATGATACTATATAAATAAGAATAAATACAAATTAATTAAAAGTTAGTTTTTAAATCTTAAAATATACGTCATAAAATAAAATATAATCAAGATAATAATAATATAAGAAAATTTGAATGCTGCTTTTTTATTCTTTTTTTCAAAAATATCTTTTTGCTGTGACGAATTTTGATGTAACGTACAAGTCTTATTGCCAATCGCAGATATCTGCAATTAATTGGGAGCTGAAAGCTGCTTCTAATATTTGTTTAATGCTGCAATGCTATAAAGTGATGCAGCTTTCGCAGTTCTCAGTGGCTGCGTCTTTTTATAGCGTTCTTTTTTATGCGATATAAACTTAAATATAATCAAGATAATACGAACAATAATTCAATAAAATTTGGCTGTTGTTTTTTTTCATTATTTCTATCTGTTATCATAGATATGATGATATGATATAAAAAAGAGTTAAACATCTTTTCAACAATAACTTTTCTTGCAAGTCATATTTTCAATCGCAGATATCTGCCACTAATTAGGAGCAGAAAAGCTGTTTCTAACATTCGTTTAATGATGCAATGCTATAAAGTGATGCAGCTTTCACAGTTCTCGGTGGCAGCGTCCTTTTATGGGCCCAGTTAAACTGTCGCGGAGTCAGCTACTAACCCAGTGCCACACATCGAGGATGCCACACATCAGAGACACGCCAGAAGACAATCGCTGAATAGAAACTGAAAAAGGCCAAAGTGCCTTTTATGACCATCTTTTAATTGTCTGGGAAAAAATGGATGTTATCATCAAAGCGAGATCTGTAAGCAAAAGGAATTGATGGCTGAAGACGCAGCGCGAGATATGAAGGCATTAAATGTTTTCTGTGTGCGCTCAGTAAATCGAGGAAAAATACGTTACGAATAGAACGCTTCGCTGGACGACGCTGGCAACTCACAGTTAGCTTCGGGTTAGCTCCGCATTGTTGCTCAAGTGCTGAGAACTCGCTGAGACTTTCTGATGTCGCCCTATTTTCGCGCCCCTGCGTAATACACTTGCAGCGGGTCAGTTGCCTTGCAGAGCAGGGGAGAAATAATTGCTTAAAGAGCGAGTCACTTCTATTTCAGCTCCTTAGAAACGTCATTAAAGACATTTTTTAAGTTTCAATCTATTAAATGCATTTAGAATATTAATATATTAAAGAGACAGCTTTCTTTACTTATGATATATTATGTTAAGTGTTCAATTTATAGCTGAGATAGTTTTGTGGTTTATAAATTAAAGACAGAGACTTACTTTACTTATGATTTAATATTCGTTACATTCAATAGTTTTGTGGTTTATAATTCTATCAATTTATGCAATTTCATGTTTTTTTTAATTTCGTCTTAAACGAGAGAAATTTTCAGATCTTTTTCAATGCTTTTTAGAAGCAGAACTTGCAAAAGATGGCAATATTTTTTATACATAAAGAAGAATTAATTTAGTATGCGACTAATGCTCTGAACTGTTTATTATATTCATTAGCATAGTTTGAAATACATAAAAATTACTTTAGAACTTAGTTCTAATAAACTGCTTATTCTTCTAGCTATTGTCTTACAAATAAGATTAGTGCGAAGTTTTGTTGTAGAAAGATAAAAGACAAATTGATCGAGTTTAACTTGCATTTAGATCTTATAAAAATGGTGGAATTCCCATCGAATTTATATCGAATTTCCAGACAAAGTTAACAGCCAGACGAAGACAACAAGTCTGCTTTATAAGGGTATTTAGCAGTCGCTGTGAGCGAGGGTGTGATTAGTGTCGTTGTCGTTGTTGTTCCTGCTTTATGCTCGGTGAGTAACGTGTGAAAGACGACGGCAGTAGGAAGTGTCTCTGCCCCGATGCAATTTTGATTTGGGCCCGCAGGGTAAACTGGCCACAGGTGAGTGCGTCTGCCAGCGGAAGCAGGTAACTGCTAAATGGTCGTAGTCGGCAGTCGGTAGTTGGTAGTTGGTAGATGTTGTTAGGGCTTCAGCCGATGAGGGCGCTGTTAATTGGCAGTCATCAGCTGAATTCCGCGGGCCGTTTTAGACGATGCGACGGTTGGTAGTTGATTTGCTCGTAGCTGATTGAGAGCGCAGTGAATGCAATCAAAATATTTACGGCGCTAAAATGAGCGATGCGCATGCAGTCGACTGTAAGGACATTCCGGCTGCGAAAGGTGTGAAAGGACACAATGTGCCCGCAAAAGTCACACAGCCAAGGCGGCGGCGCCGCACGGTGGTGGTGGCAGCACGATAAGATGCCGCACAGCCCAAGGATGCAAATGCCAGATGCCGGTGAGACAAAAGGGGTTTTGTCCTGTGCCTGTGCCTGTGTCTGGGCCAACAATAACTGTCCTTCGGGCACGACAAAATATTTTCCAACAGTTTCGAGTGCCTTTTTGTGCCTTAGCATCGCACCCGAGGTGGAGATTTATGCAGCTAAAATGGAAATGCGCGACTCGAAATTAAGTTGTAATCTTTGTAAATTTTGGCACTTATGTCTTCAAGGGGTTGACAGCTGTCACCCCTACCCCAACCCCTGCCCCCGGCCCCGCTCTGGCTGCTCACACCTTTCGCTCTGCTGGCTGGCTGACAATGCAACACATTTGTTTTGTAAATATTGCGTTTGTAATTAATGCACAGGAATTTGAATATTCCGCGCAAAACATTTCCCGATACTCGATTCCCAGTTTACGAGTCATTTTTCATAGTCTGTTGATAAATGCGCATATTCAAATTTCGCTGTCATTCAACGTAGATTAATGATATCGAAATAATTTCGTACTTAATTTGCATAAGGCACCGCCACAGCGTTGGGAATGCCATATGGGATGCAGCCTTAATTAAGGGGACACGCGAACACGATCACTGGCCAAGCCAAGCTCGACAGCTGCGCTGCCTCTCCCTCGCCCTCGCCCTCGCCCGCTGCCCGCTGCTGCCACCCGCGAGCACATTCCACTAGCTATGCTAATTTGTCCTGCCCACGCGCCACAAAAACATACCGCACGCGATAAAGTTTGCGCTGGATCGGCGAGGATCCCGACTAAATTTAAACTGCAGCCAGCAGCTGTCAAACTGTAAATTAAAATGCATTTTACGCAACTGCAACGGCAGCTGTTCTAATGCCACGCACTTAGCACTTCAAAAGGACACCCCCACACACACATAAACGCATAAGGACGACAGCACGGGCCATTGTTAGGATCGAGGATATTGTGTTTTTCGAGGAAAATAACGCATTTTCATGCTCGACTACCGTTTGGCGGTGCCTAAAATAGATTAGCTGCACTCAAAGGATGTTGAACTCAACCAAAAATTAAGGGACAGCAGCATTGGCACTTAGAGTCCTACTTGTCTAGTCCTACTTGATGACAGGCGCGTGCCATGATATAGCAAAGACAGGCTTGGATTTAAAATGAAATAAAAGTATTATTAGCTGAGAGATTCGAATTGTTTATTTTAACAGTAATTTATAACAATTTTCGAAATATACGCAGCGTAATCTAAGTGCGCAAAGTTAACTCCACTTAATGTAATCAATTCGAAATACAGTTCTTACATTCACGCTTAAATACTTGGAATCCCGCAAAAAATGTAGCCAGAGAGTTTACATTATAATAAGAACAAAAGTATAAGCTAATTGATTCGAATTGTTTATTTTAACAGTAAATTATAACTATTTTCGAAATATACGCAGCATAATCTAAGTGCCCAAATTTAACTCCACTTAATGTAACCAATTCGAAATACAGTTCGTATATTCGCGTTTAAGTACTTGAAATCCCGCCAAAAATGTGGCCAGATTGCTTACATTCTAATAAGAAAAACTGTCTGGTAAGTAACTATCTTTTTATGACAATCTGGCAATGCAGCTCACGTCCCTTCGTCGCTCATCGATATGTGCACTTATCGATATATAGACCCGGCGCATCTATTGTGATTATCTTCTATTGGGTATTAAAATACGTTTTCCGTATATTTCGTAATTTACTATTCTGTCATTACATCGATATTTAAGTTGCAATCGCAGCAAACATTGAAGTAATATCCGATAGTCTGTGTATAAATATCTCAATTATAAACAATCTGTAAGCAACGACGTGATATAAAAACATCTACTAAAAAGTATCTGAAGTGCTTTTTCGGTATTCTTCAAGATTCAAACTGCTGTCACTTACCAATCTTTGCTTCACCTTCATTCGTTAATCATCTTGCAATTTCGCAATTTGCCAAAAGTTGCTGTTTTTTCTAAGGAGTACTGTGAGGAAAACTTCCGATAACAGAGAAGATAGTTTCGGTAGCATTTAGAATGAAAAGAAAAATCTTTTAGAATAAGCTGTTCAAAAAAGGCGCCTTATACGAGTCTTGGAAATATACCAATACACCATACAAAGCGGAACCAGGTGGCTTTTATCGCGGTTTCTGCATTTTAGTATATCTCATTAGCATTAAAAAGAATATTTCAGAAATTTTGCTGGTGGTCACACGGCAACACAGGAGTTAAATAAAACAGCTTTAAGAAAGCTCTTTTTTGGCAATATAGTGAGTGCTGCTTCTCAAAATTGCAATTTGTTTTACGTATATATAAGTGTAAAGTGTGTGCAATTAGTTGATTGCAATTTGTGTTGCGCATTAACAGTGTAAAGAGTGCCACAGACACGGCACAAAATCAAAAGCATTCAAAGAAACAGACATCGCTGTCGTCGCCGGACCCATACTCGTGCATATTATTTCGTCGTTGTCGTTGTCGGCGTGACCACGACACGTTATTTTAGGAATAGGAATAAACAATAGGCATGTCCCTCTCTGAGTCAGCATCCTGCACGAGCACCAGAGCCAGCAGCTCGGAGGCTCCATTGTGCAAACGGCTGAAATTGGATGAAGCCGGCGATGATGGAGATGCCGGTGGTGGAGCCTCTGCTCTGCCAGAAGCATCATCAAGCAGCAGCAGCAGTCGGCGCAAGCTCGCTGCGAGCAAAAGCAACAACAACTACGAAAATCACGACAAAGCAGACGACGTTGACATGTTGAATGAGAAAGAGACAGCTAGTGTTGCGTCTGCTGTCGAAACAGACTTGTGTGTATCGTCGTCTACTTCTGACTCGTACGCAGGCAATACGTCAAAGCAAGCAGCTGCCGGTGGCGGGGACGTTAGTACATCGTCAGCAGTGAATAAGGAAAGTAGTGGCATTAACAATTGTGCGTCGTCCTCGTCCTCGTCGAAAATTAATTCACTGGATACGGAATTTGCCGCGCGCACTGTCAGCTCAACAAACTCCAACGTCAGTTCCACTAACAACTCCCACGGCACCAGCAACAACAACAACAGTAACAACAGTGCAGTTATGGCTGCCAACAGCAACAGCGCCGCCGCCGCCGTTGGTGGAGACATCGATGAGTCGCTATATTCGCGCCAACTCTATGTGCTGGGACACGATGCGATGCGTCGAATGGCCAACTCAGACATTCTCCTCTCTGGACTGGGAGGACTGGGACTGGAGATAGCCAAGAACGTGATTTTGGGCGGTGTTAAATCGATCACCCTGCATGACACAGCAACTTGTACGGTAAGTCCGTCTATTGAGTGGGACGGGTGGGGGCTGGTTAAAAATCAATAATTTACATTCTGATGCGCTTTAATTGCCGCGCGCGCGAAAATGTCGCGCATCTAACGTTGCACCCTGGCTATCGAAATAGAAAGAAAAAAATGTACTCCATGATTCATGATTCTGCAGAAACAACAACCATAAATTTTTCGCAAGTTTGCTAATTTTCATTGCCCCAATGGCCACAGCGGCATTTTGTAGGTTATGTTATCTCTCTGTGCTCTGCTTGCTGTCTAGTTTTGAACGCACTAGTTTGGCAAAAAGAGCGCCTGAGAAAGAAAAATTGACAATTTTTTGTTTTATTCTTTTTTCACATTTTTTTTTTCTATCTGCGCTCACTTTTTGTTCTCGCAAAAAAGTGTGCAAGTGAGACAAATAGTGTGTTGTGCGCCGTATGTAATTGTTTTCGCTTTGCGCTTTGTGTGCATATTCGTTTTTGTTTTACTTTGTTAAAGCAAGCGAATGTGTTTTTTTTTTTTTTTTAATGTACAAAGACAATTAAGCAACTACATATGTGCATTTAAGTGACTAAATGCAAATATTTGGTGGAACTTCCGAAAATATTGGTCACCATTTTGCAAATGCATTTTCTCCTAGAATATGCAGAAAATTGAACAGAGTTGCCACATAGTCGGCAAGTGTGCATAGAAACATTTGTGGTAGTTCCAGCAAACGGGTCACGAAAGCGGCTTCTTCCCTTTCCGTTCCCCGTTCCCGTTCGTTCTTCCATCCATGATGCGTCATCCGCACCTCCCCTCTTCGGCTGCGTAGTGAAAGAGTCGCTGACTTTGGCTGAATTTCACAATGTTGTTTTCTTATTGTTTTGCTGGCTGCGTTCGCTGAACCTTTTCTTAATCTCATTGTCTGCCTCTCTCTTTCTGCAGCTCAACGACTTGTCATCGCAATTCTACCTGACCCAGGCGGATATTGGCAAGAATCGCGCGGAGGCATCATGCGCCCAATTGGCGGAACTCAACAGTTATGTACGCACTCTCTCCTACACTGGCGCCTTGTCGGACGACGTTCTGGCCAAGTACCGTGTGATTGTGCTGACCAACTCGGATGCAGCGGAGCAGGAGCGCATTGGAAAGTTTGCGCATGACAACAACATTGCTCTGATCATTGCTGAGACTCGCGGCTTGTTCGCCAAGGTGTTCTGCGACTTTGGCGAGAACTTCACCATCTACGATCAGGACGGCGCTCAGCCCGTGTCGACAATGATAGCAAGTGTTACGCACGATGCACAGGGCGTGGTTACCTGTCTGGATGAGACACGTCATGGATTCAACGACGGCGACTACGTGACCTTCTCTGAGGTGCAGGGCATGCAGCAGTTGAACGGTTGCCAGCCCATCAAGATCTCTGTATTGGGTCCGTACACCTTCAGCATTGGTGACACCAGCAAGTTTGATGCCTACAAGACTGGGGGCGTGGCCACGCAGGTGAAGATGCCCAAGACCATAAGCTTCAAGTCTCTGGCCGAGGCCACAGCAAATCCAGAGTTCTTGATATCCGATTTTGCCAAGCTGGAGGCGCCAGCCACACTTCATGCGGCATTCAGCGCTCTTGGCACTTATGTGACTAACAATGGCAAGCTTCCGCGCCCCTGGAACGATGAGGATGCTGCTAGTTTTCTCGATGTCTGCAAGAGCGTGAACGCCGACGTCGATGAGAAGTTGGTGCTGCAGTTTGCCAAGATTTGTGCCGGCAACACCTGCCCCATGGATGCGGCGATTGGCGGTATCGTTGCCCAGGAAGTGCTCAAGGCCTGCAGTGGCAAGTTTACGCCCATCTATCAGTGGTTCTACTACGATGCTCTTGAGTGCTTGCCAGAAGAGGCCATCGCTGAGTCGGATGCACAGCCGCAGGGAACACGTTACGATGCACAGATTGCGATATTTGGACGCAAGTTCCAGGAGAAGTTGGCCAGCGCCAAGTGGTTCATTGTGGGCGCTGGCGCCATTGGATGTGAGCTACTTAAGAACTTTGGCATGCTTGGCCTGGGCGTTGGCAACGGTCAGATTTTCGTTACCGACATGGATCTTATTGAGAAATCAAACTTGAATCGTCAATTCCTGTTCCGTCCGCACGACGTTCAGAAGCCGAAGGCTTTGACAGCCGCCACTGCGATTAAGCGCATGAATCCAGACGTTAAGGTTACGGCTCACGAGCTGCGCGTTGGACCCGAGACGGAGAAGGTTTTCTCCGAGGATTTCTTTGGCAAGCTGGATGGCGTGGCTAATGCTCTCGATAATGTGGATGCTCGCATCTACATGGATCGCAAGTGCATCTTCAATCGCATACCACTGGTCGAGACTGGCACTCTGGGCACCATGGGCAATGTTCAGGTCATTGTGCCATTTGCCACCGAATCGTACAGCTCCTCGCAGGATCCCCCCGAGAAGAGCATACCCATCTGTACGCTGAAAAACTTCCCCAATGCCATCGAGCATACGCTGCAATGGGCTCGGGACTCCTTCGAGGGTGTATTCAAGCAAGCCGCTGAGAATGCTGCCCAATACATTTCAGATCCGCAGTTCACCGAGCGCATACTCAAGTTGCCTGGCATCCAGCCCTTGGAGATTCTCGAATCGATTAAGGTAAGCAGTCGTAATTAGTCTGTGTTGAGAACTATTTTAGTAATCATTTGCGCTTTACAGAAAGCTCTGCTGGATGACAAGCCGAAGAGCTTCGCGGACTGTGTGGAGTGGGCACGTCTCTACTGGGAAGATCAGTATGCTAATCAAATCAAACAGCTGCTCTTCAATTTCCCACCAGACCAGGTGACCACAAGCGGTCAACCTTTCTGGTCGGGCCCGAAACGCTGCCCTGAACCACTTGTTTTTGATGTGGAGGACTCGATGCATTTGGACTACATCTACGCAGCGGCCAATCTGCGTGCTGGTGTGTATGGCATACCCCAAGTTCGTGATCGCCAGAAGGTAGCTGAGCTGGTGCTCCAAGTTAAGGTAAGTATTGAGTAGTATGAAGATGTGTTCAATAGCAAACTAATGCTTGATTGCGTTGCAGGTTCCCGAATTTAAGCCACGTTCTGGTGTGAAAATTGAAACAAATGAGGCAGCTGCTGCTGCGGCAGCCAACAACTTTGATGATGGCGAGGTTGATCAGGACCGTGTGGATAAGATCATAAACGAGTTGATCAAGAATGCCGACAAGGGCTCTAAGATCACGCCATTGGAGTTCGAGAAGGATGATGACAGCAATCTGCATATGGACTTCATTGTTGCCTGCTCCAATTTGCGTGCGACCAACTACAAAATCCCACCGGCCGATCGCCACAAGTCAAAGCTGATTGCTGGTAAAATTATTCCGGCTATTGCCACCACCACATCGGTGCTGTCCGGTCTGGCTGTGTTGGAAGTGATAAAGCTAATTGCCGGCCATAGCGAGTTGGGCCTGTTCAAGAATGCATTCGCCAACTTGGCGCTGCCCTTCATGGCGTTCTCAGAGCCACTGGGTGCAGCCAAGAATAAGTACTACGACAAGGAATGGACACTGTGGGATCGCTTCGAGGTCAGCGGCGAAATGTCGCTGCAGGAGTTCCTAAATTACTTCGACGATAAGGAGAAACTGAAGATAACCATGTTGTCGCAGGGCGTCTCGATGCTCTATTCCTTCTTCATGCCCAAGGCCAAGTGCTCCGAGCGCTTGCCGCTGCCCATGTCGGAGGTGGTGCGTCGCGTCTCGAAGCGCCGCATTGAGCCCTATGAGCGCTCGCTGGTCTTTGAAATCTGCTGCAACGATGTCGACGGTGAGGATGTGGAGGTGCCCTATGTGCGCTATACGTTGCCCTAAGCCAAGCCAGGCAGCCGCGTCCACGCCCCCTAATCTTAATTGTAACGGTTAAATTATTATTTAAACAAAAAAACAAACAAGCAAAAACACATTTTGTCGTCGCGTTCGCCTGGAAATTTTAACTGCGTGTTGCGCGTATTGCATTTCAATTAACAACAACACCACCACATACAAGGAGAAACCATAATTATATTGAAAGAACACTAAACACACACACTAACACTCATATTTACACGCATCTAATTGGAATTAGAAATTTTATATTATAAATGCATGTGTAATCCTATAAGGAAAGGCAAATATTGAATTCGCGTTACACACAAATACAAAGACTCGACTTATAAAAACTAAAAGAAAGGAATCGAAAAATCTGTCTGCTCAGCATAGGTTAAACAATAAAAGCAAAAAAAAAAAATATATACATACAAAATACAAATTCAAAGCAAATCATACAAACGGAGCGCATTTGAAAATGTTTCATCTCGTTTATCATTCATATATTTTTTTTTATTAATTCGATATAAACGTAAAATTAATTTGAAATTGTATTAAAAGGCGAAGCAACTGAATAAAGCTGTATATTTCATATGGTAATCAGTCAGTGCGTTGAATCATCCTCTCGACTTGCTCGTCCTCCCTTTTGTCATTCCTCGTGCTGCATCTGTAATCTCATTTGGTTCTTAACGTCTTTTGCATAAAACCGCGGCTCCCAGGGGCTTAAGCTTATATTGCGACCCCCATCAGTGTCAAGCAATTCCTGCCAACTCTATCCATCGCTCCATCCCCTCCAGCTCTCGAGCTGTTCGTCGCTCCTTCTGTTTGTTGCACTTGCACTCGCAGTCAGTTAGTAAAAAGTTACGTGACACAATTAAATATTTTATGCCCCAAGACGTTTATGCCGTGTCGGTGGCAGTGGCAGTGGCAATGGCTGCCACTAAAGTGCAATTGGCAAGTGAAACGCATTCCTCTTCGGCTCCCTCTAACGCACTCCGTGTACATCGTAAAGTTGTGGGCGTGCTATAATTAAATATTACACGCAATGCAACTGAAGTATACGAAAGTTATGCAGCTTCTTTCCTGCGCTGCGGCCTGCCAAACTTTTCCTCAAATTATGCAGTTAATGAAACAAACGCTAAGTGAATCCCCTCATCAGAAAGGGGATAAGATATGTGTAATTGATATGGTTTGAGCTTCTAAAATATTTAAGATTTCACATTTTGTCTGCTCGAAATATATCAAATTCATTTAAAATGTGTATTTTATAATTTGTATTATGTAATTTATATAATTTCAGCTTCTAAAATATTTAACATTTCCATTGTTTAGCTCCTCGAAGATTAAAGTTTATGCCAGAATATTATTTTGTATTGTATTGCATATTTTAATGTTCATCCAATGATTCAATTGTTTTCATATTGTGAATCAATCAGGCTCTAAAATATTTATGATTTCTATTTTTTGACACATCGAAATATGAAATTCACTTTAAATGTGTATTATTGTCATGATATCGGTTAGTATTCAATTGCATATTTAATATTAACCGATCTAATTGTTTTCATGATGTGAATTAGGAAGGGGATAAGATATGTTTAATTTATATGGTTTCGGGCTCTAAAATATTTAAGATTTCCATTTTTTATCGAAATATTTAATTCATTTAAAATATGTATTATGCCAGACTATAGGTTTGTATTCAAATGCATATTTTAATGTTCAACCTATCCAATCGATTCATATTTTGAATACGGAAGGGGATAAGATATGTGTAATTGATATGGTTTCAGCTTCAGGATTTCCATTTTTTGACTCCTTGAAATGTGAAATTCATTTCAAATGTGTGTTATTGCCAGAATATTGTTTTGTATTCAATTGCATATTTTAATGTTCAACGGCATCAATCGTTTTCATATTATGAATTAGGAAGGGGATGGGATATGTGTAAGATATATCTAGACATTCATTTAAAATGTGTATTATGCTAGACTATAGTTTTGTATTCAATTGTATATTTTAATGTTCAATCTATCCAATCACATTAATATTGTGAATCAGGAAGGGGATAAGATATGTATAATTTATATGATTTCAGCTTGTAAAATATGTAAGATTTCCAATTTTAAGCTCCTCGAAATATTAAATTAATTTAAAATGTTTTTATGCCAGACTATAGTTTAGTATTCAATTGCATATTTTATTGTCAAACCGATCCAATAGTTTTCATATTGTGAATCAGGAAGGGGAAAAGATATGTGTAAGATATATCTAAAATATTTCAAATTTCAATTTTTTGGATCCTAGAAATATTATGCCAGACTATAGTTTTCTATTCAATTGCATATTTTAATGTTCAACCTATCCTATCTTTTTCGTATTGTCAATCTCATCTTATGTCCAATTAGAAAACAGCTTTCTAAGTAAATTCTATTCAGTAAGTAGTGCTATTAATAGTTCGAATAGCCTGAGAATTCTATCAGATTTGTAGACTAGATATGGAAAATTTTCTTTCGCTTGTTTTCTTTACATGAGAAATATGTGGGATTTTTGTTCCGGCCAGCTCATGCCTGTGTGATATATATTTTTCTGCGTAACGTTACGAACCACTAAACCATAAAGAACAGATATATACAGTTGGTTAAAAACTGGAAACTCTCTCATAATGCGTCAGCTTTTGTCACGCATTGCCAACAAAAAATCAGTTGACTCATGGGAATCATCACCTAAAGGCATCGAAGCATGCTCTCGAAAGACTTTCAAATTTCGGACTCTCTGGGAACGAAACGTGTATTCTCGTAAAACCTGAGCAGTTATTGGGATTTTTTTTCTTGTGATACAGAGAAAATCAGATCTGGTTTATTCATTAATTGTAATGTGGATCGTTAGGTAAATATACTAAATTATGCCATAAATAACAGGAATTTAAATCTTTTGTTTCTCGCTTCTTTGTTGATATTTTTTCCATGTGTAGTACCATTGTCCGGTTGCCAACCTGTTGGCTAATATCCAAAATATGTCCAAATAGTACAGCGGTAAATGCTCGAAATAATTTAATGATGAAATTAAAATATGGCATTTTCACGTTGCATATAATAAAATTCGCGTTGTTTTTCGCTTTAATTAATTCATTCAATAAATTTTCACTCGCTGTGACATTTCTGCGATAATGAGGTGCACGGAGAAAGAGGTGGGGGATGGGGAGGAGGAGGTGAGGCAACGCCGAACCTGATTAATGAGCATGTTCGCATGAAGTCGCCGCCAAGGTGGGATAACTGATGGACACGGACGGGTGACAAGGTAAGATGGTGCATTGTACGGATTGCATTACGGGTGACGTCCAAGGGGAAATGCAATTGTTATGACAAAATATTTATAATTTATTCGCATAATTGGCCAATGCTTGCAATTAGGTTGGCATTTCCTGCCTGACCCGACAAAACATTTACTTTAGTGATCGTGGCCGAGAAGTGCGTCATCCGACGCCAAACTTATAACTATGTTGATATTGAGTGCTTTGTTATCAATCAATCTAAGAAGTGTATATACAATGTTAGTTTTGAGCAAAAGTATGACGAACCGGTTCGCTAATATCTAAGCGTCATTGCCCATAAATTTAAATCAATATTTGCGTGGGTATGGCTACAAATGGGGGTTTCTTTTTATTATTAGCTAAATATTAGTGTTTCGCCCTACTCAGCAATCCTGAAGATCTCCAACGAAGCTGAAATTGTAAGAAATAATAAATTCCTTATTATGGAACAATTGGAATTAGTATGCATTGTAAGGTATCCAGAGGAAAGACAAGGTCTTGTAGTATTTGGCAACGTTATGGGGCAGTTAACACACTTTGGAATGGTTGTGATTTCCTGCCTCACTTTGGACACCATGCTGTCTGTGGAAATGAGACGTGTTCGATTTTGCGCACCTCCTAAAAACGATAAATGGAAACTTGAAACATGTAAATCATATGAACAGCGAGTGTCCATTTATGAAACCAAATTGTATGTAAATTAAATTTAAATTGAGTCATAAAAACATTGCACAATAGGAAGTCGCGACAGGAACAATCCATATATAAATAGGCTAGTCGCCGTTCGTTCATGTGGCGCCCACACATATGCTCACACGACTATAAGCAGATAGTGTAATGTCGTCGCAAAGTAGTTGAACCGTTCGCGCACTCCACATCATTTGCATATGACACGAACTTGCATCAGTCAAGATATAACACATTGTGTGTATTATTTTCCTGTCGTTCAAAGCGCAAAGATACATTGTATTTATCAATTGCAACGCAATATTGTATTATACTTGCCGCCGCACAGTAGCGCATTTAGAACAAATAGCGTTGCAAAAATCAAAAAAGTCATGTTCATGTTCACGATTTAAACGCATCCTATAGTAAATTTTCCAAGGATTACAGATCTGCAATCCGAATTGTTCTAGTATTATTCATTTAAAATATATAACCATCCAAAGTTAAGCAAATTATTGAATTTGCAAGCAAACTCGAAATTTAGGTTATTTTCTCCACTTTGAGGTAGAATATTAAAAAAAACTAGCTACTAAATCGTCATTGTTTTTATTTATAATGTATAACGCATTCATTATATATATATATATAAAAATCTTGGTTGTCTGTTGTAGTTTTGTACACGTAAATCGCAATTTAAAAAATACCTATTTTTTCACTATTTTTCAACTTTAGTAGATACAAAAAAAAATGAGTAACAACTCGTAACAGTTTCACACTATTACTAAACTCTTTATTAATTATTATAGAATAAACGTATACCCCATTCTAATTGCGTCCGGCTGCGTCCCCGACTGCAATTTGTGACAAACCAAAAAAAGACATGGTATTCCAATTAAAAAATGCGCGCATTCCAATTTGCGCGCCTTTTTCCATTAATTTCGCGCGCTTTTCTTTTCTAACGAAAATGTATTAAATATTTTGTTGTTTTTCGTTCTCAATGGTTATTAAGTATATAAAATAAAGACAAAATTTATCTTAAAAAAATTTTTATTTGCTCAAAAAAACCATGATTTTGTTTCAAAAAATCGATATTTCCACATACTTCACATTTGATAACATATAACTCGGACTTCAAGGGGCGTGGCGCATCGGACGCATACTCATTTCATAGATCGATTAATTATCTTGACAATGCCGTTTAAATTTTTCAATTATCTTCTTTCGTTCAAAAGTTATGATATTGGCAATAAAAAAACTCAAAAGGCCCTACTGTGCGCCGCAGCCGCAACAACAACAACAACAACAACAGCAAACAGATAATGCCCCTGAGTCATTAACATCGCCAGATAAAAACCTTAGTCCCGGCTAAAAGCATTTCATTTTTCTTCCAGCACACTATCAATAAATATATTATAAGAAAATAAATTCTCTGCAGATAATCGAATTCAAAAGGATCTCATCAATAATAATGTTATTCTCACTGAGAATAAATGTAATTAATTGATGATACTGTATTCAGGTAAACTTTAAAAACTTTTAATTATTACGAAGCATTTTCTGATTAGTAAAGCAATAATCCAAGATCTTTGATGCATTACAAGTCGACTCTTAATGTATTAAGCAGCGATAAGAAAGCAGAAAACATAAATCATATAAAAAGTATAGCGGATGTGATGACAATGTTAGTGCGATACTGGCTGCTTAAATTTGATATGGTGTAAGCCGTTCGATCTTGACCATGACCTTCACATAATATTGTCTATTCATCGATCGGAAGTTGCGCCATAACGTCCACACTCACGCAGGTAAATATGGATTTTGTGTCACTTATAGATTAGATATGAAATAACATATTTTCGCTTAAGTTTATGTAGTCATAAGAATTGTTTTTAGGTCAGTTGACTGGTTATTGCAATCGGCACGCATTTAATTTAATGTTCAATTGACGATTGAACCGTCAAGACCTTATGACTGAGTCGCGCTCATACTTGCTGGCTTCGCTGGTAATTTGGGCGTAGAACATGTGTATCACTTGAATGTAGACTCTGGTCTAGGTCAATCATTCTACGTATGTATATTGGCGATTATTAAAGACCAATAGACCAAATTTGCATGAATGTCGTCAACAATGTTGTGCTTTTAATTTTCCTAAATCGATATTCGTTTAACAGCTGACATTACAAAAAGATGTAATTCAAATTTAATAATCAACAATTTCTGGAGTTCTTCTCTTTACTAAGAGTAATCGCTGCTTGCTCTTTCGAATAGGAACAGCTGCAGCTTCATCGAGCACTTGGTTACAATCAGAGCTCGCAAATAACTGTCCACCGTTTTTCTTCATGCGCTCTCGTTGCGAGCACAACCGAAAAAGTTCATACTCTCTCGCTCTCGCTCTGAGAAAGAGACTCTTCATTAATGTTTTCTGTTAAGCACTTTTCGATGAGCTGTTTGTATTTCGGTCTTTCAATGAGCAGTGCATAAAGAGCGGAAAGAGAAACGCTCGCACAATGAGAGTCAGGAAAAGACCGATTGACCGAAAAACTCAACGCAAACGGTCCTTCGTTCACGATCGCGATTAATACATTTCGTCTGCAAAACATCCTTCAACGATTTGCTTGCCTATGCGTGTGTATGTATACCAATACATTTGCAAAAGACCTTTTTCTTCACAGAACTCGACAAAACGGTCTTGGAACAACCAGAACAAAACCGAATAGAAAAAATCGGTTTCGCTCTGAGCGCGAGCGATTTCGTTCGCGAACCCATAAATTGGTTGCTCACTGAGACTTTTCGTAAAGAGTCAGGAATAGACACTTATTTGCAGACAACGAGAAACGGTCGACAGTTAGAGCTTGTTTCAACTAATTTTTACTGGATATAGGCCTATTGCAATTAGCGTGATCAAGAATTGCCCAACAATTCTCAATCATATTATTGTCTGGCGACTGGGATGGTGAAATAATGGTATGGGGGCAATTTCAGATCAATCAGGGCTGCACAATAGTCAATTTGTGTTTTGGGTCATTTCCCTGATACCAACCAAACCGGCTTTCCACGCCCATTCTGTCAGAGCTTTGAATTAGATTATCAGTTAATAATTGAAAGAATATCCTTAAAACCAGATTCTCTACTTCTGATGCCGACATATAAGCCCAAACATTGACACGCCAGCCTTTGCGTTTTCAAGTTGGTCATAGGTGACCCGTTTGGAGCTCCGTATTCGGATGTTGTCAAATATATTCCATCCTATTCTGCTGAAATGTATTTAATTTGGACTCGTCTGCAGAAATAACATCATTCTAGTAGCCGATCGGACGATTTTTGATTTTGGTGTGGAATTTAAGTCCACATAGCAGATATTGCTTATTTATAAACGGCTTCTTCCGAGTTACTCGACCATTAACGTAGTGATTCCGAGGTATATGCTCCATAGTTTCTACTGAACATTACTTTCACATTTATTCTCTACCTATGGCATACATTTTGGAGCCGATAATTTTCGATTGGCTTTATATTTTCAGGCAATACGTCATTCCTCTACCTCCCTGAATATTTTATTTGGAGCATCCAGGGCCGTTTTTGTCATCCAAATTTACCAGACAAAGCGTTGAATGGTTTATTATATTAAAGTGAGACTTTTTTTAACTATCCTGATGATTTTCCGCTAAGTCCCCCAATTTTAAAGTGTCTTAAAACTCATTGCCGTTTTCCAATAATGATGCGCGGTTTCATTTTCCAAAATTGCCAATAAAATGAATTTGTAAAGTGTAAAATTATAATTAAATAAAATATAATGTCACTTAACAATGTAACTAATACAATATTTAAAGAAATTCCCATTTTTAAACTCCAATTCTATAAAAAAATACACTCAAAAATTTTGCACGAAATAAGCTGTGAGCTCATAGGCGCAAATATTTTTAGTTATTTGCACTTTTTAGCGTTATTAAGAAAATATGAAAATCAATTTAGTTACTATATATAAAATAGATATCTAATGAACATAACTGCGTTTAAATTTTTGTAAAATTCCTTCTAGTTAAAAAGTTATTCAACATTGAAAATCAACTTTTGCTCTGCACGAAATAAGGTGTGAGCTCATAGATGCAAAAATTTTTAGTTAAACGCACTTTTTAGTGTTATTTCGCTAAAATTAAAAGCAGTTCAGTAAATATATATAAAATAGTTATCTAATGAACATAACTGCGTTTAAATTTTTGTGAAATTCCTTCTAGTTAAAAAGTTATTCAACATTGAAAATCAACTTTTGCTCTGCACGAAATAAGATGTGAGCCACTGTATGTTCGCAATTTTGCACGACTTTCGGACGGACTGTGGTGGTCCTATTGATAATGTGTTGGCGAGATCGCACTGGTTTTGCTGTTCAAATCCTCCATTTTATTTTATCTTAAAAGTTTTGATTACGTTTTCTTTAAATTTTTGATTATTTTTATTTGCATTTGCAATTGCGCACAAATTATTATGCTAACTAAAATCGTAATTATTATTTTTTTCAGTAATTAATATTAAATCTAATTATAATAATGATTGGGTGTTTGAGACGTCTATGTATTCTCTGGTTAGTGGTACTATATATTCTGCAGAATTGATTTAAATTATTTGAAACGTGATTCGTTCAACTGTCTGCGCGTTCTCTTTTGCTGTCGAGATCGCGCTCTTTTCATTATTTGTACTCTTTATTTTTTCCCATTTGACTACGTCAAGAGTCAGAGCAAGCGAATGGTTTTGTTCCGCGTCATTTTCTGGTATAACTCAGTAACGGCCCGTCACCCAAAGTAAGCACAAGGCGCGTGCAGTGAAACGAGATTTTCTGTGCTTCAAACGATAAATATAAATTTAAGAATTGTTAATACCCCCAAACAAAAAAAAACGAAATAAGAGAGAGAGAGTGGAGAGTTGCGTGAGTGAATATTGTTGTTGTTTCTGCGCGGCCGCCTACTTCTTTTGTATAAGCCACGCACAAAAGCCAACAACAACAACGAGCGGGCGACGACAAGCAGAGGACAGTGTAGTGCAGGCGTCGGCGCACAGTAGGGCCTTTTGAGTTTTTTTATTGCAAAAATCATAACTTTTGAACGAACCAATATAATTAAATAATTTAAAAGGTATCGTCAAGATAATTAATCAGTCTATGAAATGAGTATACGTTCGATGCGCCCTGGAGTCTGAGATATAACTTATCAAATTTGAAGTATGTGGAAAAATCGATTTTTTGGAACAAAATCATCGTTTTTTAGCAAAAAAAAAAATTTTTTTTTAAGGTAAATTTTGTATTTTTGGCATAATTTTGATACATTTGATGATATAAAGTTATTAACAAACTCAAAAAAAAAAAAAAAATTTGATTTTTTTTTGGTAATTTTCATTACATTTGCATCACTTCTAGCAAAATATGCACTTATATTCATGAAATATCTAAATAGACTAATCATTTCTGGACTATAATTACTAGTTTATATATCTTTATATACTTAATAACCATTGAGAACGAAGAACAACAAAATATTTAATAAATTTTTGTTAGAAAACAAAAGCGCGCGAAATTGATGGAAAAAGGCGCGCAAATTGGAGTGCGCGCATTTTTTAATTGGAATACCATGTCATTTTTTGGTTTGTCACAAATTGCAGTCGGGGACGCAGCCGGACGCAATTAGAATGGGGTATACGTTTATTCTATAATAATTAATAAAGAGTTTAGTAATAGTGTGAAACTGTTACGAGTTGTTACTCATTTTTTTTTATCTACTAAAGTTGAAAAATAGTGAAAAAATAGGTATTTTTTAAATTGAGATTTATGTCTACAAAACTACAACAAACAACCGAGATTTTTGTATTGTAGATATATAATGAATACGTTATTCATTATAAATAAAAACAATGACGATTTATTTGCTAGTTTTTTTAATATTCTACCTCAAAGTGGAGAAAATAACCTAAATTTCGAGTTTGCTTGCAAATTCAATAATTTGCTTGACTTTGGATGCTTATATCTTTTAAATGAATAATACTAAAACAATTCGGATCACAGATCTGTAATCCTTGGAAAATTTACTATAGGATGCGATTAATTAATAAATCGTGAACATGAACATGACTTTCTTGATTTTTGCAACGCTATTTGTTCTAGAGGCGCTACTGTGCGGCGTCGCGTCTGTGTGCGTGTGTTCGTGTATGTGTGAGAACGTGGGATTAGAGCAAGAAATGCAGCAGCAGTTCCTTTGAAAGCGGAACGCGTGCTAATTAATTGTGTCGTTGCATTTACAAAAAAAAAGGAAAAAAAAGAAATAAGAAGCAAACAAAAGCAACAACGAAAACAAACAAGCTTGGAGCGCAGCAAACAGCAGCTAATGTGTGTTTAATAGTGTCGGTGTCGTGTGTCTTAATTTCGAAATTCAAATTTAATTTATTACGAAAACGGCTACCCCCGTCCGCGCCCACCTTTCCGTATGCGTCATTTGTATGTGAAAGAAGAAAAAAGGGCAAAGCAGCATAGCCAACAAAGCCCTCCAGCCAGCCAAAGCGGTTGCCGCAACAAAAACAAAACAGAACTAGCATACACCACCGCAGCGTCGCAGAACTGTTGTGGACGGCGGCTGCTGTCGCTGTCAATGCGCATGTGTTGTGTAAAAATAACAACAACTACAACTACAACTACAGCAACAACACCAACGGCGACGGCGACATTATAGAATAAGCAGCAACCAAATAAAAGTGAAAAGTCCACAACTGTAAAAGAAAGAAATTGCAAGCACAAGAATTAGCAAAGCGTGCCTGCAGACATATCGGAAGTAGCAGCAGAAGCAGCGGCAGCGCAGCATCGCACTGTGAGTGGGAAAAGTGCAAGTGTATTGTTTGGAGTGTTTGGTGTGAGTTAAACATGTAGATGCGAGCAAATACACAAATACATAGAAGCAAACAAATATCCATACTGTGAAATTGAGAGCAGCAAACTACACAACCTGGCAAAGTTTCTCTCTTTGCACACGCGAAGCAAAGGAAAGAAATGTGTTACACATATGGATTCTTGTTTGCCCTCGCCTGCCTGGCTGCGTCCCCAACACCGGCAGCAATGGCCGTGGTGGATGTAACAGCTGCAGCAGCAACAGCGACGCCAGCAACAGCAGCAGCAGCAGCAGCAAATAAGCATCAGCTGCTGATGCATCACAGCCAGCACAATCATCACCACAGTCATAATAGCCAGCACATGCCGCCCGGGGAGCAGAAGGAGCTGCCCAGCAAAGAGAATAAAGTCATCTCCGAGGACATTATGGTAAGCCAACGCTTCTCAGCAACGCTCTTCAATACGCATTGGGCTTCAGTTGCCTCTCCCTACTCGCATTGCAAGATCTACAACGCAACTCAGGAACAGTTAAGTTGGTTGTTATACCATGTACCTATAGGTATAAAGATATATCAAGTTCGTTCGAATGTATGTAACAGGTGGAAGGAGACGTCGCAGACCACATGTTGTTACAACCAAAATGATCAGAATCGAAAATAATATCGATTTAGCCATGTCCGTCGGTCTGTCTGTCCGTCCGTCCGTCTGTCCGTATGAACACCTAGATCTCAGAGATGGTAAGAGCTAGAGTAACCAAACTTTGGATTTAGGTGTAATATGCAACTACGCAGATCAAGTTTATGTTTTTTTCCTCCCCCGCCCTTCCCCTTGCCCACAAACCGCAATCGAATCCTTTGAGCTAGAAAGTTAATTTAAAGTGCAATATGTAGATATTTATTATATTCACCGAAATCCAAAATATGGTTCAAATCGGATTAAATCTGCCTTTGGTATTAGCGAAACAAAAAATCAAGCGCAAGAGGTATGCGCAACAACAACAACAACAACAACAACAACAACAACAAGCATTAGTCTTCTAGCGTATTCGTGCGCATGCATACACACATACAGGTTTGCTTGGATGTGTGTGTATGCATGCGTATTTCAACAACAAAGCTGGACTGCTGCTTTTCCAATGAAATGATATGAATGTCATTTGATGTAGAGGTGGGCACGGGCCTGTATTTTGAGGCCCGGGCCCGCACGAAAACAAACTCTGTTTTTAGAGGCCCGGCCCGGCCGAACACGAAACTTTTTCACCAAGGCCCGGGCCCGGCCCGGCCCGACACGAAACTTATTTACACATACAAGGAAATTTAAAAGACATGTAATTTATATATACATATATTATATATAAGTGCATATTTATTAAGATATATTGAATACTATTATGTATTTAATGAAAAACAAACTATGTCATATTTTTGTTTAAAAATAAATTTTTTTCTAAATTTGCGCTTTTTAGCCTAGTGCGATTTTCATTCAATACATGGCCCGATGTTGTAAAAAGCCCTTCGCTAGTAGACGAACTGGCTGGAATAGCCAAAATGGTTCGAGCTAATTTGGGAAGGTGTTTTATATTTCAAAGCTTTATAAATTTCACAATAGGCCGCCAATTTTGAATTAGTGGTGTGCAAACAAGTAAAATATTGCATAAGCAAATCGATAGTAGTATCGATAAGCAATTAAAATGCCATAAATGGTGGTTCTATCGAGAATAAAACAAAAAGCGCGATCAAATCAAAATTGTCTTCAGGCCTATTTCGGGCTTTTACGGGCCTATTTCGTGCTTTTACGGGCCGGGCCTTTTTGCTAAGGCCCGGGCCCGCACGAAGCCCGCACGAATCTTAATTTTGAGGCCCGGGACCGCTGCGGGCCTGTGCAAGCCCGCGGGCCACGAAAAAAAGCACGGCCCGAGTTACAGTCTATGGCCGAATAAGAGTAGTATTACTCGAGAAATTCAGAAATCAAAACGAGGTGTTCACTTTCGAGATCAAAAATAGAACTGCCCTTATATTCTAAACGTGTGTTGTTCGTCGTTGTCGCCTACTGCTGAGTCAGCTTGAATTATTCGTATGTGGCCGGGAAGAGGGACGTGTTAACTCCTCCCCCCCCAGTCCGAAGAGGAGGCCATAAAGGGGGAATGGCCGGATCGGAGAAAGGTGGCGGCGTGTTGCTGATTCTTAGAGTTCGTGGTATGTAGCGTCCATTTTTGTTATTATTACTAGGTTGTCTTCCTGTGTATGGGTGGTTCCTGTATGTCGAGCTGTCGCGACACCGGTTCTCTTTTTCAATTGTCTCCGGCCGTTGGTTCATAATGGTAGTAGTCCTGATGTGTCACAGGATCCCTCATGTTTGTTGTTGTTTTTGCCTTGGGATCGGTTTCGGATAAATTTGATCCGCTCCTATACGTGTTACAGCGGTTTCCTTCAACCTTATATATTCTGATATTATAATGCTTAATAATGCTGTAATGTAAGTGATTTAGTAAATAAGCTTAGTAATTTTAGAGGTTAGTGAACATGTGACAACAATGGACATTTAGTTATTTGTAGATCGTGTTGTAATTTACTCTTCTTTTTCGAATTTTGTATTATTTTTCATTAGTTTTTTTTTATTTATTTATTCATTCTTCTGATGTGCGTAGGCGTGGTGGACTTTTTGTATAACATTTGTGCATGTTTAATTCATTTATTCTTTTATGTTAATTGATAAGTGAAAACGATCCAGGTGCCTTAACAGCGATTGTTGTACACATATACGGTCGTTAATCACACAACTTTCGTTTATCTCAGTAAACCACTATATGCGTAAGATCCCGGTGCCTTATCAGCGTTTGATGTACACATATTCGGTCATACGCAGCGGTTTGAGATTTCGAATTTGTTTTTCATTTATGAGTTGCTGTGTAAGGATGATCCCGGTGCCTTATCAGCGATTGATGTACACATATACGGTCATCAAACACTAGCAACTAGTTGTCTCACACAAGCGATCCCGGTGCCTTATCAGCGATTGATGTACACATATACGGTCGCTTGCGTTGCAACTTAAATTAATTTTGCAAGGATTTTCCCTTTTTGCACACACATTTGTGTTTGTTACGTTTTTCCGTTTGCGCATATTTTTGTTTGTCACTTTTTCGTCTGCACACATTTTGTTACTTTTTTTCGTTTGCACACATATATTTTTGTTTTAAGTTAAATTAATTTCTCTTTTTTTTTGATTTATTTATTTTTTTTACGACTAAAATTTTCATTACCACCGCTGTCAACTGTTCACTCACCTCAACCTACAATAAATCGGAACGATAAGCGTAGTGGAATAAAATCCGATGTTCGAAGACCGGCTGCGCCAGTTACAGTCTATGGCCGAATAAGAGTAGTATTACTCGAGAAATTCAGAAATCAAAACGAGGTGTTCACTTTCGAGATCAAAAATAGAACTGCCCTTATATTCTAAAATGATTACGAACGTGTGTTGTTCGTCGTTGTCGCCTACTGCTGAGTCAGCTTGAATTATTCGTATGTGGCCGGGAAGAGGGACGTGTTAACTCCCGCGCCCACCTCTAATTTGATGTGATCTCTTTTACATTGGCTGAATTTTAGTATTCGCTGTGTTTCATGTATTATTATTTTAATTATAAGTAAATTTAGGCGATTACAATTTTACATACATATGTTTGTTTTAAATTTTATTTTGTCAAATGGTACATGGTATATTACAGTCGGGTTAGGTCGACTGTAGACGTTCTCACTTGTTTTCATTTGAATATATGCTCTTTACAATAAACAAGAGCTATTTACTCTTATCTGAACAGTTGTCTTGCATTTTGACAAAAGGTCAGAATGTGAGAAATATGTTTGCTGTCTTTTTTCATTAAAATTTATGATATTTAAGAGCTTTATCACTAATGGTTTATGTCGTGAACTAAACCATGTAAATAAATTGCTTAAAATCTTGTATACAATTTTCCTACAATTCTAAGCCATTTGCAAACTAAATAGGTAACGAAACACAAATTAAACTACTTTAAACACATTATTAAATACAGACCAAAATATTAGTTGGTTGTTTTCATTTCATTTTCATTTCATTTACAATAAGCAAGAGCTTTTTACTTTTATCCAAAGCTCGCCACCGTTTTTCTTCATGCGCTCTCGTTGCGAGCACAACCGAAAAAGTTCATACTCTCTCGCTCTCGCTCTGAGAATGAGACTTTTGCCATCTTCATTTAAGTTTTCTGTTGAGCACTTTTCGTTGAGCTGTTTGTATGTCGCTTTTTCAATGAGCAGTGCATAAAGAGCGGAAAGAGAAACGCTCGCACAATGAGTGTCAGGAAAAGACCGATTGACCGAAAAACTCAACGCAAACGGTCTTCGTTCACGATCGCGATTAATACATTTCGTCTGCAAAACATCCCTCAACGATTTGCTTGCCTATGCGTGTGTATGTATACCAATACATACGCAAAAGACCTTTTTCTTCACAAAACTCGTCAAAACGGTCTTGGAACAACCAGAACAAAACCGAATAGAAAAAATCGGTTTCGCTCTGAGCGCGAGCGATTTCGTTCGCGAACCCATAAATCGGTTGCTCACTGAGACTTTTCGTAAAGAGTCAGGAATAGACACTTATTTGCAGACAACGAGAAACGGTCGACAGTTATTTGCGAGCTCTGCTAGTAAATAAAATATTACAACAATCCCAAACCCTTTTTAAACTAAATAAGTAAATAAACATAAAGTAAACTGCATTCTTTAAATTATTTAATACATACTAAATTTAAGAGCACTCTTACATTGACTTTTCGGTAAATATTATTGTTGTCACTCAAGTAAAATATTGTCATTTGATGAATATATATTTTTAATTCTGGATTTCAGTATTAAAATGAGAGCACGCAATCTTGAATCAATATAATAACATATGTATATATAAATTACATGCCTCCCGCTTGTTATTGGTGTCAAAAGCCTGGATTTAAGATTGTTTTGATTTCAGCTGGGAGTTTAATTACATTCATAAGCTAATTTTATGTTTTGACTTTACGGAATTATTTCCATTGCCAAGTGAAACCTGTATTTTTAATTACCCGGCTCCAAGGAGGAATTTAAGCGCTTAATCAATGCCAATCTGCTCAAAAATGGTTTTTCTTTCAGTGCATTGACTTTTCTCGCTGTGTAGTTGTGCTTAGTCCTGCAAGTGCCGGGAGCGTGAGTCATTGCATTGAATGTCCTGCTTATTTGGGAAATCCGACACCTGTTAGTTGCACATCCAATCATGCGCTTCCTTTCAAGCGAATTCATTAGAAAACTACCACCAATAACAACTGAAAAAAGCAACTGAAACGAGCAACTTGGCGCAGGAAGACCGCAAACACAAAGACAACAGACACGAAACAGTTGCAACAACAGCAACAACAACGAATTGACTTCCATGTCTGCGAATGACATTTTCTTCGCTGTACTTTTGCCAATTAGAATTTGGAAAGTTGCAAGCAAATTGCAACAGTTGCTCGACAATGTCACACTGGCAACTTTATAAACAACTCGGCAGCGGCAACAACGTCTCCTATCTGAGTGTGCGTCGCCGTCCCTCCGTCCCTCCCTCCGTCTTTAGGTCTGACTGACAGACTGCGTGTTGTTGTGCGTGAGTGTGTAGAGATAACTTAAGTTAAGTTCACTTTCTATGTGCATTTTCCGGGCAACTTCCGTTTGCAACCGCACTCGCCTCTGCCCCCGCTGCAACACTGCGACTGCTGCCCAACTCCTCCCCAGTCGTCTTGTCTTGGGCTTCGCTCGTTCATTTGATTATGAGAGCGACTCATATGTCTGTATGTAAGTGCGTTTATTGAACCGGCAACGGCAGCAGCAGCGGCAGCGCCAAGCTGGCGACACGGCCAGACGAACTCGTCGTCGTCGACGTCGACGTCGTCGTCGTCCTCGTCGACGTCGACATTATCAACATCGTCGTCGCTCTTGTGGCACTGTGGTACTGTACTGCACATATAAGCAGCTGCGAGGGTGGCTCCAAGTGCTCAGTGCAGAGCAATCGGAAAGTAATGCAATTCATTAGCTAGAGCAAATATTTAACAACAATAATTACTAGGTTGCTCAAGCAGCAGCTGGAGGTTTTCGAAATTCCTACTTCAACCATCTTAAATCAAGCATTAAAATTAGTATGAAAAGTAGTACTCGTCGTATACTTTTGTGTAAAGATATCTTTGAAACTCAAGTGGTACAGGCCTTTTACAACTGAAGTTTAGTTTGAGAATTATTAATTTGTTTTTCTTTAAAATCAGTCAGTAAAATTAGTACAAAAAGCAAGAGTTAGAGTCAAGTCGAATACTTTTATTTTATAATGGAAGTTAAGTTAGAGAACTATTAATTTGTTAGAATAAGTATGAAAAGCCAGAGAAAAGCCTCGTTGGAAGTGAAATGCACTCATTTTATAATCGAAGTTTAGTTTGAGAACTATTATTTTCTTCAGCTTTAAAATCAAGCATTAAAATTAGTACAAAAGCAAGAGTTAAAGTCAAGTCAAATACTTTTATTTTATAATTGAAGTTAAGTTTGAGAACTATTAATTGGTTTAGCTTTTAAATCACGCATTAAAATTAGCATGAAAAGCCAGAGTTCTGTTTGGAAGTCAAATACATTTATTTTATATTTGCATTTTAGCTTGGGAATTATTCATTTGTTCAGCTTTAAAATCACGCATGAAAATTTGTATGAAAAGCAAGAGTTCATTATATGTTTATCAAAGTCAAATACTTTTATTTTACAATTGAAGTTTAGCTTTAAAATCACGCATGAAAATTTGTATAGAGAGCCAGAGTTCATTACAATTTTGTGTAAACATCTCTTTAGAAGTTAAATACTTTCATTTTATAATTGAAGTTTAGATTGAGAATTATTAATTTGTTTAGCTCTGAAATATCCCAATAGACTTGGAAACCTTCTGCATAAAAGGGAACTATTAAACTCGAATAGTTTGCTTGAAAACCATGAATTTGCTTATCATAGACTGTACTCCAAAATGATTTGAAGAGAATGTTTGTGAGTGAAATTGATTTGTGAAAGGCAAGCCAAGTTTGTGCCTAAACTAATAGGTGCAGGAACCGCCCTCTGGGGCACAGACGCTCACCACTATATACGACATATGCCTGCGCCTCGGGTTCGGGTTTCGATATCCTTGCTAAATAAACAATATGCGGGCCGTCCTGCTTGTGTGTGTGTGTGTTGTGCTCGTCGTGGGGCACAAGAGGATAGACAAGTAAGTAGTTTTTATTTCAGCTGCTACGACACTCGACGACAGCGTTGAACGGGGCTCAATTATAATTTTCTCACTCTCCCTTAATAAATGTGCAAAATTTGTCTCCTCTCTGTTTTTTTTTTTGTTCGTCTTCTTCGTGCTTGTGTACTTTGCATGCCAATCCAATGGACTGAAGTTGTAGGAGTAGTAGTTCTACTTTTCAAGTCGCGTGTCTGTCGCTCTGACTCATCGACTGCTGCTGGTTCAATGTCCTGAAGCGCTTTCGCTCGCTTGCGGCTCCTTGGCCATGAATTGCTCATATTTTTGATTAAAAAATTTGCTCGCACACTAGACTTCTGGCAAGACGCCTCACGCCTAATGAGGAGCAGCGTCCCGCTCCCAACTCGCCAGTTGCCAGTTGCCAGTTAATAATGAAACGAATACCCGATTATGTTTTTAGTGGGAATAACGAGCCGGGCTGCGCTGCTTACGAGGATCCTAGCGGGCAGACGCAATGCATTAAGCCCTCCGAGATGTAGCCAAAACAATAAGCGTGCATTGTGCCGGCAACAGCTCCCCGAACACACACCCAAATTGATATATATATATATATGTTATACAGTATATAGTGTATGTGGTATGTAAGGGGTAACTTAGTGTGTGTGCAGTTCGTTTTGGGATTTTGGGGTCATAGGCACGCGACGCGCGATGGCTGAGCGTCGGATGGCGGCCTTATCTTGATGTTGGTGCCTCGCTTGGAAAACGCATGCAACTGTGCAACTGTGCAACACACACACGCACACACGCTTCGGCTGCGTATGCAAATGTGCAGCGGACTTTGCTATGCATGTGCATGCGTGTTGATTTTATTTTCAGTTGTTACAGCCCAAGTTGCAGCTTGTTGTTGCCACTGCCGTCTCTGACCTCCGGCGGCACGCATTTCGTGCTCTTCTATTTGTGTACACGCAGCAAGCGGCAAGCGTCGTGTTGGGAATTCGTGTTTGTTTGCCAGTATTTTCGTTGCACATTAATAACTGTTAATAATACATGCGCACCGACTGCAGTCGCAATTTGTTGCTCAAATTGCACATTTTACAGCGCGCGTCTTTAATAAACAATTCGTCGGATTAATAAAGTTGTCACACACTTTGCTTGCCGCTTCCCAAATATCTCATCAATTCAATATCTCAATGATTTCTCCATAAATGTCGCCCCAAAGACAGATGGACTGTAAAACTCGAGTTTGCAGCTGTTAAATCATCAATAACTTAACTTGAAATGAACTTTTATTGTGGGGTGCAGCAATATTTGAATATATGTAGCTGCCGGATAATTGTAAAAATTATAGTTTTGTAATTCCAGCGAAACTCGAATTGAGTCAGCAACAATTGAACGCAAATGAAACTAATTGCTGGTGTGAAGGGATGCTTGATATCTTTTGTAGCTGAGTGGTGGAACTTTGAGTTTTATGGGGCATATTTCGGTTAAATAGTTTTACATTAGTGCTCTTAACTTAAACTCGTCCAAACAAAAGCTAACTCTATCGATATAGTACTCTAATTATAAATAAACTGGCATCGTTGATATTTGGGTGAGATAGTTTTACATTTCTCTGCTTAACTTAAAGTCGCCAAAACTAAAGCTAACTGTATCGATATAGTAAATACTCTATTTATTATATTGAAAATGGTACATTTGTGCTCTTAACTTAAACTCGCCAAAACTAAAAAGGTATCTATATAGTACAACTTATATTTATAATATAATTAGTATCATTGCTTAAATAGAGTTAAAAAATCATGACAACAATGCAAAAAGTATTGAAGGGGTTCACAATTTTTGTTTTTTTGTTTTTCTTCTCTTGTGTTAATCGCGGTTAACAATAGCATTACTAACCTTTCACAGACCGCATAGCAAAGCAATAGTTATACTTACACTGACTGTGTAAAACAACTATGCACTCTACAGTAAAGATCGACTATAAAATAGCCACACTGGGAAAAACAGTACTATTTGGAGTTTTGTGGGTAAAGGAGGCCAAAATCGAATTGAACAGACTCTGATGAAATTAGGCAGAAACATGGATATTTAGACACAACACTAAACCTTTTTACCTAGTTTGAGAAAGACCTTTTTTAGATTTATATAGATTTATTAAGAGTTAAACCAGTACAATCATTGTAGTACAACACATTTCGGGATTATCTCGAACGAACCTCATACATATATGTCATAGGGACTTATCAAGAAAATAAAAAAAATATAAAATATAAATACCTAGAAGCATTTGGTTACCAACCTTGCCATTCATAGACTAGAGGTGCAAAAACATCGGGGGTTTCTCAATATCGATTCATCACTGTATCGAAAAAATGTTGAATTCATAAATATAATGAAAACAACAAGCAAAAATAAACAAAAAATAGAATTAAATTAATTTCTAAACTAATATAAAGTTAAAATAAATAAACAACAAAATAACAAAATTCATTTTGAGTGTTCTTATAAAATCATAAAACATATTTGAATCAATTCATTTCTTAACTAATATAAAATAAATTAATAATAATAAATTTGTATCTATCTAATGAGATCAATTTAGATCCTTATTTGTGTTCAACAACAGTTAAATAATTACATGATTTGGCTTTAAGGCAGCAGCTCTATCATACAGATCTCTAAATCGTTTTAGAATTCGATTCCAAGCATATTTGTTGTAACAACTTATGATCTACGACGTTTGCTTCTCCGTGTTGCATACATTTGTACCAACTTAATATACCCTTATTACCATTTCATGGTACAGGGTATAAATATGACAAGTCTGCGACCACGCCGCACTGAGACAACCTTTAGGGTTTGTTTGAATATGGAGAGCAATGAAGTTTGTGTCCTGATTAAGCGTTGTTATTTGAATGAGAAAAATGCGGTAGAAGCGAAAATCATTACAAGGAATCCATCACAAACAAAGCCTGATATAAAGAGTTATTTTTTGGCAACGTAGGAAACCGAAACCTTTTTCGTGGGGCATATGAAAATACTTCACTGACACTCTGCATTGTCTTTGCTGATGTCCAAAAAAAGATGTATGTGTTGTATTTGTGAGCCCGGCTGATGCATGACATTTTTAATTAGTTGATCGTTTTATAGCTTCCTGGTAGAGAGCGAGAGCGAGAGAGAGGGGGCAATTCTCAGCCAGTGTTTACTTTTATGGCTCACTCGAGGCATGGCCAGCGTTTCACTTGAAACAACAATAAGAATTAAGAAAGCAAGGAGCGGGAACAACAATAATAATTATAAGCGAAACCTCGCTTAATAGGCTTACGACAATTCTTGAGCGCCAGTTGAATGCACTAAGACCCCTCGTATGGCCGGCTACAAATGATCATATAATTTTTATAAGGCCACGCCAACTCCATAAACGATAAGGCACGACGTCGGACGATGCAACTGGGAACAACACCGAGTGGGGGCACTTTGGAACAGATTAAATGTGCGGCTATTAATTAAGTGACGACGATTGCAAGTCAACTCATGTCGCGTCGAGTTAATTTAACTCAGATGATTCAGAGCGTACTGTTTTTTGTTTTTGCGTCATGTTGAGCTGAATAAATCAAGTATCTGTTGAATGAAATTATAAATTACAATAAAATATTTCCGTTTGCGTCCACAACAAGCCAGAGAGAGAGTTGCTGAATAAATTTGCAAATAATTTGTCAATCCACACACATTCAGGTGTATGACAAATTCGCACAACACGTGTGGGAAATGTGCTAATGAGACAAACTGCTGGCAGTTCGAATCCAATCCGAGAGCGAGTACGCCAAGATGCGAAACGGATAAACAGACGCTGTATCGCCATATATCATCGTGACACAATAAGAGAATCCCAAATTTGATTCGCCGCTTAAAGGAATACAAATGTGGTCATCGCATTCCCTCAAGTCATTCCACTCATTCGCTGGAATACTAACTGTTTCGGTTGTGCCCTGTGCTCGGAATACTTTTTTAAAAGTACATATTTACGAATACAGAAAGTTTGCAAATCGAGATATTTATCTCAAAGAACAGTTTATTGGATTTCATTCTTAGATATTACTTTATTTGAATATTAACTATATCATTTGTTTCATGTTTTTGGTATCCTCTTTTAATATTAGTTTACAATTCGTGTGTCAAAGTATAGGTTATTGAAAGTTTCCAATTCGAGAGTCACAGAATAGGTTATTGAAAGTTCCCAATTCGAAATACTTTTTTAAAAGTACATATTTACGAATACAGAAAGTTTGCAAATCGAGATATTTATATCAAAGAATAGGTTATTGGATTCAATTTGTAGATATATTTCATTATTGGAATACTAACTATTTCGATTGTACCATGTGTTTGGTGTCCTCTTTTAATTTTAGTTACCCAAAATCAAAGAATAGATGAGTTTTCAATTCAAGAATAATTAAAATAGACTCGCTTTCAATGTTAAAATTTTAATTATGAAATTTTTATTTATTGGAATATTAATTACTTAAAGAGAATTGAAATAGATGAGTTGTTTAATTCTACAGTCTTAGTTCAAGTTACTATTTATTTCGTATAATTTTTTAACCTTTAGTTGTGAAGCGCGTTTCTGGCTTTTAATTTAATAAATCGGGAGTTTGTATTACTGTTTGCTAAACTGTTTCGAACTTGCAGAGTATAAGAAATGTGGCGCAGATGGAGAGGTGTTTTATGGAATTCATTTAAGGAGCGCCTTTGCTGTGATTCGCATACTAATTGCTGGGCATCCTGCGGCATTCTTGTCACCTGGTTAAAAGCATTTACGCTGGACTTATGTGCTGTGTTGTGGCGCCCCTGTCGACGATGCATGCAGTCTGCTGGCTGGTCTGGGCCTTTTTATTAAATTTCGCTTTCAATAGGGAGTGCGACGCGTTTTCCATTTTCTATTTAGTTTTTTAATTGTGTCACGTAGGAAACTACATGCGACCATTGAAAATCCTGCTGCCTTTTTAGCTCTCCAGCGAAATCTGGCCGCGAGTGTGCTTGTGTGTGCTGTTGTTGCTGCTGTTGCTGTTGCAGGTGCATGAAAACGGCACACATTGAAATGCAAGGAGCGGAAAAATGTTCAACACAGTCGCACAGGAACAAATAATGCCCAATTTGCATTGAGAATTGCATTCAGCGCGTTTGCCGAATGAAAACCCGGCGCAGCGCTAAAAAATTTATGCACTAAAAAATATTAAATGGGACAAACGTAAACACAAAGAGACAAAAGCGAATGAAAGAAAGAGAGTACGTGGCTTGCACAGCTAATATGCGCCAGTAAATAGGAAGTATTTGCTGAAACAATAAAATAAAAAAATTTATAAATATATATAGTGAAAGAATAGCAACTTAATTAAACGCTGATAAGCGCAAATAAGTGAGACACGCGGTGATAAGCGAACTGCGAACTGCGACCTTCGATGCATTTTTAATTTATTTTACGAGCCATTGATTGATTTTTAATAGCATTAGGGTGCACACACACACACACACACACACGCCTTATCATCAGCGCTACTATCGGCATCATCAGCTGTCGGCCCTCGTGGCGTATGATTGATGTATCAAGCAAAGCTGCAGCTACACTCATCCGCAGTTGTCTGTCTTTGTTGCTGCTGCTGCTGCATTTATGCATTTTGCGTATCCGCATCATTATTGCTGCGCACTTAAATATGAGAAATTTGTTGTGCATACAAATTTGGACAGTCGCTGTGCATGCACATTAGCCCATTCAGTTCAGTTTCAGTCAAGTGTTCGCTGCCCTGCTCAAGACCCGCCTCGGTTTCCTTTGCAGCCCTCCACACTCACACTCACACACACACACTCACACAATAATACTCGGACATAACTCGTGCATCGGTCATGTGCACAGTTTTGGTTAGCAATGACAATGATTCATGCTGGCGGCCAGGACGGCGCTCGCCTGCCAATTGCTGGGTGTGGCAGGGCCTACACAAGTACCTCGGCACCTATGCTAAATATGTGGTTTCATTGCCTGCGTGTGTATGTGTGTGTGTGCAGCAATACGACGCCAAATTGCCGATAATAATGACAGGCTCTGACCAAAGGCAGCTTTAATACAAAGTGCTGCAGATTGCAGCAGCATACTTTATAGTGTAGAGTGCTAGAAGTCACACTTGGCTGTTCAATGCCAATTAGCGCAGTACCACTAATCGCCGCTGTACTAGTTGTCGTCGCTCGCGTGTGTCTGCCTGAAGTAGGGCATTCAAGTGTCGTGCTATCCATCTCCTTCAGCTTTGGAGCCACAAGAAATGCATTATCGAAATTGCACAATCGTTATTGTTATTGTGGGCTAAGAATTTCAGATTTATCCGCCCTGGCAAGGCGACAGACGCATTAAGCCAAAGAAGCTGGGAGGAACTGCAAACCGAAACCTCGCTGGACGCAACATTAGCAAAAAGCTGCATAAAAGCGCTGCGTAGTATGCAAATTTTCGCAGTTGGCAACTTTTTCTTGCCGGCATACCTAATGGCACTGCGCGAGCGAGAGAGACGGACAGCGAGCGAAAGTGTGTGTGAAGAATAAAAGTGCAATAAATTCAAGAGGGAACATAAATATAAAGCGTGTAGAAAAAACACAACAATTGCTCTGCACGAACAACAAAATCGGGATGTAATGTGTGAAGTGCGTTGCTCTCGTTGTTGATGTTGTTGTTGTTTTGTTGTTGTTGTTGCTGTTATTGTTGTATAAAGAATTATAAACAAAATGCAAAGCAATTGAATTTGACCCAGTTTCGAGACCCCAGCAGCAGTAGCATCGAAATCAGTCTCAGCATCAGCTGCTGTCGCTGTTTGCTTCTGCTCTTCGGTTCTGTTTGGTTTTGTTTTGCTTTATTTTTGTATTAATTATCACATTTTGTGCGCCTCTGATTGTGGCAGCAACGAGCGCGGCGACAAACCAATTTTTATTCGATTTATTTTCGGGGCGTTGCAGCGCGGCACGCGAGCTAACGGGAGTCGCAAGCGATCGTCAGTGGGAAGGAGAGAGAGAGGGGGAAGAACGGTCAACGAAATATTTGACGTTTGCCAAAAGGCAACCTCGGAAAGTCGGACTTGATTTTAATGATGCACATGCAACAACGGCAGCCAGCACTGCGAATGCATCACCGGCCGCTTCCAATGAAATGCCGCAGCATTCTTGCAATAAGTTGCCGCAGCACACATCAATAACAACAACAACAACAACAAACAACAACGTCGAGAACATCGGCAACAACGACTCCGACTCCAACTCCAACTCCGACAACGCCTTTTTGGGTTCGCTGTGGATGCAGCAAGTTTCCTTTTTAAGTGTCGCTTGCTGTCTGTCGTTGGCTTTGCCATCAATTATGCGGCATGTAGCCCAGCCTCAGCCTCGGAATCTCTGCCACAGCCTTGCATGTTGTCCATGTGCCGCATGTGGCAGCTGGCAGCCAAAGAAGGTGCGCACAGCAAAACGCAGCACAGCGCAGCAAAAGCCACATGCACCGCCGACACGTAGGTGTGTTGTCAGCTTGCAGTTCTCTGAGTGGCAGCCGAACCGTCAATATTTTTATACTCCTCTCTCGACTCCCAAGTGGGGTGTTTTGACTTTCATTTAAGTTTTCACGCAAGACGTGGTCGAATAGGAATACATAATATTATGTACTAACTATTTAATATAAGTTTTTATTTAATATGTGGTCGAATATTATATATTGTCTGTGCGGATAATTTATGTTAATGTAACATATTGACAACATGGTTGGCTTAAGATCAGTTTTAATACAAGTATGTGTCGAATAGAATTGACAACATTGATAGTTTAAGATTCAAGTGTTGCAATTAAAGTGTGTGCGAATAAAAATATATTTTAATATATATCAATAGCTTGGTTAATTTCAAGACAAGTTTTAATTAAAGATGCGGCTGAATAAAAATACATTACATATTGACATCTTGGCTAGTTTAAAATCAGTTTTAATTCGAGATATGGTTGAATATAAACATATTTTATAATATATTAGAGCACGGATAGTTAATAAAATATTTTATTCCAGGATTGTTCGAATATTATATATTGTGGGCCAAATAGAAGTGCATTATATCAGCTTAAATTTAAGATGTGGTTGAAGAGAAACTTATGGTGAAATTGATAGTTCAATATAAGTTTTAATTTCAAATGTTGGTTTAAGACGTCGGATAGATATACTTTATATTGTCTATCTATATTATTCAAAATGTGTTTCAATACATAATACATAATACATTTATGTTATGAAACATATTGACAGCACTGATAATTTAAGATAAAAGTCTTAAATCAACATGTGTTTGTACGGCATTCCAGTTCCCTTTGCATTTTCATCAGATTTGTTTTCTTTTGATATGACGCATGAAGTATTTCCGAGTTCATCACACAGATAATTTTTTTGCAGCAGCAATTTGCGGTCTACCTGCTTTGCTTTACTCATCTGCGCCAGCGCAGCGTTGTCTGAATCACTCTTCGCGCGGACACTTACTCTTTCGTGCTTCATCTCGCACGCGCTCTCTTCCGCGCTTGCTCTCTCTCTCTCTCTCTCTAACTGACTGAGCTACGGTTCAAAGTGCACAAATATTTGCCCACTCACAAAAGCGTCTTTTGGGTTTTGCCGCTCGTCATGCGGAAAAAAGGAATCCCACACAGTTACGCACGCTGACTGATCAGTGTGTGACTCGGCTAATTTGGCTGCAGAGACAGTAGTCATACTGCTGGCAAGAAACGGGTTTATTGGCCCGCTGTTATCAGCGCTTTGCCATCTGAGCTGCACACTTTGCTGGCGCCTAACCGAAATCCAGCGCTATTAGCTGCTTGGCCAAATAGCACAGCAGGTTTTCGCCTATTTATGCAACAGTCTGCAATCCGCTGTGGGAGAGCGTCTTAAGCGCAGTTTTGCATTGGGAAATATGCCTGACAAGTGATTGGAAAAACTGTTGAAAATCTTTGGAGCTTGTTGTTGTTTTTGGCAGACGTGAATAGAATCTTCATAATGATCGTTGTAATTGTAGGAGTTGCAGAATTTAGTAAATTTGTAAGTTAATTCAAACATCGATATGTTGACATTCTTTCTTCATCGATTTGTTGACATTAGAGCCACAAAACGCTTAATGTAAAGTTTAATAATTACAAACTTATCGATTGAAATGGAAAAGTATTCAAATCGATATTTCATATCGATTAATGCTATGTTCATTGATAGCAAATGGCAAAGTATTTGCAACTAAAATTAAGATAAAAAGAGAAGGCATTTAAACATTACTTTATAATTTGTTGCACAAGTAGCATTTTAAAAGTCCTCTGTAATGTGCTTTGCTGCCAATCAAATTGAGCAAGCTTCTGCTTGGATTTGCTGATGAAAGAAGTAAAGACGAACTTGTTTAACTCAAAGCAAGTGACCCTTGAATGTGATTAACATTTCCTTGGCTCAGATAAACTAGCCGAGTGTATGGGCAACTGAATAGAATTATTAAGTGTTGAATGTACCGCTAGGCGAGCGAAGGCATAAAATAGTCGCCGTTGGAAGTCGCGAGTCCCCAGAGAGTCGCAGCAACAGTTGTCGATTTCCCTCCCCACTCTCAACCTCCCTCGTTGCACAGATGACGGGGTCTGAGCACTCGATGGCCATAAACACAACGCACAATATATCACCGACCATATCGGGTAGCTGCAGCTTAATGTGCGCCTGCAAATGGTATTAATGTCATAAGTTAAGACGAAACCTTTTATCCAGCGCACAACGTTCTTGCTGCTGTCGTTCTCGTTCTCGTTTACTCGGATTTCTACAGATGTAGAATTTGCATATAATTGGACCGAATGCCGGAGATGGCAGTCAGCTCAACTTGATTTCCAGTGCCCGCAGAGAGACCGCGTGGATTGGCAACCATATGGTGCGTGTTACTTTTGTTAGCTTCAAATTCCGTGTGTCCACGTTGCGGGCCGGTCGGGGTGAGCGGGTGATTGAGGAGCTGGGCTGTCAGTGATTTCAGTGTTTATTTAACTGTCGTGCAAGTCATTGAAGGCAAACGTTTTGCCGCTTTGTTTTAATGGAACACAAGAATGCGAGCGAATTGATGGAGGAAATAATGAAAATAATAAAAGAAAGAGCCAGCCAGCCAGCCAGCCAGCCGTCAGCCAGATTGTTCATATACATAAATAATGATTTATTTGTTTATTGCAAAAGCGCAACAAAGCGGAGTTAATCAATTTTACTTGCCTTTAAGTGACCGACCGCATGGCCAGGAAAAACCTTGGACTGCTGGCTGCAGTCTCGTTCGATTCATTTTAATGCATGCCATTTTCCCATTTTCCCCCAACATTCTCTATTTCCTCGTGTTGCTCGGGGACCCGGCCAGCCTGGGAGCAGCCCGCAAAGCCAAAAGCAAAAGCTACTGCCAGCTGTGGGCCACGATGACTTGTTGCTTAGCCTCGAGTTGAGCGCGTGACACGAACGCCAGCAGGCACGCAGTGTTCATGCTGAGCTTCAGACATATTCGAAGGAAAAAAGCTCTTAGCGATGACTTAACTCTTTTCTTGACCGCTGCAACTATCGATGTGAGCTTGGCAAATACTTATCGATGATCCTAGTATTTTTCTGAGCAGTATAAATAATCGATTTGCGCTTGAGAAATACGTATCGATGATCAAAGTATTTTTCAGCGACAATCGATTTGCACAAAGTTAAGAGCAATATGCAGTTTGCACTGGATTCGATCTATATTATTTTCGTTGAATTCTGCAAGCAATTAAGTTGGAAATAAATAAAATGGGGCATTTAAAACGAATTTAACATGCTTGCTCAAGTGATTGTAAGCTTAAATCGCATATCTGCTGGCATCCCTAGTCTTGTTTTTTTCATCTCCTCTCCCTCGCACTGCCTCCCTGTCTGTGTGGCTGCTGAGCAGTGCGAGCATCTCATCAGTTTCCCATAAACATTCAAAGCGTCCAGCTTGGAGTAGAGTGTGTTGGATGCCGCATGTAGTGGCAAGTTGGCGATATTGCAATTTACGTTCTGTGGTCTAATTAAAGTGCAAGTACAACAACTAAACCTGCGGCCAACTCAGCCAGGGGCAGCAAATCGACGTATGGCCACAGTTGGAGTCATTGAGCACTGCGTGTTCGCTATTTTGTGGTCGGTTCACTTGCTGCCGCTGGCGCTACTAAACTGCAGCTAAGCCCACAAGCCAACAGTGTTTTCATATGCCAACTATGCGGGGGCGTCGCAGTCGGCGTCGCAGTCGGCAGCAATACCCTAGTCTGACCCTTGCTGCCTTCGTTCGCTGTCTTTGGCCCGGCTTCATTTTTCTCGCATCCCACATTAATCAATGTTGATTTCAATTAATTCAACCATCTCTTCACTTGCCAGTCATTGTGGCCGCCGTCCTGCCACTGCCTTTTTATTAAACCAATAACACGAAGAGCGAGCAAAACACGAGCACAAGCTGCCGCATATTGTTGTGCGGCCATCATTCAGTCAGTCTTCGAGTCTTTTATTAAAGTTTGCAGTCTATAAATTTGCAAGAGGTGTTACCACGGATTCGATGGACTCCTAGGGGCGCGGCTGCGGCACACATGTTGCATACACGCTTTATGGCTCCGCAACGGATATCCGCTGAAATCGAATCGATGTGTGTGCGTGAGTGACTGGAAATAGAAATTAGATGGATGCATTCGACACTCGAAGTGCTTATGGAAATGAACCCGATGTTTTCGTGGAAGGCAGGCACAACACCTCGCTCTAAGTGGATTATGTGGCGCTGCTCGAGTTTATTGTTGGTTATCAGGACAAATGCCAGATGCAGGGCCATTATCATTTGTCATGCTTGAGCAGCGCACGGATATGCACTCTATATTCGAGTTGTTCAATCGAGTTTGTGGCACATCTCATTCACAGTCGCAGTCGCAGCCGCAGCGCAGCAGCAAGCGCATTTTTTATGTGGCTGCCACACAGAAGCAATGTGACCATTATATGATTGAGTTATGTTTTGTTGTCCCTGCGGCGCTGCTAACACGTAAAATTCCATCGAGTGCCTCCTCCAGTTGCATATGGCGACCATAAATTTTCTGGGCGGCCAAACCTGTTGTTGTTCTGAGGGGGTGGCGGAGAGCTAGCTAGCTATCATGGCCATATCCTGTCAATTTGCCCCAACTGCATGCTTGCCACATGCAACTGCTTGTGGCTGGCTGGCTGCATTTGGGTTTTTTTTTTTTTTGTTTTTAGTGCGCATCTCTCACAATTTGTTGCGCCTGGCTCGGCGGCGTGTGCAGAGCTGGCATTTGACTTGACTGAAGTTGGCAGGCGCACCGACCGCAGGAGCAGGCCAAGCCAAGGACAATGTGTCGCCTCTCCAGGCAGTCGGGCAGCCAGGCAGCCGGGCAGGCATCTGGTTAGCCTTTGAGATAGATGCGCTCGTTTGTTGCAGTTGCTTGTCATTTTTATAGGTTTGTTTGCGGCTTGCTGCATCCCTTATTGGTTATTGGTCTCCCCGGTCTGCCTTTATTAGTTGCCGCCTGTCGTCGCCGTCGCCGTCGCCGTCGTCGCTGGCCAAGAATTATGGCCGTCAATGGCCACTGCAGCGTCGCCTCGTCCCGCAATTTGATTTGCTTACTTGTCGTCCTGCTCCAACGACAGTTGATTAAAACATGCGCCCACTCCCTGTCACTCTGTCTGTCTCGCTCTCTCTCTCTCTTTCACCCAGCTATTTGTCGAAGTAATTGAGTTAAGTGACGCACTGAGCCCTTTGCATTTAGTGGCTGTTGCTGTAATTGTTATTGTCCATTCATAATTATAATCCAATAAAATAATAAACATATCGCATCGTTCAATTTACTTTCACACACTTGCCTCGCCTGCTTGCCTGCAGAACTTTTTGTCACGCAAACTTAACTAAATTAAGCTAAACATTTATAGCCGCACTACTCCCACACTTTCGCAATTACGAACATACCCCTTAAGCGAGCGCCTGCAAGCGGGTATACAGCACGATGCGCTTGACCAACACTTGCAGTTCGTCCAATTTGATGTTGGGTATGTGCACGTCCACTTAATTCAGCGCAGTGCAGCGCTTATATTGGGTTCGTTATTGGTTTCTCTGCTGCTTGCTATTACTGTTATTATTATTTTCTGTATCATGATTTTGTTTACACGCCAAATGCGCACGTAGCACGTCGCACTTTTTACTATTTCTCCTTCTCTTCGGTGCGCGCTCCTCGCACCTGCTAGTTTTTGTGCTTCTTTCTATTTTATTTGTGTTTGTTTTTGTTTCTGTTTTCGTTTTGTCGCTTTTCTATTAGACTGAAACGCGGCTTGACCACGTACGACATGCACTCTGCACTCTCTCCCCCTACCCGTTTTCGATTTTCAAACACGTAGCGCCAGCAAATTTCGCATTAAAGGCGCAAAAGGCCAATGCATAAATGATTGATCTCGCTGTCCCGTGTTCCCCCAACCCTCCTCGCTGTTCGTGAAAGGAAATGGGAACTCAAGTGAAGTAACACGCGGCTTGTGCAATTCATTCACTTACTCACTCACACACACACACACACACACACACACACACACACGCACACTCATTGATTCATTCATGCCACTATCAACAGCTATTGTAGTTTATTATCGACAACGTCGACGTCGACGTCGCTGTCGACCGCGGCAGCGACTTCGCAGCGAGCGGTCATAAAAACAACGCCTGTCAACGTGCATACAGTGCTCCACTCCATCTATATATGCATCAGTATCTGTGTTTGCATCTCCGACTGGGTTGCGTCTCCTCGGCACTCCTTGTTTGAGTCCAATTTATGGCCGAGCGTTCGATTAACCAAATTGACTTACCTCAACGCCGCTCTGTCCGAGTCTCTTACTCTTATTTAGGCCTCCAAATTCATTCATTCACGAACAGCATAAAGTTCTGCAATTATTGTAGTTTGTGGGCTGAATATCGCTATGAATGTGCAGCAATTTAGTCATTTATCCGTCTGCAATAATTATAATCATTCTTTTTCTATTTTGCATACTACTTTTTAGAATTCCTCGCAAAGACTTATAATAGTTCAAATTAGTTAGTATCGTAAAGTAAATCTATTTATAATTTGGTTAAACTCATAGTTTATCTGAAATTGATGGATCAAAAGATATCGTATTCGCCACCAACATAAATTAATGTATTTGTGAATTGAAGTTCGCAATTTAGCCATTAAACCTTCTGCAATAAATATAATAATTAATTTTCTATTTTGAATACATCTTTATTAGAATTCCAAGCAAAGACTTGTATAGTTGAACTTATCGTAAGGTTACCAACCAACACCAATTTATGTATTTGTGAATTGTGGTTTGCAATTTAGCCATTAAACCTTCTGCAATAATTATAATAATTCTTTTACTACTTGAAATGCTGCTGCTTCAGAGCGACTTATAATAGTTGAACTTACATGGTGAATTGTAGATTGCGATTTAGTCATTAAACCATCTACAATATTTATAACTTTTTTTTACAATTTTAATTTCTATAGCAAATATTATAATAGTGGAACATACCTACATGGTATCGTAAAGCTATGATATGCTATTATCAGTTGGTTCTTACTCTTACTTTTGGGTTGCTTTCTTTTTGTAGATTGTGACTTAGTAGTTAACCTTCTGCAATAATCAGAACTTTTTTGATATTTGAAATTCTATATATATGATTGCTACTCTTACTTTTGACTGCTTTCTCTTCGCATAACTTTTTGCATTTTTTAATTGTAATTGTGATTTAGGCATTTAACCATTTAAAATAATAATAACTTTCTTGCTATTTGAAGAGTCTATTATGGTCGAACCAACATGGTATCGAAATGTTATTAGTTGGTTCGATTCTTACTTTTCGGGCTGCCTCCGCTTTTCTCTTTCGCTGTCTTCCGCTCGCCCCTCGCGAGGGAACTGAAACTTTTGCGCTTATAAAAAATGAATGAAGCGTCGCGTCGCGGGGCCTCAGCGCTCAGACGCACACACGCAGTTTCCGTTTGTCGTTCGCCACTTGTCCGATTTCTCAGTTAAGAAACTTGTACATATTTTAATTGATATTGTTTGCATGTATATTGCATGTTCCTGCCTCTGCTGTCGCTGTTGCTGGCCAATGGCCATGGTAGTTATAGACTCCCTTGTCCCGGTCCCGAAACGTTATATGAATTTCAATGCGCCATTGTATGCGATTGTGTGGGCTTTCTTCGTCAACCCTCGGCGACTCGTCGAGTTACGGCGAACGTAACACAAAAGCAGCGTAACGTTAACGTAACCGACAAACGCTGACGTCGAAGCGTACGCCGACGCTGACGCCGGCGCTGGCGCTGACGCTGCAGTTGCAGCCGAAGCTGATCCTGATGGCTGACGCGTTGCAACAACGTGACAACTTTTATGACTATGACGCACTTTGTGACCAACTGCCGCCATTGACATTTCTTCCTGTTGCTGCGCGCCACGCATCGCCTTGAAGGGTATTACAACGTTCTGCCAACGGGAAATATATTTTATAACAGGTAGAGGGAACAAGTAGGGATATAGACAGCTATTCAGCATTATTTAGAAAGTCGTCTTCTTATGCTCATACGAGCTTGTACGTTCTTACAAATTTTACTCATAAATGCAAGTTTTCGTAATATACTAATAATAATACTATACTACTTAAACTACTTATTCGATTAATTTTGCAAGTTTAGCAAGTTTTGCAAGTTCTTATCAATATTACAACTAAGTGCTAATTTCATTAATTTACTACTAATAATAATAATACTACTAAATTTACTTAATTTTAATTTCTGTAAATACTAATTTTAATACTTTTGCAAGTTTTGCAAGTGCTTACCAATTTTTCAACTAAATGCTAATTTTTCTAATAAACTAATAATAATACTCTACTACTGAAAGTACAAATTTTAGTACTTTTGCAAGTTCTTACAATTTTTACTACTATACGAGTACTACTTAACTTACTAATTTTAGTACTTTTGCAAGTTTTTACCAAGTTTACTACTAAATGCTAATTTCTGTAAAATACTACTATATTACTAAAAATACTACTTTTAGTACTACTGCCGAATTTATTTCTACTATACAAATCAATTAAGAACAAATTGTTCTTTTACAAACCAAATTAAAACTATAGTACTTAAAAAACTAGTTTTAGTACTAATGCTGAATTTAAATAAGCAATATGTTTACTACACAAATCAAAGGTCTTCTTTTACAACCCAAAATAAAAGCGTACCTTTAAAGTAAGATTCTCCTAATTAAAAAGACGACTTCATAATACATTCTTCTTCAAATTATTCGCTGAAATTCAAACTGTTAAAAACTTAACAAAAACGTAAACAAGCGAAATTGAAAAGCTAAAATATTGAATGTTACGTATGATGATATGTATTCAATATTCTCTTGATAATAACACTTACTACGAATATGATAAACGAAAAACTGAGAATTGGCTCACTTACACACTCGTGTGTAGCTTGTTTTCTTGTATACTTTCTTATTGTTGCAGCATTTGTAGTTGTTGGTGTCAAGTTTTCCATTCTGTTGCACTTGCGAGGGCCATGCAGTTATATAAAAAAGGTGACATGCTTTAAGACAAGAAAGGATTAGATTCAAAGGAACGCAAGTCATGTGGCATGCAACGAAGGCCACTCGTTCGTCCAGACATCTTCATAAGCTGTCGGCATCAATCTTGACGTAAGTTCATTTGCAAATTCGCAATGAATACGTAAATAAATAAGACTTTAAATGGGGATTTTAAGGGCAACATTCCCACTTAATTGTCTTCGTGTAGATACTTTCAGAAAGGTCATTTCATTACATTTATTATAATATGATGGCGCTCAATTGGAATGTTGAAAACTTGCAAATTTGTTTGATTAGACGACACTTGATTGTCAACCATCAATTGTTTAATCTATGAGCCAGTGCTAATTAACTATTAAGTTAATAATTCAATGCTGGCCACAACTTATGCCCAGTGCCATTTACAGAAGCAGTCTGGCGACTTTCGCTGTCTCTATTTTCTGATTTTTCTTCACGCGCTCTCCGCTATCTGCGTGATCAACCTCCAGCTGGTTTTATATGCATTACACGATCTAGTCGGCCGCACCATTCATCAATCGATTCCCCAATAAATTCAGCTAATCGCCACGCATCGCATTCCTCAATGGAATCGTAACTTTGTTATCGTTCAAACGATTTTGTATATCAACTTTAACTTTGCTGTGGTGTTGAAAATTAGCATTTTTCTATTTAGTTTCGTTGGCCAGATTTATCCCTTTCTCTGTGTGGTGAGTTTCGCATACAAGTTGACAACAATAAATATCGCAATTTTTCCAAGTTTTCATGTTGTTTTCGCATGAGTCCATCGAACGGCGTGTGGGTGTGTGGGGGCGTTGGGGGCGTGCCGGAGTGTGTGACAATTTTCTCATATGGTCGAAATGAAAGAGAAAATTTAATTTGCAGGTCACGTAATTCGCTGGTGTGTATGTCAGCGTGTATACGTCCCCCTCCCCCACCCTACCCCGTCTCATCATCAAGATTCGTGTGTGTGTTAGTAAATAAATTTGTCCGGTCGCTGGGTGTTTGCTTGTGTGCGTTTGTTACATGTAAAAATATGCAAATCCAGTCAACACATATGGCCAGAACTCTGTTTTGTCGTCGTCGTCGATGTCGCACACTTTACAGTTATGACTGTTTATTTGGTTGTGGGTCGTGCCCCAAAAACAAAAACAAAAAAAACGCATAACACAACCCTGGCAAAAATGAAAATATGCCCATCGATTGTGAGCAGACTCTGGGAGTGCAAAGAGTCTGCTTCAGACAGCATACCCTATCTCGCTGAGCAAAAGGTGTATATGCATTGTTACTTGTTAAATATGTTTGAAAAAAACAAATTTCTTTTCATATAAATTGAGTGCAGTGAGTATGCTTAAAAAGCTCTCACTCAAGCAGGCGCAAAGCTTTAAAGGGTGCGTCTACCTTTTTTGTGGCATACTTTTAGGCATATTAATGTAACGTTAAACTTTGTTGCTGGCGTTGTTTGTGTTGCTGCTGCTGTGACTGTTGCTTTTATCATTAACTTTATGCAGAAAGTTTTTTGTGCTGGCATCATTTGCCGACGCGCCTACATTAAGCCAACAAATAGTTTCGGGCTAACAACAACTGGCAGCCATTTCAGTTGGCACACTTCCCTAATGCATCTGTGTGTAGTCCATCTCCCCTCTTGCAGCCCGCCACTTACTTACGATATTTCCATCTTTGCTTTCCACTTGCAGCACAATTACCTCATGCAGTTTGATTATCTGCCCAAGTCAGACCTGGAAACTGGCGCTCTGCGCTCCGAGGAGCAGCTGATAGATGCAATACGTAATCTCCAGGTAGGTGCTGCCAACCAGCTGCTGCTGCTGCTGCTGCCACATGTATTATGCACAATTTCACAACTAACATTTTGTTATTTCCTCCACTGCCGTTGCCGTTGTCGTTGTCGTTGCTACCGATGCTGATGCTGATGCTGATGTTATTGCCGCTGCTCTCGTTGTTGTTGCTGTTGTTGTGTCTGTCAGGCATTTGGCAACATTCCAGTTACGGGCAAAATCGACCAGGCTACGGCCAAGCTGATACAACAGCCCCGCTGCGGTGTGGGTGACAATAAGCATGCGTATAATTTCTCACCGGATAATCTGGATCATGGCAGTGGCCGTAGCTTCAGCTCACGTGTGCGTCGCTATGTGCTGCAGGGAGCCAAATGGGATAAAACGGATCTAACATGGAGGTGAGTTGAAACCCATACAACAAACATTATATGAGATACTTTGTCTGCACTCATCAAAACATAGTTTAAATAAATTCTATCGTGCAGAAGTTCTGGTTTTCAAAAATTCCAGCTCTAAGTATATTAAATTACAAATTCAAATTAGTCGCTGCCAAGCAGAAAGTTTTGTAGCTGCCAGCATTTGGTCCGACGAAGCTTTTGCATATATCCGAATAGACAAACTAGTTTGTAATGAAGCTGCTTAGATGGCCAGGATTACTGTAAACTGTGAGGTAATCAAAGTGCAAATAATTGGCTTTTAAGTTGGCAAACCTTTGGTGTTAATCGACTGTTTGATACTTTAGCACAACTGCTGCATTTTACTTGCATAATATTGGTTTTCATTATGCATTTTCTCACACATTTGGCAGCAGTCAAAGGTTCGCCTCAACCCGCTGCTATCCTTGCGCTCCTGTGGATGCGCATTTCAATTAAACTGCATGCAGTTCATTAATTTTGCAACGCTCATTTAGACGCGAATTTATAATTTTATAGGGCAAGCAGTGTCCTGACAGAATTTGAGCGCTGCTGCAATCGTTTCTCCCCCTTTAGCTTCAATCTGGTTCGCTCCTTGAAGGAGTATCCTGCGCATACGCGCGTTCAATTAATTCAAAACTCAAACGTAGCGTAGCTTGTTAATTTTTATTACAGTCATTGCATTTTGTCAGTGTGCAAAAAACTGGAACCCTGCCACACTGAGGGTGGCACGCCCTGCGTTGCATAATTTGATGTCTAAAGTGTGTTTTTATGTAAAACAAGTCGCTGTTGCTGTTGCTGTTGTCGTTGTTGTTGTGTGTGTTTCGTTGTTGCTGTTTGGTTCTTAGCCATGCGTAGCGACGTCTGCGTGAATTGTTAATGGCTAAGTTGGCCTGCTGTGTCGGATCGGAACTGGGATTGAGGGTCGCTGCACAGTGCCGGCGAGCGGTGGCCGGGTCGCCAACTTGGCGCATTCATTAAACACTTTGCGCCAAATTGAATTTTATGATGGCCAAAAAGCGCTGGCAGATTGCTGGCGTTGCGTTGCGTTCCGTCCTGATTGCAGCTGTCACTTTTAATGTTGTATTTGATTTTTAATGTGCAGCTGCATAATTGCGCGTCAAATATGCAACAGACAATGCATCCAAACTTCATTGCAGCAGCAACAGCAGCAGCAGCGGCAGCAGCAGCAGCAGCTGAAGCAGCGCAAGTTTAATTAGCGAAACAGTAAAAAAGTACTGCATACTTTCGGGTGGCGCGCTAAAATGAGATTACACATACGGCGCATGTTGGCAACGACTTGAAGCGAACGCAAACGAAAACGCAAACGCAAACGCACAAACAATGGCAGCTTTTAACGGCATAGAAAACCCACATGCAGCGCTTTAATTATTTCTTGTGTCGTCTACGCTTAATTGGCCATTAAGGCTATGGCTCCAGAGGGGCCGAGGACGCTAGCAGCGGTTGGTCAACGCACATCAAATTGACTTTACATGAAATATACATATAAAAACAGTGTAAGTCGCCTCTGTCTCGCGCACTCACTCACTCGCTCGCTCCCTCTCTCTCTCCCGCTCTCACGCTCTTTCGCCTGCTTGTCTGCCCCTCACTGTGTCGTCGCTGTAGTCAATATGTATTGAGTGACCTGCTTTTTTGCTTGGCTAGCTGCATGAGCTCTCGCTTAATTGCGAACAAAGGCAGCTGGCACAGAGTGCGAAGCGGAGCGGGGGGAGCACAGGAACGCAGCAAGTGTTTTTCCATTTCCGGCGGAGTGCGCAGCATGCAAATTGCCAAGCGGAAGTCGTTTTTAGTATTTTGTACTCATTTTGTTTTCGCGCGCGCACACACAGTGACACAGAGCGACGAGTGACAACATCCTGGCCAGGGACAAAGTTGCCGCGTGCCATTGCAAATGCCTTAAGATACGAGTATGAACTGAAAACACAAATTGCTGCAGCGCAACAGAAGCAGACGGAGCGACAAGAGAGAGAGAGAGAGAGAGAGAGAGAGAGAGAGGGGGAACAAATCAAGTGACAGCAGCAACCGCAACTAACGGAAGCGTCCGAAAACTTAACTTGTGCTTTGGCCAAAATGTTTAAGCCAAATTGGCAATTGTTTTGCAATAGCGTAGGATGCGGCAGCCGACAAACTGCAAATGAAGTCCCGCAAAGTCGCGTATGCTGGGCGCATTTGTTTATCAACTGTTGCCACTTTGTAAGGTGTTGAGCCAAACTTTCCCCTCGCTGCCTTTGGCGCGCGCACAACAACGACTTCAATGAGTCTTAATTAAACTTGTTAACTACGCAAAAAGTCAACAATTGCTGCATTCGCTTCGCCACACTTTTATTTTGCGTTTGCCTTTTTGACTCTTTTCAGCGTCCCACGCAGAGAGAGAGAGAGAGAGAGAGAGAACGACAAAAGTCCTGTAGAGTTTTCCATTGTTCGAATTGTTATCAAATGAAGCTGCCAGTTTAATGCATTGGCAAACAATTGTCCGACAAAAATGGTGCACAATACGCCAATAAACTCGCTTAAAACGGTTGTGTTTCTCAGCTGTTTTTGGTAACAACACTGGCTAAAATGCTGATAAATGTGTTCGCACATTTGCGTTACGCAGCATTTTCCGAATTCATTTTTATTGTTACCTAATCGAGTTTGTGTGCGGTCAATCAGCGGAGTCTGGTTTTGGCCTGCTGCAAATATTGTGCGTCATACTTTTAGGCTGCAGCCGAAATGTAATTTAGCATTATGTGGCGGGCTTGTAATTTGACCATTTTCGTTTTATAATTTACCGAAAAAAGCCAGGCAAATTTTATATTTAAAATTTATCAAATTAATTAAGTGTTATTCTTTTCATAAGAATTAAATTGACAGCTATTAATACTTGGTGTTTATCTGTTTAAAAAACGTTGCATACTTTTGAGCATGCGAAAACAAATTTACTTTTCATTTTAGGTGGAAAGTAAACCAAATTCAAATGCCCAAATGTGCTTCAAGAAACGGGTTCTAAAGCGATTTTGTTAGACACACAACATATTGTCGCATTAAGCTTTAAATGTTTTATTTAATTTTAAGGAAATTATTTAAGAATTTTATGACATCTTTTTTATACTTATTGTCGAAGAATAAAAAATGCTGCATGCTTTTAGACAGCTGCACAAATTTTCTTTGCACTGCGCTTGAGATGAAAAGTGAAACGAATTCAAATGACCAAATATGCTTTAATAAACGGGTTCTGAAGCGATTTTGTGACGCACACAACGTGTTGTCGCCTTAAACGTTCATGTTAGCGGCCAAGTGTAACGCTTTCAATTGGCAATGAGACAACAAAGTTGCCCGCTGTCCGCTGAGCAGCCGCATTAATTGGCACTTTTGTATGTGCAGCAGCAGCAGTAGAAGCAGCAGCGTTGGGGCATTAATAAAGCGTAAGTTGCAACGGGACGCTCGCCTAGTTAAGCTAGTTGAGTTGAGCGCAAGTTGCGCACATTTGTTAGATTTTTAATAACATTAATAAAGTGCACAAAGAAGTCAAAGTGCTGGGCGCACGTCATGCTCATGTCCGTGTCCGTGTCCGTGTCCGTGTCCATGTCCATGTCCATGTCGATGTCCGTGTCCATGTCCAAGTGCAAGTCAACGTTCATGTCCAGGCGCCTGGCACGCACAGGACGCGTCGGGCAGACCACACGGAAGGAACTGGCAATCGAGTCACATGGCGAAGTTTGCGTTTATGCTTATTAGCGCTGGGCTGTCGTGCATGCGAGCCATTAATACAATGCAGCAGCTCAAGCTCTGAGGCCGAGTCTGCTGCAGTGGGCGGCAGTGGGAGACGGAAGGCGGGGCCATCCTTTTAGTTACAACATAAAGAAAACGTGTATGAATGTCTTCGGCATTGGCTGGTGGCGCTGTGGCTCATAAAAACGACTGCGTACATCATCCAGGGAGCAGTCGCTCGCTCGTCTTCTGTCATGTTACAATGATAAAAAGTAATTTTATGACGCACTCACACTCGCACATGCGGGCTGAGAGAGCCCCGCTGCACTTATTGGTTCGCAAGCGTTCATTGTCTTTGGCAGACGCACACATCCTGTGCATCCTTTTGTCATGCTGCTAGCTGCCTTGCCACTGGCATAAAAGCCAAAGTGCACTCTGCCCGGACACGGGGGCGTGTAACTCGAAACCTCTAAAACTGACCCCCCCCCCACACTTCCACACTTCCACTCTGCTGGCGTGCCTTAAAGACAACTCGTAAATGCTGCAAAACAAAGAGCGAAACGGGAGTATCAAGAAAATGGCGAAAAATTCTAAAACCGTTCGGAGGCGCTGACTGGATTTTAATGTCATTTGCTGCAGCTGGCGCAACAAGAACGGCAAACAACAACAGCAACAGCAAATGGCCGCAAAAACCAAAAACGAGCGGCGAAGGGTTTGGGGGGCAAAGGGGGTCGCTTAAATCAATTTCGTTTTGGGTTTTGGCAGCACCCAGAAACCAACATGTGGCAAGTGTCACACTGACTGCAGCTGCAACACGCCGCAGTGGCCGCCAAACGGCTGTCCTGCCTCGTCCTGCCGCGTCCTGCGCTGTCCTGCGCTGTCCTGTGCGCTATTTCCGCTTCCGTTTCCGCTCCCGCTTTGTTTTTAATTTGCGCCTGCACTGTTTTTTTTTTTCGTCGCCCCCCGTTTGTGTTTTAATTTGTTAATACTTTTTAAACAACGCGTTTATAATAATTTATGCAGCAAATAAAGTAAATCACACGCACAACTCACCGAGCGAGATGGCAACAGTGAAAGTGCGAGCGAGAGCGAGAGCGAGCTCGTTAAATGCCGCAAACAGAATATGGCAATAGTTTTATATCCGAATTGCTGCCGTTGCTGCTGTTGTTGCTTATTTTTCAGCAGTCATTTGCAGTTGCTGTTGCACTTTGTTGCCTGGACCTCCCCCCTCCCTCAGACGCCGCTTTGTGCCCCGCTGCTGGCCAGTCTAATGGACGTCATTGGCCATAGTTTGCTGACTTTTTGTACGCTGTCAAGTGCTCGCACTCGAAATTATTATCTGCCATTAATCATGGCTATAATGTTTTGGCTGCTGCTGCTATAAAATGGAAGAGTACCAAGTGGATCCCGCCGACTCGACTCCTTCGCGCTCTCCCTCTCTCTCTCTCTCTGCCCTCCTCAAGAACGCGAAATGACAGGGCCAAAAGTCGAGGGCAGCTTTGGCCAAACAGCTGATAAATTAACAACTGCTGCACTAATAGCTGCAGCAAGCATATCACATACAATAACTAATTCAAGCAAGCTGCAGATATTCGATTTTTATGCATTGACAGCATGCAAATAAAGTTATAGATGGCCGAACTCTTGAAGCGACCCTCTGGTGTATAATTTTCTGCATCACTTTATTACAGTGACAATTATTTTAACTGCAGGGCATTTTTATTGCGACAGTCTTGTAGTTATATTTTCATTTTTTTGCCACTCGCTCCCGCACAAGTCTGAACAAGGGGGAGTGGCCGGCAGCCTTGAAGTGGGATGAGAGAACGTCGAGGCTCCGGCCATAAGGTATTGTAAACTATACATAAATAACAAGCTCAATTTAGGCTCATATTAAAATGGAGAATAGAAATGAGAAAGAGAAAATAGAACATTTTTCTGCTGACTTCCAGCAAAAAGGTGAAGAAGGCAACCGAAACTGTGTCAACACATCAAAATGTGAACCGTGTGTGTGTCTGTCCGTGTCCGTGTGTATGTGTGTGTGTAAAGGATTGTTTATACCTGCATGGCCGAGTGAGTTGAGCTCACTGGCTGAACTCGCACTCACACACGCAGTCGAGCTCTTATTCATATTCGTATTCGTAGTCGTATAAAATTTATGACATAGCATATTTCCTTATGCTGGCTAAGGTTTTGCATTTTACATGAATGCCGATAGGCAGATCCTTTTGTCTTAACGCTCTTACGGCAACCTGATACAGGGCCAAGGTGTAGCATTTCAAATTTAATAACCCACCACAGCGGCAACAACAGCAGCAGCAACTGCTGCTGCTGCGACTTGAAGTATACCTACCGCAAAATTTTATAAGCTGCTGCTACGTTGTGTGGCAAGCTGCGGGCAAATCCAAAACTCGAACCTGATGCCCGAAAAACCCATTGAAAAACCATTTAGTATAGCCCGCAGGCCTCCACCCCAGCGACGTGGGCAGCAGGGATTTGGAAGTCTGAATGGGGGGCGAGGGGGCGAGCAGTAGCAGCCAGGACTCGCAGTACGTGTCCTTCGCTCTGCTAGCCGGCCCTTTGGTTTTAAAGCCACATCAGTCAAAGCACCGCAGCAACAGCGGTTAACACACACACATACACACACACACACACTCTTACACTCACTTGCTCTTCGGGCGACTGATGCAATTGGGCGTCCTAACGGTTTGCGTCGGCAGCAGCAACTTAACACTCACAGCAGCTGCCGTGCTGTCACTGCTGCGAATGCCATTGCAATTGCAGCGGCAACTGCAAGTTGCAAGTTGCTGGTTGCTGGTTGCAAGTTGCAAGTTGCAGGCTGCATCAGTTTTCGGCTGCTGCTGCGTGCTAATTTGGCATCTAATTTGCAGCATGGACAGCAAAATGAGCAACTTTCCGGTGTTGCACGTTGTGCTGCCTGCTGCCTGCTGCTGAATTTGCTTTTCTGTTGTGCTCGCATTTTGAATATGCTTTCAACTTTCATCAGGCCATCAAAACGAGTCGACGCCAGCAAAAGAGGCGACGCACTCGCACGCCTCGCCGCCCACAACAAACCTCATTAATGCCCCATACGAGCATGCCGCCCCCACCCCCCCGCTCATTTCAACCAGCCAGTTGTTGGTTTAAATCGAGGCCAGAAGTGACTGAAAAGTCAAAGGACGCGATTACAGAACGCAGTCGAGTGCTCTGCCTCAATTGACGTAACCCACAATCCATAAACTTATCTTCAACGACAGATGGTAATGTGAGATTTCTTTTTTACTATTCGAAATATATTATTTATTTGTTGGACCAACTTGCTGGAGCTTAAAGTAGAATTACTTATTAACTTATGCGACTGTCGCAAATTCATTTCAATTTAGTATTTCTAATACAAGAAACTTTTAAATAGTTTTATTTTCAATTTGTTATTTATATTTCTGTGATATATATTAATTTAGTTTACAATGTTTAGTATACTTAGTTTCATGTAAATATTATACCTTTTATTAGTTAACTTGAATTTGTCTTTTGATAATATTCAAATAATAATATATGAATATTTGATGTTAATTCCAATATTACTTTTTATTTGAAATCCGCACTTAAAATACAGTTTATTTTGTTTGTTGGTACTGGTTCAACTACTGATATAAATAAACAAAATTTTGTTCTGAAAAAAATTTATTTTATTAGAATGTTTAGTATGTTGATTCTACTTTACTATTTATTTTATTATAATTTATTGCAAAATTGACGCGATTTTAAATATTTATTCTAACATATTTCAAACATTCGAATGAGTTCATTCTAATTCATTTGTAAATTTTTTATGAGAATTCTAATATTACTGTTTTTTTTTTAATCCGCATTTAAAACAAATGATAAATATTGATTTTATTATAATGATTTTTAAATTAATTCAATATTCGATATTAACTCCCTTATTACTTTTTATTTTTTTTAAAGTGAATTTAAATATTTCGCATAAATAATTCATTTACTAATTCATGTATCATTATATTTATATATATATATATTTATTATATTTTATTTGAAAGTGAATTAAAATATTTCTTACATATATTAGATTTAAATATTAGAATACTAATTCATATTCTCTTCTTACTCTTTTGCCTTTTAGTTAAAGCGAATATTTGAAAGGCGTGTTTAACTTGAGTTAACATATTTTACTGATTAATATTAATTTTATAAGAATGATTGTTATACTGATACATATGTGAATATTATAAGGTAATTATTTTACTACTTTTTATTTTAATTCAAAACGAACATTTAAAATCCGTGTCTCACATCCATTTGAAATTCTGAAATTTCCTTAGTTCAGTTTAAGAACAATATAATCATGTTATCAGTGCTCATTTGCAGCCAAACTGAGATGTTTGTGTTAACAGCTGCATGTTTATGTTAGCAGCTGCATGCTGTTAAGCTTAACAGCTACAGTTGACCCGCTGTCAACTAACAGTGACCACGTCAGTACGCAAATGTTAGTTGAGTGTTCTGTTGTGTTGTGAAATCAAAGCGATTTTACATATTTGGCGTGTTGATAATTAACTGTTGAGTGTGACAATAGTTGTTTAAGTAATTAGGCGATTATAGCGGCATCGCAATCGTGACGCACGGCCAAGTGGCAGGAAGAGCATGTGGCAACTTGTACTAACATATATGCTGCCCGATATATGTATTTGTGTGCGCCATATCTCTGTATGTAGGTTGGCATCGGCGTAATTATGTTTGCTTACGTGAACAGTGTCGTCAGCAGCAGCAGCAACAGCAACAAGGATGTCAGCTTTGCGGCCAACACCAACAATGTGGCTTGAAATTTGACACTTTCACAGTTGGTCAGTTGATTTGCTCGCTTGCCCGCCTTGGCCTCTGCACTGCGCCCGCCCCGCCCCCGCTCGCGTCTGCGTCTGTCGTTGGCAGCGCCCCGGCCAGTCTGCATTTTGTTAGATTAATGTCCTGCTCAATCATCAATAGGTTCAGCGTAGCACGCCGTTTTGTTTGTATAGCACTTGTTTATCGTGCTGGCCCCGGTCTGGGGACTTTTCTCTTCTCCAACTTTGTGTGTGTGTGCTTTTTTTTTTGTCTTCTGGTTTTTCGTTTCGTTTGCTGCGCTTTATTCTATTTATTACAGCTTTCATTTTGGCTTGTGCATTCATCCTTTGCTTTGTTCTTTCGTTTACTTTTAATTCATTTAGGTTTTCTTGTTGTACATTTTGATTGATGACCACTTTAATTGCGGATATTAAATGACAGGCGAATGCCGCCCTTCCCCTTCCTGCTGCCTGCTGCCCCCTCTGTCACCTCGGTGCCATTCTGTGGCTTCTTTTCGGCGATCTAATTTTCCACTGCCCGTTTCCCGCTTTTATCGATCTGCGTCTGAGTTGGAGTCGCAGTCGCCGTCGAAGTTCTCGCCATATGTGTGTTGCAGGTTGTCTACGTGTTCGAGCAGATAAACAAAGTTAATCAATCTGAAATCAACTGCAACTCGGCGTGCAGTGTTTGAGATTTTAAGCTATTTTAATTAGAGATTTGAATGAAAATCAATAACTGTTCTATTTAATCACACTAGTCGTTTTATTATACAGCTTCAACACGTGAAAGTTATCAAAGCGTGTCATGAAAATGTCAGTTTTATATTTTTGCAGTTTTAAGAGTCCGAAATTTAGTTTACTTTTAATTTGCTGCGCATCTTTCATTTGTTGATTTTATGCTTTGAGAACTACTTAAGTGGATGCGTAATATTTACGACTGCGTTACGCTTGTTTATGTCGCAGCCAACACTGGTTATAACGACGATGACTAATAGGGCGCAGTGTTGGCAACTTAATCACGTTTTACAGCACGCATAAACGCATTTAAATAGGCACGAGAGTCCAAAGTCCATGCAGTTTTATTCCTTTGATGTGGGCGCGGAATACTGATGACTAGCCGTGGACTGCGCTATATAACTACGTAATAATTCTAATGAAAAATGTCGAGCTGCAAATGTGATTAGTTGCTTTGATTGTCAATTAAAGCACAACAACAAATTTGCAGAGGGAAAATCTCGTTAGCTGTTGCAGACTTGCCTGCTTCTTGTTGTTGTTGTCGTTGTTGTTGTTGTTGTTGCGGAGCGTGTACGCTGCGCTATATAATGCATATATACTTCTACTTATAGTATACAAAGTATATATGTACTCGCACATGTCGTGTTATATATATAGCGTATTAATATACTGTCACAGTTCACGATGAGCGAATCCTAATTAATTTTGTAGTGTGCGCGCGTGTGTGTGTGCATTAAATGACACAGCAAATCAGTTGGCTTGCTCATTAGGCACATTAATTGATAAATTGATATTGGCTGGACAATGCCAGAGGGCAGATAGGCGTTTGGCTCGCCAGCAAGAGTAGACGCCCAAGACAGAGAGTTATGAACCGACTTTATGACTTGTCTGCCTCCGAGTGTGTGTGTGTGTGTGCTGGGTGTGCACACACACTTGAAGTTCAAGTTGTTAAAAGTCGCAAGCCGAAAGATAAACATCGAATCGAGCTGCCCGCTGCCTCTTCCTCGTCCTCGTCCTGTGCTGCCCTGTCTGCCTGTCAAATCGAACTTTGACTTGATTTGATATTTTTGCCTGCAACTTTTATGCGAACTGACATAAAGTTTGCCAGTGCTGCCAACTCGCCCCCAACAATCAGTTAATGCAATGGCTGCTGCCAAAAAGTGTATATTTTGCAGAGCGTTCCTGCTTTCACTACCTTGCCGTTATTTTGTGGCTTGATTAATTGTTGTGGGTTTTAGTGTCAGCAGCGAGTTGATTAATGCTGCTGTTGTTGTTGCTCTCTCTCTCTGTCTCTTTCGCTGCTCTCTTGTTGTCATTTGTAGCGAGCCTAGTGTCACCAATTGTTAATTGCAGTGAAGCGTTTTAATTTTCATATGTTACAACAACACCAACAACACAGACAGCAACGACAGCCAACATGAACAACAATAACAACAAGCAGCAGGTTAAATGCCACAATGACACCATGACAACAACAACACAAAACGAAAAAGAACAGTGAAAAAAGCGCTGCCGAAATTCCAACGGATTCCGAATCCGAAACCGACACCGAAACCGAAGCCAAAGCCAAAGCCGAAGGGGGCAAAACGAATTAATTAGAGGATGCGCCGGCGCGCTGCCAGAGAGCGAGAGAGAGCATGCTCTTATAAAGCTTTCGCGTGGCGAGCTTTGGGATCACAACGCAGCAAAGCACAGCGACAGGCGAAAGCCCGGCACGAAAGTCTTATACGACGTCGACGGCGATTCATTCAAATACGGCAGTACAGCTGGCTGAGCCCTCAGTTGCTGGCAAGTTGTCGGTGTGAGTGGTACAAATATTCTGGAGCAGCCGCAACAGCAGCAGCCTCAGTATTTTGTGTGGTGGCAGGCAATCAAAAGTTAAATTGCTCTTAAATTAATGTGTTCACTGCGGCACTGCTGGCACTGCGACGAGCGATCGACAAAATGGAGACGCTGGCGACACACTCGAATCAGCAGCGCATTCAACGTCAGCGTAATCCCTGCTGCTACTTGACAACAACGACAACGGAAGCGACAACAGCCACGACAACGGCAACGGCAACTTGACGGAAAGTCTGCTGGCTTCTACAATGGCCCGATTAAAAAACAGAAAAGCCAAGCGCTGAAGTGCTCAAGTGTTGGCCAAGTCATTTGTGCGCTCATTGTGGAGGATCTAGACCCGGCCAGTGGCAGCTTAGTGCAGCTTCGCCATATAATGTCTGCTAATATTTGAAGAGTGCGCCGCATTAATTGACATGAAAGGCAGAATACGGCACGAACCAGAAGAATGCCAAGAATGATGATTGTGCCGCAAGGACGCAAGGCTGCTGCAAGTTGGCAGCGTCGAGAGCTCACTTCAGCTAGGTAAGTGCTGGCTTAAGCCTTAGTCTGTTTGTTGTGTGTGTGTGTGTGTCTGTGTGAGTCTTGTTGTTCTATCTGTTGTATTTGGTGGCAAGTTCGAAGTGATTTATGTGCCAATAAATGCACGAAACGGGCGCATTAATATTGCAACAGTTTCAACTCTTGCTCCACACCGAGCGAGGCCGGCTGGCTGCCTTGGCCCATTAGATGGGCTGCTCGATGGCGTTCACTGGTTTATGGCAAATTAGCCTGGCTTGTAATTTAGTGTTGCACGGACAATCGGGCGCCAGACACTAAATTACATAACGCCAGTCGAGCGACCATATGCCAGCAAATAATATGGCAAATCGTTGGCTGCTGTCAATTTGCAAATTAGAGACACAGAGCGAGAGCGAGGGACACAAAAAGCAATTGCAAATTTGTTTGTTTGCCCGCCGCTTCTTTTTATGGCCTGTTGTTGCCTGGCAATCAGCCATCAATTGTTTAACATATTGCACTTTCCAGCAGCCGCCATCGAAAGGGAGCGAGGGCATTATTTCATTGCCCTGATTCCGTTCTAGCTGTGGTCGTTTTGCTGTGGCTTGCAACGCCTCTGTTTGTTTGTTTGTTTGTGTTTTATGTAATTACGTGCAACATTAAAACGCTTTTTCATATGTTTCCACTTTTTTGTGCGTTGTGCATTTGAAAGTATGCCAGTTAACTGTAATCTGTTTGTTCAATTGCAAACAGCAAACAATACACTAAATGTTTTTCAATGCTCGACGTGTTTTGCTCAAAGTTCCGCAGCTTAACAAGCTTAATTTGCCTGTTGACTTAAGTTGGCTGCGGCAGGAATTTAATGTTGCCTACCTTTAGGGGCAATCTCCATACTTTACTCCTCGAATCACACACGTAGTTTGAATAATGACTTTCCAAGGCTTAAGCCTAGAGGGATATTTATACAACTGTTAATTAACCCGTCTGCAGATTTTAGCAATAATTCAGCAGCATCAAACGATTTACTTGTGGCCAAGTTAATTAAGACTTCTTCGCTCGCGCTCCATCATAACAATATCAAGCACAATATTAGCTAATTCGCAGTCAATTAAATTGCAGCCTTCAACCAACCTATGTAAATATTTGCCTCAAACACTTTTGCGCTCTCTCAATGGCGAATTCAATTAAAAAAAAAATTCGAAATAGAACTAAGTAAAAATTGCCAAAAGCGTTTGCTGCTTGTGCGTTCGCCAACTTTTCGGCTAGGCGCAATCTCTTTTTTAATAATATTTAAATGGAATTACTTTTAATTAAGTCCGAAGTCCAGACGCGACCACAAAAGGCTGCAGTGTAACTACAACCAGTTCCCCGGCCAAACCAAAATGTTAACAGTCTCAAATTACCAACTCGAAACACACAAAAAAATGAGAACGAAAGAAGGAGGAATGCAGAAAAAACAACACGCAGAAAATGTAGCGCAAGGAAGTGATTAAAATTTTACTTACCTCTAGGTAGGACGACTGCCTTTGCCTCGTCGTCGCTGTTGCCATTCCTGCCACTTGCCCCGAGTTCGTCTCCCTTTTTTTTCGCCTTCTTTTTTGCTGCTGTTTTGTTTTTATAATAAGTAAGTATTAATTAATGCAAAAATGAAGAACTCGAACTTAAGTAGGGCTTCTGCTGTTGGTTCTTGTTTTACAAATGAGCAGCGCTTTGCAGTTTTTGAAATTTGAGAGCGTGACGCAAATTAAGATCCCCAAAACCGCCAAGAGAAAAAGAGAGCGAGAGAGAGTGAGCAAGAGCGAGCGGGAGTCCCTCCGTGTCCATTCAAGCAGAATGAACTTAATGAAAATGAAATTGACACCTACCTACGCAGTGCGACCCTGCTTATAAGGCATGCCCCGCCACTCCCCTCTCGCCTGCTGCTCTTTTGCAGTTGTTGACCGCAGAGCTGGAGGTAAAATTATACGCACGTCTGAAGTTACGTGAACGTCGATGATGAGCGTACAGTGCGTGTCAATAGTTGAAACAGCAACAACGCAACGCCAGGAAGTTGACAACCCCATGCGAGCTCACCCCCCTCCCCCTGCTGCTGCAGAGCAATGCTCATAAATCTTCTCGCCGCTGCAGTGCGCACCCCCCCCTGAGTTTCGCCCCTCGCCGCAACTGTAGTGTGGCGCTATTTCGATTTCACAACTGTCTCACTGTGCGTGTGTGTGTGGCGACTTTATGTTTTATTTTGCTTTTACGCTTCCGAGCTGCGTCGTCCGCAGCCTTCGGGCATGTCCTTGTCGCCCGCTCCAGCTGCTGGCTGGCCAATGTCCCGAATTGTCTCCAGTTATTTCAGTTTGTTGTTTAGCTCATAAATCTGCTTATCTGGCGAGTCGTCGCTTGCGCACCGCCCAAAACCAATGCCTTTTGGCATGTACTTTGCGCTCTCCCCATACCCTGTAATTCCGCGAAAGAGTGTGTGTTAACACTCACAACGTTTAGCTTGCAATGCTGGCCTAGTTGGTGTCAATTGCAGGGTGTCCGGCAGTCGCATGAAGCTGACTTAGCAGTGTTGCTTTTAAGTTTTGCTTTCTTTTTTTGTGTGTTGTGTGTGGCGAGATTCGCTCAGATTTTGGGCGGACGGAAACCAGCTGCGGCGCATTAAAGGATTTTGCAGCAACTTGACCCTGTTGCAGTCATGCATAAATTTGTTAGATTTGCCCATTGACAAAGCAACCAATATCCACACACACACACACAGAGCACGGCAGCAACGACAAAACAATATTGTGGCACAATTTCTGGAACCCAAAATGGTCGAGCGCCCGAAAGTTATAAATATTTTTGGGGAATTAATTAAGCTCTTGCACGAGCGAGGGAGGAGGGGGAGGGGGACAGCTGCCCCCTTTGAAATATGCACGAAATGAAATTAGTAGCCAAAAGATAAAAACGTAATGAAATCAAATGCGGCCTAAATATTCCTGCAGCCGCTGCTGGAAAGGACAAGAAAGGACCCCGTCCACATCCTCAACTGGAGCCAAGAAAATTGAAATATGTGCGCCTATGGGAAATGGGAAATGGGAAATGGGTTAGAGTTGCGACAAGCTCTGCAGTTTACTGGAGCGTGAAGTCCAATGCGCTAATGAAAGATTGCGACAGCGAGTGCAGAGCGCACGAAAAGATGACAACATTCTGAACTCAGTTGCCAACTGCTCTGATAAATCGATGGGATGAAAGCGAAGCCGTTCGGATAAGACAGAGTCGGGAGCCATCACTTACAATAGATTAGCGACCCAAAAGAATAATAATAGAACGTGCCAAAGTAATTATTGACTCCAAGTGCAAAATGTCGTTGCTAATTAGTTATTGAGTCTAAAGTTGAGGCTATAGCTTGGCTTAAATGCTGACTCCTGATAGCAGGCTCCTACTTGCGTCAAAACGTTTACTCAAACGTCAACGAAATTGACAAGTCCTTATGACAGTATGAAGTATTCCCGGTATTCCGGCTCAACTACTTAAAAAATATATATAAATTAATAAGAAATATTGTGTAGTTACTCACATACAAATTTCGCTTTATTTCGGCCTCGTTTAAGGCTTAAAGTCGTAAAGCACAGTCGTTTAATTTGAATTTTAATGTGCGTTCAGCATTCTTGCACGACACAATTTTTTAATATTTATGCCAAATGGCCGGCAGGAAGAAAGGACACAGCAGACGTCGCCGTCGCAGTTGTTGAGTCGTCTGCCTACGTCATCGAACTGTTGACCGAGTTGGCGTCTGGCCAGCCGCCTGACGTTGCCCCCGCCTCCGCACCTCAGCCATTGCAGTCAGAGGACACGCAGCCAGGAAGCTGTTTTATGCATTAGGGCGCCAAGTGTTGATAGGCGGCGAGCAGAGATTTGTGTCGAGCTGGCCATAAAAATGCAGCATGCAGCAGGCAGCGTGGCAAGCAGCTGCTGCCGCAGAACGACAACCAGATGCAGTGGCAGTGGCAAGATTACCTGATGCAACAGCTGCTGGTCGCTGAGCAACTGCTGCGCGTTCGTTCATCAGACGCCGGCATATTGAATCAAGGCGAAATAATTGCTTTTTAAATGGCTTTTTATGCGATACGGCGACGCGCTCATAAATTCTAGCTGTCGCCTCTCGCCACTTGCCGCTTGCCACGCCCACTAGACAAACGCCCGTGGGGGGCCGATGCAGCTGCTGCTATTTACTCACTTTTATTTGTAAGCTTTAATTTTCAGATTTATGCTCACTGCAGCCGCAAGGACATTTTTAATGAGATTTCTTTAGCCGTTGCCCAAGTGCCACTGCGGCAACAACAGCGGCGGGTGGGGAAGGGGGAGCAGGAGGGCAACTGCTGCCCAAGGAGCTTCAGTTTTAAGCGATGACAGACACAGATTATGAGCCAAGCCAAAAAGTCACTGTGGTTAAGCAGCTGCTGCAGAAGTAAAATGGAAATGAAAGTGGAAATGGAAATGGGCAAATGAAGATGAAAGACGAGGCAAGCAGTGGATGGGAGGCTGGGATAAGATTGAAGATGCGAGCTACAAGTTTTGCACTTGGCTGAGTTTCCCAAACTTTTCTGCTCGTCTACTAAATTTGCGTTTAGACAGCCAACGAAATATGTTAGTGGCAAGCATATTTGATTTGTTTTCCTATTATCGCTCGCTCTCTCTTGCTTGTTCTCCCTTGCTATGGAGAACGGAGACACGCAGCATAATTGACTTATTTATCAAGTGCAGCATAACTTGCAGCAGTTATTTCAACTGCAAAATGCAATTGCTGCTCGCCGGCGCTCAAATCTGATGTCAATGCTGATTCAAATAAATTATAGCCTAGAGACAAGCACTACAGCCAAGTGCACAATTATTCATGAGCTTGCTGATGAGTTTCGTTCGAGTTAGCTGACTATCTCTATAGCCTATACTTCTTGCAGAGTTCTTACTCAAAACTTTACTTTTCCAATTCTACAAGAGTGAAAACTAAATATAGCACTTGCAAATCAGTGTTGATATTTCTTTTGTATCGTGATTTGATGATAATCTAGAGACAAGCACTATAACCAAGTGCGCAGTTGTAGTATTCACGAGGTTACTGTTGAGTTACATTTGGGATGGTAAACTAAATCAATATCTGGCTCTTGAAGAAATACTTGTGTACACTCCAAACTCTACTTTACCTCAATCTACGAGCGTGTACATTTAAAAATATATTGAAATTCATTCATTCAAGATACTCCCAAGCTAGAGTTGAGTAAGATCGGATCTCTTTCAATTCATGTAGTTTTTGTGGCGTTTCGTTCGGGTTAGCTAAATACATACATATATTTACTTCTTAGCGAAATATTTGTGTTTACAATATTGGCATTATTTTTGTATATTTACTTTAAGAATTCATGCCTGCGTTGATTAAGATCGATTCCTTCCAATTCAAGAGATTTGCGATTGTTGCATTCGAGTTAGCCATCTTTATATATAACTAGTTCTTGAAGAAGTGCTTTTCTATACTCAAAACTTAGCTTTAGTGCACTTATAAAGCAGTATTGATATTTCTTTAGCATTGCGACAAGATTGTTCCATGTATAAGTTGATTCAGAGCGTTTCATTCGAGTTATCTATTGACAACTAAATCTAGCTATTAAAAAAATGTTTGTATGATAAAAACTAATATATTTCTCTACCATCGCGACTCCAATCAATACGTAGTTCTAAGAGAAATATTTGTGTGATACTCCACACTTTACTTTAGTGCACATATAAAGCAGTATTGATATTTCTTTAGCATTGCGACGAGATTATTCCATGTCTCAGACAATTAAGAATCATTACTTTCAGTTTATGAGGTTTCTCAAGTATATAAACAACATATACATCTACTTCTTGATGAAATGTGTGTGTATACTCAAAATTTGACTTTACTCTAATTCCACGAGCGTCTAAACTAAAAATATGTCGATATTATTTTAGCATAGCGACAATATAATCCCATGTCTGAGTCGATTAAGAGCCATCACTTTCAGTTCATGAGGTTTCTGATGAGTTTCATTAGAAATAGCTATCTACACAATATCTATTTCTTAGAGAAATGTTTGTGTGTGCTCAAAACTTTACTTACATTTACTTAACTAATTCTACTAGCGTAATAAATAGAGTTCTTACAAATCAATATATAGATGGCCTTTGTATAGCGAGCAGTTAATCCCGTGCCTGAGTCGATTAAGACAGATCACTTTCAACGAGCTCGCAGCGTTTTAGTGCTCGGCTCAGCACACTGAAAAAGCTTTGAATGCGAATTTCAAGCATCATTTAATAACTTTGCTGATTAAAATACTCATTCAATATCGGGCATTGAGTGGAAGCACTTGAAGCGAGCGCCGAACTCGACTCAAATCAATCGCATAGAGACTGTCGACTGCCGACTGCCGACTGACGACTGTCGACTGTTGGATGCCTTGTGCCACTTTGCTTGCAGCACACAGTAGCAAATTGAGCGAAACATTTGACGCATAGCAACAATCAAATACAATTTTCATTAAGAACTGAATTCCAATATTTTACACACTGCGACAGAGCGAGAGCGGGAGAGAGCGAGTGGGAGAGAGAGCGAGAGAGACAAGGCCAGAGATTTGTCATCGAATGTTGTTTATGTATGAACTTAATTGAGTTCAACTGAAAGTGTCAACTCATGTGACACACACAGCTTCAATACGCAAATGAGGCGGGCGAGGTGGAGTGGGAGAGGCAGAGATGCGGATAGGAGGGGGTGCTGAGAGCTGGATTTGCTGTGAAGCCTGGCAGATGATTTGGCGCAAATGGCAGCCATTTAAGTGCGTCGAGGGGATGGGGGGGGGAGCGTGGTTGAGGCGGGGCGAGGCGAGTTTGTGCTTTTGATTAGCAATTTGCTGGCATTGTGTAAAGTTATATCACTGCATGATAATTGCTGTCATCAGGCAAACGTGGAAAAACGAGACTGCATTTAGCATATCCGCTCGCAGTGCGGCCAATTCAAACGGAAACGGAAGTGTAAATGCCGCAGCGCAGCACAAGTGCTATCTGCTTGCGTCTCTGTGTGTGTCTGTGTCTCAGTGTGTGTGTTAAATGCTTGTCTGTCTGCCTCGCGCGAGTGTGTGTGTGGAGGGGGCAACTCTTTTTGAGCGCAAGGCGCATTTATAATTAACATAATGATGGCATTTTGCTAAACAGCGTTTTCCGCACGACGCTCTACACATGTAACAACAACTCACACATACACATAGAGAGAGACGGGCGCTCACAAAGGACACTTGAGTGTCCTGGCATACGCGCTGCATAGTTGACATGAAATGCCAACTTAATGTCAGAAAGTTAACATGCCACTTGAAATTAACAAGCCCAGCCCCAGTCCCCAACTACTCAGCCACCTGGCACACAACCCTTTTTGCCCGACGCCATTGTTATAACTTCTCATGTGTGTGCAAGTGTGCGTGTGTTTGTGTGTGTGTGTGCGGGGCTGAAGTGCTCGACGTGCGGCTCGTCAGGTGAGCCGCATTAAAAATGTAGAATTTTCATCTTTTAGTCAGCAATTGTAACGGTTTTCCACATGCGTTTTTTTCCCCCTCATTTTTTTTAAGTGCCTGCCTGCCTGTCTAAGTACTCAAGTGTTTGCAATAGGGATGCCAGCAAAGGCGCCGAGTTGAGCCCGGCATTGTTAGCAACTGTCGCGCACTTCTTCAACCGCATCCAGTTCTCCCTCTCAATTATTCATTTAGCCGTGTATATAGTTGAATGACGCGCTCTAGTAATCAGCTCATTTGATTTGGCTTTCGGCTAGCGTTGTCGATACCCAACACTGATTGCCCGCCAACTTTTTATGATCCGTTGCACAAAACGTGCTGCGCAAAAGTTTTGGGGATGCAGCGAGAAAAATGATATACTCGCGCATAATCCAAGATGATTGAAGTGCAGTTTTTGTCCTTTGTTTGCATACGTGGCGGCGGTAAGTGCAGCAGCTGCTGGAGGGCTTTAGAAGTCTTTAAGTTGCCAGCTGCTGCCGATGCCAAATACTTGGCTCAACTCGAAAGCGAGCGAAGTTTGTTGTGTTGCGTGAGGGAGGCGAGCGAAACTCGATAAGTTGGCTGTAATGCTAACAGACTGTGATTTGATTTGATTTGATGTATCTGAGAGCTATATACACGCATAAAAATATGCTAAAAATAGAGCTGTAATCAGATCAGCGCTGCGGTCGCCATCAAATTATTAAAAGCGCAATATTAATTAAGTATACGCACTGTGTAAGCTGGGGGGAAATGTTATTAGAAAAAGCTGCTTAAATGCGCAATTATTTCATATTTAATTTATTTTTCGCCCTGATTGGCTGTTGTTGTATTATATTGGAAGCGACCGAAGGGGGGGAGGAGATGACGAAACTGAAAGCAAATACCAAGCAAAATTGCGCACAGTTAAATGCTTAGATCTAATTTAATATTCACATTTCTAAGCAACGCACAGAGTATAAGAAAAAATTAACTGCCATCGTTTCGCCATGGCTCGAAAACCCAAATTGCTCGTTAGCACATTGAGAATGGTGCGACGCCGGCAGGGAGAGACGCGCCGCAGACTGTTCAAGGGAGGTCGAGCCCCAAAAAGGTTGCTGTAAATTACACGTGACGTGATGATGGTGATGATGGCGATGTTGATGATGATGGAGTTTACGTTCCGCTCCGCGCGGCCACAGTGCCAAAATGATCATAAAATTAGCGCACAAAAGTAAAACATATGAAACGCGATTTGAATTTGACACCATTAGCTTCATTTGGCCAACAGTCGAGACGACATTGGCGTTGGCGTTGGCGTTGACGTCGTCGACTGGTGTGAGTCAGAAATGACGCACCAGGCGCCAAAGTCATTTGCATACGCGACACAGCACACACACACAGACACATACGTGTGCGCGGGGGTTGAATTTTTACAGCCGTGCACTTTTTATTGATGCCCGCTAAAAAAAAGACGAAGAGTAGCACACGAAATTCACGCTGACTGGCATACTAAGCGAGTTTTTATGCCGCGCGCTGATAATAATAATAAATACACACTCACACACACACGCGGGCAGAGACACCTACACTCGCACACCGGCATAATTATGTGGGACCGATAGCGTTAATTATGCAGTGTCCCAGCCTAATTATGATTTGTTGCCAAGCAGCACCAGAAAGCAGCAGCAACGGAAGTGAGCGAAAAAAGCGTTGCCTACTTTCAGGCGCGGACATTTTTTCGCCTTGCGTTTTGACGATAGCGATGGAGTGAGAGAGGGCGGGAGGAGTTGGCAATCAATGGGACTATTGTTAGGTGGGCGACTCGAAACGCACTCGAAACTTTGTGCGCAATCTACAATCGGCGTGCGAGAGAGAGAGCGAGAGAGGGAGAGGCAGCGTTTAGTGCGCCACTTGAGGGAAACAATGGGGGAGCAATGTATCTGGCGGATACAGTTATAGCTACAACTACAACTACACTCGCAATTATGTTACAAAACGTTGCAATTAAGCAAACTTTAACAATGGCATGCTTGGCCAGCGACAGGCCGAGACAAACGTCTCTATTTCCAACTAAATATATACGTGAAAGTGCCAAGCAAAAGATGCGATGCGATGCGATGCGAGAAAAAGAAGTGCGAAAAGATGAAGCATATTCAACGCTGCCACAAGCAACTTCCGCTGCAAAGGCGACGCTGTCGTTGTCGTTGTCGTCGTCGTTGTCGTCGTCCTCATCAACACTCGAGTGCACTTTGTGTGTGTGTGAGTGTGTGGAGAGAGCAAGTGTTGAAACAAGAATTCTTCATATTGTGTGTCTCTCTGTCTGTGTGTCTTGAAACGTGTTCAATTGATATTTTTGCACGCGCCGCTTCTGCCAAGGAAAAAGTTATAAATAACAAGAAGCGAGGCAACTTGAGCCAAAAACTGCAATATTCCTGCCCCACACCGGCTGCCAAAAAGACGCAGACAAGTCTAAAAATACACACACACACTTACAGTGTGCTGCTGTACACAAATGCACTTGAGAGTTTGTAAGGAGCGACTGCAAGCACTCGGGCTGAGCTGCAACTCCCTGCTCCCAACTCCCAGTTCCCAGCTCCCAACTGTCGCAGCTCAAATAAGCAGCTACTTTGGGGCAAGTTTAAGTGCGGCAAGCCAAACAAGTGGCTGTCGCTCATATTGATTGCTAAGCTCCGCTCAAAATACACCAGCAGCAGAATGAAAATGAAAATGGAAATGGCAGCCAGCTTGGCTCAGCTCAAAAATTGAACGTGTTTTCATTTAGCACTCACACGTCCCGTTCCCCGCAAACCATTTACCTGTCGTGCTGCCACCCACACTCACACCAACAGAGTGTCGTGCTGCATATTGAAATTTTATTGCATTTACTGCCAAAGGGAAGCGACATGCAGTGCAGCTCTGGGGGCCTCTGGGGGAGTGGGCGACATGCAGTCAAGCGGCACAAATTCAAACATTTGTATTGCTGAAATTGAAAAAGGTGTTGGGGTTGCAAATGAAAAATTACTCAGCGCCAGCGGGCGGCCGGAGTCGTCACTCGGAGACGCCAACAGAGAGTGGGAAGGGAGCGAGACTTGGTGCGCGGCAGTGTTCGCTGATTGGCAAACAGCGAGTGGTCGGCATTGATAGCCAACTTTTTGTCTTAATTCTTGTTGTTGTTGCTGTTGTCTAGCCAATTGTCAGACAGGTGCGCCCAGCGAACAATGCTCGACATTTGGAGCGCTAGCTTTCGGTAATTATTGCAAATGTTTTCCTCGTTTTTTCGTGTATTGTAGCAAAATCAATTGCATCGTGTTCGATCCCGCTGCCGCCGCACATTTTAATTGTGATATATATGCTAAAAACGAAAGAGATAGAGAGCAAAAAACGTATATCATCTGTTACATGTTTCCAGGTTCTTCCCCTTTTTCGCAGTTTATTAAATGAGTTTTTCCCATTGATTTACGCTGCTCTGTTGTAAATGGCGTATTAATTATGATTTTCGCATTTTCCATGCTATTAATAACGTTTTTTATTTAAACATTATTCAACACTATTGATTGATATATTGGCACAACTCATTTAACATTTTACGGCTATGTCATTTTTTTGCGTATAATTTAATCATTTTTAATATGACACATAAATAAAGGACACATGAAGTGTGTATTTCGTAGATCGAATTCATTTCCCATGTCACAAAATAAATTGTTATATATGTTATAATCTCCATTGCGAAGTTATTTTAAAAATCGTTCACTGAGTATCTCACAGTCGATATATAATTTAATAATTGCATAATTTAATAATTTAATATTATAATTTACGTAGTTATTCCAAATGATTATTTATTTTCATTTAGTTAATCATTTTTATATGACACATAAATTAAAAAAAAAATAATTTAATATTATAATTGACGTGGTTATTCACAATGATTAATTATATAAATTTGTTTAATAATTTTTAATATGAAAAATAAATAATGAACACATGAAGTGTGTATTTCGTTCGATCGAAAGCATTTCACATAATTTCCCTGGGATCCCGCAGGGAAGTGTTCTTGGTCCTCTACTCTGCTCCCTATACACATTTGATATACCCGTTCCAATGGGTGACTATCTGGAACATCCTTCAAAGGCTCTTATTCCAACATATGCAGATGACATTGCCATTTTATACAATTCTCCCAGCCGAGTAGAAGCTGCAAACGGAATACAAGGTTATCTGGATAGCTTGGCTGCGTGAGGCAGAAGGTGGAATTTGAAGGTCAATCCCACAAAAACAGTTAATCCAAGTTTCACTTTAAAAAGAATTGCTCCCACTACTCCAGCAATTAGTTTTGAAGGCGTGACCCTGGAACAACCAACCCAAGCAAAATATCTCGGTGTCGTCCTGGACAAGAGACTCACTTTTGACCCGCATTTAAAGGCTGTCACCAAAAACTGTGGCCAAAGGATGCAGAAATTGCGCTGGCTGCTTAATAAAAGAAGCAATATGTCTCTTGGAGGTAAGAGAGCAGTATATGTACATTGCATAATTCCAATATGGCAGGTATTGCAGAATAGAGTTTTACGGCAAATAACGGACTGCCCGTGGTACGTTAGATCCACCTCACAAAGTAAATATGTTTTCAAGTCTGCGCTACTGTCGCTATTTCTAAAATCTTTTACTGAGTATCAAGCAGTTCAATATTGTGTTATTTATTAAATGTCGTGTTAAAAAATGGCAAACCTATTATTCATTTTATGCATATTAATGCGAACAAATTACACACAATTTAAAATATATCCTGTTTTAATCCTGTTGAAAATGAACTACCTGTATAAATAAAGAATATTCGCAATGTGTATTTCACATATTGTATGCTGCAGTCTCTATTTTGCACTTGTTTCTCAATTCCTTTACTGAATGTCTCACAGTTGTAGTGGAAGACTTCCCGTGAGAAAGAATGCTGGAGCTTGCAAAACTGTAGGTCTTCTTTGCTGTACAGTACAGCCTGTACTCTCTAAGCTACATGATCGGCGCGAGCGCGTTCAGGAGACGCAAGCGAGAGAGCCGACCGAGCGAATGCCGATAGAGCAATCTGTGCTCTCGTATGCATGTGTGCATAACCAGCCTACTGCAAAAGAGAGTTAGCCTAGTAGCTGCGAGAGCACTCTGCGCTTTCGTAACTTACGAATCGTAAGTGTGCATAACCAGCCTACTGCATGAGCGAGTCAGCAAAATAGCCGAGAGAGCACTCTGCGCTTTCGTATGTATGATGTGTGCCTACTGCATAAGAGAGCCAGACGAATAGTTGAGCGAGCACTCTGAGCTTTCACATGAAACGTACGTGTGTGTATGTAAGCATCTGTTAGTTTTGAAAAACTGAATTACGCAGTACGTAATATTATAATTTGCGCAGCACTCTCGCATTAATGAAAGTAAAAGAAGTAATATAAATTACGCACAATTATAGTATCACATTACTTGATGTATCGAGTATGCGATGATCTAGAAAGAGCACTACAACTAACTGCTATCGTTGCCTTGGTTGCCGTTAGCGTGGGGCACAATAACTCCACAATGTTGACTGCAAAAGTGTCATCAATCTGGTTGGCTGGCTGGACGCAACGTGTAGCAAAAATCATATGCTGGCTGTGCAACATGGTGACGCATGCAGATTGGGGCTGGCAACTTTTTGTGCGTGCTGGCGAAATTTATCTCTCTGCATTTGTGTAAACATATGCCGCGTTAACGGCGCTCCACCCAACAAAAACGGCTGCATCAAAATCACGCGTAGACAGGCCGCAAAAAGTTGGACTAAGCGAGGCAAGTTGCAGGCAGGCAGCGCTCAGACAGGATGCAGCAGACAGCGAGTGGCATGATGACGTTTAGCTGCTTGACAGTTGGCCTCTATGCACAGTTGTTGACTGAGTGGCTTGTCCCGCCCCCTCGGCTTGCCCCACACCTTGCCGCAGCGTGTCACGCACAAAAGTAGGCAATGTCTGGGCTAGATCCAGCAGGCTGCGGGCTAATGCCGTGGATTTATTATGCATGCAGGGCAAGCTATAAAAACAGCTGACTGCCAAGCTAAGTAAATTTCAATAATTCTAATTTGAGCAGCAGCAACAAAAATATTGCCGAATGACAAAAAACGTTGCCTGTGGATGGGGCCAACGAGCGCTGGCAGGCAACAGCTACTGCTGCCACTCCTCTGGCCACTGGATGTTTGCCAAATGTAAACAAAGGCCCAGCAGACAGCGCAGGGCGTGGGGCACACACTCCCCGCCTGTCATTTCACTCGCTCTCCCTCTCTCTCTCACTGTCTATCTAGCTCTCTCTTTTGTCTACCCCCGCACTAATGTAAACGTGCAACTCACGTCGTTTTGTTGTTTTGGCTTTTTCATGCACCATTTATATAACCAGAGCAACCAACGTCTGCCCTGGCAGCTGTTCCGGCTCCCTCCTCCCCTCCCCCACTCGTCCCCGCACTGCCCGTAGGCTCGCCCCGGCACTGGCTTCAATTTGACGTGTGCTCGTTTATCATTCATTTTGCGCTCGCTTACAGTGCGAGTCTTTCAAAACCGAACCACAGCGCACCGAACTGAACACAACACATTATATTTTAGCACGTTCCGGGCTAACGTTCGCTCATTTTGCAATGGCAGCGCAGCGGCCAATGCTTTGGCATTACGCACGCCATAAAGCTTAGCCCTAACACCAGTCCTCTTGTTATCCCTTATCCCGTTCGGGCGCTCAGCACATCGCTCAGCATCGAAGCCATAATGAAGTTAAGTGACGGGCGTCAAGGCGGCTTAACAATTTACGTTGACAGCACACGAAAAAAACAAACACACACACACACACACCAAATTTCTGAACAAAAAATGTGTTTATATATATTATATTTGTTTGTGTACAGAAAAACACAGCATAAGAAAGTAATACGGTAGCAAACAACAACGTTAAGTTGATGCTGAGCTGCTTTGCAGCGGGTGACGGGTAACGTGGTAGGAGGGGCTGAGGGGCATTAAGCACTCATAAAGGCTAACGACCGACAACTCAGATTTTACAGGCCAAGCACGCCATAGACTGAACTGAATTAATTACCAGCGCAATTTTTTTAAAATTCTAATCGCCAATTGGTGTGTTAATCTCGAGTTTACTTTCTCCATATTTTATTAAAGACTTGGCGTAATTTGGCCTGATGCTTCCTAATTAATATTTGTGAAACCATGCAAGACTTTCTTGTTGAAATACTTACCAAAAAAGTCTTTTTAGTACTTGCATTGAGAATAAAATCAAAATATATTTGTGTTCTAAGATTAACCAAAATGTTCCTAGATATTGTTTGGTAATGATTATATTCATTGTTTTTGATATTCTTGATAAAAAATCGAAGCTTTAATTTAAAGAAGATTTTTACTACAAACTAACACAGGTTATCTATTAGATTTGCATTTAAAATAAAACAAAATATTTTTTGAGTTCTATGATTTATTAAAATGTTCATTGATTTGTTTGCTAATGATTATGATGACATATTGTAATTAATATTTGTGAAACTTTGTGTTTGAATTAATTGAGGGAAAAGACTTTCAATGGACATAAGATTTTACCACAAACAAGCTCAGTTTATCTATTAGTATTTTTTAAATAAAAAAATATTTATTTGAGTTATTTTATTTATGAAAATCTTCATTGCTTGGTAATGATTCCATCATTCGTAAATTGAAGAAAGCCTTTAATTTAACAAAGATTGTAACCAAAAAGCGCATCCTATCTAATTAGATTTGCATTTAAAAAGAAAATATTAATGAGTTATTTTATTTATAGAAATGTTAATTGTTTTTGTTTTGGAATGATTATATTTTTATAATTTATATTTGTATAGCTTTGTATTTGAAATGCTTTACAAAAATGCCTTTAATTTAAAGAAGATTCTACCACAAGCAAGCTCAATTTATCTATTTAGATTTGCATTTAAAATAAAAAGTAAATATACTTTAGTTCCATTATTTATGAACATGTTCATTGCTATTGTTTGATTCTATCTTTTGTAATTACTATTTATATAGCTTTGTGTTTGAAATGCTTAACAAAAAAGACTTTGATTTATAGAAGACTTTACCACAAATGAAGTTATCTACTAGTATTTCTTAAATACAAATGAAATTTATTTGAGTTATTTTATTTATCAAAATGGTCATTGGTATTGTTTGGTAATGATTCCAAAAAAAATGTCTTTAAATGAAATACGCTTTTACTACAAACAAGCGCAGCTTATCTATTTAGATTAGCATTTAAAATAAAAAGTAAATAAATTCGAGTTCCATTATTTATGAACATGTTCAATGATATTGTTGGTCAATAATTATTGCAGAACTTTTTACGCAAATCGCACAACTTTTTGGTTGGCTTAGAAGGCTATTAAAATAAAATAAATATTATGTTTGTGACGTTGCAAATTTGAATTGTGGTCGCAACCGAATTTTGGTGAGTTTAAAGCAATTTTATCGCATGCGAAACAGATTTTGATTTAATTGCGCCAACTTGGAAAGTTTTTTGTGCGCTCGAGTCCGTGTTTTATATGAATTTATATTAGGGATTTATGCAGTGTGCTCCTACTTGCGACGGCCTGCAACACCGTGGCAGTTGCCACACGCTAAAAAACGCGCTACACTCATAGTTGAAATAATTTTGTTTATAGCGCAAACATTTTTATGCGCCCGAGCAATGCGAGCGACAGAGAGAGAGCGAATCGACGTCGCTGGCCATTAATTTCAGCGTCAGGTGCAATTTCATTACGCAACGAAAATAAGTGAAAAACACAGAAATAAAGAGGAAAACGAAATTCCGACGCGGCTTATTTGTTTATTTATTTATTATTCATGCCGAAAAGCGGAAGTAGCGCAAAGCTTTTAAACAATTACAAAGTGGGCAGCAGGTGGCAAGCAGGTGACCAGCATGCAACACACACACACGCACAAGTGTATGTAGAGAGTGTGGAGTGGCCACAACGTGAAGAATTCAAGTCGCGCGCACTTTGGCGACGTTTAAAATTCAATAATTATAATTAAATAGCGCAGGAGCCAAAGGCCAAAGGCGAGCGCGACGAGGCTGTTGAATCGCCCCGTCAGCCGGACTCGCTCCGCATGTCCTGCGAGTGCTGCGCCGAAAAACCGAAAAACCAGAGAAATATGAGGAGCGCCAGTCGGCAATCGGGCAGAACTTTTAATGTTTCTAACTACTGCAGCACAGCAAGTTGTCAGTGTACTCGAATTCCCCCCTGCACATAATGGAAAACTTGTTTCGAAACTTTTAAATTAATTTTATTTTCGCCAGCTACAAATGTCGTCCTTTGTTGAACTCTGTCTGCCGCTCCTTCGCTCCTTTTCGCTTTGAGTTCTGTGCTGCAAGTTGCGTCTAGGGTCCAAAGCTGGCAATTAAAATAACAATATTCCATTGCGTTGGCCTTATCTATTCATTTGTATCCTCATAGCCGGCGTTCTCTCTCTGTCTCTGCTGCCTCACTTGACATCCGAGGCAGCGATGCCAGCTGCAACACACACTGCGCGACGCCGCGTGGCAGACAAAGCACTCCATGCAAATGTGCGGCAGAGATGAGCAGATAATTCGATTGAATGCGAAGAAACAAATATGAATCTGATGCTCTTCCTCTCTCACTCTCTCTGTGTATTAACAACAAACACGTTGCAGTTGTGCTTTTTAATGAATACGACAAAGTTGTAATTAACTTAATTCCACAGCGCCACTTGATAGCTCCCAATGAAACGAGTTTTCTTTGTGGATTATGCGATATACGGCAGATAGATCAGCGCACATTGTTAGAGCGCTGCTCGTGCCCCTTGGGAAGTTAGTCGAGCAGTCAGCTGTGAAAACATGCTTGTGGTCAAACTGCAAACTCTTCGAAAATACGCAGCATCCATATATATATATTAATATATACATAGTATATGCAGATATCTTCGTTGTGTGCAGTTCATGAAACAAACTTTCAATTTGAGGATTGCGCATAAGTTTTGCATTTCGCAGTGCTCAACTTTAAGTTGACTGCTGGAAATGAAACATCTCGACCTTATCACGATTGAAGTCCTGCTGCTCCCTCGTCTGGCTCCTTCTCTATTTGGCCGCCGGCAGTCGGCAATGTTAGACACGCCAACCAGTTACTTTGGCTCACTGTTGTCCTTACGACCCTGGGCCCCACAATCCCGACTCTAACCTCGTCTCTAGCCTCGTCTCTCTGGCCTGGGTGTTGTGCATTTTTAATGTTTGTTTGCCGTCGCTGTGTCGCAGTTTATTATTTTTTCTCCTTGCTTCTTATTTATTTGTGGCGTTGCCGCAATGGGGACGCTAGTTGTACAACACGCACACTTCGACCAACGTCACGGCAGAACTGCAAAGTCTGATCGACTGGCAGAGCACCTCGACAGGCAACTGCTCGATTATTGACCACAAAGTTGTGGTCTGCTGATCATTAATACTGTTGTCCAGAAGTAAAAGCTAAAAGTTTCTTGAAAATGTTGTACTTAAAACTAAATAAATAGATGAAAGTTTGCCATTAAATTCAATACCACAAAGAAGTGTTTAGTCTGAGCATTCATTCTATACTACTCTCTAAGAGTAAACGTTACTTAAGTGTCTAGTTTTCTATATAAAGCTTAGGCAAAATTTAAGAGTTTGCCACAAATTTCCTAACTACATAGTAGTTTTTAGTGTCAGCATCAATTCAATACTGTTGTCTAAAAGTAAGCGCTGCTTCAATATAAATAAGTTTCTTATTCAAACCTAACTAAAAAGACTGAAGTTTTCCACTAAATTCATAACTAACAAATAAGTGATTAATTCAATATTGTCTGTCTAAGAGTAAACGTTGTTTGAATTAGTAGTTTTGTATTTAAAACTAAGGAAAGTTATAAAAGTTTGCCTTTAAATTCATAACTAAATTGTTAATGTGAGCATTGATTCAATACTGTGGTATATAAGTCTACACTGTTCGAATATAATTGAGCGTGCAGTTTTCTATCCCAAGCCAACTAAAAAGATTGAAGTTTGCCACTAAATTCAATACAACAAATAAGTTTGCATTATTCTTTGACTAAAAGAAAACTTTGCTTGAGTGCATATGAATTTTTTGCTCAAAGCTAATTAATACCTGAAGATTTTGACCTAAATTCGACACTACAAACAAATTGTTAATTGTTGTTGTCTAAATTGTAAACGCTACTTTAATATAATTGAGTATATAGTTTGCTATTTAAAGCCATCTAAAAAGATTGAAGTTTGTTACTAAATTCATAACTAAGAAATTAGAAATTAGTGTCAGCGTTAATTTAAAACTGCTGTCTAAAAGTAAAAGTTGGTTTTACTTAAAACTAAGGAAAACTATTTCATTGTGTATACAGTTTTCTATTTGAAGCCAACTAAAACGATTAAATTTTGTCACAAATACAATATTACAAAGAAGTAGTTATTGTGATCATTATTAATTCAATAATAGTTAATAAAAGAACATGTTGTTTGAGTTTTTCCTTTTTAACCAAAACCAATTAAAAACTCATGATTTTGCCACAAATTCGACACAACAAAGAAGTTATTAATTGTTGTTGTTTAAATGTAAAAGCTAATTCAATATAATGTTGTATTTAGTTTATAATTTAAAGCCGACTAAAAATATTGAAGTTTCCACTAAACCACTAACCACGAATAAATGAATTAGTGTGAGCATTCATTAAATACTATTGTCTAAAAATATAAGTATAATTATGTATGCTGTTTTCAATTCAAAGCCAACTAAAAAGCTAAGAATTTGGCAAACAAATTCACAACTCAATAATTCCTTTGGACTATTTCGACTAAGTTTCGATAGGCTTGGTTTATATTTTTGATGTTGCACTGTGTTGTTGCGGCACTTGACTTTTGTATAATGCACATTCTCCACTCAAAGAAATAAAAAATGCCAACTATTGATTGTCATGCCACCCTTTTGGCCAACCGGCTACAGGGTGCGGCAAAAGTGGTCAGCCGGTGGTGAGTGGTGAGTGCTGTGTGTTAACACAACAAACTTACCAAATTGCATTTTGTTTGCCGTGTTCCGACGTCGTCATTGTCTGGCGCTGAAAGTGCTTGATGGCGGCACGGGGCGGGTCGGGACGGGGCGGTTGGGGTAAGGGGAGGTCGGCTGTGGGGCGTGACATTTAAACGCTAGTAATTAACAAAGTAAATCGAGAGTCGTTCGTTATTCATAGATGACATTTGAGTGATTCCGAGCCGATCCCTTATTAATTCTCTTCTTCTCTCTTCCTTTGCAGGTATGTATCTATTGACGACTCGCCCGACTTTGACATGTAAACGCCATTTGGCCGACGTCACGGCGAGGGGCAGACGGGCGCGTGGCAGTGGCAGGGACAACTTCCGGCGTCTGCTTTAATGCAGCAGTTTTTTAACTTTTCATCTGCTCGACAGCGACGACGACGACGGCGGCGGCGGCTGCTGTTGCCAAAGTTTACAACACGCTGTCATTATGGCCGGGCGACACTTTGTGATATCCTTCGCTGTCGCCCACTTTTGCCATTTCCGTCATTTTGTGCGCTCTGCTTGCCCCCCGCCCGCCACTCTGAGCGACATTTATTTTTGTGCTTTTGCGGTAAGTTGGGCGGACGAAGTTTCAAGTGTTGCCTGCGAATGTAATTAAAGAGCACTGAAGTAATAGAACGATAGTAATGGCTTTAAAGCGTTCCACGCCATCGACAGCGAGCAATCAACAACTAATTTGTAGCATTAAATAAAAATCAAATAAAATTATCAGTGCCACGTGTAAATGCTCAACAAATTGACATTTGCCGCACGCAGCACACAACGCACACACACACTGTGGCAAACAGTGGCACACTTGAAGGCGTCAAAAGGCGGCAACAAATTTGCCGACTTCGTTTAGCCACTTGTGCTCACTGCTCACGTAGGCGATAATGTTTGCCTGCCAAGTGAGCCAAGGCAGGAGTTGGAGATGGCAATCGAGGGGAGGGCAGCAGCTGGCAGTCCTTAAAAAGTGCAAAATAGTTGGACGTGGCATGCCACACATGTGGCGGCTCGAGCAGCACTTATCGCCCACTGTCTGGCCAGGCATCTAGCAGCTGCTCCTCCTGCTCCTCCGCAGTACGCAAATATTTTCTGGTTGCGCCTGTGCGTATGCAATACATTTTTGATGCGACGCCAATGTAATTAACCAATTTGTTCATTAAACTGACCTTTATGTGCGCAAGCAGGCAGACGGGCATAAATAGCACTACGATTCAATTAAATATTGACTTTATTACGCGACCCGCAGTATGCCGTTATGGCCACTGCCGCTATTGGCCATTTAATTCAATCGGGTACAATGGGCGCAGTATGGCGAAAGTGACAGGAAATCTATTGTGATAACGAATTTGAATACGGCACAACTCTACACGTGTCTCTAAAATGGTAGAAGTTGTTGGAAATAGAAATATACATACTATTATAGTTGAAAGTTATTATTTAGCACAACGTTTGGCCCCATCAAGCAGCGCATGCATAGCTGCTTTTATGCCACTCGCAGGAAAACTCTTCAGCACCTCACTTAAGGTCTGGGAAATCAAGTGCAGTCTAGCGCATGTGCCAGCAAATCTATAGTGAAATTCTCGATAGTATACAAAGTGGGTCCCAAAAAGAACTGCAATTTTGTATTTACAGTAAAATAAATTATATTTGAAAGTTATTAGTTATTCAAAATTTGTTACAGTTCACTTAATGCAACAGAAATGTTTTTCAGCATCTCGATTATAGCGGGTTATCATCATGAAATGCTTTTGTTCATCTTGATTTTTACTTTTGGATGTAGAAAATAATCACAAGATGATAGATCAGGCGAATATGGTTGCGTGGTCAATGACTGAAATCCGTTCTTTCATTAAAAATTCGTTCACTTTTTACTGTATTATTGCTCAGATAGTGTCCTGCTAGATACTCTGATGTAACGCGAACAATTCTGCTCCACAAACGTTGTAAAATGCACTAGTATCCTCTTTCTGCATCAAATTCCTTTTGGACAATTCGCTTTTAATGATAAATAATCATAAAGAGAGCACGAGACTTCTAGGCGACATTCATTATTCAAATCCTTATAACTATTTTTAAGTCATGTAAACCACGTTTGAACTAAAAATATCACAACAAACTTTATTTCAGCAATTCGTTTGTCTCAGCGAATTGTGTTGCCAGTTAAACACAACATATGGAATTTACTCTTTATGCCATTATCCTTTTTGTGCCATTGGCACACTTTTTGCTACAATGATTTGCGATTTACAATAACGTATTTTAAGAAGACGAGTAATGTGTGTTTTAATGGCTTACTTCGTGGTCTGTGATTTGAATATAAACTGTGTTTACTTTGCTGATAAATGGTTGATTTCAGTGTGCCGCTGCTTCTGGTTGCCCACTGTACTTTGGTGGGTAATAAAGCATGCTTATCCCCATTTCTGCTGGCATTGTCACGAAAGCCGCAGCGTAGACTGTATCGCATAAGTGTGCATATAGGATATTGATGCCTATATACATGCTACGCGTACATATAAAACTGCTACAATGCCAGATATTTATCTGGCTTTATTGACAATAGCGTTTTGTCGATTGTTCAAATAAATTATGCCTCTATCAATAAAGTTGGCCCCGCTGCTCGTGGCTGCCACGCTGCCACGTTGCTACGTGACGTCGATGATGTTGGCTCTGACTGTGGCTGTAACTGGCACAAGACTTGTTTGTGCTGGGAGCCAGGCCGAAATCAAGTGGTTTTATGTTTATGCGTATTTATGAGCCAGCCAACGAACTCCATAAATCTTTAAACAGTCTGACGTTTACACTGGCTCTGCTAAGTGCGGACAGGGGCGGGGCATTCGAGGGGGAGGGGGTTGTATTGGGGACAAATCAAAAAATCAAATTGTTTAAGTGATTTTTCATTTTGCGCTTTCACCTTGTTACGTTAACATAATTTCAGCGCCACTTCAAACAAACAGCGGCCCAACGTTAAATGGCAGCATAAGTGATTTGCTGCCGTGCTTGTTGTTGTTGTTGTTGTTGTTGCGTTAGTTGTTGTTGCTATCGTTCATCTGCTCCACTTTGATATATATTGTTGTGCACAGTGCGCACAGTTTGCGTTGGCCCGGAGCAAAACACACCCCAAAGCAGCCGTCATTTAATTTTATCGTGCGGAAGTTCTAAGTGCAATGTTTTTTTGCCATTCACGTTGTTCTTGTTGGCCAGGTGAGGGCACAGGGCGTAGGGTGCAGGGTGCAGGGCGTGGCGACGTGTGTCGAGGACGACATTGCTTAAAAGCGCGCTAAAATGTTCAATTTACGTTTGCTTTCTTTTACTTCATGTCGAGCGCGCGCGCGACTGAGAGAAACATTGAAAATAAATTGAAAACGTTGGCGCCCCTCATAAAAGCTTGTTGACAACGCAGCACAACAACAACAGCGAAAGCTGGAGAAAACAAAAACAAAACAAAGCTGCGGCTTCATCTACAATTTGCAATATAAATTTGTATTTATTTATTATGATTTTCCATTTTTGCAAACTCAGCAATTTAAAATGCGTTGACTTCGCCCCCCTCCCCGCTTGATTTGCATATTTTTTGTGCGGTTTAACAAGGAAAACATATAGTGTATATATATGTAATGCGAGCGAACAGAAAAGCGAAATAAATGCTATCTGTTAATATGTTTTCGCAACCAAAAATATTTACACTGCCCGCTAGCAGCTCTCGCATGCGATATTGATGTGCATGCGATCTGCGCAAGAGATGACAACGACACTTTTTCGCTGCAACAAACATCAGGCTGACTGAGAGTAGTTGCCCCAGCAATTAAATTACATGCAATGTAAACATATAGTAATAATATATGTGTAATGCGGGCAAATAAAAACAAACGAAATAAATGCTACCTGTTAAGATGTTTTCGAAACCGAAAATATTTGCACTGCCCGCTAGCAGCTATCGCATGCGATACTTTTTCGCTGTAACAAGCTGCAGGCTGACTGAGAGTAGTTGCCCCATATATATACGCCAGCAAAAAGTTATATAAAATCTATCTGTTAATATGATTTCGAAACCAAAAATTATTCCACTGCCCGCTAGCAGCTCTCGCATGCGATATTGATGTGCATGTAATATTGATGTGCATGCGATATTGATGTGTATGTCATATTGATGTGCATAAATATGTGCTAGAGATGGCAACGACACATTTTCGCTCTAACAAGCTTTAGGCTGTCTTAGTAGTTGCCCTAGCGATTAAATTACATGCAGAGCTCTGTGAATACACGTTTAATACGAGCAAACAAAAAGCAAAATGCTAAAAAAAATTTGCTCTGCTCCCGAGCAGCTCTCGCATGCGATTTTGATATGTATGCGATATGTGCTTGAGATACCATTTGCACTGCCCGCTAGCAGCTCTCGCATGCGATACTGATGTGCATGCGATATTGTGCTTGCGATATGTGCTAGAGATGGCAACGACACTTTTTCAGGCTGACTGAGAGTAGTTGCCCCAGCAATTGAATTACATGTAGAGCGCTGCGAACTTCGAGTATTTGCACTACACACACTCTGCCAAGCACAAGCACAAATATTGTGTTAAATAATGGGGCACAGTGGGGGGGACATACTTTATGTTGTTACGATTATTACACAGAGCGGCTGAGTACTTGCCGCACAAAGCCATTTATGCCACACACACATACATACAGACACACAAGCTACTATATCATGCCGCAGACGGCAGCGTAGAGCAGGCGGCTCAATAAGCCAGAGACGACCGCAAAGGAGCGCACAAAATTTGGCAGTAAAAAGCGAGCGAGGCAAAATGTAGAAAGACTCTTGTAGTGTAGCTGGGCACATTTGTGCGCATATTTTAAATACAGCGCATTATGTTTTGAGTGATTTACAGCTGGGAACTGCAGAAACAATAAGCGCGAAAAAAAAGAGCGAAGCGCAATTTGCGCATTTTTGTTTTGCTTGCTGAGAATGATTTGTGTTGCAAACTTTGTGGCAGACAGCGACGAGCTGAGACTGCTGCTCATGCAGAAGTGTATGCTATGCAATTTGTGTTGTGCTGCCACGCCCACGCAGCAGTAATGTCGCCAGCAAAGTTCGGCCAACTAATTAGACGAGAGGCGACTCCAAGTGGCAACCTTAGCACAGCTAATTACGTTTAATGTGTCGACTAAGCAACTCCAAATACAACAACACAACAGGGTATAGTCACGTAGCGCATGCAGCTGCTTAAGTGTTAGCAACGTGTGCTCAACTTAATTATAACTAATTTGCGGCATGTGTGTGTATGGGGGGAGGGGAGGGAGACGGGCTAGATTAGCAGACAGGTAGTGTGCAAAAACTTTGGCGGCTCAAGTGGCCATTAAAGCATTAAAGCCACACGCCGATGATATCGCAATTAGCAGTGTTGTGGCGCATGCTGAAATTAAGCCAAGTGCCCCATCCTCCCCCCCTCAGAAGTATGCAATGCTAATCGCATTTGCATATTTATTAGCCCTGATTCGCTCGCTGGCCACCAAGCAGCCGGCAAAATGATTGAAATTAAAACCACGAGCGTACACAAAAAATCGCTTACGCTGCTAGGACCCCGCGCTGCTCCCGTTGCACGATGCACGTTGCTCGGGGCACGGTGCACGGTGCACGGTCGATGGCCAATGAATTCACGTAACCGCATAAAATCAAACGAAATAAGCCAACGCCGCGGCAGAAGTGGCAACAAAATGCACTTTATGCAGACGCAGCCGCAACGCAACTCGACTCGACTCGACGTGCGCCCCCAGCGTGCCACAACTGCCAGGCCGCAACAAGCAGCAGCCGGAGAGGTGTAATAATGGCCAACGGCTGTCCTGCCACGCACGTGCCTGTCCATGGACCAAAAGTGCAGACGAACGCAACATGCAGCAACGTGGGGCAAGCGAAACTTTAGCTCGTAAATGTTGCCAACGAACAAAACATGCAGCCATCAAAAAAGGAGAAAAACGAATGCGAAAATCAAGTTGGAATTCATTGGAACCTGCAACGAAATGTTGAACGTGGCGCAAAGTGCTGCAGGCAGGCGAGAGCAGCGCACTGATAACGTTGCAAGCCGCACGCAGGCTGCGGCAAGCAAATGGACTATACTTTTTCGATTTCAACACAGTGCAACAATTTGCTGTATGTGCGCTTCAATCAATTGTGAAATATTTGGCTAAGACGGCGGCGTGGCGAGTTGCTAATGAGGCAGGCAGAAGCGCAAACTTGCTCACAGGCGATGGGGCGTATACGTAACATATGTTGGCGTTGTAAATGCGGCTGATTTTAATGCGCTTTGCGCTCATGTACTTAACTATTTTGTTCTACTCAATTGCCGGCCAATTGACTCTCCGGCCAGACCACAGCAGCAGCAGCCTTGCAACCGGCAACCGGCAACTTGCAACTGGCAGATGCTCGGCAGTTACTGCTCAATGGCTGCCAGATTGCCGGGCTCAACTCAGACGCAGGCGGGCAGAGACAGGCGGGAGAAGACAATAACCCAAATGCAACTGCCAATATTACTTAGTTACATCAGGCAACTTTGCCACACAGACAGACAAACACACAACGAGTGTGGATCAACCTGAATAGAATAGAATAGCAGAGAGAATGGCAGCGGATAGAATGGAGTGGAATCGAATCGAATCGAGTCGAGTCGAGTTGAGTCGAGTCGAGCGCTGTGCAGAGCTAACGACATAAACGACATACGTGCTGTGTGGCAGATTGGCAGATTGGCAGCGTGGCAGCGTGTGGCACAAAAGGCAAAAGTTTAGCCGAGTCGAGACTGTGGAGAAGCGTCAAAAAGTAAATATGCAACAAACAATGACATTATGCAACTGCAACTTAAAGTGCACAGCGCACAGCGCACAATGGATCCCGAAATCCGATTAATGCTGCCGAGGAGGGGGGTTGCTCCCCACTAAATACAATGAATCGCTTCGACACACAGACAGTGCACACACATACATATGTATGTAGTAGATGGCACAGGGCCAATAAACAAAAGGACAACTGCGACGCATCGCGCCGCCCCAGAGCCAATCAATCGCTATGGTGCCCCAGGGAGCAGCTGGGGGAAAGCGCCCGCTGCCGAGGCGACTGAACGCAACCTGACACGCGACCAGTTCAATGCACGCGCTCCCTCTCCCCACAACCCCCTCGCACAGGTCACAGCAACGGCGAGCTGATGAATGAACTGCAGCCATAGGAGACGCGCAGAAAGTGTTAAAATATGAGCAAGGACTCGCATGGCATTCAAGCACTACAATTGCAATTAGTTGTGGCATTAAGCAGTCAAATGCGGCCGAGGACAAGTGAAGGACACGCTGCACTGCTGCAAGCTGACGCCGCTTTAAAGCGTCCATGCTGCTGCAGGCCCAATAGATCAAAGTGCTTGTTTGTCGTCGCCCCCCCAGCTGCAATAAATACAAACGGCGACTCCCCCGGGCTGGCGGCGGGAGACGACTGGCTTAATTCAATTACATAAAGCAGCACGAGCAGCGAGCGGGCGAGTGAGAGCGCTGGGAAACTTTAATTTGTATGCAAAGTCAATGCAAAGCGGGCAGCTTGCTGCAGTCGGATGTCGTGGCTGTCGGGTGCTTGGGCACTCAGGCGCCTAATCCTTTGAAATTGCCACACAAACACAGCACAAATACAATTGCCAATAGCAATTCCAATATATGGCTACAGTGGCTCAATGGCAGAGCGCGTATTATGCATACGCCGCGTGGTACGCGCGAGCTCGTAAATAAGCAGACAAAGAACATAAAATGTAATGCGTAAATGCGCGTGAATATTGCATCAACGAATTACAGATGTTAACTACTCGCCATTTGCCGCCGCTGGCCGCCACTTAAATGAGTCGATATCGCTCCACGAATATTATATATATATTGGCGCGCATAAAAACTGCAGCAGCTGCTGCTCTGCGCGTCCTATTGCCAGCGGTCCCGCAAATTATTTTTTCTCATTTCCGCGTGCGGCGTGCTGAAAATATTTTTGCGATTTCCGACCCTCCCTTCGCCCCTAGGGCTGTGGCAGCCGGGGAAGCGGCATAAATACAATTGGCGTAAACGCGTGTCGCGCATATTGCACGCTGTATTTATTCGCAACAAGATGGCAGAACAGCGAAGGGGTTGACAATTTGTCAGCCTCCCAAGCCCCACTCCCCCCACCCACTTTTAGACAGAGTTAGGCCATAAGCTACGCAGACCGTGGCGAAAATTTGTTATGCGCTGCATTAAATTCGTGTGCAACACCAAACACGCAACAGCACAATCCGAATGACTGCGAATATGTATAACAATAAAATAGGGCTGCCAACTAATAGCAAAAGTGAGCAGAGCGCCGCACTTTAGATGCCCTGCAAATGTTTTTGTCGCTTTACAAATATTTTTAATAGTGTGAGGTAGCGAAGAATAGCGCTTTAGACTCGCTTTTCTGCTTACAAAAATATTGAAAACAAACTAAAGCGCTGCTTAAAATTAAATGCTGATTTAACTAGTAAACGATTTGATAACTCAATGCAATTTAAGCTGATCTGCCGTTGCATTCAGCGTTCTTGACATTTATATTAAATTTCTAAAACTATTTTGTTTCAAAGCAATTTCGCAATTATTTATTTATGAATAATTAAGAATATAAATTTATTTAATATTTCATTTTTATTTTTCTAACACGATCTGCAGCTTAAAATTTATTTGCATTGCGGAGTTCGCCAACTCTGAGTCCAAAGTCCATTTTCTGTTTCGTTCTCTTTCTTTCTCCTGCAGAAGCAGTTGAGTAAGTCAAGTGAGCTTTGCCAGCTTTGTGAGCAAATGCAAAGTGTTGTATTTATTAATGTAAGAAAGTGAATTGTAGTGATGCAATTTTATTCTTATTATTTTAGCAAGGTCTGCAGCAATTCAAATCTAACGTCTTAAATTATTGCGCCAGCGAACTGAAGTAATACAATTTCCTTGAATTTGCATAGAGAAATTTGCCGACGCTGAGTCCAAAGTCCATCTGCTGTTATTTCTTTCTCCCGCCGAAGCTGCTGTGCAAGTCGAGTGAGCTTTGTGAGTTGGTGTAACGCGCAGTGCAAAAGGCAAAAGCGTTGAAGCAATGAAATGAATTTGCACGCGCTCATAAATATTTTACATATGCATATTGGCCAACAGCCCCCTCCACAAACACGCACACACCCACTCACACACGCACATTGTCTCCGACACGGACTCCAATTGTAAGCTGCCTACAAATGTGAAGATGTTAGCTGCTGGCACGTGAAATGAATGCATATATAATACTCACACACAGCAGTACGCGCACATGCTGACACACACACACACATACACACACGCATGAAAGTGCGCTGCAAATTATTGTGACATAAAGTGCTTTGACAGCGACACCCAGCGCCAAGCAACGAGCCTCTGCAACTGCGTCAGCGACTGAGGCTGCGACTGAGGCTGAGGCTGGCATTTAAGCTGATGATGCTGTCGTTGTTGTTGTCGCCGCCGCTGCTGCTGCTGCTGCTGACATTCATGCGCAAAATAATTCACAGCATACGTTGAGGGTGGCTGCCATTGGAAATTCAAATGGTGAGCTCTTTAGTCGTATGATTAGTCCCGCACTCGCATGCATATGACATATTTAAGTGGGTTATGTAACGCGCTCAGTGCGAACACATTTTTGCTCATTAAAGCCGGCTGCAGACAACGGCGGCGCGCAAGGCGCACAAGTTGCCAGTTAATGCAAGTTATGCATATGATTACATCACATACACTTCCTGCCATTTTGCTCTGGCTCCAACAAGATTTCGCATTTAAGCGCCTTAACTGCGCGCCATATATTGTCGGCATTAAAAATAAATTGCGTCTCAATGAAATTCAGCACAAAGCGGCCAACTTCTTTCCCTCTCCCTGTCTCGCTCTCTCGTTTGCAGCGCAAATGAAGCAAGTGAAATTGATGTAATCAGTCGAGTGATGGAATAAAAAATTGCCTGTTTTGGGGCCAGCTGAATATTAACTTTAATTTAATCGCATTTGCAGGGTATTAAGTTGGCCAATGACCACAACACTCTGCTGCCTGCCATTTTGAGTGTGGCACGTGTATATTTAATTAAAAACTGACAGTTTTACTTAATTAGTTGATGCTTGTACAGCGCGCTCGCCCCCAGCGTGTTCTGGAACACGATTCCATCTCTCAAATTAGCTGTCAATGGCGTCTTGTAGTTTGCATTAATTCGTTCGTTCATATTCGACACTTTATTTCAAGTCTGCCCCCGGCGCATATTTGTGACATGACTTTCACTTGCTGCGTGCGTGTTTATGTGTGTGTGTGTGTGTGCGAAACACTTTCAAGGTGACGGGCTCAACACTTCTGCATATTTCGCTGGGCGCCACTGGAAATCAGCGTCGTGTCGAAAATCAGCAGCAGCAGAAACAACAAGGGAAAACTGTCAAGCTTTCCCCCGAGGAACGCTGTTGCGTTTTTTCTGCGCTTCGCTTGTTATTTCTTTCACTTTGCCTTATCCAAAAGTAATTATTTTCCATTAAACGTAATAATGATGCCTCGAGACTGATAACAGCCGGATCTCTCTGCGTTGTGTTGTGCTGCGTTGTGCTGTGTAACTGCTGGAAATTAAATTATGCCGTTTGTTTTTCCTCGACGCTTGTAAACGACGCTGCGGGCATGGACAATCCGCAGTTGTCTGCTTATTCCTGGGGGCCAACTTTGTCACCTCGCACACAACTTGTGACAGCAGCACAACCGAAAAAAAAGAGAAGTAAATAAAAAGGAAGAGAAAAGAATTGAGAGCACTTCGCAGTTGCTGCGCGGCCTCGTCGAGGTTTGTTAAGCGCAGCCATAAAACGGCTCAGTACACTTGATCGACGCCACAAATGACTTTGGCCAGGGTTGCCGTACCCACACGACACAACACGACACGAGCTGCCACCTCGTCGGCACCTCCTACTTGGCAGTAGACTAGGCCTGGCCCCAGTGAACGCCTCGTTGCTTGCCTATGCGTTTATCAAAAGCATACATAATATCTCTGATACTCCCCCCCCCCCTACCGCGACCGCCTCCCTACCCGACCCTGCACATTATAACAAATTTCTCGCTTGCATAAGCAACACACACAGACGCCGCTCACACAACAAACACAACTGAGTGTGTGCTCGCCTTAGAGATGTGCACGTGAGCCTGGAATCTGCAATAACAATCGGCTCAGCGTGTGGCCGGAGTTGGCGTCTATTTGACTAGGCTGCAATCAATATTTGAGCACTCTTAATTTAAGCAAATCATACAAACAAATTTCAGTCATGCCACCTGCAAATTCCAACTTGGTATAGGCAGATTGATAAATAATTGAGTTTATTTGCAAAGGCAAAAATAAATATTTGACAAATCTACATTTCTAATAGAGTTTATGGAAATATAAATAAATTCTTAATAGAGTTTGTTGAAATAGAAGCAAATGTCAGATCGATAAATAATTCAGTTTGTTTGCAAAGGCAAATACAAATATCTACATTTTCATCGGGCTTATTGAAAAAGAAATTAGTTCTTCAATGAGTTTAGAGAAATAGAAACAGATGTCCCCTCTTTATGTTGCGAATTGTTATCTTAAATTCATACTCATGCCTCGTTAGAGAATATACTTTAATATAGGCAGTTCTAATTGAATTAATTTCAAAAGGCATATATATACATTTGACAATTCTAAATTTCGAAATAAAGTTTATTTATTGGCACATCAACAAAGAAAAGACAAAAATCAATATGTGACAATTCTTTATTTTGGAATCTAATAAAGTTTAGTTACTGTCAACTCTTAATTTTCCAAATGTTTGAACAACACAATTATAGTCGGAGTCTATTTTAATGGCAGTAAACTGTAATTTTATCTCTTTTTACTCATATTTTTTCAGAATCTGTCTTATATTGCTCTCATCAATTACCATAGTTGAGAGCATATTGATCTTTAATTTGTCAATGTTAACAATAAAGTCTTAATGTGTCTTATGTGATCAAAAAATACCATGTAATTGCTGTATTTGTGAGAATATTAGTGGTCATTTTGCAAGTGTTTGCGATAGACTTTTTTTTTAATTAACAAATAGCTTTCAATTGTTGCAATTGTCAGAATCTTCATTGTAATTTTGCAAGTGTTAACGGTAGCCATATTTGTTTTAGAAATCAATAGACATTTTTCAATTGCTGCAATTGTTAGAGTATTGATCTTAATTTTGCAATCTGAACTATGAGCTCTAGATCTCCACACTCACGAGCTCATCGCTAATAAGCATGTACAGCATAAAGCGCTGGGCGCACTAGCAGCCGCTATATCACTGCATAACAAATGTCGGACCCAACTACACACACACAAACACACACAGGGACACACACACTCAGAGGGACACTCTCACATGGGGAAAAGCGTCATGGCGCAGTCCATAAAAATGGAACGGAACTGCAAGTAAATTAACAGGCAGGGCACATGAAGGCGGCACAAAGCTAGCCGAGAAGAGTTGGGGAGGTGTCTGGTAGTGCTGTATGCGCCTTGTTTTACATAATCAACCCCTACACACATGTGTGCGAGTGTGTGTGTGGGTGTGGGTGTGGGTGTGTGCGTGATGTTGGCTACTTAAGTTACACAATGACATTTTTCAATGTGTCAGAATTTTATTGTTGCAACTTGGGGCATTGTTGTTGACAACTGACATCTTTCTTTCTGCAGCTGACAGAGCGTCATGGCTGCTTTTCTGCGACTGCAGCTGCTGTTGCTGTCTCAGTTGCCTCCCCCCACTTCCCCGCCTCCTTCCTGCCCCCCAACTTTTTCTTCTATTTCTGTTCTCTGTTCTGTTCTGTTCTGTTGTTGCTTCCGAGTGCGACGCGTAGCTGTTGCTGTTGCTGCTGTTTTTGCTGTTTTGTCTGGAAATGTTGACAACTGTTTTGCCACTTTTGCCGTAATTGAAAAAAGTATTATTCAAATAGTGAACACTGAGCGCTAGCTGCAAAGTAATATGCTGCAAAAAAGCATTGTAGTCGCTCGGGTTCAAGGCTGTCCGAAACTTGCCTCAGCTGAACTGATTCGATTAGACGCACATGTGAATAAGCTGGCCATAGTATTTGCCACTCAGCCCCAACACTATCTGCTGCATTGCGTTTCCAAAGAAAGCAGAAAGCAGAAAGCAGAAAGCAGCTGCAATTGCGCTGCATAGATAAGAATGCTGAGCGAAGTCGGAGTTGCTATAAGCACTGCATTACTATTCGCGCATTCATAAATATATAGAGCACAGCACCCCACATCCCCCCCCCCTCGCAGCGAGCGCAGCCAACTAAAGCAATTTACAGTTCCTAAAACAGGCGAGGCAGACTGAGGCATGCAACTGACCCGCAAGGAGTGCGGGCAGCAGACTGAAGAAGACTGGCAGCCAAACCAAACAAATGGAAAAAATTCAAATTATCTGCAAGGCGAAATAAAGGGAAAAGGCAGCGACAACAGCGAGCGCGCGAAGTGTGAGCCAAAGTTGAGTTCTTTGCACACATTCTGGCACTTGAGCATTTTTCTTATTGTACTCCGAGCCAAGCAGAGGGGGGACGGCGCAGGGAAGGAACTGCTGGAATTTGGGCAGAAGCAAATTGCGCGCGCTGTTCTCTAACGTGTTTGGCTTAAGTTGGCTTGGTTTCTGGTCTCGGTTGGGCCCGGGTTAGGTTTAGGTTTAGCTTGGCGCTGCTGTTTGTCTGCCGGAGCGGGCCGCGGGCCATTTTCGGCGTTTTATTTGCATGCCAAAAGGCAAAGCATACACACAGCAGACATAGGAGGAGCTAAGTGAAAAAGTGATTCTGCGTTATGCTTTTCTGTCCGTTTTTTTGTGCGGCTGCCTTTCTTCGTGGGCCGCAGCCAGGCAACTTACTTTGGGGCTGCTTAATGCATGAGAGCAAATGAAAAATGAACTTAATACGCTTGCAAACTACACGGAACTCGGCTCGGGTAATTGCACGCTGATTTACAAAATGGCCAACACACACACACACACACACACTCCTACTTAAAGCTGCGACTTTTGGCTCGGCTTAAAGGCTGGCGTGGCATGTTTTGCTATTTGTTGGCCCGCTTGCGGCTGCACGGTCAACTTTGGGAGCCCTTCCAGTTGGCAGGCAAAAAGTTGACAGCTGGCATTTGCAACAGTTTAGCAGTTAAACAAAATGTCAAGCGCACAAACATATTGAAATGTAAGCAATGTGGCAGTTTCCTCTCTTTGCTGGTTAACCCCACAGCGCTGTGTGGCTTTTCACAGTGTGCAGCACAATCTGACAATTTATTCATTGTGCGCCACATCGCAGCTTAATCCATTAATGGTCCCAACTACAAAGCCTTGACTAATGGCTTTAGCGTTTTTTCGGATCGAGTTGAAACTCTGAGCAGCGTAATACTTTGAAGTAATCTTTGGATTGCTTTTCATTTTGTGTTGTCACAAAAATGAGGGACTGCAATCATTTGATTAGACTTTCGATTTATGCACAATCAAATGCAATTGACTGCAGTTTGCAATGCTTAAATGTAAATGATCTAAGCGAGTGATTAATGTGCTACACAAAACAACACTAAGTAAATATCTTGCTTCCTAGTTGTGTAAAAAAGTGTTGCCTGCTTTTAGGGGCACTTGAGTTGCTTGTGAGTTGCTGTGGAATTTGAGATTGTCGCTCAGCTGAGCTGACAGCTAATGCACTTAAAACTTCACAAATGTCTTGTCAATGCTTAAATGTTTCGACTGCGGCGCCAATTGCAATAGTCACGCCCCCCAGCCCGCCGCCCAGCGCCCAAAACGACAGCGTCAACGACTTGAGTGCAAAATTCAATTAACTTGCTTAAGAACACATGCAAGCGTGAGTGTGTGTGGGTGTGCATGTGTGCGATAGCTATCAATTTCATGTCCAATCAAGCAGGCAGCCATGCAGCAGCTGCAGCTGCAAATGAAACTGCTGCATCGCCTCGTAAAAGCCATGTGGATTGCCCAAAACCCCAGCCACTTAAGCAGATGTCAACTTCATTTTGCATACACCAGCTGCCACACGCCGCATGACACATGCCACACGCCACACGCCACACAGCGAGCAGCATACAGCGACTGCACTTAAAGGTGCACGCCCATCCAGTCTGTTTGCTGTTCGCGCGAGAGCCAATCAATCGAAGCAGCTGCGGCTTGACTCGTGGCTAATTGCTGCAACCGCACTCTGTTTATTTATTATGCAAGTCGCTGCGAGCCAAAACACAGTCTCAATGTCTAATTAAAGCACTGTGCATATTAAAGCAGACATCGGAGGCGGGGCGACACCGCAGTCTGCGTCACTGTGGTTGCAGCTGCTCAGTGGTTGACTCGTGTCATTGCCAAATGGGCTGTCAAATAAGAAAACAGTTTGTCCAAATGTTACCGTTACGCCACCGAGCCAACAAAGTTTGACATTTTATGATGGGACCACAGTCACAGCGCCCCAAACCGCGCACAACAAAAGCCATCACCACAGACAGCCCTTTTGCCTGTCAATTACATCAAAATTGTGAATTGTTCTCGTTATGCATTTGACATTTTCGACTCAATATAGAACGAAAATAACTCACGCACATGCAACCGAAATGTTTAGGGCACCTTGGGGCAAGGATGGGGCTGGGTGGTAGACAATCAACTGTGGCGCACAATAGTCGTTTGCCATAAATAAATAATCAATGAATTTGTATACCTCTGACGTGCCACTCGACGTATACGTAATGTGTGCAGCACAATTTATTTGAAAGAGTAATTTGATTTCGCTGTGATTTATCTCCGACTCGCACTCAACTCAGTTTGCGATAATTTGAAAATAAAACGAAACGAAACAGCAAAATGCTATTTTGAATCAAGTCGAATTTCATTGATTTATCTCAACACTGATGCGGACTTGATGTGAAGTGAAGGCATCTAAAATTCAATGTGCTCGTTGAAGAGTTTGTGCCAATTGCGCGCCTTGATTCATGCTGCCTCATATTAGTTATTTATTTATTTATTTATTTATTGCTGCCGCTCATTGCACAATGTCGTGACTGGAGCGAAAACTAGTTTTGATTTTTCGATAGGCTAGCGTGACCGCACGGCATTGCAGCTCGATGGAGGAGCTTAATAAATAAGAGTGCAAAGGGGAGACGGGAAGGTCGAGTCGAATAGATAACACGGAAAAGAACAAGCAGCCAATAAAGTGGAAATGCACGGCAAGAAAATTCCCCGTTCGCATAAATTGCCAAACCGAAAAACAGAGTTAAACAACGACAGCCAAAAAAACGAAAAGGGAGAAAAGCAAACTAACAAAACGAAATGGCAAATGAGCAGAAGCAGCATTGGCAGCGGGGGGGAGCGCAGAGCTGGGGCGCTGCAGCAACTCGTGTTAACTACACATTTGGGTATTTGTGTATTAACACTTTGGCAGTTAGAGCAGCAGCTGAAGAGCAGCACAGGACAGCGCAGGACCCCGAGAACAACGTGGGGATCGCTCTCGTTGCGCTGCGCTGCGCTGTGTCCAGGCTAAAGTTTAATTGGCTAGTTTAATTGTCAGCAAATGAAAAAACAGAAAAATATAGAGCGGGCAAAAAAAAAACAAAGAAATTTAATCAAGCAAGGAACAATTGCCGACCCCCCGCGCGCCGCACCCAGAGAGATTCGTGCATATAAATAAAAAGTGGAAACGTTTATTGGATTTAACGAGCTCGTGTAGAGTATTCGCATATGTGGCTGGTGGCAGGTTGAAGGTGGCAGATGGAGGGCGACGACGGCAGCTTAATTTAAATGTCACCTGCACTAAACAAATACCTGCAGCCGAGAGCAGAGCGATGATATTGTTAGTGACACTCTTTCAGCATTAAGTGTGTACACGGCAAACACAGACAGACAGACAGACAGACGACGACTAGATTGGCTGCACTTCAAAAGCCACTCAGCACATCAGTTGTAGTCGGCTATACATATATGTTATATGGGCTGGCAGCTGCTTAAATATGTTGCTGGGAGCTCAAGTAAATAGCATTGAACGAAGCCGCTGTCGCACACTCAAAGCAATCATTATAATGCCAATAAAAGCAAATTATTTCAAAGTCCAGCATCGTTTGTAATCCTCTCCCTCTTAGTCTCCCTCTTCGTATTTAGTATGTGTGTGTTTTGTGTGGGTAATGGGCCGCGTCTTGTGGCTCATATCATTATGCATCATTAAGTTGATGGCCCGAAAGTACGCACACTTCGATTTTATAGCTACGTCCAGACCCAGACCCAGACCCAGACTAGGCCATATGTCCGCTCGTTGGCAGCGCCTTCTGGGCGCGCTATTAAACGCATATTACTCATCGAACCATATTTTTGTCGCCTGCGGGGCTCGATTGCAAATTACACAAAGGACGCAGTTTTATGTAGCCAATAACTCGATAGTTAGCATGTGTGTGTCTGTGCCTCGATAAGGCGCACACGAAACTCAGTCGTGTTCATAATATACTAAGTTATTAGTGATTAAATAACGCATGACGCACACTAATTGATTTCGCTGTCACACTGGAAGTGTGCCTAAAAATGCCCAAATAAAAAGTCAGTTACGTGAAACTTTGGCGCGTTAACGCCACGTAACGTATCGTAAGGTAAGGCGAAGGCGTGCAGTGAGACAAATGACTTGGTTGCGAAAGTGCAACTACATTTGACACGTCTCCCCAGCGGTTGGCGAGTTAACGCAACTGCTTACGTCACAGTGTGCGCAACTGTACTTCTTTGTTCTGCTGCTGCTGCTGTTTTACTTTTCTGCTTTCTCTTCTTTTTTCTGTTGTTGTTGCCGTCAAGCTATAACTTTCCATCTTTGCGTCAAGTTTTTGGCACATTTGTTTGACAAATTGTTTTGTTTGCGCCGTCCGACGTCAGCAATCGATACACACACTCTGGATGCGTGTGTGTGTGTGTGTGTGCAGTATATATTACGGATAGATATGGACAATATAAACAGCAGCGGGTAGCCGTAAACGCAAACGGTGAACGCCAACGTGGCAAGCAGGACACACCCAGAAAACTAACTAAGCAAAGTAGTTGTCACAGCAACCGAGCATTTGGTGAGCTTACGCTGTCAGCTAAATAAATATAAATAAAATGCGCCATGTAGAGCATTCACAATATCGGCGAGGGGTGGAGAGGGGCGCTTACACCAGTCGCATGCACAGATTGACTACAATTTCAATTTCTTTATTCCGTTCTTTCTTCTTCTCTCTGTTTCTTTTGCAGGTAAGTCGCAATCGGTGCTTGGCGCTTTCAAGACGCTCGCTCGTTGGGTTATAAAATCAAAGTACGTACTTCTTTTTGACACCAGCTCGCGAGCAAACACACACACACACACACTCGCACACATACTCAGGGCCAACAATGGCGCCATTAGACGTCTGAGGTGGAGAGATGAAATCAATAAAGTCAAGCGTATCCTGCTGATAGCTGTTTAATGTTTACAATATGTCTTTATTTCTTTTTCTCTCGCTCTCTGTTACTTTTGCCTTTGACTTTACCTTGAGGCCAGCGCCTGAGCAGTCGTTGGTTGCCATGGGCAACCCGCAGTCCTTGCACGGCTGCTGTCAGCTATGCAAAGCGGTTCGATAATACCCAGCGTTATGGTCCTGCCCAGCAGCTGCAGTTGTTATGATAGCAATATTGCAGAGCAGCAGCGGGGGCCAAGCGGGGTCGCTATAATGCCAAACAATTTAGTGCTGGGGCTGCTGCTGCTGCTGGTGTCGCCTGACAAAGGTAACCTCCATTATCCGATTTGCATTTAGGTTTAGGTTGAATGCGCTCAAATGTGCAATTCAATTTGAGCAAACAAACAGTCAGCAGCGGCGAGGGGGCGACCGAGGAGCAGGTCGGAGGTGCAACAGTAGCTACTGCTGAGTTTTGGCATGCAGTTAACCAGAAAAGCAGCGCAAAAAGCAGCTTAGCTCCTGGGGCCAACTGCACAGCGCAACAGCGCAAGAGAGTGAACGAGCGAAAGAGAGAGGGAGGGAGACAACAACAGCAACGAAAAGGGTCGACAGTGCGCATAAAAAATTCAAAGTCAGTGAAACGCAACTTAAGCTTTTTTACACTGGTTACCAAGTGCAGGGGGGGGGGGTTGAGAGGGGGCTAACACAAAATCGGGATAAACACACATGTACAACAGTGCACACCAACACACACACACTCGAGCAAGAGGCGGAAAAGCGATGCAGGATGTTAGCACATAAGCAAAGTAGATTAAACACCGCAAAACAGGCGCTCAATGAGTCACATGCAAAATGCCAGCACACAAAGTTGAGATTTTCTCTCCTCTCTTCCTCCTACTCTTTGGTTTTTTTTGTTTTTTTTTTGGGGCTTTCCGTTTATTTTGCGCTCGTTTTTGCCGTATTTTATTTTGCAGCCATCAAAGCCGACAAAGTGCGCTTAAAAATGTCAAAACAAACGAACCAGCGACAGACTGCGAGTGTGTGTGTGGGCAACCGCACTCTGCAAACAGCTGGATGAGATGATTTCAGTAGCAGAACTTTTGCAAAGCACACAACACACAAACTATAACTTTTTGGTGCACGCAAATATTTAAATTATTTCTAGATCGCAAATAAGCTGCGACTCTATGCGAAATGATGCGTGGCAAAGTATAACGCTTTTAATTGCAGTGCATTCGAGTTGAAATCGCATAAATCGTACAATTGGCCGGCTTAAAGCGATTATGTGCCATTTCATTATGCAGTGCAGATCAGTCATGTGCAGGCATTGACTGACGACCTCTTCAATAATTGAGCAGTGCCTCAATTACTTTCCTTTGCACTGCCATATTCAAATTGCATTTTGCGCCTGACACTTGTTTAATAATACATGAGAGCAACTAATCTTGCTGATAACGAGCATAAATTTGCTGCTCAAACACACAGCGTGTGATTGGGGTCATGCGATTTATGGATGGCTGGCAAATATTTGCCTAAACGCCGTCGCAATTATTCTCGACTCTCGCTATGCATGCAGTGCGAATTAAGCAATTGTCTGCCTACGTCGATTCACATAAATATTAAATATGCATTAGCTCCCTCTCTCTCTCTCTCTCTCTGTCGCACGCACTCTATGAAATTTCCATCACGCGCCCATTTGTATGGTACACTTTTTTATGCCATAAAGCTCTCTTGTAGAAGCTCAACCCTAACCTCAACCTTCGACCGCGCCACGTGGCGGCGCAATGTGTTAAATTTTTACAGTTGAATTTGTTATGCGTCGCTCTATGTGTTTATATACGGCTGCGTGCGCGCGTGTGTGTGACTGTGTGACTGTGAGTGTGTGTGCTGAGTAAATTTGAATTTGATTGAATAGCAGGCGACACAACGGCAACACAGCGCGCCCAGCTCGAGGCTGCTCCTTTTTACCTGGCCGGCTCGCTTCCTTTTGATGCTCCCATCTATCCCCTCTGCCTTTGCGTCGATTTCGTCTGCAGTTTAGATAACGTTGAATGGTGCGCATCATTTGGCGCCCGGGCTCGACTTGGCTGCGGTGCGTCTCCATCTTGTCAAATGGTTTTGTATAGATTCCTGGCGCTTCCTGCGCCATCCCTTCGCACTAGCCCCGCCCAGCGCAGCCTTTGTGAGTTTTTGTGACAGCTTGTTAGACGTGGCGTGTATTCTAGTTTGCCCGGGAACGGAGGGGGGGGGGAGGGTAGCAGTGGCAGAGCATTGTGCAGCAAACTGACAACGATGAATGTAAGCGATTTATTTTATGATTTATTGCGTACCCTCATTGTATTCGCAGCCATGGATTTGTAGCCATATACGCGCGTCTCTGTTTATGCATATACGAGTATATATCTATATCAACTCGACTTTGTTTTTGTCACACTTGCAAATCATGCGACAATCGAGACGGAAATCCATTAGAAGCAGTTCTCATTAAGCAGCCAGAATAGAGGGGAGTATATCCAACTAACCCACAACATTCCCCTTGGACAATCGATAAACTACACGAGCAGTTAAAAATGTAAATTCAATCAAGTGTCAAATTAGTGTGGATTTTTAATTTAAGCGTCCTTTTTTTTATTGCCATTTCCGCTCATAAATAAAACATGCACCTGCCACTCAATTAGGAGCCCACTGGCAGCTTCCGAACCCGCATCGACGACGCCGCCGCCGCCGCCTCGGGGGCGGTGGGCGGTGGGTAGTGGGCGTGGCGCTGCCGAAGTGCCAAGAGTTACAAATCAAAATGTATAAAACATGCAATTTGTTTGCCCAAAAGTCACGCGTAACTTGCGACCAAAACTTCTCCAGGGACAAAAGCCGGCAACCGAGATGCACAGATGGAGGCGGAAGAGAAGACGCTGGAGCTGCAGAGAGATATACAGAGAGAGAGAGAGAGCGCAGCGAGGACGCATCAAACTTTATGCAAATGAAGTGTTAAAGTTAGTGAAAAGTGCAAAAGTTAACTAACAGAGAGAACTACGCATTTTGTCTTGCTTTGACTCACTCAACCTGGGTGTGATGTTATTTCGATTTGGTATCCATCACAACCTCCTTGAGTGAGCGATAGCAGGATAGAATATCCACAAAGCCAGCTTAAGAGCTAGATGCAGCTAGATGAGGAATACAATCATGAATACAACTTAAGCTTAAACAGTGAAAACAATCAATTTATGCATGTTTTGCGGCTGGTTTTTATGCACTGCATATTAGCAGACCGCACGCCTAAGTGCTTAGACAATTTCACTAATGGAATCAAATCTCGGGTCGCTACTATAATCGCCAGAGCTGAGCGCTCCGATGCTCTGCATGCCGGATGCACGAGTGCTCGACTTGGAGGCAAAATGCCTCGGGACAGCAGTCAAACTGCGTATGCATAATAAAATTTTGAAATGCCAATTTAATAATGCTTAATGGCAAAAATCATTTTTGGTAATAAATTTATAAGCACAGCCCCAGCAACATGACGCATTCCCCCTTCCCCAACATTGTGGCTGTCTTCTCGTCGCCGTCTCTTGTGTGTGTGCCCTTGGGGCAAGCACTCAAGTTGAAGCTGCAGCATACTTCTAGGCAGCGGCAGAGAGTCTTGTGGCAAATATTTACCTTTTGGGGGCATGTGAAAATAACATTTGCAATTTTAAACACTTGAGACTTGTCGCCAGCTGCTTGGTAATTTTTCACCACCATCAATACACACACACACACACACACACACGTACACATACTTGTGTGTCTGTCATTCTCGGCTCACACTAATGACAATTTTCATTGGTGTACTCATTTTTTGCTGGTGCCTCGACTGCTCTGGTTATTACTCTTGTGGCTACATTGTGATTATTTATTAATTAAATTTGCCATGAGACAGCAGGCAAAGCAAATTCGTTTGTTCTGCTCGTGTTTGTGTTGGGTTTTTGTGGCTTTTGGCTTTGTGTTCCATGGCTTACCCAGCTACAATGGCAGCGCTCTCCGCACAGCGCTGGCCTATTATTTGTCGACTTAGAGCTGAGACCGAGCTTTGCTGCGTATGGGTATTTTTTAAAGCACTTTATTGACTTTATGCACACCCTTTTCCTCCCCATCCCCCCTCGCTCACTCTCTCACTCTCTGTGTGTGTTTTTTTCGCCTTTGGGTCTCGGGTGCTTTAATATTTTATGTGCCCACTTGGTAGCTCAAGCGTAATTATCTGCTGTCGCTCCCGGACAGCTGGAGTTATGTATGGGCAACCAGGTGTCCAGGTGTTCAGGTGTCCAGTTGCCCAGGCTCCCAGCTAGCTGCCTAGATGTCCAGCTGGTTAAGGCTGCGATAAATTGTAGTTAAAGCGCTTCTAAGCCGGACTCAAAGGATAAGCATTAATACCCAGAATATGTCAGCTAAATTATGCCAGTTAATGTGCTGCATTCTAAATAATTCACATCAAATGTCAGCCACTTTTTACTACCACCGCTTTAATACACACGCACACAATAACGCTCACTCCGCTGACCCCTTTGGCATCGGGAAATCGGGAGCCGTCGGCTGCCACTCTTCAGTTGCCGGCATGTCAACATTATGCCAATCTCTGACAGCCTATCTCAGTCATGTCACCAAGTATCCCCCGCACGTACTTTTGATTAAAATTGCAGGTGCTGCGAGTGTGTGTCGAGTATGTGTGTGTCGAGTATGTGTGTGGGGGTGTGTAACAAATGCTGCTCGCCCGTCTGGCAGCAGCGATTTGTTCGCCCTTCGTTACCAATTGATTGAATTGAGCACATCGAGCCATGAAATGTTTGCCCGACGGCTAACAACTAAATCACCGTTGGCAGCTTTTGCATGTTTTTTCCGTCCCAAGCCAAGCGCCAGCCAAGTCATTGCCTTCCAAAAAGTCTGTTTCAAGAGCCAGTCGTGGGCAGCTAGCAGATACCACGTGCCGTTGCAAGTAACTACAAGTTAAGACTTTCAACAACTCTTATGGCACTCAACTTTAAGCGAATAACTCTTAGGCAATGCCTTTCAAAATCAAAGTTCACCAACGAAGAATTTTGTGTTGTCTACAAATATGAACCACAAATAGAGTAGTTAAATTTTATTGCCTTCCTGAAAGAAATTTCACAATTTGTTGCAAGTACATAATATTTAAGTCTACTAATAGTTGGTAGTCAAATCTATCAGAATAGCTTCCAATGATTGCATTTCAAAATGTATTTCTGTACGCAATTTTGTTGTGATTCGCACAAATATGATTAGTTGTTGACAGTAAAGCAACTAATAGAGTACTAACATTTATTGGAATAACTCTCAGTTCAGTACACAGTGAAATTTATTGGCATAACTCTTAGTTCTTGCATTTCAAAATGAAAATTCCTCAAAAAAGCATAAGGCAATTGGCAACTAATAACAACAAATGTGGAAGTGAAATTTATCGGAGTAACTTTCAGAAACTAAGCAAATTCATTGAATGAAAGTTCCACAAAAATATGTTTCATTTATGTGTTTGATGGTCAAATTTATCACAATAACTTTCAGTCATTGGCAAGATTGAAAATGATAAGTAGACTATCGACAACTCTTACGGCAGTCAAATTTATCAGAACAACTCTTAGTCATTGGTTTTCAAAAAGAACTTTCTCTTCAATTGTGGTGGATGTTTAATATACTATATATTAAAGTACTCAAATTTATTGGAACAACTCTCAATCATTGCCGTTCAAAAATCAAAAATATTAACAAGTTCTAATACAAATTTACTGGAAGAGAGATAAGAAACTAGCCTAAAAAAGTATTTCAATATTGAGGAATGTGTTCTCAACATATATGTTAAAAATGTTATGCTGTGAACGACTATTAAAGCAATCGAATTTAATACAATGTAGAACTGTGAACAACTATGAAAGCAATCAAATTTCTAAGAGAGAAGAGAAAAGTTTCAAAAAAGGTTGCAATAGGCAATTAAGAAGTAGAAATATGAAAGAACTCAAATTTATTGGAACAACTCCCAGAAGAAAACAAGATTTATACCATTGCAAGTGTGTGCCAAATCATGTCGTAGTTTGAGCCACCCCTTGTGGGTTGCGGCATGCGGGGTATTGCGTAATAGAAAATGCCACTGGCCGCTCGGGTGCAAGCGAAGACAACTGTGGCATCGGTGGCATTGGTGGCATTGGTGGCAACGGCGGCGTTGGTGGCGCTGACTGCGGCGCATTTCGCAATTTCTGCAGGCATCGCAGAGATTTTTCTTGCTGCCGGAGCAGGAGACAATTTCGTGCACATTTCGCTGCGATTTTTTGCTATAAACTTCCGTCGAAAGTTTCTCGGGGAGTTTTTTTTTTTTTTATTTTCATTTTCGTTCTCATTCGCATTTTATTCTTATGCTTTTCGTTTTTGGTTTTTGGTTTTGTTGTCTGTCAGACAGCTATCGAAAAAGTTTGCCCACTGTTTGCCCACGAGCGTGGCGCACACTAGCGAAATGAGTTTATTTTTTGCTTAATTTCGCACAAATTAAAAACGTCGATTCCGGCTCGGTAGCGGCCCCCAAAAATATCACAAGAATCGAACGAACGAAAAAAACACGAGGAATATACGAGAAACTTGAAGATGCGTGCGTCTGCCTGGAAACGGCAATTTTTCGTCGTCGTCGTCGTCGCCCGGGCGAAAACTTTGCCACAGCACTGTGCGCCAGCTATAAATACTCGAACAAGCGTGTGTGTGTGTGTGTGTGTGTGCGCGTGTAAATTACATCATTTTTTTATTAAGACTTTTCCTATATATCGCATGGCCACTTCTTAAAAGTCAATTTCGAGCCCTGAACTTGGCTTATCAGACATTCAATGAGTTGGCAAAGTCCTTAATCCTTATGCCCGAACGCGCGAACTGAAATAAAAGTGTAAAATGAGCAGATTTGCACGAAGCCATAAATATATTTTATTTTATATTGATGAGCTCTCGAATATGACAAACGCCGTAGCAACATTAACTCTTCGCAAAAACAAGTAGCTGCAAAAAGTGCTTCAATTACAGATCGCTTTCGGTTTACAAGGGACCTTTATTTATTTATTTATCTATTTATTTACTTATTTTTGAATTCGTGTAGTTATGAACTGACCCGGCGAACTCTGTGTCGCCTTAAAGGCAATAAGTAAGCAGATTTACGAACTTATTAAATTAAATGTACTTATTAGAAAATACAAATAGGCAAATGAAGTATAGTAATGAATCATTATTGTTCCTATGTTCCAATGTCTCCTATATCTTCTGACTCTAAGCTACCTCTACAAACAAATCGATAAAGCCGTTCTTTAGCTACATACATATAAATAGTGTAACTAGCACGACTTTCTTTGATATTTGTACATATGTCCGTAGATTTTTCTATAAGTAAATTCGAGCAGTTTGTCTAACTTTGCAGGTTTATTTAAGAAGAACATGTATGTTACTACATACATACTTCATAGCATTATTCAAATTAATTCCAAACTGAATCTCTGATGTTTTCCCATCATTTTGGCAATTTGTGGATTCCATTTCGAAAAACCTTCGCTAGCTTGGCGACCAAGAACAAATCGAGCCAATTTACATACATATGTAGTTGTTTACTTAGTTATCTATTTATTTATGTATGCACATATGTGTATGCATGTATATGCATGCATAAGTATGTGTATATGTGTATGTAAGTTGGAATGCGTAATTAATCGGCGTGAGCAGTTATCGGAATCGCAGTCAGCAGTAAGAATCAGTCATCGGAATCAGCAATCGGAACAAGCGAACAAGCAGCATGAATCGAAAGTTTGAACCAGCAGAACGAACTAGCAATTGGAACCAGCAGTTTGAATAGGCAGTCGGAACCAGCAGAATGAATTAGCAATCGGAATCAACAGAATGATTCGTTAATGAGTGCATCGACAGTCCTGACGAGAAGTGGGTGGCAGAAGAGTTGTGATCAGCAGTCCAAGTAGACTATCGCTATTAAACCGTTCAAATTTATTAATATTACATTCAGGCGTAAGGTTTTAGTATTCATCTATATGAATATACCTATATCTTATTCAAACTATCTAGCTTCTAGCCTTATATGTATGTATGCATGTATGTATGTATGTATGTATGTATGTATGTATGTATGTATGTATGTATGTATGTATGTATGTATGTATGTATGTATGTATGTATGTATGTATGCATGCGTGTATGTATTTATGTATGTATGTATACGTATTACACATATATATGCATAAAAGAAAAATGAATTGGCCATTGAACGGAAGCGGTTAGTTAATGAGACTTACAATTACAATCACAATTGTATCTCAAGGTTACAACTGTCTTGGATTGAAGCTAATTGTTCAATAAGTAGGTTAGTAGTAGAGTTCTCAAGTGGCAAGCGTTGTTGCAAGTCGCATAAGCGTTGTTGTAAGTCATTGTAACATTGGCAACTTAACAAGCAAAGTAGATGAAAGGAGAGACTTAATAAAGGCAATGGAAGGACTGTCGCTTTACTGCCGCACAGCTCCAACTTGGCTGTCATAATTAAACTAATCAATATGGTCTCCAGTTACTGCAGTGGCCCCAGCCCTTGTGTCGCGCCCCTCACGTAGCTGGGCGCCTATGAAGTGTGGCGAGCAGCGGAGTCGCGCAGCCATTTGGCTAATTGTTCGGTTTGTTTTACGTGTAAGGCAACAAATTGGCCAAAACACACGTTTGCCAACAGCAACAGCAGCGTCGAACGACAGCGCCGTCCTCCTCCCGTCGAGGCGGAGCGCCTCTCGTTCGCAGTTAGCGAGGCGGGTTCATAATAATTTAAATGCTCGGCACACAAACTGACATGGCAAAGACAAACAGAGGTCAAACCGAGCGGCTCCTGCAGTGGCAGTTGCCGTTGCCGTTGCAGCTGGAAGTGGCTACGTGACAGGACACAGTGCAATGGCTCGCATTTAAATCCGAGCGCAGTGGCAACAAAATTAGCACGACAAAGGGTCTCGTCAGCAAGGTGGCCGGCGCAGCGCATGACGAACGAACGAACCCAGACAAAGAGTTGCAAAGGGCGCAAGCAGCTGGCGGGACGGAGGACGGAGGTGGGTCGAAACTGGCAGTAGTGCAGTTAATTTGCCATTGCGAAGCAACAACAAGCTCTGAGCAAATAGCAAACGAGCCACAGCAACTGACTGCTGAGCCTCGCCTCTTCCACCGCCCCGCCGCAGTCGCTCCGCTGTCACCGTAAGGACAAACGGATCAACAACTAAGCAAACAAATGGCGTTGCAATTGAGCACGTTTTGGGCAAAGCGCCGGAATCACAGTCAAAGTCGCACAGCAGCCCATGGAAATGAACTGCGGCATGGAAAACAGAAAGCACAGCATACGGAACGGAATACGGAGCTGGACAGCTCGAGGAACGGGACACACAGTGAGCCAGGTCAAGTGGCTGCCTGCCATGCGGCAGAGCCCAATCATTTGTGCCATACGTGTGGCTAATGACGTTGCAGCCTCGCCTACAGCCGCAGGCTCAGTCTCGGAGTCGGATTCAGAGTCAGACTCGAAGTCGGATTCAGTTTCGGTCTTTGACTTGGCGACGTGTCGGCAGCCAATGGTCCATTTGATTGGAAAACTACAAAACGAAAACAACAACAGAGAGACAGCCAGGTCACTTAAGTGAAACGATCAGGGGTGGGGGGGCAAGCGGTTAAATGCCTCAATGCACGTTGACAAAACACGCATACGCACTGTAAGCCAGCCGCAAATGAGAAAATACGAGCAGCAGGCAAAAAAAGCAAGTGCAATAGGAGTGCAGAAAAAACAGGGAAGAAGAAAAAAGTAGATGTGAAATTAAGAAACACAGGACACTCGCCCAGGAGCAGCAGCAGCTGTCCAGGCCTGGGGATTTAATGTAAACCACACACAGAGAAGGACGCAACTTTTTGCTGTGGCAGCGAACAACAGCGACGGCAGACGTGGCCCCGGCTACAATGGCATAAAAGAAACATAACTAATTTGCATAAAATGTTGGAAACACGTTGCCACAAACAGCGCAGAGTGCCCCGGTTGTATGTACTCGTATATAGCTAGCGATAGGTAACAGACCGGGTCTCGCAACTTCAGTCCAAGCGGAAATCGAGTAAAAGTCGAGTAAGCGAAGAGTTGCGCCCCAAACTGGGCGGTTGTTCTACTCTGTCTGTTGCCTGTTTGCGCTTCAGGTAAATTCGCTGGCAACTTTGGCACAACATTTCCCCAAAAATTGCCAACTAAGTGACAGCTTTGCGCTCCTTCCGCCTCGAACTAGATATATTTTTGCATCACAAAGCGAAAGTTATGTGGACGGAGTCTGCTCACATTAGCGGTTGCCGTCTCTTGCAACATGACCGTGTTGCCACAAACTTGCCAGCCAACAATACGCAAAGACAACGACTAAGAATTTTTGAAGTTTCACTTGCACTGCATTTAAAGCACTCAATAAAATGCTAAAAACAATTTGCATGCATTACGAATCATTTTCAGTGAGGAACGAGAATCTGTTGTGGCACATTCATTAATTGCGAAATTCCGCTCGTTTCGTTGCAGCCTGGTGAACCAGACGATGCCCGACGCCGACAAGATTCGCATGAACTTGGCCCGGGCGCTGAAGGTGTGGGAGAACAACTCGAAGCTGACGTTTCGCGAAGTGTACAGCGATCAGGCGGATATCCAGGTTCTCTTTGCACGGTGCGTATACGACGGGTTGGTTAGGGGCTGGTAAGGGTGCGGGGATGCATCGTAAAAAGCAAAACCGTTATGTAGTGCCATAAACCTTGCGCACCATGGGCAAACACATAAAATTGCACTTAAAACCAGGCAACGATAAATAATCCAAGTATTAAACCATGAAACCGATGATGATGACGACAACGACAACGACGTCGACGCGAGGACGGAGCGAGGGTGGCAAGTGTATGTATGTGGCAGCCATAACCAATTTCAAATCAAAGAGTTTATGCGCTTTTTATACGCGTACACAAGCACTCACGTCTAAATCGAAATCTAAGCAGCAGACAACTCGTCAATTGACTACCCAACTCGACTCTCTAAATATAATGAGCTATCTACCCCACCAGGCGCGATCACGGCGATGGCTACAAGTTCGACGGACCGGGGCAGGTGCTGGCGCACGCCTTCTACCCGGGCGTGGGGCGTGGCGGCGACGCCCACTTCGACGCGGAGGAGATCTGGGAGTTGGACGCCAGCGGCGACGACAGTCGAGGTGAGTTCGTCTGCCTAATTCAATCAACATTAGAGACAATCGTGTCAGTAATAGATAATAATAAGCGTGGCCAGCTGCCGCTGCGGTTGCATGCGTGGCAAGCCGCAGGGGCGAAAATCAATACGCGTTGCACACGCAGCGGCCGCAACAACAGCTGAGCGAGACTGGCGCCGTCGTCTGTCTGCCTGTCTCGCGGCCTGCATGCGTTTTGCAATTCGCCGCCATAAATCGCGGCCCTAGCAACAGTAACGTGCAGCGCCCGACGTGCAACCCCCAAAGTCTGGGGGCACACTGCTATCGGGCAGCGCCAAGCCGATGTCGACGTTTTTAATGGTTTTTAATGCCAATAAAAAATTGTCAGCATGACGCGCAACTTTGGCAAGCGCAGCAATAAGCATTGCCACACACCCTGCAGCCATAAAGCGCGCGCGTCGGGTATGCGCGACGACTGCGCTGCGCGTCACTTGCTGGCCCAGTGCAGGTCAACTGCGAGTCGCGCACTTTTCGCTGCAGCGACGCCATTTTTATGCCACTTACAAAGTCGTCAAGGCGACGGCGACGCTGCTTTGTGTGCGTCAGTCACTCTTGCCATTAACCGGGCGTGTTTTCATTGCGCTTTGCAGGCACCAACTTTCTGAACGTCGCCCTGCACGAACTGGGCCACTCGCTGGGCCTGGGCCACTCCTCGGACTCGAATGCGGTCATGTTTCCCTGGTATCAGAACAACGAGGTCGACGGCAAGCTGCCCGACGACGATCGCAACGGCATACAGGAGCTTTACGGCGCCAAGGAGAAGGTGTGGGGCCCTTACCGCCCACAAACCACCCCCAGCACGACGACGACAACGACAACGGCGCGCACTCTCACCTACTACCCGAACTACTATCCGAATCGCGATCGCACACGAGAGCGCGAACGAGAGCGCGAAAGGGAACGCGAAAGGGAGCGCGAGCGCGAACGAGAGCGCGAGCGCACTCGTGAAATTGAGTGGAATAGAGCGCGCGAGCGAGAGCGCGAGCAGCGTGAGAGAGAACGGGAGCGAGTGCAGCGCGAAAGAGAGCGCGAGCGAGAGCGCGAACGCATGACAACAACAACAAGCAGGCCGACAACAACAACGCGGGCCACAATGCCGACGAGGAGAGCGTGGTCTGGGCAACCGTACAGGCCTTACAACTACCCCACCGCCAACCAGCCGAACAGGCCCCACAAGCCGCACAAGCCGCGCAAGCCGAAGCCCGACAGCTGCATGACCAGCTACGACGCCATTTCCATGATTCGCAGCGAACTCTTCATCTTCAGAGGACAGGTGAGCAGCCCAGTGCAGCGCAGCGCAGCGATTGCATCGATTACTAATTCTACTTTTGCAGTTCCTGTGGCGCATTGGGGCCAAGGGCCTGTACAACGGGTATCCGACTGAGACGCGGCGCCACTGGGCCGCGCTGCCCGAGGACTTCAACAAGGTGGACGCCGTCTTCGAGAACCAGCAGCGCCAGATTGTCTTCTTCATCGGTAAGCAGGCAGAGCACAAAACATATGTTATTCCTTACTCACTCTCGATTGCTCTGCAGGCAAGCTGTACTACGTGTTTGACTCGGTCACACTGGTGCCGGGCTACCCGCAGCCGCTGACCACGCTGGGGCTGCCGCCGACGCTGACGCACGTGGACGCGGCGTTCGTGTGGGGCCACAACAACCGGACGTACCTGACGAGCGGCACGCTCTACTGGCGCATCGACGAGAACACCGGCAAGGTGGAGCTGGACTATCCGCGCGACATGAGCATCTGGGCGGGCGTCGGCTACAACATCGACGCCGCCTTCCAGTACAAGAACGGCAAGACGTACTTCTTCAAGAACCTGGGCTACTGGGAGTTCAACGACGACCGCATGAAGGTGGCCCACGCCCGGCCCAAGCTCTCCTCCCGCATGTGGATGCAGTGCGCGCGCAGCGTCAACGACGTCGACGAGGAGCAGCGCTGGACCGCGCCGCTGGTCTCCGGCACCAATGAGACAGCCGAAAGCAACGCTGCCAACAGCCCCCTTCGGTCTTCGTTCACGATCGCGATTAATACATTTCGTCTGCAAAACAGCCCCCTGATGGTCGCCCTGCTGCTGCTGCTGCTCACGTGGCGCAGTTAGTTCCAAGCAGCAAGCTCAGCTTCAACTGAACGCTTCACAACTTCCTTCCTCCCCACACTCGAATGCAAGCTGCACTTGTGCGTGTGATTGCTATCGAGCTACTACTGTACGACAGTACAGTACACACACACAAACACACACACACAAACACACACACAAACACACTGCACACAGGCAGACAGACAGACACAGCGGCCTTAGGAATTGCAATTGCATTGCATTCCTCGGGAATAGTTTGCGTTGAACGAAACTTGCCAAGAGAGCGCACGCAACAACCGACTATTTGGTCGAATAGCAGGATTGTTTAACCGCATCTACTTATTTTGTAAACCCTATGGAACACGATACATCAAATATTAACCTATTAGCTATTTAGCCGTACGTATTATATGCAGAGCTCGCAAATAACTGTCGACCGTTTTTCTTCTTGCGCTAGTTAGAGGGACGTCCCTCTTCCCGGCCACATACGAATAATTCAAGCTGACTCAGCAGTAGGCGACAACGACGAACAACACACGTTCGTAATCATTTTAGAATATAAGGGCAGTTCTATTTTTGATCTCGAAAGTGAACGTCTCGTTTTAATTCCTGAATTTCTCGAGTAATACTACTCTACTCGGCCACAGACTGTAACTGGCGCAGCCGGTCTTCGAACATCGGATTTTATTCCACTACGCTTATCGTTCCGATTTATTGTAGGTTGAGGTGAGTGAACAGTTGACAGCGGTGGTAATGAAAATTTTAGTCGTAAAAAAAATAAATAAATCAAAAAAAAAGAGAAATTAATTTAACTTAAAACAAAAATATATGTGTGCAAACGAAAAAAAGTAACAAAATGTGTGCAGACGAAAAAGTGACAAACAAAAATATGCGCAAACGGAAAAACGTAACAAACACAAATGTGTGTGCAAAAAGGGAAAATCCTTGCAAAATTAATTTAAGTTGCAACGCAAGCGACCGTATATGTGTACATCAATCGCTGATAAGGCACCGGGATCGCTTGTGTGAGACAACTAGTTGCTAGTGTTTGATGACCGTATATGTGTACATCAATCGCTGATAAGGCACCGGGATCATCCTTACACAGCAACTCATAAATGAAAAACAAATTCGAAATCTCAAACCGCTGCGTATGACCGAATATGTGTACATCAAACGCTGATAAGGCACCGGGATCTTACGCATATAGTGGTTTACTGAGATAAACGAAAGTTGTGTGATTAACGACCGTATATGTGTACAACAATCGCTGTTAAGGCACCTGGATCGTTTTCACTTATCAATTAACATAAAAGAATAAATGAATTAGACATGCACAAATGTTATACAAAAAGTCCACCACGCCTACGCACATCAGAAGAATGAATAAATAAATAAAAAAAAAACTAATGAAAAATAATACAAAATACGAAAAAGAAGAGTAAATTACAACACGATCTACAAACAACTAAATGTCCATTGTTGTCACATGTTCACTAACCTCTAAAATTACTAAGCTTATTTACTAAATCACTTACATTACAGCATTATTAAGCATTATAATATCAGAATATATAAGGTTGAAGGAAACCGCTGTAACACGTATAGGAGCGGATCAAATTTATCCGAAACCGATCCCAAGGCAAAAACAACAACAAACATGAGGGATCCTGTGACACATCAGGACTACTACCATTATGAACCAACGGCCGGAGACAATTGAAAAAGAGAACCGGTGTCGCGACAGCTCGACATACAGGAACCACCCATACACAGGAAGACAACCTAGTAATAATAACAAAAATGGACGCTACATACCACGAACTCTAAGAATCAGCAACACGCCGCCACCTTTCTCCGATCCGGCCATTCCCCCTTTATGGCCTCCTCTTCGGACTGGGGGGGGAGGAGTTAACACGTCCCTCTTCCCGGCCACATACGAATAATTCAAGCTGACTCAGCAGTAGGCGACGAACAACACACGTTCGTAATCATTTTAGAATATAAGGGCAGTTCTATTTTTGATCTCGAAAGTGAACGTCTCGTTTTAATTCCTGAATTTCTCGAGTAATACTACTCTACTCGGCCACAGACTGTAACTCGCTCTCGTTGCGAGCACAACCGAAAAAGAAAGAGACTTTTGATCTCTTTTATTTAAGTTTTCTGTTGAGCACTTTTCGTTGAGCTGTTTGTATGTCGCTCTTTCAATGAGCAGTGTATAAAGAGCGGAACGAGAAACGCTCGCGCAATGAGAGTCAGGAAAAGACGGATTGACCGAAAAACTCAACGCAAACGGTCTTCGTTCACGATCGCGATTAATACATTTCGTCTGCAAAACATCCTTTAACGATTTGCTTGCCTATGCGTGTGAATGCATACCAATACATTCGCAAAACACCTTTTTCTTCACAGAACTCGACAAAACGGTCTTGGAACAACCAGAACAACCTCGCGCGAGCGAGTTCGTTCGGGAACCCATAAATCGGAAAAGACACTTATTTGCAGACAACGAGAAACGGTCGACAGTTATTTGCGAGCTCTGATTATATGTGTAACAAACAAACGATTGATTGAGTATTTCTCAGCCGCAACTGCCTTCTAATTAAGTACAGTATTGCTTTTTGAGGACGCACAGATTAACCCGAGTCGCAGCAGCTATGAGCTGTCCGCATTTTGTATTTGTTTCGAGCATAAACACTTCCGATTGTTTATATTTAAATAATGTGATATTATCGTAAATTTTTTTGTGTGCGATTGTCATCATGAAAATCGAAGAACTCAAGCACGACCAATCCACAATTTGAAATATAACAATTATTATAAATATTTTGCGTTAGTTTTAGCTATAAGACCATATATAAGTTGTCAATATCTTTTTATACATTTTTATAAAATAAATTGAAAAGTACGAAATAAAAAATTGGCGATCTATCAATAATACAGTGCGCGTTATTCACAGCAAATGGGCAAGGAGTTAATTGAAAATGCATAATAATAAGATGCGAAAAAAAAAACAAAACAAATTCGCACATTAAGAGATCCCATTTAAAAATATTCGATCGAGCTTACAGTGGACAGTCGCTTGCTTTGAAAAATTTTGAGTTTTTGTGAAGTGGGCAAACGATGGATGGGCAAACTATTTTAGTTAAGAAATCGTTCGAAATTTTGAAAATTTCGAAAAAATATGGGGTGGGCAAACGTGGGCAAACGATTAGAGTTGAAAAAAGTTTGAAAATTTAAGTTTTGAAAAATTTTGAGTTTTTGTGAAGTGGGCAAACATGGACAAACGATAATCTGAACAAAATTGGCAGTGGGCAACCGATTGGTTTTCAAATTCGATCAAAAAATCAAAATTTTTAAAAGTTTTATATTTTCTATATCTTTGAAACTATGGGTGGGCAAACGAGAAGACTTCTGGGTATTGTCAGATATACGATGAAGAATCGATTTGAGGTTTAAAATTGGTCGTAGTCGGTCAATTTGTGATGAAAAATTTTCGAAATTTTCAAATATCAATATTTTTGAAAGTTATGATTTTTTCAAAAAACTAAAAGGTGGGCAAACGTGGGCAAACGATTATTAAGCGATTTCAATCAAAAAAAATTCAAAAAAAAAATTTGTGTTTTTGAAAATTTTTGTAATTTTAAACCTAAAGGTGGGCAAACAAAACTGTTCTTGGGCAATCATGGGCTAACGATGGGCGAATGATTGCACTAGTTTTTTTTTCAATATCTCACTTTACTCAACCCAGCTTCTCAGAACTAATTAAAGTCCCAGCTGAAATCAAAACAATCTTAAATCGAGACTTTTGACACGGGAGGCATGTAATTTATATATACCTATGTTATTATATTGATTCAAGATTGCGTGCTCTCATTTTAATACTGAAATCTCGAATTAAAAATATATATTCATCAAATGACAATATTTTACTTGCTAACAACAATAATATTTACCGAATTTAGTATGTATTACTTTATGTTTATTTACTTATTTAGTTTAAAAAGGGTTTGGGATTGTTGTAATCAGTGCTGCCAATTTGGATTTTTTCCCGTCAAAACTGGCTTTTTTTGAAGGCTAACTGCGGGAAAAATTTGTAAATTGCGGGAATTGTAAAAAGCGGGAATTCTGGCTTTTTTAGAAATTCAGTTGGCTTTTTCCGGCTTTTTTTTGTGTTGTCAACACTTAAGTACAAAATATGAAAAAGTGCCAGTTTTACAATAGTAAAAACCAGAAAATGTGGTGGCGTTTCCACTGTTTTTCTTGATATACGCTAATGTCATCACTCGCTCACAGAAATTTTAGAGTTTCTCTAATGCAAGTATATTACTGAAATTGAACGCCAATACAATAATTTGATAAAGTGGGACAACATCAGCGACGCAAACAAATTTTGGTTTGAGGTGCTACAGTTTAAAGATGCTGGTGGAAACCAAAGATTTTTTGAGTTGGCAAGGATGGCTATCCTAATATTGTGTTTGCCCTGGTCAAACGCAGAAATTGAAAAGGTCTTTAGCCAGATTAACCTTATAAAATTTAAATTAAGGAATTCAATAGGCCTCATCACGATTAACAGCTTTGTTAATTTCAAGAAAAATATGTTCTGTATTTATTTTTATTTTAATATACAGATACGTATTGCGAAATGAGGAAGACTAAGAAGATGTTGATAAAATTAGGGAAATCTTTTAATCTTAATAAATTGTTACTTTTTTGGATTTTTTTTTTTATTTTTTGATACATTTGTTTTTAGCTTTGCTGGCCAAAAGTTGACAGCACTGTCAGCAAGTGGCCAAGCAGCAAAAATCAATTGCTTACGAGAAGCATTGCCTCTCGCAGCAGCCAGAGAAGAGAGTTTTGTCAGCCGCTCTTAGGATCCACACACAGCAGCCTAAGAGCTTTGTCAGCTGTTCGTTTCTTTTGAATTCGCCACTCTCTTATGTTCGCCTGGTAAAACGCTGCTGCTCGTTGTAGATTAGATGCGCATATTTAACACACACTTACCATATCCTGTTAATGTCGTTGCTTTAACTTTTGTGCTTTTATTTTCGCTAGTATGACAAACACCTACAAAGTGCCGAATCATCTGGCGAAATACCAATGGGGTTCAAACAATGCTATTGACAGTAAAATCACATTGTTTGTAGTTATTTTTTTTGGTTAGAACAAATTGCATATGTCAAGTTTCGCTAAAACCGGTGACAATCATGTCATTGAAGATTCGGAGTAACCTGTTTTACTTAACTAAATACAAGTAAGAAAGCCACTTTCAAGTATGAATAGTAAGTGAATGCATTGCATTGAGTATGCTCCACTAAGAGATACCCATTGCACAAAGGAAAGTAACTAAAGCATGTATACCATGAATAACAGAGTAAAGCTGTTACAGCTTTGATGACATGATATTTCAGGAAAATTCTGGATTTAGGAGACCATTAGCTTATGTTTATCATTGGTGTAAAAACAAAAAGACATAGTAGACAATATATATGCTTAATCAAAGCAAATATAATTGGGAACTAATCCGATTTCGATTAAAGGAAGATCTGCGTATGCAGCTATAACAATTGGTGATTTACCAACCATTTTGGGGCTGTAAAATAATTAATACGGTACTTTTTCCATAGTGACGAGCCAGAAAGCGATCAGCGAAAAATACGTACGATTCCATTTGCTTTATTTATGTCAATATCTAGCACAAACTGTAGCGATAAGTTATGATAATTTGTTGTGCTATGTAAAAAGCGAAAACCCCGGCGAAACACTAAAAAAAACAGCACAGATGTATCATGTTTAATGATAATGCCCTTATCTGGCTATAGACAGGTAAATGGAAGTGCTTTCGATATCTGCCCCCAACTGATAACTGGGCCCAGAGACAGTGTGGGTGTGCTGTGGGGCTGCGAGAGAGAGCGACACAGAGAGAGAGACAGAGAGCAGATGTTACGGCTACCAGTGTGTGGGAATATCTTAGCGGAGAAGTCGCCCATTGCATTGATAGCCGTGTAATGAGCAGTTTGACTAGAGTATTCCTTACATTACCCTATCTTATCTGGGGCAGTCAGCACAATCGCTTCCGTATAGTCCAGCCCGTTGAGTGCCCGCCTGCAGTTTGCTGCTCTTGGATTGACTCTACGGTGAAGCCAAATGTCATTAGTCTATGCGTCATGTGCCGTGACGACACGACAGAGTCCGCCTCCCCAGTCCGAATATGACTGCGATTCTGAGTGCGAGTGTCAGTCGGTGCGAGAAGCCGCGCGAATCCAAAAACGGTAACGACCACAGCGAAGCGGGGACAGTCGCGCATAGACCACAGTCGAGTTCAGTAGTTGGTGGTTCGATATTCAAATAGCGAAGCAGCCCGACACGAGTAGCACGCCTGCCCAATTATATGTGCATATAGCTATACAAAAAGCTATACTACTTGCCTCAATCTGCCACATATAGAACATATTAAATTGAAGACAATTGTGAGTAGAGGTCGAGCAGCCATTGTGCGCCACACACGCACACACATTCTAAAGTCGCGCCAAGGCCCAACCGTATATATAGACGCTTGATAGCGGTTTACACCTCCACCGCTCACCTGCCATTTGTCACAGTGACTTAGCCGGAGCCGAGCCGCGCAAGATAGATACTCCGTGTTGTTGTTATCTATCAGTGTTTGGTATTTGCCCAGGCGTTTGTTCAAATCTATGACAAATCAGTTGGCGAATTCTGCATTTGTGGTAACTGGCAGCCTTAGACCCTATCTAATCGGTGCGTCAAAGCGGCGAACACGACACGGCAGGCTGCCGACCCAGGCAGCCGGAAGTTGCCTGTTGAAAGACACAATTTTTATAGATCAAAGTTCTATGTTTAATCTGCTCTGTATAGATAAACCATGTCGTCCAATCCATCCGTCGATGATACTGTCATACGGCCACTCAGCGCTGAACTGGCGCTGAAGGCGCAGGAGGAGCTGGGCGAGGTGCCCGACCGCATACCCGAGGACATCGAGGCGCTGCGCACGTGGATCGCCAAGCAGCCGCACTTGAGGGCGCGACAAGATGCCCAGTTCCTGATCGCCTTTCTGCGCGGCTGCAAGTACAGCCTGGAGAAGTCCAAGATGAAGCTGGACAACTTCTATGCGCTGCGCGGCGCAGTGCCCGAGCTCTACAAGAATCGCTTTGTGGGCGAGAAGCAGTTGAACATACTCAAGACGGGGTAAGTGCTGGAACACTTCGACCTACAAGTCATACAATAATTTGATTACTATGCGCTCAGTTGCCTGCTGCGACTGTCGCAACCGCTGCAGGCGGATGGGCCGCGCATTCACATTTCGCGCTACGGCCAGTACGATTCCAACAAGTATTCCATTGCCGAGGTGATGCAGGTCAACACGATGCTAGGCGAGATACAGATACGCGAAGACGACAACGCCATGGTCTCCGGCTTCGTGGAGATCATCGACATGAAAGGCGTGTCTGCCGGCCACATATTCCAGTTCGACGTGGTGCTGGTCAAGAAACTCGCCGTGCTGGGCGACAAGGCGCTGCCATACCGGCCCAAGGGCTTCCACTTCATCAATGCCCCTACCACCACCGAAAAGGCCATGTCTATTGCCAAGAGCTTGATGAGCGACAAGATTCGCAAGCGAGTGAGTCTCTTCTCAATTATCAACTGTTTGGAGATCAAGCTTATTTCAATTACCTTTGCTTTAGTTCCACATACACTCCAAGCTGGAGTCGCTGTATCAATACGTACCCAAGGAATGTCTGCCCATCGAATATGGAGGCACGAATGGCAAGATTCAGGATGTCGTGGACACTTGGACACAGAAACTGACTGAATACACGGACTTCTTTGAGCAGGATGCGGCATATGGCACAAATGAGAAGCTGCGACGCGGCCAGCCGATCAACTCCGAGACGCTCTTCGGCATTGAGGGCTCGTTTCGGAAACTAGACATCGATTAGTGACATTTCCTAATATTTAGTGCATATTTATACAAAGGATACAACATATACTTGAAGCTGTCAAAAAGAACAAAATCTGTTAAAAGCACAACTAAATAGATTGTAATTTAAAAACAAAAGTGAAAATAACATAAAATCGAACATAAATGCAGGTTCTAAAGCGTCAACTAGAACATAATTCGATTCACGCAAGGAAGGGGGCGGCGTCTTGAACTAGGCCTTGGATTGAGCTGCTTGCAGGGGCTTCTTGTTGAGAAAGGCATGGGCCAACTCATGATGCGGCTTACTAGCTTCACGTACACGATCCAGCCACTTTGCCACCTTCGGGAACTTCTTCTCGTTCACCGTGTACTGGCAGAGCTCTGCAATTGAAATTCATTAGGAAATTTTTGATTGTATACTTCCAAGTGTACGCACTCAGTTGTTCAATGTCGGAGGAGCTGAACAAATCAGCCACAGTCAGATTGGGGCCTAATAAATAGTCGTTGTCCAACCATAGGCGCTCCAGCTGACTAAAGCCAGTCTCCACATTTTTCACCAACTGATCGATTTTCTCCTGCTTTGGCTTGGGCTTAATGCCGTTGGCGGGGAACAGCCAGGCCTCCCGAAAGTACAGGCTGCATGGCAAACGCACGTTCAAGTTCTGCCATTCCAAGTACTCGTCGATGCGACCGCGTTCCTCCAAACCCTTGGGATACAGCTGCTCGGTCAGCTTCTTTGAATCGGCCAGGTAGCTGCAAAGTGTGTAAATAATAAAGTCGTTCCGAGTATTTAAGATGATGTTAACATACCGAACCATGGCCAAGCTCTCGGATAAATGGTAGTTGCCATCGACCAGGGCAGGAACTTTCTGGAAACGATTGATGCGCTTGTACTCATCGGTCAGTTGCTCCTCTGCAGGTAGATTGGACTTTGAATTGACGAAACTGGCGATAAGTGCACTTGAACTTACTTTTGCGCAACGCTACGGGGCATTCTTCGAATGGCGTTTTTGCCAATTTAAGTGCGATCCATAAAGCACGCGAGGGCGGCGACAATAAATCGTAGTAGTACTTAATTGCCTTAGACATGCTGATGAAATGAATGCAACAATTTGACGAACTCCAATGAAATCAGCTGATAACAAAAATTTGGCTACTTCACAACACTGTTCGGAGTCTGCAGCAAAGTAGTTGTCTCTCTCTGGCTTGTACTAAGCTATATGAAAATTGCGCGGGCTCTGCTTTCAATTTAAATTTATAATCAAAACACCAGTTTGAATAGGTTTTTCTTGTATAAATGCCGACGTAATATGACGCAGCAGGAATTAGAAGTGTCAATTTGGCATTGCTTTAATGATTAATTGAATTGTTGGCATATTTATCAGCGTTTAGAAAAATATGCAAGACCTGTGGCTACAATATGAAACGCAAGAACTTTTTGGATGTTGAAAGGAAAAGATCGTTTAAAATGCAGACAAACTTAATTAATGAAATTAATAATATGGTCACAATTTTTAACTGATATGCGCTTAAACAGTTTAAGATATTGCTTGTAGTTGTTGAAAATTTGAATGAATAGAAAAGCCAGCTTGGATTTAAGAATCTAAGGCTTTAGGATCAAGAAAAACTTGAAACTGGATAAAAAGAAATGAATAAGAAATATTCTGGTTTAGCAACAATTCATTCGCATCATCTGGTCTTCTTCTTAGTAGATCATGATTTAGCAATGGAATGTTTATATATTTGAGTATTTATAGTCTGTCACGTGCTTAGGAATTTAATTTAGCAACTTGTCGTGTTGTGATGAAATTAACTGAAGGTTAAAGTTGAAGTGATTGCTAATAAAATCGCTTACTTTAGAGCTTTAATAAGTGATTAAATGACTTGTCTTTTTGGCGTTTCGGAAATGATGAATAGGCTTTTGTAGGCCCTTTATCAGCAAGTCAGTAACCTTGCTGCGGCAAATGTTTTGGCCCGAAGCAGGCATAATCCAAGGCCCTATCTACGGCACAGATAATATCGCAACATATACCCATACGCTGCCATACGTCATAGGCGCTTATCGAGTCGCTATCAGTTACAGCAGATAGATAAAGCTTATAAATTACTGGAAATCAAAGAGGCGTCATTTGTTTGGTTTCAGATGTTTTTGTTTTGACATTTAAACAAATTCGTTTTAATTTATTAACGTACTCAACATGGGTTGCGCTACAATACTCGTGTCAATTATATCCGCAGTAAGTTTATACTAAATATATAATATATGTATGTATATATATATGCATGTATATGTGTAAACTAGTATCAAAAATTAGTAGAAACGACACTTAACTAATGCAAAAATCATCGAAAAATTATATATATGCATTCTGTGTATGGTTTCATGTGCGTTCGCGCATATTTCATTAAAATAAAAGCCAACAACTTAGCATAGTTTAAGTATATAGGTAGAAGACGTTCAAAGTGAGCGAAATGGGGCGATAATAAAAATTTGGGCGACTATCCAACCGACTCCGCACCGTCCCCACAGACATGGGCGGCGCATGTACTACACACATATATATAGTATTGATAAGAACGACAATAAATTATAATCGACATTCATGAGGTTTTTGCCATTTGATGGCGTTTTTCTTCTTGTTGTTTTTTTTTTAGTGTACACTTTTTGTTTTAGTTTTTGTTGTTTTTGTTGTAACATTGATCAATTTGCTTTAAGTTTCGATGTTGTTTTTGCTATGAATTGTTATAAAATATCAGGTTCTGCTATGACCAAAGTTCGCTATAGCGCAGTAGTACTCGTACATATATATGTATATACTTAAACGGGACATATATATGTATATATATATCTATATATGTATCTAGAGAGAGATGGTCGGGGGGGTGAGGTGTGTGTGTGTGGATGTATGTATATAGTATATGTGCATTTGAATATACAATTAACTGCCCTAGCCACCACAACAGCCTCAATCGAAGTTCAACTTGCGAAAAGAGCCCTCCTCCCCGGTGACACCGGCAACACCGGGCACTCCGGCGACCAGCTGCGCGTTGCGTTGCTGCTCCTTCTCGCTGGCCGCGCGCAGCTTCTCGTCGACCCCGAAGCGCTCGTCGTCGTTGAAGTAGGAGGCGAAGCTGTTGAACTGCGCCTCGTAGCGGGCCATGGCGTCGTTCAGCGAACCGTTGTCGCCGCCCAGCTCCACCGGTAGGTACTCCTTGCCAATGGCCTTCTGCAGCGACTCGACATTGGGATGTATGTGCAGCTGCAAGCAAGATTAGGTAGGATTAATCTACATACGAATGTTTTTAGAGGGAGGGGGCTATTACCAGTTCCTTCTGTTTCATCACATTGCGGATTATGGTGAGCACAAATTGCGTTTCGCGCGACGCGTTCACAATGTGCGTGGCCACCAAATTCGTGGGCAGACCGTGCTCCAGGAAGGCGTTCATGCGGCGAAACAGACCCGGGTCGAACTGCAGCAGCAGCGAGTACGGTATTTTGGTGAAATCAATAATCTCGACCACGCCGGAGATGTTCCAGTTGTCGTCCGTATTGATCTCGATCTCGGCGCGGAAGGCGTGGAAGCGAAAGATATCGGTGACGCTGTGCTTGGAAGTCTCGATGTGGCCCATGCGTGTGTAGTGGATTCGCGGTCCTCCGGGTCCAATTGGATTTGGCAACGTGGCGAATATGCTGCAAACAAACAATGTCGATCAGTTTGGCAAGATTGTCATAGTTATAGTGAGTCGTACTCACCCCGATCTGGCCAGTTCGAGCAGCTTGTCGTCGACCGAACGGCTTTTGAGCAGTGCGCGCTCTTTGGACTTGTAGTTGTAGAAGAACACAATGCGCTTTTTGGCTTCCTCCAAGTCCCAGAGCGAGAACCGCAGAAATGCCACCAAGAACTGGTCGTCGGTGCGCGCCTCCAGGTAGTTCTGTTCGTTGATCCAGTTGCGGTACGCCGCGATCACTGTGTCCCTCTTGGCGGCATCCTCGTTCAGCTCGGAGCGCGCCACGTCCGCCAGCTCAGGCACCAGCTCTCGAATTTTGGCCATAGTCTGGGATAACTGCGAATTTTTTGTATCGAAACTTGAACGGACTGCTGCGTGTGTGTGTGTTTGTTTGTGTGTTCGTGTACTGATGTCCGGAAACAAGGCTTTCAGAGACTTGTGTACTCTCTCTGGGCTGGGGCACGACTAACAGCAAAGTCGGCGCCTACCTCGAGCTGCCCCAGCAAGTGCACAGCGGCCCCGTCCGCTCGCACCCACAATTCTATCACAGCGGCAGGAGTCGCTATCGCTGCCGCAGCGCACACTGCCGCAAGCCTAATTTGTATGCTGTCGCTCCACGGGCAGCTGATGAAATATGCAATCGGGAGATTAGCATGCCGTTTCAGGCGCTTCGAGGCTTTAAATCGATAAGCAATCAGGCGGCGATATTCACAACTGCTTCAGGCAGAACCATCGGCTGATTGACACTGGCATCGTTGGAGTTTCAACGTTAACATAGTGTCTGGATTTGCCGGATTTATTCGGCAATTGAGACATGTTAGTTTTATTACCAACTTTTGCTGGTAGACAGCACCACAAAGTGATACAACTTTCCACGTTTAAATGAAATTGTTTTCTTGAATTCAATAAAGTTCGGTGTGGAGTAAATAAAAGTTAAACGCAAGTATCTGCATTTTAGCTAAAAAGCGAGTTTACATATTTGCAGTCCAACAGTCCAACTGCGATATATCTGACAGATGTGCTGTATATCTGACAGATAGCACTTTTATGCAACCACAGTTTGGCAGGATTTTCAATGTTTTCATCGTTTAAACTAAATTCTTTTGAACGATGCAAAAAAGTCGATTTTCAATGTTTTCATCATTTGAAGTAAATTCTTTTGATCTATTCAAAAAACTTGATTTTCAATGTTTTTATCGTTTAAACTAAATTCTTTCGGTCATTTCAATAAAATTGATTTTCAATGTTTTTATCATTTCATGTAAACTCTTTTCAACAATTCAAACAAGTCGATTTTCAATGTTTTCAACGTTTATAGTAAACTCTTGTGATCTATTTGAAAGAAATCGATTTCTAATGCATTCATCGTTCATAGTAAATTCTTTTGAATAATTTAAAAAATACGGGTATAGAGTAAATAAAGTTACAACGCTTAAATTTCAATTATTAATCGATTTCAGTTTATTTGTAAAGATTGACAGAACCGAACTTCGTACAACTGCGATATATACAATGTTGTGAATTCAGTCAACTTATCACGTGCTTTGGGACACTGTGCAGCGTTGGTTTTGGCGATAAGATAACATTTCAGGCACCTATAACGGTTACGCTGTTCGATTAACGGACGATATCAACAAAAACAAAAAAACGTATTTTTGCGCCCCTTTTATGCCTGCATATAGCTTAGGTTGCCCCCTCCCCGCAATGCCCCTCCACACCTGCGCGCCTTATCTTTAGACGGCTGCAATTTTGTGGCCATTAACAATTAATAAGCATGATTCTTGGACTTGAGTTGACTCAATCTAATCGTCACAGTCATCGCAAGAGAGTTGAGAGCAGCGAGAGTGCGCCTGTGGCCGGAGTCTGGCAATGGGCCACAGCTTTATCAGGCGTGCGATTGGCCATAAAGGCCGTAGATTAGCGCCCACTGATTGCAGGCGGCAGCAGCAACGGCAGTAGACCAGTTTAGTAGTCGCAGAGTTGCCACGACGCACAGTTGAGATAGAGAGACAGATTATGGCCACGCTACGTCCGCTCAGCGCCGAGTTGCGCCACATTGCCGAAACGGAACTTCACGAGGTGGAGGAGCGCGTGCCGGCCGATCTGCAGGCGCTGCGCGACTGGATAGAAAAGCAGCCGCATCTGAAGTGCCGGCAGGATGATCAGTTCCTGGTCGCCTTTCTGCGCGGCTGCAAGTTCAGCCTGGAGAAGGCCAAGTCCAAGCTGGACAGCTTCTTCACCATCAAGACCATGATGCCGGAGCTGTTTGCCAACCGCCAGATGGACGAGCGCAACATTGCCTTGTGCCGCACGGGGTGAGTTTGCCAGCTTCACCATTGACTGCGTTCTAATTGTTCAACTGCTTGCAGCACATATGTGCGACTACCCAAACCCTTTGGCGCCGCCGGACCACGAATACAGCTGACAAACTACTCCAACTTCGATCCGAAGGTGTTCAAGCTGATCGATCTCTTTCGCTACCAGACGCTGCTCATGGAGCGCCAGATTCGTGAGGACGACAACTGCGTTGTCAGCGGCTACATCGAAATCCTCGATCTGGGTAGCATGAGTCTCAGTTTTCTCGCTCAGATCGACTTGCCGCTGGTCAAGAAAATGGGCGTCTTTGGCGAGAAGGCAGCTCCGTCGCGCGTCAAGGGCATTCACTTCATCAACTGCCCCAAGGAGGCGGCAGCGCTGCTCAACCTGGCCAAGAGCCTCATGCCCGCCAAGCTGCAATCTCGAGTGAGTGAAGCCTTGAAACATTTTGGAAATTTCAGCTTTCGAATTAGCAGTTGTGGGCGATTAGTGCAGAACTGCATTATAGATAATTATAATCCATTGCTAAGTCAATAATCTAGCCCACTGTTCCTATATTAGTCACTTATCTGTTGCTTATCACCTGATTTGATTTGATAACGCCGAAAAGCACTTGAAAAGATTTCAAAGTAAACATAATAGCATTTAGTGGGCAACTTATTATTAACTGATCGCGGGGTTCACATTGATTTAACACAAGAAACTCTTTTAATTTGCCACTCTTGTTCTAGTTCTACGTCTACAAGAATCTGGAGAAGCTGAACGAGGTGATACCACGCGAATATTTGCCAGAGGAGTACGGGGGCAGCAACGGACGCATAGCAGACATCATAGTCAACATGGAGAAGGAGTTGCTCGAGTACAACGAATACCTGAAGGAGGACAACCAATACGGCGTCAACGAACAGCTGCGTCCCGGCAAGAGCCTGAACGCCGACACTGTGTTCGGCATTGAAGGATCCTTTCGCAAGCTGGACATCGATTAGACTAGCTGTCTGTGCCACTGAAAATTAATGGAAAAACCATCGCATGGCTTAGCTTCAATAGCAACTGTATCAAAAGAGAACTCAACTAAAGTGCAGCTCAAGTCAACAGCCATGGGAGGGGAACAAGCGCTAGTGAACTAACGGATTTTAGCAAAAATTCAACTGTAGGCTGAACAATAAAATATAATATCGTAAACTGAACATGCGTCTCTGTAACTTGCAACGAGAGGTGGCACTGCCATCGTGATACATGATATGAGTAAGCAAACAACGCCCACGCGGGGCAAGCGTCAAGTTCACAAGAAGCTTTTAGCGCGCATTATCAGTGACAAATGTTAATAGCCTTATCTATCAGTTAAGTGAATTAGGCAGGATCAATAAGTGGTCATGTTAATTTGCATGTCACTCGCAGCCAGATGACACCTCAGTCAGTCGTCGTCCAGTTTCCCGCTGCACACAATGTCGAGCAATTTCACGGACTTTACGGTGCGTATATCGTTGGATGGCTGTTTAAATGCGCCTCAATGTCGAATGTCCTGCAGCAGTTCGATTTCAGCCAATGGGATTTCCCAGAGGAGCGCATCTGGCTGCACAAGTCGATCGTGAACATTGCCTGGAAGATCTGCGCGTTCGTGCCATTGATCGCCTTCGGTCTGTATGGCAACTATATGCTCATATATCTGATTGCCACGAACCGATCGCTGCGCTCGCCCACCAACCTAATCATTGCCAATATGGCCACCGCGGATTTGTTCACGCTGCTCATCTGCCCGATCATGTTCATGATCAACGACTTCTACCAGAACTACCAGCTGGGCAGCGTGGGCTGCAAGCTGGAGGGCTTCCTGGTCGTGGTCTTTCTGATCACAGCCGTGCTGAATCTCTCCGCCGTCAGCTACGATCGCCTCACGGCCATAGTGCTGCCGCGGGAGTCGCGCCTGACAGTGCGAGGAGCGCGCATCGTGATCGTTTGCACTTGGCTGGCCGGATTGCTGCTCGCCTTGCCGCTGGCCATCTACAGGGTATACAAGGTGCGCGTCTGGCAGAACTTCACGGAACGCTATTGCAAGGAGAACACAAAGATACTGCCCAATTACTGGTATGTGCTGATCACCGTGCTCGTCTGGCTGCCCCTGAGCATTATGCTCATCTGCTACACTGCCATTTTCATCAAGGTAGGAATGCTTGCAAGCTAACTTCATTCTGCTTGTCATGGCATAAAGTTGTGTTTGCATTACTAGCTGGATCGCTACGAGAAACGCGTGTTGAGACGCGAGCATCCGCTGGCTGTGAGCTACAAGCGCAGTGTGGCCAAAACGCTTTTCATAGTCGTGATTGTTTTCGTGGTGCTGCGCTTGCCGTTCACCATTCTGGTGGTGTTGCGCGCCAAGTACTACAGCACCGACACAACCGTTAACAATGGCATGAAACTCTTCTCGTACATTGCGCAGTATCTGATATTCGTGAACGCCGCCGTCAATCCCATCATCTACGGCTACAGCAACGAGAACTTCAGACGGGCCTACAACCAAATACCTTGGATCAAGAGAAGCAAAGCGAATCGTGTGCATCGTTGCTGCTATTGTGATTTCATAAAGCGCAAAACCGTCAAATCGAACACAAATACGGAAGGAGAACGGACATTGGACGTATTGGAGACGACGGAGAAGCCAAGTAAATGGCTGGAGGAAAGTACGTGCCAGCCTCACGACAATCGAGATCTGCAAATCGATGGGGAGGGTTTCATTTAAGCTTGGTAGTCGACTGCCAGATACCCGGTCCCTGCAGCTCAACAGCTGCAGCTGTTTATATTTAAGAATTGTAATGTTGAAGGACAACAAAATAAGCACAGTGTGAGCAACACAATCAAAAGCAGCTACACTGGTTACAAATATTTCTAAATTACATCATAAATGGTTACACAACTTTGCAATTGTTACAAACCCAATCTACACTTGTACCCTTTTACCCAGCGAACATGAGTAAACCGCTAACTGTGAAAAGCTTTCTGGCGCTCCCGCTGTATCACTGCGTTGCTCGAAGAGCTTTGCCCAGAAAACCGTTGCGAAAGCTCGGCTCAGTCTGCGTTTGTTCTTTGAGAGCACGCAGCACGTGTTAAGTGTTTTCGTTCGTGTATTTATTGAAAATGTGTCGTTTACTATTTATGTTAATACTACATTGCACGCTCTGGCAGCGCATTGCCGCCTTCGCAGTGCACTTCCAGCAGAGCTATCCCAGCTATGGGCTGAGCTCAGACACGGACGCGGAATCGATGCGTCTGCACAAGCGCGAGATGCAGCAATTCTTCGACAAAGGTTTTCATTTTTGCGCAACAATAACAATTTATTAAGAATAGATATGAGAACAAAGTCTCAGACTAAGCCAAACAACTCGGATTTCATGTAGCCCGCGCCATGCGCCTCCAGAAACTTGATGAACTGGCCCATGTTCATGATGCCCTCCTCGCCATCGTTGGCATTGAACAGCTGCTCGCTGAACTTATCGAAAAAGCGCCTGCGTTGGCCCTCCTCCGTTCTCGCCAGCGTGATCTTCTGCCAGCGCAGCGACTTGATGTGCCGCCAGTACTCCTGCACCTGCTCCGGCTGGCCCTCCACGCAAATGATGCCCGGCTTGCCGGGTCTGCTGAACCCAGTGAGCTCCATTTGGCGGGCTAGTCGCACAATCTCCTGTCGCTTGGCACTCGACTTGATGTGATGCGAGTAGATCCACAGCCGCTCCAGCTGGTCAGCCTTTGGCTGCTGCTCCTCAATAAGCTGGCTCTCCAGCTCGCTCTCCGGCCGCAGCATCAGCGTCTCTATGTGCTCCTGCAGCCAGCTGAGCAGTTGGAACACATAGGCTTCCTCTGCGTCGCGCTGCTCCTCCAAGTAGGCGTCAATGTCATCCTTGAGGCGCTGCTCTTTGAGCTTGCTCAGCAGCGTGGTGTGCACGCTGATGCGCGCCAGCTCCAGCTGCGGATACAGGTGCGGCAGCTCGATGCGCACGTCCACGCTCGCTCTGTCCGCGACGCTCAGCCGCACGATGTACTCAAGGTGGGAGCGCAGCGCCGCTGTCTCGGCGGCTGACGCCATGAACTCATTGAAATCCGCCACGACGCCGGCGTCGAGCAGCTGCAGCTCGCCGGCGCCGCAGTAGATGGAGCTCAGCAGCTCGAGTTCCTCCAGCTGCTGGCCAATGCAGCGTCGATAGCTAGCTAGCTCCATGGCTGGCCAGGGCTGGCGAGAATTGAGAAAGAGTTGTTTGCTTTAGTCTCAGACCTCATCACACACTCTCGTTGCAAATATGCTAGCGGCGTTTAATTCCCCACTCTCAATCCCTACTCCAACTTTCAGCCAGCTACAGCTTCAACGGGCTCGTGCGCGTGGCGTCCGTGCCAGTGGCGTTCCCCCTGGACATCTGCATGCTGCAGCTGCCCGCGGTCAAGTACGCAGCGGCGCTGCACAAGGATGCCGCCGGCGAGCGGCACTTTGCCGTCTACGTGTGGCGTGCAGCCGAGCAGGACTACGCGCTGCTGCACGAGCAGCCGGCGCCCAAGGCGGTGGCCATGGATTGCCTCAGCTACGCCGGCCTGGGCTACGTGGCACTCAGCTACAATCACACTGAGCCCGTGGAGCAGGCCAGCGACGGTTCACCCGTTTACGAGCTGGCGCCGGATCGCAGCATGCGAACGGTGCAATACTTTGCCGATCAGCGGTTGCGCGGCATGTACCTGCGGATTAGCAGCCAGGAGCTCACGCTGCTGCAGACCTACGAAGGTGGCGCCAACCAACAGCAGCAGCAGCGCTGTCCCTACTTCAAGTGGAGCAGCGGCACATTCCGGCGCATCGGCGCCATTCCCTGCAACAATGCGCGCCGCCTCGAGGCCTTCGGCATCGACTTCGCCGACTTTGTGGCGGTGGCCAACTATGCAGCCGCCGATGGACGCACCTCCACGCACTCGGACATCTACAAGTACGACGCGAACGAGCGCCGCTTCGAGCTCTTCCAGCGACTGCGCTCCAACGGCGCCGTCGACGTCAAGTACTTCAGCCTTCCGGTGAACGAAGTGAGTCGCCGCCACTTCCTGATACTCGGCAACACTGTGGCCAGCGGCGGCAACGGCATTGCCCGAGCCCAAAGTGCTGCTCCCGAGGAGGCGGACACTGTGATCTACGTCTACGACAAGGGCCAGTTCGTGCCCTATCAGCGCTTGAGCTTCTACGCTCTGGAACGCTTCTTACCGGTCACAGTAAGTAATACCCATTGACCGTAAAACTGTGCTGATGAAGCAATGCAATGACTGAGAAATACCCTCGACTTTAAGAGACTACATTGAAATTAAACGCCATCAAAGCATCTCAACGCTTTTTGGAACGATTATAAAAAGGCTATTACTAGGGTAGTAATAATAGTTATCCTTTTTTTTAATGACGAAAGGAAAATTCAATTAAAACTCCAGATATTCGGCCCATCAAGTTGTTAACAGTGAAAGTTATTGGGTCGCAATCAAACTGTAAGAAACATTTAAGTTTTAAAAAGTACAAACTGACTCTCAAACTGTGCTGATTTAGCAGTAAAATGACTAAGAAATGCCCTCCACTTTAAATGAAATGCCAATAAATCATTTGATCTTCATCGTGTAAAAGCGCTTTCCGGAACGTTTAAAAGAGGCTTTTTTTGGTATTAGGATAGTATTTAATTAATCATTGTTATAACCACAATGACCCGTCAAACTATGCTGATTGAACAGTGAAAGTATTAAGAAATACCCGTTCTCTACTTTTGGAGAATAAATAATAATAAAATGCCACTAAAGCAACTGTCAGGAACGCTTAAATGAAGCCTATTGTTACTTATATCTCTTCCTCTTTTAAAAATACAAGAAAATTATGTAAAAGCTATATATTTTTGGACTCATAAAATGGTTTCAGGAACTTTTCTTGCTATTAGGGATGTAATATAGCTCTAAAATTACAACAATCCCCTACACAATCTCTTTCACAAACTATTAAATCAAGACAATTGTTTTCTATTAGGGTTGTACAAAAAGTGGTTAAATTAAGGCTATTGCCTTATATTAGGGTTACAATAATAGTTTATGCTTTTTAGAAATACAACAAAAGTAAATAGAAGGTACTGATTATCGGCCCACAAAATAATAATAGCTTCTTAAAGAATACAACAGTCCATCTATTTCAAAAACTATTAAATGAAGGTGATTGCTTTGAATTAGAGAATTGTTATAATTGCACTCCTTTATTAAATAAAATTAATGAAAAGCTACTGATTTTCGCGTTACAAAAGTGATGTTAGTAACTTGGTTTATATCCTGAAAGTTATCTAAGTGAAAGTCAACAGCGAGTTGGGGAATGAAAAGGAGTATTTTTATAAAATGGTGCATTTTGTAAAATCAACTTCATTTGCAGGATAATAAATAATAAGTACTACCAAATTTGACTACTGTTGCTCTTATAATCAATGGATATACTTTATAAAGTTAGCTTCAGCATACATTACATTATTTTGTGTACTTCTCTGCAGCATGTAATTTCGGAGAAATTCCTACTGTTCGTGGCCTGCAAGAAGCAGGATGTGAAAATCTATAATCTGAACGACTGGAAATTCGAGGAGTCGACGGTGCAGTTCACGGAGGGCGCTCTGAGTCGAGGCGTGGCACGCATGCGCAGTTTTGTGGAGAACGAACAAAGCTACCTGGGTCTGTTGCTCACTGGATTGTGTTGTCATTACCTAGTGTAACAATCCCCTCTGTTTGCAGTCATTGCCAATGAGAATATGGCCGCCAACGAGACTAACATATTCCAGCCACTCTACAAGCAGGACGAGCATGCGAATGTGCTGCGTCAGGAAATCATCGATTGGGCGCGAGAGCAAACCAAGCGATTGGAGGCAGTGAACGTGGAGCAAATGTTGCAAGCCTTGCAGGTAAGCGGTAGTCCTCAAAATAAACTTTACTTCTTCACATTTATACACAGCAAAAGCTGAAGGATCAGCAGCAGACAAAGCAAGCAATACATGTGAAACGCGTGAACACGAAATCTGTGAGTAATTTATGGTAATGCTTTTAAAATATTGAACAGTCTTATTAACTATTAAGGGGAGGATTATATAGAACATAGATGCAAATAGTATCAATTATATTCAAGACGAAGCAACAAAATATTTAAAATGATCTCTCGACTACAGCATGAATAAATTTAAATGGCAATTAAAATAGAATTATCATACATATCATACATTGTTTGGAATGAGTTCATTCTGTCTTTGACTTGAGGAGGAATCTGTGTTTTGTCTATTCCACAGTTCGTGGATGTGCACCAGCATCTGTCCACAAACTACTGGGATGCCTTGCGATACGCGAAGCGGGCACTAGACCTCATCGAACAACATGCAGCTGGCACCCAGCGTCAGCCAGTCAAGCGAGCTGCAGAGGCGCAGTCGGGCACACAGCACAAGTTCGATGAGATTACAGTGGACACTCTGGTGGTGCACGAGCAGCTGCAAGCGGCGCGCATTAATGGCGTCGACCCCAAGCATCCCGTATACGAGCAGGTGAATGCGCACAAGGTCTACGTCAGCGATGAGTTCAAGGAAGCAAGGGGAGAGCCACAGCAGCAGCCAGTCATAGACGAGCTCAACTTGCTGGACCTGCAACTGGACACTCTCAATGGCCTCAATTGGACGCAGTTGACGGAACAGACGCTCAAGCGACGCGGCAGCGAGGTGCAGTTCGTCAAGGCGCACGTGGACATTAGCAATCTGAAGGCAGAGGCGATTGTGGTGAACAGCAATGAGATAAACGATCGTCCAGTCAGCCAGCTAATATCCATCGATGGCGGCGACTACATTGTGCAGCAAAATGTGCAATTTGCGCAGCCCATCGAAGTGAACAAGCTGGTGATCAATCAGCGACTGAATCACATACACGTGCACAAACAGCGCTTCGATGTGCTGCTCCGTCAGGCGAATCACACACAGGTCATCGAGGGCGTCAAGCACTTCGAGAACGTTGAGGTCCTGGAGCCCATTACCGTCACGGTGAGCAAGCAGCTGCTACCAAGGCTCACAATCATCAAACTCTATCTCTGTCATACAGGGTCAAATGCTTGGAGCTGAGTTGCGCGCCATGTCGCCCATGAAGGTGACGCACCAGGCTGTGGAGCTGCAGGGCGACTACGTGATCGACGCAGACGTGACCATTGGCCAGCTGCTGCAGCTGCAGGATCTGCTGCAGGCAGCCGACAGCTTGCTGCGTTCCACAGCCATGACCTTGCAACAGGCGTTGCGTGTGGACCAACAACTGGACGACGTGAATCTGCGCTTCGAGCAGCCGCTGACCGCCAACGACACGCAGCTGAGCTTCATCAATGCACTGGACTTGCAGCAGCTGGTGCAGCTGAATGTGGACGCAGTGCAGGTGGTGGAGGGTGCCAAGTTCCTGCCGCACAACCTAACAATCCTCAAAGGATTCGCTGAGGTGAACATCTTGAACGGCATTACTGTGGATCAGCTGGCACAGCAGCTGCTGCTCAAAAGCAGCAATCAGAGCCTCAAGTTTCCAATGCAACTAGCCGGCCTAGAGGCGCCGCAATTGAATGCCACAGAGCTGCAGCTGAACCAGCTGCCACTACACGATTACATGCGTCACACCGGCGACCAGCGCAGCACTACTAACCTGTATGTGAACCAACTGCACGCCGACCAGCTGGACGCGAGGCAGCTGCACATGCATGGCAACCTGTTCGGCCACACGCTGGACGAGCTGTATGCGCAGGGCGCACAACGTCTGCGCAGCTGGCAACTGCCAGCCAACTTCAATGGCACCATCGACGCACGCAACGTCTGGCTGAAGGGGCACATCAATGGAGTGAGCATCGCGCAGCTGGAGCAGCAGCTGCAGCAGCTGGCCGGCAACATTAAGTACGTGGGCGACTACACATTTCGCCATCCCGTCAACATTAGCGCGCTGAGCTTCACGGGCTCCCTGAACGGCGTCCAAGCGCAGCGATTTGGCCACTGCTGGCTGGAGCGGAGTGGCGACCAGCAGTTCACAGCCGCACAGACGCTGGCAGCTGTGGCAAGTGACGAGGATGTGGTGCTGCACGGCAGGCTGAACAACTACACGCTGCAGCAGCTGGTCAGCGACAGTTACAGGCTGAATGGCTCCGAACAACTGCAAGCGGTCAAGTTTGGTCAGTAAACACGTGGATAGGGCGGGGGGGAGGTGTATAGATGGTTGATAGGCAATTATGAACTCCAATACTTATTTATGCTGCAGTGAATCCGATTGTGCTGGACCAATCAATTGATGTGGGGCGTGTCAATGGACTGCGGGTGCCAGAGGACATGCTCTATAGCCAAGGTGGTGGCGGTCTGTTGTCAGCTCCCGTGCAGATCAACGGCAATCTGGTGGCAAGCACGCAACTATGCCATGTGAGCAATCTGAATGGCTTTCATCTGGAGGCGCTGGCAAGCTATCTGACCAATGACACATCCATGGATGCGCTGCACGTGGAGCAGGCGGAGTTTGAGGGGGTGCCCCACTACAAAACGCTCAACGGGCATCGACTGCAGGATCTGCTGAATGAGAAGTGGCTGGACAACGAGCATGTGGCATTGAAAAGCGTTCGACTGGACGACGCCAGCTTCGAGGGATTGCTGGAGTTCGAGGTGAGCGTGCATGGGGATGTGAATGGGAAAGCAGCTTTATGCAATCTCATCGTTATAGGGTACTCTGAACGGTCTACATGTGGAGCATGTCGGGCAAAAGTATCTGAGTCGTACGCGTAGTCAGCGCCTCGATGTGCCACTGAGTTTCGAGGGTGACGTCACTTTTGCACAACCACTGGCAGCGAAGCAAGTACAGCTACGTGTCAAAGATGGCGCACTTGTTGAGGGCATAGGGTAAGTGGTCGTAAAAGCGATTTGTTGTAATGCGGTATCAAATTTCACTGCATTTGTTTACGCGCTAAAAACGGTTTTGCAAGCATTGCTCAACTACATACAAAACACGCACACACATGCACACTCGAAACAGTTACTACACACGCACACGCACTCACAAGGTAAAATCAGCTGTGCGCGCTAGTATTGGCAGGTGAAATTTCTGTACACGTTGCAATTGCATTTGCCCACGGATCAAGTAACACATTCACTTTAGCTCTAACCTATAGTTTACCTTATGTTTGCTGCAGTTCAACTTAATTTAAATGCACTTTCTACTGGCAGGCAGTAGCTTCCAAAACAATTCAACAACACACTTCAGGTCAAGAAAAACAATAGTGGCTAGAGTGCGGTGTGACCAACAGTTCATTTCGAAAACACACCATTTTTGCGCCCAATCGTATACCAATTTCCTTTTAAACACGCAATAGAAGCCCCACTTGCAGAGGAGTTTCTGTCGAGTTTGATAATCAAATTTGCAAAAACTAATACAACCTTTTGGCATTTATCACTAGACATTACAACTTTACCTTTAAATGAAGCTGTGGAAAACAAATAGCGCCACTTCAGCTGTACAGTTTGAGGCATACAGATGGCTGGAAAAAAGTCAATATCAGGGCTGACGAAAATATTGAATGAAACTGAACAGCTTGTGAAAATCTTAATGCATATAAATGCCATAATTAGTTTATGATTCAGAGCAGATACATTTACAAAATGTTTCAAAGGGGATTTGTACAGCGAGTAGTGTATCTCAAATCCCAATTTTTGGGAATATTTTGATCGATAACTTTTTCAGACGATATAAAAATATACGTTACTTTCAAACTGAGCAAATTGTTAAAAATGCTTGAAGGTGATTCCTAATTGTTTTGTATTTCCTCATAATAATAATGCAAACTTCAACAGCAACGTCTCGCTAAATTTGAATGATTTCGTTGCGAATACACTGAAGACCGCCGGCGAACACACAATTACGGGACAATGGACTTTGCCGGAGGTGCAAGTGTCGGGCGACTTGAGTAATGTTTTGATAAATCAATTAAATTTAGTTGATGATATTCTGCGCAATGACACCAGCGACGTGACTGTCATCAATGCACCCAAAACTGTTGAAAGCGCCACCATCCAGCGACTCTTTGCCGCAAACACCAGCACAGTTGCAGGTGTCCAAGTGGCACAGTGGGTCGCCAATGCTGTGTACGTTTACGGGAATCACAGCATAGCGGGCAAAGTGGTGATCGACTCCCTGAACCTCTACAACGATCTGCAAGTAAACGGAACTGTCAATGGCATCCACTGGCAACCCGATGAGCTGCTGCTTCGCGATCTGTCACAGGAAGTATCGGGCTCAGTGCTGATCAACAACACGCTGCCTGCGGAAAACCAAATACTGAGTCACAACATCAAAGAACTGTGGGTAGACCAGATCAATGGGCTGTCAGTGAAAGAGCTGCTGTCGAACAAGGCGATCAATCGGCCCAATCTCCATGTGGCTGGCCAATTAATCTTCACAAAACCACTCACCGTGGCTAACTATGAGCTGGACGAGACGGCTGCCAACGGCAACAAGTGGAAGCGTGGGGCAGCCTCTAATGCTGTCGAGGATTGGCGGCAGCTAAGTCAGCACGTGGCTGCAGTGCAGCAGCGTCTCACAGGTAAACCAAATGCGTATTTGACTAGAACCCAATAATGAATGTCAACCAACAGATCCATCTTTTATACTGGAGAACTTTAAGCTGCTGCAGCAGTTGCCGCTCAACGCCAGCCACTTGGAGGTACTGGGTCAGGATGCATTGGCCATTTGGCATGCCAACAGCCAGGGAGAGCAGCAAGTCGATGTTTATGAGTGGCAACTGTCGGAGGGAAGATTCCGGCACAATCCAGGTAAGTGGGCTACAATGCTTCTTTATTTAGTATTATATTTATCATATAATTTATATAATCGCAATGAAATTATGTTTCAACTTACAAACTACAATGACATGAATTCGATGAGGGACGTGACCAAAAAAAGGGGACTGACAATCGTGACGAGTTTAAACGCAAACACTTTAGACGTTACAACTTGTTAAACTGATCTCTTACAATAGAACATTCGATCTTCTTCGTGGTCTCTACACGATCGAAACACTTTACAATTAAAACGTTATAAATTATAGTACGGGCTCACACAATTGCTTTACAAATACAAGGTTAAATATCGAAGTAGGAGCACTAAATATCAAATGCTTACAGTAAACTAGGGGCGTCCGTCAATTGGGTGCCAATGACCGATGGATGAAGCTTACACGTAACATGCTTAAATAGGGACAATTCTTGAAATTGCTGGTGTGATGAAATGCTTACAAGTCGTCATAAACTGTCATAAGTTAAATTAAAATTCAGCTTTCATCCTGCGCACTACTACTTGACTACGTTCTCTAACTTCTAGCTGTGTAGGGAGTCTAATGTCTTGTGCATCGTGTGGGGTTACTGCTCCAGCTCGTCGCTCTGCACATCAACAATGGCGCGCAGAATGCCCAGCTCCAGTTTGGCAGCGGCGCGTCGTGAGATTCTATTCATTACATTGGCCACATACAGTCCAAGTGCCTCGTGGCGACCCGAGTTGCACAGGTTCTTGAAGAATGTGGGCGGCAGTGAGTTATCAAAGTTGCCCAAATTGATAATCTCTGCTGTGGCGTTGTTTGCAGCGTTGCCCTTGCCCGCATCGAATATGATGTCGTTCTTAAAGTCCAGCTCCTCGATGTGCGGCGAGAAGCCGTTGGTGCTCGCCACCGATGTGGACGCGACTGTGGCGGCTGTCGACGAATTGGCACCGCCTCCTCCCACAACCATGTTGCCATTCAGCTGCTGTGAGGCAGGTATGGTTATGATATTAATGCCTGGCGGCGGCGACTGGTTGCTCTCACGATCCTTCTTCACCTGCAGCAGCTGAGCGGTGGTCGTGTGCACCACATTGGTCGCGGAGGAGCCTGCTGCTGGAGCTGTTGTCTCTGCGTTTGCACTGTTGTTGCCAGCCGTATGCTTGCTGCTTGGATTTGCCTGGCCCTGAGTCTTCAGCACCTTCTTTTGCACCGTCGAGCTGGCGCATTCATCAGACAGTTTGCGTTTAACTGCCTCTGGCAATTGAATCGTTGTGCGGCCGGAGGCCGAGGCTTTGTTGCTGTGCTGGTGCTGTGTGCTTGACTTTTGTCCACCAGTTGACACGCTGCTGGGCGTCTTCTTCAATGTGATGCCCTTCTTCTGAAGCGCAGCCGCTGCCGCGGACACTGCCGATGACTGTGTGTTACTGTTGCCAGTGGAGCGTTGCGGATTGCTGGCCATTGTATTGAGCAGCTTCTTCTCCTCGAAGACCGGGCGCGGCGTATCCACAATGGGTTTCGAGTATGATTTCTCCTCCTTTTCGGGAGTGCCGCCAGTGCTGTTTGATTTGATGGGACTGTCGCCATCCGAGCTGGCCGAACCCGTCGAATTCGATGGCTGGCCGTAGCGCGGCGGAGTCGCTGTGGGAGAACAGTCATCTTCATCCTCGGGCTCCTGCACTTCTAGCATTTCGTACTCTTCCACCTCCTCCATGGGCAATGATTCTCTGCACATGCAAATCAGCATACATATTTGTTAGTGCACCACCAGTGATTTTACTTTGTTTACTTACTCTTCTGCCTTTGGCGCCGCCTTGGGTTCCTGATGAATCTTTTGCATAAGCCCAAATAGCTTCCAGCCGGAATTGCCTTTCAGTTTCTCTTGCTCGTATTTCTTTTGCAGCACAATGAATATGGAACGCGACTCGTGCACCGTCAATTTATTGAGGCGTCCAATGCGCGCCCAAGCGTCGTCCTGCTCTTGTTTGGTAGAGCCAGGATTGTTTGGGTGCAGCGCTTTCTCCTTGGCGATGTCGGCCAGGATCTTATCCAGCTGGATAGCCATATTAGTCAACGACTTGCAACCTGCTTTTTGTGCGTTTTTAATAATTTTGACGGCTTTTTTGTCAACACTTTTTCACTCAGCTTGGCTCTGCCGCTCTTTTTTATAGCGTTTGCGCTGTTTCGGTTTCTGCTTTCGTCTCGCAACTTCGCTTTTTCACGTATGCGGCGTCTTCTCTGCTGCGACGCTGATTTGGCGGAAAAATAATTTGGAGGTCTAGGCACGTTCAGGTGCAAACAACAAGATGGCTAACAGTGGATGTTCTGTAAAAATAACATTCGCACCCGTTAAAACGTATAACAAAAAATTTGAATATGCATATGCAAAAAAAAACAGCAATTGAAATTCTAATATTTTGCAATTATTTAGTCTAATATTTTGGGAGCCTTGCGCGTTTTTGGTATTTTTTGGTGAACAAGAATGTAAGCGTCATGCAGTCGAAACGTGCGCGCGAACGAAACCTGTTTAAAGCCGAATGCAAAAATGTTTTGGGATTGTGCAACACTGAAAAATTAACAAATGAGCACAACATACGCTAAAATAATGTTAAAAGTTTATGATCGTTTTTAATGATTATTCTTCACATTTACGTTGATTTTGTCAAGGGCACCACATTAACATCTACCAAACAGGTCACGTTCTCCACTTGCGTCGTTATCTGCGGGTTGCTCACCACAAACGGAAAGTCAGCCATTCCATAGCAGGCAGCTGCATACTGTCCAAGTCGATTGACGGCAATCACAGCACCCGAGAAGTCCTTGTGATGCCGCACGATGCGTTGGATGCTTGCCTCAGCCGCCTGCGCTGGCGTCTTGCCATTTCGCATAGCCTCCACAGCCAAGAGCGTGGGCAGGAAACGCATCATGATGTCTCCGTCACCGGTGGCAACTGCGGCACCAACCTCATTGTCCGCGTAGCCGCCGGCGCCTGGAATTGGTGAATCGCCCACGCGACCGGGTATCTTGTGACTTGCGCCGTTGGTTGAGGTGCCCACATGAATTTGCTGTTCCACATCGATGGCTATCATGCCGATAGTGTCGTGATTCTTTTGGCCTACTTGGTATTCGGTGCGCACACGATCCTCCTTCCAGCGAGTCAGTGGCGTTGCCTGCGGCTCGTAGGGACCACACGAAATCTTGGGGTCCGGATGGACATCCTTCCAGAAGTTCGGCTGGCAATTGCCGGCCTTCCAGTGCTGCCACATGAGCTTTGACTCGGGAGTGACCAACGATTCGGGACGGAATCCCATTGCCTTGGCAAATTCCGAGGCTGAGGAGCCCACCAGCAGCGTGTGCGTGGTGCGCTCCAGTACATGTCGGGCCACCTTAATTGCATCCTTAATGCCCTGCAGACCCGCCACAGCGCCCACATTCATTGTGGCGCCATCCATGACCAGTGCATCTAACGTCGTATCCCCCAACTCATCTGGTGATCCGCCGTAGCCAACGGTGCCATCGCACTGCTGTTCCTCGCACTTGGTGCAGCCCTCAACGACAGCATTACGTGTCTGTCGCACTCCGCCCTCGGATTGTTTGAGAATGCGCCAGGCCAATGCATTGGCATCCTTGAAGCTCCACGTATTGATGACCATCGGCAGCAATTGACTGGTTTTGTTGGTTGTCGTCTTCAGAGTCTTTGTTGTCGCGACAACAGCGTAAGTCGGATTGCTGCTGAATCCCCATTTGGTTGCTAAGTCTGTTTTAGAAGTGGTATTCTGCTTGCTGGTGAATCCCCAGTAGGAGGATGACGTTGCCGTGGTGACCGCTGCCCAGCAGAGTAGTCCGATCAACACTTTCCACATTTTAAATGTTGTCGTCTTTGTTGTTTGTCACTGAATGCATTTGCAGCTGATGCGTCGCTGCTTTTGAACTAACCCAACTTTTGTGTCGCAGATAAGACGATGCTATCGTACTGGGTAATTAGGCGCGAAAGCGGGTATATTTTCATTTGCTAATTTGCCAAAAATATTTACAAATATATGGAATACTGTTTTCAGTACCCTTCAATTTACTCGTGAATATTTATTCCCTACAAAATCAATGTTTTTTTTAAAAGCTGAGTTACTTTACAAAGCATTCGTTAATTTTTGGCTTATGTCAAGCAGTGTTGACTACTTTCAGCAATTTATTAGAACATTAACATGCTCAAAATTAATATTTGTCTGCACGATTTACAGACAAAAAAGAGCAAAAGCTGACAGCTATCGAGCCCAACTACATTGTTTGCAATATTTTATCACTGCAAAATTCAAATATACGATGTTGATTATGATACCTGAAATCTAAGATGTTATATTTCAAATTATTTTTTACATAACGAACGAACAATATTACCAAAATTGTTTGAATTTCGCGACAAGTCTAATTTAGTGGAAATTAATTTATCAGATCTCAACATTTGAAAAGAAAGAGAATATTTAAACAATTTTTCTAAAAAGAGAATTGCCTCTTCAAGGAATCTATTAAAAATAGCCAGATTCGGCATCACTGATTTGTTCTTTCCCTGGCAGCCGCTATTAATTGTTGTCATTTGCAGTGTCTTCAAAACTGTTGTTGCCGCATGATAAATGGACTGCATCCACATTGACAGCGCAATTTGGACAGCTGGCGGATAACTTGACCTACATCTGTCGCTTGCAGATGCAGTCGCTAGATTGTCTGGCCACGCAAAGCGACGACGAAGCGCTGGTGATCCAATGCAGGGACACCATTAAACCCAGATTCATGATCCCTACAAGGCATGTAAAACAGCTGATCTCCATAGACAATGAAAAGCAGTCGATTTTAGCGCTGCTTACCCATACGGCTGTGGAGTTGTGGCTTTGCAACGGCGCCCCTGAGTTGCTGCAGCGCTTGCCACTGATCCAAGCTGAACAGATTGCTTTTGCTGAACACCACAAACAAAACTACTTGGCTGTTCTGACGGCATCGCCAGCAGCCGGTATTAATATTTACAGGTGAGTCTAGAGTCGTAACAACTTTAAGACAACACGCAGGTTTTGATGTTGAAGTTTTTGCAGGTCTGATTACATGAAAGCGCTGGATTTCCAGATTGAACAAGTCATCGACTTGGATGGGGCGTCTCCGCAGCCGCGACAGCTGAGTTTTGTGCAGCTGGAGCAAACCAAGGATCTTCTGCTCTGCTTATCCAATGCATCACCGATGCATTCATTGCGTATCTATCAGCACAATGGCGTTGCAGGCTTCCAGCAGATCCTGGGCGATAGCACGTTGCCTGAGGCAAAGTTCCTAAAGTTGATTGACATGCCCGTGATGCGGCATCAGTTGCTGGCGTTAGCCAATGAAGAGCATGGCATCTATTTGGTGGAACCACAGTTTATACGGCTCTGAGCCGCACCTCGTTACACATTGTTAAAAGTGGCACAATTATTTCTAAATAAAAATTACTTTTTATTAACGTTTTTCGTTAGCGGCGTAATCTGTGTTCCTGCTTAATCGTCGCTAGTAGACTCAACGTTCTCCGTCTGCAAATTCTTGAATGTGGCAACGGGCACATATGTCACCAGGGTGTACAGTTTGTTGGGAGAGTCCTCATCGTCATTGCGGCGGCGCGCCAGACGCACACGGACGCGGAATGGCGTTGATCTGTTTAATGAAACGAGAATGTTAGCCCAAACGACTTAGTTTTTGATCATTCTTGTATTTACCTGATACCCTTGGACCAGATGTGCTTGTTGAGGCGGGTGTCGATGCGAACATCGTTGGTGCCCATCTCACGCTCGGCAAACTTGCGGATCTCCTTGATGGCGCGCGGGGCACGCTTCTTGAAGCCGATGTTGTGCACACGCTTGGCCAAGTGAATTGTGCACTCGCGGGTGACGACTTCGTTGATCGCCGACTTGTTGCGTTTCTCGCCCTTTGTCTTTGCCATTGCTATTGCAAATTCAATATCCTGATTAATAAACAACAGTCATTTTAATGAACTATCATTATTGTCATATACAATGCAAAATGCAATCAAAACACAAGAGCAACTTTTGGACGCCGCTTAAACACACTAGGAGTTGAGATCCTCATTATATTGAGGTATCCAGTTCCGGCACTGCATGTGTAACATTCTTTTTCATACATTTCAATTCATTTTTAAAGGCGTAAATTGCGATGTTTTCTGATTATATTTCGGGTAATAGACAAAAAACCCACCTATAGGAAATGAAAGTTTGACGTAAAAGAACTTGACAGATGCTGAGTGCTGTCAAAGTCAATGGAAAAAGCAGTGTTGGTTAATTGCCACATGCAACCCTGGGAATTACAGCTGTTTTTGACAGATGCTGCCGGAATGTAAATAAATAAACAATGCTAACAACTGCGTGTAAGAAATGTTTTTTGCCTATACCCTACTGTTGATAATTATAATAATTATATTATGCTAACTATAGTGCAACTGTTAACCGTTGGATTGCTTTGGGGTGTGACTAACCCATTTATTCGGTTGAGCAGTCAAGGAATTGAATCTATCGCAGACTCTGGCTCTAGATATAGAAATTTTCTAGCTGAACTGCGAATGATTGGATCTCGTTTGAGTTACTGGATACCTTTTGGATTAAATCAGTGCGGCAGTTTACTATATGTGTGGACTCTGCAAAGCGCCAATATTACCATTGCTGTGCCAGTTGCCAACTCATTGAGTTTTGTTTTCACCGCTATAACTGGATATTTGCTAGGCGAACAACAACCCGGAAAAAGTGGGTGGAAATTAACAGCATTTAATATATATTTCATAATTTTCTACTTTCGTTACAGACATTATAATTGGCACATTGCTCATCTGTTTCGGGAGCATACTCATGATATACGACAAGATGCAATACGAACAGCAGATTCAGAGCTTTGAATTCAGTGATTAAATTGTACAAATTTACGTTTTAGATAAGATTATGAATGAACGTCATTAATGTTATTCCCGCTGTTTATTTCTTTTTAAGTTATCGATTATCAGCTTAGCACATTGATGGAAAGCCCTGCAAAATTTAATACCACAGCATACCAATTTGGATTCACTATACAAAAAACTTTTTAGATTGTATCCTAACCCAAGGCCAAAATGTCTTTATTATATAAATACAAATTTGTAAACATGCCATTCAACACTATTCGTTATCTACAATGCCTTATGCACCGCCTCCACAAGTACTTCCATGCTAGTGATGGGCGTTTGTGGCGTGATTCCATGACCCAAATTTGCAATGTAGCGTGACTTTCCAAATTTGTGCACCATTTCAGTGGTCAACGTCCGCAATTCGCCGGCATCACGGTACATATCTTGTGGATCTAGGTTACCCTGTAATGTAATATTGGGTCCAACAAGCTTGCGCGCCTCCACTGGATCCACAGTCCAGTCCAGACCCAACACATCATAGCCTAGCTCGCTTTGTTCCTTCAGTGAATGCCCAGCGCCCTTGGCAAATAGCGTCTAGCCAAAGTAAAACCAATACAATTAGCTGTTAGAATAGCTTTCTATTTATACTTACAAGTGGTACCAAGGGAATCACTTTCTTGGTGAGCCGATCCACGAGATCATCGCGAATGCGTCGCAAGTAGGGAGCTCCCCACTGGAGAAACTCTTCTTTGCTCAAATGCTCGGCCGATGATTCAAATATTTGCAGCATTTGAGCGCCCGCCATGACCTGCATCTCAAGGTAGTCCACAATCACATCGGTCAGAAGATTCAGGAAGAGTTTTGTGTCATCAGGGTACTTGGTTAGCCAAGCTTTAGCTTTTGACATGGTCTTGCTGCCTCCACCCTCAATCATATATCCCAAAAGAGTCCAGGGTGCGCCTGTAAAGCCGATCAAGGGCACACGACCATCCAGCTTGTGTCGCATCATGGTTATGGCATCGCCCACATACGTTAAACGTGTCAGGGCGCCATCTGGTGTCAGTCGCTTCAGATCCTCTGGCGTCTCAATTGGCTGAGGCAAGACTGGCCCAACGCCGGCATGCATTTCGACGGTTAGGCCCAGAGCTTGCGGAATAACCAGAATATCCGAGAAAATAATGGAAGCATCTAGGTCAAACCGTCGCAGGGGCTGCATTGTCACCTCGCAGGCCAGCTCTGGGGTACGGCAAACCGTGAAGAAGTCGTGATGCTTTCGCAACTCCTGAAACTCTGGTAAATAACGGCCAGCTTGCCGCATCACCCAAACGGGCACTCGATCGACTTCTTCGCCACGTGCAGCACGCAACAAATTGTCATTTTTCAGCGGCGGGAAGGGCTGTAAGGGAGTGTACTTTTGTTATTGTAAGCAATTGTCAGTCGAGCAATCAGCAGCAACAACAACCACAACGACAATCGAAGTTCAAGAGTCTTCATTTTGTATAATTGGGGCAGAACTGTGATGTAACTGTTTATTGAGGCATTACAATGTGCCTCCACCTACCTTTGTGTCTTTCATTTCGATTATTTAAATTTAGTTTTGTATTTAATTTACGGAGTACAAATTTTCTTATTTAACACTGCGGATTTTGATGTAAATGTTTGGGGAATTCAGCGAAACTTGTATAGTTGCAGTAGAGATGGAGAAATACCGCTGACATTATCGATGAATCGATATTTTGGAACATATCGATTTTTAGTATGGCAACCATCTATGTTGTTCGCAAATAAGAACTCTTTTCTATATACCATATTTTTCATGTTTTGTTTTAAAATTTGGCCTTTATTTCAACACCTTAATCCGTTTAATGATAAAATAAAAAACTTCTGATAATTGCGCGATATTTTTAAAATTTGAAGTCATTTTGAGATCATTGAAGTTACATTGACGTTTGCTCTGAAAACATCAAATATGGATACTTGCACACAATCTGATCTAAATTAAAACACAAGTTTCTGTATTTTTGGAAGCCGCGGGGAACAAAATTTTTGGCGAGTTGGCAGTTCTTAAGCTTTGTTTATATTTCGGGGCGTTGCCAGACAGTGAATATTTTCGTTTAGTCCCGCTTTGGTCCGCGCATCACTAACAAAACTGCATTCGTGTCACAAATTAGAACGCAAAAAACAAGGCAACCGTTTATTTTTCTTATTAGAGGTGATTTAGTAGTATTGTCTTATTCGAGCAATATACAAATTTAAGGTATTTCAGCACACAATACTTGCGATCATGGCTGATGAACAACCAAATCTTGTGGCTGGACACCCACCTGCATGTAAGTGCATTAGCGGCTAGTTTACTGATGAGTGGGCGTGTGTCTGTGTGATTGTGTGCGGATACTTGGGATTATCGCCTGTACAGCAAAAACTCATTCATTAATTCCCGATTTTTGTGTTGGCATCAATTAATTGGGCCTTTATAAATTATCGACAGCTTGTATGTACGATCTTATCAGTTTTCAGCACCTCAATGGCAATTGCTGATAAAGGAATACATACACATCACACGCATACATTCCATGCATGCAGCTATTGCGTTCTGAGGTCGCTGTCCAAATATTTTTGACTTTTAGCTGACGTCATATCTTTTGCTTACAGTGAAGGCCGGTGGAATGCGCATTGTGCAGCATAAGGCGCCAGCCTCCGAGCGTCCGGCCAAGGATGCTGAAGACTGCACGGGTCTAACGGTAATCAATCTCACATCAGTAAATTGAAATATCTAATCACAGTTCATTACTTCCAGCAACCAGTGAACGTAAATTCGGCTTCAGTTAGCGGTGCTCCAGTGAAAGGAAACACAGATTTTACACCGGCCTCCGCGCAGGTGGCTCACTCGCATAAGCCACCAGCTGCCGTTCAACAGAAGCCACAGCCACACATACAGCAGCCTCGCAAGTGAATCGGCGTTTCCATGCAAATCGGAGTCAGGTCACACTGATTTTAGCTGTATTCGATTGCTTCCAGGAGCGAGATTAATTTTACATATGCCTTGTATTTTGCTACTCCGTATACATTTTGATACTTTTGTTTAACATAGTCTATCATTCCAACTGCATTTTTCGTCATGTTCTTAAATTAAATAAAAAGTTAAATGGTTTTCCTAGACATTTGTTTGGATCCTGACAGCGATCAGTTGTTATTTCCTAGTATTCAACCCATACATAATGTAAGGTTCTTTAGGGTATTTACTCCTAACAGCTGTATCTTGATTAAGTTAAAATTCAATTTTGCTATCAATATTCCAGTAATATGTTCGGCTGTTTTTGATGAGGTTAAACTCATCCAAAAATATTTAAAAAATACTGAACTATAATATGAAAAATATTATTAATTACTTAATTATTCTTTATATTTTCTGCATTTGAAAGATATTTTAGATGTTCACATAATTTTTGCATATTTTCCAATGTTCTTTGCTTTTACACAACATTATTATATCCGCCAACCAAATTTATTTTCGCATTAGATTGTGGCGACGGGGGATAAGAACATGTCAAAGGGAATTCGCCGATTTAATTATCCAGGGTCGCAGAATCGCCACGTCAACATAAACGCCGGGGTAATTGAGCTGTGCGCAACCATAACCCCAGGCCACAATGCCGGCCAGCAAATGATCAGAGACCATTGGACCACCCGAGTCGCCAGTGCAAGCGTCTTTGCCAGGGGCTGCTGCACAAATCACCTCCTCACCCACAAAGTCCCAGCCGTAACCGTATTTGGCCGAGGCGCAATCGTTGCGCTCGATGACATTAAGATGCACCAGCTGCAGACTGCTGGCGAAGCCATCGGCGCCATCCTGCTGCACAAAGCCCCAACCGCTGACTGAAACACTGACGCCAGCTTGGGGACTCACGCTGGCCAGACCAATCGCCTTTACGGATAGGCTGTAGTTGAGCTGGGTGGCCAGGCGCACCAGGGCAATGTCGTAGTGCTTGAACTGTTTGTTGTACTGCTCGTGGATCACGTAGGAAGCAACAGCGATCAGAGTGCCGCCAGAGTTGTGGTGATTGGCGCCCACGCGCACCTTCATCAGCGTCACGGATGTATCCTGGACGCAGTGGGCTGCCGTGATGATGATGTTTTTGCTGTAGATGGCGCCTCCGCAGACATGCCGTGCGCTAATCTGAATGGACGCCTGCCAGGGTGCGTTATGTATGCTTACTTCACTGCCGCCCATGATGCGTCCATTGTCGGGACTCAGCGGAGTCACTTTGCTGACACTGCAGCAGAGGAGTAGCAACAGCACGCAGTAGATGAAATGATGGATCATGACGCCAATGTGCACGCAGCGAAGCACACGAATCAACTGATGATCGCACCTTGGACGACTTATCGCACGCTAGTGCTTAAGGGCTGTAAAATGTTAATCGCCAGTTAATTGATTATCGAAGTCGCCTTCGAGTGGGTTGCCCGGGCAACCATTGACAAACAAACTCGGTTCGAAAAGTTGTCGTACAGTGTACAAAAACACAACAGCAAATTATATTCCATATTGATGTCCGATCCAGGTGCTGGTATTATAACAGCTGAAGAGCTTCTTCGATTGCGCGATGAATGCCTACAGCATTTGCGGGACGATGAACTCTATTACCTCCGCAACGACGCCAAGCTGCGGGCAGTTAATAGCACGCAAAGCTACGAGGAGTTCAGGTGAATACATTTCAAATTGCAATGGTGCCATTGACTAATTCCCTGATCCTCTACTTGCAGGGACATCGTTGATGCAGCTCATCTGCGCCCAGTGACCAGGCAAGACAAAGCCAATGCCAAGACCAAGAATCGCCTGTGGAACTCCGCTGCCTCTGAGCAGTCTAATGCAATTTAATGAGTGAATAAAAACTGTTGTAAATCGTTATAGCATTGTAGTCTTTTATTAGCAAATGTTCTTAGACACTGTTGGCGTTATTAACCACCCAGGAACGGAGGTTAGCAACATCAGCGTAGACACCGGGATAGTTAGCAGCGGCACAGCCATAACCCCAGGACACGACACCAACGAGCACGCCACCAGACACCAATGGGCCACCAGAATCGCCCTGGCAGGAGTCCTTGCCGCTGGCATAAGCGCAGATCATGGTGGACTTGATTTGGCTACCGTAACCGTAAGTTGATGAGGCGCACTGCGATTGGCTGACGATGTTCACGTTGACGTACTGCAGCTGGGTGGGAATGGAGCTGGAGCCGGAGGACTGAGTACCCCAGCCAGAGACGGAGGCAGAAGCACCATTGGCAGGGTTGGACGAAGCCAGACCGATGGACTTAATGGTGGAGCCGAAGGACAGGGAAGAGCTCAGACGGATGACAGCGATATCGTTGACCATGGTGTTGGCATTGTAACCCTCGTGGTTCCTGAAGGAAGATACTTTGCTGACAACGCCACCAGAGCTCCAGTAGCTGGAGCCGGCGCGCACCTGGAGCACTGAAGCGGACACGGATTGCAGGCAGTGAGCAGCAGTCACAATGATGTTGGAAGAGTAGATGGAACCACCGCAGGAGTGGCTGCCACTACGCTGGAGAGAGATTTGCCAGGGGAAGCTGTTGATCGTGGTGGCAGTACCTCCGACAATGCGTCCATCCAACTGGGGGAGGAGACCCTCAGGGATTGCAGCTCCAAAGGCGCAGGCAACAACCGACAACAAGATCACGAACTTGAACATATTGCTAAGTACAATGAGTTGTGAGTGTCGCAGCACGGACTTTTATAGTGATTCTCAGTGTCTCATTATCTCAATCGTAGACTGTAATCGAAACTATTCAAGCCATTTTATCAAAAGAAATGGCGATGGCGACACTCGTCAGAATGCTGGAAAAACCCGCAGCAAACCAAAACATAATAATAGAATTTACGTATATAAACTTAATTAAAAAGGAGTTGTTTTGGCTTATGCATGCTACCCTATCTAGCGAAAGCTGCTACGAGTTTGTGCCAACGCACAATATAATGTGTTTGTCAGTTTGTCTATATATACCATCAGACATATTTTAATTCCTTGCAAAATTTATTGTATCTAAATTTGTAATGTGCTTCTATAGTATTATTATAATTATATTGAATTATAAAAAAAAAAATAACTTGGATTTTTATATATTTGAAAAAATTTACAAAAAAACAGACACAAACAAATATCTGTCATTTGCAATTCTATAAGAATCTTCATTCTTTAATAGTTCTATACTTATGGTCCGATTGGCGTGAAATTGGGAGAATTAGTTTCAACCATCTGTTAGTTGAAATCTTGAAAAATTTGTATTTTAGTTGATATTGTTATAGAACTTAGAAAAGCGCTCTCTTAAAACTAAAACTGGTGCTATATAGCCGAATAAACTAATATATGCAAACTAGGTGTCTTCTTTGTGGTTAATTAGATTTAGGTGTTCACATAGATATGAGAAATAAATCATCCAGGCTGTTGACGCGGATCCCTGCCTGGATGATTTATCTATTATAACCTTCTCTACCTGGCATGTAGCATGTAGGTGCAAAAATGTCAAGATTGCATGCTCAATATATTTACTAAAGATATAAAAGGGGTCTAAGTATTTTCGCTTTAAACTCAGATAGTTAATCTTCAAACACACGCAAAGTTCTTTAAAAGAGTGAACTAATTATAATACAAGGAGAGGTGAATGCTTGTGTTATCAATTACAGTCTATCGACTCAAGAATGATAATGATTATTTTCATGTAGACCGTTCAAGTGTTATTTCCGCAACTTATTCATTCTGTCATCCGATAACAATTTGAACAACTCAGACAACTGCAATAAATCGCGCCCTTTTGAGAAAACGCAATAACAGAGGAATATAGTTTCAACGATTTAAATGTGTTTGGTCACGTAAAAAAGGAAATCTTTAGTTTATAGATACGTGTGAAAGGATATTCCGGTATGATGCATTTTTGTTAATGGTTCCATTGTAACTTACACGGGCTTTATCATAAAACTACGTTTGCTTATATAAAGTCAACCGATCTGATTTTAATGTATTCTTGGAAGTAAACACTTTTGTCTATTCTTCGTACCCAAAATTAGTCAAACTTTGCTTAATGTGTGTCCCTAATTGATTATTAAGAATATTTGTATAAATATTCAAATTGATTGTATTATTTTTGTTTTATTTGCTATTAGTTTAATTCTAAAACTATCTCTAAAATTGTTAGAATTTTGTTGTTCTCTGTAACAGTGTCTGAGATCCTAAGTTTTCATACAGAATGTAATCTTTTCTCGCTTTTCCAGTGATAAAATTTCGCTCGTAAATAATAAGTAATATTAAAACATGCATGGTTGATCAGCATTACTACGATAGTAGTAGTAGTTAACATCGACAATAGCATTGAACAGTTAACAACACAATTATTTAAAAGAAAATTATTTTCTTACACACCCTTGATAAGAACTATAGAATTAAAAAGTTGTTGTATTTAATTATATTCTTTTATTAGCAAATGTTCTTAGACACTGTTGGCGTTATTAACCACCCAGGAACGGAGGTTAGCAACATCGGCGTAGACACCGGGATAGTTAGCAGCGGCACAGCCATAACCCCAGGACACGACACCAACGAGCACGCCACCAGACACCAATGGGCCACCAGAATCGCCCTGGCAAGAGTCCTTGCCGCTGGCGTAAGCGCAGATCATGGTGGACTTGATTTGGCTACCGTAACCGTAAGTTGATGAGGCGCACTGCGATTGGCTGACGATGTTCACGTTGACGTACTGCAGCTGGGTGGGAATGGAGCTGGAGCCGGAGGACTGAGTACCCCAGCCAGAGACGGAGGCAGAAGCACCATTGGCAGGGTTGGACGAAGCCAGACCGATGGACTTAATGGTGGAGCCGAAGGACAGGGAAGAGCTCAGACGGATGACAGCGATATCGTTGACCATGGTGTTGGCATTGTAACCCTCGTGGTTCCTGAAGGAAGATACTTTGCTGACAACGCCACCAGAGCTCCAGTAGCTGGAGCCGGCGCGCACCTGGAGCACTGAAGCGGACACGGATTGCAGGCAGTGAGCAGCAGTCACAATGATGTTGGAAGAGTAGATGGAACCACCGCAGGAGTGGCTGCCACTACGCTGGAGAGAGATTTGCCAGGGGAAGCTGTTGATCGTGGTGGCAGTACCTCCGACAATGCGTCCATCCAACTGGGGGAGGAGACCCTCAGGGATTGCAGCTCCAAAGGCGCAGGCAACAACCGACAACAAGATCACGAACTTGAACATATTGCTAAGTACAATGAGTTGTGAGTGTCGCAGCACGGACTTTTATAGTGATTCTCAGTGTCTCATTATCTCAATCGTAGACTGTAATCGGAACTATTCAAGCCATTTTATCAAAATGGCTGTGACGACAAACGTGGAGATAGCTCGGCATTCGGCACTCGATAGAATATTGGGAAAACCCATAGAATTTAATAATAGAGTTCCTTAAATTTAACATAAGCATTTTTGACTAAAAGTTTCGTGCACTCTATAAATAACGTGATTTTGTTTTGTGCAGCAAAATGTTGATTTTATTCATAAGATATTTGTTGTATATATGGTAACTTGATTGATCTTAAGTTTTGTTCAATATTGCCAAAAATTGCTCATAACTAAAACTATTGGCATATTTAAACTCACAGCAGATTTCATAAAAAATCATTGAGTGGAATTATTTTATAGAGCTGGGCTTCCAAATGGGGAATTCTTTATATTATTAGTTACATTGGTAAGTGACATTTTATCTACTATATAAAAATAAGTCGGGTTTTCCTTCCTGTTGCTATAACTCCAGAACGCACGAACCGATTTCCACGGTTTTGCATTCGTTGGAAAGGTCTCGGGCTCCGTGAGGTTTATAGCAAACAAAGATCAGGAAAAATTTCAAAAGGCAAGATCGAAAATCATTTTTTATTTCAAAAAATAAGTTATGCGTTTCCTCACATTTTAATTGGAACACGTCAAATCAATCACGTGTATTGTGCAAATTTTCATTCAATTCCAATAGCAGGGATTTGTCTCTCAAGTGGTAAGTTGAACTGTGTAAATTATGTGGATCGTCTATTTGAGTTTAAATTCACCACTCTGTCCATAGTCTAAAATGCCTAAAGTACGACTAGCGAACATCGGCCGCCGCACAAGACATGCAAGCCAGCAACAAGTGTACTCGTATTCACAGAACTTAAGCGAAGAAAGGCAAAATACAATAAGAGAAAATGCCTGATTGAGACAACGCGTGAGCACACGAAGATCATTGGCATCATACATCGAATCATTAATGCAAGCGATGGACAACAATACTGGTGGTCTATTCTTCCTGGACGCACCTGGAGTAACAGGGAAAACATTTGTTATTTCATTGATTTTGGCCACTATTCGATCAAGATGAGACATAGCTTTGGCGTTAGCATCATCTGGAATTGCGGCGACTCTTCTAGATGGCGGTCGTACTGCCACATTCTGCGCTTAAGTTGCCACTCAATTTAAACACAATTGATACTCCAATATGCAATATTTCCCGATTAAGTGCAATAGGAAAATTGTTGATGCAATGCAAGCTCATTGTTTGGGATGAGTGCACAATGGCACATAAGAAATCACTTAAAGCACTTAATTTCACACTGAAGTATCTTCGGCGAAATAACAACATCTTTGGCGGCTTGATGATATTGTTGGCAGGCGATATCAGGCAGACGTTGCCAGTAATTCCCCGTGGAACGCCTGCAGATGAATTGAATGCCTGCCTGAAGGCATCATCTTTATGGAGTAACGTAAAAACATTATCGCTAACTACTAATATGAGAGTTCAACTTCAAAATGATCAAAGTGCTGCCCAATTTTCCAAACAATTGTTAGCTGTTGGAAATAGAAAAGTCCTAGTTGATGCGACATCTGGATTAATTACTCTTACCAACAACTTTTGCCGAATTGTAGACTCTCAATTAGCACTTATTGAAAATGTTTTCCCAAACATTAGAGAGAATTATCAGAATTATGCTTGGTTGAGTCAACGAGCAATTCTTGCCGCAAAGAATTATGTTGTACACGCACTGAATTCCACCTTTCAAACAAAAAGTGCTAACAATTTGGTGACATATAAATCCGTTGATTCCATAACAAATCCCGATGATGTAGTAAATTATCCAACAGAGTTTTTGAACTCTCTGGACTTACCAGGATTTCCACCACATAACTTGCAACTCAAAGTTGGTACAGTTATTATGATATTGCGCAATTTGAATCCACCGCGACTTTGCAACGGTACTCGACTTTCGGTAAAGGGACTTATGCCGAATTTGATTAAGGCAACCATTATCAATGGAAAGTACGCAGGTAAAAATATATGTATTCCTCGAATACCAATGATTCCGACTGATCTTCCATTTGACTTCAAACGATTGCAATTTCCAGTTCGCCTTGCGTTCGAAATGACAATTAACAAGTCGCAAGGCCAATCGCTTAGTGTTTGCGGGATAAATTTAGAAAATCATTGTTTTTCACATGGGCAGTTATACGTTGCGTGTTTACGAGTTGAGAAACCATCCGCTTTGTTTGTGTTAACGTCAGACCAAAAAACAAAAATTGTGGTTTTCCAAAGAGCACTTCAGTATTCACGATTCAGTATTCACTTCCATTTACTTAGAGAAGTTCAACTAAATAACACTTTATTTTTGTAGTTGAAATAAATTCATTACTGTTGTGAAATTAAACAAAATTTTTCCTTTTCAAATAAAAAAAAAAAAAAATGTCTTCATCTTTTAATCACCAAAAGAAATAAAGCCATCTGGTGGCGAAACGGAGTTCGCCGGGTTTGCTAGTTACATATAATTATAATTGGACGCATTAAAAATACATTTTATTTGCAATTTTCAAAAATGCACTTTAAAAAGGGGGAATCAAGCGAGAAATAGCCAGAATGACCCCGAAAATCGGATAGCCGAGATGCACAAAAAAAATATTCACGGAGGATAAGTAATGAGGTATTGTCCGAAAATGTAAAGCCAATCCAAAATATTGGGCTTCGAAATTGACGTTAGAGAGAACGAAATGGGAGTCAATATTCAGTGGAAACTGTGGCCAGACCTTTTCCATTTTTAATCGATTTTTTTTCATACTTCTAATAATGATATCGAGTTGTACTTTCAGGTACCTTCCTAAAATTTTCTATTCTTTCAAATTGTGAAAAGGATATAGATAACTGGATTTGAAAATATCCAAAATATGGTTCAAATCGGATAAAATCTAGCTTTGGTATAAGCGAAAGAAGTTTGACATACGCAAAGCAAGCGCAAGAGGCGGGCGCAACGACAACAACAACAACAAGAACAAGCATTAGTCTTCTAGCGTATTCGTACGCATGCATACACACATACAGGTTTGCTTGTATGTGTGCGTGTGCATGCGTATTTAACCGACAGAGCTGGACTGCTGCTTTTCCAATGAAATGACTATTAGTATTCGCTGGGTTTCATATATTTAGTATTCGTATAGTATATTATTATTTTAATTATAAGTAAATTTAGGCGATTACAGTTTTACATATGTTTGATTTAAATTTTATTTTGTCAAATGGTACATGGTATATCACAGTCGGGCTAGATCGACTGTAGCCGCTCTCACTTGTTTTCTTAGGGATTGGGTAATAACTTTATATCAAATATATCAAGATTATGCTAAAAATATAAAATTCATCGAAAAAATTTTTTTTGCTAAATAAAAGATTTTAAAAAGATTTTGTTCCAAAAAATCCTTTTTTCCACGTACTTCAAATTTGATAACCTATAACTCAGAATCGATTAATTATCTTGACAATACCGTTTAAATCATTCGATTATCTTGTTTGGTTAAAAACTTATGATTTTTATAATGAAAAAACTCCAAAAGAGCTACTGTGTGTCGATTGCATGGTCAAATGATTACACATTTTACCACAAAATGGCCCACCAGACGTTGGACTTACGTTTTTTTCTGTAACATGCTGGATATATTAATGCATTCGCTGCCTTTTGCATCTGTAAAGAGATCGAGGCTTAAGAGAACTGTTGTAAGACGCAACTTTTACTCACATTAACCAACAAATTGGTTCTTGCAAATATTAAAAACCGCGTGAATAATGCTCGCGTTATTGTGCAATTATCAACTTGTATTAACAAAACCGAAACTCGTTCAATTTTATTATTTAAAACATATTCAGAGAATTTTTAATATATGTCTAATCCATTGAAAACGGTAAGAAATTAAAAACATATACTTGGTATGCCTAAAATTTCGTGTGTGTTTACCATGTTTTCCCATACAAATGCATATATTTACATAGGGGCTGGCCAGACCCGGGAGTCCGTCGGATGTTTTTAAAATATCAGGATAATGACCTAAAACATAAATTGGTTATTGTGTAGCTCTGGTTAATCTGAAATTACCCCATGACATTACTCCACCATCTCGGTACCGAGGACCTTAGTTTGGTTGAGCATTTATGGGCGATTCCCGATCACGCTATTCCCCAGAGGTATATCCATCAAAAATGAGCTGAAACAAGCTCTCACAGAAGAATGGAATAATATCTCATAAATAAACTCTACAAAAGTTAATTTAATCGGTTAAAACACCTCTAAAAAACATCATTTAACCGAAGGGAAGTCCCACAAGATTCAAATTTTTCTGTTTTAACATAATTTTTTTACATAAAGTTCATTGTACACAATAAGCTGTGAGCTGAAATATGAAATCATTTTTAGTTAAATATAATTAAAACACTGTATGTCGCATTATGAAATAGAAAATCGGTTTGCTTCATGGAAATTCTAGATTCATTGCTTTCTTATTGCTTCTCTGTATACAGATATTCAAAATTTCAGGCATTAACATAGTAAATTACAATTAAACAACTGTTTATCAATCGTGTATGAGCGTCTGAATGGTTGCAATAATATGTCTGTGGGCGTGGCAAAACAAAAAAACTTATCAAAGATTGGCTTACTTGTAACCAATAGAATTGCGGCTTGTGTTAGAAAACCACAAATTGCCTTCTTGCTCTTTATGTACGTACACACATTTTACACATAAACCAAAATTTTGGTTAATCTAGATCTTACCATCTCTGAAATATACATAGGTGAACATTTTGGTTGTAAGAACATGTGGTCTGCGACGTATCCTTTAAACTGTTACAAATATTTGCTACATGTAGATACAGGGTATAAACTTGGATGCATGGATGCTTACAAATGCATATGCTACTAAGTTGGAACTGTTAATTCGACCGCTGCTCCACATCAACTTTTGACGACCAAATTGTATGCTTGGAGTGGAAACTTAGCCTTATTGCATGATTAAATTACGGAAACTATATTGTGAAAAATTCTAGCCTGCTTAACGCTTGCCATCAATCAGTTATTTAGTCAGAATAAACAACTTTGTATATATACATATATGTATGTATATGTATTGTACTTTTTTAGAACAATGAAAACAAATGAATTGAATATGGTATGCAATATTTATTAGTTCAAGTGCTTAGACGCTGTTGGCGGCACTAACCACCCAGGAACGGAGAACAGCAACATCAGCGTAGACACCGGGATAGTTAGCAGCGGCACAGCCATAACCCCAGGACACGACACCAACGAGCACGCCACCAGACACCAATGGACCACCAGAATCGCCCTGGCAGGAGTCCTTGCCGCTGGCATAAGCGCAGATCATGGTGGACTTGATTTGGCTACCGTAACCGTAAGCTGATGAGCCGCACTGCGCTTGGCTGACGATCTTCAAGCTGACGATCTGCAGCTGGGTGGGGATGGAGCTGGAGCCAGAGGACTGAGTACCCCAGCCGGTGACGGAAGCAGCAGCTCCGTTAGCGGGAGCATAAGTAGTCAGTCCGATGGCCTTGATGTTGGAGCTGAAGGACACGGAAGAGCGCAGACGGATGACAGCGATATCGTTGACCATGGTGTTGGCATTGTAACCCTCGTGGTTCCTGAAGTTAGACACTTGGATGACAACGCCACCAGAGTTCCAGTAGCTGGAGCCGGCGCGCACCTGGAGCACTGAAGCGGACACGGATTGCAGGCAGTGAGCAGCGGTCACAATGATGTTGCCAGAGTAGATGGAACCACCGCAGGAGTGGCTGCCACTACGCTGGAGGGAGATTTGCCAGGGGGCGCTGCCAATGGTAGTGGCAGTACCTCCGACGATGCGTCCATCCAACTGGGGGAGGAGACCCTCAGGGATAGCAGCTCCAAAGGCGCAGGCAACAACCGACAACAAGATCACGAACTTGAACATATTGCTATGTAATACTGTTATGGTTTTCTGGAGGTGCTTTTATACTAAAACTCGGGTGTTCATTATCTATTAGATTTCTGATATTTTTATCAGGTTTTAATTAAATATATAACGATTAGCGCTTTGTCTAAAAATACATTAGTATATATGCGAATCAATATCAAAAGAGCATGTGTTGGGGGTACTTGACGAATGCATTCGCTAAAATATATAAGAACCATTAAAAAATTTGGCAAATGCGATATGATGCGAAATCGGTATTGTTCACAGCCGCTAACTGCGCTAGCTGATATCTATTGTAAAAAAAAGTCAAGAGTAAATCTTAGCCCCATTAGGCCCATCAGTTTGAACGAATGTAATATATTGGTCTCAAAGGCCAAAACTATCAAATTATTTTGAAATCAATTGTTAAGATTGGTGGAGTTTATTTTAGAATTTCGATACTTTAAAATTCATTTTCTTATATACAATGATAACGGAAACATAAACGATCAGGTGTCTACATGCCTGGTAGTTTTTGCCGAGATTTTAGTAAGTCATAAGTCTATTGAGCATTTAACGTTTCTATTCACTGAATGAACTTAGTGCCATCTATCACTGAAATGCAAATGGTACATAATTTCTGCATAACTTTTCTAGATGTTTTGAGGAACAGTTTGCATTCTCAAGAATACTGATTTTGTTTGATTTATTTTCGTTATATTGGAAAAATTAAGTACATAAGAGAATCGCGATAATTGAATTTTAATATTATTTAATTATGTGTTGAATACAATTATGTTTATTATTCCGGGGATTGTGTAAGACTATCGCTTTTCTTGAAAATCATTTACAGAAATAACTCTGTTATTTTACGAAGTAGTACGTTATTACGTAAGAGTGTAGAAGAAGGAATGCGGCATTTTCAATGTCCGCAATTTAACCGGATGAAAAATATTTCAATTCTACTATCTTAAAACAAGTGAGAACGTCTACAGTCGACCTAACCCGACTGTAGTATACCATGTACCATTTGACAAAATAAAATTTAAAACAAACATATGTAAAATTGTAATCGCCTAAATTTACTTATAATTAAAATAATAATACATGAAACCCAGCGAATACTAAAATTCAGCCAATGCAAAAGAGATCACATCAAATGACATTCATATCATTTCATTGGAAAAGCAGCAGTCCAGCTCTTTCGTTGAAATACGCATGCATACACACACATACAAGCAAACCTGTATGTGTGTATGCATGCGTACGAATACGCTAGAAGACTAGTGCTTGTTGTTGTTGTTGTTGCGCCCGCCTCTTGCGCTTGCTTTGCGTATGACAAACTTCTTTCGCTTATACCAAAGCTAGATTTTATCCGATTTGAACCATATTTTGGATTTCGGTGAATATCATAAATATCTACATACTGCACTTTAAATTAACTTTCTAGCTCAAAGGATTCCAGAGTAGCTTGCGGTTTGTGGGCAAGGGGAAAGGCGGGGGAGGAATAAAACATAAACTTGATCTGCGTAGTTGCATATTACACCTACATCCAAAGTTTGGTTACTCTAGCTCTTACCGTCTCTGAGATCTAGGTGTTCATACGGACAGACGGACAGACAGACAGACGGACAGACGGACAGACGGACATGGCTAAATCGATTTTATTTTCGATTCTGATCATTTTGGTTGTAACAACATATGGTCTGAGACGTCTCCTTCACCCTATTACATACATTCGAACGAACTTAATATACTTTTGTACCTATAGGTACATGGTATAATGATTTCATTTTTGGTAATTTTAATTACATTTACATTACTTCTAGCAAAACATGAAATATCTAAATAGACTAATCATTTTTGGACTGTAATTAATAATTTCTAGATCTTTCCGCTACTTTATACACAATGGTTATAAACATTGAGAACGTAGCACAACAAAATACTTAATAAATTTTCGTTAGAAAACAGAAGGCGCGAAATTGATGGGAAAAAGTCGCGCAAATTATCATAATAACCGAAATCCGAAAGATGGTTCAAATCGGATAAAAACTAGCTTTGTTATAAGAGAATGACGTTTGACATACGCAAAGCAAGCGCAAGTGGCGGGGACAACAACAACAACAAGCATTAGTCTTCTAGCGTAATCGTACGCATGCATACACACATACAGGTTTGCTTGTATGTGTGCGAACAACAGAGCTTGACTGCTGCGTTTCGCTGGGATTCGCTGGGTTTTATGTATTATTATTTTAATTGGAAGTAAATTAGGGCGACGACAATTTCGCATATATTTGTTTTGTCAAATGGTACATGGTATATCACAGTCGGGCTAGATCGACTGTAGCCGTTCTCACTTGTTTTCTTTGGGATTGGGTAATAACTTTATATCAAATATATCAAGATTATGCTAAAAATATAAAATTCATCTTAAAAAAATTTTTTTGCTAAAAAAAAGATTTTAAAAAGATTTTGTTCCAAAAAATCCTTTTTTCCACGTACTTCAAATTTGATAACCTATAACTCAGAATCGTTTAATTATCTTGACAATACCGTTTAAATCATTCGATTATCTTGTTTGGTTAAAAACTTATGATTTTTATAATGAAAAAACTCCAAAGGAGCTACTGTGTGTCGATTGCATGGTCAAATGATTACACATTTTACCGCAAAATGGCCCACCAGACGTTGGACTCACGTTTTTTTCTGCAACATGCTGGATATTATGGCATTCGCTGCCTTTTGCAGCGAGGCTTAAGAGAAATGTTGTAAGACGCAACTTTTTACTCACATCAACCAACAAATTGGTTCTTGCAAATATCAAAAACCGCGTGAATAATGCTCGCGTTATTGTGCAATTATCAACTTGTATTAACAAAACCGAAACTCTTTCAATTTTATTATTTAAAACATATTCAGAGAATTTTTAATATATGTCTAATCCATTGAAAGCGGTAAGAAATTAAAAATGTCTAAAATTTCGTGTGCGTTTACCATGTTTACCTCAAATGCATATATTTATATTTACATAGGGGGCTGGCCAGACCCGGGAGTCCGTCGGATGTTTTTAAAATATCAGGATAATGACCTAAAACACAAATTGGTTATTGTGTAGCCCTGGTTAATCTGAAATTACCCCATGACATTACTCCACCATCTCGGTACCGAGGACCTTAGTTTGGTTGAGCATTTATGGGCGATTCCCGATCACGCTATTCCCCAGAGGTATATCCATCAAAAATGAGCTGAAACAAGCTCTCACAGAAGAATGGAATAATATCTCATAAATAAACTCTACAAAAGTTAATTTAATCGGTTAAAACACCTCTAAAAAACATCATTTAACCGAAGGGAAGTCCCACAAGATTCAAATTTTTCTGTTTTAACATAATTTTTTTACATAAAGTTCATTGTACACAATAAGCTGTGAGCTGAAATATGAAATCATTTTTAGTTAAATATAATTAAAACACTGTATGTCGCATTATGAAATAGAAAATCGGTTTGCTTCATGGAAATTCTAGATTCATTGCTTTCTTATTGCTTCTCTGTATACAGATATTCAAAATTTCAGGCATTAACATAGTAAATTACAATTAAACAACTGTTTATCAATCGTGTATGAGCGTCTGAATGGTTGCAATAATATGTCTGTGGGCGTGGCAAAACAAAAAAACTTATCAAAGATTGGCTTACTTGTAACCAATAGAATTGCGGCTTGTGTTAGAAAACCACAAATTGCCTTCTTGCTCTTTATGTACGTACACACATTTTACACATAAACCAAAATTTTGGTTAATCTAGATCTTACCATCTCTGAAATATACATAGGTGAACATTTTGGTTGTAAGAACATGTGGTCTGCGACGTATCCTTTAAACTGTTACAAATATTTGCTACATGTAGATACAGGGTATAAACTTGGATGCATGGATGCTTACAAATGCATATGCTACTAAGTTGGAACTGTTAATTCGACCGCTGCTCCACATCAACTTTTGACGACCAAATTGTATGCTTGGAGTGGAAACTTAGCCTTATTGCATGATTAAATTACGGAAACTATATTGTGAAAAATTCTAGCCTGCTTAGCGCTTGCCATCAATCAGTTATTTAGTCAGAATAAACTACTTTGTATATATACATATATGTATGTATATGTATTGTACTATAGAACAATGAAAACAAATGAATTGAATATGGTATGCAATATTTATTAGTTCAAGTGCTTAGACGCTGTTGGCGTTATTAACCACCCAGGAACGGAGAACAGCAACATCAGCGTAGACACCGGGATAGTTAGCAGCGGCACAGCCATAACCCCAGGACACGACACCAACGAGCACGCCACCAGACACCAATGGGCCACCAGAATCGCCCTGGCAGGAGTCCTTGCCGCTGGCATAAGCGCAGATCATGGTGGACTTGATTTGGCTACCGTAACCGTAAGTTGATGAGGCGCACTGCGATTGGCTGACGATGTTCACGTTGACGTACTGCAGCTGGGTGGGAATGGAGCTGGAGCCGGAGGACTGAGTACCCCAGCCAGAGACGGAGGCAGAAGCACCATTGGCAGGGTTGGACGAAGCCAGACCGATGGACTTAATGGTGGAGCCGAAGGACAGGGCAGAGCTCAGACGGACGACAGCGATATCGTTGACCATGGTGTTGGCATTGTAACCCTCGTGGTTCCTGAAGGAAGCCACATTGATTAAAACGCCACCAGAGTTCCAGTAGGTGGACCCGGCGCGAACCTTAAGTACGGAAGCGGACACAGATTGCAGGCAGTGAGCAGCGGTTACGATGATCCTGTTGTTGTAGACGGAACCACCGCAGGAGTGGCTGCCACTACGCTGGAGGGAGATTTGCCAGGGGAAGCTGTTGATGGTGGTGGCAGTACCTCCGACGATGCGTCCATCCAACTTTGGGAGGAGACCCTCAGGGATAGCAGCTCCAAAGGCGCAGGCAACAACCGACAACAAGATCACGAACTTGAACATATTGCTATGTAATACTGTTATGGTTTTCTGGAGGTGCTTTTATACTGAAACTCAGGTGTTCATTATCTATTAGATTTCTGATATTTTTATCAGGTTTTAATTAAATATATAACGATTAGCGCTTTGTCTAAAAATACATTAGTATATATGCGAATCAATATCAGAAGAGCATGTGTTGGGGGTACTTGACGAATGCATCCGCTAAAATATATAAGGACCATTAAAAAATTTTGCAAATGCGATATGATGCGAAATCGCTATTGTTCACAGCCGCTAACTGCGCTAGCTGATATCTATTATAAATAAACGTCAACAGTAAATCTTAGCCCCATTAGGGATATATATTGATTTAATAGTCGGGTCGTCCCTTTGCCCATCAGTTTGAACGAATGTAATATATTGGTCTCAAAGGCCAAAACTATCAAATTATTTTGAAATCAATTGTTAAGATTGGTGGAGTTTATTTTAGAATTTCGATACTTTAAAATCCATTTTCTTATATACAATGATAACGGAAACATAAGCGATCAGGTGTCTATATGCTTGGTAGTTTTTGCCGAGATTTTAGTAAGTCATAAGTCTATTGAGCATTTAACGTTTCTATTCACTGAATGAACTTAGTGCCATCTATCACTGAAATGCAAATGGTACATAATTTCTGCATAACTTTTCTAGATGTTTTGAGGAATACTGATTTTGTTTGATTTATTTTCGTTATATTGGAAAAATTAAGTATATAAGAGAACCGTGATAATTTAATTTTAATTTTATTTAATTATGTGTTGAATACAATTATGTTTATTATTCCGGGGATTGTGTAAGACTCGCGCTTTCCTTAAAAATCATTTACAGAAAGAACTCTGTTATTTTGCGAAGTAGTAAGCTATTACCACTAACCATAGAATATGCTCGTGCCTATACATGTTCGCAATTTTGCGAGGCTTTCGATAGGACTGTGGTGGTCTTCTTGATAATCTGTTGGCGAGATCGCACTGGTTTTGCTGTTCAAATCGTCCAATTTATTTTTTCTTAAAAGTTTTGATTATTTTTTCTTTCAATTTTTAATTATTTTTATTTGCATTTGCCATTGCGCACAAATTATTATGCTAACTGAAATCGTAATTATTATTTTTTTCAGTAATTAATATGCAAATTAATTATTATAATAATTCGCAATTAGCCAACACTTAACGGTTGTTGTATTCGCTTGGCGTTGTGATAATTCAATTTTCAGTGAACTCACTTTTTTGGATGTTTGACACATCTATGTATTCTCTGGTTAGTGCTATTACGTAAGAGTGTAGAAGAAAGAATGCGACATTTTCAATGTCTGCAATTTAACCGGACGAAAAATATTTCAATTCTACTATCTTAAAAAACATTATTGGGTTATTTGCGAATATTGTCTGTTGAGAATAGGCTATAGCAATGATTATACCCTTTATATATAGGTACCAAGGTATATTAAGACGACGGAGATGTCGCAGACCATGTGTTGTTACAACTAAAATGTTGGGAATTGAAAATAAAATCAATTTTGCCTTGTGAATACCTAGATTTTATAGATGGTACGGTAACCAAACTTTGGATTTGGGTGTAATATGTATTTACGCAGATCGAGTTCATATATACCCCCCGCCCTGCCCTTCTCCTTACGCTAAGACTCCAAAAACTGTGTCATGCACAGTAATTTAAAGTGCATATGTATAATACGAATCGATATCCTAAAAATAGCTGAACTCAGATAAAAACTAGCTTTGTTATTAACAAAAGGAGTTTGACATACGCAAAGCAAGCGCAAGTGGCGAGCGCAACAACAACAATTAATAGCAATTGATTTCTGCATATTCGTATGTGTGTGTGTGTGTGCATGTGTAGTCGAACAACAGAGCTGAACTCGTGCTGGTCTTTTGATGTCATCTCCTTTGAATTGACTGTGTGTATACTATGTATGTACTAACGTATTCGTTTTAATTTGAAGTAAATTAGCACCACGAGAATTTTACATGTTTTTTTTTATTTTTATATCGTCGGGTGGTACAGGGTATATCACAGTCTGGCTAGATCGACTCTTGCCGTTCTTGTTATACCATGTACCTATAGGTACAAAGGTATAATAAGTTCGTTCGAATGTATGTAACAGGGTGAAGGAGACGTCGCAGACCATATGTTGTTACAACCAAAATAATCAGAATCGAAAATAAAATCGATTTGGCTATGTCCGTCTGTCTGTCTGTCCGTCTGTCCGTCCGTCCGTCTGTCGGTATGAACACCTAGATCTCAGAGATGGTAAGACCTAGAGTAACCAAACTTTGGATATAGATGTAATATGCAACTACGCAGATCAAGTTTATGTTTTTTTCCTCCCCCGCCCTTCCCCTTGCCCACAAACCGCAAGCTACTCTGGAATCCATTGAGCTAGAAAGTAAATTTAAAGTGCAGTATGTACATAGATATTCCTGATATTCACCGAAATCCAAAATATGATTCAAATCGGATAAAATCTAGCTTTGGTATAAGCGAAAGAACTTTGACATACGCAAAGCAAGCGCAAGAGGCGGGCGCAACAATAACAACAACAACAAGAACAAGCATTAGTCTTCTAGCGTATTCGTACGCATGCATACACACATACAGGTTTGCTTGTTTGTGTGCGTGTGCTTGCGTATTCCAACAACAGAGCTGAACTGCTGCTTTTCCAACGAAATGATATGAATGTCATTTGATGTGATCTCTTTTACATTGGCTGAATTTTAGTATTCGCTGTGTTTCATGTATTATTATTTTAATTATAAGTAAATTTAGGCGATTACAATTTTACATATGTTTGTTTTAAATTTTATTTTGTCAAATGGTACATGGTATATTACAGTCGGGCTAGCTTGACTGTAGCCGTTCCCACTTGTTTTTATTAAAGAGGTTGCTAAATGTTGTCGGCTGCATTTATCACCCAGGAGCGAAGGATGGCGACATCAGAGTACACTCCTGGGTAGTCTGAGGCTGCACAACCATAACTCCAAGAGACTACACCAACGAGCACACCGCCGGAGACCAGTGGACCTCCTGAATCCCCCTGGCAGGCATCCATGCCGCTGGCAGCAGCGCAGATCATCGTGCTCTTAATTTCGTTACCATAGGCATAGCTAGCGGATGCGCATGCGGATTGACTGATGATAGCCACGTTAGCGTACTGTAGCTGAGAAGGAATCGTGCTGGATCCATACGATTCGGTTCCCCAGCCAGAAACCGACGCCGCTGCTCCATTAGCGGGAGCATTGTTGGCCAGAGCAATTGCTTTAATGGTGGAGCTGAAGGACAGAGCAGAGCTCAGACGGATGACAGCAATATCGTTGACCATGGTGCTGGCGTCGTAACCTTCATGGTTGCGGAATGCCGCAACCTGCAGCAGGATACCTCCAGAATTCCAGTAAGTCGATCCAGCGCGAATCTTTAAGTTGGAGACCGACACGGATTGCAGGCAGCGAGCAGCCGTCACAATAATATTAGCGGAGTAAATAGAGCCACCGCAGGAGTGACTGCCGCTACGCTGCAAAGATATTTGCCAGGGAAAGTTGCTGATGGTGGTGGCCGTGCCTCCAATGATGCGGCCAACCGACTGCGCCTGCAGCCCCTCAGGAATGGAGGCACCGAAGGTACGGGCAACAATCGCCAAAAAGATCACGTACTTCAACATGCCGCTAAGCGAATTGTTGAAAAAATAAGTTCGTGAGTCTTATATACTAGTTGACTTTGCCATATCACTTCTACCTCCGTAATCAATGCTTTTCGAATTGATAGTAAATCAAAGTACAGTCAGAAAGTGTTCTTGCGGTTAGTGTTGTATTAAGCTAATCAGACAATTTTTTGTTGTTGTGCTTCAGTAACATACACAAACACTCAACTCAGTCAAACGTGCTAACATTATTCTGAAAAACATTGTAAAATGCCATATTGCAAATAACTTCCAAGTTTTTCATTCGATCTAAACCAAATGTTCATAAATCAAGGCTTTCCGAATTAATTTTAATGTTTGATTTGAGGTGATTTATTTCACGATCAAAATATGTAATTATGGAAACAATCAAATTGAATTTAAGAAGCAATATTTATTCACTCAAGTTCTTAGATGCTGTTGGCGTTATTAATAACCCAGGTGCGGAGGACAGCAACATCGGCGTAGACACCGGGATAGTTAGAGAGGGCACATCCAACACCCCAGGACACAACACCAACGAGCACGCCACCAGACACCAATGGACCACCAGAATCACCCTGGCAGGAGTCCTTGCCGCTGGCAGTAGCGCAGATCATGGTGGACTTGATTTGGCTACCGTAACTGTAAGTTGACGAGGCGCACTGTTGCTGACTAACAATTTTAGTGTTGATGTACTGCAGCTGACTGGGGATGTTGCTAGAGCCAGAAGACTGAGTACCCCAGCCGGAGACAGAAGCAGCAGCACCGTTAGCGGGAGCCCAACTGGCCAGACCGATGGCCTTGATGTTGGAGCTGAAGGACAGGGAAGAGCTCAGACGGATGACAGCGATATCGTTGACCATGGTGTTGGCATTGTAACCCTCGTGGTTCCTGAACGAAGCCACTTTGCTGACAACGCCACCAGAGCTCCAGTAGCTGGAGCCGGCGCGCACCTGGAGCACTGAAGCGGACACGGATTGCAGGCAGTGAGCAGCGGTCACAATGATGTTGCCAGAGTAGATGGAACCACCGCAGGAGTGGCCGCCATTACGCTGGAGGGAGATTTGCCAGGGGAAACTGCCAATGGTGGTGGCAGTACCTCCGACGATGCGTCCATCCAACTGGGGGAGGAGACCCTCAGGGATAGCAGCTCCAAAGGCGCAGGCAACAACCGACAACAAAATCACGAACTTGAACATATTGCTATGTAATACTGTTATGATTTTCTGGAGGTGCTTTTATACTAAAACTCGGGTGTTCATTATCTATTTCATTATTGATAAAGCCATATGTTTTATATCAATAGTTTTTAATCCGATCACTCATAGTTAGAAATTCGTCAAAATACGGCAGTTATGTTGAGGGTACTTGAAAATCACATCCGCAAAAATATATAACAGCCATTTAAATATGTGTCGAATGTGATATGATACCGAATGGCAAATATTTTTAGACCTGTTCACTTTTCCGCAAAAGTTGAAATGGTGTATTAGATTTGTTGAAAATGGAAAGAGCGTACAACACAAAATCTCGTCTACCATTATATGTACTAACTAAATCATAATAGTTTATGGCTTGCACGACGCTTGGTACAATTACCTACATGCACGTAATAATATAAGAGATAAATGTAACAGATTATGTGAGTATGTTTGTAGTTCGCAATTCTCCGCTAGCATCCATAATAGCAACAGTGTGACCACGCGTGGTTTAATTTAATATAGCCGTTCGAATGGGAGACTATATGGAACATCCCTCAAAGGCTCTCATTGCAGCATATGCAAATGGCATTGCTATCTTATACAACTCTCCCAGCCTACACGGTTATCTGGATAGCTTGGCTGCGTGGTACAGAAGGTGGTCAATTCCACAAAAACAGTAAACCCGTGTTTTACTCTGAATAAAATTTCTTCCACTACGCCAGAAATTCATTCCGATGGCGTGACCCTGAAACAACCTACCCAAGCAAAAAGCGCTTATCAACAGAGTGCAGATTAAGATCCCGATGCAATGTGGATCCTCTTACGTACCACGGACTGCCTTTATTTACCGTAAAACATGATTCTGCAGTACCAGGATGCGCTTATAATTCGACTTGGCTGCAATTCCCCAAATTTGTATATCCATATTGGGACAGCCATATTGTACATATACAGCTCTCTTAACTCCAAGAGACATATTGTTTCTTTTATTAAGCAGCCAGCGAAATTTCTGCAGCCTTCGGCCACAGTTCTTGGTGACAGCCTTTAAATGCGGGTCAAAAGTGAGTCTCTTGTCCAGGACGACACCGAGATATTTGCTTGTGTTGGTTGTTCCAGGGTCACGCCTTCAAAAGTATGTGCTGGAGTAGTGGGAGCAACTCTTTTCAGAGTGAAACACGGATTTACTGTTTTTGTGGGATTGACCTTCTGCACCACGCCGCCAAGCTATCCTGATAACCTTGTATTCCGTTTGTAGCTTCTACTCGGCTGGGAGAGATACAACTCTCTCTAAGATGGCAATGTCATCTGCATATCTTGCAATTAGAGCCTTTGAGGGATGTTCCATATAGTCTCCCATTTGAACGGCTATATTAAATTAAACCACGCGTGGTCGCACTGTTGCTATTATGGATGCTAGCGGAGAATTGCGAACTACAAACATACTCACATAATCCGATATATTTATCTCTTATATTATTACGTGTATGTAGGTAATTGTACCAAACGTCATGTAAGCCATAAACTATTATTATTGAGTTAGTACATATAATGGTAGACGAGATTTTGTGTTGTACGCTCTTTCCATTTTCAACAAATCTAATACACCATTTCAACTTTTGCGAAAAAGTGAACAGGTCTAAAAATATTTGCCATTTGGTATCATATCACATTCGACACATATTTAAATGGCTGTTATATATTTTTGCGGATGTGATTTTCAAGTACCCTCAACATAACTGCCGTATTTTGACGAATTTCTAACTATGAGTGATCGGATTAAAAACTATTGATATAAAACGTATGGCTTTATCAATAATGAAATAGATAATGAACACCCGAATTTTAGTATAAAAGCACCTCCAGAAAACCATAACAGTATTACATAGCAATATGTTCAAGTTTGTGATCTTGTTGTCGGTTGTTGCCTGCGCCTTTGGAGCTGCTATCCCTGAGGGTCTCCTCCCCCAGTTGGATGGACGCATCGTCGGAGGTACTGCCACCACCATTGGCAGTTTCCCCTGGCAAATCTCCCTCCAGCGTAATGGCGGCCACTCCTGCGGTGGTTCCATCTACTCTGGCAACATCATTGTGACCGCTGCTCACTGCCTGCAATCCGTGTCCGCTTCAGTGCTCCAGGTGCGCGCCGGCTCCAGCTACTGGAGCTCTGGTGGCGTTGTCAGCAAAGTGGCTTCGTTCAGGAACCACGAGGGTTACAATGCCAACACCATGGTCAACGATATCGCTGTCATCCGTCTGAGCTCTTCCCTGTCCTTCAGCTCCAACATCAAGGCCATCGGTCTGGCCAGTTGGGCTCCCGCTAACGGTGCTGCTGCTTCTGTCTCCGGCTGGGGTACTCAGTCTTCTGGCTCTAGCAACATCCCCAGTCAGCTGCAGTACATCAACACTAAAATTGTTAGTCAGCAACAGTGCGCCTCGTCAACTTACAGTTACGGTAGCCAAATCAAGTCCACCATGATCTGCGCTACTGCCAGCGGCAAGGACTCCTGCCAGGGTGATTCTGGTGGTCCATTGGTGTCTGGTGGCGTGCTCGTTGGTGTTGTGTCCTGGGGTGTTGGATGTGCCCTCTCTAACTATCCCGGTGTCTACGCCGATGTTGCTGTCCTCCGCACCTGGGTGATTAATAACGCCAACAGCATCTAAGAACTTGAATAAATAAATATTGCTTCTTAAATTCAATTTGATTGTTTCCATAATAACATATTTTGATTCTTGGTCGTGGTCTATGAACATTTGGTTGATATCGGTTTAAAAATTTGTAAAACTTGGAACACTTATTCAACTAACAATTTGAAAAAGAGTTGATGATTAATCAAGTATATACCGAAAATATGCAACAAAAATATTTTTAAAATATCCCAAAAAGTATATTTTATATATATTGATATTCTAATTTCTTTACTTCTTATACCATGTACCTATAGGTACAAAGGTATATTAAGTTAGTTCGAATGTATGTAGCAGGTTGAAGGAGACGTCGCAGACCATATGTTGTTACAACTAAAATGTTCAGAATCCAAAATAAAATCGATTTAGCCATGTACGTCTGTCTGTCTGTCCGTCCGTCCGTCTGTCCGTCTGTCTGTATGAACACCTAGATCTCAGAGATGCTAAGAGCTAGAGTAACCAAACTTTGGATTTAGGTGTAATATGCGTAGTTGCATATCAAGTTTATGTTTTTTCCCTCCCCCGCCCTTCTCCTTGTCCACAAACCGCAAGATACTCTGGAATTCTTTGAGCTAGAAAGTTAATTTAAAGTGCAATATGTAGATATTTATCATATTAACCGAAATCCAAAATATGGTTCAAATCGGATAAAATCTAGTTTTGGTATAAGCGAAAGAGGTTTGACATACGCAAAGCAAGCGCAAGAAGCGGGCGCAACAACAACAACAACAGGAAGAACAAGCATTAGTCTTCTAGCGTATTCGTACGCATGCATACACACATACAGGTTTGATTGTATGTGTGTGTATGCATGTGCATTTCAACGTCAGAGCTGGACTGCTGCTTTTCCAATGATATGATATGAATGTCATTTGATGTGATCTCTTTCACATTGGATGAATTTTAATATTCGCTGGGTTTCATGTATTATTATTTTAATTAGAAGTAAATTAAGGCGATTACACTTTTACATATGTTTGTATTAAATTTTATTTTGTCAAACGGTGCATGGTATATTACAGTCGGGCTAGCTCGACTGTAAATGTTCTCACTTGTTTTCTTTATATTATTTTATTTACATTTGTTTTTAATTTTACCTGGTGTCATGTGTGTTCAACGTCAACGTCCTCAAAAAAAAAATGTTTTTTTTAAATTACGTTTTACGTTTTTTGTAAGTTCATCTGCTAAGAGGAAAAAACGGCCATCTTTGAAGAAAAAAGCAGGTGTTCAACCAAAATGGCCGCTTATGCTCGCCAACGGTAGAGAATCAACAGCCAAGCACTAACAAAAGGGCGGCTTTGCATCAACAAAGTGATCGCTCACTCTCACCACTATTTGTATCATCAGCCCCTCAGGGAAGGTCGAACAACATGCTTGCCTTGCTGGACGTGGATGATGCTAGTGATACTGAGGAAATGGCAACAGATGAAAATGATGTCGCAGCGAACGGTCCAGCTGTTATCAATAATGGCAAATACAACAGCAAACAACTTAGGAGTCCTCTAAAACCACCTCAAATGGTAATCCACACTAAAAACCTTAATGATCTATTTGAACTTCTAGATGAAGTTATTAATAGGGACACAGTTATTGTCAAAGTTAACCAAGGTGAAACGATCAGGATTTTTCCTAAATACAGCTATACATATCGGGCTATTGTGGACCATATGGGCAACACTGGCTTGGAATTTCTCACTTATCAAATGAAAACAGACATAATCGAAAATCAAGGGTTAATAATGAAAAACTTAACATTTTCTTCATTAATGCCTTGCCCAAAAATTAATGAAATTCACAACATAAACAGTCTTTGCCGCCAAAAAGTGATAATTGAAAGGATGCGCAAATCTTCAGGTATAGCACAATGCCTACGATGCCAAGAATATGGACACACTGCAAAATATTGTCGACGTCACCCTAACTGTGCCAGATGTGGAGAAAACCATCACACATCACAATGCATGCGCTCCCAATAAGCCTTGCCTACATGCTATCACTGCTCAGATAGCCACATGGCGAGTTATAAAGGCTGCACATGGTTCAAAGAATTTCTTCGACGTTCTTTCCGGGGCCGAACAATACCAACAGGACGAGTCGGGCGAGTGCTAGGCATAATTCCCAGCTTAGTCCAAGGCTACAACGGACTAGCACAAGGTCAAAGAGACAGCCAATGCAACACACGCCAGTCGCAACCTTATGGCAGAAGCAACGTTCTTACTTATGCTGCCATTGCTAGAGGTAGTGCTCAAAATATTCAATCGCAACAATTGTTGCATCATCAACATGACATGAACAAGCCAACATTTCAGAGCAGCAGCAGAAAAATATCACCTACAACAACAACAACAGCAATTCCTCCTGTGGGTACAACAACAAAAACAGGAGCATGAACAGCAACGAAAGCAAGACAGCGCCCACCTGGAAAGGTTAGAAAAAACAGTGCTAGCGATGGCCAGTACGATCCGTCAGTGGTCTGGAAGTAGATAGATAGATAGTAGCTCCCAGACCCAGTTCAACGTTCCTGTATCACAATGAGTCCACTTAAGATTCTGAATTGGAACGTCAATGGCATTGCTGGAAAAGCCAAAGATGTTGAGCTCAGCAATCACATACATCATGACATAGTTCTGTTGTCCGAAATTAGGCTCAACCGAGGACAAACCGCCAACATATTTGAATATGCATTCTATCCCGCCTACAAGCCATCGAGCAACAATCACACTGGTGGCGGCGCGGCTGTTCCGCTACTTTCTTCTAAGAGTCACTGAGACACTAAAAGCCCAAATATCAACTATTAAAATTGCTACTGAGCTGGGAGATATGGAGGTTAGTGCTCTTTATTGCCCCCCAAGAAATCTAATTGAAGAAAGAGAGTTTATTGATATTCTTCGTGCCTGCGGTCATCGATACCTGTTTGGCGGAGATTGGAATGCCAGACACTGGATGTGGGGTGACATATATAACTCCCCCAGAGGGCGTGAACTATCACAAGCCATCGCTGCTTGCGATGCCAAAGTTTTTCCTACTGGCTCACCCACTAGGTACCCATATGTAGCCGGGCACATTCCCACCTGCATTGATTTTGCTTTATATCATGGGATACCTGATCAATTGATAAATATTAAGCAGAGCTGGGATCTTGACTCTGATCACCTGGCCCTTGTTATCACCGTTGGCACTAACGGTTCTAGTGGCCTCTATAGAACAGGTTAAGGTGACGCAATTCCACTTAAACCAGTAAAAACTAAGGAGATATCGGACGTTATCAATTCGCGCAGTACCAAAAAAGCACCTGGCATAGATAGGATTTGCCATCGCACATTAAAGGCTTTGCCAACGAGGGCTACCGTGTCTATAGCCCAAATTTTTAATGCCATATTTAGAGTTCAAGCGTTTTTGAAGCAATGGAAGATGGCTACAATTGAGATGATTCACAAACCAGGAAAGCCTGAAGCTGATACTGAATCCTACCGGCTCCCAATGTTATCGAAAGTGTGGGAGCCACTTATTGCCAATAGATTCCATGCTGTTATGAGGGAGAGGCACATCTTGCCGAAACACCAGTTCGGATTTCGATCTGGACATGGTACAGTTGAGCAAGTTCACAGGCAGACAAACATATTCTGCAGGCGTTTGATGATCTGGAGTACTGCAACGCCGTCGTTATTGATATGCAACAGATCTTTGATAGAGTCTGGAATGACGGCCTTCTATGCAAAATTAAAATGGTACTACCTGCGCCTTTCTTTGGAATTCTGAAGTCGTATCTAGATAGCCGTCTATTCAAAGTCAGAGTTAGAGACTCTTTTTTGGCTACATGTCAAATGAGAGCTGGGGTCCCGCAGGGAAGTGTTCTTGGTCCTCTGCTCTACTCCTTATACACATTCGATATACCCGTTCCAATGGGTGACTATCTGGAACATCCCTCAAAGGCTCTAATTGCAAGATATGCAGATGACATTGCCATCTTATACAACTCTCCCAGCCGAGTAGAAGCTGCAAACGGAATACATGGTTATCTGGATAGCTTGGCTGCGTGGTGTAGAAGGTGGAATTTGAAGGTCAATCCCACAAAAACAGTAAATCCGTGTTTCATTCTGAGAAGAGTTGCTCGCACTACTCCAGCAATTAATTTTGAAGGCGTGACCCTGGAACTGTGGCCAAAGGCTGCAGAAATTGCGCTGGCTGCTTAATAAAAGATGCAATATGTCTCTTGGAGGTAAGAGAGCAGTATATGTACATTTCATAATCCCAATATGGATATATGGAATGCAGATTTGGGGAATTGCTGCCAAGTCTAATTATAAGCGTATCCAGGTACTGCAGTATCGTGTTTTACGGTAAATAACGGACTGCCGTGGTACGTTAGAGGATCCACATTGCATCGTGATCTAAATCTGCACACTGTCGAGGAACAGATAGGCACACACACGAGCCGCTACAGCGACATGCTGTTAAGACACCGAAGCAGTCTTGCAAGAAGACTCCTACCTGCAAGACCACTGAGGCGTTTGAAGCGTCTAAGCTTTTTAAAAACGTTAACTCGAACGTGAACGTGAATGAAAACAGATAAGTCCTTATGGCATACACGCTGAAGTTTGGTTGTTATGATATATATTTCTAAATGTGTTGGTATGGTGCTTTATGTTGGTACTGGTTCAATTACTGATGTATATAAATGTATATAAACAAAACAAAAGAAAAAAAATCAATATGTATAAAATATACTTTTTGGGATATTTTAAAAATATTTTTGTTGCATATTTTCGGTATATACTTGATAAATCATCAACCCTTTTTCAAATTGTTAGTTGAATAAGTGTTCCAAGTTTTCCAAGTTTTTCATCAAAATCAAAATATGTTATTATGGAAACAATCAAATTGAATTTAAGAAGCAATATTTATTCATTCAAGTTCTTAGATGCTGTTGGCGTTATTAATCACCCAGGTGCGGAGGACAGCAACATCGGCGTAAACACCGGGGTAGTTGGAGGAGGCGCAGCCAATACCCCAAGACACAACACCAACCAACGAGCCACCAGAGACCAATGGGCCACCGGAATCACCCTGGCAGGCATCCTTGCCGCTGGCAGCAGCGCAGATCATGGTGGACTTGATTTGGCTACCATATCTATAGGCAGCAGATCCACAAACCGATTGGCTGACGATGTTCACATTAACGTACTGCAGTTGGGCAGGGATGGAGCTAGAGCCAGAAGACTGAGTACCCCAGCCGGAGACAGAAGCAGCAGCTCCGTTGGCGGGAGCCCAACTGGCCAGACCGATGGCCTTGATGTTGGAGCTGAAGGACAGGGAAGAGCTCAGACGGATGACAGCGATATCGTTGACCATGGTGTTGGCATTGTAACCCTCGTGGTTCCTGAACGAAGCCACTTTGCTGACAACGCCACCAGAGCTCCAGTAGCTGGAGCCGGCGCGCACCTGGAGCACTGAAGTGGACACAGATTGCAGGCAGTGAGCAGCGGTCACGATGATCCTGTTGGAGTAGATGGAACCACCGCAGGAGTGGCCGCCATTACGCTGGAGGGAGATTTGCCAGGGGAAACTGCCAATGGTGGTGGCAGTACCTCCGACGATGCGTCCATCCAACTGGGGGAGGAGACCCTCAGGGATAGCAGCTCCAAAGGCGCAGGCAACAACCGACAACAAGATCACAAACTTCAACATATTACTAGGTATACAGTGGTTTTGATTTTATGATAGCGCTTTTATAGGAATCAGCGGTTTCTGTTATCTAAGGAACTTGAGAATTATCTCAAGTTTGCGATTCATTATAGTTATGGACGAAAACGACGAAAAAATCCCCGAAGATATTTTGAGTGGTCAATGTCTAATACAGAATTGAATTTTGAATTGATTGACAGACGCACTTATCTAGTTCTTATTTGTTTTTACCGTAGTACAGATTTTTCGGTATATAAAGGGTGAGCATGGGATTAGTTAGACTACAACGAGAAAACATGTTGAAATTGTTGGTTCTTCTTTCGGCGGCCGCTTGTGCCTTGGCTGGCACCGTGCCCGAGGGTCTGCTGCCCCAGTTGGATGGTCGCATTGTTGGTGGCTACGAGACGGACATTGATGATCATCCCTACCAGGTGTCCCTGCAGCGCGCGGGATCTCACTTCTGCGGAGGTTCGATCTACTCGCACGATATTGTGATCACTGCTGCTCACTGTCTGCAGTCTATCACCGTTGACGCACTTAAGGTGCGTGTGGGTACCACCTACTGGCGTTCAGGCGGCAGCGTGCACTCTGTGCGTGCCTTCAGGAACCACGAGGGTTACAACTCGAGGACCATGATCAACGATATTGCTATCATCCGCATTGAGTCTTCGTTGAGCTTCCGCTCGACCATCAGGGCTATCGACATCGCTGACTCCAATCCTCGTAACGGCGCTGAGGCTGTTGTCTCTGGCTGGGGCACCACCTCGTCTGGCAGTAGCAGCATTCCCGACCATCTGCTGGCTGTCAACTTGAAAATTGTCGATCGTGATGAGTGCGCCTCTAGGGCATACAGCTACGGCAGCAAGATCAAGGACACCATGATCTGCGCCTACGCCGCACATAAGGATGCCTGCCAGGGTGATTCCGGTGGCCCATTGGTCTCCGGCAACCGTCTTGTGGGTGTTGTGTCCTGGGGCCATGGCTGCGCTGACACTAGATACCCAGGTGTCTATGCCGACGTTGCTCACTTCCACTCGTGGATCGAGGATACCGCACGTGATATCTAAGCACCAACCCTTGAAACTAATTCAATAAATAGCATTGTAAACAACTTCAATGTCTTTCATTTGTCATTCGTCAAATGTGTGTAATCCCCTCGAAAGCGCTTGCGTCTACCACTGATAACAATCGGGTGGGTTCCCTATAAAAACACTCAATTTACAATGTAACCCATTCATTTTCCAGCTAAGTTCACAATGTTCAAGTTCGTGATTTTGTTGTCTGTGGTGGCTTGCGCCTTTGGAGCTGCTATCCCTGAGGGTCTCCTCCCCCAGTTGGATGGACGCATCGTCGGAGGTACTGCCACCACCATTGGCAGTTTCCCCTGGCAAATCTCCCTCCAGCGTAGTGGCAGCCACTCCTGCGGTGGTTCCATCTACTCCAACAGGATCATCGTGACCGCTGCTCACTGCTTGCAATCCGTGTCCACTTCAGTGCTCCAGGTGCGCGCCGGCTCCACTTACTGGAGCTCTGGTGGCGTTGTCAGCAAAGTGGCTTCGTTCAGGAACCACGAGGGTTACAATGCCAACACCATGGTCAACGATATCGCTGTCATCCGTCTGAGCTCTTCCCTGTCCTTCAGTTCCAACATCAAGGCCATCAGTTTGGCCAGTTGGGCTCCCGCTAACGGAGCTGCTGCTTCTGTCTCCGGCTGGGGTACTCTGTCCTCCGGCTCCAGCTCCATCCCCGCCCAACTGCAGTACGTTAATGTGAACATCGTCAGCCAATCGGTTTGTGCATCTTCTGCCTATAGATATGGTAGCCAAATCAAGTCCACCATGATCTGCGCTGCTGCCAGCGGCAAGGATGCCTGCCAGGGTGATTCCGGTGGCCCATTGGTCTCTGGTGGCGCGTTGGTTGGTGTTGTGTCTTGGGGTATTGGCTGCGCTTACGCCAACTATCCCGGTGTCTACGCCGACGTTGCTGTCCTCCGCAACTGGGTCATCAATGCGGCTAATACGATCAATTGAATTGAATTTAATATAATATCCAAATAAAAGGATTTTCATGCATAAATTTTGTGTTTACTGTTCAGGGTCACAAGTCGAGACAGTGACGCCTAAGTTTTATCTTATCTGGGGGAAGCATCAGGCAAGTTTTAAAGGGCTGATTGATAGATAGCTACGTTATTTGTTATGAGGACTCGCTAAGCGTTTTGCCGAAAACTCTTCAGATGTAGTGATATGATATGATATGATTAAGTGATGCCCACCATTACGTGGTGAGCTAATCTAATCAATTTCGAGTGCGACACACGCCTAAAGTAAAAAATATTTGTTTTTAAATGACTATTCAGTTTCACTAAAGCTCAAATAAATTATTGATAGAGAACATGTGCCAGCTCCTGACTTAGACAGCCCAAGATTAATTGAATATAACTCAAGTACTTTCATTGATTGCGTCGAATAAAATTCAACACTTATAGATAGTATTTACATTCATAAAGTTCAGTTCAAATGATTCAACTCTAAACTTTACTGCACGTTCCTCTAATAAAAAAGATGGAAAATAAATTAGGAGAGATCATATAGACTCAGATTAATTGACTTTAAATTCATTCAATCGTTCAAAATTTAAATTTCAAATTTAATCTCAAACGATTCTTTATTTTATTTATTTTATGGAATTGATGATTTTTAGTTCATTCATTTAATGAATTAAGTATACATATATTTTTATATTCTGGGAATTTACACTGATCTGCAGATTAGCATGTGATTGTTGTTTTCCATTTACGTGGAAGAATCCAATTGATAATTAATATTTTTAATTAAAATTTTGCAATATATAAGATAATGATTCAATGTGCGTAGTTAAATAAGATCGATGCCTTGCGAAAATTTTTAAGATAACCAGAACTCATATAAAAATGATAACTCCCTTGGTCTATTTTTCTGTTGCAGTATTGTCAAACCCATCATAAATATATTACGAATAATATTACGAAGCAGTCTCAATGGGTGTTGGCGAAGAACCCAGTTATTACTCAAAGGTTTTACTGAATGAGCTATAATAGATAGCGGCATTTTAACAATAGACCATAAAATACTTAGGGGCCCTGATTTAGCAAAATGCAATACAAATTTTCGATTTGAAATGGTGTCTTTGACAGATAACAGGTTGTGTTGCAAAGATAACCTTAGCCAGAAATAAGTTGAAAGTATTGGGTTGGGCTCTGCAAATAAATTATAGTACAAGTCTAAAATTAAGAATGTGTACTATATATGTTAATAACTTGGGTTCCAATAAATTTTACTTGGCGTTTGATACCGTCAACATTTTTATTGTCCTCGTACTCAACTTCAGACTTAACCTGAGATGTGCGTGTGAGACGAAGTACTCACGACATGCTTCTACGTGAGCATGTTTTAGCCTGGATTATATTGATCCTGCTTGATGAATATGCAGAAATTTTGATTTGATGGTTATCTTCATGATTAGGCATAAAATAGGCTTAGAAATCATACGATATAACATGCCCATTACATTTAAGTAACTATTGAGACTATATAGAAGCTACCATCTCTAGATCAAATGGTCAAGTAAAAGTCAGATTCCATTTATATGGAAATCCCTATAAATATAGCCACTTTAACATTATAATTTCAGTGTTTGACATAATGTGCAGAGTGGTAGCACTTTTGGTTTGCCTGGCTGTTGGTGCCTATGCTGGTACCCTTGGCGTAGCACCCAATCCATTGGAGCGTGAGGGACGCATTGTTGGTGGCGAGGATACTACAATTGGGGCACACCCATTCCAAGTGTCCCTGCAGAAAAAAAGCGGCTCCCATTTCTGCGGAGGTAGTATAATTGGCCCCAGATTCGTTGTAACTGCTGCACACTGTCTGCAGGGCGTGAAGGCTTCCGCAGTTTGGGTGCGCTTAGGCTCAACAACCTACAATGAGGGTGGAGTGCGTGTTGCCGTCGAGAGCCTGCTCTACCACGAGAAGTATGATAGCCAAACCGTGCAGTACGACGTTGGTTTGGTCAAGCTTGCCGAGAGTGTAGACGAGACGGACGATATACGTTACATCGCGCTGGCCAAGGAAACGCCACCGACTGGAACGCCTGCTGTTGTCACTGGTTGGGGCACCAAGTGCTACTTCTGGTGCATGTCCTTGCCGAAGATATTGCAAGCAGTCGTCGTTTACATTGTACAGGGGAACGATTGCAAATCGGACGAATATAAATACGGTGACATTATTTTGGATACAATGGTATGTGCCTATGAAAAGAACAAGGACGCCTGCCAGGGCGATTCCGGTGGTCCACTGGTAGCCAACGATCTGCTGGTTGGCATAGTTTCCTGGGGATACGGATGTGCTCAAGATAAGGCGCCAGGTGTCTACGCTGAGGTTCCTTCCCTTAGGGATTGGATTGTTGAGCATTCTGAAACTTTGTAAAAGTCATTTAAAATAAACTAACAAGATGGAGATTATAGTTCATGAACTGTCTCTCACATTATTTGGGAACTAATTAACAGCGTAAAGCATGTTAAACTTCAAAAAGCTCGAGAATAGTAAGATTAGTAGTGATTACGTGAGTGAGTTGATCGGTTTACATTCTGGTAGTTGTCCGCGGAAGCTCTGTTGTCACAGCTTTTTCTGCTGTTATAGACGAATAAAAGCTTCTGACAAGCACAGTTGCCAAATTTGGTATTTTTGTTCATTGTAGGTACATATGTTTTCTGGTATATTTATGCCTGCCTGCCTTTTTGTTTGAAATATAACTGTATTGATGTCATATGATTATCGATATTATATATATATACAGCAATAAAGTTCAATATATCAAAGGCGATACAGTTGTTTAAAGATTTTGAGTAAGAGACTACGTATAATTTAAATGAACTGTATTAACCGCCTTTGCAGACCAATATTTTAGCAAAGTCTGCCAGTTTAAATATGAATGCGCTAAACAATTAAATTTCAAATTAAAGCTCACATTCGGTGTCGCTTTATAAGTTAACACTTGTTTTAATCAGAAATAAACAAACAATTGTAACTAATAATTTTAATTCAAACCAAAATATATTTCGAATGAATTGTGTGTCACACAAAGAAGAGTTGGATCAGGTGTGAGACCAGGTCTATACTCCCGTGTGATTCAGAGTATTAGATCAATTCTTTATCTCGGCTGATATTGGCAATATGCAGTGTGTTTCTTACAAAACCCGCATACGCGTTTTCTCCGCAATCGAGAGCCTTATCTATCATTTATTGAGACATTTATTGCGCTGATAGCGCCTGACGGCGAAACTGAGAGCTCGAATGTATACAAAAATACGAGTCCAGTTAGTCAATGATCAAACATTGAAATGGACAACAAATTGCTGGGTATTGTGATCGTGCTGCTGCTGAGGCTGCTAACTTGCAGCTCCAGCTCCATCGCCAGCGCCAGCCACCTGGATGTGGAATCTCGCATAGTTGGAGGCGTGGATGTGTCCACCTACTATCTGCCATACCAGGTCTCCCTACGCAGACGCGCCAGCAGCAGCAGCGCCTATGCCCACACCTGTGGCGGCAGCTTGCTCAACGAACGCACCATCGTGACAGCCGCACACTGCGTCTACAATCGCTTGGCGGAGAATTTCCTGATCGTTGCCGGCACCGAGGTGCGGTCTGGCATGGACGGCGGTGTGGTGGCACGTGTGGAAAAGTTATTGCCCCACGAGCTGTATAATGCATCGATAACCGATAATGATATTGCCTTGGTCTTCGTCTCGCCGCCCTTCCCCGTGGGTACACGCCAAAAGATAGCCCCCATCGAACTGGCCAAGGAGATGCCGGCCGTGGGCACCGTTGCCACGGTCTCTGGCTGGGGCACAACCACAGAGGGCGGATTCTCCTCCATGCAGCTGCAGCAGGTGCAAGTGCCGCTGGTGGACAACGCTGAATGTCAGGCGGCCTACGATTGGCGACCCATCACCGCTGGCATGCTGTGTGCCGCTGTTCCCGGCGGTGGCAAAGACGCCTGCCAGGGCGACTCTGGTGGACCGCTGGTGGTCGACCATCAGTTGCTGGGCATTGTCTCCTGGGGCGAGGGCTGTGCCCGGCCCGACTATCCTGGTGTGTATGCAGCCGTTCCTCACTTCCAGAGCTGGATTGCCGAGCAGCTGGCGGCGAATCCATAAAGAGCCACCTAATGGCGGCCCTATCGCTGTGTTGTATGAGCAAGCAAATGTATCCGTATCCAGTAAAATTTATGACCCAGAGCGTGTTCTAATCGGCGATGACCGCTTGATAAGTTTCATTTACAACCCATTGATTTGGGGCCATTTGGGATATTTCAGTCTTTTAGCCGTTGTTAAACATGACGCACGCGCCGCTCTTCATCTGCCTGACCACCGCTATACTGTTGGCTTCGGCCTGGGCACATCCTGCTTCCCAGCAACAGGACCGCAGCTCGCCCAACGGACGCATTGTGGGCGGCCACGAGACCAATGTGGCTGTCTATCCGCATCAGATATCGCTGCGGCGCAAAAGCCTCATCTATCCGCAGAATCAGTTCACTCACAGCTGCGGAGGTTCCATAATTTGCGAAGGAAAAGTTGTTGTAACGGCGGCGCACTGTATCATTGGCACCGTGGCGAGCCAGTTCAAGGTTGTGGCCGGTACCAGCCGCCGCAATGGTGGCGACGGTGTCATTGTCTCCGTATCCGAGATCATCATGCACGAGAAGTACAATCCAGACACCTACGACCACGACATTGCGCTGCTCGTGTTGAGCTCTCCGCTGCCCGTGAACAACTTCACCATTAAGGCCATTAAGCTGGCCAGCGAGGATGTCGAGGCGGGATCGATTAGCACAGTCACCGGCTGGGGCACGACCAGCTCCGGGGGCAAGGCTTCGGATCAACTGCTAGCAGTCGATGTGCCCATTGTGAGTAACAAGGAATGCAACGAGGATTATGGTGCGGGTCGCATCACTGATTCCATGCTGTGTGCTGGAGTGCGGGGCGTTGGCGGCAAGGATGCTTGCCAGGGTGACTCTGGAGGTCCTCTGATCGTGAACAATGAGCTGCATGGCGTCGTTTCCTGGGGCTATGGCTGCGCCCATCCCGAATATCCCGGCGTGTATGCGCGGGTGTCCTATCTGCTCGATTGGATCAAGTCCAAGGTTAATTGCGTTTAAATCATGAACATTGTAGCACAAAATTCCCTGTTGCCACATGTCGCTTCCAAATAAATGGCTGATTGGCGCCCAATCGTTGCGTTCAGATTTACTACACGCTGCTTATCGGCTGCCTTGATTATGGGTAATTCTAATTCGATACGGATTGCGATTGTGTAAGACGTTATTTGGACCCAATTTAGATTATAGGCTCTGGTAAACCCAAGCTAACTAAAATTCTCGAAATTCTACAAGTCAGTTATTTGGCGAAACGCTCTTTTTGGCTCTTTTCTTGTGGTGCCTAAAAGTATGCTATGCTTTTTTAAACGTTGTCCTTGCATTGGTAATCGTAGACGTAGTTATGATTAATTGGACTTGAACAATTTCACGTATCTTTAACATCAACTAAATTAATTCTTTCATTGCACAATTCATTTGTGTCTATATCTATCATTTAACATTTTTCTATTCTGCTGTAAGCGCAAATTTACAAACGTAATTTTAAATTTATTTAGTAGAAACATTTCATGTGAATTCTATAGTTAGTTGTCCTCTTTTCTGTCTCTTCTTACCGTACTTCATCAACGCAATTTGTTATTGAGTTCCCCAGTTGCACAAGAATTGAGATAGTCCATGGTCTAGTACAACTTTTAGATAATATGAACATAAAATTCCATAACCCTCAAGTTTCTTTGATTTTGTCCAATACTGTTTCGGAGTAACATAATTTAGTGAGCGAACTTCTTTCAATATCGTCCATTCAGTATTGCAGCTCGTTATCTCGCGGACCCTGTACATGGGGCTATCTGAAGTAGCCGCAATTAAGATAATCCCCCGAATTACCGCTGGAAAACTGCAAAATACCAAAAATACATAATTTGTAATCAGTTCGATTGGAGGTGGTCGCTTGTTCAGATGCGAATCACTATACGCGACATGGACATACTTCGAATCAGCCTTATCGTGTTGCTTTCAACACTCTTAGCTTGTGCTTGGCTTACTGAAGCACAGCCGGAAGCACGCATTTTGAATGGAACCCAGGTGGACATAGCCCGTCACCCATATTGTGTTTCACTGCGATATCGCCGCACCAACGACTCGGCTTACCTCCACGAGTGCGCTGGCGTCATCTACTCTGAGCGCGCCGTGCTGACTGCGGCACAATGTTTGACTGGCATAACGGAGGACACGAAGTTGATGGTGGTTGGCGGCGCCAATAGGCGAAATGGCACCGATGGATTAGTCTACCCCGCCTCAAACTGGTCGTACCATCCCGAATTCGATTACTATACGGCTGACTACGACATAGGCATTGTCATCTTGGACACCGCTTTTGATTTCACATATTACGGCCTTCGTCAGATTGGAGTACGTGAAGAACGTCCAGCGACTGGGAGAAACGCCTTGGTGGTCGGTTGGGGCTATCGTGAGGAATGGGGTCCTTCCAGTCCCTATCTGGAACAGACACAGGTACCCATCGTCGGCTCAGCTGAATGCAATAGCATCTACGGCGATGTGACTGAACGCATGATCTGCGCTGGAAATGTTGTCCAAGGCGGCAATGATGCATGCCAAGGAGACACTGGCGGGCCATTAATAATAGACGAGCAACTCGTGGGTCTTGTGTCCTGGGGTCGTGGTTGTGGCCGCCCTGGCTATCCAACTGTTTATACATATGTTGCCAGCTTCGAGGCGTGGATCAACGAAACACTGCAGGCCGCTGGCGTGCTATAAAAGTGCGCCAAGTGAACCAGCTTTATCATCATCAAGTAGTTGTGAGCGATAATTGTGCGATAATTAAATGTTTTTACCGAACTTCTACCGACTGTATAATAAAACCATTACTTTATTGTTGGCTGTACAATTGAGCTCTCTATTATCTCACACACGAAGAAAGCAAGTGCAAAACTAATCTACGCAAATGGAAGAACGCTTCTGTTCACTGTCAAAAGCTGATTGCTGCACCCGACAGAGGGTTGAAGTCTTGGCTTTCGATTAGATGGAAGCTTTCTTATATTCCTGTGGGATAACAGGGTATTTATTATTCGAGTGGATGGATGCTTTCTGTGTGTTCGCGAGAGGTAAGGTGCAAAAGTTCATATTTCAAACGTTCAGATTGGAAAAGTTGTTGTTAATCTCATAAAGCGAAGATTCAATAAATAAAACAAAGTAATAATAAATAATTACTTTAACAGTTTGATTTCTTTGAATCGGGGTATCTCCCAGTCGCACTTACTCCACTCTAATAGATAACAGTGATTATAAATTGCGCCATCAACACATGTTACTAGATTATTATCATTAAAAGCGAAAATTTATGGTTTTGTAGGCATTTATTGCAAATACAATGCTTTCAGTGAAAAATTAAGATCTTAATAGAATTCCTTACAGAAATTCAATCTTTCCCAATTCAGCACCCTTCTTGGCAGTCTCATTGATCCAATCGACCAAGTTAGGAACGGAGGCGTAAACGCCTGGCTTCGTTGGACGAGCACATCCTGTGCCCCACGACACAATGCCCAGCAGCTTATTATTGTAGATCAGTGGGCCACCAGAGTCACCTTGACAGGCATCCTTGCCACCGCCAGTGACGCCTCCACACAGCATACGACTTGTAAGCATTAGTCTATAGGCTTCCTTGCATGCAGTGTTCTCGACAATGTTCACTTCCACCTTTTGAAGTTCGGCTGCCAAGTAGCCACCTTCGGTAGTTGTTCCCCAACCAGTTACAATGACAGGCGTGCCGTGCTCAGGACGCTCCTCTGCCAGTTCAATAGGCTGAGCCGATTCATTAAGCTCAATCTCTCCATCTAGGAACAGAATGGCTACATCGTAGTCATTATTGAGGCTCCTGTAATTTTCGTGAATAATGAAATTCCGGACAGGCAACTCTTGTCCTTTTGGAAAGAACACATTAGTCGTGCCAACGTATATCGTCAGATTACTAGCGTCTTTAAGCGTATTTAAGCAATGAGCTGCGCTCACGATGGTGGTTGGGTTGAGGATAGAGCCGCCACATCTGTGATTTCCTCGGTAGCGCATGGAAACCTGATGAGGATATTCTGTAATATTTGTCGTCTCGCCACCAACAATTCGTCCATCTGGCATGGGAACACCGCTGTTGAAGACGGTGTGCGCCAGCGATGAGCCGATGATGCAAAGCCCGATTAAGATACGAAACATTTTTGCAAACTAATGTGAAAATCCCGAGCTGGGGCTTTATATAGAGTGTAATGCTTGTACAATTAGCTGATTAAAAGCGATAATATAAGAGCAGTAAATCTATTTAATCGGCTTTAAGGTTAGTATTTGCGTTATCTTATCCTTATCGACAGCTGACCATTCTGGGGAAATCGCCCAAAAAGCTCCAGCTGCAAAGCTCACTGCTATGGTAGTTAGCGAATGCAGTAGTCGATTATATTCGATTGCTGCAATGTGATCAATATAACGGCTTGGAAAATTTAAAAATACAGAATACGTAAATAGTTTACTTTAACTGCAAGAAGCTGAAGTGTTTGGTTATTTGTTTGCCCTGTGTTATTTATTGTCAAACCAAATGGTTTTCCTAATTTAACAAAATTTTTGTCTTGCATCTTTTATTGATCGCACAATTTTTGTGACATTCGTATTCATTTACTTATCTGACGCCGACATTTTTTATAGAAACACGGATTGACAAAATCTCCGCAGGAAATGTTTTCGCAATGTATGCTGGCGTGCGAATTTAGGTAAACCAATGTTAGGAGCAATTAAAATGTACTATATTTGAAACAAACAAAATTACTTTCTTTAAAATACATTTGGCTATGTATATTTCACAATTAGTAAGAATATTTCTAGAGAAATTAGGGATTCTTGTTAGAATTTTAGATGTAATATAAAGTTATTAGTCACTTTAGGGCTTATCGTCACTGTGGAAATTATGACTGTTTAATTGTGCTACGTTATTTGTAGTGCATTCGTTAGAATTTTTACTGTAATTATTAACCTCATTCATGACTAAATCAAGACACTTTCTAATAATTGAATAGAGAACTCTTGTATATTGCATGTATTGCTAAAATTATTTGAATTTTGAGCGGTGTACCCTAAAATTTGTTGTTTAGCTCATACATCATTTAATGATAATTCAACCTCTTCAACAAATTGTCAATCAAAGAACAAGTGTACTATGATTCATCATTTCTATGAGTGCAGGTTTCCGAGTCAAACGTTATCTTTATGTTTGCATGCGGGAAATCTGTTTAGAATTAGCTACCATATACAATTACGATATAATAGCACATTATTTATTTATATCGATTGCTAATTGGAAACATAAAAAATCTTGGCTATTATGCCTTATCATGGTTCTAAGTAGGCACGCACCCGGTAGACGGGAGATTACAAATCTCTGCAGTGGTAAGTGGTCGCCGTCGGCGATTTTAATCAATTGGGAAGTCTAAGACTGAGAATTAGATTACGTAAAACACGACCATCTTCGGTAAATATCAAAGTTCATTGCAAAGGAATAATATTAGTCATCTTACTGATAATCCATTCGGGTTAAATTATGTGACTTTATTTTCACTTTTTGTTTGCTGTATCGTAAAAGACTTATCGAAGAGCTTATGGTTCTATGGTTCAATTATGGGTAAGAATTTCTCTTTAAAAGACTACCGACAAAACCTTGTTTATAGAATTGGCCACATAAACTTTATAATATCATACGATTCCTTTATTGATATCCGATACCATTCGTGGATTTGGTGCGATTTCGGGTTTGCGGGGTGCGATAAGCCCTGAGCTATATAAACCCTATGCCATACGCCATTCAGCCATTTTGTGTTTACTTGCTCAGCGAAATGTCGCGTCTTGGATTAATCGTTTTGGGGCTGCTGTCCTTAGTGGCTTTCATCAATGGTGCCTCTATTAGCACCCACATTGTGGGTGGCACTGAGGCGGACATAGGCAACTATCCGTATCAGGTGTCGGTGCGCCTGGAGACATATATGCTACTACACATTTGTGGCGGCAGCATTTACGCCCCTCGCGTGGTCCTTACGGCTGCCCACTGCATCAAAGGACGATTTGCCTCCTACATTCGCATCGTGGCTGGACAGAATTCCATTGCGAATCTAGAGGAGCAAGGTGTAAAGGTCACCAAATTGATCTATCACACTGGCTACAACAAGAAGACGCATGTCGATGATATTGGCATGATTATAACCACTGTGCCACTCACTTACTCCAACCTCGTGCAGCCCATTGCTCTGGCTGTTGACTCCCCTAAGCCTGGCACATTTGCCGTCGTTAGCGGTTGGGGTAAGCGCACCGAGGAGGACGAAGCACTTCCTGCTCTACTACGTGCGGTTCAAGTAGAAATAATGGACATTAATACCTGTGGAGCACAGTATTCGACCAAGGATTACACTATCACGGATGAAATGTTGTGCGCCGGCGCTAATGAGGGAGGCAAGGATGCGTGCCAAGGCGACTCTGGCGGCCCATTGTCAGTGGATGGAATTCTAGTTGGTATTGTGTCCTGGGGAGTAGGCTGCGCCCGTGAAGGCTTCCCGGGAGTTTACACCAGCGTATTGCATCACACAGCTTGGATTGAAGAACAGGCTGCGCCATACCTATAAGCGATCCATTGCAAAGAGTTAATTAATAGCTGCGATCGAAGAAAGCAACCGAACAAACTATTTTTAAAAATATTTAATCTGTCTTTATCCATCATAAATAAATTTAATTGCGCATTACAATTATTTGATTTAATCTAATTTAATTTCAAATTTTTGCAGGAAGTTCAGTTATCGAGAATTCAAATTACAATTTAAGTTATACAGCTTTACTTTAATCGAACCGAAATCTGAATATTCTTCTATATTTGTATATTTTTCTGGGGTTCATAAATATCTTCAAAGCAAACAGAGTTATCAATTTTTGACGAATAAAAAATGTAATTTATTTTGTATAAAATAATCGATTTGGTCGATAATTGAATTTAATAAAGGTTGGTATTTTTTTTTGGTCTTAGGTATTTTTGGGCTTGTCACATATTAGACGTATTTATAGTTGTGTAACCCGGTCACATTGTGTTCGAGAAAACTCGTGAAGTTGTAAAAAAAGAAGCACAAGGAGCACTATTCAATTATTGCTCGCAGCGTAAACAACTAAAGAAAATATGTCATTGTTTGGAGCGTTAATGGGTGATTTCGACGACGATCTTGGATTCATGAAGTAAGTAATGAGAAGCAATGCTGCGTGCTGGTTGGGTGTGGAAAAGTTGCGTGCGAACTATTAAAAGAGTACTTAAAAGTTGTCTGCAAGTACTAAAGTTCACTGAAAAGTATTTGTAGTGTGGTTGCAAGTCTAAAATGCATTAAATCTGTGCGGGGTGCTCCGCAGGGCAATACAAGGCAATTGTTAATTTGCATGTGTGTGCAAAGGGCAGGTGAATGTGTGCATGAATGTGTGTTTGTAAATTTTACACAATACACACAAATCCGATTTTCCTTAGCTGTTTATGTGCGCGTGTATGTGTGTGTGTGTGTGAGTGCGCAGCATGTCAACGTGAAAACAGAAGTGCACGTAATTAATCGATTATTTCGATTGCGAGTCCTCTTGCAATACCATACTGTATTATTGCTTTTAGTTTGCAGTGCTTTTTGACTTATCCAATATTAAATCATTTTGCCCTAAATGCATATATGCAGTGCGCACTTAAACTATGAGTAATTAGTTGTGCGTCTTGTAACAGTGTTGCCACTTGATTACAATTGATAATCAGCTGCTTTTGCCTTGTAAACATAGCTTTGTTCTACAATTCATTCGATCGGATCGAATGCTTTATATTGTAGTCAACAGTGCCATGCCGTTTACAGTAATGTTCGTTTTCTGCTTTCGACATTTCAAATATTCAGCTTAGTTTGTTAACATTTTCGGCATACATTTGTTATGACACGAAAACGAAATTTTCTCCGCAAGAAATCGAAAAACAAGAGTAAAGAAATGGATCACAAGTTAGACGCAACTAACAGTGCGCTTGATAAATTGACTAAATGCAAACTCTTTGTTCTTGTTGCAGCAATCACATGAACCATCACATGAACGCCATGAATATGCAAATGCGTTCAATGAATCGATTGATGAACTCTTTTATGCCCGATCCGTTCAACATGCTGGCTCCATCTCCATTCGATCCGGGATTCCAGCAGGGCGCCCTAATGGAACGCAGTCAACAGGCTATGGCTCCTATGGGTGGAGGTCTCTTTGGTTTTCCACCAATGCCCAGTTTCAATCGCTTGCTTAATGCTGGTTCGTATAGCTTGAGATTCAGTTTCAGAACTGCATTCTAATTGTTTATTGCGTGCTCTAGATATTGGCGCCAATAACGGCGCTCTGTTTTGCCAAAGCAACGTCATGACCGTGTCGACGGGTCCCGACGGTCGTCCCCAGATCTACCAAGCAAGCAGCAGCACCAAAACGGGACCAGGCGGAGTGCGCGAGACACGCAAGACCGTGCAGGATTCGCGCACAGGCGTCAAGAAAATGGCTATCGGACATCATATCGGGGAGCGCTCGCATATTATCGAGAAGGAGCAGGATCTGCGCTCTGGCCAACTGGAGGAGCGTCAAGAGTTCATCAATCTGGATGAGGAGGAGGCCGAGCAGTTCGACCGCGAGTTCACATCGCGCGCCAATCGCGGAGTGATGCCACATGGCAGCTCTCGCAGCGGCATGCGCGCTATTCAAGCTCCAGCTGCTAGCAGCTCGACTGTTACTATTGAGCCGCTGGATGATGATGACGATGACGATTGCGTTATCCAGGAGCCAACGGTGTCAGGTCGCCAATTGCCCGCTCTGCCATCGGCGCCATCAGCTTCACACAACAGGTGAGTCGAGGGGTCCAGAAATCCTCGCGTTTGTTTTTGCAGATATAGGCGTCGGTAATTAGTGAGCTGCTTAGCTTCTGTTTGACATTTGACTCCCTGTTAACTAATCTGTTTCCTCTTCAAAGATCTGTCGTTCTGGATGCGTCTGTTGTGGCTCTGGGACATTGTTGTACAGATGCTGTGGGGCATCGAATGCCTTGACCCAATTTGTGTGCGGCTGCCACTGCAGACGTATCCAGTTGCGACAGTTAGGCTGTTCCCTTTTTTGTGCCCTTTTTGTAACAAAGCCCTCTCTCTAAATTAAACGTTTGTATTTACTTGCAGATATAATTACTAAAACAAGCAAAAAGTACATACAGTATATATTTTACTATCGAATATGAATAAGTATATCTGAATATATTTATATCAGATATATATGAGCATAAAGAATATATATCAGAGTCCAAACTAATACAAAACAATTGCAAATATAAATATAAATTTCTGCTTTTACCACACGTTAATAACTAAAAAAGATACTCAAAAAAGAGAACAATTTGAGGTAGGCGGCAAGCAATTTGTAATTACTACATATAACTACCTAATTTTAAACTTTTCCTTTTTGATCAACAATGTGTACAAATTAATTACGTTGAGTATTTTAAGTTTTGACTCACTCACATATTCATAAGCATTCGTTACGTAGACTGGTGTTCTGCGTAAAGTCCCCAACTCGCGTTACGCTCACTGCTACGTAATAAGGAACAGCCATTGCTACTGCTATTACTACCAATAGTAACATACATAACATTATTGAATGAGCCCGAAGACACACGCAAAATGTTTTGTTGTAATCTCTTTTAAATTTTCTTCGAATCGATTCCATACGACGACAACAACGACAACGCAACAACAGCGACACAGCCGCAACAACAACAACAACTTCGCCAGCGTCCTCGTCCACAGTCTACGACGTTACAAATAACAACTATTTGGGCGGAAATGGAAGTGCATCGTCCTCGTCGCGTCGGGCCTACTTGCGCAATGCGCAGCACTTGGCCACGCCCCGCCGCCCGCTGCGTACGCCCTCTTCATCGCCTTTGGCCACCGTTTCCAGCGCTAGTCACAGCATTGCCGGCTCGCCAAGGTTTGTTCGCATAAGCAAAACAAGACAACATCAACAGCAGCAACAACAAAATGATCCAAAGAACCCCACGAATAGGCCCCAGAGACTAGCCTAGTTTCCGCATACTACACTATTTGCCAATCAATCCAACCTAAAACCCGCTCAAATCCAGCGATTTCAACAATTCCTATACAGAATTGCTGCCTCTGTCTATCCGATCTTACCTAATACGTTATGCTATCTATCGCCACGTCATTTGGCTGTAACCACAATTTGAGCTTTCTCTTCAAAAAAAGAAAGAAAAATCAAAAAATTAAGAGAAAATAATCGCCGTAGTATTATGATAAACAATACCGTTTTTGAAATTTATATCTTAATTAACAATTCTCGCTCTATTTCTTTCTCCTCTCTATATAACAATGTATTTCAATTAAAATGCAGAGATTGGCGTTTGTATAATTCGCGTTTCTATCGCAAGTAGAGACAGATTACACCGATATCATGATTAATAATCAATACACATAAAATAAACCTCTATATATATATTTATATATATACAATATATACATACTACTACCACAACGTAATTGAACAACGATCAGTGCTGTTAGACGCGACACGTCAACGCTATCACATCCACTACTAACCTGTAATGGCGTTTTGCGACGATACCACCACCCACAACTATCTCCGCCTGCCTAGATTATCAACCCTGCGACGCTACACATCATCGTTACGTCACCGCAATGCAACGCAACGCAACGCACACATCTTTGCTGCAGCGTCACACGTCGTTACGTGCCTCATGTTACGTGTAAGGCCGCCAGCAAAACCCAGCTATGTACATAACTTCTACTACTCTACTACCATTACTACTACACACATGCTCTATATAATATAGTACCTTTTTAAAGACCCTAAAAAGTGCTCAACCAAATAAGGCGACGATTACGTGATCAGCATGTTGTGTCACACTTGCCTTATTTGCGTATAACGTAAGCCTAGCTGAGTCTGATATCCCTGTGAACCGAGTGTGCCAAGAAGAATTCTTTCAGTTCCGGTTGAAAGAGCGCAACATGTGTGGAAGATCAGTTGTCACTTATTTTTGGTTGCCTTTTGACAAATTCCATTACGTTTTTCGTTCGTTTAACTTACGCATACAATCATCGTTACGTTACGCTACGCTACGTCACAATACAACGCAACGCAACGCTACGCATAATTGGTCAACGTGGTACACACACACACATTCTCTACGGCTACGACTAACGTATAACGCAAAACGTGACATCGCCGAAACCGAATCGAATAAGACGCTTATCAAAATTTGAACGTTGTTGTTGTTGTTGCTGCTGCCGCTGCGATTTTGTTGTCTTTCGAGGGACTGCAACAACACATTTACTGCGTACCTCTCACATCAATCAGCTTCTGCCTCTCTCAAAGTCATTTGACTTCACCATCACAACAAACAACCTCTCATTTGAATAACAAAACACTCTTTGCTCGCCCGCTCGCTCTCTCTCATCATTTTACAATTTACAATTTGCGTTCGAATTGGCCTGTGTACGAATGTTTATATATGTGTATATTCTATAAAACTTTTACGTTGTCATATTTTTTATTGCATATTCTTCATTATCAGTGGCATATAACCTGTTATTAATGTGACCGTCTTTTTGCTCTCTTCCCGCCAACTGCATCTCTTCGTTTGCGTCTACGTCTGCATCTGCAGCATACATCCACATCCCTATGCTGCAAATCACGCAGCCGCACGTCGCCAGCAGCGTCTGAAGAACCATCATCACCAAGGCAATGGCGGAACAGAAGATGCTAGTGAGCCGCGCGTCAAGTCGGTCAAGCGGAACAAACCTCAATAATAAGCTATGAGAAGCAACTAAAATAACAAATGCATACCTATGCCACACACACATACATACACAGTTAATTTAGCCTCCAATTGCAAAGCGCCAGCAACAATAAGTCCACCCACATATGAAATGCCACACACTTATTATTACGTTCTAATTCTACAGATTCGCCAGTCTTCTTCTGCATGCCGCCCAGTACGATTTTTGGTTTGGCCAACCCAAAAATCGTAGGCGTTATCAAGTATATATATACCGAAATATTCATATTTCGAAATAGCACTTTTGAAATTGGAATATTTTGCATCAAATTTACATAGTTTTTGCAACAAACAGCCTCGTTATCCTGCGAACAACATAAATTGTTTATTTCCTGACGGGCAACTGTTCACATTACACACACACACTTACATATCGCGCTCACAGACACCAATACAATGTTAATGGAAATTTTAAGTTGTATTAAAGATAAAAACAATATTTAAACGACGGCACCAAGATCGATTTGGGCGTTTTGAAATATTCTCAAGATTTTTTAGTTAACTATTACTTAGTAGAATATAAGCGATACATTTTGCAGCATAAGAATCAATTTGATGGAGCTGAAGACGCCACCCCAAAATTGCCTCCCTCCCCCAACCAATCAACTACATTAAAAATCCAATAAATATATATATACAACATAACTATGTAATAATTAAGGTATAAGTAAATGTTTATGTGAATTTAATTAAACGAAAATACGCATATAGTAAATCTGAAACGTATCTCGTCTTTATTTCCTAAACACATTATAATGAACTACTTAGCGATGGCTATATCGCTGCCCCCATTCCGATATTAACGCTAATCAACCATTTCCATTTGAGTTTCCTCTGATTCTCGCCAATTGCGCTGTGCCATTTCCACCAGCTGCTTCCAAAGCAACGTGCGTCGCATATAATTTCCCAGACAGATGAGTATGAATAGCCACGCGAGGCCCAGATAAAAATCAGTTTTCTCATCGGGCTTATTGGTCAACGGTATCAGCCGCGCCATGGGTGCCAAGGTCCTCGGGTTCACGATCTTGATATTTGTATGCCGACTTATGAATTTCGCATAGCTTATGTTGCTCGGATCCTGCCACGGCGGATCGTACTTGATCAGAGGTCGGCCCTGATGGAATATCATCAGAGTGGGCACCGAAACGATTCCGAATTCAGCATTGAACCGCGTGAACTGAAATGCATCGATGTAGGCCACCTTTAGCGTGGGAAATAAGTGCGGCAGAAGATTGACCACAGGAGCCACACGCGCGCATTCCAGGCTAGTGCGCGTACAGAAGTGGACGACCACACAGCTACCGTGCTCGTGTCGCTTGGTTGCATTGCCAATTGGTTTCAGTAGGTTTGCGATTTCTTTGGCCGACTTCATCATTAGCAGCTTGCTCGAGTGCGCCACACCGTTCGCATCCAATTCCGGCTCCTGCTGCAGGCATCTTATCAATAAGGGTGGCTTGCGCTGGTGCGGCAGCTCCGATAGGTGCAGGATATGTTCGTCATTTAGCCCACAGGTATGGCGATCACTCATCAGCGCGTACGTTTCAAAAGTGTAGGGGCACTGGCCACGAAATCCGTGGGCCAGTGAAGAGGATGATCCTGTGTCATTTGAGTGTATTCTGATGCCGAGGTATTGTAGAACACTCAGTAAGCCTGAAAGCTCGGCGTTTGCAAACGTGACGAAGAGTCCTGCCGGAAAACACGTAATTTTCAGCAATTAAACCGCTGTCACATTGTCGTTGTACTTACCAAATATTAACAATATTGTTAAATTCACATTTGCATTCATTTTTTGTTTTGGTTGACTTTAGTGTGACAGCATTCCAGCAGCAATAAAATATCAAAAGTTTCCTTGTCGTTTAGTGTCACAAATAATACTGTATACGAATGCAGCCGGACAAAAGCTGAATGGCGTACGCAATTGAATGGCTCACTGATATGCTACTCTGGCACGTTTCAACAGTCCAATAATAATTAAAGAAAAAACGTTATCAACAAATTACACAGAGCTGACTCATTGTAGTAATTTTTCATGGTAATAAACCGAGCACGCGCAGAGCACTTACTTGCACTAAGTATTCTGCATAATACCTTGCACTAGTGCTCAATGCGGGTATGTGCCACAGTTGGAAATGGCAAGTAAAATTCAAATATTGGAAAGTGTCGCCGTTGTAAAAAGCCAAAGTTTGGCATACATTAGTATGCATATAACCGAGTCGAGGAATTGAATTGCTTTATTGCTGTTGCTCTTCGCTGCTGCTCAAGCCGAACCGCAGTGCATGTACTTTATTTTCTTTGCGTTTTTAAAACCGGCAACATCAATTTATCATGCTGAAGTGGTGTCCATATAAGCGGAAGTTGTAGTACAAGTTGCCTGCTCAGGGCAAACCAGGCGTATGCACAACGACAACAAGAATTGCAACTACAACATATGTACATATGTATATGAACTGAAATGGGGCGACCTTTTGTGGGCGCTTTTTTTTCTTTTCTTTTTTTTTTGGGTGGGGGGTGTTACAACTATTTTCAACATTGTGCACACATTTCATTCATTGAGTGCATGTTGAGCATATTTACAACTAGTTAAAGGCCAACAACAGCAAGAACAAGAAGAATAATAAGAAGAAGAACGAGAACGGGAACAACAACTGCTGTTAAAAGGCACTTTATGCGTTTTTATGAGATTTTATGGAGCATTTTAAAACGTCAGTGGCGCTGCGTATGACTGAAAATGCCTCAATAATTATCTTCATGGACTGCTTTTGAGCTAAGGGGCGCACTCGCTGACTATTCGCACTGGCAATCGAATGAATTCAATTGAACATTTTTTCATTTTCCCTCCAATGCCAACTTATTTACAACTCCGATTCAAGCAGCGATAAAGTGCGGGCGGACCAGAGGGTGTGCAGGACGCAGGACGTGGGCGATGGGCCAAAACGGAAGTATTCCGGTTGTTTGTATTCGTGAGACTTTCAATAGTTCTTGGGGCTGGTCGCCAAGACCACGACCACGACTACGACCAAGTCGAAGTCCAACTCCAACTCCCGCTCCAACTGCAAATGCAAGTCGTCGAACTTTTTGCAGGCCCGAAGCACTCGATATGTGACGACGACAACAACAAAGCTGGCTGCGCTTTTCTTTCAACTGATAAAGATAAGACCAAGGAGTTGAGTGCTCTGCAAGCGGTCTCGAGGCAAACTTTGTCAGCCTTTGCGGTTGCCGCGCGTCGCTTCTCAACTTGGCCGGCATTTTGTGACAATTTATATTCTATGCTTTGGCGTTTGCTTTCAACAAATCGAAAAACTATTAAATTGGGCTCTCAGCCAGCCAGACGCAAAAATACGAAAGGAAGTGTAGCTCAGTCACAGCTAGGCGAAGTTCTCTATACACTACTCGCACAATCAGCATAGAAATGAATGTGTTGCCTATGCGTTGAACACTTGCAATAAGTTCAGAGTGAGGAGCAGCCAATTATAGTGTATGTGTGGAGATGTTTGGTACGCCGCTCACGGCTACCAGAAATTTTGCTGGTTGACAGTCACGCGATTTGGTCATGGTTTGGCACATTTGATATCGCTGCAACTTTTCACCTTTTGCACGCCGTTGACAGGCCTTCGACGGCGTCTTGTTAATTGGATGGGAGTGACCGCGTGTGGCCAAGGCAACGGAAATGGCAACGCCAACAGCAAAGATAAGAGCAACAGCAACGATCAGGCAACGCTGAGATAAAATCTGAAAGTAAACCAAAGAGATGCAGGCTCTGGTGTAAGCTGAATGGGCAGCACCTAAAAGTATGCAACAGCGTTGTGCTATGCAAACATGGCTTCACGCCCCACGCGCCTTATCGCATCATCTGTAAATAAATGCAAGTCAGTGAGAGCAGCAGTAAACAACAGGAAAAAAAAGGGGGGGAACAGAAAATGGAATCTAGTAGCCATATTGGGCATTGAAATGTGCCGGCGTAGCCTGGCGACGCTTTGAACTGCCTCATGACAGCGGATGACACTAAACTAATTAAAAGTTTTCGGCCCAGACCCGGGCTAACCCATATGGCAATGGGTTCAAGTCGCAGCCTTCGAGAAAGATGGCATAAATTACGAATTGAAATCACGTAAATGTTGGCAAATTTAATCAGCATAACATCACTGTGCGGCCACTAAACAAAAATTAAATTTATCAACATAACCAAATAAGGGCAGCCAGCAAAAAAATAACGGAGCAAGTGCGAGGAGCTTTCGACCAGCTCGACTATTAGCTACCCTGTGTTGATAGCATGCAATAAATAATTCAGTGCTCCTTTTAGACTTTGTACTACGTATTAATGCAAAAATATTTACAATTATTTCTGCTAATATTTTATTGCTATGATTGGGGGAATGAAATTCACAATGATTAAATCAGATTGTTTCGATTAAATTAATCTAAATTAAACATATTGATTGCAGTTTTAATTTGAAAAACACAAATCTCACAATTCATTTAGGTTTCTAATGCTTTTCAAAATGTTGTTATATTCGTTATGTTTTTGAGTAAAATTAGTCTTTATATATTTTTAACTGCGAATCGCAAAAATGTTGAGAATTTGAATAAAGTGTTTAATATACCCCTTGTGGTAGTTTTAGATTGCGAGGTATGCAAAAAAAACTGTTAGTGTCAACGGTACAAAAAATTTGCACAGAACTACGTGACTTCAATTTCTCACTCAGCCGCAGTTTGCTCGTAACGTCGACTGGCCACAAAGGTGTATCTATGTATTGTGAGCTTTGTGTGTGTGTGTAAATGGTTTTTTTGTCCGCCTGCCTGCCTGCCTGGATGTCGGTCTGCCTGCCTGCCTGAGCACAACTTTTAATCCTTTGCACTTTTGTCAATGTCAGACGAGATGGTCAATGACAAACACGAAAACGAGGCACAAAAACCAAAACACGAAAAATGCTGAGAGAACGGAAGTCAATGTTTATATGCCCTTACCAGATGTCCATATTGCACCTTGAGCCAGAGCCAAAATATACCTCATGAATATAATATAGAAGACTGGAGCAAAGCAGGGTTTGGCTTTCATTTCTAAACATATTATTGGAATATTTTAAACGCAATGTTGTAAATATGATTTTCGCTTGCATATCATTAAGTTCTATAACTTTAATGTTCTTTGACTTTAATATTGAAGATTTGCAAACAAAAGAAGTATACAGCTGAAAATACCCTTTGGGTACTTTTTGTATGACCATTTGCTGGGCGAATACCCATTCGCAATGGGAAATAGTTTCCACCACAATGACATTTCGGAGTGTGCTACCGTTTGGCAAAAAAAAAAAAGGAGCATCCAATAAAATTAATTGATTTTGAGGTTTTCCATTTGCATTGGGTCGATCGATTTTGATTTTTGCCCCAAACCGTTTACCGCGATTGATAGACAGGTTTGGCCAACAGATTAAAGTGATTTTGCTTATCCCCAACATCGAATAAGTGCTTTATGTGGTATACGCGAAACTGGATAGTTGGAAAATATTGAACTGGAAACACAGCCTTTAAATTTAGTCATTCTGACAGCTTTAAGTTGAATTCATGTTTTATGATTTTTGAAATGTATTTATAGATTGTCATTGCGCTTTGTTCCATGCTATTTTATTTGTTGTGTTTAACATGCCTCGTGAAGTCTCGCCAACTTTTTATGTAGCTTCGCAGCGCATTTAAGCTCAGTGTGACGCGATTATAACTCCATTCAGTGTCAATTTGATGTCAGGTTTTGGCGCGCTGTCTGCCTCTCTGTCTACAAGCATCCTCCCGTGCGACCAGCTATCTCTTTCGCACCCATGCGAAGCCACTGTCTACGCTCTCTACGCCGCTCGAATTATCAATTATGCGTTGGCATTGCGAGTCCCGTGTCCGTGTCCGAGTGCTGTAAACTTGGCAATTTATTTGCACCGGAAACTCAACATAAATCAAACTAATTTCTCCAGGGATTTTTGAACAAGTTTCAATGTGTCGCTCGGCTGCTGTTTCGCCTCTGTCTGTGTGCGCGCGCCTTGTTGTTGTTGCTGTTGTCGTTGTAGTTGTTGCTGCTATTGTTCTGGTTGTTGTTGGGCACGTGTTTGGGGCATAGCAAATTGAATTTGTCGCGCCATGTTGCATAATTTGGAGCCCATTGTGCGCCTAATTGGCCAAAATGTGAGCGAGCAAACGTGGAGTTGTCCATTTATATACACACTCACATTTCTATGCATGCTGCTTTCTGCTTAGACTCAAGACGAGTTCTACTATATACGTATGTATATACATATTGGCGTATATTGCTTGCGTTATTTAGCTCAGTTAAATAGTATTAAATGGCAACGATATAGATTAAGTAACAACGTAGAACACCTCTCAATTTTTTATTGGCAACACTTACTACTGTTGTCCTGATATCAAGTTGGCAATGCGCAACTTTTTCTTCGTCAAAAAAAGTAAAAAGATTCTGTTCTGTATATAAAGTTTTCCTGACTGCTCTATTAAACTACAGCCTGAGCGACATCAGCTAGAAGCTTCATTCATACACACAAATAATTAAAGTAAATAGTATAAGAAACGGTTTTTGATAGTTTGCTTTTTAGTTGTTTTGATATATGGCATATATGAGAAGCGTGTAATGGACTGTCATTTTTTTTGCATTGAACTATGCTCAAAGTTTTAAAGTCACCGTCAAACATTCACAAATATGTATTGTGAGTTCACTTGCAGACTCCAAGGCTTAATAGATCGATTGCAGGAATACATCGATACATCATTCAACTGAAGCATTGCTTGATAGCACAATGAGCTCTAATGTTAACACTATCGATAACAATGTTATTGCTTAGCATAGAAGTTCGCTCGCACTGTAAATGCTATCGATTACAATATTTTGCTAGTTTTATATGCTTAGTAGCCGGAATCAAATGTAAATATATAAATCATAACATTTTTGATGATTGCAAACAAAATTATCAGTTTTTTAGCGAAATAATTGATTCAGACTGCTTGAGCAAAATGGAAGAGCTGGATCCAGAGCCCTGCATTCCACTATTGTCCCTAACGGAGTTCGAGGGCGGCAACCAGTGTCCCGCTTGGAATATACCCAACACCGACTTCATCAAGGAGAAACACTTATCGCTGCTGCCCATGCTGCTAACGAGTTGGCGCGAGGATATCGTCGAAGACTTGGTCCTGAAGCTTGGCAAAAGACAATTGCGTTGCAATCGCCTGCTGCTGATGTGCCACTCAGAGTACGCTGTGAGGCAACTCAAAGATGGACGACGCGAACTGGTGCTGCCGGAGGATCGAATTAGTTGGCGGGGCCTGCAGCTCATCTGTGAGTGGATCAAGAAGTCGAACGATTTGCTGCAGCGTCGCCATATTACAACGCTGCTGTCCACGGCACTGTTTCTGGAGATCGAACACCTGGTGAATCACATTTGGCACTGTCTGGATTTATCCGATCAGTTCCACGAGGACCAGGCCTTTGTGGTGTCCCAAGACTCGCTGAAGCTGCACCTCAATATGCCGCTCCGGGGACTGGACACTGCCATGTTGCGGCGAGTTCGTTGCTTCTTCCTCACCCTCGTCTCCAGCAGCGAGTTCGTTCAGCTGACCATTGAGCACATCTGTGCGCTGCTCAGCTCGGACGAGCTGTCGGTCAACTGCGAGAAGGAGGTGTTCTTTGCCGCCTTGCGCTGGCTGTCGCATGACTGGGCCGCACGCAAGAAGCATTTAATGACCGTCATGCAACTCATTCGCCTGCCGCTCTTGCTGCGCAAGTCGCTTTTGGAGTTGCGCCAGTCAACTGATCATAAAGTGCTCAATCTCGTCATTGCACAGCCCGAATTCCAGAAGCTCATTCGAGCTGCATAGTACGTGCCACTGAGTGTATTCTGTTCGACAACGCTAACACCTCTGATTTCACAGCTCCGACTACATTATCATCTCCAACGACGATAGCACCGCTCTCTACAAGCTGCACTGCAGCTCGCTCAAATTATTGAGACCTGTGCGGCGATTCTTTATCTGCCACGACCTCTGCACTTACCACAGGCTCCCCAGCGACGCTTGCTTCGGGGATTTCAGCTACGAGCAGTTCCTCGCCTACCTACGAGTCCTTCAGCAATTCCCAGACTCCTGGAAAACTCTGAAGGCGGAGAAGCTGCCGTCCGCTTTCGACTGCGCTGCGAGGTCAACTGAATAACAATATTTAGCATTTATTTATTTTTAGCATTTATGTGACTTTTTTATAAATACCTTTCTGTGATAAATAGCTGTTTCAGCACTTGTTATTGATACTTTATCATATATACGATTGTTTTAATTGAATTAACAGTGCAACGGTTTTTTTCGATTGTAGATTTTGTTTTTGTCAAATTAAATATGAAAGTATGTGTTTTTTCTACAAAATATTTATTATTTTATATCTGTATTCACCCGCAAATGAAAAAGTGTGGAGTCTGCTAAACAAGATTTGCAATGTATGTGTATTTTTATTGAAAATATTTTCCAAAGTACTTACATCTTTAATTGCTATTTTTAACCAAACTACATCCATTACTAATTGCTAATTTTAACCAAACTACATTCATCTCTAATTGCTAATTTCAGATAATAATTTAAATATGTTTAATAAAGAATCTCCTTCAATTTTGTTGCAATGTCAGCCCATACTTCTGCAGCATATTTTGCGTATAGTTGGCCATTTTTCTATTACAGGATGTAACTATGTGACTGTAATGTAGCTGATGCCTCGGGTGAGTTTGTATGTGTGTTGCTTGTTCCACTACTATTTGTAATTTTCAAAACAATTTCCTCATCAGTTGCAGCAACAGCAACAACGACGCCAACCACACCAACTGCTCGCACAACAACTACAATGCAAAGCAGCAGCAGCAACAACAACAACAGCAAAAAAAGGGGGGTAAAAATAAAAACACGAAGAATACATAAGTGCAACCACACCGTCAACATCATCGTCATCTCGTTGCTGCCGTGTTTTGGTTTCGCTGCTCGCGGCGCTTCTTGTGCGCTCAACCGCGCTTCCCCCCGCCCTCTGCTCTGCCGCCTACATTCCGCCGCTTCTGCTCTTATTCGCCACATCGGCTTCCCTCGACAGTGCAATATTCGCTTCCTGCTGAAAGCACCTGGCTCGACGGCAAATTGAAACTGTGCTGCGGCCAAAGGAGAAGATGTCTGCTAAGTTGCTAAACGAGATTGCCACGCAGCTGTTGCAGTTGTTTCTGCTGTTGTTGCCGTTGTTGTTGGTGTTATTGCGGTTACTTCCGCCTAATGATGCTCGCCTAATAAATGCAAAATCAGCGATGTAGCTCCACTCAGCAACACATCTAAATAATTAATATTACACCCAAAAGAAACACTTAAGCGTGCTGCACACGTTATTGACCATATCACAAACATATATCTATTTTTATTTAAATCTATAATTATTATTCGACATTGTACGAAAGATAGTATATATTAATATATATCTTTTATTAAAATTATTTTAAATTTACGTAATAAACACTTAAAACAACATTTGAATTATATCTAATTTTATTTATTTTATGTTAAGTCTACATTATAAGAACAAAGAATAAATACAACTTTAGTTAAAATTATTAAGATTTACATTATATGAAATTTAATTAAAATTATAATTATATCGTTATAAGTAAACACGTAAAAAACATTTTAATTATATCTAATTTTATTTTTTTTTACGTTAAGTCGACATTATATGAACAAAAAATGAATACAACTTTTGTTAACACTATTACTATTATTTACGTAAAACAAAATTAAATTAAAACTAGCTTTGTTATAAACAGAAGTTTGATATACGGAAAGCAAGCGCAAGTGGCAAGTAGATGTGTCAAACAGCCAAAAAGGTGAAAATTGAATTATCACAACCCCAAGCGAATACAACAGCCGTTAAGTGTTGGCTAGTTTCGAATTACTCGCATCGGAGTCAGCGCAGAGTTGCACAAGTTGTTGTGCAGCACAACACGAATTCAATTCAGTCGTATGCTGACTGCAGAACGATAAGTATTGGTGTATTTCGTTGCGCTGTTTCTATGTATGCGTATGTGCATGTACATGATCACGCATGGAAGTATGCGTGTTGATGTGAAATTTAACAACTGCGCGACAGTGGCCAGCGCAAGCCGATTTTATTCTTTTACGACAAAAGTCTTGTGAACGAAGATGACTTTTGTTGCTCGTGCCAATACATGTTCGCAATTTTGCGAAACTTTTGGAAGGAGTGCGATAGTCCTCATGATAATTTGTTGTCGAATTCGTGCTGGTTTTGCTGTTCAAATCCTCCATTCGATTTTTTTCATAAAAATTTTGATTACTTTTTCTTTAAATTTTTAATTATTTTTATTTTTATGTGGCATTGCACACAAATTATTATGCTAACTGAAATCATAATTATTGTTTTGTTCAGTGCGCTAGAAGACTAATGCTTGTTCTTGTTGTTGTTGTTGCGCCCGCCACTTGCGCTTGCTTTACGTAACATATGTCAAACTTTTATTGTTTATAGCAAAGCTAGTTTTTATCCGATATAATCCATCTTTTGGATTTCGTTTATTATGATAAATATCTACATATTGCACTTAACTTTCTAGCTCTAAGGATGCCAGAGATGCAGTTTGTGGCCAAGGGGAAGGGCGGGGAGGAAAAAAATATAAAATTAAAACCCAAGGTTTGGTTACTTACCTCTTAACATCTCTGAGATCTAGGTGTTCATACGGACAGGCGGACAGACGGACGGACGGACAGACGGACATGGCTAAAAATTAAAATTATATCTACTTTTATTTATGACCTTTTATTAAAATGACCAGTTTATATTATAAGTAAGTAAGTAAGAGAAATACAACTTTAGTTAAAATAATTCAAATTTACGTAATGAAAACTTGAAACAAAATTACCATTATATATAAAATAAACACGTTCCATTATATAAGATATACAAATTGTATATTTTCTTCGTAAAATAAGTATATTTACAATAACGCTTTAAGGAATTTTTATTTTCAATAGAATGCATTTTTCAGTTATTTTTTCAGATAAATCCAATTCGTTTTGTCAATGTTTTTCCAGTATTTGCCGCTAAAGTCAATTTAGAAGGCGATTTTTTTTTAATATGTAACTGTCTATATCATCTGTCTACTAAATTTGGTAGGATTACAAACAGCGTGTATAATTAACATAATCTCCTTCTTTACCAGGCAAAATTGCATAAATATTAAAAAATGAAAATGATGTCTGATGCAGCTTCACTTGACGGCTGCGTTTGATGCACAAATGAATGAATAATTTATATGATTACCACATAATAAACCGATTTTGATGAATGATTAAAATGTGTGTGCATGATTAATGAGCACGATTAATATGAAATAAAGCGACTTTGGCGGCACTCTTTAATTAGTGTGAAAGGCTTTCTGAATGCCTCAAACATCGCTTTGGCCATTCAGCAATTTGTGAGCAATTAAAGCCGCATAATTTCTGGCTGCACTGCGCGGCTGCTTGGGGTTCTAGACGTGTCTGCTGCTGCGGCTCTTTTCTCGCTCTCTTTCCTCTCCTTTTCCCGTACTCTGGCTGTGAGTCGCATTGTCCCTGACATTGTTGGCGTCGGCTAAAAATTGCAATGTCATTGTTGCGAGACAGCGGGCGGTGCACACAAAAACCATGTGGCTAGTAATTCATTACCCCGACCCTCACACACACACACACTGGCCACACGTACATATTTATGCACTAACACACGCACAACAATTGCACATGGCCGCCGACGCCGCCATTTAATGTGCAAACAAAAGGCGTTGGCAACACAAAATACGAAAGTACGAAAAAAACGCGAGCAACGATGAGGAGAGGGGGCGGGGGCGATGTGAAATGCTTGTCCAATGTTATGAAGTATTTGTAAAGTGCAGACGGCGCTCAATGGCCACAAAAGGAAAAAGCAAAGCGAGCGCGCGAGAGAGAGAGAGAGGGAAAAGAGAAGAACTCTGCTCTATGCTAAAAGTTAAAATAACGAACGATAATTAATGGAATGACAACATAAAGCAGGCTACAATTGCAATGCAACGGGCGCCCACTGATCAGACGTTAGGAGGCGCCCACCCCGCTGCAGGGGCGTGTGAATGCTCATTGAAGCTTGGGTGCGAAAAATGCTGAAGCGGAAGCAACGCCAATGTGAATGTGAATGCGAATGGGAATCTGAATGCGAATGTGAGTGCGAGTGCGACTGCGAGTGGGACTGTGAGTGCGACTGCGAGTGTGTGAATGAGAAGGGGAATCGTTTTTCTGGACAACCGGAAATGCATTGTTTCACGCGCAATTTCATTTTGGCGTTTATTATGCGAACTGCGCGGAGTGCGGGTCGAGGGGTTGGAGCGGCACTCGCATTAACGCAAAAAGTAATCAAAATAATTAATTAAGACGCCGCTGTGGGGCGTGTTCAAGTAGCTGCGGTATTTAGAGGGTCGCTCTCTTCGCCACACTTCCGTCGTTACAATTAAACAAGGTTTTTGAATTCCAATTGATTCCTATTGATTTGTAGGCGTTTGATAGGTCTGTTCAATTTTACACAGGCGTAGTGAAAATTATATTGCGTATTATTTCAGTTATATGATGACATTATCAATTTCAATTTAAGATATAAATTGTTGAGCGAATGTTGAGTTGTCGCTTCATTTAAGTATATTAAGCATATCTTTCATAAAAGTGCATTGATGGTTATTTTAATAGTGCTCTACATAATGTCGATATCATATCTTTCTCTCAGCTGTACAGTTTAAACAAAGAGCAACCAGTCTATTTGGATTGAAAAGTTTATTGTGTTGTGCACTTTACAAATCATCAGAAATGATCGAATAAATATTTTCTCCATATCTAATAGTTATTTATGTCACAATATACAATATACAATACACAATGTACAATATATATTGAAACATATACGTAACTTTGATTTAACAACAAGGCGACAATTTCAAATTTTGTATTTATCTTATAAATTAATATTTTATATGTTTGTAAATGTAAAAGTAAGCAGTCAACATTTACAAATATGAAATTGTTGAATCTCTTTAGCAAATTAAATAAAATTTTATGTGTGCTTCATACACTATAGAAATTATATCATATGATGCACTCAGTGGCATATTTGAAAAAAGCGCACACTTTATTTGTATTGAAAAGTTTATTTTGCTGCGCACATTTCAAATCATGAATAGTTATGGTCGAATGAATATTTTCTCTATTTCTAATAAGAATTTATGCAATGTCCATACGTAGATGTGTATTGAAATATATACATAACTTTGATTTAAGTTAAATTATGACAGGTTTAAGTAAAATATATCTTAAATATATATAACTATATTGAGCAGTCGACAATTAAAATGTAAAATTGTCACTTTCATTAATTATAGTAAATAAATGGGCATGATGAATACATTTATTATTATTACCCAACACTACAGTATATCAAACTCTCAGTCTTGTATTTAAATAATGCAAAAACTCTATTTGTAATAAAAAGTTGATTTTTCCTATAAAAAATTATTTCTGATAACAAATATTTATGACACGTTTGCATAACTTTAATTTAAGCCAAATGACAATAATTTTATGTAAAATATATGCTAACTTATAATTAAATGCTTTTTTTTGGTAAAAACAAGAGAATTTGAAATTTCCTATAAGTATATTTTTAAAAAATATTGTTCGATGTATTCTTAATATCCTATCGATATTGATATATTGACACATTGGCATATTGCAACAACTTAAACAAAGAGTACTCGTTCTGTTTGGATTTAAAAGTTGTTTTCTAGTGTACATTTAAAATCATCAATAGTTATCCTGATGATCGAATAAATATTTTCTCTATTTTTAATAAAAATTTCTTTCTGATAATAAATATTTATGACACGTATACATAACTTTTATTTAAGCTTAATGACAGCAATTTCAAGTAAAATATATCTTAACTTATAAATTAATGTTTTATTTGGTAAAAGCGAGAGAATTTTATTTTCATACCTTGCAAGTATATTTTTAATAAAAGTTTGTTATATATGCCACATTTCCATATTTCAACAATTTAAACATAGAGCAGAAACTCTGTTTGTATTAAAAAATTTGATTTGCTGTGCACATTTAATATCATCAGATGCAGATGATCGAATGAAGTTTTTTCGCTGTTATTTCTGTTATATGCACGTTTGGATGTGTATTGACATGTTTACATAATTTTGATTACAAGGCCCTCAATTTTTCATGTGTTTTGTTTTATGGGTTTGTTAACAATCGATTGCCTGTTTTTTCGTTGCGCTTCTCCGTGTTTTTGCCAGCCATTCGTCTATTGCTACTAGCAGGCGCAAGTTGGCTGCGGGCGGTGCCACGCCTCCTCGTAGGGGATGTATAATAAATCATGTAGTTTGAAACCTATTGAAACTAGCGGCGTTTATTCCTGGACGCTTTCGCAAACACACAAACACACGCCGCAGTTACAGTGATTCATTGCATGGCAGCAGGTCAGTTGTGCGGGGGAGTTGGAGGGTGGGAATCACAGGAATAAACTGGATGATAAATAATAAGCAACAAAAGCTGACAGTAACAATCACAGATTCCCGTGCGCCGTCTGCATTAAAAAAAATAAAGAAACAAAACACAAAAAGGGAACAAAACAAATTAACAGTGAACTTTGCTCGTTTGTGCGGCAGAGGGCGAAAGAGGATGTTTGGGGTCCTTGGGGGTGTCTGTTAGTTTGACCTGTGATTTAACCTTTTCATTTATCAATGCAAAGGGCCAGCAGACAATCAAATGCATTAATTTAATTTGCCCACAATTCCCAGCTTCGCAATTTCGACACACACTCATCAAGCGGTGGACAAAGCCCCAAGTTTGCTCCTCTCCTGCCCCCGCTCCACTACTGCCTATGTGCTGTGTGCCCCCGCTGAACGCTGCTCAGTTGGCATTTATCTTGATCGACCTGAGTGACACTTTTTGTACTGTTCCAAATTCAATTTGCTTTATTGATAACACACAATGAAAGGCAATATAACACAATAATAACAACAGCAGAGCGACAGATCTAGAAATGATGAGCCACCACGACTGCTCGATGCTCTGCCCCTCTTCGAAGCACTCACGACAAAAGGTAGCTTACTATATTTCGCATTTTATAGACTCGTCGAAATGAAAAAGCATTTATAAGATTGTGGCTGTTGATATAGAAAAAGAATAAATATTAAGATAATTTCAGACTTGATTTAAGAATTTATCTGTGGTTATTTTATAATCTTATTTAAAGAATGGACAAGCAAAAATCATTTTAGCATTTCAGACTTGATTAAAGAAAGTATCTATCGACATGGTTTAGTTTTGACTTAAGTATTTATTCTTGATTCTATCTATACTCTATTTTTATCTCATATTTGAGCAGATGGCTAATTATGTTATGAAATGGGGAAGCCTCGTTGTAGGGCAGTAACAATGTGCTGAACATTTCAAAAAGAAAAAGCAACACATTTCTGTGGCTTTTATCAGATTGTGATGAAAATTTCGAAAAGAAAAAGCAACACATTTCTGTGGCTTGTATCAGTTATTGGTCAGTGGTTCTTGAACTGAGTTGTCTCATTTTTTTCAAAATCGAAAATAATCTTATTTCAAGAATGGTCTATCTACAATTATTCTAGACTAGATTTGGGAGTTTATATGCTTCACTTTCGGCAGCGTTTAGACTTGATTAAAGAATTTATTTTCAATTTGAACACTATTTTTTTTTGTTTTTTTCTTTTATCAGATTATGCTGAAAATTTCAAAAAGAAAAAGCAGTAGACAAAAGTTCTTGAAGTGAGTTGTCTCATTCTTTTCAAAATCAAAAACAATCTTATTTCAAGAATGGTCGATCTTCAACAATTCTAGACTATATTTATGGGTTTATATGCTTTCACTTTCGGCAGCGTTTAGACTTGATTAAAGAATTTATTTTCGATTTGAACACTATTTTTCTTTGCTTGCCATTTATCAGCTTTGTGCAGATATCCAGTCAGGTTATGAATTGCGCAAGCCTCGTTGCAGGGCAATAACAATGTGCTGAAAATTTCGAAAAGAAAAAGCAACACATTTCTGTGGCCTTTATCAGATTGTGGTCGGTGGACATATATCAAAGTGGCTGTGAGAATTTATGGACAACTTAGGAATTTCTCATTTATTGGCCGTCGGCTATGAATGGCTTCATTCGCATCAACGCCCGACACTCAGTGTGATTGTGTTTGTGTGCAGTCGCTAATTATTTGCCAACTTGGGCAGCGTTTACGCATTGCATTAGAGTTCATTTTGCTTAATTTGTTTGCATTGCTGACAATGGAGCAAAGGCACAAAGAAGACACTGAACAATTTAGTCTCATTGTGCAGCCATATTAAACAGTTAAAGGATTTCGGAGCGAAACTGATTGCAACTGTGTAGCAGCGCCGCTGATGGAGCTACTGCTGCAGGTCCTCGGACAGTCACGTCCTGCAACCGCCGCTCTTCAGGACCTAGCTGCCTGTCAGCGTTTTGTCTGCGACCGACTGAAGCCGCAGACATTTGGAGCGGTGGTTGCTGCTGATGCTCCTAGACGCTGGCCCAACACAAAGTTTATTTAATTTTTGTGCAGTGCCCCCCGCCGCCGCCGCAACAGCTACGTGCCCCTTTTTGACTTTGTTGATTAAAACAAATTGCGCGCTGCTTCAAGTGCGGCAGACGCTCAACAAAGCAAAGCCCTACAGCTGGACGAGGGGCCGACGAGTGGAGGGAGGGGAAAATGAGAAGCATGCTAGACAACATGCCACAGCGCAGCAGTTGCAATGCCAAGCCACTGCTCGGGGTGTCCAGATTAAATTGGTTTTATTGGACAACTAGCCGGGACGGGAGTGAGGTGCAAGTGCTGCTCTGTGCTCTTTAACGACCAGAGATTAATAAACCTAGAATCGCTTTAAAAATTCAATTTGAGTATTTAATTAGACAAACTGTTGGCAAATTAATTTATTTGTGACCCGAAAAACGATCAAAAATAATTGTTGATGACGTGAAAAATACTTAAATTTATGTTTTTCATACATGTTGTGTTCACTATTTTTCCAGAACTGACAACTTGCTTTTAAGCTTAAAAATACCAAAACAAAGTATATTTATCGAAAATAATCGCCAACTTCGTATCGTATTTTTATATCGTTCGCTAATTAATACTAATTGTATAATCGTTAGAAGTCAGTTGTTTTTCCAAAAATCGATATTCATCGATTAGCTGATCTTGGCGTCCAATATATTGTTAATCGAAATTCGCAAGTAAATTGTCTAATTGAGTTATCTTTTCATCAGTGCGAGTTGGGAAAACACGTTTTGTCAGGCTGTGTTTTCCTTGTAACATTGCGTAACTTCGAGCGCTCTCTGGCCACACTTCGATGTGATAATAGATATTTCGCTAATTAGTTTCGCAACAGCACAATAGAGTGAGCCCGCTGAGTTGATTTTGTCTGCGTGCGCGTCTCTCGCTTTCGGCCAAAAGCATCAAATTTGTCGGCAATTGTCATAACTTTAATGCAATTAACCCTTTTGCGAGTGACCCCGCCGCTTATCTGAAGCTCAGAATTAGAAGAACAGGAAGTGCGATAGGGAGGGCCGTTTGTAGTCAGCGGCAGAGACAGAGATGGAGATAGCGATAGATAGAAGGGAGCAAAAAAGTAAATACAGCCATAGAGTAAACCTAAATATTTAATTAGGATTATAACGAAGCGAGCTTATCGCTCCACACTTGTTGGCGCACAGCGCGGGGGGACGAACGGGGGGCGGGGTTTGTGTGTCGCGCCGGCATCAAAGTGATGAGGGAAGCAGCCGAAGCGACGAATGTCAAAGACTTCGCGTCCTGGCAGCCAGCCTGCGGGCAACATTTCCAGCCACTCTATCCAGGATACACAATTGTGTGCGTGTGTGTGTGTGTGTTGCTGGGTGTATCTCGTGCTGCGTTTTGGCTTATGCCGTTTCACTTTTCGTTGACTTAATTTAATTAATTTCCTTGCCCCAAAGGGTCCGATCCGTTTGCTTGGCTCTTGCCGATGCCTGCCTCATGCAACGCTTCCCTTATTTGTTGTGTTGCGTATACGTCACGTTGCAGCGCACACAGCAACACAAACACACACGCCACCTCTTGCCTGCCTATCGATAGGCCAGGCCACACACAACACAATACCACGACCTGCCTGATATGCTGTAAATAATGAAAATTCAATTTTTGCATTCCCTTCCATACTCCCCTACTCTTTCAACTGCATGCAAGCATTTATGCTGCAAGCTGTTCATTACAAATTCACTTTACATTAAAGTCAAATATATAAATATTTGACAATAAGTCTAGAATTTGGCAGAAATAAACAATTGCTAAAAGAGAGGAATTTGTGATTTAAATTAATTTGACTTCAATTGCTGTGCGAATTATCGCAATCACTTTGAAAAATAAATTCGCATAGTGTGTTGGCTCGGTCGTATACGCAATTTTCGTTTTCCTTTCAATTCAATTGCATTTACATTTGCAACTTGCCCACGCGTCTGCACGGCACGGCACATTCTGCTTTGTACTTTTCCTCGGGCGCCTTTCGCAATTTTTGTTGCTTTCCTTCGGAATAATCAAGTAATGAAACGGCACGAAGAATCGATACTCCTTACTGCAGAGTTAAACTGGTTAAAATTTAAGCTATGCTGAAAATAAACATGCGGATAGGAAACGATGGGCAAATATTACAAAATATTTATCCGCAAATCTCGCGCACAAGCTGCAAAGCTGCCACGATTTGTGTTCGGTTACAAGTCGCGATTGGAACTTCAATCTAGAACGACTACACGGAACTCTAGTGTTTGCATCTGTTGTGTGGGGTTGTATGTCTGCTTTTACAATCCTATTAAAGTATCAGACAATCTAATCACCGGCAGCTCAAAAACCGCGCATCGTGCACACGCTCTAAACGTTGTTTGGCGGGGCAGCTACATTTCGGAGTTGGCGCCGGAGTCAGGGCGAAGCTCGTGCGTTGACAGCGCCCCATTTTGTAGACAGCATCACAATCAGATAAGTCCGGCAGCAGCAACAACGCATTACATGCGAAATGCCCAGTAAAACGACTTATACAGCAGCAAGCAGCTAGGAGCTGGGAGCAAAACACTGGCATTGCCCAAGCTGAAGCTAAATCTGAAGTCGGCAGTCCGCTGTCTGCAGTCGGAAGCCGCCTCCCATTTGGCCCAGTTGGAGAATGTCGCTGGCATTGTCTACGTTTGCGATGCAGAGGCCGGGGATTGTTGTTGTCCGACTGCTGGCTGATTGTTGGTCTGCGTCAGTTTAATTTGAATACACTTAAGTGTCCTGCGGTTTGCCAGTGCCGTCACAAGAATTTCCAATTGAAAATCACTTCAACTTTAATTTGATTGCCGCTCCGTCCTGTTCACTCCTGTCTTGCTAAGCGCCAGTCTCCAGCTGGCTGACTGTCTGGCTGGATGGCTGCGGCAGCCGACACTTTAATCACATTTCGGCCCAACATTAATATGGATGAAAACCTGTTAACTTTGCATAAATTGTTCCCAACCAAACGCTGAAAATACCAAAATATCGCACCGGACTGCGAAGAGCTGCGAATATATTAGAGCAGAAATATATTATGCGAATCTGTTCAAACTAAAGTGCTGCGTTTTGTCTTACTTTCAACATGTAAAGCATAATGAAGTGTACTTCAAATGTGCCGCATGAGGCTCTGCAGCAGAATCTTGTGGTGCAGGCCATGGATTCTATAATAACAACGCAATAGTATCAAAGTACTTTATGTTAATTAATCAACTTTTAATTCCTTTAAACTTTACTCTTAGAAAGTTCTAAAGGATCTGCACTTACATTGAATTGATTCATTTGTACCACTAACAAGAATAAGCATATAAATAACATATGTATATGTTATCGATAGAACAACATTTTAATCGATATTCAATGTTTTTTAAAAGGCACGAGCACTTGTCGTAAACACAAAAACATACGATTAATTTCTATAATCTTTATATGTTCGCAAGTTTTTATCCTACTCCATGAATAAACTTAAATTTAGCAGTAGCTTGGTAGTTGCATTAAAAATTGCGTGATATGAGAAATAATTTATATTTGCAACTCTAGAGTTTATAAAAATTAATTGGAAGAGCTTTTGTACTTTAGTTTATATCAAATTCATAGAGCACTCTTGACACTCTCCTTCTAAATATATAAAATAATATTATAAGACCCTTACCCATAAACAAGAGCAAAGTTAACGCCGTGTGTTTGCGAGCATATAAACATTGGCTTCTAATTAACGAGCAGATATCTGCTGCTCAATGGCCGAAATTATTGAAAATCGAAATTTGGATTGCATTTTGTCAGCCAGTTAAGTGGCTTAAGGGATTAAAATTCGGTACAACTCTCCAAAGGACACTTGCAGGACATCAAAGATAGAGAGAGAGAGTGAGGGGGGGGAGAGAGGATAGTTGTCTGCTTTTAAGCACTTATTATTCAGCCAGGAGATTCATGGGGCAAGCAGTATGCTCGAATGTAGGGGGCAAATATATGATTTCAATGTAGCAGCAAATAAACAGTTAAAGGCTTATGCACAACACACATAGAGCACTGAAACATGACAGGGTAAAGTTGCCAATGGCCCCAGGAAATCTGTATTAAAATCGCATTATGTGCGCCTCACTTGACAATGGGGCCACTGCGGAGTGAAGTCGAGGGAGAGCGAGAGCGAGGGAGTCAGCCAGCTAGGCAGCCAGGCAACCGAGCGGGGCAGGGCGGGGAGAACATAAAAAGAAATGAGAGGGAGAAGAATTTTACGAAATGTACTGACAGGCAGAATGTTGATGAAGTTTATAAACCGAATACTCCCAGTTTCGGCTGGCTGCTGCTGCTTAGTTCTCCTCCTTCCTGACTTGGGGCATTAACCTCAAACTGCATTTGCAGTTGTGCCGGCTGCCGAGCGAGGGGGTGAAGTTCAGCTGGCGAACTGCAGCATAACATTTGCCAGGCAGAACGGCTGGACGGCAGGACGACAGGAGGGGAAACGAGCAGCAGGGCAGGCTAGCAGTAAGTGCCAGTAAAAATGAAAAGTTGCTCGTTGTCGGGGCAGCAGCAATTGTGGTTTCTAATTGTTTGGGGTATTTTACACTAACAATTGACCGCAGCGATGCGCTGTAATTTGAACTTTTTTGCTCTGGCGCAATACGTAAACAACAAATCGATAGTTTGCAATATTACAAAGTTTGCGTTCTTATCAGAGTGCAACTATGCCAGTGATGAACCTTTTGGCTGCATACCATAAATGTAGGAATAAGTTAGACTCTTCATTATAAATATGAATTGCTTGGAAACTCTTATTAGCAGCACATTCCACTAAAATATTGTACAACTATTGAACACTATTTAAGTATGTGCAAATTGTCTTTAATTATCCTAATCCTGCAAGTTTTAATTGACGTTTTTAATTGAATTTACGCATTAAATTGAAGCGCAGAAAAACCGTCACCACTACAAACACAAATGTGCGGTGTGCGTGCGAGTTGTTGAGCTTTCCGCTTTCGAACTTGCTTCCACAACAACAACCATCTACAAAGTCAAAGAGTGCTGTTGTTGTTATACTCTTGCTTTGATCTTTGCCTTCCTAGCGCTGTCTTGCAGGTGCACTCTCGCCATCTCTGTCTTACCAACAGAGTGTCGATATAGACAATTGTGTGTTGTTGCTTTTGCATTTTCTCTTTGCTTTGAAACTTAACCCCAATTGCCAATATTGCTGATATTTGCAAGTTATGCACTGTGAAACTATATATCAAATACTAAGTTATTCAAAAGGATTTAAATAAGCAATATGAAACAGAAAATAGTATCGGATATGGTGACTTAAAATCAACGTCATTCGTGAGAGGGAAGAAAAGTATTTCATTTAAATTTTGAATGATGGCCCGTCCACCCTAATTTTCTAACTGGCCAATTTAAGAGAGCAAGTTGCTGACATACAGAGATTGGAGACTGTGCACTCATTTAAGGCGAGTGTATTGTCTTCCGCTCTTAGGATCCACACAGTTCAGCTGATGTGCGTTCGCCAAGAAAAGAAAAGTTATTTTTAGAGAGCAATATCTTCCGCTCTTAGGATCCGCATAGACAATAAAATGTGCGTTTTCAGTTGCTACTAGAGGTGGGCGCGGGCCGTGCTTTTTTTCGTGGCCCGCGGGCTTACACAGGCCCGCAGCGGTCCCGGGCCTTAAAATTAAGATTCGTGCGGGCTTCGTGCGGGCCCGGGCCTTAGCAAAAAGGCCCGGCCCGTAAAAGCACGAAATAGGCCTGTAGAAGCCCGAAATAGGCCTGAAGACAATTTTGATTTGATTGCGTTTTTTTTTTTATTCTCGATAGAACCACCATTTATGTCATTTTAATTGCTTTTCGATACTACTATCGATTTGCTTATACAATATTTTACTTGTTTGCACACCACTAATTCAAAATTGGCGTCCTATTGTGAAATGTATAAAGCTTTGAAATGTCGCGACAAACCATTCTCAGCTTAACAGTAAGCTCTCAAAAACGCTGAAAAATTACGTAAACTTTGCAGATCTAGCACACTTGATTCTCAAATAATGACTGAGTTTGAAACAATGACCCTAACCGCATTAGAAGTCAGATTTCTTCCGGCAATCGCTCATTAGGTTGGGCTTTTCTTAACCCTCCTTATAGAGAGATCAATTTTCTCTCAGAGGAAAAAAAGGTGTTAGCTACGGTAAAAGCAATAGTCTCCGAATTTATAGCAAATAACATAAGCCCAAATAATTCCGAAAATGGAATGTTTGATGAATTTTTAGACTTAAGTTTTGTAAAAAAAGGAAAAGTTAAGAAAAACGCTATAGACATAGAGCTTGACAAATATTTGACATAGTTTGTTCTTCATTAAATACATAATAATATTAATATACCTTAATAAATATGCACTTATATATAATATATGTATATATAAATTTTATATATTTTAAATTTCCTTTTATGTGTAAATAAGTTTCGTGTCGGGCCGGGCCGGGCCGGGCCTTGGTGAAAAAGTTTCGTGTTCGGCCGGGCCGGGCCTCTAAAAAAAGGGTTCGTTTTCGTGCGGGCCCGGGCCTCAAAATACAGGCCCGTGCCCACCTCTAGTTGCTACTACTGTGCTTGCAGTTTATGCCCAGTGCCGAATAAGCGATTATAATACTAGGAACACATAAAGCAGTAAAATTCATTTGTAAAAGCAGTAAGCAATGCTGCGGAACAGTTTATAAATAATTATTTACTTGTTTATTCAATTTAGTTGAGCATTCATTCAATTATGGTTTTAAAATCTTGGTTGGCCAGGATTAAAAGGCGATGGATTGAAATTAAATGGATTCCATTGATTTCCCGGCGGAGGAGGTGGACGAGGATAATGCCGTCGAACGTTCGCCAGTGCAATCGAACAACAGCTGGCCAGAATTGCGATTACTAAGACGTACAGATTGACTTGCATCTTAGAAGTATTATTAGTAGACTAGCTAAAAATTTATTTTGCTATGAATTTATAAGCATGTTTTTAATATAGAACGCAGCTCTGGTGCTTCCCCATGCAGCAGCTAATCATTTTCACAAAAGTCCCCAACTCAGCGATAATACAAAAATATTAGAAATCAAACACATTTGGGATTCACAATTGCTGCGCTTCATAAAGTGATTAAAAAAATCTTACCTTCATCTATTTCGTGAGGAGGTCGATGAGACTCTGATAGACGCCAATAAAATCCCAGACTTGCTACATAATACACAAATGTTTTAGAGGAACACAAAAGCACATTTGGGATTCACAAATGATTGCGTCGCTTCATAAATTACATAAGTGATTAAAACAAAAATTACATTCATCTATCTCGTGAAGACCTCGAAGAGAATTTCACAGATGTCATAAAAGTCCCCCACTTGGTATATAGAAGAAAGCTGAGCACATTTGGGCTTAACAAATGATTGCGTAGGATTATAAGAAGTAATTAATTTATAAATTACTTTTAAATGTTTTAATCATCATTATTTGGGCTCTTTATTTTAAATTTAAAATAGTAAAAAGGGTGAATTAAGGAAAAAGATAAGTATGATACAGATAATTAGATAAGTATGTATATTTTAAATCGTCATCAATAGTTAGTTGACTCAATTTAGGATGATTATTTATTTGTCTGTCCGTTTGTAAGAAAACCTAGCTCTCACCTGATATAGTTTCTTACATAACTTCATGTAGTTTGCTTATGAGTTTGATTTGGAAACTTAATATCTAATCAAATCCAATATCTATCTAATTCTAGATATTTGCTTATAACTTAAAAGACATGTGATGTGGGTAATTTTGTATTAATTCCTCAAATTATATTACCACACAAGCATGCTTCGATGTCGATTATACTGACCAGCACAACAATTAAGTATTTATGGCAGTCTCGATTGTTGCCTTCTTATTAATTACTATTTCTAATACAATGATTTCGACAAGAAGACATAATTGAACATTTTGAGCCGTAGACACTTAGACTACACATTAATTTGGGGTCTTAATACACAATCAATCGTCTTCACTTGTTGTATATAATTATTGATTCTCGAATCTGTGCGGTTCAGAATAGTTGCAATAATCTAGCAGACATTCTTTGTCTTCATCAGCATTATTGATTCTCGAATCTGTGCGGTTCAGAATAGTTTCAATAATCTAGCAGACATTCTTTGTCTTCATCAGCAAACGTTAAGCTATTAAAAATGTGAACAATGGAATTGCTGAATGAGTTATTGTAGAAGCTACTAGTTTCGTTTGTATAATTTGCACATAATTTAAATCGCAATAAAAGGATGAAGCAGCAGCATGTGCTGGAAATCAGAGCGAGCCTGACACTTAATAATAACTGTCAGCGAGCGCAGCTTTAGAACGCATTTATAAGGATTCAGCGGGGCCGTGAGAAGGCAGGCAAATGCGACAATGAGCCATATTAAAGTGGTTTTTAATCAATTTTCATTTTATTCAGCTTTCGTGCGCCGCCTTTTTTTCTGTGGCGTAAGCGAAATAAATTGCAGAGCGCCGGCATCAGCAAGATGGCCGTCCATATCTACATATATATGTGTATATAAATATGTGTGTATGTGTGTGTGTGAGTATGTGGTAAATGGGATGTACGAACATGTGCTTAGAGACAGCTGAGAGTTTATTAAAAAGAAGCGCGAGCGCAAAAAAATATGCGACTAAAAATGAAAAATGCTTTGTCGGCTAGCCGAAAGCAGCGCGAGTGCGTTGAGCTGTGTAGTCGGCGAGCAGTTACCTCGCAAGTGTTTCTAAAATTCTTGCAGATTGTGTGAAAACCAGGAAGCGTAATTGATGTGATTTAATACAAAGAAATTCATGATTAGTTTTGGTATTTTGTGCAAATAATTATTTGTAATTCCTATTTTAAAAATTAAAATTACTACAATTCAAAACAATTCTCAGCTCTCAAAATAGAAAATTAAAGTTGTGATTTAATTTTGATAATAGAATTGAATAGAATGAATATTGTTAACAAAAAAATGGGAAATAAAAGTCTTAATTTATATAATACAAGTTCAAAATAAAACAAATGATTCAATTTTGATAATTAAAATTACAAATAAAAGTTATGTTTCAATATTTAAAATATAAATTGAAAATAAAAGTCCAGATTTGTATAAAAGAGTTCAAAATAAAAGTTGTGATTCAATTTTGGTAATAAATATTGAAAATAAATTTATTTCTATAGAAAAAGTTGAAAAAATTTTTATTTAACACTGAAAATAAAGTTCTCAATTTTTATAAAAAAAATTAATATTAAATGTTATGATGCAATTTTTATAATAAAAGTACAACGTAAAAGTCCCAATTTTTACAGTTAAAGTTGATATGATAATATTAAAGTTATGATTAAATTTTTGTGATTAAAATTTAAAACACAAGTCTCAAATTTTATAATGAAAAAATAAAAGTTATGATTAAATTTATGTAATAAAAATTAAAAATAAAAGTCTGCATTTTTTTAAAAAAAAACCGTAAAAATTAAAGTTATAATGCAAAAGTGTCAAAGTGTCGTTGAAACGTTTGAATTTTTATAATAAATGTTGAAAATAATAATTATGTTTTAATTTCTATAATAACAATTTGAAAATAAAAGTTGTGGATCAAATTTAATGTGGGAAATTGAAATAAAAATTGAACTCAAATATCTTTTAAGCGCATAATGCATATCATATATTTCAGTAACATATGTTATATAGCTGTAACAGAACGTTATTGGGTATTTTTTTAACTGAACGTGATGACTAAATACATGGCAAGCCCTTTCTATGGAAAGCCAAGCGTTTGTTGTGGGACTTTGTTCAGTTTGGTTTGAAGTGTACAGGGTATATAAAGTAAGCACGGTTTGCTGGGCTAAGTCTGTGCAGACAGGGCTTTGATCGCACACAGTGTAGTTAATGCAGATTTATTATTTTAATAAAGCAGCACACACGCACACATATCTTGAAGCCGCCAAGTGTTGAGCGCATTAGCAAAGTTGTGTCTTTAATGCAGAAAGCTTAGCTAAACGTTTTTCAATGCGTCAGATTTGTCATGCTGCTGAGCAGTTTGCGCGGATTGCGTTAACGATTTAATTAAAGCCAAATGAAGCGCGCTGGATTCGCTTTGGAGATGAAGACGGCAGCAATCTTAATGCGAAGCAGTTGGATTAAGCGGCGAGAGGAGACGAGTTCAAGCTGAAGGCGCTTAGAGCGGGTCAAGTGTCGCAGCGAGAGCAGCAGAAACAGCGTAATGACGAAACGGAAATGCGACTCGACGTTGTAGTTGACGATTTCAATTCCAAGAGTTTCCGGTGGCCGCAAAAATTAATTTCATTAATGCAGCGCAAGCGAAGTGAACACAAGAAACAAACACACGCATTTAGACACACAGCAAGTTTAATCAAGAGAAGTGCCACAAGCACATACACTAACTACAGTGGGACCTCGCTAGCGGGGCTAGGGCAGCTGGCGCTTGAGCGTTGAGAGGCGCGTCAGGAACTCATCGCGCGCGGCGCGTCGCTGCGGCAGCGCTGTCAGCGGCACCAGCTCGTCGCACTGGCGCGCAATCTGCGACAGCGTCTCCCACTCGCCGCGCATGTCCGGCGTGGGGCCGTAGCTGGCGCTGACAGCGGCGATCTCGCCGCCGAAGCGTGCCACGTAGTCGGCGATGCCGCCGGGCGCATTCAGGTGCGCCGTCTCCAGGGCGCCCATCAGCGCATAGCGCAGTCCCAGACCCTCGCTGAGCACGCGGTCCGCGTCCGCCACGCTGAGTACGCCGCCGCCCACCAGGCGCCACACCTCGTTCAGTATGGCGTACTGTATGCGATTGGTGGCGAAGCCCTGCACCTCGCGCTTCAGCACAACGGGACGCTGGCCCAGCGTCAGCATCAGCTGGCGCGTGCGCTCGACGACCTGCTGGTCCGTCCAGGGTGCGGGCACGAGTTCCACCAGCGGTATGTAGTATGGCGGATTCAGCGGATGCGCCACCAGCATCTGTGTGGCAGAGAAGTCACAGCTGTATGCACGTGTGTTAAGCAAGCAAGCTAAGTGGTCACTCACCTGGGCGCGTTGCTTCAGCTCGGCGGTGTAGAGCGAGGGCATGAAGGTGCTGGTGGAGCTGGCGACGACGGTGCGCGGCTCCAGCAGCGCGTCCAGCTGGCCGTAGAGCGTACGCTTCAGTTCCAGCTGCTCCGGCACGCACTCCTGTATGTGCACCGCGCCCGCCACCAGCTGCTCCAGCTGCCCACAGCCGCTGATCAGTGCGCTCTGCTCCTCCGCCGAGCGCTGGCCGCGCAGCGTGCCCTTGGCCGCCAGCCTGTGCAGCTCGCTGCGTATCTCGACGAGGGCGGCGTCTACCTGACTCGCCACCAGGTCGTACAGCTCCACTCGGTAGCCGGCTGCGGCGAACAGCATCGCCCAGGCACGCCCTATCAGGCCGCTGCCCACGATGCCGATCTTCTGGCCACTCATTATGTACTGAGCACTCGACTCAGCTCCAGCAGTTCAGCGCCGAGTTGTGATTTATCGCTTTCGGTTCGAGGTCGCACATTGAAATATGCTTATTAATGGCTTGATAGTGGCTTTCTGTAGTCGCAATTATGTTTATCAGTCCGCGTTCAGTGCAGTTTTTAATAGGCTCACAATTTGTAGAGGCATGCCTCATAATTCAAATTCCTAAAGTAATCATTACAACTATATTTCATAACAAGCCTGTCGTGCCCAGCACAATCAATCATTCTTTTCCCTTCACTGATCGCAAAACAACAGGAAGCACAGCATGAGAAAGCTGCTCATGTTATTTAACTGCAGCGCACAAACACATGTGTACATGTAAGCCATGCTGTTCTTGGAGAAGCTCTTTCGCTTGAGCACCGCTTGCCGCCTTCACTTCACACACATACAGCCATATTTTTGTCACCACTCACACACACATGCTCACAAATTGACTATCAGATGCTTAACAACAACAACTGACTCTGTTAATGCGCTGCTAGATGCCTAATAGCGGCTGACTCTGTTAATGTGCTGGCACCACACACACACCTGTGCACTTGCATTTATTGACACAGCAACTGACTACATACCAAACAGCGACTAAGCCTGTTAATGCGTTACCATCCCACTTGCAAACCTCCACAGGAATTTATTAGCAGATGGTTAGCAGCAGCTGACTCTGTTAGTGGTCTGACATCACTCACACGCACACGCTTGCATTTATTGGCACACCTTTTACAGCAGCTGATTTTGTTATTGATTGGCCATCACACTTACATTTAGTGTCAGATGTTTAGCAGCAGTTAACTCTGTTAATGATCTGCCAGCATTCACACACACACACCTGACTAACAGCAGCTGGACTCTGTTAATGCTCTGCCAGCTTTCACACGCCTATGCACATTAACAGATTTTAACAGCCACTGACTCTGTTAATGCACTTTTACCACTCACACACACGCACACGAACTTATTAAGCAACTAACTCTGCTAACGCCTTGCAATTCTGCATAGCTGTCTACATACATACATACATATGCTGATGCATGTTAAATTTTTTGCACAATAAAGAAACTCATAACTGCCGATTACAATATAATGCGCAGTATGTAAGATTATTCAGTGTTTTGCTTATCAGCAAATAGTAGTTCACAGAGTATTGTGTCGTCGAGTAATTGTGCGCGTTTGCGTATTCTTTAAGATTGATTAATGCGCTGTTAGCTCTGACATTTATAAGCATTCGGATCTGTATTCATATTGCGAGTAAGATGCGATAAGGTGTTTTTTTAAAGTCTCTTAATTATCGTGCAACTTGCAACTTGCTTTGTTGTATTGCGTTGCGCTGTCGAGGGGACCACATCAAAGGGCATTAATGTGGGCGGCGGCACTCGCTAGTTGAGTGTGTTGGGCAGAGATTTTCAATTGGCGGGACATAACAAAAGTCTGCGTGTAATACTTTTATGCATATTTCGCGCATATTTTTCTGACATTGTAAGTGGCTGTGGCTGCCAGCTATAAATTATTGAATAAGCACTGCCGCCAGAAGCAGCAGCAGCAATAACAACAACAAGGAGCACAGAGACAAGGGCAGCGAGAGCGACAGCGACAGAAACAGAAACAGAAACAAAGACAGACGTTACCACAGCGAGGTTCATGGCGTTGCCAGTCGTTTTCATATGTAAACCACATTAATCATACGCCCCGTTTGCGTTTTCATTTACGCCACTGACATATGAAAAAGGCACCACAACAGAGCACAACACAACACAACACAACAATACGAGCCGCAAGCAGCCACAGGAACTGAGGCGCAAAACTGGCTGCAGTGCGACGCTGTTAGGATCTATCCGGGGCAGGTTAAATCAGCCATGAAATGCCAACTACAGTAACAATCGAAATACATGAATAAAAAACAATAATAACACGAATGAAAATGAAAATGCGAATGTGAATGAAAAGGGAAATACTTGAAGGTATGCGCATTGTATTACAGTTCATTGCATTTAAATGATTGTTAATATAAATGGAAATCAATACGAACACAACGCTCTCCAATGCCTGTTGTCCTCGCAGTCTGAACTGGGAATTGTAAAGCAGCAATTTGCAGCTATTAACTTACTGAAGGACTCTGCCTGAAATGTCCTCAAGCCTTCGAACGAAATCAAAGCACAAAGCGAGAGTTTCATGTCACCAGAGTTCCGAGTATGCAAATGTTTTCATCGCAATGGTCAAGGAGACAAACGCAGTTGGCTAAACTACAGTTGAAACTGAGCTTCGATTTGTTAAATAATGGCAATTTTTATGTATTGTTGTTGTATTCGTAGGAAAAAGACTACTAACTATAGAGTAGAATTAAAGAAATTAGAATCCTTTGTCATAAATCAGCTTCTATCAATGTTTTGTTGTTGTTTTAGCAGAGAATGAATTTGAAATTATAGTAATGATTAAAAATTATGAACCGCCGATGAAAGCCGTTGTAAGTGAGGTCGTAAGCGTTGTTTTAGAAGAAAAAAGGCTATTAACTAATTAATGTCAATGTTGAACAATGTTGAAACATTAGAATACGTTGGCGAAATCGTCATATTTGAGAAGTAATGCCAATATCAATGATTTAATGTATATTTTGCAGAGAAAATATTATTATATACAATGCTCAATAGAAATTAGAATCCATTGTCCAAAGCGAGTTCATATCGTCAATATCAATAAAGCCAGCTAGCTATGTTTTGTTGTTGGTTTCATAGAACAAAGATTATTAACAATAAGATTCAATAGAACTTAGAATTTGTTGTCGAAAGACATCGAAAGTGAGCTTTACTTTGATAACTAATGGAAACGTTAATGCTTTATTGTTGTTTTCTTAGAAAAATACTAATTAACTTTACTAATGTATAGAAAATGGAATCTGTTGTCGTAAGTCATCGAAAGTTAAGTTCAATTTAATAAATAAAGCCAATTCGTTTGTCTATCCGTAGTCGAAAGTGAACTCCGATTAAATAAATGAAGCCAATGCAAATGTTTTATTGTTGATGTTTTTAACTATAATAAAAAATATAAATTAGAATGCAATTTTATAAATAATGTCAATGTCAAGGTTTTGTTGTTGATTTCGTAGAACATAGATTAATAACAATAATATTTAATAGAAGTTAGAATTCGTTGTTGAAAGTTGTAGTAAGTGAGCTTCAATTTGATTTTTCCATATAAAAGAAAATAACTGTAATGCTGAGTAGAAATTTGAATCCATTGTCAATGCTTGTTGTTATTTTCATGGAATACGAAGACTACTAACAAAAATACCGAATAGAAATTAAAAACTTTTGACAGGAGTCATTGCAAGTGAGCTCAATATAATACCAATGTTAGTATTTTGTTGTTACTTTCTTAAAAAAAAGACTATTAACACTAATACAGTATAGATATAAGAATCTGTTGTGGCAAATAGTCCTAAGTGAGATCCCATTTGATAAATAATGAAAATATGAAAGTTTTACTGTTGTTTTCGTAGAACTATAACTATAATACTCCATCGAAATTAGAATACTTTGTCGTCAGTCAGTTACGCAAAGCAGGTTGTGAGTATGCATTACTTAAGTACAACAAGAATTGTAGGTGCTCTGTAAGTTGTCGTTTGGCAGCCGTCGCGCATTCATTAGGAGGAATGCAACATAAATTTGGCATTACCGTGTTTGTCAGTGGGCTTGTTAGTCGTGGAAAGGTCATTGCTGTTGCCGCGTGTCGGGGGAAAACAAAAACAAGATGTGGACGTTGCGACGCGGCACGGAAATGTTGCAAAAAATTGACAAACTTTTCATTGCGCACGCACACAAAAAACGAATTCAACGAACAACAGAAACAGCGAATGAACACAACAACAACAGCGTCGCAGCAGTCGCAACAGGACATGACATATGCTCCAGGACATCAGGACATATGGCGGCAGATATGTAGCTGTTGCTCCGCGTGTTTTTTATGTTGCTCATTTTTTTTTGTTTGTGTTTTTTGGACTCTTGGCGAGATTGTTTGATCTGAATCTGGCTGAGTGGCGACTGTTGGCCCTTTGCTGCTGGATTTCACCTGTTTGTTTAATAAACTTTTGCAGTTGCATGCGGCGCCGAGCGGAGCGCAACTAAAGTACTTAAGCAATTTTTATCGCACGACTTTGTCAGTTCAAATTGTTCGCTGTTTGCTGTTTGCTGTTTGCTGCCCCCAAAAACTTGTCGCAAGTCCATTTTTTCCCTCAGCCAAAAAACTTTCTGTGCAAATTGCAGTTTGCTTGCCCTCATCGTTGTTCACTGTTGATCTGGCTGTGAGTGTAAACAGTTCGCCGGCAACATCATAAATGCCACAGCATGGCTTAACACTGTGGGCGTGGCATGCAAAAGGCGATAAGCGCCCTCTTATGCCGGCTGCTCGCTCCCAGTTTTGTGTGCAAGTTTACTTTGACACTTTGACATTGACAATGATGTATGTGCCGACTTCGTGTGTGTGTGTGTGTGAGTGGAAGGGTGTGCTGCTACTTTGCCATTAAATATCGATTAGTTAAGTGCATCAAGCCGAGTTAATACATGTCTCTAGTCCTTTTTTGTCCTATGCTAAATCATAAAACAATTGCCTCTATTTGGTCGCATCCGCATCTAGTTGAGTCTAAAAACGACTGCCTATGGAATTGAAGGAGGTCAATGAGCTGTATTTATTCGAGTTAATTGCAATGGAATTACTTTAACCAGAAAGTAAAATCAGAGCACAGTTTTTGGCAAGTTATTCAGATATGAAGATATAGTTAAATTTACTTCAAACGAAAATTAAAATGGAAGTGTAGTTTTTAGAAAGTTGTCTGTAGAGAGACACGTTATTATATGGTAACAAAATAAATATGTATAATTTAAAACAAGTGAGAACGTTTACAGTCGAGCATGTCCGACTGTGATATACTATGTACCATATGACAAAATAAAATTGAAAATAAAAGTAATATGTAAAATTGTACTTCCACTTAAAATAATAATACATGAAAGACAGCGAATACTAAAATACAGCCAATTTAAAAGATATCACATCAAACGACGACATCATTTCATTGGCAAAGCAACGGTCCACCTTTGTTGTTCGAATATGCAAGCATACACACATGCAATCAAACCTGTACACGTATGTGTGTATGCATGCGTACGAATACGCTAGAAGACTAATGCTTGTTTTTGTTGCTGTTGTTGCGCCCGCTACTTGCGCTTGCTTTGCGTATGTCAAAATTCTTTTGATTATAACAAAGCTAGTTTTTATCAGATTTGAACCATATTTTAGATTTCGGTTATTATGATAAATATCTACATATTGAAGACGGACGAACGGACAGACAGACGGACATGGCTAAATCGATTTAAAAAAAATCAAAATCGAAATTTAAAAAATAAAAATCAAAAATTTTTTTAAATTAAAAAAACTGTGTGAAAAAAAAGTTTTGTTTAAAAAATTTTGAGGTCGGAAAATTGAAAAACAATCGAAATTATGAAGCGAAATTCGAAATAAAAAAAAAATAAAAAATTATCAAACAAAATTCGAAATAAAAAAATTTTTTTTCGATATATTAAAAAATGAAAATACAATTTTTTTAAGCTAAAAAAATATTAAAAAAAATTGTTGTGTAAAAAATTAAGATGTCGAAAAATTGCAAAATAATTGATATTATCAAAGAAAGTTCGAAATTGAAACAACTTTTTTTTTTCCAAATTTAAAAATTGAAAATCAAAAATTTTTTTTCCATTAAAAAAAATATGAAAAAAAATTTTTGTGTAAAAAATTTAGATGTCTAAAATTAAAAAATAATCGCAAATATCAAAGTAAATTGGAAATAAAAATAAACAAATTTTCTTTTCGAAAAATTAAAAAATAAAAATCAAAATACTTTTTTAATTAATAAAAAAGTATTAAAAAAATTTTTTTTTAATTAGAAAAAAATATGAAGATGTGGAAATATTTCAAAATAATTGAAATTATCCAAGAAAATTCGAAATAAAAATAAACAAATTTTTTTCGAAATTTATTAATAAAAAACTATATTAAATTTTTTTTATTAAAATCGATATTGTAACAACATTTTATTCCAAATTTAAAAATAAAAAATAAATTTTTTTTTTTATAAAAAATATATTAAAAATAAATTTTTTTAATTAAAAAAAAGTATGAAGAAAATTTTTGCTTAAATAAAAAAATGTATCAAAATTTGTTTTTCAAATTTAAAAAAAAATATGAAAACTTTTGTTTAAAAAATTTATATGTGGAAAATAATTGAAATTATCACAAAAAATTTGACATTGAAAAAGAAATTTTTTTTTTGAAATTTAAAAATTAAAAATCAAAATTTTTTTAAATAAAATAAAAAATATATTAAAAAAAATTCTTTTTAATTCAAAAAAATATGTAAATTAGGTTTGTTTAAAAAATTTTGAAATTAAAAAAAAAATCTTTTTCGAAATTTAAAAAGTAAAAATCAATAATTTTTTTTAATAAAAAAAAAATATATTTAAGACAAATTTTTTTAAATTAAAAAACATATGAAAAATTTTTTGTTTTAAATATTTAGATGTGGAAAAATGGCAAAATATTCGAAAGTATCTGAGAAAATTCGATATTGAAAACATTTTTTTCGAACTTTAAAAATTAAAAATCAAAAATTATTTTAAATTAAAAAAAAATATGAAAAATAATTTTTGTGTAAAAAATTTAGATGTCAACAAATTAAAAAATAATCGAACTTAACAAGAAAAAATCAAATTAAATTTTTTTTTTCGAAAATTAAAAACTTAAAACAAATTTTTGTTTAAATCAAAAAAAAAATATATTAAGAAAAATTTTTTAAGGAAAAAATATATAATAAAATCAAAAATTTTTTTAAATAAATAAAATATATTAAAAAATTGCAAAACAATCGAAATTATCAAGGAAAATTCGAAATAAAACAAACAAATTTTTTTTCGAAATTTAAAAAAAAAATTAACAATTTTTCTAAATCTATAAATAAATATTAAAAAAAAAATTTTAAATTAGAAAAAAAATATGACAAAAAATTTTGTTTGAAAAATTTAGATGTGGAAAATTCGAAATTGAAAAACAAATATTTTTCGAAATTTAAAAAATAAAAATCAAGAATTTTTTTAAAATAAAAAAAAATATTACTAAATTTTTTTTTTTAATTAAAAAGAAGTATGAACAAAATTTTTGTTTAAAAGGTTTAGATATGTAAAAATTTGAAAATAATCGAATTTATCACAGAAAATTTGAAATTGAAAAATTTTTTTTTTTTTGAAATTTAGAAAATAATTTCAAAATTTTTTTTAAATCAAAAAATTAAAAAAATTATACAATTTTTTTTAAATTAAAAAAAAAATATAAAAAAAATATTTTGTTTAAAATATTTAGATGTCAAAAATAATCTAAATAATCAATGAAAATTCGAAATTGAAAAAATATATAAAAATTAAAAATCAAAAATTGTTGTTAATAAAAAAAAATATTAAAAAAAATTTTTTTTAATTGAAAAAAAAAATAAAAAAATGATAAAAAAATGGATGTGGAAAAATTTAAATACTCACTGAAAATTCGAAATTGAAAAAAAAAATTTTTTGGAAATTTAAAAAAGAATTTTTTTAAATACATAAATATATAAATACTAAAGATTTTTTTTAATTAAAATAAAAATATTAAAACAATTTTGGTTTTAAAAATTTAGATGTGGTTATTACATGATTTAGATTTAGTTAGTACAAGTAATAAGTTACCTGCTGCTGCTTTGAGATGGATGCATTAGCAATTGAGATGTAAATGAATTTACTTAACAACTGTAATTCATGAATACCATTGAGTATTAATTCAAATATTCCACTATTTCTGCACTGCTGTTCTTAAAAGCTAAAGTGATTTTATTTGTCGATTTGCCGACGCTGCAGGGCATTTGATGGTCCTGCATTCGAAGTGCAACAGTTGCATTTATTTGTATTTTTATTCGGCATTTTATTAGCCACGATTTGCGGGGTCATGCAAATAAAAACGCCAACGAATTGTTGCATATGTGCTGCTCTTTTACTCTTTTACGGCTGCTGTGGCACATTCAAGGACTGCGCGACGAACTATAAAATGCACAAGCGGCTAATATCTTCTATTCGTAAAGGCTTCAGATCAGTTTGAAATTGATTTAATATGCTTGGCTTTTGAGCTCGGAATTCGAGCCCTGGACTAAATTGGTCTCTTCTAAATAATTAATAACTAATTTGTTGCTGCCGCTGCGTGCGAAACTAATTAATTGTGTGGGGTTAAACAACATTGCAGCTCCACTGTGGCATGTGTCGCAGCCAACCGCATTTGTAAAATGCATTGCAATTGTGTGCGTATTTGTGGTTTTCGTCCGTTTTGTTGAGCTTGCAACCGACGCAGCTCAAATAAAACAATCACGCCTCACACCACGCGGCTCAACGTCGGGTTCTTTGCTCTCGATTTAATGATGCATTTGATGCATTGCCACACAATAGCAGCAGGTAAACAATGTCGTGTTGAGTGTGCATTAGAACAAAGAACAGGCGAATGCAAATCATTCCAGTTTCAGTAATATTTATGATATTTAGTTGACTTCTTCTTCTGTATTTTGCTTCACATTCTTGCGAAGTTTCTGGCTACAAAACTCCTATTTAGATTAACAAGTTTGCATAGTTTCCCTCACCAATTACTTGAGTTCTCAGTATTTCAATTTTGCGAGCTCAATTTCTATTCAATTTCTATACTACACGGGACTGCGAAAAGTCGGCTTCATTGCTCTTGATTTAATGATGCATTTGATGTTTTGCTAAACAGCAAGTAAACAATGCGTTGCGTGTGGATTAGAGCTGTGAACAAGAGAATTCAAATCATTTCAATACAGTGATATTTGTGATATTTAGTTGACGTATTCTTTTTGATTGACTACACATTCTTGCGAAGTTTCAGGCTTAAATATAATAAAATTAACTTTTATTTGGCTTAGCAAGTTTGAATAGTTTTCATCACCAATTAATTGAGCTTAACCTACTAATTTTGCCAGCTCAATTCCTATAATACGTCGGGAACCGGACAGCGAAAAGTCGGCTTCTTTGCTCTTCATTTAATACGTTAGATGTGGAATTTAGCAGAGAATAAGCGAATTCAAATCATTCCAAGTTAATGGATATTTGTAATATTTAGTTGACACATTTTCCATTACTAAACTTTACATTCTTGCGAAGAAGTATCAGGCTTAAATATTAAAAAATTAACTTATATTTGGGTTTGCACGTTGGAATAGTTTCCCTCGTCAATTATGTGAGCTATCCATATAAGCAATGGCTTCTTTGGTCTCGTTTTAATGATGCATTTGATGTATTGCCAAAGAGCAGGAATGTTTGAATGCAAATCAATCCACAATATGTGAAAATTTTTACGCATTTTCTAATATTTAACTAGGAAACTCCTTTTTGGATTTACAAACAAAGTTTGCGTAGTGGACATTGCCAATTACTTGAACTTCGCGTATTTCCTTTTAGTACTAATATTGTAATTTCTATAATAAGTCGAGCACTGGGCAAGTTATCAATTAATTGCTTGCAACTGATGCAGTTTAAAGAAAACAATGATGTCTCACCAAATAAGCGAATTCAAATCCATTGAAGATTTACTAAAATTTGCCATCTTTAGCTGATGCATTCTCCATTACTTAACTTAGCGTTATTAGCAAATTTCAATCCCAAATATTTAAAAATAAATTTCTATTGGTTATTACTAATAAGTTTATAAAGTTTGCGTGTATTTATATAAGCTATTTCTCTACCCAGTCGAGCACTGGTCGGCAAACTGGTCGATGGCATGCATCTGGCTAAGAATCTGTGTAGTGTGGATTAGAACGAAGAACAAGCGAATTTAAATCGATTCACATACAATGTCATGTTTAGCTGATGCATTCTCCTTTTTATGTTCACATTACTACGAAGTTGCAGGCTGAAATATTAAGGATTTACAGATAAGTTTGCAAAGGTTGTCAATATTTCTATAATCTATTTCTATGCCAAGTCGTGCAGTGGGCAAATAATGAATTAGTCGGCGAACTAGTTGAATATCACATAAACAATTCATATACATTATCATATTGAGATGATGCATTTTCCTTTATATGTTCACATTACTATTGCAGACTGAAATATTAAGGAAAATTTCTTTTTGGATTTACAGATGAGTTCGCAAAGGTTGCCTATATTTCTATGATCTATTTGTATGTCAAGTCTAGCAGTGGGCAAATAATGAATTAGTCGGCGAACTAGTTGAATATCACATAAACAATTCATATACATTATCATATTGAGATGATGCATTTTCCTTTATATGTTCACATTACTATTGCAGACTGAAATATTAAGGAAAATTTCTTTTTGGATTTACAGATGAGTTCGCAAAGGTTGCCTATATTTCTATTATCTATTTCTATGTCAAGTCGAGCAGTGGGCAAATAATGAATTAGTCGGCGAACTAGTTGAATATCACATAAACAATTCATATACATTAACATATTGAGATGATGTATTCTCCTTGATATGTTCACATTACTGTTGCAGACTCAAATATTAAGGAAAATTTCTTTTTGGATTTACAGATGAGTTCGTAAAGGTTGCCTATATTCCTATAATCTATTTCTATGCCAAGTCGTGCAGTGGGCAAGTAATGAATTAGTCGGCGAACTAGTTGTATATCACATATACAATACATATACATTATCATATTGAGATTATGCATTCTCCTTTATATGTTCGCATTACTGTTTCAGACTGAAATATTAAGTAAAATTTCTTTATGGATTTACAGATGAGTTCGTAAAGGTTTCCTATATTCCTATAATCTATTTGTATGTCAAGTCGAGCAGTGGGAAATTATGCATCAGTCGATGGCACGCATAGAATATAAGCGGCATTTGAGTGTTTACGTGTGACATATAATTTAATTATGTGCTCGCCGTAATATGCAAACACAATTTGGCTGGTTTTGTGTGCACTCCTATTTTAATTGTTTTATTTAACATTTAAAACCAATTTATATTTATGAAATTGCAAATTGGCAGCAAGCACACGCGACTATGTGGCCATGTGGCGATGCGGCCACGCGGCGTATACGCAACATTTCCATTTGCCATTAAAATGCGCGAAACATGTCGCGAAATGTGCCCCCTGCCAATTTGCCTCCCTGCTCGAGTTCGTTTGCCTGTTTGGCTGTTATGCAGGTAATTAAAATGAATACGTAACGCTCGCCGCCGCTCGCTGTCAATTTTTATGCCTGTGCGTATGCGTAATGTGTAATGTGTAATGTGTGTATAAATTATTAATTGACTTTTGCAGCACAATAGCTGGAGGAAGCCGTGGCACTGCCAATGTTAATTAATTAGCACATTGTTGTGTGACGACACCGAATTTAAGCCGTTTCAAGTGCTTGGTTATAAATCGCATTAGCAGATTGCAGATGGCGGCCAAGTGCTGCAACTTCTGTTGCAAGTGCACTTAGTGCCACAGGCAGAATTCCAATTGCCGTCTAGGCACTGCCGGCAACGGGGCGTATGATGGATTCCAGCGGCGGCGAATATTTAATAAAGGTGGTAAAAATACGTTTGCAGTAAACATTTAATTGCCTGACAAATATTTGCGCCGCCAGCGAGTTAGGCCCAAGTTTCCGAGTGCTGTGCACATAAAAAAACAACTGTGAACGGCTACAGTCGAGCTAGCACGACTGTAATATACCCTGCACCAGCTAACAAAATAAAATTTTTTTAGATTTTTATAGAGTTATTGAGTATTTAAACCAGTACAATCACTATAGTACCATAACAACACATTTCGCGAACATCTCATACTGTCCAAATCTTATACACATGTCATAAAGACTTAATAAGGACTTAAAGACAAAATAACATTTTAAAAAATGTATAACAGTTAGTTATTTATCTTTTATTTGTAATTAAACTACCGTGCCTACCTATGCTATTCTATGTATGTCTCTATCACTAATAGAAATTGAGTTTGGAAACCAAATAATAGTCTCAAAATAAAATAGTCGTCGCCCTTTGCTTCCAATTAAAATAATAATACCTGAAACCCAGCGAATATTAAAGCAGCTAATACTAAAATACAGCCAATTTAATAGAGGACATTCATATTATTTTTATATATATACATACACATACAAACACACCTTTATATATATGTATGTGTATGCGTGCAAATATACTACAAGACAACTGCTCTTCTTGTTCCAGTTTTTGTTGTTGCGTTTGCTTTGTTTATGTCAAACTTCTTTTGTCAATGACCACCAACCACCTTTTGGGTTTCAATTCATATTATTATATATATTATATTGCACTTAAAATTAAGTTTGTCGCTATAAAACTGTGGATGCTACAGATCTTAGCGGTTTGAGGATTAGGAAAAGTACGAGGTAGGACAAAAACATAAGCTTGAGCTGCGTACACATATATTACAACTAACTCCAAATTTTAACGTCTCTAGCTCGTACCATCTCCGAAATGGAGATGTTCAAATGGGCAGACAGACAGACAGACTGGCGGATATGGCTAAATTTGGTAATCTCCTTCAACCGTCTCCTTCAACCTGTTCATACATTCGAACGAACTTAAAATACTTTTGTACCTCTATACCCTTAGATACTATGTAAAATGTGTAATAATGCAGAGTGTACTAAGCAGAGCGGCGATTCGACTTCAAGTAGTTCCAACATTTCCCGCAGCTATTTAGACACCCGCTTTGTGCCTAATGAACAACTAGTTTAGTGCTCGAATTTGGTCTGTGTCTCGCTGCATGCATTATCGGCATCGGCTGTCGTTTGGCATAACTTTGACTGCAAAAGTTTACCGCTTGACAAAACGCTGGCATTGCGGGGGGCGACGTCCCGCTGGCCCTTTGGACCGCAACTCGTATTTATATGCAAAAATCTTAAGTGAAGTATCGATTTTGCCGCCAGCTAGAAAATTATTTACAAACGACTGAACTTGCGAAGTAAAAAACAGCGAATATACAAATATATATAAGTAAGTATATATACAAAGGCAATACGAGTGTATTTGCTTGTGGCGTGGAGTTTTGTTTATCTACTCGTCGTATGCCGTGAGAGCCTTTTGTGTGCCTGCTGCTTGGAGCACTTCAAAAGAAAACTCACTGGCTATGAACTCGAGATAGAAGCGCTTGGGCTGAGCATGAGCTTGTCAGGCTGTCAGACGCTTTAAAATTCCTTCCGCAACTATCTGAATCGACTGCGATTAGACAATTCAATTAACTTATCTAAATTACACTACGTTTTTAAAGTGCGCATGGTAAAAGATTGACAATTTAATAATGCAAATGCCATATCAATTTCTGAGGCTGCTAGTCTTTAGCACTCTATCTGGAGGGCTCGAGATTTATGTGACGACTTCATCGGAAATGTATTAGTCCTTGTGCATTTTAGCATTTTACCCTTTCGCGTTTGGCATTAATCTTTTGGCACAAAAGTTTCACTCTGGCCGTCGCCCAAAAAAAACTGCAAAGTAATTTAAACTTTTGCTTTTACTTTTGCCTCAGCTTTCGCCCCATAACTTTTTTCTACCCTGTAGTGCACACAGTTTAGGCACTTAGCTTAGATATAGATACATTACTTTTGCTCCACATTAATCTTTAACAAAAGAGATTAGCAGCACTATAGAACTATTTGCAGGGTAGCTGTATATTGAGCAGTCGCTTTCTGTGTTACCCTCGATAAACGACAGACAAATTTTGCCCAACACTTTCGCCATTGACTGGATTCGTATTGAATTGCAAATGCATGGGAAATTTTTTGTCAATCTTGGTTTGTTTCATTTTGCATAAGCCGCTTAGACGCTTACTTTGATTCTGTTTAACGTGCCTGCAATTTGCCATTTCCAGTTTATGGCCCAAGACGTAAATTCCTTTTTATTTAATGTAAGCCAAAGTCAAGAATGTGTGGAGCAGGAGGCATGGCCTACGCGACTCTGCACCTGCATATATATGAGAGAGCTTCACGACCTTCCTGCCATATAACGTACGTGTTACACATGCATAACATTTCAGTTCTCAATACGCTTTCTACGGGGTCTAAGCAATGTCCTAGAGCGCTGCGATTGCTTACTGCTCGAATGAAATGCTGTCAGTTGTAAACAAAACACAATGCAAACTACACTTTTCCCCAAGGTTGCGAGAGACCAGCTGCAACTGTGTACAGAAAGCATACAACATTTTTATAAGAATTTAATTGGGGGAGACCACCTTAAAGGCAATAAATAGACTGAAATTGGGATTTAATAAATGAAGTTGTTTATTGGAAAATATAGCAAAATTAAGTACGCCACTCATTTATTTTTTTTTTCATTTCTCTCCCTCTATTTATCATAGAAATTGGTACAGCTTTTCTTGAGCTATAAGTAGTGTATGCAACTAACACGACTTTCTTTTATATATATATATAGATTTATATGTATAGATTAATAGAAAATATACAATGCTCTTATAGAAAATATACAATTATAATCACATTTGCTACATTTTAAATTACTTGATTAAAACTTGATTTTTACAGTGTTTGTTTTACTATATCTGTGAAATTTTAAGTAAGTATTTGCCGGCTTGAGCTTGTTTTGTTTGAGTTGTTTTAGGCACACTTCATCTTTTTCTAGTGTAATAAATATATTCATAGCTCCTAATACACTGTTTCTTTCACGGCGGCAAGTCAAGTTGATTTTTAAAGTATTCTTTTTTCCTTCTACTTTTTAAACTATTGCTACTACTTTTAAAATTCGCTCTGTAATCTTGTGAGAAATTGTAATATGATAAAGATCACATACTCATAGTATTTATGTAGACTGTCTTGATGCATAAATTCATTTGTTTGAAATTGTGGAAATAGGCGTCAAATACTTGGGAGAGGTTTGTAAACAAAGATTCTTATGATTAGTATTCCAAGTATTAGTATTGCCAAAAGAATAAGGAAATTTAAGAATTGAAAGCGTTATAACCAACAATTACATTTATATAAAATAGATAGCATATCTCTTCGTGTATTCACAGAAGTTTAAGGAATATTCAGTGTTTTCTAAGAAGTTTTTGATATATGGAATTATAGATTCTTGCAAATCTCGACTTTGCAGTTGTACTGCTTACAAGTCTATTTCGCAAAATATATTACATATCGCTTAGTGTAGATTAAAGCAATTTCAAGTAGTTTCTTAAGAGTTTAACTAAATAGTATTATACATTCTTGTTAATCTCAGCTTTGCAGTTTGATTACCAATAATTTCAATTCTCTAACATAGATTGCATATTCTTTAGTGTATTCACAGTACGGCTTGGTTCGACTGCCTTTGGTTTGCCGACTTTTTACTTTTATGTGCAGACAAATTTTAGCTGGCACTGGTTTTGTGTTTTTAATCAAATGGCACTCAATAATTAAAGAGCAGAGACGAAGGCGATAGATGCACAAAGCCGTAGGGACATAAATCCAGCTGCCATAACTTCCTGCTGCAAATATTGAAAGTCCATTAACAGTAAAACATGCTTGCGTCCCGTTGCCCCTTTCCTTCCTTCGAGCTCGGCATTGTTCATTGTTCTCTTGCACCGCTCTCTCGCCTGCAGTTGGAGTGAGAGCACTAGTCAGCATACATCTACAACAGTTTCAACTGCTGTTCCTTCTCTATTTTTTTTGCTGTTGGTGCAGGTGCTTGGTCGGGGCTTATGGCATGTCCTGTCTGCATCTGATAAATGCGTCCAAGCAACTTTAATTAAAACATTTGCCAGCTACTCGAACACACCCAGCAGCGTTAGACGTCAATGGACGTCAATAGGTTTTTGTTTATTTTTCAGCACAAACGAGGCGTAAACATAACAAATTTGCTAAACGGAAATAACACCAGACACACCCACCTCACACACACGCAGAGATGTATTCATTGGGTATTTGACATTTGTGTGTTTGCCTTGACATGTGGCTCAAATTGCATTTGTTTTTGTTGTCGCAGTATTTATCGTCTATGTGTTTGTTTTCTTCTGTTTGCGCTGGACAGTATTAACGCGGCTCGTTCCACTGTCGGAGCAATCAATGGCAAATAATAACGAAAATATGAAAAATAACATGAGTATATTGCCGCGCAATTAATAAGGAAAAGCAGCAACGAGAAATGAGTATCTAATGGATTAACTTTGTATCTATTAAGTTCAATGTGCATTTATTTTACATGTTATTGACTAATAAACTAAGTATCTAATGGATTCACTTTGTATCGATTTAGTTTAATGAGCATTTACTTTTAATTTACCTTTGACTAATTATTAACTAGCATCTAATAACTTATGTATATATTGCATTAGTGTTGTATCTGTTAAGTTCGATGTACTTTTATTTTAAACTACTGTTGTCAAATTATTAACTAGCATCTATCAACCCAAGTATCTAATGGATTAACTTTGTATCTCTTAAGTTTAATGTACATTTACTTTTAATTTACAATTGACTAATTATTAACTAGCATCTAATAACCTAAGTATCTAATGAATTAACGTTGTATCTATTAAGCTTAATGTGCATTTAGTTTTAATTTACAATTGACTAATTATTAACTAGCATCTAATAACCTAAGTATCTAATACATCAACGTTGTATCTATTATGTTTAATGTGCATTTAGTTTTAATTTACAATTGACTAATTATTAACTAGCATCTAATAACCTAAGTATCTAATGCATTAACGTTGTATCTATTAAGTTTAATGTGCATTAAAATTACTTTTGACTAAATATTAATATTCTAATCGACTATTCACAATCAATAACATGAATTACGTCCTATGTGCTGACTCAAGTCTATTTGCAGATAATGTTCAATATGGACTTTCAAGAACACACCTTTTAGTCGAATAATTCTCTATATTTTTTGCTGCGTGGCATACGAGTATTTGCGCATCACTTTATGTATTGCAATAGAAATGCAATTGCAGCTGTGAGCAAAGAACAACTTGAAAGCCTCTCTAGTCTTGAAGTCAATGAATAAACTTTCATCAGAGTATCATTTTTCGCCACAAAAATCCATTTTCATTAGGATTTTTTCATCGAAAATATGCAGAGAGCTGCAAACGTTGCAAGATTGACAGACGAAGTGTGTTGTTTTTTGGGTTCCTATTGACCGTGTTTAAGTCTAGTGACGAGCGCAATGCAATGGTAAGGGAAGAAAAAAAGCCAGGACTTTGCAGGTAGATAGAGGAATATGGCTATATATGTATATACTGTAAGCAGCTTGGCTCGCAGATTAACGGATTATGATCCGGCATGAGAGAAATAAAGTTGGAGAACTTCATTAGCAACATGTGTACATTGCCAGAGTATATATTTTGCTGCCCGCCTCGCACTCGACTGGGCAATTAAAGCAATAAAAGTGTAGTCGACTGCACATTGAATTGCCGAAACCATACAGGGGCCACTTTGCTCACGAGCGAGAGAGAGAGGGAGGGCGGGTTGTAGGACAGGCCACTCTCGAGAAAAAAGTTGTCGAGTGGACGCAAAAAATAATTGAAAAGCGCACTTTGGCTTTGCTTTTGTTTGCCGTTTTAAGCAAAACATTTGCAAGAGGCTACATCGGCTGAGAGGCAAGAAATAGAATACTACAAAATATGTTTGCCATATAACATAATATATTACTGCTATACACAGCAATGATTAAGTACTTAATAGAATACAAAGAGAGTATTTGCGCGTCGACTACAAATTGAAAGCGGTTTTAGTTTAATTTTGGGACTTTTGAAAGCGCTGCTGAGATTGGAACGTGTCCGCGCTAATCCCCACTTGTCAGCTCGCCCCCAAAGCCTATTTTCGATTTTATTTAACGCAATTTTTGTGTGAAACGCAACTAAAGGCATTAGAGTGCTCGTGTATATTTAATGGACAGCGTATTAGGCGAACAATAGAGGAACACTGCAAATTAATTTTCGGCAAGCGTTTAGTGCTCTAGTGGTAAAAACAACAGCGACAGCCGCAATTAAAAAACCAAATCGAAAAGCCAAAACAACGACGCGTCTAGGATCAATGCTCTGAAATCATGCATCAAAATCCGCATGGCACTCTATTAAATGTAAAACAAAATCACAGACTCACTCGTACACACACACGCAAGTGGAGCGAGGGGAAATGTGGATTGCGGTTGCACTGTAAATTAAATATAAAATGTCCTGCGGACTGTCGCTCTTTATGCATGCGGCTGCCCCCAATAACAACAACAAGGGGAGCGACAGCGTCGACATTGCAACCGAAAGTTTTGCACATTTTTGAAATGCTTTTTCAACGAATGCAGAACGCAGACGTACAGTCAGCGGAGCAAGGCAGGGGACACCAGGGGCAGGTCTAGTGAAATTCAAAACAAAAGAGAACTTGACAACAAGTTTAAGCACACACACACACTCACACACGCACACGCGCGTGCACAAAGAGACAGATGCATAGACTCGCACACAAAGAGAAAGCAAGAGAGCGACGCTCGCATTGGCAGAGCGCGCGGGTGCGAGGGAGAGAGAAGCACGTATAAGGCCCAGCTTAGTTGTCCCATCAACAATTTCAAGTGCACTTTTGCTTTTGCTCGTTGTGAAACGGCAAATGCTCGCGCAGGCGACGAAGTCGACGCTGTCAATTTCAGTTGAATTAAATTAAACGATTTTGTGAATTGAACAAATTTATTTACTAAGCCAGCTGCCTTTAATTTTTAACGCACAAACATAATTCTATAATTAATAATATTAAATAAAGATTGCTAGGAAAAAATTAATGTTTATAAATGAGACTTTTTGTATACACTGCGTTAATGTAGGAGTATAAGTAATTCTTGTAATTTTTAAAGTGTTTTATATGAAACAAATTTGTCCACCATTAAGCCGAGACTCTGCCGAATTCGCTATGGACATTTTGGTCGGGTGTGTGGAAAGTTTAGTGCTTATATGCATGTAATTACGCATAGTAGTGCGTCCTATGTAATTTCGTTGTGCCCGCTTGATGCAAATAATTGTAGCATACTTTACAGCAACAATTTAAAAGGCCATGGTCACGTCCACGACAGCATCGAGAACGACAAATATATAGTATAGGACGGGGAACGTCATCCGAACTGGCCAACAGACGAGCGGGGCGTATGCTGTGACATGAACGACATTGTAGTAGCTCTTGAGACGCAAACAGTCTAGTGAGCTCTGTGAAATGTAAAATATGAAATATAATTGCCCTCAACGATATAATATGCGAAATGCAGTCGGGCGTCACAAATTGGCCGGCGCTGCCGACAACAACAAGGAGCGAAAGAAGGCCAGCAGCATAAACAGTTGCAATTGTTGAATATCATTTGGCAACATATATAAATAAACGACTTGAACTCGCCGACATACGTTCGAGTTTGGGCCGTAGTTTGGCAGCCGAGATTTGCTAAACTGGCAGCTTCACGAGGATTGGCTTGTGAATTGCGTGCATTGAATAGCCGAGAGCTAGCAGTCAGGGCTGCTTCTTTCTCTGCCAGCACACATTAATATGCAGACGCTGTTCCACTCGCCGTAAATCACCTGCACATCATGACCGCAAGAGCGCCAAGAGAAGCAATAATAACAGCACAGAGCACCACAGTCCACACTGTGGCAGCCGCACAACTTAAAGATCTCTAACATCGCAATTGCGGCAGATGAAACAAATACAAATGGTAGTTTTACTAATTGCAAGAATGGTAGCAGCTATTTTTCCAACTACACTACTTTGTTTGTGGCAGCAAAGTGGCACTAAATGCGGGGCAAAGTGGCAGTGAAATCACTATTATCCTAATATTTAAAATGCAAATTAATTTGGGAAGAAAAGTAAATTTTCTAGATTTGGATTTAATAAGTAATTAAACCAGCACTATAGTACCATAACAGCACATCTTGGGAACATATCATACTGACATATACACTTATTTATGGCAAAGTAAATAACTTTAAATATGCTTTATTGATCTTATTTACAATTTCCTATTATTTACTACGAACGTATTAAATAAATCTTGTTCATAAAATTATTTGGCTGCCCTGTAAATTTAACTTGATTCATATCTTCAGTTTTTACTGTCGTAATTTACTTTCCTTTCTCACAAAGTCACTTTTGCTTACTTACTAAAAACTGGATTTCAATAAATAAATATGTTAAGTTTTTGTTATATACAAGTATATACATTTATTTACATCAGTAGTTGAACCATTTCCAACAATAAAACACCATAACAAAACGTTTTAAGAATATCTCATATCAACCAAACCTCAGCATATGTATATGTCATAAGGACTTATCAGATTTCGTTCACGTTCACGTTTGAGTAAACGTGTTTGAGAAACCTAGACGCGTTAAATTCCTGAGCGGTTTAGCAGGAAGGAGTCTTCTTGCAAGTCTGATTCTGCAGTACCTGCTAGCAAAAGCTATTACTAAGAAATAAGTTAAATTTATTGGGGGACTTTTTTTTAGAGATTGATACATAGATTGTTAAACATAGATTGTTTAATTGTTGGAATGCGATAAATGAATAACTGCTATCAAAAAGTAGAACTGACAATTCCCAATAAAATAAGTGCAAATTACCGGTTAACTATTTTTAGATACTCGCACATGCATAGATTGTTTAATCGTTTGATTCAATAAATAAATAATTGCCATCAAATAGTAGACCTGACAATTACTAATAAAATAAGTTCAAATTATCGGACCACTATTTTTGGAAATTCAAAGATGCTTAGAATGCTTAATGGTTTGAGTGTAATAAATAAATAATTACTAGCAAAAAGTAGAACTGATAACTATTAATAATCAAATTATCGGTTAACTATTTTTAGAGATTCAAAGTTTAATCGTTCGATAGCAATAAATAAATAACTGACAATTAATAAAACATAAGTTCAATTTATCGGTCAACTATTTTTAGATACTCGCAGATGTATAGATTGTTTATTCGTTTGATTGCAATAAATAAATAAGTGATAGCTAAAATTAAAACTGACAATTACTAATAAAATAAGTGAAAATTATAGGCCAACTATTCTTAGAGATTCAATGATGCATAGATGGCTTAAACGCTTGCTGTTTAATAGATCGAATATTCATCAGTTGTTTATTTTGAATGCCCAACAGTTGCATTTTTTAGCGTCCTATCAACGTGCAACAATTCCATGTGGTGTTGCAAGAAGCTCGCAAAAATAAGTAGCGCTAACAACAGTAGCAACAGTTTCGGCAACAGCGGCGGCAGCAGCAGCTGTTAATTTGCCGTTTGTCTGCGGAAAGTTTGTGCTGGGGCCACAGAAACTTGCGGCAACCGCAGCCGAAAGTTGAAGCAAAATGAAGATTTATTTGTCTGGCCAGCGGAAGTCATAGACACAAGTCTATGCATAGTGATAGTCCCGCCAGCCCGCTAGTCGCTCGCTGTCTGGCCGAGTGTCGCTCTGCATGAGGATCACGTGTCTTGATGCAATTTCCGCACCGGATATTTGTTGTGCCCCTTATGCGAGTATGTATGTGTGTGTATATATATGAGGCAAACTAAGAGCCAACTTGCCTCTAATTTGTTGCACAAACTTCGACAATGGCCGAAGTGCAGCAGACAAGGCGCTGCCTCATTAATGAAAGCGATTTAATGGCCTTCGAAATGGGACTCGAACGTTGCTTGCAACGCACTGCCCGTGGCTCGGCGGTGGTTTGGTGGTGCCAGGTTGCCATGATGATGTACAGTTGTTGCGCTGCAACCTGCAGCACAACTGTAATTCCTCAACAGTGACCATCCAGCTCACTGACTGCCTGTCCGACTCCATTTCTGCTGCTTGTCAGACATATCTGTCTGCCTCTGCCTGATAGCTTATGTTTGTGTTAATGAACACAGCTCCTCGCACAGCAACAGCAGCGGCAACTGGAGCGCCTGTCTAGCATGTGTCTGAGTCCTTCCCTCTCTCGTTCTCGCTCTCGTCTCTGTGCTCTGCGTCTACGTGTGTGTCCATCGTACATAGTAAATTATTGTGTGTGTCCATGTCTATAGTCTATGACCCTGCACAAGCTGTCAATTTGCGGCACAGACAATGGTCAGAGAGAGGCCTGACTTTTGACAGTTGTTTCCATTGTTTGGCCCATTTTAATTACATTTCCGAGGCCATATCAGATGTAAATTGTTCATTCCACTTTTAATTATTCAAGCCACAACTAAGTTCCTCGGACCCGTCTATTTAAAGTGCTTGCGAAAACCAATATCACAATGCGATCATAAATTCTCTTATCTGCTTGCTGAGTTGCGTCGAGCTGCGCTGCCTTCATTCGTTGTCTCTGGGCCATTTACTCACATCTTTCAATCTACGAATTTCCACTCCAGTTCACTAACGAGGCTTTCACCACTCGCACAAAAACCGTAACTCACACAACCTTCCAGATATATGCGAGTGAGCGGAAGTGAACTCAGATTACCAACTCAGCAGTAGAATATACAAGCTTTAATGTTATTTTTTCTAGAAAGCGAACTGAGGTGACATTTAAATTACAAGATTGTTGTGATAATTAATGAATTATCTACAAAGAGTTGGGAAACCGAAATGAAATGAATCGAATCCAGCTTCCAAATTAACAAAAATAGTATAACATTTTATTTAAGTCCTGCTTATTTGCATACCTCAAGGTGCGTCAAACAATTAAATAATTTGTCAAATTAGCACCACTAAATTTCTTATTCAAACGCTATTTCTACATAAGAGTGAGAGAAAGACAACTCAGATTGTTAACCAGCTGAATAATATATGCATTAATGTAGTGTTTATCTGAAGCGAACTAACTAAGGTGACATCTAAATCACAACATTTATTTCAATTACAATTGATTGTTACAGTGATAAAAATAATGGTCTTCAAAGTATTAGGTAGTCAAAGTAAAAAAAGCGAGTTCATCTTAATCAAATTAATTCTAGAAAATAGGTAACGAATTTTTTTAACTACTACATATTTACAAACTGTGCCAAACAATTTAAGAATTTACATATTCAATAAAGTTAGAAATAATAATATTGTAGTAAGCTCGTACACACATATAAAGGCACAGAGTGCGCTCTTTTCGGCTTTTCCGCTGGGTCTCTTATGCAGTAATCTAATTAGGGCCACATATATGAAAGCGAAGAGTACTCTATCAGCAAATCAGCAGTCTCTCTTATGCATCTTGCTGGTTATGCAGAGTCTGCATTGCAGACATTCATACGAAAACGCGAAGTGCTCTCTAAAAATTTGGTCGGCTCTCGCGAACGTATCGTGAACGCGCTCACGCCGATCATGCAGCTTAAGAGCTGAGTCTGAATTGAAGAGTGCAATAAATAAGCCTTGCACATTTGCATATTGCTTACGATATGTTATTTTATTTTTATTTTCAGTAGTGAATGACCACAAGTGCTTTGTGAGAACGTTTTCGCCAACTTTATTCATTACTATAAAGATGTTGTTGAGTTAAAGCTGATTCTAGATGCACATATTTTCGGATATAAGTAAATTGTAATTCCATTGTAAAGGTAAAAAGGCTTGCACGATTAATGTGCTATTTCGAAGCATTCGGCTAATGTCATCGTGCCCCTTTTAAGCCCGATTTAATGAGTTGGGCGACCACAATGCCAATGGCGGCTTATTCAGAGCACACGGACGCCCCAAGCACATGTAAAAGAACAGTGCGTGTGTACTTATGTGTACAATCTAATAAAAGCTTTGGCGACATTTGATGATTCGCAAGAAAAAAGGATTTGAAATTTAATGAATTTCTGTTTTTACGCTCGCCTGCGTGCCACATAAAAGCCAGCAAGCATTTAGCTCATTTGTTTTGGGGGAGCGAAACGCTGCGAGACTCTGTGGGAGCGTAAGACGCATATGCGTTCGCCTCTCTCTTTATTTTCATGTGCGGTGGTAAAAGGCGTGAAATGCGCTCACGTACACACACGCACACTCACGCACACGTATGACACGCTCTCGCTCGCACACAGCTGTGCTTATGCACGCGTTCACATTCAAGTACTTTGCATAAAGCGAGCCCAAAAAGGTTTTATGTCAAATTGAAAGGCGAAAAGCAGGCCGAACAACTAAAGTGCTAAACAGCAACTAAAACCAGTGTGTGCGGCTGTGCGTGTGTGGGAGATTGTTTGTGACAAGAACTCAAAATGCATGACTCGTCATGGCAGCAGCAGGAATCAGGCTCTAAATAATTTAGCAACTGGGCGGACAATAAAATTCGAACTGAAATGTCATACGCATGCATTTGCATATGATTTGCCAGGAACAGGCGCACTGCAATGGCACGTCCTGTTCGTCCTTGTTGTTCAGCTTGCCGTTGCACGACTGTAAGCGCGCACTGGAAATGCCATTGAAATTGATGCCAGCGGCAAATCAGCAGCGTCAGCTACACTCTCTCTCTCCCTCTCTCTCCGTCTCTTTCCCTTCTACTTATGCTTTATGCTCGCTCGCACCGCCTGAATTCCAGCAGCTTCTGTGATAAATTTACAGTATAATTTGTATATTGTCATGCTCGGCTCGCTCGTATATCTTGCCGCTTGTGTTGTGCTATTTGCATGACCAAATTGCATCTGCCCACTTTCGGGCGAACAGAACAAATTGTCAACATATAATTTGTTTAGAAATTAAACTTGATGGTTCAACAAATTTGGCAACATTGCACCATTGTTGTTAAGCACTTTAAGCCCACTGCACGCCAGTAAATTCGCATTGTTCGGCCTGCCATTTGGGCGCTAACAATGCTCGGCCAAAAGGCGAATTGCATCGCAAATTGTGAACATAATTTCATTAGTGCTTAGTGTTTATGTTCAGACTATCCAATTTCGCATGCACGAGCATTAGTCGAGCAGAGTTTGGAAAGTAGCATAATAATTATAACAATAATTGCATAAATTTGCCGCAATTACCATAAGCATTGATATCGCATAATCTACTCAATATTAGCCTTACCCAAAGAAATACTATACTAAGAACCTTCATCGTTTATCTCAACAAAATCGTTTGAGTAATTGACACCCATTCACACACACACTGACACACACACTGACACACACACTGACACACACACTGACACACACACTGACACACACACTGACACTCCCCCGTGCGATTGAGTATCACATTAAGAGTCAACACGCATAAGAGCAGGCAACATGCTAGACTGCTACGTCGATGCTTCAAGAGCTACCACGGCAGCTGCAGCTGGAGCTGGAGCTGGAGCAGTTGCAGCGTCAGGTGCGTGGGACTTGTCTGCAACAATGGCACAACAAAATTCCAGTCTGTCTGCATATTTGAGACTTTGATCATTTGAAACGTTGCAACGTTACTGCCAGACAGCAGAAAAATGCATGAGCCAAGCTGCCCCTATCTCCCCTGTCACCGCCCCCTCCCCCCACGTTGACCGTACGCTATGCTAATGCCAATTCCCCCAGATGGAAGTATGTGCTCATGTCTGAGCGTTATTATGTGGCTACTCAGCAAACCCCTAACAAAGTCCGACTTTTGCTTCAGCTCCAGCAATCTAATCTTCATCATCATCAATTACACTAGTAAACACAGGTCAACTTCTTTATGTAACAACAACATAAAACTCAGTTTGTTTGAGAATATTTGAGATAGCAATAATAATTTTATTTGCTAAGAATGCGGCTTATATGCAATATGAAAATCTTATTAAAATGCCTATAAAATTAATAGTCCTATAATATTGTAAAGTATTCTATTTTTTTTTTTATAATTTTTCATTGACTACCTCAGGTCATAATGTAGACAACACAAGTCAACTTTCGACTGTTACTAGAATCAACATAAAACTATTTTTGTTTTAGAGATTACTTCAAATAGTGTTTGTTACTAATACTACTTTCTAAGAATTCAACTTAAATTCAATGTGAAAATATTTTTGAGATGCCTAAAAAAATAATAGTCTTATAAAATTATAGTGTATTGTAAGTTAACCGTTCAGCTAATTATTTTTCAATCATTATTATTATTTAGATAATAACTTAGTCAACAAGAGTCAACTTTTAACAATTTTTTTATTTTACTATAACAAACATTAAACTAAATTTGTTTTAGAGAATATTTGAGATAGCATTAATAATTTTATTTTCTAAAATGCGACTTACATTTAATGTGAAAATCTTTTTGAAATGCCGTTTAAAATTTGTATCTTATGATATTGTAATGTATTGACAACTCCTTTGTGTTGTTAGAATCAACATAAAATTCTTGTATATTTCAGCTAACGTTAATTATTGTATTTGCCAAGAATACGACTTGCATTCAATGTTAAAATTGTTTTGAAATGCCGATAAAATGATTATTTTATAATATTGAACTATATTGTAATTCAACCAATCGTTCAGATCATAATCTGGTCAACACAGTTCAACTTTTGAACACTTCAGTTCTTCACTTCACTAGGATCCAAACAAAACACTGCTTATTAAAATGTTAAAAATCTTATAATAATGTAATATATTGTAGAACAACTGTTCAGTGAATAATTTTGACCACTTTAGATCATTATCTAGTCAACTTTTGACATCTTCTTTATGTTACTAGAAACAATATAAAAAAAAGTCTTTTTCATTAGAGAAAATTTTAAATGTTGTTACGAATGCGATTTGCTAAGAATTCGACTTACAGTCAATCCTAAAATATTTATTAAATGTTCATAAAAATATGAGTCTAATAATATTGAAATGTATTTTATCGACTTTCAGTTATTAACTGCTTCAGTTCTTAAACTTGTATTGCGACATCAATAACTTAAAACTTGTTGAACAGTGTTGTCCACGTCTCTGTTCAGTCGCCCATGTTGAGTGCAACATATTGACCAACGCTTTGGCTATGCTTAACCCTTTCTCATGCCGTCATATTTGATAAATTTATGCACATTATTTGTCCTGCTGCATGTCGCGTTGATTTTTCCCCCAATCCCTTTCGTTCACACTGCAATATGTCATTTGCATGCAAACTAACTGAGCTTCAGCTCCAGTTACAGCTTTATCTTTAGCTTCCCGATATTGATGTATAGCGAAACATCATTGGATTTGGACATAAAGATGTGGATGTGTTTGGTTTCAACTGTCGAGAGGAAGACATCAAAGAATTCATCATTTAACAGATTTACGGCTCAAGCCTCCATATAAATTGACAGTAACGAATCGTTCAATCCGTTATTCAGACTGACTAGATGATAAATTTGAATATAGACTCGTATAAGGTCCGTGACTTTTGATTCTCTGGTAAATATTTGCTGCGAAATGCGATGCTCTCGTTGCAGGCTGCCTAATTTACAAATTCATGAATATAAATTGGTATTGATATGGTATTTATAATTATAAAATATGCAAATTCCAATGGAACACGTCTGCATTCCAGTCGATGGGCAACACACGCATGATTTGCGCAATCAAAACTTTTATTAATAAGCAACAGCGCCGTTGTGAAGAGGACTCGACGAGGTGCACTCCTGCCGATCCCTTAAAATTCGCGCATCACTTGCATTATTTGTGAATCACTTTTCGACAGTCAGCACAGAATGACAATTTGAAATTTGTTTTTGAGCGAATATAATAAGACAGCTAAGTTTAAAATAAAGTTGAATGCATTAATTCAATTTTGAAAATATTTTTAATACAATAAGTTTTGAGTTAAGTTCATAGAAATAAATATTTTCAGATGATTTTCTTAGAAGCTTTATAGTGGTGTCTTATTTTAAGAACACAATATCTTAGGTTAATGTTTTCCTTTTTAGAAACTGAACTAAATGAGAAAGAAGAATACTTAGTAACAAAAAATTGACAAAATCTAATTTTTAGCTTAAAAAGTGAACTCTGAAAACATATACTGATTTAAAGATTATAATTAGAGCACGGCCTTATTGTAAAAAGCAATACTTTTAAGTCCAGGTAGGAGATCAAGTTCTTATAAAAAAAACCAAATCTTATACAAGCCACAAATACTTTTTACATTCAAGCATGAAGTATATATTCTTAAATAGAAGAATAAATCTTAAATTTGTTCTTATATTAAGACTTAATTAACAGTTCTTGAAATCAGGATCTATGGCCTTGAAAATATTAGTTTTGTTTTTTCTTATTAAAATTAAGTTTATGTGATTTGAAAAGAAGTCATATTCTTAATGGACTTTTTTGTATGAATCTAAGTATCAATTTATTTCACTTAATTGTAACATCATTTAGAAGAACATTTTACAGAATGGTACCATCTGTTTTCCTTATGTATAAGATTTACATTATAATTACGAACTTTATCAACCTATAAAATATTCTTTAAATAAAGCACCCTGGCCTTAAGCGTCTAAGATTTGTTTTTCTTATTTATAGGATTTAATCAAATGTAATTAAAATCAAGATTTAAGGTTTGTTTGCTTTTGTTTCTTTTTATACCATGTACCTATAGGTACAAAGGTTGAAGGAGACGTCGCAGAACATATGTTGTTACAACAAAAATGTTCAGAATCGAAAATAAAATCAATTTGGCCATGTCCGTCTGTCTGTCTGCCTGTCTGTCCGTCCGTCCGCCTGTCCGTCTGTCCGTATGAACACCTCGCTCTCAGACATGGTAAGAGGTAAATAACCAATCTTTGTATTTAGGTGTAATATGCAACTACGCAGATCAAGTTTATGTTTTTTTTACTCCCCCGCCCTTCCCCTCGCCCACAAACCGCAAGAAACTCAGGGATCCTTAGAGCTAGAAAGTTATTTTAAAGTGCATTATGTAGATATTTATCATATTAACCGAAATAAAAAATATAGTTAAAATCGGATAAAAACCAGCTTTGTTAGTATTCGCTGGGTTTCATGTATTATTATTATTTTAATTGGAAGTAAATTAGGACGACGACATCTTTATATATGTTTGTTTTGGCAAATGGTACATGGTATATCACAGGTAGCTCGACTGTAGCCGTTCTCACTTGTTTTAATATATAAAATGTACCTTTCTTATAATTACGAACTTTATCAAGTTATAAAATGTTTCTTAAGCTAATCACTGTGATCTTAAGCACCCAAGAGTTATTTTTCTTATTTATAAGATTTAATCAAATGTAATTGAAATCAAGATTTAAGGTTTGTTTCTGTTTGTTTATTTGTTAATGTGGAATTGATCTATCTGATTTGTAAGAAATCAGGAACTTGGTCTTAGCTGTGTGTATAAAATTTGTTGCTATATATATATAAGGGTCTTTAATATTCGTTGGTCTTAAACAAATGTTATTTACATTTATTTATATTTATTTAAATAGTATTTAAGCTAAATTTGTTATTAAATTGTTTATATTGAGAACTTTAATTGTTGAATAGAATTTTGTGCCTTCGAAGCTCACTGCGCTTTCACACGACTGTGGAAAATTGTCGAATTGTTCGCCAGTGTTGCAAGTTAATTTATCAACTTGCGAGTAGCTGACATGAAAGACAGCTATGATCCCTGTCCCTCTCTGTCCCACAGTGTGCTTGATAAAAATTGGCACCAGAATGGCAACTGATAAATGCGAGCGCAAGTTTTTCGATAATTGTTGCTAATTCTTCTGGTTGTGTGCGCGGCAAGTTGGCTGGGAGCAGCAGAAGTTTGCCACGCGTGTGTCAATTGTGCAACAGCTGCGGGCGAAAGTTTCGCAAATAATAAAGTTTTTAATTATAAGCAATGCCCCCCAAAAAAGTTCATTTTCTTCAGTTGATCGCAATCAACTCGCAAGACGACTTTTGCCCAGCCATCAGAACTGCACCAGTAGCAGGAACTACAATCGAATGAGGAGAGCTGTGGCAACTTGAAGCACTGTGCGTGTTGTCCTCCGGCGTGTGCGTGCCACTTTGACTGACTTCTGCATAACATATCTAGGTGTGTACTATCCGAGTGGGTGTGTGGTAAGTCAATGAAATTAGTGCTGGCAGGCACAGACCAATACTTAAAGCGGAAGTTTCGTTGTCTTTTCGACATTCACATTTGCCCGCAGGCATCCACTTGCCATTCACAGATATAGATAGTTGGGTTGGCTGCTGATTATGGAAAAGGTGGCAAACTCAACTCATTGGACGAGTTTTATTTTGTACAATGGATGCTAGGCTGCTAATGGGCACATTTTGAATATTTGAAGCATTGAGAAAAATAGGCATTATTTTTCTGACTGCTTCATAATGTCGTCTGCGTTTTCAATAGTATAGTCGATCCACTCGTCCCACTTCGATTTCCACTTTTGCATGGCAGTGGCTTTCTCCTCGTCGGTTAGAGCGCTGTGCCTCATTGAATTCTTCGCTGTGCGCTTCAGGAACTTCAAGTCCGCATTCCTGGGCTGCAATTGGACACTCTAACAATTGATTTTCCCCGATATTATACATTACTCACCGCAATGCCCAGGAACGCCATGTAGAAGTCGTGGGAAAGGGGTTTGGTGCGCCAAAACGATGGATTGCCCGAGGATAGAACGAAGGGAATATCATTGGCAATCAGGGTTGCAGCTGGATGGTTTCGATAATCTGCGCCCAACTGCAACACCTGATTGCAAATGGGGCAAACTTCGATGGCAATGCTAAACCGTTTTACCAACTGCATGATCAGCGGATGCTTTGTTAGGGCATAGCCATGCCCGATGCGTCGCGTACCCAGCAGAAGCGCATCTATAATATTCTCGTCCAGTGGTGAGCCATATAAATTGGTCTGGCCCGCATGGAAATAGAACTTAATGTGGCTCGGCATTTTGAGCAGCTCATTGACGAACATCTTCAGCGGATACTCCTCGTTCTCCTGGCCAACTAAATCGAAGCCCACCAATAGCTTCGGGAACTCTTTCTGCCAAATACGCCTCAGGATTAGTAAATGTAGTGTATGATGTGCAAGTGGAAATTCGGGAACTCACGTTCAATTCGGTGCAGGTTTTCACGTGGCCGCCCATATTTTCGGGCGTTGTGTGGCGAAGTGGCGAATAAATGATTTTCGAGTCAATGAAGTCGGGATGATCGGCCTTGAAGCGCCGCAGCTCTTCATTGTACACCTGCAGCGTTTCCTTTACAGGCAGTTTGTTGCCGCCCAGGCAGTAGAGAGGATTCAGCAGGGTACGCGTCTCTACGTACTGCACGCCATCTTCGCTGAACTCCTTGAGTGCATTGTAGTAGTACTCGCCCCAAACGGGATAGTAAGTGAGTAAGCCGTGCAGCAGTGAGAATATGGACATCATGTGGTCCCAGGCCTTGTCATTTGTTTGCAACTCGGATAGTGGATACATGCTGAAGTGTTGCAAGAGTTGCTTCTTCATGTTCACCTCGCCACGACGATCACGCAGCTCGTCCATCTTCTCCCATTTGCCGTTCTCGTGACGCATTTTCGTCGGCATCTCCTTGGAGAAGCGGAACTCGAGAATTTTGCATCCATCGTCCACGGTGCACGCCCAGAGGTGGCTGCGATAGGTCAGACCAATGAGGAACTTGGTGCTGCACATTGATGTGTCATGTGTCTTCAGGGCGCCACCTTTCGGCATCTTGCGGATCAGTTGGAACAGCGGTGACTTCTCAATTTCGTGCAGTCGTTCGAAGATGTGGTAGCCGGGCGCGAATTGATTGGGGTCCTTGACGCCCCGATTGTATTCCTCCATCTTGAGGCACATGATTGTCTCATTGGCTTTGATCTCCTTGTCGGTCAACTGAATGTCGTTGCCCAGAATGGCGCCCTGCTCGAATTTGCATAATATTTCGCGTAATTTTCGGTAAGCCTCTGGCGAACATTTCCTGAGATTTGAGGGTCCAAGAAATTTGCTTAATTGTGGAATCATTTGCCTGCCTACGTACGGAAAATTTTTAGAATGTGTTTGAAATAATACGCAGTGTCGGGCGAGTCGATTTTTCAAGTTTGACACCAAGATGTATAAATCTATGTTTACGACTATCACTTTCTTAAGTTTGTTTGCTATTAGAGCGCGCTTATCACAATCTGATCTCTCAGTGCGGCTCTTGTGTGTTGGTTGATGCTGGTAACAAGGATTTGCTTAAGTGTTTTCAGCAGCATTGCGTTACTTACACGCCGAGCTCCTCTGGCCCCACATTGAGGGACTGTAAGCAGCCCACAGCTGCAACCTTTCCAGCAAACAGAAGCAGCTCCAATTGCCCGGGGCCCTGAAACTTTTCAAGTGTTAACGAGTTTTGTTGCACACATGTGTCGATTGCATACGTAGTGCACTTAACTTGAAAACTTGCACGACATCCAGGCAACAACAGCAACAACGAGAGTGGCAAGTGGCACAACTGATATGCAGCTTTTGCTTGCCTGAGAATTTGATTTCGTGCAAAAACAATTTGCATCTTAATTGTGCCCTTTGCAAGCAGCTAGCAAACAGCTTAGGGCCAGAGACAGTCGTGCCTATAATTCGGCTTAGGAAAGAGTTGAAGGTGTTCGAAAGTCACTTTCTAACCTTCGACTAAGTTTGTGAGTAACAACAGTCTCGGTGCTGCACATTAAACTCAATGCCGCACAATAAGTGTATGGCACTTGCTTAAGTTTGCAATAATTAACATGTCTTATGCTAAGTCACTTGAACTCTGCATTTTCTTGAACCGACTTTGAGTCAAAAGTTTCGAACTAAGCTCAATTAGAATACGAAGTGCTCGCCCATCTACACCTTTAATACTTTCGAAATGCCTTAATATAATTTTTAAATTGATGTTGCACTGCAAGCATTTCTAGCTCTCGCACATGTTTTCTGTTTTACGATGCTAAAATCCCTGGTTGCTTGCTCTTTCAGCCCGCTTCTTTTTGTTCGTCCGCGTTCGTCCTTCGCCGCTTGCGCCCCTTCGGTCGTGGCATCGTTACATATCATTTTTTGTCTGTTACAAATTATGCTCATATAAATTTTTATAAAACATTTCTGCCGTTGCCATTTTATTTTATGTTTCTTTTTGTTACAACTGCGAGCAGAATACACACACATACACTCAAACACACACGCATACATACACTTAGGCAACTGCCTTACAATTTGCTGCGCACAAAAGTAGGCTACAAAATGGGGCGCGAAGCGGAACGCGTTTTGTGTCTGCAGCAAAAATGAAAAGCAATTCACACTTGAAAAGTTTCAACATGCGTTTTTAACTCGCACACAAAGAGGACCCAACTATTTTATTATTTTTTGTATACTTTGTTTAAATTTCAGATACGATGTCAGCATCAACCCTTGGCTGACAACAGTAGAAAGGTCTTGCTTGCGAAATAGAATATTCTGGAAATACGTTTCAACTTTTATTATAACTTTGGCGAAAAAATACTATCCATAGAAAATGTAAATCATCATTGTTGTTACATTATTAGAACGCAACTTGCTACGTCCATGGTTGATAATTGTAAATGGAAATCGATGGATCGCTGGTAATGTAGCCATAAATACCTGAACGATTCAGTTAATGATGTGATATAGATGATGTATGGTAAATACATGTGTGCGGATTTCATATTTGCATTATGTGAGCTGGCAAAACATGAACGAACCCGGGCTTCATTATTGCGTATATTCGGCGTGCTAATGCGTGTGAATATGAAGCTGATGGCTGCCCCACAAAAGCAGAAAGAAGCACTGGCAAAAGCAGCTGCAAAACCGAGGCGCCCATTGCCATTTGTGCGCACATAATGTTAGGTCGGAGACGAGGCGACCATAAAAAAGGGTTCGCACTTGGAATTTGTTTAAGCATTGTACATTTGGGTGTGAGTGTGTTTATTCGAGTTTATTGTGGCACTTTGGATGCCTTTTGCCAGTTTATTTTTGAGAGCAAGCCAACTAATTTAATATGCATAAATGCTAGCACATGTTTCATAAATGGCATTTTAAAGCCGCACGAAATGGGTTTATTATGTAGGCTGCTTCACCCCACATTTCGCATACAATATGAATTTCTATTAATGCTTTGCCCGCCGACTTTGCCATGCCTATGTATACCTACTCTGCAAATGGATGTGTGTGTATGCTTGAATGCATCAGCCACTCATATGTATTACATGCATCCAATGACGTATTTGCGTATAAGAGACTAGGTTATTGTTGCATACTTTTGCGCGCTCCTAAAAATAAACTCCATTGGTATACATATGTATATGCAAGAAGCGCGGTTTGTGTTGCATACTTTTGCGCGCTCTTAAAAATAAACTCGCTGTTAATGACATAATTAAAGCGAAGGTAGCTCCGTGAGAATTGCCGAACTTTCCGAGATGTCAGTGAGCGACAAGTAGAAGCGCTGCGGACAAGAGCTGCTTAAACTCTGTGGAGCTCAATGTGTGCAGCTGGCACATCCGCGCGGCAGTTTACCCCGTCCTGTCCAGAAGCCTTTATGACTGCAGCTTAAATTGAAACAATAGCCACCCCCAGCTGGCTGTGTTCGTTAGCTTGTTAAGCTTGCGGCTGGCATTTTTATCTGCCTTTTGCTTTGTCTGACTCCGCCGCATTGTCATTTTCACAATAGCCAAACGCTTTGCTTCTGCACACAAGAACTGTCGCGCACAAACACAGCCACAGAGAGAACGATAGAGAGAGAGTGAGGCCGAGAGGGACTCACACAGTGTTTGATTACAAATTTTTGCGTTTTGTCAAATTGATTTGTCTAGAGTCAGCACGTAGACAGCTACCTACCTCATGCCTCATGCCCCCCTCCTGTCAGCTGTAACCAATTTACATTTTGACGCGTTTTGCGCTTTGAATTGCGCGGCACGTTTGTTGCCTATTTGAATTACGAGTATGTCAATAGAATCGCTCGGTCTCCCTCCATGGCCATCTCAAATAAATGTCAATAAACATCTCAGCCAGTTTGACAGCAAGTGCTTTAAGCCGCACAACTTGACAGTTCGGCATCAGACGTCCTCTTGAAAGTACATACTCATTGCCTGTCTTTAATTTGACTGCTGCAAATTTTTGGCTTCATCTCCAACTAGTTGGTTTCACCATTGCTTTAGATAGTGTACGTGTCACTATTAAAAACCCATAAACAGCATGTGAAAGTGAGCGACTGGAAGATAGCTACACATTACAAAAGGAATAAATACAAGAGGTATATTTGATTTGTCTAATTAAGACATAATATGATCGTCTGTCTGTCTTAACTCTAGCAATTGAATTGGAATACATAGCACAAGGGATTATCTAGATGTTATCTACGCATTGCAATAGAAATAAATATAAGATCTACTGTTGTTTTGTATATTTTCTGAAACATAAATAGTAATATGATCGTTCTCCCATTTTAATTGGAATACACAGCACGTAAAAGGGATCCACTAGGAGAAGAAATATATACAACAGCTACAATTGTTTTATATAGTTTCTGAAAGTTAGATAATAATATGATTCCACTGTCTTTACCATTTTGATTACATTTGCATTAGGAAAGCAATTACATATTTATGAATTTACTTGGCCTATAACCAATAGCAATTGTGTGGCAGTTAAACATTAAATATTACAAATTATATTGGGTTAAGGAAAAAGTATCATAGGTTTGTACTTTTTCATTGGTTAAATTCACTCTTCGAAAGTAATGATCTTGTTTGTTTCAGATGTGAACTATAGAGCGCCAAAGATGGAGATCTCAAAGAAAGAAATTTACCATATAAGAGATCGTCGCAGGCAACCAACAAAATTTGTGATGCTTATGGGGAAATTATTTGATTGGTGGTTAAGCTGTCGCTTTGTAAGCAGCTTGCCGAAACTAATTTAAATTATTTATTTCCAAAGAATACAATTGAGCTGAGCTTCTACAATGCGTTTTCATCGGTGATTACATTGTTAATCACTTTGCCGTTGGAAAATGTAACTAACTGCCATTCGATGTCGCTTATGGAACGTAGTGCTGAGTTTGCCATTATTGGTAGTGATTAGTGAACACAGTCACAACCGAACAAACAGCGTACAGATGTGTGTGTGTGTCACTCGCTCTTATGGCTCACAGCGGGCACTAACATTTTAAGCATTGTTCTCGCAATTTTTTCAAAAGCACTGGGCATGTTTACAACATGCTGTATGGCTTGTTTTTCAACAATATGGCAGCCATTTGAGTAGCCATATACGAGCAGCGCCAATAAAACGAAATTATAAAATAATATTAACAACAACTGCGGACAAGCTGGCAGGCATTTAGTGTCCCGCCCAACATCAGATTGTGTGCAAAAGCAAAGAAAAAAGGACATGGAAAAGCGAAGCGTAGCAAGGAAGCATTGGAAAAGTGGTGTTTTACGTTAATGGTTATATGAGTTTGGTCCGCGCTGCATGCACGATGTGCACTCTGAATGGGCTCTGAGCTTTAAGTCTAAACGAGAATCGCAGCAGCAGAAAGCGAAAACTGCAAGCGAGGGCAACAAATGGATACCAACTACGATTCGGCCACACTTAAAGTTCATGCGCGACTTTAAAGAGTTTTCCCACTCGGCTGCACTTAAATTTAGCCTCCATTCATGTGCGACTAGTAAAAGTTACCATTTCGCCAAAGAACTAGTTGTTACTTTAACAATTTTAGAGATCCTAAAAGTTAATTATACCAAAATGTTTGGATAGAATGTGCGAACACTGAGAGAAGCTGTTGTAATTAAAAATATACATTGCACTATGTGTTGTTCTACATAAAAATATGTGGATGGCTCTAGCTGGAATACTTTTTTGCTACAGGCGATCGTAAAGCCTCATTTTGTTGTCAGAGGTGACTCATGTGCAGCTCGCAGAACAAGCCAGTTGCCGGCGCCGGGGGCGAGCACAGACAGCAACAAACATGCTGGAAAAAGTTTTATAATAAAATTATTTGTTTGGGCCAAAATAGACAACTTTTCAGCCATACATTTCATTTGTGCGAAATGTCACTCTGGGGCATACTTTTGCCAAACAACTGAACAACCGAGAACAACAAGGACAAATGTTTGGCAAATTCGCAGTGTGGATGGCAGTAGGACTGGAAGCAGCGACAACTACGTCTCCCATGTCAATGGCAAGGCACTGACAATTAAATGCCGCCTGCGAAAGTGTGTGCAGTTTGCAGGATAAACATTTGCATTTAAATAAATACATAAAAATGCAGTGCATTTCTGTTGGCGCTTTTCATTAGCCAACTCCCTCCGCACTCAGTCTGGCACCCAAAGTGACTTTCAATGTAAACGTCAGCGCTTTGTGCTGTTGACATTCGTGAGCGCCCAGACGAGCGGGAGGCGCCCTGCAGTGGCTGTGGCAGCGCCAGCTAGGAGCAGGAGAACAAGACGGAGAGCAAAGCGATGACGGCAACAATTTACGATAAACATCTCAGCGGCATGCAAATCCCTTTTTGGAACGCCAACAGGCACAGGAGAGCACTTCAGCTACTGCAAGAGCCAGCTTCAGCACAAAGCACGAGGAGACGCTGATGAGGGTGGCGACGTGGTGGCTCCTATTCGATTTGAGTGGCAACTAGGAATTAAGCCTCGCAGCCGCCTCAGCTTGAAGCGCAACATCAACTTCACATTCAAGTTCCCTTTGGGCGCAACATTTCAAAATACTTAGATACACAAAAATGTGAATTACAATCAACTGAAGAAAAAAAAATTGTTAATTCTATTAAGTGGCCCAAAAGAATGACTTGAGTATTGATAGAAGTGGAACATATTTTAGAAAAGTAACAGTTTAAATCCTCTTTCTATCTTCTTATTTCTGCCTTGAAATGCACATGAACTTATGCAATCTCTGTCGAATTCAATTAGGATTTAGGATTGTTTCAAAGTATAAAATTAGTTGTTTTATTTAACAAAAACATGTTTTCAATAGGAAAGGTTTTTAAAATTAATTAGATAGACAAAAAGATTTTTTTAAATTTTATATTTATATACATTTATTAAGTAGTTGAACTAGTAAAAGCACACTAGTACCAAAACTACAACATTTCGGAAAACAGTGAATTAACATTAAAATGAAATAACAATTAATTCTATGAAGTGGAAGAATCATTTGACTATTTATTGAAAAGGAACATATATTTCAAAAGGTACTAATCACTAATTGAATCATCGACCTTTCATCTTGCTGCCATGAAATTTAAATGAAGTTACATGATTTGTGTTTATTTTATTTGGTTTAAGATTGTTTATGATTTTTCAAAGTATAAAATTAGTTTTTCTTATTTATTGAAAACACGATATCATTTGTGAAAGTTTTTAAATTCAAGATTTGTGGTCTAAGTATAATATAAGTTTTTCTTATTAAAAAAATTATCTTAAAATTTCGGTTTTTGGTCTTAATATACAAATTTTTTTTTTCTAATTTATAAAAATGCATTAGAATTATAAAAAAAAAGTAATTTTGCTCAGTATTAGGAAGATGCCGACTTTATAAAAAGTTCTTGATCGCATAGTGTGGTTTTTAAAAAATGAGATTTCTCTCAGAGAACTCAGATCAACTGATGTGAGATATCTCTAAATGTGGAAGGCAATAATTGAAAAAAATCTGTGATTCTGTCAAAGAAAGCAATTCCGATGATCTGAGATGATCCTGATTACATGCGTTCTAAGAACGAATATCTGTTTTAGCAGCAAGTTGGCGACTTTCTTCCTCTCTATTATATTCATATGGTATTTGAGATACTGCATGTGTCTTTTTCTAGATTTATTGATATTTAGACAAGCATTTGCGTTGTTGTTGGTAAACAGAAATTAGCATTCATACTATAGTGTATATTATTTTCACGTGGTTCTTCAGCTGCTGAAAACGAATTATTCCAAAATTTTAATCAAACATCAATTTGATATATATAAACTTTATTTATGTTTTTAAATCAAATTAATAAAAAAACGCATTTCAATCATTTCGGGCCCTTTGAAAACTCGCATAGTATAGCCTACTAAAAGATTGATTAAAATCAATGGCTGCAAATTACATCCGAAATTTTCTCTGTGTAGCAACTTAAGGGCCACTAAATTATTAGTTAAGCTTCCCACATGCAACTAGCTCACTGTATCTAAAACTAAACTGAAATACTTTGTAATTGATGGAACATTTCACAGCCGGCAGCAGCACACTTACATTTGATGAGCTAAACCCGTGTCATCGTTTGGTTCTCCAAAAATTCCAGACATCACAAAGGCTGGGCTTCAGTTCACACTCACAAGCAGTCACGGGCGGCAACAGTGGAAACTTCTTACATTCGGAGAAGCTAAGATAGGGGGTTCCCCGCTTGGTACAGCATAACGGCATGCGACCTCGGGGGCATTTCACATCCGTTCTGCTCGTTCGGCACTTCGGCGAACGCAGCTTGCAACACGGCCATGGCATCGTCTGGGGTGGAAAAAGTTTCGGTGGTGGTGCCCGGGGACTCTCCGGCAGCTCACAGTCTTCAGGTTCGCAGGCCGTACATAGCTGGCCGCGAAACTCCTTTGGATCGCGCCGCTCGAACTCCGGATATATCATACGAATTTTAGGCGCGATTCGCGGATTTGGCTTGAAGTCGCACCAGGTTTTTTGGTAGTGTCGAGCTGCCTTGTCACTTGGTTTATATCCCTTTGCATCCAATGGCAATGGACAAGGTTTCGGCTTGCAAGTAGTGGGCCTGATCTCTTGATACGCCAGGCATTTGAAGTCGGAACGCCTCGCCATCAAATAGCAAGGAGTCCTTTCACTTTGCTCGCGACGTAGCCTACGCAGCTTCTCCTTAAATGTTTCACTCGATTGAGTATGTCTGGGTTTTGTTCCGTAGTTCATCCACCATTTGAAAACCAATTTAAATTTATTGCAGCTGTCATTTTGCAAAATTTTCCGATATCTGCTTAAGTACATATCAATAAACAATAAAAATTTTGATGTGCTTTTTGCCGAAATGTAGTATGTTGAGAATCTGTAATAAGACTGCTCAAAATTTCAGATCAACTGACGGATCTGACAGCCAAAGAAAAGCGTCCATATCGAAAGTGACGACTGCACCAAATCTAGTTAAATAAAACCACAGTCGCATTTTCTCGACCGTACAAAACCACTAAAACCTAGAGGTGGGAAACTATGCAAACAATATAGTACAAACCTACCAACTTTATTTATATTCTACATATTGGATTCCCATATATTTTCTATATATACCTGGAAAATAACATCAAATTTGATTATAGTAAGTCGTTAAGTTCTTATTCTAAATGCATGTCTTATTATACTCTATTATGTTGAAAGATCAATGATCTTTTACTATGATGTGTTATTGTCCAACGCTTCTTTGATGACTGAAAGTAGCTTCTGAGGTCCTTTTTGTTGGTTAAAGCATTCTCATATTAGAACTCTATAGTTTAACAAATATAAATGATTTTAATTTCTTTAATTACATTAATTTATTACTTAAAACTTGCAGCATTAAAGCGATATTTTCGTTGATATATAAACAGATACTTTATAAATAGAAAAAAACGCATACTTTGTTTCTTTGTTTTGCATCGTAGAAATTTATATAACATTAAGAGAGTAAGAAAAGTTGAAATACATTTTCTTATCCTTATTATACAGTACCTTGATAATGAAGCCTGCAAATATCCTTCCGACGCCAGAGCACGTTTAATTTTGAATGAACTACTCAACCTGCAGTTATTAATTGCACATGATCTGAACATTTATTTATTTATGCATGGTCGGCACACTTACCGTACTGTTAAAAGAGTGTATACAATTTAGAAATAATCTCGGCATATCTCCATAACTGGGACAGTAAGAAGCTAACACGCGAAGGTGTCAGTCTTCTTAGCTATGCCTGGCTTTGAAGACACGCCAAATTTCACAAATACTGATATTCTTATGGCACTCGGTTACGGGTTCCTTATTCAACTCAACGTTTTGGCATTCCGAAAAACTTGGATAACGTGTTAACTGACGCTTCACGGTGGCTTGGTCCTTTGGTCTAATCCTGCACCTTGTAATCTTCTTTGCCTTGGGGCACTCGCAGAGCGGATTCTTAATGCAGCGACTCTCAGATATGGCCGGTCCTGGCTTCAAGGGACGACATGCCAACGGCTTCATTGTGGGCCAACCTTTCGAGGGAGGAGGAGGCGGACTGCAGATCGGCTTTCGTCGTGGCCGTCGCACAATTTCGGGCAATGATACGTTGCAGGAGCGCTTGGGCGCTCGCTCAATTACGCAGTCCACCCAGTACTTCTTGTATTCCTTGTCAAGAGTCTTACTGGGTCGATACAGCGTGCTATCGAGTCGGGGCTCATTGAAACACGGACCCATGCACAATGGCCTATACGGCGGATTGCAGCGCATATAAACACCCAAAGAGCGTTCCGTTTTCATCTCTTCATCGGTCTTGCATGGGTCGGGTGTTTTGAAATATTCAGGCTCAATGACCACCGGCATTCGACATTTCTTCTTCTCCTTCGTTTGGGGCGTTACACGCTTGCACTCGCCACTCCTGTGGCGCACAGCCGTCAACCGGCAACCATTCGTGAGATTTCGCTGCAACTGAATACTTCGCAACAAAGCTTTGGAACACTTCAAAGGATTGGGCATCCGCATTGTCAAAACTAATTTGGAACCGTTTCTCACGGATTTTTAAAAATTTCCTTTTCATGCAAATTCCGAAAATAAAATGACCTGACCTGAGGCTCAGAATCAAGCACACTGGAAGCTATTGTGACAGTTTTCACCCAGCAAACTAGCAGATTTGAGAAAGTGCTACGCATGCATATGAATATGCGTGAGTAAACGATTATTGTTGCATGCATTTAGTCTGTCATTAAGAAGAATACATAAATGAATGAGCGGTTAATTGGCAGTTATCGGTATCGGAGTCAGCAGAATCGGTTGTCGGAATCAACAGAATGAATCAGCAGTCGGCACGAGAAGTGGCTGTCAGAAAAGTTGTTGATCAGCAGTCCAAGTGGAAAAGTCCTGCAAGTATTTAGTACTCTTTCGCTATTAAGCCGTTAAAGTGTACTAATACTACATTCAGCCCGACAGTCCTATTTGTATATATCTATATCATTATACCTAAAACTTCTTCATATTCTAATAAACTATCTGAAAGCTGATTGGAACACTGGCAAACAAGAATTTTCTCGCTGAACGAGTATCTAAAGTTTTATCGTCGTATAACAAACAGAACGCACTAATTAATTAGCGCGTGGGCATTTTAGCATCCGACGTTCTCCCAATGCCCCTGAAGTGGCAGTCGGGGTCAAGAGTTTGTGTGCAGTGCTGAATTTTTTCGATTTTCTGTTTCACCAACAACTCTATCCGAAATTGTTTTTGTGTTTTTTTTTCCTTCTAGGCGTACCAGTTTTCCCTCGTTCACGTTGTTTGGTATTCCCTGTCCGCATCGACAGCTGACAAAGGGTTTATCAGCATTTTCTGTTTGATTGTATGAAAGACATTTATGCAATTAGTAGTGTAAATACTGCCAATGAATCCAAAAGTGTTCGTTGCTTTTGTGGTTCAGCTTAGGATATCTCGTAGTCTTGCACTCTTGACGAGCAGTTCTTATATGGGTTTTTACAGCCGTTGCAGTTTTTTTGGGCTCTTCAATTGGGTCCTTCGGTTGGGAGGGGAAACAGCTGCCTTGAAATCGAAACGGCCAAAAGATTGTGCCGCCAAATTGTTAACAGCAATTGACCCAATTTTATGGGGCTGCACTCATGCATATTTCGGGTAGTTTGCCGGACTTTTCGCAGGGAGTCCGCAAAGCTGTGCACAAAATCGGCGTAAAAGCGAAAACTGGCGCTGCCCGACAACGTTATTTGAATTTTTTATACCTTCTGCCGCTGCTGGCCTTACTCCGTTCTGGCATCACGTGCGAGCCAAACCAGAAAGTGCAGGAGTTTTTGTCCGTTGATCCAGAACACATTTATATGTCTTCTTGTTGCTCATTTTATTGTTGTATCGAATCGTGATAAAGCCGAGCAGCTGTCATAAAAGCTGAAGTGCAATACGCCAAATTAAATTAAAGATTTAATGCCTGAACTCAAGCAGGCAAGTACAAAATTAAATACGACTTTTATCACATACATATGGACTTCGAACAACAAGTTAACAACTCGAAAATGCACCTCACAAAATTGTCTAATATTTTATTTAATATGAATTTAAATTTTGAATTATATTTGAATATTTGGCTGCAATCTTGCAATTGCAGCTGAAAACTTTTATTGAGTTTTCATGAAATAATTTTTAAAATTGATTTTTACTTAATAATTAATTCAATTGTTGAATTGCATCTGAGAGGAATTCAATTAGGTGGGCTGTGAATAGCAAATTCACATAATGCTTATACTATTATTATTTAAACAAAAGCAGTTGTTAGTAGTCGAAAGGACAAGCAGGAATCTTGAATTTACTGCTCCATCAAAACTACATTATCTACTGCAATTTTTTAATTTCTTTGACTTCAATTTGAATATAGGTACTCTTTTCCACCGATGTTGATATATTAAAAATATAAATAAATGAAGTAATTGCAACTTACTACTCGAGTTACACATGGAACGCAAATGCACTTACCACAAAAATTCCGTTGAGGGGATTGTGGACTGAAATCGGAACGAAGAAAGGACGAGACCAAGATGTAGTATGACTCGGAGTTGGAGTCGGTGCGATGGTGGAATGATTTCATTTACTTGCAATCAATGAAATTGCACTGATGCAATTTCGCAATGCCAAAATAAACAACAACTGGCCTGGGAATGGAAATGGGAGCTGGCAAATGTTGCAGTTGCAGTAAAAGCAACTTGCTTCCGAGCTCAGGGGACGTTGAGTCAGTAGGGCGAATGTGGAGGCGTCGGATGAGCTGAGGAGGGGGATGGTGTCACGGCTGTCTGTCACAACAGCTGCAAGGCAGCAGCTTTGGGGCGAACGTCTGGCGACAGCCGAAGGCAAAGTTGCGCTCGACAGTCTACGACTATTTCTCAAATCAGCTGCAACTGCAACGGCAACTGCAACTAGCTCAGGACGGTTGCATGTGGGAGAGTTTGGGCTGGGATTGGGTGCGACAAGCCAGTGGGAGAGTGAGCTGAGGCAGATTTGGGAAAAATGTCAGCGGGGCCCCAAACAAAAAATGAGTCAAAAACCTAGCCAGGGTAGGTGAGTATGGCTTGGTAGCAGGGGGAGTCAACCAGCTAACTGCTAGCTGCACACGCAGTCGAATGTCATCGCCTCGGGATGAGGAGCGTAGGAGATCGAGCGAGGGTAGCGCTACCCCCGTGGCCACACAGAACTCCTCCGTCGCCAACGTACAGGCGTCAGTGAGCCGACGCTTAACCTTTGCTTCCCAACTGACAAGCGGCGATGATGCCGACGCTGACGCGGAACAGCCAGACAGTGGGCAGGCGCTGCCACAACTGCAGCTGCCGATTATTCTGCTGGAAGCGCAGACACCACCGAAGCGAGACGCTCGGGTGGGCACCTCGTCGCGACGCTCGGGCACCTTGCCACGCACCTCCTACGATAATCGTGCGTCCGTCTCGGATCCGTACGACCTGGACGAACCGCTCACCACGAAGGTGAACAAGGTGTTCAAGAAGAGTATGTGCCCCGATCTGTAGCAGAGTTGCCAAGTGCAATGCGTTAACCTCTTCTTGCGCAGGGCACAGAAAACGCAATGTGGTCCCCTACGAGTCCGACGATTCGCTGCAGGAGTCGAGTGCCTTTCAGATGAAGACAGACGCACCGCAAAGGCAACACCTCTCCCTGGAAACCGATTTACCCAATACCGATGCATCGCACAGTGCGCTGCGCACCGAGATCAGCAGCCGCGAGCTAACCAGCAGCGGCTCCATGATCCTGATCAACAGCGGAACGGACCCCAACAGTCCCTCTCCGAATTTGCCGCAAGGCTTCAAGCTCGCCTCGGGCCTGGCATTCGTAAGCAGACTTGCAAACTCGTGAATCCTGTATCAATCATTGCTTGGCCTGCTTCCGTTGCAGATCTACATGGCAATACCGCCCGACGGCGGCTACGGCTGGCTGGTGCTGTGCCTCAGCTTTCTGGCGCAGCTCATCGTGGACGGCATCATCTTCTCCATCGGCATACTGCTGCCGTACATCGGCGAGGAGTTCAGCGTGAGCAGCGCCCACGTCATTCTCGTGGGCAGCATTCAAATCGGCTGCTATTTCATGGGCGGCGCCTTCTCCAGCGCCCTCATCAACAGCTACGGCTTCCGACCGGTGGCGCTGCTCGGCGTCCTTGTCTCGGCGGTGGCCATACTGGCGGCCAGCTTCTGTCCCAATCTGCTGCTAGTGATCGTGTGCTACAGCATCATTGGTAGGTAGCGCTCGAGACTGCAACCTCGAACTACAACGGGCACAGTTTCTTGCAGGTGGGCCCGGGCTGAGCATGATTTGGGTGAGCTCACAGCTCATCATTGGCTACTACTTCGAGCGGTATCGCCCCATTGCCAGCGGCTTCTCGTGCTCCGGCGCTGGTGCCGGCATCTTCATCTTCTCCATCACGAACAGCATGCTGGTGGTGCACATCGGCTGGCGCAACACGATACGCGTCCAGGTCGTGCTCATTTTGCTGCTCGCATTCGTGGCACTCGCCTACCTCGAGGTGGCGCCCACGCCGGTGGGTGTGCTGCACCACGACTACCAGAGCACGACCAGCTCGAACGAGTACTACGGCAACTTCTACGTGCACAACTTTCTCGTGGACGACGCCTCGTCGCGGCGCTCGCACGCCGTGCTCGAGAACTACGAGCCGCCCAGGGAGCAGGGACGTATGCGGCGCTGGGCCAGCCGCTGCTCGCCCTGCTGTGGCAAGAAGCCGGAGAAGAGCCAGCACCGCTTTCCGACGTCGGAGGACGAGCGCTCCGAGCGCAACTATGTGGTGCGTCCCGATCCCATACAGCGCGAGGATCTCTTCTACACGGGCCCCGCCGATTACACGCCGCCCCACCACGTCGAGCAGATCGACGGCAAGGAGCTGGAGCTGGTCGGCTCGCAGGCGCACGTAAGTCCCGCTCCCCTCTCTCTCTCATTCTCTCTGTGACTCTCACTTGCTGATTGCGCTTGCAGCTGCAAAGGATCGCGTATGGGCTGCACAACATACACGACTACGACAGCAGCGAGGATAGCATTGTGCGGCCCGACTCGGAAGGCAGTTCATTGGTCTCGTCGCGCGTAACCACGCCCAACGCCGACCAACCGCACGTTCAGGTGCACCGGCACAAGAAGCCGCGCAAGGACAAGAAGAAGAGCTGGGTGCGCACCAAGGCGATGAAGGCGATGAACCGGCTCTTCGACATGCACCTGCTGCGCTCCTTCGAGTTCCGCGTGCTGCTGACCTCCGCCTTCCTCTACCCCATGGGCTTCAACATACCCTTCGTGTACTCGAAGGCGCGCACCACCATACCGCCGCAGTACGCACAGTGGATCGGACCGGCCATCGGCGCCACCAGCTTCCTGGTGCGCATCCTGTGCGGCTTTGCGGCGTACAAGCTGCGTGAGTGGACCAACTACATCTGCGGCGGCGGCATGATGCTCGGCGGCATCGTCGTCTTCGCCAGCGCCTTCTACGGCAGCGACTTGATCTGGTTTCAGTTCTTCTACGGCCTCTTGTACGGCGTGGCTCCAGGTGAGCACTTGCCTTACCTATGGTCCACCTATGTTTATCTCTTGTTTACAGCCGTGTTTGCAACGCTGCGCGCGCTCATCTATGTGCGCTACCTGGGCCTGTCGAAGCTTACGAATGCCTTTGGCATCACGGCGCTGGCGATGGGTCTGGGCGTCTTCATTGGCACCACCTTTGGCGGCATGCTGCTCAACAAGACCGGCGGCTACGTGGCGCCCTTCGCCTTTGCGGGCCTCTGCATCGCCGTCTCGGGCCTGCTGAAGCTCATCCTGCCCACTCTGGTGAGGAAGCGCGCGAAGCGAATGGCGTCGAGTACGTGAGTGATTGCAAGTGTTTGTTGGCTGCGATTACAACAGTTTGCGATGCATCGATTTTTATTGGTTTGTCATTCTTCTTGATTTATTTTACAAAATGTCTTGCAGTTTTTCGTCACATCATTACATCATAATTATGTTAATGTCTAATTTGTTTGCGGTTCGCTTGCTTGCTTTATTTTACATTTGCTATCTCGACAAAGACTGCTCAAGCTGTGGGTGCTCCTACAACTGTTCACTACTCTCTCCAACTGCTGCTGGCTGCCTGCCTCAAAGTGTGGAAACTAGTGCAATAGAACTCTTCTGACTCTGCTGACTGTCGTGCTAAACTCGGTTGTTGGTACTTCTGCAAGTATGATTCAATAAACTGCTGTCCTTGCTGCTGGTACTGTTTTAGTTGTTCTGTTACTTTTATTGCAATCTGTTAGGTATAATTAACTTAGTTTACATCTAATGTTAGCTTAATTGCTGCCACCCACGCACTCCCAGCTGCGAGTGAGTGTGCGACTCTTTTTGGTTTTGGTTGATTTCCTTGTTTGGTTACGCAAATGTTCACGCTTTTAATTCTGTTCTTCATATTTGATTCAGTTAATATACTCATATATACGCGGGCGGTTCAAGAAAGTGTGAGCTTTCGTGACAACATTCAAATCATCCTGGGGAATTGTTACAATTTTTCAAACTTTTAAGTTTACTCGAATCTATTTCTTGAGGGGGCTGCACATTTTTTCGAACCGCTCTCGTAGACGCTTGCATCTTAAATTTGTACGACTACTAAATAGTAATTTTTGGTTTTTCAAGTTTCTTTTTTTTGTTTTTTTTTTTTTGGTTTTTGTATATGACACATGTAATCAGAAAGTTCTGCTTGATTTATACATTAAAATTACCTTAAGCAAACGCAAAGGAACAACTAAAATCGAACTCTTCATTAGCCAAAATTGTGTTTCGGAGCTGCTACGCGTTCCACGATGGACTGAACTCGACTTCGCCACATTTCCAGATATCAATTGGAATCTTTTTGGCTCCATCGAATGCACTTCAGTGTACAACTCGCAGCAGTTCAGCATATGTTGTTAAATCCATTTTGTTTTTCAATATTGTCAGTAGTCTTTGGTTTCATATGCAATTTTCATGATTATTATTCGTTTTTGCTTCTCATTTCAATTTAGTTACGTTTTAGTTTTAGTTTCGAACATTTTTGGTTGTCTGCAATTTGCGTGCATTTAAAACTGATTTTCTTTGTCAACTTCCACTTCAATTTCAATTTCAATTTCAGTTTCGTATCGTAGTCTAAATTTAAATTTAAATTAAAATCGATCTGCAGCTGCTGAGGTCTCTCCAATGGGGTTCTCTCGCTCTCTACTGTTCTCCCACACAAAAAGCAATTCTTACGCCTTAAATTAAAATTATATTTATACGTCGCTCGGTCCAGCTTGGCGTGTTCATGTATCGGAATCGGACCTGCAGACATTTTACCAAAATTAAATGCATATTTGACAATCCGCCTGACTGTGTGGGGGGCTTACCAATTAAAATAGCTCTGGGGCCCATGACAATTGCGCTCGGTGCCGCACCATTTGGACTGCTGCAGTGCCGGACATGGTCGTCCGCCCCGCTTGCCGTGCTTGATGACTTTGCGATATCGATGCATCTCGCCAATGCCGCAGCTCTTGCTGCAGGCCGTCCACTCCGACCAGTGGCTGACGCGGCAGTCGCGACGCCGCTTCGACGACGCCAGCCCCGACCGACGTCGTGTGCCCGCCACTGGAGCGCTGTCCTTTGCTGCGACTGGGGCCGCTAAGTAGGCGGTGTTGTTGTTCACGTTGTTGCCGTTGTTGTTGCCCACATCCGTTCGCCGGTAGCTGCTGGCAATGCTCTGCAGCAGCGCATGCTTATCGTTCTTCGGCACAACGCTGACCAGCGGTGGTTGGCTGTTGTTGTAGCTGTGGCACGACAAAATAAACAAACATTGTCTGTATAAATATTGTGATTTGCGGCAAGAAATGAATTTCATTAATTACACAGCTGCCTAACATAAGATGATGTAAGGAAACCGAATTTAAAATGCTACCAACAGTTGGCAGTTCGACTTAATTGCTGTTTATTTATATCTTTATTACATTATTATACATTTTAGATTGCCACTCATCATTTTCAATTCATTTCTGCTCTAATTTTAAGTTGAAATGCAATTTTTTTTTAGGATAATTTATTTATGGCTTCAATTGGATTGCTTTATGATTTTGTTAAATAGCTATCAACATAAATCGCTCCATTACAATCACGATTTTCCTTCCACAAGCACAAACACTCACACACACATTTAAGCGCAGTGTACAGCAAGATTACACATACGCCACGTTGGCTGTGGCAAAGGTGTTCTCGACTGAGCATGTTTCTTATTTCAGCACGTCAGCTGTAGACAATTTCAATTTAAATTTGCCTTTCGCAGTTATCCAGTCGCGCCGTGACGCTGTGTGTGCGCTGCTCTGGAGCAGAAGAGCCCAGAATCGGAGGTAGAAGCAACATTTGCTGTGCCGCCGCCATTTTCCTTCCTTCCTTCCGGGCCAACTTCCGTGTTTTGTTTCCTGCACTTTTCGTTTATTTGCATACCCATGCGCCCCCCACGCGTCCCGTCGCGTACACCGTGAAAAATCGCGCAAATAATAATAATAATAATAAAAGAAGAAAGCGAAAGAGAAAGCGTAGCACAGCAGGCGAAAAAATCAAGAGGCAACGGCAACAGCAGCGTCAGCGACCGAAAAATGCCGAGTAAATTGGCGAAAATATTGAAAACGCGAAGCGAGACTAAAGACTCGAATGCGTCGCCAGACGTGAAAGCCTCAAGAGCGTTGAATGCGTGGCAAGCACCCCAAAGTAATGAAGAAAATGCTCAAATTGAAATTACAAACTTTTTTTTTTCCTCGCTGCCGCCACAAAGAAATGTGTCCTGTGCTCACATGTGCTCGAGTGTGTGAGTGTGTGTGGGACTGGTGGCAGTTATTAGCAACAATTTGCGTTGATCATGCTTGGGGCAATTACCGTTAGAAGAGCGCATCAAACTGTATTCAGCAAATGTTATTTTATGCGCAATTTGAATTCGCCCGAAAGTATGCAACACACAAACACACGACGTTCTGATGTATGGAATTTGTTTAAGCAGCCGCTTCTTATGTTGATTGAACGCGCTTTGAAGTGCTGCAGTAGTTGCCTGGCAAATAAGTCAATCAATATGCAAATCGATGCACGGCAATTATCAATTTGCTCAGAATTAAGCGAAATAAATTGTTTTCAATTTGCAGACATCTAATTTTTGAACATATTTAAAGCGAACAGCAGACTGTAAGTTTCCATTTATTTATCTAGCCTAAGCACGCTTACTACTTGATATAAATTGTAAGCATAGTTGAACCAATCACTCAAACTGCCTAAATTATTATCAGAGTGTGATCGATTTGCAAAGCAAGATAAGTGAATCCGTGAATCCCCAGTTCTATAGAAGACTAGAAACTAGAACTGCGCTCACAAAACTTAAAACTTTATTCACAGTCGCCACAAAGCTGATACAGTAGAATGTTCAATTAATGCAGATATAATAAGAGTAAGAAACATACAGTAGCATCTTCAATTAATGCAGATACGATGAGAGTAAGTCCTATATACACACACACACACGTGTAGACAATAGAGCTCATTGGATTGAGCAGCAGCAAACTTCCGGCTGCGTGTAGACTGTGGCCGTGGCCATCTGCGGCTGAACAGCAGCCACGACTGTGGGTCGCGGCGGCCCAATGGTTTCCACTATCACGGGCGGGCGCGGTGGTGGGAATGTCTCGACAACGACTGGCGCTGGGGCGCCGATGACAACGGGCGGTGCGCCAATGACGAGCGGCGGCGGTGCGAAGCCAATGCCCACGCCGATGGGCGGCGGACGTGCGCCAATATTGACGTCCACGTTGACGTTGGTGCGCCCGGGCGGCGGTGGACCGGGACGAAAGACGGGTCCGGGGGGCGGGCGCTGCATGACGGGTCCGGGCCCGTAGCCACGTCTGGGCGGTGGTGGCATTGCACGCTCCTTCTCGGCTGCGACTCAGCGGCTACTGGCTGTTGACTGACTGCCGTCAAGTGTTTTATCGCTGTGATGGTCACTCGCGCTGGAGTTACCCTCGAGTGGCGGTCTCTAATTAATTATCAATTACGTCTTGGCAGCGACGGTGATTTTGTTGTTTGCAACAGCAGTGGCAGCGGCAGCGACAGCAGCAGCAGCAGCGCAGCCATCATTAGCGATAAGATAGGCGCGTTGTAGGCGGCGGCTTAAGTTCACATGCCGATAACGAAGCTTTGTCATCGCGCGGCGATGACTGTGTGTGTGCTTGCGAGTGCACTGGGGCATGCCTCCAACACTTGCGACACTACGAAGTGGAAAGACAAATCTACTACTGTCAATTTGTGTATTTGCTGTTTAATTTCTACTAGAATCAAGTGGCAATTTGTGAGTGTCGTATATATGGCATAACATTTGCTATAGACTAGTTGGGTGAGTAATAGATGGATGCATAATATATGCAGGTTGAGTCACATGCTATTGACTGCAGTTTCCACTTCAGTTCTTGCAAAGATGTGCGCTGCCTTTCGGCCGTCATTCGCAGCCGTAAAAGGAACCGTACTTTGAATGCCTCGCAGCACTTAGGCAATGCTGCAGCAGCAACGTGTTCTTGGCTCTTGCGGTGGCGCCGCCAAATCGCAGCTGACTCTGTAGCTCTTTCGCTCTTTGGGCTTGTCACTGGCCTCGCCAGACACCGCGCCGACGAGCACCAATTCCGTGAGGGCTGTACTCTGACTGATCTGAGTGGGCTCCACGACGAGCTCTGTTTCGCATACCGCTTTCGGCTGCGTTGTAACTGTTATTGTTGCTGCTGGAGTAGCAGCTGATGTTGTTGTTGCTATAGTTGCTGCCGTTGCTGCTACAGTTGCCGTTGTAACTGGCGGCGAGCTGAGCTCGGAGGCGGCAGGTAGCATGGCCTCTGATGTTTGCGGCGCCGCATCCAAGTCCGTCTGCCACACAACCTGCGCCAGCTCCTCGGTGGGCGTCAGATAGGGCGGCGTCGATGTGGGCAGCGGTGGTGGCTCCAGTGGATCTGCCGCTGCTGGCTGTGGCGCTGTTTGCTGCTCTTTATGATGCTGCTGCTGCTGCTGCCTGTCTTGTGGTTGCTCTGTGTCTGTCTCCACGATAAGAGTGGCATCGTCGCTAACATCAGTTATGACCACAGTCGTTTCGTTCTCTGCTCTGTGTTGCTTGTGGTGGTGATGACGATGATGATGATTGTGAGGCTGCCGCTCCGCCGGCGTCGGTGTTGTCTCCACTGTTGTGATGGCTATCGTTTCGACTAACGTTGCACCGTTTATAGTTTCAGTTGCGCTAATTTCCTCAATAGTAGTCGTTTGCATTTTCTAGCTGGTTTTTCCTCTGACTCGCGGGCTCAACTGCGCCTTTGTTGCGACACTTAACTAAACTGTTTTGGTTATGACCCAGCCAATTTATAGACAATGCTTGTGTCATACCAAATATATTTTCATGCCACAAATCTCCACTGATTAGATAAACGCATAACTAACTGATTTTGCAAATATTTGACTTGTCTTCGGGCGATTGCGATTGCGATTTCGATTCTTGCTGTGCCTTCGATTGCCTGCCGTTGTCTCGTTGCGCTTCTTCTGTGAATTGTATTAATTGTGTATGCGCTTTTGGCCAGCTCAAATGCTTGCTTACTCTTTTGCTTCTTTTGCCTTTGGTTATTGTTTGCAGCCGCACCAATAATACAAAGCGTTGCTGGCGGTATCGTCGGCATTGTGTCGTTGTCGCTGTCTCTTGGGATGTTCTTGTCTGGGCAGAGCCAACTTTACTGTGGGTGTCGCCAGGAATTCGCTTTTCTTTTATAAGCAGCACAACCCGCGCAACGATAAGATAGTGCAGATAATTAATCAAACGTGTGCACAGGCGTTCCCTGCTCAGTTACAGTTTAAACTGGCGTCACAACTTGGTAAAACAATAGTAGGATTACTGACACAGTTCAAAGTTAGCCAGTCTGATAAGATTCAAGTGCTTCCCCAAAACCCGACAAAGACAATTGGCACAAAGAAAGTTTACTGCAAATATTTGAGCAAGGATGTACAGTGGGAATTCATTTATAGATACCGGTGGACAATTTTGGCAATCTTTGTGAAAACTCATTTCACTGAGCCAGTGAACAATCATGACAATCCTTGTCAAACTTTAATGCTTAATCGCGCGCACTTAGAAGATGCTTCTACAAATAATGCTTGGTCTGGTCAAAGCACCTGCTTATATAGAGGCAAATTTTTGACACTCATACACAAAAATGTCGTGATAGGATGAAAGTACTTCTCCAAAACTTAAGAGAGTATTGACACAAAGATGATTGCAAATATTTGGGCAAGGATGTACAGAGAAGAGAGAGATAGAGAGAGAGAAAGAGAGAGAGGGAGAAAGAGTGAGAGAGAGAAAGTGAGAGAGAGAGAGGGAGAGAGAGACAAATAGAAAGAGTGTCTCTCTTTCTATCTATAAGAGAGAAGAGATAAAGAGAGAGACAGACTGAGAGAGAGAGAGAAAGCGTGAGAGTGAGAGTGAGAGAGAGAGAGAGAGTGGGAGAGAGAAAGAGTGAGAGAGATGATGAGAGACATAGACAGAGAGACAAAGAGAGAGGGTGAGAGAGATAGACAGAGAGAGAGAGAGAGAGAGAGAGAGAGAGAGAGAGAGAGAGAGAGAGAGTGAGAGAGATGGAGAGAGGCAAGGAGAGAGATAGAGTATTAACACAAAGCCAGTTTAATGCAAAGGTAGCGTTTACGAATAATTCTTACTCCGCCGTCTACACAAACTCTTAACTTAACATAAAGGTCATCATTTTGTCGCTCATATACGCGAAATGTTTAAAAAATGATTAACAGCAGCTTACTCTTGAAGCGCTTAACAGTTCTTCAAAGCTACATGATATAATTGTAGCTAACTCTTTGAGCAAAAAGAAAGCTAAGAAAACTAGCTTGCTACGTTTGTAACACGGCAAACTGAGAACACTTTCGGACTCCAACTTAAAGTTGTTCATGTAAAAGGAAAATTCACTTGAAACGAAGGTCGAAACCTCAAGTCTAATCTGCTGCTTTTAAGTAAATATGTTTAAAGTAATTTCCCTTTGGATCGAACACAACTTCAGCTGCTTCATGACAAATGTCTGACCAACAGATTTTCAATTTACTGATAATATATTTATTTTTATTTTACCTTGGATTAGTATGAAGCTAAACAATAGCACTGGGCAAGCAAATTGTTCATTTGCATGTTCATGTGTGCATTAAATTTATTGAAATACACTTGACTATTTTCGGCCAAATAATAAATGTAAACTGTCAATTGGGATTTCGCAAATATTTGCCAAATGCAAACGACTTTTTTAATTGATTTGAAATGGAAATATCTGCACTGAGTCGAGTGTGTGTGCGTGTGTGTGTTCGATGTTCATTGTTGTGGCGCTGCTTCTTTTGTTTTGGGCTGACGCTTCGCTTTTTTCTCTGTAAATTATATAAATATTTGAGCACACAAAACTGCTTTTTAAAGGCCCAAAGCTCACGTTTTTTCAAGTGTTGCTTTTGCTGTGGCTGCTGCCGCGGCTGTTGCAGTTGTTGCTGTTGCTGTTGCTTTGGCATGTTGCATGCTGTGCTCAAGGCAATAAGTGAGATTGTTGCTGGCAGCGCGAACATGTTGTTGCGATTTCTGTGCGGCGCGTCGTCTGCTGGCAGCGCTGGCAGGTGCTCGCCTTTTTATAGGCAGCACATGAGGGCATTGATAAGATTGCAAGTAATTACACTGTCCGAGCCAGAGCTGGCATTGCTTTCGGTTAGCTGTTGGCGCCGTTGTCAGCTTGCCAATTGTTTTTAAAACCCGGCCATCGGCCCGCGCAGTCTTTCGGCCACTTTAGCCAGTTGCCTGGAAGAGTTCTTACATGGATTTCGGATTTCGCTTCTTGGCACTCAAACACGTACGCGCGCACCTCTCCACCCCCGCCTCGGCGCCGTCTCTGTTGCCGCCCACGCTCAGAGTTTGTCATTAAATATGCAGGTTACCCGTGGCTGGTCGTGGTGCCAAAAATCCACTCCAGAGGCAGCGCAAGTAGCACGCAAATGGGCGTGGCGCCGAGAGATGTCGACCGACTGGATTAGTTGTAGTTTGCGCTCGGGCACGTCGAGGACATTGCCCGACATTGGAGTTGGATTTCTGCTCAAAGTCATTCTTCTTTGCACAGCTTTCTTTTCTATTCTCTCTGGCCCTCTCGTTCGCCCCCCGTGCATTTCGAACGAGCGCTTTAAAGATGCAGCATTAGCCAGCTACGTGCCACGATCTGCGCCACTCAGCCAGCGCCGGGATAATGTGCTGCAGCGTGTGCTAGAAAACAGTTTTACACATGGCTTGCATGCTCTGCTCGTTTTGTTTGCAGCTCTTACTTTGGCTTCCTTTCGACCAACAGAAAGTACACTCGCTGCACCTGCCGCCTGCGCGTCCTTTAAGTATGTTAAGTGTGGCAAATTCGAAAGTTTCAGTTGCAGCACATTGCTGCATACGTTTGACGTAGACACACAAAACGAATTCATTTGCTGGGCTTTATCAACGAGCAACAACACACTGCGTGCTCTTGACTCGATAATAAATCATTTCACTTTTTTCGTTGTGTATTAACTGTTGTTGACGCTGAGCGCGTGTGTGTAATGGGCTATATTTAGGTAAGCTAAAATTATAATTGCATGTCAATTGTGTGTTACTTTCACAGCCTGTAATTAATGCTAAATGAATGAGTATTGATTAATGCTTCACGCAGCTAATTACATCTATTATTAGCTACATCACTTTTCTTGTACATTCAGTTTTAGTTCGCTGTTAGTCGCTTGTCATAAGCTGGAAGTTTGATATATGACTAATGAGTTGTTGGGTACTGCACTCACATGGGATTCATTTTGGCCAGCAGCTGGGAGCGTATGCGCTGTCGCTCCTCGTCGAATTGCTGCAGCTGCAGCTGTCCGTCCCGCTCGTCGTCGCGCTCCCGCTCCCGCTGTCGCTCCCGCTCGATGCTGGCGGAGAGCTCGTTGTTCATCTCGACGTGATTGTGCTCGGCATCCAGGTGCGTCTGGGTCTGAACCATCTCATATTTGCGATCGTCCTCGGCAATGTTAAATACCTCGCTCAGCTCGTACTCCTTCAGCTGCAAAACGGCAAAATAGAGGGAAGGGCAATGTCAGACTGGGCAAATGTTCGACACACTGGCACTACTCACGTGTGTGAGTGTGTGTGTGTGCAGCATATTAATTTACGCGGATTATGTGCACGGCATAAGCAAAGCAAATGCTCCTAGCTATGCGCACACAGCTGCCGAATAACCAAGAGCACCAGTGCGAGTGTGAGTGTGAGTACAGGTGCGCCTAACGCGCTGCTAATTTCAATTTGTGGCAAATATTGACACAGACACTGGGTTGCACGGCCATTCACGGGAATCGAGGGTGACGGGGAGAGGGCAACTTCTGTGACAGCGACTAGGTAGCATTGAGCAGAACAGAACAGAGCAGTGGCGAAAAAAAAAGTTTTGTTGGCGCGCTGTCGCGCATTTTAATTTATTTGTTTGGGCTGCTGTCATTTTCTATACTTATACAAGCGCCCCTCGCCATTGTTATGGCCACGTTGGCCTTGTTTCTGCCCGGCTTTGGGCTCTCGGCTTATCGCAGGGCTACCTTTGAAAGCTTCGCTTTTGCAAATGCGTCGACAGCGGGCCGCGTGTTGCTTTTGTGGCATTGAAATAAACACGCACACACACAGCAACAGCTACAGCTACACATATAGACACATAATCCTCAAATAACAACAACAGAAATACTGTGAAATTCCTTGTGGATTACAGACCCGGATCCACAGCCAGAACAGCCCACTCCCAACCGTGCCCGCAAATTCCATAGCCAGCCGAGATTTCATGCGCCAAATGGTACACAGCAATTTCGGGCATTTCGCTTAAAAGCAAATTTAAGAATTTAATGCCCAAGCAAATCAGCACATAATTACCCATATGTATCAGCACTGCACAGCACAGCACAGCAGAGCACAGTCCATAGCTTCTCGTCGAAGCCGGCTGACTTCTTTTAGTTGCATAACTACTTAGGGCTCGGCCTGCTCCACATGTCTTGGCCATAAAATAAAGCAGACGAACATTCTCCTAAGTAAATAACTTTCCATTTCGTTGCTCATAAACAAAAGTAGCCGAATCCAAGGCGAAGCAGTTAACCGTTCTAGTCACAATGAACTGCAGATACACTATCTGCAATTTCATTTATTAGCATAACACAATTCTGACTTTGTTTAGCTAACAAACACTTCATCAGTGGAAATATTAATACTTTATATTATTTGTAGACTTCACTGACTCAAAATATTATTTATGCGCAACTGTCAAACAAAAATAATAAAAGATTATTGCATTCCTTTAATTGTTTAGATGCGGAAACAATGTGTACATTGGGTAAACAATAATAATACAAATAAGTAAATAATTTGATATTTGAACTTATAGTAATAGACTAAATTAAACTGTGAAAGCTTAGACTCGTATTAATTCCCACTTTGTCGGCTCTCAGTTAATCAGCTGACAAACAATATTTGCTGTGGAAAGTGAAAGCGAGCAAAGCTGTCAACAAATGGTTCATACTCCAAAGAACTTTATGCAAAGGCGTAGACATTTTAAGGGCTTTCTTCCCCAACGGGCTCTTCCTGCCGCACACGAAATAAAACTAGAATTAGTAGTGTCAAAAAGGCGTTACTATAACAACAATGGCAACGACAATAACAACAGGAGCCAATAAAATGCGAAGACGAAGAAGAACTCAACTGAACTGAACTAGCATCTGAGCTGGGCCAACAAATAAAGAATAATGACCACACGTACCGAGTGTGTGTGTGTGTGTGTGCCACGCCTATCGTCCTCCGTCGCCGCCGTCGGAGAACTGGCCACCGGCAAGTAAACTATGCAAACGTAGTTGAAACATCTGCCAGAAGCGTTGGGCGTAAATTTTATGTGCGTCTCTCGGCCACACATAAAAGCAATTTTGATGAGCGGCTACGGCCATGGTTAACAGCTTGGTGGAGATGGAGCGGGAGGGGGGATGCGGGTGGAGGACATCGGCTCGGACACGGATACAAATGCTGTAACGGGGCGAGTGCGAGCGCCGCCCTCTGTATTGTGAGTGTAAGTGCCGCACTTTCTGTGGAGCGTACGTCCAGCAATATAATTACAATGCCCCAATGCTCGCATTGCCTTTGTGTTTGTGTGTGGCAGGCAGCTTCTAGACCCGTCTTTTCTGGCCAGGCCCTGGGCAAATTTTGCATTACCATTGTCCTGAAATGTTACACGTTTACATTCACGTTCACGTTCACGATTTGCGGCGGCTAATGGATTGGCGCTTACAGAGGTTACAGAGGCCCACGGATAGAGTAATATGACGTAGAGCAGAGCCATGCTTCGGCTTTAATGGTAATGGCGAACTTAGATAACGTCTCCCAGATAATGTAATGGCGCTCTATCCATAATTTATTGCACACTTACGGCGTACTTAAGGCTCTAATTGACGAGCCCTGCTCAGAAATCAATCCAAAAACGACTGTAAGATAAAAATTACCATTTTTTTCAGGACTGCTTAGAATTTTTGTGATTTTCTTAAGCCATTTGCTATAACAGCAGCATCCAAGTGGAATTGAAGCATATTATAACCATAGTTTGCTCGCTAGAGCTCGTCTTTCATTGATCAATCTTTTAATTATATTAAACCCCTTTTTTGGATTAACTTAGAATTCGGGTAGTTCTCTAATAACATCAGCATCAAAATTGACTTAAAGAATATTGAATAGTTTGTTCACATTATATATTCCACTTGATGACCTCGTTTATTAAAAATTGCGACACTTTTTGGAATTTCTTAGAATTCCGGTAATTCCAAAAAGCATTTGCAACAGCAGCATCTAAGTGGACGTAAAGCATATTGAATTTGAAGCACAGCTCACTTCATATATTGCATTTGAAGATGAATATGAGAGTTCGCCTTCCATTGAGAGATTTTTAATTAATTTCAACACTTTTTGAAATTTTTAAGAATTTTGGTAATTCTCAAACGCTTTTTGTCATAACAGCAGCATCTGATTGGACTTAAAGCAAATTGAATAGGTGACTTTAAATATTGCACTTGATGACCTAATTTATTATATATTTTGAACACTTTTAGATTTTTTTTTAGAATTTTGGTAATTTGCAAAAGCTATTTGCCATAACAGCAGCATCTGAGAATTGATCTTGAAGCACAGCTCACTTTATATATTGCACTTCATGATGAAAATGAGGGCTCTCCTTCAATTGAGCGACTTATATATTATTTTGAATTTTGCATATTTAGATTTTTAGCAATTCGCAAAAGCCTTTTGCCATAACAGCAGCATGTGAAGCAGTTGAAGTATATTGAACTTTTAGCACAGCTCACTTTATATATTGCTTTTGATCATGAAAATGAGAGCTCGCATTCAATTGAGCGACTTTTTAATTATTTTGAATTTTGCATTTTTTGAATTTTAGTGATTCGCAAAAGCCTTTTGCCATAACAGCCGCAACTGAATGGACTTAAAGCATAAAGAAGTCGAAGCAGAGCTCACTAAGACTAGTTAATTATAGTATGAATAAGATATAGGCATAATGATATAGGAGAATACTCGTAATACTTCTAGACGGTATATCTGAATGTTATATTAATACACCTTAGCGGCTTATTAGCGATTGTCTGCTGAACAAATGGACGGCTTTTTCACTAGGCCTGCTGATTACAACCTTTCTGACAGCCACTTCTCATGCCGACTGGGGATTCCTATTTTGCTGGTTCCGACTGATTCATTTAGCTAGTTCCGAATGCTGGTTACGACTGCCGATTCAAACTACTGATTCCGACTGCAGATTCATACTACTAGTTCTAACTGCTAATTCCTACTGTTTGTTGTTTCCTACTGCTAATTCATTCTGCTGGTTCCGATTACTAACTCCTACGACTGATTTCTACTGCAGACACCGTTAACTAACCATGTAACACTTGATGACCAAAGTGAGAGCTCACCTTATTTTAATTATGTTGAACACTTTTGGCGACTTCATCTCTGCTAATTCGAGTTGCTAAATTTGGTGCAGCCACAGACAATCATCATATATTATGTCCCAACCCAGTCCAGTCTTTCGCAGTCGTTCTCTCTGGTGTCATTGGGGCTTTGCATTTAGTTTAATTATTTCATTTATCTGGCGACTTTTGGCTAATTCGCAGAGTTCACACGCTGCACACGATTTTAATGCACAATAATTAACGTTATTTGCGCTCTTTTCGCATTCTTTCGTAATCCGTTTCATTTTTTCTGCATCAGCGGCAGCTGCGCGGCTTGCGGCAGCTGATTTATATACCCCCCAGCTAACACGCACACACGCAAACACACTCGAAACGAAAGCTCACACGCACTGGCGTTACACATGTTTGACGCCATTGTAATGCTAATGGCTCATTAGCACTTTGATTTTTTTTTCAGGGAGTTGCGAGCCACATGAAAAGTCATTAGGGCTGCGAAACGGCAGCAGGGCAACATTTTGACTGCTAATTTGCAGTTAATTAACTTGTTTAAGCATATTTTGAAGCGCGGAGGGAGGCGCGAGTGCTTCGTAGCTTACCTTGATGAACTGAAACGTGGCGATGGGCGGCAGGCGCTTGCTCTTCGGGTAGTAGAAGCTGCCCGCCGGGTGGGCGGGATAGCGTGAGGTGATGCGATAGATGACGCCCTGCGGTGCTGTCGGCCAATTGGGTGCGGTGAAGGTGAAGCCGTTGTCGGTGCCCGCATCAAGTGGATCCAGTTCAACGGTGACCGTGTCAATCCAGGAGCCGCCCACGCAGAGCTGCAACCACAACAAGCAGAGAGCGGAAAAGCGGGAAACGTGTAAGAAAAATGCTCATTGATTTCAGCAGTTTGCGTGCCTCACCTCGAACGAGTCGACGCCTATGAACCAATCCGGCGACGGGACAATGCGCGTCATTAGCGACACCAAGCTGTGATTACTGTCGACAAACACTTTGGCCTCGCTGCGCCCGGCGCCCAGCTGAATGGCCGGCATGCTGAACTCATCGAACACGCTCCTCTCGCCGCCGGCAAAGCCCGACTGCGCCGATTGTGCCGACTGCGTCGACTGCGCCGCCTGCATCGTCTGCTGCTGCTGCTCGCCGGCATTGCTGTCGAGCAGCTCCGTTTTGCCCGTCTCCGCGAACTGCTTGACGCCCGCCGTGGCCGGCTGTCCGATGTGGTAGAGTGCATAGTTGGCGTTGTGTGTGCGACCTGCAGGCGAGACAAGGACAGAGTGCGAGCCATTAACATTTAATGAGATACCCAACAACACCTTTAACTGCAGCTGCAGCTGCAGTTTCAGCTGCCACTGCAAATATGCAAAAAACAATGCTCGAAATGGCGCAAACATTTGCATTCGCAGTCAACACTGCGCTGCTGATGAGCCTTGAGCACTGATTTCGGCTTAAATTTCAGATTAAGTGTACGCAATTTGATGCTGATTATAGCGATATATACAAATAAATGGCACAGCGGCGAACAGTTAAGGCGCATCGCTGTTTACTTTAACGAAAGGTTAAAGAAAAGGTCAAACGAGCAATGAGATTCAAGACTCAGCGATAAATTTTTGCAAGCTCAGAATTCAGCTTCAATTGTATAAAAAGCAGAACACTTTAATCATTTTTTGCTGACTATAGCCATATACGTATATGTTACATAAAAATGGCATAGAGGCGAAAAGTTAGAGGAGCCTAATTGTTTACCTTAACGAAAGGTGGACGTATGATATTAAAGACTGAACAGCCTACATTAATTCAAAGTTCAGTTCAAGTTATTTCACCAGTTGTGATTATAAGTAAATTCTAATTAATTCTAGCTATTTACACAAGTAAATGGCGCAGAGACCTTAACGAAAGCTGTAAGTATCATATTAAACACTGAACAACAACCTACATATGTTTAGAGTTCAGTTCAATTTATTCAAGAATAAAAATATTCTAATAATTTATAGCTGATTATAGCTATATATACAAGTAAATGGCGCAGAGGCGAAGAGTTAAACGCGCTTAATTTTATACTTTAAGGAAAGGTGTAAGGAGGGAAGGGATTAAAAACTCAGCGACAATCTATTTTGAGTTCAAGTTATTTGACCAATTGAGATTTTACGACAATTCCAATTGTATAAAAAATTGAAATCTTTTAATAATTCTAGCTATATATACAAAAAAATGTCACAGAGGCGAAGAGTTAAAGGCGCGCTGTTGTTCGAATAACTCCTGTTAAGCTCAAAAATATTTCACCACGTTAATTCCAATTGCATACAAATATAATGTTGTTATAATTTGCTTTAATATACACACATTCATTTGATTTAGAGAGATCGAATTTCAACGCGTTTTTGCTTCTAGTCAAACAACTGTAACTTCATTTCTCTGAGTGCTCAAGAGACTGCTCGAAATTCCAGAAATGCTGTAATCGTAATCTCGTGGCAATGCTCGGCTGGATTACACAACTTGAGCTGAAGCCAAACGGAGCCATTTTCGATAATTGGCAGGCGCCCCAAAAGTATGCAACAAACTTGTCAATTACACAAAGTGCAACGCAAATAAGCGAAGGCGAACACAGAGTCAAAGCATAAATAATAACATTGCATTTGACATAGTTTCGACCCAGGTTGGTCCCCGCCTGCTCCCATTCCCTCTCTATCTTTCGCCCTCTCTCTCTCGTTGTGTGGGGCAGCTGGCGGCGTTGCATAAAAGCGCAAAGTTAAAAAGGAAAAAATTTGCTTTGTAGTCGAGGCTTTCATTAGCCATCGTCAGGGCGTTGTCAAAGCAAAGCATAAAAAACTTGTAAATTAAAAATAAGTTAGAGTGAGACATTCGGACTGGGAGCGAGCGCGAGCGAGAGGGAGCATAAAACTAATAAATAAGCTGACACACTGTGGCAGCTATAGAAAATGAAAAACCAACGCAAAGAAAATATCTGAAAATAAAAAAAGTCAATGGAACAAGACAAAGCACAAAAAAGTGGCACAAGTGGCATGTTGCAATGTTAATTGAAGACAAATAAAAGCGAAGCGACAACGCCGAGAGACAGAAAGAGAGTGCGAGAGGAAAGCGAGAGAGAGAGAGGAAAGCGAACGAGAAATAAGCGGCAGTCAAGAGCAGCAGGCGGACAACTTCAAAGGCGCTGCACTGTGCCAAGGTAGGCGTGGCCAGAGCGAAAAGTGGTACGCCAGCGAATGGCGGAGGGAAGAGGAGAGGAGCTGGCAGATGGGAGCTGGTGTAGGCAGCAACTGTGGCAGCGTGTGACAATTTCGTGGGGCCAAAAAAGACATCGCACTGCCTAGAGGCGAATTGGAGCGCAACGCTTTAAATTACTTGTGGAAAACGACTTTTTGTGTCGCATTGAGAGCGAGATAAAGAACTGAGAGAAATATGAAGAATCAGCGAACAGTAAACTAAGTAAACCATATTTTTGAAATTTTTCAAGAGCTTGCAAACAACTAATTTCGGTAGACTATACAAATTGGAACATAAAGTGCAGAGTATGCGAATTTGTCGTGAGCGAAATCAGTTGAGCAAGGAATAAACAAGCTCAAAAAGGCAAGCGTAAGTAAAAGCAACAACTGCTTAGCATATTTCTGCAAAAATTATGAAAATGCATCATGAACGACCCTCTACTTGGAGCGCAATCCGAAGCAGAATTCAAGAGGCACTTAAGTGCAATTGTGCAACTTTGCAGAGAAACAACGACGCTTCAATAACAGATGTAATTTGCCAGATTGCATATTGTCTATGTTTTGGCTTCTGCATGCATTTGTCAGTGTTGCTTTGACTCAGACCCTGGGCAGAACTGAATGAAGGTCGTTATGGCATGACAAATGCACATCTGTTGGCCGATTTTGGCCGTGCAGCAGGCAGCTGGCCACATTCACTTTCGACGCGCAATGCACGCAGGTCAATCAATTACGAAACGACCATTGCGCTCCCACAAAATAAGCATAATAAATTTGCAATTAAACGCTTAAATTGTGCAAATGGTTTGCCAATGCGGCGGTCAAATGGTCGTCGTTTAAATGGCCACACGGGGAGCCAGCTGGCAGGAGGCATATCTCTGCCGTCTGGGAGGCAGATAAATGTCTGCTGTAAAAACAAACAATGAGCGCAAGAGAGCGGCTGAGGCGGCAAAGGGGGGCGCGGGAGAGAGAGAGTCGGGGGCCAAAGGACGTGAGTGTAATTAATGCTTAATTATGCACATTAAAAGCCAAAACCTGCCGCGTTTGCTGCTCCGTGCACCGCTGGCCACGTAATAAATGCGCTCCACGTATAGCCCATAAATTACACTTTGCCTCGAAATGAAACTACATTGCGCATACGTCGCGTTGTGCGCCAAATAGTCGAGCTGGCGTGCGGGCGGAGCGTTGCAAAAATCGAATCATAGCCACGGCCATATCATAATTGAAAATCGGTAATAGCAACAAATTAATACAACATTGCTAAGCTGACAAAAATTGCCAAAAAAAAACAGCTTAAATTGAATCGATATCCGCAAGTGCAGCGAGGGTTGTTCACAATGTTTGTTGTTCTATCAAAACAAATAATTATAAACATATATAGATATAGTATGAATTAGTCTAGAACTGACAAATGAAGATTAAGTGCTGAATAAAATAAACGAAAAAGATAAAGTCATTAAACTTAATTGCCTTCTTGAGTCGGTGAATATATAGACGAGTGTTTCTTTGAACTGCCCCAGCATGAATCATGGCCCATCAGTGAATGAATTTCCGTCTGATTGGCACACAAATCTGTTCTCGGTCGCGACTTTTTGCGCAGGTATTAATAAACGCGTGGCAATATGACACACTTTTGGCCATTTCGCTGAAATCGTGACGCACAGCTGACACACTTGGCCCAGCATTTTCACGCGATTTTCTGTCGAGTTGAAAGCGCGCAGAAATAAATTACACACAATTTTTGCGCGTCTGCCATGCTCGATTTCCAGCGATTTCCGCAAAAAATTCCTATGGAATTTACTTTCTTTGCGCCATCGCGAGTTTTAATTATAGGCCATAAATTCGTTTTTAATAGCGTCGCATTAAGCACAATGCTCACGCATTGACTGCAGTAAATGAGCGAGGAAACGGATGGGAGAGTTTATGAAAAGTAAAGTAGAATTTACGAGTACAGTCAAAATAAAACTAACAATGAAACGATTGCATCTATAATTGTCGGAGCAGTGACAAAACGTATTTCATCTAAGTGAAAGAGTGTGATTTCGTTGTTCTCGTGTGCTGATCTAGTCAGCGTATATATCTGTGTTTAGTTGGCCGTGAAATCTGATATTTGTTTTCGCGCAAAATTATTATTAATAGAAATCAACTCAAGCAAAAGCGTTCTTCTTGTTTATTAAGAAAACTATTAAAGTCAATTTAAATGTAGAAATAAACAAATGTAACAAACTCAAATATATGTTGTTAATATTTGCTGGCTAGCTATATCGTTATATAATTAGCCAAGTACTTGCTTTGCCTGCAAATTAATAAGATTATCAGCAGTTGCGAGATAATCCAGCAGTCATTGATTTGGTTATTTATTAAAAGGGCACAGTTGGCAATTAATAAATGGCAAAGCTTATTAGATTTGATGCAGACACGTGGCCGGACAGCGGACTGAGCGGAGACACAATGAAATAATAAATTCAATTCAATGTTAATTAAAAATTCAATTCACCTGCCCACTTAATATTTCAACTGCTTTGGGCGCCGCAATATCACTTAATTATGTATGTCAAATTTAATTGGCTTGTCAGTTAGCACACTGATGGAGAACGAGACAGCGACAGAGCGAGAGAGAGAGGGGGTAGGCAGGAGAGGCCACGAGAAATCCGAGCGCACGCTATAAATACATTACATTAAGCAGTGCACACCTGGCGTATGCGTGATGTACGTATACAGCGAAATATAAATATTAGCGTGGTGTAGGCAAATTGTGATTGTCGGGCACAAACAACAGACAGTTTCACAAGACTACTACTATATATGCGCCTAATGAATAATTTCAGTTTGCAAATGTTATTGGCTAACGAGGCGTATGCGCAATACGACTGAGAAATGCCTACAAACTGCTGCAGCAGCAGCAAATGAAACTTTAAAGCGCAGCCAGAAGAACACATAGTGCAGAGCAGCAAATAAGACGAGGAGCAGACAAAAGCCAGAGAGGCGAAATGGAGTGAGAAAGTCAGCGTCAGGAATACAATCAGAAATCCTTGCAGCCATTTGAAATGCAAAACTCGTACGCTGCATTTGGAAATCTCCGACATTGTCACACACTCTCTCGCTCGCCTGCTGGATATATAGCAAGTCTGTGGCGTTGTCTGCAAGTGTGTGCGCTGTGTGTTTGCAGAGCTTAAAGGACCCGTGTGCGCATTACGCATTCGCCACATATGCAGAATGTCACATGAAAAAAATGAAATGAAAATGTCTGCTGAAATTCTCATGCGCTCAATAAAGCAACCAAAATGTTGGCGGAATAACGCCGCCGCCATCGGGAGGATCAGCGTGCGCGGGTGAACGCTGTTTTTAATAGTAATTTCAAGCTGCACGAGTTCGCCGCCTGACAACAAATTGCAGGCACACGAACCGACTGCATGCGGCACAGCATCGGATAAAATGTCAAGCTGATGACGCTTCTGACGTGCAACCTAGTTTGCTTTTTGCGCTCCTTCTTTTTTGTTTGGCATACGTATGTTGTAAGGATATTCTGTGCTATCTTTTTCTGTGACATTTTGCAGCCATATAAAACGTCCGGCAACTATAACTTTAATGGGTCCAAAACATATGCTAGACTTCACAGCGACGGCTGCAGTTTTGTGGCCTGTCCAGAGCTTTTCTAATTAATGTGTGCGACGCTCACGGCCTTCGCATGAAGTTTACATGGCTGGCTTAGGGCAACAATGCCGCATTTAGGCAAACGAGCGGCCTAATCCGCTCCTTCCAACGTCGCACATACGCACGCCCAAAGAGCCATCAGCCAGGGCAATTATGTAGACAAACAAACAAGCTGGCATTACAGTTGTCACTTCGCTCCCAGTATTGATGTGTGTGTGTGTGTGTGTGTGTGTGCGAGGCTCAAAGGGATTAGAAGTGAAATTGACCAGCAACATAACGAGACCAACAGCAGCAGCAACAGCAACAGCATCAACATCATTGAATGCTGTCGTAAGATTTGCAGTTTATAAAATCACGTGACAAATGAGGGTTGCTAAGCCCCTTCTGTCCCCCCAAATCCCTCCACCCCTTGGCTACTTGCAGCAGACCAACAAATCCATCTAGCTGTCTGTCTAACCGCCCAGTTTTGTCCTTGTGCCATCTGTCATTTATCTTATGTGATTGCGCCTCATTGTAGGCGAAAGTCTGTGCCAATTACTTGATCTACCTAAAGCTAAACTCGTGAGCAGATATTCTTAGGTAAAGGTACAAGACACACAATTGAGCCACAACCAAATAACGAAACTCTTAGACACAGGGGAGCAAACAGTTTGATTGCAGCAAAACTCTTTGGACCCCATGAGTATTTTAAATGAAATTCTTTCTCGTTCATATATGCATTTTTATGGCTAGTTTTCAAAACGTAGTTGACAGTTGTCTGTTGCTTGATGGATGAAATGGCTCAACGGCGAATGCATCAGTCACAAAGAGCATTAGACAGTCCACATGGCTGTGCAGCTTTTCTCATTTTTTCGCTCTTGTTACTGCCAGGGAAGATGTGACTGTGTTGGTATTTTGGCTTACTCTCTCTGGTTACATTCATTATAATGGCTTATTGTAGCATGAAAAGTGTGTCAGTCGTGTTGCCTGCACAGGCAATGCCGGCGCAAGCAACAAGCTGAGGATAAGGAAGCGGACGGGCAGGACAACAGCTCGGATACTAAGCTGAGACTAGTGCAATGACGGCTGACTGCAGCGAGAGAGCTACAAAAATACAGCTAGCAGTTACAGGGCACGTCAGGCTGTGTCCTTTGTTTGCATTGCACTAGGCAAACACAAAAGCCAGCCAGCCAGTCAGCCAGCCAGACAGCACACAACCACAGCCCACACTCTGACACAGCACGTATGAGCCGTACTTATACAAGGACATGCTTCAACGACACACAAATTGATGAGCATCGCGTGCGCAGCGCCTTTTGTTATTTTTACTTTGCTGCCCGTTTCATTGTCTCTCGCTTCGTATTTGTTGCGGCAATTTTGATTGATTTCTTGTGGCAAGTCGGCGACGTCGCCCACAACCACCAGTGACACAGTTTCGGGCGGGATGTGTGTAACTGTGTGTTCCTCGTAAAGTGGCAAAAGTAAGAGTCGTAAAAGTGCTGAGGCCCGAAAGTCGCAAATGCCTGCGACGTGCCTCACGAGTACGTCAACATATTTGTTGCATTAAAATAATTGAAGAAAATTGTAAAACAAATAAAAGCCACAATAAAAACACACACAGCCCACGACGAATCGAAATGAAACGAAGCGAGGGGCAAGATACGCATCGATTGATGTATTGGCTGCTCAGAGCTCGGAGAGAATGTTTGGCGCTGTTGAGTGCATCGAAATGGGCACTTCGAGTGTCAATGGAAAGCGCTTTTCCTACTTTCAGCTGCTTTTGAAAATGCCAGCAAATTGCAGACAGAAATTCAAATAGTGAGCACAATTCAAGCAGCAAGTATCCACTGCGAGTATGTGCCATACATTTGTGATATAATAAATAAGTGTGTGTCTCGCAAGTACTCGAACGTGAGTGTAGTTTTCGACTGATGTCATGAAGTTTCTTAAGGTCCACTTTTGCCAGCTATGATAAATTTAGGAAGATTCAGGTTGAGTTGCGAATGGTTGAAGAGAATTAGAAAATAATTGTATGCATGACGAATGCAAATTGAAGAAAAATGCTCATGTTATATTTGAAATCAACTTCAAGTGAAGCGTGTTAGATATTCTATTGTTTTATTGGCAATCAGTCAAAATGTAATGCATAAATGCAATCCCCAATAAAAGCTAATATGCAAAGCACATGTGCAATCAATTATTAGCAAGAAAGCGCAGAATTGCAAATGCAATCAAGTCTTATTCATCGACCACTTTGTTGTTGTTGCGCAATTCTCGCAACTAACTGAAATTAATTAGTCTTTGAACTCGGGCAACCGCAGCTTAAATATTATATGATAGTAATCAATGCAGCAGCAATAAATATGCAATCAATAAGTCAAGTGCTCAGTCGGTTCGAAGCTATAAAATATGCAATAATATCGGGCAGAAGGCGTTTTGCCTGCTTAATTTGCATTTATTCAATTAATAAAATGCTGATTTTCTTCGGCTTTCCATGCGAGTGGCTCGTGTGTGGCATTAAACAATTTGCGAAACTCCATTTGCAATTGCAATTAAACTGCAAAGTTCAACAAAAGCTCCTGCATTATGCACAGCCACACACAGGCAAATAAGCCAAAATTTGATGTGTATGTGCGTATGTGTGTGCCTGTGTGTGCGTGTGTGCGTTTTTGGATGTGCATTGCGTTCTCGCGCATAAATAAACAACACAAATTTGCAAATATAATACACATAAAATTTACAAAATGGTTGCAGCAGCAGCAAAAGCAAACTTTCTGCAATTTCCCCCCACGCCCCCTGCGACAAGTTTACACAACAAAATGGCGGTACACACGTTTGCATGTGTGTGTGTTCGCCTACGAGTGCAATGCAAACGGCAACTAACAAGAAGAAAATAAAGCGTAATATAAAAACAAAGTTTTGTTAAACGCAATGTTTATTGAGCGTCCCAAAGTTTGGCCAGCTTCTTTAGGTAACCGCGTAGTGATGACAACGCGTGACACGAACGTGACACGATTGCTTTGAGAGCGAATTGTATGTGATTTTAGCAAACTTCCACACTTATTTTCTCGATCAGCGTCAGACAACTAACCGTTTTATATTTTATATTATATTTATATTTTATATTTATTATATGTAATTGCATAGATCCCAGAGAACAGAAGGTACATGCAGTTTGTATTAAAGTAATAGGTGGGTGTTCTAATGGTATTATTATTGCTTCAAAGAGTAGGTTTCTTGAATAAATTCAAAGCAGTGGAAACTAAATACAAAATTATAATGATGTAATATTATAAAATACCTGAATAATTTAAAGCATTTATCTATAATGAAATACATAACTAATTTTTAATTGAAAAAAAATTAACTCAATATATAATTACGAAAAAATATACAATATCATAAATTTGCTAATCTCATATACTCGTCATTTAACTTACATTTTTCTTGAATACCCTAACAGAAATACAAACGCTTCTTAGACTTCTTCGGCATGAAAAAAGTACAAAAAAAATGAAAACTATATAAATTATAACCCTAACGAAAGATTTAGTTTATAATTAAATACGTAAATGTATAAATACACAACTAATTGAGAACAAAAATGTATGTAAATTAAATACATAACTAATTTTAAGCAGCGCAGATTCAAAACTTAAATAATTCACTTTATAAATTGGAAATGGAATTAGCTACATTTCTTTTTCCTACACTTAGTATCAAAGCTCAATCCAATGTGGAATGTATTTAGTGCCTTTTGAACAATAATGATTGTGTTTTGCGACTCTCAATTAATCTTATCGCAGAACTTTTGAAATTCTAAAAGCTTTTTGCCGAGTCACGCAATCATCTCTAAAATAGCATGTGTGTCTGTGGACTGGCATATTGTCAGCGCTAGGTGGCGCCACACACACACACAAAGGAAAAAAAACGAGGAAGTGAAAGAGCAAGAAACATACGGGGAAATAGCATTTCTGTGTTTATTTGTTTGTTTGCGTGTTGTTTGTTTATTAGTGGAATTTTTAATCAAAGTTGCAGAAGTTGACGTACCTGAGCTAAAATTCAGAGACAAACAGCGCGCAAGAGGGCGGCAGAGAGAAAGGGGGAGCGAGCGAAAGTAAAGTTTTTGTAATCAGGCGACCGCGCGGCGCTTTTGGCTTTTTCCCACTGTTGTGTACTTGTAATTCCTTTGGCAGTTTTGTTGGCTAAACTCTTGAAACTTTGCTGCCATGTAAACTGTCAGCGTCTGTGCAATGCACACGCACACACACACACTTGAGCGCTTATCTTACTAAGGTCGAAAAAAAGTTCTGTTTACACGTTGCGCCCTCGAGACAGCAGCGCACACACACATGTGTGTGCATAAATTTATAAGTATTTACAAAATGTATTTGCTGTGCTGCGAATTTTTACAAAATTATTATTTTAAATCGTTCCACTGGATCGTTTTTAATTAAAGCGCCTTCGGTTCGCCCAAATTGCATTAAAATTGCACTCAATTTGCAGAGCGGCAGCAGAAAAAAGTGAGAGAGAAATGAAGAGAGTGCATTTATGTGAAATATTACGCATACGCAGTGTGGCCAATTGCAGTAGCAAATTCTGCAAGTGCTTGCAGTTGTTCCTTGTGCACGTGCATAGAGCAGGAGTGTCTATATATTTTTATGCAGTATTTACATTTTTCGCATATTTATGCACTCGCAACGACAACGAGCACAACATTGTAAGCACGTCAACAACTGTAGATTTGATGTTGTTCTTGTTGCTGCTGGCATGTTGTTGCCCAGCAGACCGTAAAGGAATTGCAATGCAAACAGAATGTTAGACATGCGAGACGACGCTTTGAATTTCGAACTGCAGGTGCAGTGCAGAATCCGAATCAGCCGCCCACCCAGCGTTGACCCACACAACAGTGTTACGAGTGCGGGTGCGAGTGCCATCAAATTGCCACTAAAGCTCAAGCACAAGTTTTCCACAACAATTTCAGCAGCTGTTTAAACGAATGCCTTGCAAATAGAAATAGTTGCACTTGCTTTACTCCGCTCTCAATCGAAATATGGCAACTATTTGGCAATTTAAGCAGCCAAAAAAGAACAAAAAAAATGAGAAAGAAACAAACTTTGACCCAACCAACAGCAGCCGCATAAAAGTTGCACCAAAAACTAAAATGCCGAGCAAAAAAATTAAAATAAAATATATGAAAGGAATGCGAGGCAGCCCCAAGTTACACAAACCTACAGAAGGGAGGCAAAAATTCATTTTCCAATAACAAAAAAAAACCATTGCAAAAAATACATTTGCCCACATGGACAGCAGGGAGAAGCAGCGAGGCTGGGGGGTGGTAAGCAAAAACCGCAAGTGGCGAAAGGAAAAGAAACATATTTTATTTTGTTTTTTTGCAGCCAAGTTTTCAACAAAACTGTACCGCAGGTTATGTCTGCAAACTGGTTTTTATCACAGAGCAGTCGCTTCTTTGCCACATTACATCATTCGCAATGAGAAAAGGGCAAAAAAAGAACTTCTTGAAAAAATTAACTCAATATTTAAATACGCAACAATATAAAAAATTACATAATTGATATTCTTATACACTCTACAATTGTACACTCTGTCAATTTACTAGAAGTATTTGTATTAAAAAACTGCCAATTTGCACCAAGAAATTGTCTTAAAAGCATAACTTTTAAAAGCTGATTCCAAAATTGACTTAAAAACTAACAATTTACTACAAGTATAAGTATATATTTTAAAGGCTAATTCGAATCTGCAGAACGAAATGTGCACTAAATTGCTTTCTTCAAAACATTTATCCTCAATTCAATTTAAATGGCTTTATTTAACTTAAAAGTGAATTTGAATACTCTAGAAATAAAAGAGCTTCTTAAACCTCTTCACTACTGAAAGAAGTAAACAAATAGCTTAGCTCAAAACGTTGAGAAGTCTGATCCATAAATACAATATCGATGACTTCATTTAAAATTTCCTTGATCGCACCAGAATTACAAATGCTTTTTAAGCCCTCTTCGACTTATGAAAGAAGTAAACAAAGTGTTTTACTTACACCGTTGAGAAGTCTGATCCATAAATCAAATATCAATGGCTTCATTTAACTTGAAATTTCTATGGTTATCTATACTAGAATTACAAATGCTTCTTACCCACTTTGCAGTAGCAAAAAAGTAAAAATAAAATCATCTCAAAATGGGTTTAACAGAATGAAAGAAATTAAATTGGTAGCATTTAATTTCATGGTGTGGCGTCGAAGCCAATGAATAACCAATTGTATTGAGTCGGCTTAAATATTGAAAATGTGAAAAAAGTAAACAGGTCTCGTACAGCCAGCTAGACTGTTTCTTTTAGGTTTTCATATAGACTGCAACATAAGCTGGCTCTTTTTTGCTTTGCTGTGTATTTTGCTCACACAAATGTTTTTTGAGCAAGTAGCGCACATATACACAGAGAATTGGAGAACGACAGAATATAAGAGAGAAAGAGCAAAATGTAATCAAAGGCAGCAAAACAAAGATTGGAAATTCCACATTTAAGAGCGGGAAAGGCAAAACCTGCTATTAACCACCAACAAATATGGTGGGGCAGTTAATTTTAATTAATTTTTTGTTCTTTTTCCTTTTCTTTTGGCAAAGGAAAAACCTCGAGTCTAGTGTATTTAATAGATTTTTGAGGAATTTATTGGTGGCATGCTGCTAATTTGAATATGTTGAGGGAACCACAACATTTGCAGCTTTAAAGTGAAATGGAAAGCAAACGGGAGACTGAGCCGGGGCCAGACTGTGCACATTAACAAAAAGGCAAAGGGAGAAAAAGGATATTGATGTCGTTTGCCGACTAATGTGCCCAGGGGGAGAGTCGGCGCAGGCGGAGGCAGAGGAGAGACAATGCGATTGAAGCCTCACTTAGGCGTCGTTTAGCGATAAAAGGCGACATTTGCCAGGGCTATGGCTCGCCCCGATTCTGCACTTTCGGCCCAATCTCGGTTCCCCTTAACAACTTTAAACTGTGACAACAAAAACACAAGATAGTCTCAACTTTATGTACTCATTGTTGCTGTTGTTGTTGCTGATGGTGTTGTTGGCAAACAAACATATTTACCAGTTACACTTGCTGCTTTTAGAGCCGAGAGTGAAATATCGTTAACCTAATTTCAGTCGCTTCGCCTGCCTTTGGTTTCGGTTTTGGTTTTGTTTGGCTGTGACCAAGGATTCGCACAATGCTACACCATAAATTTGCTTTATCTTTATGACTTGTTTTGCTTGCTTCTTGCACGTCGCTTTGTTCTTGTTGTTGTCTTTGTTCCTCATGTTCCAAATTTCATTTCATTTTGTTTTTTCTTCCTTTGTCATTGCCGCCCCGCCGCTCGTGTTAACTTAAACTCCATGAATTAGCTTAAGCATTTGTTTTTATTTTTCTCTTCTCTGGCTTTTTCTTTCTCTTCTCGCAGCTCTTCAAATTTATGTTTTTGTTTTAATTTTTATTGGCAGCCATTCCGCTTAAATGTGAAACCAACATAATGCCCGGATTTCTCGCCTAGCAACGCGAGGTGTTGCCACTTTGCGGAGGGGGGTGTGAATTCGGTTATGTGTGTGCTTATCACACCCGAGGGTCCACTTCTCGCAAGCCTAGCAGAAACTAGACTGCCATCTCAACTAAAATAAAACACAACAAAACACACATAAAAATATGCCATACATTAGATGTAAGTGCCAACTTTGCTATCGATGGCTATCGAGATAAGCATTATTGCAGTTTACAGAGCACTGTAGACTTGAGATAAAAATCTAAATCGTTGCAATCTTTTGCTCATCAACTGTATTAGAACATTAGTTTATTTGATTGATAGTTGAAAGGTGGAAAAACAGCATACATAATATGTATCATTTGATCGATTTTTCTATTGGCTGCAGAAAATTGAGCATTATTGCATTTGACATACGGATAAAGTCTTAAGTTAAAAATCCAAATTGATAAATAAAGTCTTTAGCCGAGATGCTGATTATATTTAAAAATCTAAATCGTTGCAATCTTTAGCAGTACAAATATTTGTTGCTCAACTTTGTTAATATGCAAAATATTAGATCTAACATTACAGCAGACAAAGTTGGGCAATATTGCAGTTTAAAGTGCAATGTAGTCTTGAGATAAAAATATAATTCGTTTTATTCTTTTGATAAACAACTCTATTAGAATAATAGTTAATATGATTACTCAACAGTTTAGAAGCAGCATAAAAATATGTCAGACATTAGATCGATTTTTTATTGCTTGCAGAAAGTTGGGCATTATAGCAGTTTAAAGAGCGATGTAGTCGTGAGCTAAAAATGTATTAGAACATTAAGCATTTCATGAATATTAAATATTGAGAAGCAGCTTAAACATATATCATACATTAGATGAATAGTAAGTGCTGATTTTGCTATAAATTGTAGAGAGATAAGTATTATTGCAGTTTACAGAGGGATTAAGTCTTTAGCCGAGAAAAGTTGATTGAAATCAAAAATTTGAATCATTGCAATCTTCATTCGCACAAACACCATTTACTCAACTCTATTATTAGTTGATTTGATTGATATTCAAGTGTTTAGAAGCAGCTTAATTATGGCATTGCTTAAATCCGATTAAGAGCAGCAATTTGTTTTTCAGGGCCTTGTATTTATGAACATATCGTAATTGTGATAAATTCCACCTGCTGCACGTAAAACGCATTAACTGGAATTTGGGTTAATTGCTTAGGCAGCAACTTAACAAGCAACAAGCAACTGAGTAGCCAGCACTTAATAAGCTCAGCTCAATGCATAATTGATGCGATTGCGTTTGAATATCTGATGCTCTCCTCTCCCGCTCTCTCTCTCTCTCTCTTTCTCTCCTCTCTGTCGCTCGTTTGCAGCTGTGCGAAATAATTGCAGCTGGACTGTTGACTTAATGACATTTGCACATTTTTGCCTGCTGCTTGAAATGCAATTATGAAATGGAGAAAAATTGAATTAAATTATGGCAGATTGAATGACCCACAAATGTTGTGGATAAAATGCCATTAAATTGATACACGCAGGGGGGGCGGGGGACGGAATGTTTGGGGCAGTCGGCTGCATTTGGAATTAATGTAACGCACAGCGTGCATGCTGCAGCCGCATTTATTATGAAAATGATAGTTAAATATTTGATTACAAAAACAAATTAGCGAGAGGGTGTCCAACATGGCGTATACGCGATGGCCGGCCCAATTAGGCTGTGAAGTGAATTGCGAAATGAGCGAATGAAATTGAATAGCTGAGCGACTCCTGCAGCCTGCAGCTAGTAGCGGTTGCATTAGAATTTCAATTTGGCCGCGAGTCGGCCGTAAAAGAGCGAGTCGAAATGGCCGGCTAATTGACAGCTGGAGGGCCGAAAAGTAATCAAATTTATGCGAACAATTGAAGTGAGGCAGTAAAGAAGCGTAATACGAAATCATAAACAAAGCCATAACAAAGCAAAGTGCGAAAGCAATATGCAAATGAATAAAACCGACTGTCAAATGGCCAACAGCTGGCCGGGCCGTAATAAAACCCAGCAACAAGGCGACTGGTCATGAATACTTCTGCTTGCCAACTTCGTCTCGGTCTTTGAAGAGAATTTTCAATTAAAGATGTGTCTGGCTGCGTAAAGGAGTCAAAGCGAGTGTTGTCTACGGCGAAGAAATTAGGAATTAATTAAGACAACAACAAAAGGCCCGCCGTGGCGAGCACTGCGAACGCTCTCGTATAATTTCAAGCGGAAACCGGCCAAACACAAACAAACTACACAGAAGCGCCTAAGGTTAGGCAATACAAAGTGCGCCGGAGAGGTAGGGATAGACGAGGCGGATGGAAGAGGGATTGGGAAAGAGCAGGGCTGAAAATTTATTTGTGCGTTGATTGCGCGCAAATGATGATCATTTAATTAAGCACGCAACAGCAAACAGGCTCAGGCTCAGGCTCAGGCGGCGGCCATCTTGGGCGGAAGTGGCCACCTTCGTTTCGAATTCGAGCTGCGGCCGCTTCCTTACCGCAAAGCACACACAGCCACACAGCCACACAAATAGGCAGCGCACAATCTGTTTGTATTTTGCATTTGCCCGCCGCAGTTTATGGCAGCGCTGCCGTTATTATTAAATTCCTCGTTTTTTTCTTTTTTTTTGCTGCGGCTCTGCGTACAAGTTGGGAATTTGATTGGTTTACTTAATGGCCTCTGCGCGACGTTGTCGTCTGAGATTTTTTTGTGTGTGTGATTTGCAATGTAAATTGGGCTGCTGCCTCAATTTGAGTGCGGCATTGATTGAAGTTGTATTTATTTTTAATTAAAAGCCATTTGTGTGCAAATTATGGGCTTACAAAATTATCGCTGCCAGCGCATTCACAACAAACACTCGAAGCGCGTTTCGAAATTCCATTTTTAATTACATTCTAATTCAAGCACGTGCTTCAATTAGCCCCAGATTCATAATGAAATTTGCGTCCGAAGCAGTCCAACTAATAATGAGTTTCTAAGCCATTTCAGAACGAAATGTTAATAAAGAATTATTTTTTGATTGTGTGAGCTAAGAAATTTTGCGCACAGCAAATATTTGCAATAGTTTTTAATATATTTTTAAGTCAGTTTTTCTTGTGTTTTAAGCACTCCATCTATTAATGAATTTCTGAAATATTCTGAAAATTATTTGTTGATTGTGTGGCGCTAAGAACTTTGATACACAGAAAATACTTGCAATAGTTTTTACTGTATTTTAAGGTAAATCTCTCATGTGTCTAAAGCAGACCGGCTGAAAATGAATTTGCAAATCTTTCAAACAAATTTACTACAAAATACTAATGAAAAATGATTTGTTCATTGTGCGAGCTAAGTTTATATTTTTAGGTAAATCTCACTTGTGTCCGACTAGTAATGAATTTCCAAAATATTTCAAACAATATATTAATACAGAATTAGTTCTTCGATTGTAAGAGCTAAGAAGTTTGGCACACAGCAGATATTCATAATAGTTTGTGCTATATTTTTAAGTAAATCTCACTTGTGTCTGAAGCAGTCAGACTTATAATTAATTTCCAAACAAAATATTATTACAAATTCATCTTCGATTGTCTAGGCAAAGAAATTGGGCACACAATAGTTTACGCTGTATTTTTAAGTAAATTTCAATCTATGCAAATCTATTGCTTTAAACAAACAGCAGCGGAATCCTTTCATGATACATGTCAATTTCGCGCAGCGGAATAAAATATTTTTGAAATTTGTGCGCAAAGTTTTCCCATTTCGCAACTACGAATCGGGCACAGCAACATTTCAATAAATTTGCATGGCACACGAACGAACGTATGTGGTTGTTGGCGTCCCCCGTCTCCCGTCTGCCGTCTGCTGTTTGAATTGGGGTAGAGTGTACTTATAACTAGCATTGTCCTGCCATTTGCAGCTATCAGCTAAAGCGCGCTCCTGGGATTTTGCCAATACCGCATTTTGCAGTCATATATAACTGGCAGCAACCCCACATTAGAGTGGCAACACTGCGGCAATTTGCGAGCCCCACACACACACACACACATACACGGAGTACACACGCAGACATTAATACCGAATGAAAATTGAAATTATGTCTACACTCGACACTCGACACAGGACAAACTTTTATGGCCCGAGAACTGGTTCGCATTCAGTTTGGCGCTCGTCTAACGCGCACAACAACGAACCGTTACTTTGTTGCCTGGGCGTGTCTGACAACACACCCGCACACCCGCACACACACACACATAGAGCTAGACAAACACACAATCATATCCATAATCAATGATAATCCGCTGGCGTATTATAACCGCATTAACAGTTAGGCACGTTCGATACAATTCGTTACGTTTCGATAGATTTCATGCTCATTTCGGATATCGAGTGTGCGGATGATGTCTGTGTGTGTGTGTGTGAGGGGAGAGGGGGTGGGCAGCGGAAGGGGAAGCAAAGTCTGCGTAGGTTGAATAACAAATATAATTGTGTACAATTTGCGTTACATGCTTTTCGGGGGTTGCGCGCTCGCAAATTGAATTGCAACCAACTTTAGCAGTTGCCCGCTTTACGCACTCCCCTCTATCGCTCACTCCGCCTACTTCGCCCCCGCTTTGCCAGCAATATGCAAACCAGAAATCTTCATTACTTTTGCAGTGTGTGGTTCATTACCAACAACTGTATTTGTTGTCGTTTACAAGTTCGCTCGGCTTCTTGGCAATCGATATTGGTGTGTTCACCTACAGACTCAACCACAAAATCAATCAAAAAAGTATATATAGTATGAAAGATCATTATGGTGAAGCTGAGCACAGCTGCAACCGCAGCCAGAGCAGCACATGACAAATGACAGTTTAAAAGACTGGTCAATGATGAAGAGACCAGCTGCAAACTTGCCACGAAATTGTTTATTCTCAAAGAGCGCACAAAATGTGGCAACAATTGAAGCGCACATCGGCGAGCGTATATTCTATGCTGCATAATAAATTCAAATGAAATATGGCAATTAATATCTCAACTCTGAAAACGTTCTGCATAAATTCAACATTTCATTTTGACTATCAACTCGTTTCTTTAACTTCAGTGAGCACATCCTGCATTTATTTCTGCATTCCAATTGAATGAAAAGCTAAAAAGTAAGTTTGAGTCAAGAAACCATTTTAAACAAAGCACATCTTCAAAAAAATAAACTATGTTGAAATGTCAGTTAATATGAATATGAAAAATCAATATCTCGTCTCTAAAATCGTCTTAAGCTTAACATTTCATTTGGAGCAGAATTTGGTTTCATGTATTTCACTTTTGTATTGCTACAAACTACGTCCAGGTCAATTGACTTGATCAAAACTTGGCAAAAATAATAAAAATAATTTTAAATTCTTGAATTAAAAGAAGCACAACTTTAGAAGCTTATATTATGTTGAGTTTGAAGTTAATAGGAGTATAATAAATGAATATCTCAAATGTCTACAATAATTCATTATAATGTATTTCACTTTTGTATTCCAATTGAATTAAGTGCTTCAAGCCATAATCAAATCAAGTTAGGCAATAATAACAGTAATATTCCAGTATAAATGCATTTAAAATATATCAATTAAAGTCAAATGTAGTTACTTTTGGCAGTTAGCCAAAATTGTTGTATTATCACAGTACAAATCTATTGTCAAAAACTAAAATAAATAATTGAATATGCCAATTAAAAATTCAACTGAAAAATAATGTAGACTAAATTAAACATTGCATTTTGCGCAGAGTTTGGCTGCTATGCGTTCAGTGATAAATGAGCGTATCATAAACCAAACATTTGCATTCCAATCGAATAGATTACTTTATATTAGAGTCAAGTCAAGTCGACTAGCAATTGTTAAAATGTGTAATAATAGTAATGCAATAAAAACATATTCTTAAATCGTCTTGAGTAAATTCAATATTTAGTCTTTAGTAGGATTTGGTTTCTTTAAGTTCTGTGAGCAATATATGATGGTGGCGGACGATATATAATTGCATTTTAAGCGCATAGATGGCTGCAAGTTCAGACTGAAGTCAAGCAACGTGGTTAACAATTCAGAGCTACGCATCAATATGCAATGTAACTAGCAACAGCTTTCGCAGTTCATCCCCAGATGTTAGAAGCCGTCAAGCTAGTGGGAGAGTTGTGTGGAGAGTGGGGAATAGAGAAATTTGATTACTACCCATCCGAAACTGCATTAGTGCATAAATCCATGTCAAGTCGAGAGCAAATTCAATTAGCTGACATAATTCTATTTATGCGCTGACAGCTGGCAAGCGCCAAACGCTCCACAATTCAGCCGAAGGGGTTTTAAAACTTGACAACACAGTTGCCCCCACGTTGCAAGTTCGGGAGTGTATGTGTGTGTGTGTGAGTTGGGGCTTGTACTCGTTGTAGGACTAAGTCCATGACGACATCGTTGCCAACATAAGCGCAAAGTCATAAATTTCGCAATGGCAGCATTGCCGGCACGTGCAAATTAAGTGATGAATACTGTGTGCGGGGCGCATACACACTTGCCACACACACACACACAGACGCATTGTGCAGCATTTAGGTCGCTGTGCCTGGTCGTATAAATTGTGAAATTGCTGAAGCGCAACGCTGCCCCACGCAAAAATATTGAAAAATATGGCAGCATGTTGAATTTTGCGAAATATTTTTGCACCACACACAACGACGACGACGAGGGGCGCCACCAACCACACACACACACATATGTGTGAGCGTATCACATGGCTGCTTCACTGCGTGTGCAACGCGGCGTATGCCTTGGGGCACTATTAACCCCAACTTCCGAGCTCCAGCGAACGCCACAACTGGCCAACTCTTTCCCTATCTCGCACTTGACAACTCTTCACCCTTCAAATGATGCGCTAATCCAATTATTATCAATTCAATGACAGGACGAGGGTTGCTGCCACGCCAGCTCGTGGCCCTGGTCCAGTTACAGTCGCAGTTACACTGTGCCCCGCCGGCGCTTGTTATAAATAAACATGCCGCCAAGTTGATTGAATTTTTTCCATCAAATTTGCATCAATGCGAAACATTCGCTTACCTGCAAGAGACAAACAGAGAGAGAGAGAGAACGAGGTAAAATTAGAGGCGAAATTGCGGATAAGCAGAGTGCGTTGAAATTGTATTATTCGGGGATTTAAGAGGCAGGCACTTAGCTGGCAAATTGCCGCTGGCTCTCTGTGGCCCTGGCAACTCTTTGCCTACATCAAAGCCGAAAAGCAAACTTCCGACGTGGCCATTAGGTAGCTCATTAAAAATTCATAAGCCTCCCGATACGCCGATAACACGACAGCGTCGCCACAACACCAAGCATAAGAAATCGCGGCATCAAGGAAGCCATATACCAAGCACATCTCAAGTGCTCTCAAGACATGCGTCACTTTGAATCTGGCAGCATTTCGAAATCAATCTACTTCAAATTGTTGCTGACTTCGAAATGCTAAATTGAGTGCTTGATAAGTTGGCCAAATGGTTTTAATTTGTTTTTAATCATGATGCACTTTACTACTTGGTAAACCTAAAATTATTTAGCGTCGCATAAATGCAAGATATAATATTGATGCTGTAAAATGACCTGACTTTGCAAACAAGACTTTATTAAAGCAATTTTATAGTGACTATTTTTAAATAAAATACACAATATTGATACTGCAAAATTGCCTGCAAATTATCTAAATTATATAGATCCAATTTTATAGTGAATATTTTAGAGCGAAGAAGCTAAGTTACATAATATTGGAAGTACAACATTGTTTTAATATATTTGCTTGTATTCGATTTGAAGATTTATGCACTTGACTTCTTAGTAAATCGAAAATTATACAGACTATTTCATACTAAATATTTTGTAACGAGGAAACTGAAAAATATGTATTGATGCTGTGAAACTACATGCACAAGTTTGCTGTAGATACGATTTGAAAGACGAGCCTTACTACTTATTTACTGAACATTATATAGACTATTTTATAATGAATACTCGTATGTTAGAGAAAGAATTGTATAATAGTGACACCGTAAAATTGCCTGAACAGATTTGCTTAGCTTCGATTTGAGCATCCTTCAAACTTTACTTTACTTAAACTCGAAATTTTATAGATTATTTCATACTAATTATTTTGTTTTCACTAAGGTAAAATAAACATTAAATTGACTCTGTAAAATTGCCTGCACAAATTTACTTGAATTTGATTTGAAGGAAGCACTTCACTACTTGTTATACTAAACATTTCAGACTCTTTTATTGTAAATATTTTGTGGCAAAGAAGCAAATATTAAAACTGCGAAATTTGCTCCGAAAATTTGATTAGATTTGATTTAAAGAATGCATTTTATTACTTAGCAAACTGGACATTAGACTATTTCATACTAATTATTTTATAGTAAACCATGGAAAAACATGCATTATATTTATGCTGTAAAATTGCCAGCACAACAAACGAGCTTAAATTTGGTTCGAATAAAGCACTTTACTACTTGATAAATTGGAAATTGTGGACACAAAAATACACTACGTTGATGTTGTATGAAGACCTGCTTGGATTTGATTTGAAGGAAGCACTTTACTACTTGTTTAACTAAATATAACACAGACTCTTTTATGCAGTGAATATTTCATGGTGAAGGAGCCAAACAAAGATTCGATTTGAAGGATTTTATTTTACTTACTAAACTGGACATAATATCGAATATTTCATACTGATTATTTTAAAGTGATTCAGCAAAAAAAAAAAATACATTACATATTGACTGCTCAAATATACTTAGACTACTTGTTCAACTAAAAATAAAACACACTCTCTTATAGTAAATACTTTATGCTGAAGAAGCTGAGAAATTTGCTAAACTGATTCGCTTAGATTTGATTTGAAGGATCATTCACTTGACTTGTATTTTTTTGCTGTCTAAGCCAGAAACTGTGTTGTCGACTAAGGGGCACAAGTCTGCAGCCCTTTCTATGGAAATTGGACTACCTCAAGGCGCCGTTGGGGGCACATATCACAGTGAAGTCACTTTTCGACTGGGCTTAAATTTTAAACAAATAATAATATTTGCCACGCAGCCGCAGGCCAGCGGCAACAAAGCCAAATCATGCTGCCAAAAAAGGCAGCTAACGTTAAAATGCGAAAACAAACAAACAAATACACACGCACAACAACAACAGCAACAACAACAAGAACAAGAATAACAACAGCTTCACTGCAAATTATCTGGGGAGCAGCGACGTCAAACGCTGTTGTATAAACGCCATCAGCGTGAGTCGGAGGAGTCGTGTCTCTGTCTGTGTGTGTGTGTGTGTGCGACTGCCTGATTGTGAAATCGATAAAGTAAATCGCTGAAGCGATAACATAATAAATTCTACGTTTCACGCTCAACTACACGCTGCCGCTGCTCCAGCTGCCACCGTGCGGCAAGGTGCCACTGATATTTATACCCCGCACAGCTCTGACAATCACTACCACACACACACACACGGTACTCGGTTTGTGTTAAGGGCACATCAATTTTTATGATCTCGAATTGCAAACGTATTGTAAAGAAGACGGCAAAAAAAAGAAAACTGAGCAATGCAACAATCAATTTGCTTTTTTTACACCCTTACCATTTCGCTTGTTTGTTTGTTTGTTTGCCGTATCGCACATACCTCAATGGAGCACACAGACACAGCACACACACGTGCACAACAAATACAAACACATACAGCATAATAATAACAACAATCAGCACAACCCTTTTGAGCCTTTTGTGCAACCCTTGAGAAAAGTTGCGCACTCAAAGTTGGCCACAAAACGAAATGGCATATGGCGAATCCTTGTACTTGTATGGGCATGCCAAGGCGCCAAAGCCCTTCAGAGATGCCAAATATACTCCTCTAAAACTGTGACAAGACAGGCTGATGAACTTGGAAGCAAACTAAAAGTGATCGACGAGCGAATAAGAAGCAAAATCAATACAGCTGGGATGCTAGCAAGTTATCAAAATGATACTAATATATGATAATATTAAGTATCCCTGTGCTCCATAATAAATGCTGTTCACATGTTTCTTTTTTAGTGTTGCCTGTGAGAACATTGGATGCTGCGACAATACTGGCTGCTAAAGTGATAAACATACTCAAAGTGATCGCCGCACAAGAAATTGAATAAAGTACCTAATAAATAGAGCGGAGATGGTAGCAACCTATCAACCTATAAGATTTACTCTTTATGCCTCTAAAATAAATAAAAAGCTTTTTGGTTGCCACCAACGCGTTTTTGCCTTTCAAGTAATATGTTAAGAATGTAAAATATGGCAAATATCTTTCTTCGAGACCTTTGTCTTTGACGCTTTATAGCTCACAACTGAAACAAACTAAAGAAATATTGTTCAAAAAGTAAAGTAAAAACGCAACTTTAACCCGATGCTAGTTATGTTAAGAAGAATCCATCCAAAATACTACTTCTGCTACTATTGCTCCTACTACTATTACTACATCTAACACTGCTACTACTACTGCTCCTATTATTACCACTACTATTACTACTACTGCTATTACTACTACAGCAACTGCCATTATTACTACTAATACTATTACTACTGCCATTATTACTACTAATACTATTACTACTGCCATTATTACTACTAATACTATTACTACTACTGCTATTACTACTACAGCAACTGCCATTATTACTACTAATACTATTACTACTGCCATTATTACTACTAATACTATTACTACTACTGCTATTACTACTACTACTATTACTACTACCATTATTACTAATAATACTATTACTACTACCATTATTACTATTACTACCATTATTTATACTACTACTATTACTACTACTACTACTACTTTTAATACCAGTATTACTTCTACTACTAGTAGTACTACTACGACTACTACTTTTTCCTTAACTGCTTGCTCGTTTCAGTTGCTGCTGAGCTGATAAGCAAAGTGATCGCCTCACAAGATATTCAATAAGGAGCAAAATAAATACAGATGAGATTATAGCAAACTATGAAAACGCTAATAAGATAATATTTACTCTTCCCGCCTTTTTAGTAAATACTGTTAACGTGTTCCCCTTTTTGGGAGTTGCCTTCGCCGTGACTTGCGCATCTCAGCTGCTGCTTTTATTTGGATTAGAAACGCCGAGCAAAATAAAAAACTTTTCATTTCATTGTGCATTTCACTTTGGATGCCCCATTAATGCCCCGTACTCGGGCACATTGGTATTATGCGATACTCGTATTTGTGCATGAATATGTGCTGATATCGCACTTACGCAATTCGGGAGCAAAGGTTAACCTTTGCGCATTGTCTGCATGAAAATATCATGAGTGGCATTAAAAATGTATGCTGACTCGCAGTTCACCAGCCTGAGTTCTTTTCCACCATTGTCGGCAACAAATCATAAGGAGGGAGCCATCAATGGCAGCCGTAGAAGCCTCAGACACAGTCGTAAAGTACAGTTGTGCTCGGGAAATTAGAGTTTATCGTTCGTTGAAACTGCAGTGCACTTTTTAATGTCGGATTAAGCGCTTAATCGTGCACATTAACAAGCGCAAATTGCAGGCGGACTAAACTGATATAGTAAGCAACGTTTTGAGCAGTGAAAGTGCATTCAATTGTCGGCTATTTGCTTTGGGCTGGACTTGATGGCCTCGTTTAATTGCCGGCTCCCGCTGCTGACCGACATAAAAAGCGACGACATATTTCAAATGCCAGGCCGAAGGGGCTGCAAGGATTGCAGGACAGCGAGACAGAGAGAGGGAGCGAGCTCAAGTCGTAAGCCGCAGCGAAAGTGTTCGGATGCGGCACATAAATTTCTATTTAAAGCAGCGCCAGTCGGTCAGTTTATTAGACTTTGGCTGCGAGGTCCTGACGCCCGGCAAGTAGTTGGCCGTGCGTGCTAATTGTAAGTTAATGTGGCGTTTTTATTAACGCACGTTAATTAAGTGAAATGTGCTCAAAATTATGCAGCAAGCTGCGAGGCAGCCAGGTCCAGGTCGATAGGGGGGCTTCAACTATACGCAACTTTTGAGCTGAAAACTAGCCAAGAAACTTGCGATGGCGAGAATAAAAACGAAAACTTTCTGACCTTAACAATAATTTACACTTACGCAGCGTTGGCAGCGGGGACCGCAGTCGTTGCGGTCGGTTAACGCGACAATAAAAAACACTTTAAAAAATGTGCCCATTGTTGTTGGCCAAGAAACTTTTAATAAAAAACAGCAGCCGACGGGGAGGGTTGCTGCCATAAAGTGAAAGTGCCCGAAACTTGGGCGTGGAAATTGCAATTTCTTCAGCTGCCGTGGACGGGGTGGACGGGGGGACCGGGGGCCAAGAGGGCGTGGCGCATTGAGGCATAAATAACAGCAACATTATTCACACCAAGAACAACGCCCTGCGCCCCCCTTGTGTGCTGCGTCGCTCTTTGTTTGGCTGCTAAGCAAACTCTAAACTGTCTCAAAACCAACTTCAGCGCAAGTTTGTCTGTCCAATAGCAACAACAACAGCAACAACGGCAACAACAACAACGGCAGCAAGAAAATACGCCAACAGTAGCAGGAGCAGCTTAGTCAACTTGACTTTGCTCGCTGCTTCTTCGGTGGTTGGTAAATTTATTTGCTTTATTTACGCTTAGCCAACTTTTTATTTTTACTTGCGAGTATATTTTTTAACGCTTTAGTGAGTGCTCCTCGCGCCTTCTCGCTCGCTCGCTCGCTCGCTCGACAGCTATCTGCTCTCCACTTTGCTTTCTTCTTTTTATTGGCCCAAAGTTTTGACGCATTTAAAATGCGAGCCAAATGAATCCCTTGTTAATAGCCGAAAATTAGTTAAGCACATGTTAAAAAGAAAACCATTTGCAGCAACCTTTCCAGACGACGTTTCAATTGACTTTTAGCACAGCGCGACAGCGAGATTTTCAAATCAGAATGAATGCAAACACAATTGAGATACTAAGGAGAGTTGTAGAGTAAACATAGAGCAGCTTATCTTTTAGTTAAATTGCTTTAATACATTCAAAACATATTAAAATATCCGGTTAGGCGAAACCTTTCCAGACGACGCAGTGGGGCCTTTTGAGTTTTTTATTGCAAAAATCATAACCTTTGAACGAAACAGAATAATTTAAACTGTATTGTGAAGATAGTTAATCAATCTATGAAATGATGCGTCCGATGCGCCACGCCCCCTAAGTTATAGGTTATTTTGAATTTGAAGTTTGTGGAAAAATATATTTTTTTTAGCAAAATCATTTTTTATTAGCAAACAACAATTTTTTTAAGATGAATTTTGTATTTTTGATATATTTGATTATATAAAGTTATTAACCAACAACCACAAGTTTTTCTTTGGTACATATGTAATGAATGCATTATTAATTATAAATAAAAACAATGACGATGTATTATTATTATTAGTTTTTGTAATAATCTACCTCAAAGTGGACAAAGTATCCTGAATTTCGAGTTTTCGTGCACATGCAATATTTTGGTCGACTTTGAATGCTTATATCTTCTAAATGGACAATGAATGCTAGAACAATTTGAAGATCTGTAATCCTTTAATATAAGACGCGATTAATTTTACATGAACATGACTTTTTTTGATTTTTGCAACGCTATTTGTTCTAGAGGCCCTACCGTGCGACGTGTCAATGAACTTTTAGCAGAAAGTAAAAGCGAGATTCTTAAATCAAGATGTATTCAATAGAGACTTGTATGTTTTATTAAATAAAGCAAAGCTAAAAATTGCGCATCAATGCCCATTTGCAACAACCTTCCAGATGATGTAGACTTGTAAAGTGAATTTAATAATTTAGTTGAATATACAAAACTTTCTGTTTAAAGGTAAATACTTGCAACAACGTCTTTCGACGATGTTTCAATGAACTTTCAGCGGATTTTCAAATCATGATGAATACAAAACTAATGCAGATACCCAGGACAGTTGTAAAGTAAATTGAAAGTTGTCTGACAGCAGCATCGCATTATTTGACTTGAATAAATAAGAGTTGATAAAGTCTTCAATGTCCAGAGAAAAGATGACTTTAAATTGTGAAGGCTTGACAGTTGCAGGCCAGCTGGGAACTTGCCACTTCCTCAATAATTTGGCTAATATTTAATTTAACAAATGTCTCATTTTTGGCTTGTCAGTTTCTTTGAAGTTCCAGTTGCGCGTTGTTGCTACAAGCGCCTAATAGGATTTCACCCAATTTAGCTCCTTCCCCAAAAAAAACACCCCAAAGTTGTTGACAGTTTGCGTGGGGTCAGCGAAAGGTTCATTTGAAATGCATTGCATTGGGAGCAGCTTACTTTTAACGAGTAGCGGTTAATTTGCCATTCGAGTTCATCATCTTGATGGCAATCTTGCAGGATGGATCTCTCCTGCTATCCATCTATCTAGCTGTGTAGCTGTTTATCAATCCATCTATCGAGCGCATATCGTGCACAGCGATAGCAATGACTTTATCTTATTATACGCCTGATTGACCATCAAAATTGAACCACAACGTGGCCATAAAAATGAAAAGTTGTATAATTTTCGCACAGCACTTTGATGTTAGCGTCTCGACGATGCCTTTCGATTCTTGCGCCATTAACTGGCGTCAAAATATTACCACTCCCTCGGGTCGAATGCCGGGAAATTGCTCACTATCAAAACTTGCGTCGGTGCCTTGTGCTCATTTTCTTTGCTCACAGCTTGTTAAGTTTTATTTTCATGTCTGCGTTTGTGCCTTGCCACATAAAACTGCTTAATTAAATGAATTCATGTTTTATAGCCACGACGCCGTCACTCAAATTCGGAATACAAGCAAAATATTTATTCGGACGTGTCACGTAGCCGCTCAAGTTGCCTGCCAATATAAATATGACCCTCTTTCCGGCCGAGCCCTTAATTATTGCCCCAATTTGTGGCAGAGCGTCGCCAGCGATTGATAAGGAGCGCAACACGCGTGCCGCAGCAAAATGCGACGAGTCGAAGGAAATCGAGTGGTAAAAAAATAATAAACAACTAAATATGAATATTAATACTCTTTCCACGCATAAATATAGATTGACTTGGCAGACAGTTCCTGCGAAATGCCTTTCAACCGGAAACGCAAAGTTTTTCCAGTGGATAAATGCACGAACTTGATGCGAAAGTTGTAATACCCTGCTAAGCTATGCGTCTGGGGCAAAGGTCGAAGTAAGCAGGAATTGCGCTGTAATTTGTAGACATTTTTCATAGAGCCAAACCATAACCCCAGCTGCACAGCCCAGACAAACTGCACAGACAGCGCCCTGGCAACGACATTAATACACACACTCACAAACACTCGCACACACACTCGCACACCACATACAGACAATCAGCGCACATTACGCAGAGACAGACGAAGTTTTGTGCGTTGCCGGCGAAGGCAGCACGCATGTTGTCTGCGCCTTGTCTGCCGCTTAATGGAGAGCTGCAGGAGCAGCAACACGAAACAGGGAGGAGTGGGAAAGCAGAAAGAGAAAACAGTAGTAATCGTGCTCACGCCCACACTCACACTCGCACACGCATAACGCAGCCACCTGGCAAAGATTTATGTAGTCCAAAAGGTGTGCGCGTCTTAAAGTTGCCAGCGTAAATTTATATGCCAAGCAGAGACAAAAGAGCGCGCAAGAAGAGCGGAAGAGAGAGAGAGAGAGAGAGAGAAGGCGCAGAGCAAGGGTTTGGGCTCTTTGTGGTCAGCATAATTAGGCTGCCATTAGCAGCCATGCAAGTTTCGGGCCAGACATTTTTGCTGCATAACTCAAAGATTTTCCACATTTTCCCCCAATTTTTTTTTTGGTTTGGTGCGGTCACAAGTTTTTGGGGTCATAAATTGCCGCAAAAAGGGTTCTCCGAATTGGGTTACATTTGTTTGCGGTGTATGCAAATGCATTATTAATGAGCGTTTTGTATCTCATGATTTATGTGCGACACTTAATTAGGATCTGTTTGAATTGCGTTGCCTAATTCCAAGCGCCTGCAATTGTCTGACATATCAGTTATAAATCAGCAGATAGGCCCACCTAAGACCAGCACAACGAATCAGGCAAAGACAACAACAACACAGCATATTACAGCTGCTATATAGAATCCTTGTGTGTGTCCTACATATATTCAAAAGAACACTTGGCTGCTTTTTGTGTTGTTCACGTCATTAATTTTGCAATTAAAATTGCGACATTGCGATACCTATTACTCAACATGTAGTTGAGGGCATATTACTCCCGATTTCACTGTGACTTTTTATTATAAAACATTAAGCATATTATGCTTAACAGTAATCGAAAGTGTTTCAGAGCAAGCAACAAAGTTTGCAAGGAAATGTTTAACAGCTCATGCAATAAGCTCGTAGGATGACTAGTATTTTTTTTAGTTACTATTTTTTTTAGTATATTTCTTATTTAGTACATTACTTCAAGGTGATCGTATATACATTTGACTGTGGTCTGGCCACTCGTTCGATAGTTATCGCATTTTGTGTGTAGCAGCTTTTGACACGAACCAATTTCGAGTTTCGATAAATCATTACTAATTGATGTACAAACCAAATTATGACTTGATAAATATTAACCAGACTCTGCTGCAACGATTCAAATGCTTAAATTTAAATGATGCTAAGCGTAGTAAACGCGCAAAGGAAAATATAAGAATAATCCACAAATTGGTAATAAACGATCGCAAATTAAAGGCGCAAAATGTAGCTGACATAGTCAAGATATCAGATGGAAATGTTTTCACCATTTTACACAAGCATGTTATATTGATAGCTCTTATAAGGTAGTTGAAACTCGACGCTCGCATTACATGGCAATTAATCAGAATTAATTGTATTTTTTGCGCTGTAAAAAACGTGATGTATTTATTAGTTGCAACATAAATAAACAACTTTTAATATGCGACAATTATTTGGACATGGCAATAAAAACATTTTTTATATTCAACGTTTTATCTGTGTTGGTGCACATAATAAATTCGTTAATTTTTTAGCTTTCAAAAGTCGATTTTAAAATGCAATTGTAGTCGTGGCTGATTAATTCACGTAAATATGCATATTCTGAATATATCAAGGCAACAACAACATCAACAAATTATTATTAAAAAATACCATCTAAATTAGTTGGTATATGATTTCTTCAAAGCAAAAGAATTCACTTAGTTTATTAAATTAATGGAAAAATGCGCGCTAATCATTTATTCAAAATAATTGCGCGCATCGAATGCAAATGAAATATTTAATTAAACTGCAATTATGTATGTAGATAATGTTCTCACATTACACGAATTATTTTTGTCGTTTTCTGCGGCCTTAAAGCAGCTTACAAAAACAAATTGCGCAATTTATTTGTAATTAGCGCGGCTAATTTATGCCAATTTGTGCAGTTCTTGTTAAACCTTTAAGCATACGTTCTGAAATCAGCGAGTAAAAATTTAATTAATTTAAAATGCCACTCGCCACGTCACCACGACTCCATAATCCTCTTACGGGCGGGGCGGGGCGGAGGGGCAAGTAAAATAATTTGTTAGAGTATTGCCGTAATGTTTTAATAAATGGCAATTGAAAAGCGCTTTAAAGCAGCGATATTAGCTGGGCATAAAAATATTATGTATGGTATATTGTGTGTGCTGCACGCGGGCATAAATTAGATTAATTTCGTGTGCGCCTGGCAACCCTGGCAGCGGCAGTGTTGTTGTGTATCAGCAACTGACAGTATATCAAATTTCATTCATTAATTTCCATTTGGCAATGCCACGCCTGTCTGCGCCGCCTACCCAGTCTCTCTTCTTGCGGCGACTTGTCTTTGCCTATCCATCAGCGTCTGGGAAGGGGAGGTGGGGGGGAGGTATTGGGGTGGTCTGGCAACCCCGAGGGTCCAGGGCTCCTTGGCAGCGTGTAATTCAAAACCTGAGCGCTGTGTTTGGCTGTTGTCTGCTGTCTGTTTTGTGTTCTGTGTTCTGTTGCCTAATCATGTATGAATGAATAATGACACGAATTTGACAAAGCACAAAATGTGCAGAGCGGGAGGGAGCGAGAGAGAGCGAGACAGCGACATGCAGCCCGAAAATGTATTCATGCAAGTAAATGCGCAAAATAGCAAAGAATGGAGCAGAGACAGCGAAGAAAAACAAATTTGTTTGCCGGTCCGTCGTGATTTACCACGACGACAAAAAACTGCGAACACGGCTCATTTTACGTCCCGACAACGGGGCGTGGCACTGCTGTAAGCCAACACCGCGGCAGGACATCAAAGCCGCGCTCGCTTTTAATTATAACACTTTGGGACGCGGCCGCAACAAAGTAGCTGCTGCTGCTGCTGCTGCAGGTGCCCGGAAATGTTGTAACTGACCCCCCTCCCCCACTCACCCACCAAGCCAAGACGCAACTAAGACAACAGCCGAGCAAGCAAAATAAAATTTACATTTATTATTAATGTACTTCAACTGCAGCTCGCCCCCAGATGTGTGTGCTGCGAATACGCACAAAGCACACGAGAGCATTATGAATTTGTAATGCGGCCTGTAACACACAAACACACACACACACACAGACAGACGCACACAGACAGACAGACAGACAATCTGCAGATAGTCAACGTAATCAGCATGACGAAATAAATTCATTTTTCTTATTGTCTGCGCCCAACTTCTTCAACATTAAGCTCTGCATCTTTAAGCATTCACTACAAACTGCGTTTCTCCGCTATCCACTTTGCAGGCTTCCATATTTAATAAATATGAAATGCGTCCAACAACAACAAAAATGAGACATTAAAATACGAGTGTCTGTCTTTGTTCAAATATATTCTTCAATATTGAATGTACTCATTTTTGAGTATTGCATTTCAATCTTAAATATTCATTCCATTCCGACGAGTGCCTAAAAATGCTTATATGACGAAATACATTTCTTTTCTGTATTGTCTGCATCTTTAAGCTTTTACTACAAACTGCGATGCTTCGCTATCTACTGTACTGTGTAATAAAAATAAAATGCTTTAAAAACACCAAAAAATATGTAGGCAAAAAAACTAATCTATATTAAAATATTTTTTTTCGATATTGTAGTCATTTGTGAGAATCGAATTTCAATCTTAAATATATTCATTCCTTCCTTTTATAGGGAAATAAATTCAACATTAAGCTTTGCATCTTTAAGCATTCATTAAAAACTGCGTTTCTTCGCTATGCACTTTGCAGGCTTCCACATTTAATAAATATGAAATGCGTTGAAAAAAGAACAAACATTATGCAGGCATTAAAATACGATTTTCTGTCTTTGTTCCAACATATTCAATATTGAATATACTTATTTTTTAATATTGCATTTCTATCTTATATATACTTTTTCCTTCACGATGAGTGCCGAAAAATGCTTATACGACGAAACACATTTATTTTTCTTATTGTCTGCGCCCAATTTTTCAAATATAAGTTTTGCGTTTTATATAAAATGTTTTGCCCCATTTAAAAAATATATTAAATGCGTTAAATAAACCATAAAAATTATTGAATATTGAATATTTAAGTCATTTGTGAGAACTGCAATTCAAACATAAATTCATTCCTTCACGATCTTTATAGTCTCTCCCAACTTTTTCAATATTAAGAATTGCATCTTTAAGCATTTACTATAAACTTCTCTGCTATCTACAGGCTTTTTTATTTAATAAGAACCAAGCTGTATAAAATGCGTTGAAAAATAACAGCAATATATATACAAAAATACGAGTCTTTCTCTGCCTTTGTTAAAACATATTTTTTAATATTGAATATATTTTGTAGTATTGCATTTGAAAAGCAAAAATGCATTGCTTTTCGATGAGTGCCTAAAAATGCTTAAATGATTAAATAAATTAATTTTTCTTATAGTCTGCGTCCAACTTTAATATTAATATCTGCATGTTTGGGCAAGATTGTCACAACTGCTTTACTCTGTTGTTCACTTTGCAGGGCCAAGAGTTAATCAAGAGTCTATAAAATGTGTTGAACAACAACAAAAACAATGTAGGTCTGCTTTGTTCAAACATTAATTGTTCAATAATTAATGTATAAGTTATTTGTGAGTATTGAATTTCATTCTGAAATATATTTGTTCCCTCACAAATAGAAATACCTAAAAATGCTTATATGACGAAATAAGTTAGTTTTTCTAATATCTCTCCAACTCAATCTTTAAGCTTAATTGTGGCAACTGCGTTTCTCTGCCATCTTCTGCAGGTTGCCATATTTAATGAAGAGCTGCACTTCCCAGCTCTCTGCATTCAAATATGAGCCTTTTTTAATATGTATATAGAACTCATTTGTAAGTATATCAAAAGTACATGCCTTTATGAAGCGTGCATAAAAATGCTTCAATTGCGCGTGGAATTGTTAACTAAAGCGCTTCAAAAATAAGCGGAATAAGTCTGGTGAAATAGTCAAAGAAATGCATGTTTAACTGCTGTTTCTTTCTTACAATATTTATATTAATATTGTTGTTAAAATGTGTGTCCAGCTGAGAGTCGCAAGCTGTTGCCTTCTGCTAATTTAAATAAAGCAAAACTGCGAACTGCACTTGGAGAATTCATAATAAGATTTTATGCTGTTTCTGAGCATTTCTTAGTCTGTGACTCGCAACAACATTATGCTGAATTTTTTGTCTGCAGAATTAATATGTTGCAAGCTTTTTGAGTGCTGCTTTTAGAGCATTTCGTAGTCTGGCACTGACAACAACACAACTCCAAATTTTCGTCTGCTCCGTTGTAGTTTCCATTTGAATGGCTGCTAGACAAGCTTATGATTGCGTCGTTGTCTGCCTCACTTTTTGCAGCGTGCGAAAGAAATGCCAAACACTTGAAGTTTGTCAATGGCAAATGGCAAAGTTTGCCACCAAAAAGGTGCAATGACACAGGGTACAGAGAGAGAGGGAGTGGAGCGTCTCCTTTGGGGGTGCATAATGTATGCGAGCATTAGGCGGGAGATCATGTTATATTTATGTAGCATACATTTGTGCGCCGGCAAAAAGCTTTTTATAATTCATTTGCCGGCAGCAGCACAACGCCAAATTCGGCATTTCATTTGCACAACAGCCGCAATAAGAGCGCCGTTCTTGTCTTTGTTTCGCTGTTTGCTCTCTGTGGCGAAACAATAAAACACGAGGCGTGAAAATGCCAGCGGCTCAGCGTTTAACAACAGAAGAGCACAGCACAGCACACGCACATCCCGGCGGCCAAGTCAAATAGTATAATTGCCTGCCACGCAGGCAATTAACGTTGCCTGGCTGCAACACATGTGAGCGAGGGGGCGCAGTACACGGAGGGGGCAGCTTATGCCACACAAATTGCACACACGACGCGCGGCAGACAACACAGAGAGTTCGATTCAATGGCCACTTGATATTTGTGTTTACTTAGCTGCGGCCATTGTTGCAATTGTCGTTGTCGCTGTTACTTATGCCAAAACTATTAATTTACAACATCCACTCGCTTTGCCACAGCGGCAACGTCGCAGCTTTTATTGATTTCAAATCAGGGCTGCAGCGCACAGAGCGCGGGGGCGGCGAGCGGTTGGTCAATTTGAAATGCAATTGCAAGCGGCAACATTTCATTTTGCAACAGAGTCAAGGATACGCCAGCCTGCATCCTGGCAAAGCACTTGAGAATTGAGAAACAAAAAGCTTGGCTTGCCTTCGTTCGCTTGCCAATAAAAATGGCAAAAATTTATTTTCGCACAACTTGTGCGCGCTGCAGCTAAACAAAAAGTGTTGAATGCCCCATGCTCGCAACTATGCAGCACAAAAACACAGCAAATAACCCCAAAACACAGCAGCAGCAGCCGACCGCAGTGGGGGCGACAACATCCAGAAGGCCAGCAACGGCCAGAAGATACCCTGTAAAGCAGCGGGTTGAAGATTAACTAGAAAACAAAATATGCAGAAATTAAATAAACACTTTATTGTTAAGGCCAGTTAAGCGACTTTGACTTTAGTCTAACTTTGCTAGCTCTACTTAACTCGAACTTTTCTAATTCCAAAAAATAAACCAAAAACGCTTTTTTGCCATTTGATCAATGCAATTCAATATACAATAAAAATAAAATCGCTTTAGGTTTACTTTTTCAAACAATTTTGAAATTAATGTGAAATTATATTATTTAAAAAAAAATATTCAATCACTAAATGAATGTGTTTTGTAATCATTTTATCACGAAAAGGGAGTGTAAGTATTATAATAAAAAGCGAAATAATTCCTGAGAAGGCAACTTAAGCAAGTTGAGTAATTGGTAAGCTTTAAAAATATATATATTATCTCAGCCTACTTAAGTACTATTATTCATTTATATCTGCTCTTTGCATATTTATCTAATAATATTAATTGACAGAAATCATTACACATTCAAAGTCGGTAAATTCAGCTGTTTTAGCACATATAGAGACTGCAATTTAAAATGTATATATATTATATAAACGCTTTAAGTTCGCTTTTTAAACAATTGTAAGAAATATCTGAAAAGATATTAATTAACAAAAACCATTAAATAAACATACATGACCTGCAATTAAATATATTTGTAAGCACTATAGATTGTGTTTAAGTTGACTTCTAACAATTTTATGAAATACCAGAAATATTATTAATTACGAAAACAATTCAATCATTGAAAGAACGTGTTTCTTGCCGTTTTAACACATACATAGACTGTAATTATATATATATATATACACTATATACGCTTTAGTCTAACTTTTCTAGCAGTTGTAAAAATATCTGAAATTCTATTAATTTTTAAAAATCATTGAACATTCAAAGAAGGTGTTTTAAGTGGTTTTATCAATTATAAACATATATAAGATTTCGAAATTATTTGTTTTACTTTGCTTAAATGAAATTCAAAGGAAATTCTAATTTATTTTCCAATTTTCTCACATTTTTGCGTGTGTGAATTGCTGCAAAACTGTTTGTGACTAACATTCTGGGGGAGAGCAGAGCTGAGCGACTCCATTGGCACTCATTAGGCGTGAAGAGTAAAGAGGGAAATGTGGCAGTGGAAATGCAGGCGCATCGCTGGGATCGGGATCAGTGTCTACTCGCAGTTGCACAGTCATCGGGTCATGTCGTCGTCGTGCTGCTGCAAAGCAAAAACTTTATTTCGCTTTCAATTTGCGATAAAAACGGCAGTGGCCAAATGGCGACAACAGTCGCCAGAGTCAGCCGCGGCAATGTCCACAAATGAAATTTAACAACTAGACGCGAACGTTTGCAACTGCAGAGAGGGAGAGGGGGGGAGGGGGGAGTTGCTCCTGTGAGTTGGCACAAAAGACAAGAAATGCATTTGCTGTCGCTGCTTGTTTTGAACATTCATAATAAATTTGTGTCCTGCCGCCCCCCCGGGTGCCCAGATCGTGTTTACGCCCCCGACCGGCAGAAGGAGAAACAAATTTGAAGGCAGGACACTTTTTGCTGGCGTTGCCAGCTCATTGCATTGCTCGCCAGTTGAATTGTAACGGATGCTGAACTTTATATATAAACAGGATATGACAGGCAGGAAGCTTTGCCACCCCCACCCCCCCTCCAGCTGCCACGCTGCTCCCCAAGTGATGCGCTAAGCTTCCTCTTGTTTTTGCTGTTGCTGTCTGCATTTTAATGCCGACTGCCGGCTCCGGTTGCACTATCTTAAGTTGCCTCTGGCCTCCAGCTAAATGCTGCGCCTGGGGGCAGCCAACTTGCCAACTCTACTGAGGTGGCAACGGCAAAAACTCTTCATTTCTCTAAATATTTGATGCTCTATCAAATGCAGTGCGCTCGATAAACACACAAACTATAGAGCACACAAACACACATGCATTTATCATTGCAGAACTACGGCAAGCACTTTAAACTGCACGAAAACAACGATTTGCTTTATAATCTAAACCCATCATTCAAAGATCAACATCGTTCATTACTTGTGTCTCTCAATAATGATTTAACTATTCGTTTTTAATCATCATTGTGGGTGTCAACAAAGCAAACATATACAAATCAACTTTGCTTATTGCTTGTTGCTCTTAATCATTATTAAATTTTCAACCAAGCAAACAACAAAATATTCTTAGTTATAAGATTAAATTATGACGCGTTTCTCTCATTATTGATTTAACTTTTAAATTTTAATCATCATTGTGTATCAACGAAGCAAACATAGATCAGATTCGTTTATCGCAAGTTTCTGTCGAAAACTTTTCAGTTTGCATTTTATTTAGAATAGATATAGATGAGATTCCTCTATCGTGTGCTTCTCTCAATAATTATCTAATTTGCATTTATTTATTTTGGTTATCAACGAAGATCAGCTTTGTTTATCGCGTGTTGCTCTCAATAATGATTTATCTATTATATTTTCACTGTATTTAGAATATTAACAAAGCAAACAGTTAAAGATCAAATGCGCTTATCACGGATTTTTCTCAATCACAATTGAACTATCAACGGAGCAAACAAATATTTTCAGCTATAAGATCAATTTATGTTATGACATATTTCTCTCAATAATGATTTAACTTTTAAAAAATACAACTAACAAATATATTAAATAACTCTTCCGAATGATCAAAGTCATAGCGTATTTCTGTTAACTTTTTAATTCTCAATTTGCATATGATTTTGAGTTTTGGGTAACAACGAAGCAAACAAATATAGATCAGATTTCTTTATCTTCTCTTGTGCTTCTCTCTCTCTTCTCAAATTGATCTAACTTTGAGTTTGCGTTTCTTATTTAGAAAGTTTGGGTATCAAACAAGCAAACAGATATAGTTTAGATGCGTTTATCAAGTCTTACTCTCAATAATCATAAAACTATCAACGAAGCGAATAAATATATTTAGGCATAAGATCAATTTATGCCATTGTATTTCTCTCCATTATGATTTAACTTTTAACAACAAAACTAACAAATAATCTCTTTCAAAATATTAGATGCATTTATTGTGTCTTTCTCTCAATATTGGTTCAACTTTTAGATTATAATTATCAATTCGAGCATCAACGAAGTAAACAAATACAAATCAGATTCGTTTCTGACGAGTTTCATTCAATATTGATTAAACTTTTAATAACTTTTAGCTCCGCTAACAAATACTCTCAGCAATGAGATCAAATTATGACATTTTTCATTTAATAACTTTAACTTTTAATAACAAAACTAACAAAAAGATCGCAATCATTTGTCGTTTAATGTTTAAATTTACATTTTATTTACAATTTGATGTATCAAATAAGTAAACATATATTACTCAGATTCATTTATCGTGTGTTTCTCTCAATAACAACTTAACTATCAAGGAAGCAAACGAATATTATTAGTCTTAAGAACAAATTACAACATCTTTCCCTCAATAATAATATAAATTTTAATAGCTCAGATTCGTTTATTGCTCAAATTCTAAATTTGCATTTGAAAGCTAACAAATATTCTCAGTCAAACGATCAACGAGCCTGACGCATCTTCGCTGCAAATTTCAATTTTCCTCAAGCGCACATTTTTATTCTTAAACTATAAAAAAAAGAAATAAATGTAACAGAGAATACAAATATTTCGTGCAGTTGAAAGCAAAGTTGTAATCCGTTTTACAGCGGCAACATGAGCACAACAACTTGATAAAAATGCGATAAAATTTTATCTTGCGCTGCAGTTAAAGAAAATAACTTGAATGCGACTCCAAATATTATTCGGCTGCAGTTGTCAATTCGCAATCAACTACTTTGATTTTAAAGCTGGGCTGTTAAATTTATTGCCAGTGTAAGTTGAATATATTTATTCGAGGAGTAAGATGCTCATTAAGTGGATGTACTTTATCGATAGTTATAGCCTGTTTGCTGTGCACTGTAAATCTGTGGATGACACTAGCACGAGTCGCGCATAAATCACGCATACGCAATGTGCTCCAGCGGCGCATGCAATAAATTACGAGGACGACACACGATATATAAATTTTGGACTGAGGCCGAAAATAAAACTGCAAACTGGAAGACGTATGGCGGGCAAGTGCAGGAAATCGTTTTGTGAATTAGATTCGAATACGCAAATTGTAATTCGATATTGCCGGATTATAAAGTAACTAAGTGCGTGCGTAAACAAAAACAACATAAATAGGCAGCCGCAGTGTTTGGGCTTCAGATTTCAAGAACTCGCGAGCCAAGTGCAGCAGCATAACATCAAAAGTTGTGAGGCGCAACAACAACAACGACAACAACAACGACAATATCGAAGGCCAATGAGAAGAACATAAAACGGGGCAACAACTTTATCCAATTTCTTGTGTTTTTTGCGCTGAGTCGAGCATATAGCGCATAAGCACGTACAAATCGCATTTCTTAGGCGCTCCTTGGGCGCTCGCCTTATCCTTTTTTATGTGCGCCTGAAAGTATGCTACGGCAAAAGGCAACGCTTGTTTGGCTGTCAGATTTACTTGTCTTGCGTGTGTGTAAGCGTCTCTCTCAGCCTCTATGTGTGTGTGTGTTATAAATTGACAGCTAAATCTGCAAAAACATGATAAGACAAGCGACATGCCAATGCGGCCAAGGATTCCGAGGATTCCCTCTGCCAGCGTCTACCTACTACTACTACTACCCAAAGCATCTTGTATCTTTGTGTTTTATATCTGTATCTCATCTATTTGGCTCTGGCCTCTATTTCTATTTAACTCGATAATAACAACAACAACACAAACAACGCTGCGAAATTGCTTTTCGATTTATTTTTATATGTCTGCCAAGTTGCGAGCATTGTGACAAATTAGTGCTTAGCTTTCTTCTTGTTGTTGCTGTTGTTATTTGTTGTTGTTGTGCGTCTGTTGTTGAAGTTCTGTGTTATTGGCTGAGCTGGCACAATTTATACGACTCGCTCAGCATTCGAGTGAAAACACGAACACAAATTTCATTGAACGCTGCCGCAATAACAAATTCAGCACGTGAAACAACCAGCTGCAATTTTATTTAAAAATCACTAAGAAAACAGTTCGCAGTTTGTTTAGAAATTTGTAAAATATTCTCTTATAATTATTGGCCAGAAATTGCAACAAGTTTTTAGTGAAAGTAAGAAATTTAAACATAAATGCATTTATGAATATTTTGGTAAAATTGTTAAGAAAGGGTTAGAATATCTGTGTCTATGAACATGTTGGTAAAATTGTTGAGAATTTAGAAATCTATAAAATATTCTCTTAAGATCTTTAGCACAATATTAAGACAAGTTTTTAGTAAAATTAAGAATCTGCATTTTTAGAAATTTTAGTCAAATTGTTAAGAAAATGTTAAACATTTTAAAATATTCTCTTAAAATCATTAGCACGAAAATGCTAAAAACTTGTCGCATTTTCGTGCTAAAAGTAAGATATGTAAACCTATTTGAATCTATGAATATTTTAGTAATATTCTTGAGAATATACAAAATATATCTGCATCTATGAATATGTTAGTAATATTATCAATAGAATATACATATTTCAGTCTCTATAAACATATCTATCAGCTATGCATCTATGAATATTGACTATAAAATATTGAGCATATAGAAATATATCCGCTTCTTTGAATATTTTAGTAAAATTGTTAAGAAAAGGTAAATAAATCTGCCTCTATGGATATTTTAATGCAATTTTTAACAGAATATAAATATATTAGGCTTTATATATCTGCATCTATGAATATTGATTACAAAACACTTTGAAGTGCAATATCTATGAATATTTTAGTGAAATTGTTAAAACAATATAAATATATCGTCATCGATAAATATTTTAGTCATATTATTAATAGAATATAATCATATCTGCATCTATTAATTTCTTAGAAAAGTTGAATATATTTGGCTCTATGAATATCTTAGTAATATTGTTGACAATATAGAAATATATCTGCCTCTCTGAATATAAAAAACACTTTGAAATGCACTTCAAGCAAATATAGTAAGTTGTCGCTACTTATTCATATTTGCATGTTCCACATCGAACTTGGAGTTGTGCCGCCTTGAGCTGGAAACTCAAGCTGTAAGCAGCTTACCACAGCACACTTGCCACACTCACCTAAGGTCTTGGTCCACTGGGCGGTGGGTCGCCAATCGGGGTAGTGCTTGGGGAAGAGCTCGCGGGTCCAGTAGGTGTGCAGCACGACCTTGTAGACGGCCAGGCGGTCCAGAGTGCAGCCGGTGAGGGGCGCTGGCTGTGTGGCAGCCGCAGCTGCAGCTGGGGGCGTGGTCAGCGGGGGCGTGCCAGCCCCTCCGTTAGCATTCGCATTCACATTCGCATTGGCAGCCGTGTAGTAGTAATTGCGATTCGAGGCGCCGTTCACATTTGCATTCTTGTTGCCATTCGCATTGGCGGAGTCAAAATTGATAACAGATTGTTGTGGTTGCTGCTGTTGCTGATTATCCACTGTGTAGGCGTATATGGCCGGGTTCGATATGAAGGAGGCGCCGTAGGAGCTGGCGGGCTGCGCCTCGGCCGCTGCCGCGGCCAGTGCGAGCAGCGCGCAGAGCGTGACTGCGAGCAGCTGCTCGAATTTAAGTTTCGCTTTCATTGCCTGCGATTTGCATTTCTTCCCCATGCTAAATCCGTGTGCTCTTGCTCTTTGCTGTTTGGCTGTTTGTTGTATGCAGCCGGCCTGGGTTATTTATAGCGTACGATTCGATTTGATATTCGCTCTTACTATTTTGTATTTTCTATTTTGCTGGCATTAGTCGGTTTTGGTTTGGTTTTACACATGCCGCTTTACATTAGCCGCTGCTTAAAAATAAATGCACACGCACACTCTCACACACTCACACACACACACACACGCACTCGCAGCATACATGTGCAGACGAAACGCGCGCGTGCTTATTTTTGGGTTCCTTTTTCGTTTTCTTCTATTTTCTTCTTCTTGAAATTCACGTGGAAGCGGCGGCAACGCGCGGCAGAAACGAGCACACGAGCACTAGAACAAACCGTCGACGTGCAAAGTTCGTTGCTTACTGAAAGCTGAGCGCATGTTGCGGCAGGCACAGCGCCCAAGTGCCAATAACAGCAGCATAACATTTTATGCAGCGAGAGCGCGAGTACGCGCTGATAGAGTGTAAGTGCGAGAGTGGTACTTTTGTGCTCTGTGTGTTGGGGAAATTTCTGGCGATTTTGGCACAAACAAAAAAGCAGCCTGTTGAGCTTTGACTAAAGTCACTGTTACTGTAACTGTTTATGTTCTTGGCGTGCCGTTGTTGTTGCTGTTGCTGCCGCTGCTGCTGCTGTTGACCTCAACGCCTTAGGCAGCTTATTGCACATTTCCTTTTTGGCCATTTGAATGGCAGCGTTAATGAAGCAGCGCTTGTTCAGCAATTAACACACCTCGCTCACCACAAGACGCGCTCACTGTGCGCGGCGGCACAACAGCTGGCAACAATGAGCACAATTTCCGATTAAAATCAATTGAAGCACTTTAATTACTGCAATTCAATTAAAGAACGCGCTAATGGACAACGCAACGAACTAAACACAACGACAATGGCAGCGCTACATCGATTGCGAGCGTGGGAGTGGGGGGGAGAGGGAGAGGGGAGCGGGGGGTGGTCTATTCATTCACTCACTCAGTCGTGGAGATTACTTTGCAATTGTTTGTGGCAGCCTGGCAAAAGTTTTGGGCCCAGTCACAAACATTCTATTACCTGAATTACATGTTTACACCTGGGAAAATCACATGCCCCAATCTATATGCTTTCGTTCAGTGTAGCTCCCCCCCCCCCCCCACCGCCAGCATAATTGCTATTGACACACGACACAGCGCAAATGTTGCGTGGACTCCTTCAACAATCGTGTGCTGCACTTAAACGATTTGTACGTGACGCAGGCTGCGGTCGCCGTCCATTTTCCTCTCCACGTCCCCGGCTCTATTCAAATCCCGTGCATGTAAATTATGCGTGCGTGAAATTTATTGCAGTTAATAATAATTGTCCATTTACGAGCAGAACGACGACGACGAGGACCGAAGCAGACAAGAGCATAATGCCACCCCTTGACACTTGTGGTCAATTATAAACGACAATTTGCTATTTGTCTTAGCCCGACCACTTGACGTGGCCAGGGGGGTGTGAAGGGACGGCTCAGCGGGTGCGCCTTGGGCATTTTATTGTGCTTTAAATGCCGTCCATTAGTTAGGAGTTGGCTTTTTATGGCCACGTTTAATTTATGCTTATGATGTGCTAATGTTGCCAATGTTTATTCTGTGCTTTGTCTATTAAACGGCGAATGACTCAATTACCCACTATACCACTCTACCATATAATATAACTTTATCAAGTTTACAATGGTTTTACTTTAGCGGAATGTTTTACAGGCATGTGCAACGTTCTGCTGGCCACCACTGTATGAGGGAAATTTCCTACAGACAGCGCGCTCTCAGCACCCTCTGCGTGTGCGCTTTGACAATGTTAGAATGCTGTGGCTCTCTCTCACATACGCGCTCGCTCGCTCTTTCGCTCTGCTACACCTGGGCACACACACACACACGCATGCAGTCGACATATGTACGTACACACGCATTGCGATTCATTGAGCAAAAATGAAATCAGAAAAATATTCGTGCATACTTCAGTCACCGAGAACTGAGGCCGCCGCAAACACAAAAGCAAACACGCAACTAAAAGCAAAAGCACAGCGAGCTTTGGCTTCGCTCTGCGCTGTTGTGCGTTCTGTTTCACGTATTGACTCCTAAGCAAAGCGCAGAGGAGACATTTGCCAGCAAACTGCAAAATTCTTAATAAAGTTGGCATTTGCCAAACACACACACACAGATATGCAGGTGAACAACAAGAGAGCAACAGCATGCAGTCTCATACCTGCTTTGTTGCCGCCTTCTGCTGTCTCCACATATTGAAAGTCAGGTGCCAGCGAATGCAACAGCCCCGTTCAGCCAGGATACTACACATACTATGGCATTCTGGGTCTGACAGACGTATGCATTTCCCACCTGGGATTCTCGCATATTTGCATAAAAACTATGCATGCGCTTTTGCTATTTCCTTTGTTTCTAACTGCTCACATTTTTTTCTTGATTTCTCTAGCATTATTTCGTTTCGTTTCGATTTGGTTTTTGTTTTCGTTTTGTGTTTTTCGTTTTACGCTTTGTTTTTGTTTTACCTCGTAGCAATGCAAATAACTAAATCCACTCAAAACAGCGGCAAACTGAAACAGCTAACTTGCTTTGTTGTGACGTCACATCACAGTCTGCAATATTTTACAGTTATTTATGTCAGCAAGGCAAAAACCACACTTTTCATTCCCTGCAACAGCTCAACGGCAACAATACGTGCAACGACAAGCGGCATCACTGTGATTTACGTATTTTCTTAAGCTAGATATTTCTTTTTAATTAATGCACTTTTGAGTTATGTTCACCACTGTTAAATGCTTTGTTCTCATTCAATATTGTTTAAATATTCTGCAGCACTGTGATGACTGCTAAACAAAGGAAGTGTTTATTAAGCTATAATGAAGTTTTTTATTAGTTGTGAGGGTTGGTTAAATTATGATTTAGTAACTATATAACTGAACAATAAATTATGGAAGTTTAATTGTAACTATCTGGGATAAAGTTGGCAACACTTTACAGCACACAATTATGGCAAATAATCCGCAAATAGTTTATGCGTAATAAAGAACAAACGATCAGTGAAAATAAAAGTTACTCTCACTCTACTTTTTGCACACATTAATCAAAGTTTTTAAAATAAAAATAAACCTTCGTTTACGGTGAGCGCCAAGCGAAAAATTGTATTGTTCATCAGTGAAATTAATAGGCCATCAATTAATTAACACTCTGACTAGTTTGGTGGCACATTTTAAGAGACAGAGAGGAAAACGTTTTTTAACGCTTTGTCGTAAAGGGAGAAAGCCTTTTTAAACAAGCCTCGGTTGCTGTCCGCATTAAGAGCATGAAATGTTTCATAACGCAGAATTAAAGGCCAAAAAGCGCGTTCAAAATGAAGTAGGAAAGAGAGCGAGAGAGCGAAGGGAGAGCAGCGGGCCGTCCCTGTTGCACTTGTGGGGATGCGGCGCGTGCATTTTAATGAAATGGCAACTGATTTAAAGCGCTGCCCCAGAACCCACTGTGTGGGCAGGCTGGGGGCGTGGCAACAGGTATGAGTTACATTTTCATAGCATACTTTTTAGCTGCGCAAAAATGCGTTATGCATGAAGCACTTGCAACAGAGCAGCAGCGGCAGCAGCAACCAGAAGCCAAAGCCTGACACAGTTAGGCATCAAATTATGGCGGAGCAAGCAGCCGCCTGCAAGCTTGCAACTGCCCCATGCAGGTGCCAGTGAGTATATTTAATGACGTTTGCATATTCGACTCCCCGCTCTCCCTCTCACAACCACTCGCAGCGTCCTTCGCTCTGTCTCTTTAATTTGTGCGCACTCACATCAAAGCGACGTTGAAATTTATGCAATTAATGTTCCGCATTGCATTTCCCATGCACTTTGACACTTGACTTTTCATTTTACTTTTCGTCTCTGCTTTCCTTTGCTTTCCTTTTCCAATTTGCTTCTCGTACTTTCTGCATCTCCTTTTTCTGTTGTTTTTTTGACGGCTGCCAAATAAAAGTGGCCAAATTAGCTTTGGCTAAGTAAAAGCCAGGCCAAGTGCAGGGCCAAAGTGACAGTGACGGCATTTTCGACTGACGCTGCGCTGCTTTTCGGAGCTACGTGATCCCCGTTTTAATTAAGCGCTGCCCACACGAGACGCGCACCCCTTCCCCGTCCTTCGCCTACACACGTCCCCACTTCGATTTCCACATTCACTTCCACTTCTATTTCCAACCCCAATTCGCCGCAGTCTTGCTGCTGTCGTAGGCGTAGTGCAAGCGAGAGCAGCAACAACAACAAAGCACAACTCAAAACTGTATTAGGCCCTGCTCTCACACTCTCGTTCGCTCAGAGAGCGGCCGTCTCGCTTGCTCCTGCATTGGCCGCAGTTCGCGTTGTCATTTGTTCGCCCTCAAAACGCATTTGCGGCTTTGTTTATTACTCTTACAATTTGCTGCTGTTGTTGCTGCTGCTGTCCGCGTTGCCGTTGTTTTCGTCGCGAATGAACATGTGCGGTAAGCCAGAAATATTGCCGTTGTTTTGTTGTCGTTGTTTTTGCTGTTGTTGCTGGCAGTGGATTATATAACTTCATAGGTATTGTTTATGCAGATAGAGAGATATGTTTTGCTTCCCCCGTGAGCACAATTGAAACATAGCCGACTAGCTGCAGCACTATAAACAATATTTTCAGTGCACTGCAAATCAGAAAATATTGCTGTATAGAGCACCCCAAAGTCTGGCAATTAGTCGGACTAGGCAAAGGCGCATTAGGCATGCCATAATTAATTAAATCAAAACGGAAATCGAACTGAAAATCGAAATGAATATCATAATGGTGGCGGAGCGCGAATTACAACGGCTGATTGTTAAATCACAGACAGTCACACCGTAATTATCAGACATAATGCAAAATGCATTTAGTCAGTCATTCAAATTCACATTCGCATTTCCATTGTGATTGCATTTCTTCCGCTATGCCGAGTGGCAGCTACAAATCTAATTGAAATTATGCAACTCGTGGTTAACCCGCCGGCGATGCGGCAACAATGCAGCCAGGTTTCATTCGTAAAAAAGGGAATTTTTAATTGCTTTTCAATGATTGCGTCGGAGGGGTGGGGGCGCAGTTAATGAAATCAATCATACAAACAACGCGACGGCTAAATAAATATTTTTGTATTAATTATCGTTTGATTGGAACGAAATGCAAATAAAATAGATCAAGGCGCAATCGCCGGATGTGACGTCACTGCGCATTAAAATTAAAATAAAAAGCACAAACTTTAAATATCTATATGCCAGCAAACAGATTTACACAGATGTGTGTCGCTCCATCTCCGTCGCACGACCCACAAAGCTACACAAAGAAGAACATCTCTGACAGCCAGCAACAAACAGCATAAAGCAGCGCACCGACAGCCAACGCAAGCCCAGCTGACAAATACCCTGCACTGAAATACTGACAATGAAATGCGTTTACTTCAAGCTAAACTTAAGTGTACACTGCATCAATTATCTACATCTTCTTCACTATTTATGTTATTTTTTCTTGTATGCTCTTTTTCTTTGATTCTTTTATTCTTTAAAATTCCATTTCATTTATTTGCCGCAGCTTGCTTACAGTCACAATATACCCCTCTTGACTTGCTTGTTCAGCGCATACGACTGACAGCATATTTAGAAAGTTTATGGCATTATATTTATATATATATGTATATGTATGTGTTTGTGTGTGCATGTTTATGGGTCCAACTGTATGGCTGTAGTGTGGTAAAACTTTAAATAACATTAATTATGCGCTAAGCCTTTCAAAACTGACAAATTTTGACATTGCACTGGATTAAGTGACATCAAGCGAGGCGGCCACGAGGCGTTGGCGAAGTGCTGACGTATTTTTAATGAACTCTGGCCACACAGCGCACACACAGCGGTTTCGTAAATAAATCTTCATACAGTTTTCGTTATTTATGCCGAAAAAACGCGCCGCAGATTTGTTTGTTGCACAAACATTGCTCGGTGTGTGTTCAAGCAACGGCTTATCGTCATGATGAGAGCAGCAGAATTTATTTAAGCCACGCTGCACATTGTGGCTGGCCAATCTTCCCACATTGACTTACACGACAAACCACAGTAAACCTTTGACACTAAAATAAAAACGCATAAAAATAACTTTAAACTGTTTTCCATATTCTTTACCATATTTAATTGTTCCACATACACAAAGAAAACTGAAACATTTTAACAATGAGTTGAGAAACAATTTTTAAAATAAATGAATAATAACTTTCATAAACTATCTCCATTTTCTATTTTCCATACTCTAATCTAAAACCAATTGATAATCAATTATTTATATGCACGTTTCCATATTTTACGCCAGAATTGTGCTACATACAAAACTAAATTTAAAATCACTTTAAAAACGACTTAAACATCAATTTATAATAGGTATATTAAAAAATATAATCCCAAATATTTCTGTTGTCATAAATAAAGTTAAAATCCCTAAAACCCAATTGACAAGTAATTAATAAAATAAAAGTATCTTTAAACTATTTTATATAATCGATTTACCATATTCTACTCCAGAATGGAGCTGCATATAAAACTAAAGTTTGATGCATTAAAGACGAGTTGAAATACGATTATTAACACATAACAAAACTATTTTTTATAATCTTGCTTTTCTATTCTTATCCAAAATTGTTCTACATGCAAAATTAAAACTTTAAAAGCGAGATGAGAATCTTTTATTAATACATAAAAAGTTACTTTCTACTATTTTTCATATTTTATTTTATATTCCCAAATTGTTCTACATGTTAAAATAAGGTTAAACACTTTAAAAACAAGTCTAGGAGTAATTTATAGTATAAAACCAAGGAATTTTAAACTATATTTTATATTCCTGTTCCATATTCTACAACAAAATACTTCTACAGACAAAAATAAAGCTGAGCTTTAACTTTAAACTATTTTCTTTATTTATGTTTCCGTATTCTAATCTAAAATTGATTTACATATACAAATCATTTGAGAATCAATTTATAACATAAAACACAAGCAACTTTAATCTTTTCTATAATCTAGTTTTCATATTCTAATCAAGAATTGTTCTATTTCTATTTGTATGTAAAAAGTAATCACATTAAAACAAATTGAGCTTAAATTTTTAATATATAAAAATATAACTATAAACTGTTTTTTATATTTTTGTTAAATTCAAAAGAGTTCTAATAATAAAAATTAAGTTAAACAATTTAAAAACAAATTGAGAATAAATTTATAAAATAAAAAACAAGGTAACTTCAAACTATTATGTAAAATCGATGTATGAAACTTTAAAACGAGTTGAGAATCAATTTAATATACAGAAAGCAAAAGCTCGAAGTCAGTTATCTATTCTGCAGATTATATTATAGTTTAGGCTCTACACAAACTATACGTAACGCTTTTTATTTGCTTTTCATTATTCAACTGCTACACAAATCATGCAAATCGAATCAGGTAAAACTATGCTGACGACCTTTCAGATCTTCTAAACATAGAAAAGAATTCGTTTACCCTGCTTAGGAATACAGCTCACAGGTGAAGCAATTAAAGTTCGTTGCCAAAAATGCATACTCTAAGGTAGCTTGAACGAAGCCAAACAGGTGCGAGCCATCAAATAAGTTTACATTGTGGCGACGACAATTTGCGCGCAATCGAAATCATTTTTATACCCTGTACCATGAAATGTTAAAAAGTGTATATTAAGTTTGTGCAAGTGCATTTAACAGGGAGAGGGAAATGTCGTATATCATATTTTGTTACAACCAATCAATATGATTAGAATCGAATTCTAAATCGATTTAGACTAGTCCATCCGTCAGTCCGTCCCTCAGTCCATCCGTCCGTCTGTTCGTTTGTCCATCTGTATGAAAGCCTAGTTCTCTCTAGAGACTATAAAAACTAGAATAAATAAATTTGGTATCCAAAATATAGAATAACCAAAGTTGAGAATCAGATTATTTTCCCCCCTAATCCCCACATCAGATTTGAGCGAATAACTTTTTATACACGATATTTTTCAAACTATGTATATATGGGGTTGTGTCAAAATATCTACATTTCTGCCAAATTTCATCAAGATTTGATTCTGTCTCCCTTCACCACCAAAAGTTCTAATTAGCAATTCTAATTAGAGTAACATCTCTACCAGGATATGATATTTTATATACTTGTAGTTCTTAGTCAAAAGATATAAGCAAAATTATGTGTAATGTGGAAGTAAGTTAACTTTAGTTTTGAAGTTATTGAGGAAACGCATTCGATTTTGGCTCCCTTTACCCAGTAAAGATTCGATTACAACTGTTTTTTTAGATGATGTTTTATATGGCTGTTAGTCGAAAGATATAAGCAAAACTGTGTCTATATAAGAAATAAGAAACCTTTACTTTTAAAGTTATTGAGCCCCTTGTACACAAAAGTTTAAATTAGAACTGTTTTTGTTTTTAGATGATGGTTTATATAGTTGTAAGTCAAAAGATATTAGCAAAACAATGTCTATATAAGAAGTAAGTTAACTTTTATTTATATAGATACAGTAGTGCCATAGGGTATTTTAAGGTCGACAAATCACGACTGTTGCGTTCATACTTGTTCTCTTATTATTCCTGTTGACGTGAGCTCGCTAACTGGCTTACGGAAAGCAGCTTCGACATAACACATAACAGGCGATAAGAAAAGCTACCCACATCAAGAACAGTGCTGTGTACATTACGCCATAATTTTCAATAAATAGTTTTTTGGCGAAATCATTTGGCGCGTGCTGCGAACTTTGAAGCTGTGGCAAATGTGGCACCGTCTGCGCCTGATGCCCCAAACGTGACTGCGAACGCACACGAGGCGCTTAGGAGGGCCGCACAAATATCAGCGCAGTGGAAAACGTGAAAAACAATCAACGAAACGACAGCCGCAGTGCCAAAGTTGGCCCACTTGTCACTGCCAGTTGCGAAATGGCCAGCGGAACGTTCGTTATTGGCCATGGCCAGCCAGCTCACACAAATGCACTGACATTTCGAAAAGTGTTGGCCACCAAATCGCGACTGGACTTTAAGCCAAGTGGAGTCGGGCAATTAGCCTGCCAAGCAATTAAATTGCCGCGAATTCGCGCTGACAGCCAGCACAACGGCGAGTGGCAGTGGCAGGTAGCCGGTTGCCAAGACCCCGGAATTTCGACTCTGCGCTCCATTTAGTCGCCCCACATAATTCCAAGAAATTTCCATTGCCAGCTGCCAGCTGCCCCCCAATGTCCCGATGCGTACGAAAGCGAAACTCGCACAGCACTCGCGCTCTAAAAATAAAATGCATCCACCTCGACTATATATATATGTATATCCGAGCAGGCGAAATCTATGCACGACTGTTCAACACCCTTCGACGACTATTAAGGGATTTACTTTACTAGTAAAGTTGACTGTATTTTTACCATAATTTTAATATTAAAACTAAGCGAATCAACAAAAATCGGTACAATTTTATTGCCTATAGTTTGGCCCATTTTAAATTATAGCATTTCTCATATAAATCTTGTGCCAAGTTTAGGCTTTAGTCTGTGTTTTTATTAAAGTCTAAACACTAAAGTTGATCTATTTAACTCTCCATATTTAGACCCATTGTAATTCATACACATCTTGTTTAAAGTTAAAGCTTTAATCTGTGTTCTTATTAAAATATTAGCAATAAAGTTGGTATTATTTCCACTCCACATTTTGGATTATTGTTATTAATGTATTCACCCATATAAATCTTGTTAGAAGTTTAATCTTTAATCTGTGTTTTTATTTAAAATTAGTCAATTAAAACACCTCTTAAGTTTCCAGCTGATCTCATTTCAATCTCCACATTTCGGTCCATTGTAAATTAAATATTTAACTATATAAATATTGTTTAAAATTTAAGCTCTAATCTGGGTTTTTATAAAAATGTTGGTCTTATATGTATTTTATTATTTACCAAAATCAATTTTGATTAAAAATAACAAAAATAAAGAATTCCTTCGCTTTCGAATTGGTTTTATTTTATTCTCCACATTTTAACACATTTTAAATAATATATTTTAAAGATGTTAGTTAGCAATAAAGATGTTAGCCATTTAACTCAACTTTAATTTAAAGTTAATCATATTTTATTCCTCACTTTTTGAGTAATTTTATATCATATTATATATCAATGGCTCACACAAATCTTGTCTAAAGTATAAGCTTAAATCTATATTTTGCGTAAAATGTTAGCAAATTTTGAGTTGAACACATTTTACTGTCCATGTTTGGGCTAATCGTAAATTAAATATAAGAGTTTTGCTTAATTATATTTTATTGTTAATCTGAAATTCATTAATTGTTTAATATATTGTACCAATGCAATATTGCTTCCAGTTTAATTTTACTATGTTGGAAATAATCTTTAACTTTAACTTTCTGCTTTATAAACATATTGTTGTCTACACATATTAATAAATACTTCATTTTATTGAAATTAGTTTATTTTATAAAAGTTTGAATCAATGCAATCTTGTATAAAGTTTCAGCTATAATCTGTGTAATTTTTTGTTCTCTTTACATTTTGTTCAATTGTAAATTAGATATTTACCTCTAAGAATTTTGTTTAAATTTGTTTTCTAAAAGCTTAAATTTTTCTAAACATATTGATTTGTTGTCAATTTAACATTCAACGAATGCATTCATCGGTGTTGAGCGGTGTTGAAAGACTAGACAGTGATTGATTTATTAAATCGGTGCAAGTCTATATACCCGCTGTTGTTCACGTGAGCGCAAATCGAGAACAATGTGTCCTTAATCCTTGACTTCGATGCCGAGGTTGTAGTTGTAGTTGTAGTTGTAGCTAATTTAGTCGCTGCAAAAATTGCAAATATTTAATAAGCATTCCGGCAACAAATTAAGTACAAATACTTGCTGAGCGCAGAGAAGCACTCTATATATAAGTAATTCACTCAGAAATGAAATATTAAAAATGAACGACGACGGGGATGGAGATGAACATGGAGATGTTGTAATTCGCTTTTACAAAATTAGAGAAACGTGTTTAAGGAACAGATTGAATAAGATAGATGTTGGGAACTTGTCGCAGATTATATTAGACCATTTTAATGTAGTAAAAAAATGTTTAAAATTCTTGAGATAGCTAGCAACTTACTATCCATTTACAGCCTAAATAATAGTTTAATTTATTCTTTACAATTTTGTAGTTTCTTTAAATTATATAAATTTGTATGGTCAAATAGCAGAATATTTAAAAATAACTATAATAATATGATCTTCGGAACTTGCTGTAAATATTAACAGATAAGTTTAAGGTAATAAATCTAAATTTTAAAAATAACTTAATTTATTCATAAAAATGTTGTTTGAATAAAAATTATCATAATAGTTTAGAAACTTCTCATAAATATTCTTAAATAATATCAAATGTAATAAAAAATGATTAAAATTCTTTAAATAGTTTTTAACTTAATATGTAATATGTTAAATAGAAAATTTTAGAAACTTTTCGTATATAAATTTAGTGTAGTAAAAAAAGTATAAAATTCTTAAGATTTAGTCTATTAACTTACAATCAGTCGATAGACTAAACAGTGTTACTTAAGAGCTTAATATATTCTTAGCAATTTTTAAGTATCCTTAAGAATTTAATTGAAATTTGAATTGCTCTACTTTGCAACTCTATACTGGGGTTTAGCTGGCAGGCAAATGAATATATAATACGACCATGAAAATAATTGCATATAATTAAGTCGAAGTACATGTTTCTTAGCAATCAACTTTAACCTTTCGCGAGGCAAGTGACATGCAGCTGCTTAATTACTTTCGCTGGCAGCCAACTTGTCGAGTTACCACTGTGCCCCAGCATAGCCCAGAGCGTGCCACAGACTCAACCCCCTCGCCCTCGCCCCTCTCTGCACTTCAAGCAGCTGTGCCTCTTAGCGCCCACTCACAAAAATAAAAACAACAACTCATTTAGCTGCATAGAATCATGCCTCAGTTGACGTGAATCACTCACTTAGGCACTCGAGACGACCGTGAGAGGGGCAAGTGACAGTGGAAAGCGAGAGAGCGAGAGAGGGAGAGAGGGAGAGCACGCTAAGGGGGAGGGAAAACTATTTTCGCGTCTGCGAGGCCTATTAGCTCTGACCGAGATGATCCCAAGTAGCACAGCACTGAAAATTTACCTCTCAAGCTGTCACTCGGCGTCTGTTCATGAAGAGGGGTCTGACAGGAGGGCGCGGGGGGCTGACGAAAGGGACGGACAAGGGGGCGGGGGCGGGTGTGCTCTGCGAGATGACAACACAACTGGGGGAAAATGCGCGGAAAAATGAATACGACAAAGACAAACTCAAAAGGAAGATGAAAATGCAAACTTTTGAATTGCTCATTAGACACGCTAGTTTTCGGGGGCACACACACACTCGCACACACACACTACACAGTTACACACACACACGCACGCACAAATAGACAACACACTCTCTGTTTGTATGAAAACTTACTTTGAGTTTTTGCGCCGCCAGCAAAAACAGAAAACAAGCAGCAAAAAAAAAAAAAAACAAAATTGAAGGAAAGGAAAACTGAGCAAAAATAAAAACATTTGACAGCCCAATAGCGCTCTGGGGCGGTCTCGGTTGTGTGGGCGTGGCAGTTTCTGTTAGTTTGCCGCACGTCATGTGCCGCTCGTCTACCCACTTCATCTGTGTCCTCCAACCACGCCATCCTAATGAGACTGAAGTGAGTTCACTTGAGCGCACTGTGACGACCCAAAGCGACGGCAATGTCAAGGCGCTTCCGAAAGTGCGCTCTCAATGGCAGTCCATTAGAAAGCCGCAGCGATGAGTAATAATCTCAAGCACTCAAAACTATTTCGTCAGCCTGTCTAAATATCTAAAGATAAAAATATTGAACCACTTGACAAATTAACTCTGTGCACTATCCACATATAAATATGTACACCATGGAGTATTCTTAATTTGATATATTTTTTTTTTTCAAAATTCCGACTCCAACTATCTTAAGTCGCACAGCAAAATTAGTTAGAAAAGCCATAGTTCTTAAAAAAGAAGCAAAAGTGATTGAAGTTCTAAGTTTTTTAGCTGCCAATTTTTGCTCAAACAAATTTGTAAATTTTGCATTTAGTTGCTTTTTTAAATAAATATAATATATCAAGTCGACGGAAGTTATAACAAAAGAAAACTTGTCACGTGATGAGTTAAGAAAAAACTCACTGAATTCGGGAAACATATTTGTTCAAGCTCCACAAGCAATAGACTTGAGTTTACTTGACTATTTTGTAGACATTCAAAAAAATTACTTTTTGGATGGGGTAAAAAAGTTGGAAAAGCGCTGGAATAAGTAAGTCAATTTATAAGGGGTTATACAAAATGATGTAAAAATAAAATGTGTATTACTTTACTTTACTTACTTTTTACTTTACTTTTACTTTTTACCCCACTGATAATTTAATCATATTAGTAGACTAATATTTAAATTTGCGAGACTTATGTTGCAGTCTAATTTATCTCGAAGGCTTGTCTATTTTAATAAAATATGTAAACGAAGCTGTTACACATATGTTTTCTCCGCTATTAACTCAAACTCGGCTTTAACTTGTTTTGCCCAAAACGCACTTGTGCAGCTGTCAGCATGCAACAAGTGGCAGCTTCTGCTGCGTGTCCGGCCATTGAGCACTTGCTGTGCACATAAACAGAAGTAGCATACTCGTATTTACAAAGTACGTATTCTTAATATTGCGTGCCACATGAGTCACGAGCCATGAAGCACAGTCAAGTGTGTGGCATGGTTTGTTTAATTGCTTCCTTTCACATTTGCCCGAGCTGCTTCCGGCGCCGTTGACAAATGTGCATTTCATTAATGCAGCCAGTCCGTCGTGGGCGGGTGGGTTTGTTGATTGTCGGCTTGTTTGCCTCGTGCTGATTTAAAGCCGAGCCGAGCACTGAAAGCGACACCGCAGCCTCGACGCGGCGTCGAGCGAGCGGATAGCGAGCGGACAGCGCCTTGAAATTCAATATTTTGACAGCTTGTAAAACTCGCAGCTGAACATTTTTGCTTTATTACACATTTCTCATTTCATCCTGCTGAAACTTTGCGTAGTGGGGCGTGGCCAACGACGCGAAAGCGAGTGGGGGGTGGGGAGGGGGAGTTGTCACACACATTGGGTCAAGTTGTCAGCGCCACAGTTGCCACGTAGCATTTAGCCACCCGGTGGCAACCACCCAGCTGGCAACTTGTCGCCACTTTATTAACTGTCAATCTGCGCGTGTTTTGACTTCCACGCTCGCCTCAAAACAATCTAGGGTATAGCCGCCAACGTCGCAGGCCTTGCCAACTTTGCAGCTACAGGCCTTAAAAGAAAAGTAATAAAAGGGGAACTGAAAAAAAAACTTTGGGGAAAAAGTTGAGATAATAACAGAACTCCTAATTGAGTTTGCTGGCAATCGATGAGCGATATAGTATTAGTATTTCAGTCGTTGCTATTTATAAAGTATTTAAATGAGTGCTTGTTTAAACTGAGACCGATTTGCGCTTCCAGCTGGTCGAGTTTGTTGACAGGACACGCAGCTCACAGCCGTGTCCTGGCGGGTCTCCTGTTGCGCTGCGCGAAACAAGTTATTTAATCTGGCGCAGCATTTGGGGCAACATGCCGTATCATGTCGAACCTTTAAGTCGAAGTGCACACGCGCTTCCCCATCGCTTGTATGCTGAATTTGATTGTTTGTCTGTGGCGCCACGCGGGTGTGGCAAGTAGGGGACGAGGTGTACATTTGTGCCATTAACCCAGTTGGCCAACGCTCGACATCAAAGCGACAGTCCCGACGATGAGTGCGAATTCGAGTGCCGTTCGAAGAGTGCCGCCCCCCCAGTCCTTGCCCTCCACCACCGCTTGCAGTTGTTGTGGCGCCCCCGGGCCCGCTTTGGCATTGGCCCGGCGCAAACAATGGTCGTGCAGCTTGAAGTGCATGACACAATTGCGGATGGCGAAATAAAAGATGACAGCAAGAATATATTGTACACACATGCCACATATACATATACAGATATATATGTTATATATATAGTAAAACTAAATAAATACAAGCAGCACTTGTGCTGCTGTGTGCATAAAACAATGCAGTGCCAAATGAAAAGTGCACATTTTTTCGACAACGGCAACGAGAGCAACACAACAAACTGCATGCGAATACACTTTATCTGTGAAGTGTTTTGTCAGCAACTCGACTAAAAGGATAAGGCCGGGGGGAGCCTTGACATGCCACAGTGTTGCCCGACGAGCTCAGCATAATCTCGTATTCCCCGTCGACTGCAGCCAGTCAAAGCCAACTCACGTTGCTCTCTACATCTCCAGATTTACCGAAGTCGCCACACTCCTAACCGCATCCTTTTCATTTAAAGCAACCAACAATTTTGCCACACACAGCAAATTGCCACAATGACACAAAACACATTAAAATTTATGAACACGCGAAAAAAGTAAAACTGCGAAATGCATGAAACAAGTGTAAATATTATATGAATATATATACTTCTAAAAAAATATACTCATATTTCTCGCATAATGTAGAAATCAGCTACAAGTAACAATAATTTATGGTCTGAAATTTGTCTGTCGTGGCTTTAAAATTAGAATTGTTTGTATTTATTTTAGGTTGACAAAACTATTATATTTCAAAAGATTATGTGCTTAACTTAATGACTCAAATAATAAATTATAATGTGCATTATGCATTCTGCATTTTAAATGAATGAAAGTATAATTAAAATTATACAATTTATTTCTCGCATTTTATAGAAATCAAGTACAAGTATGAGTATTTTGTTTGTCGTTGCTTTAAAATTATAATTGTTTTATTTTATATTATATTGACAAAACTATTATATGTTTAAATATTCCTATGTTTTAATTTATGAAAGTATAATAAATAATACATTTATTGCGCGCATATTATAGAAATCAGCTACTAATAAGAGCAATTTATCGTCCAAAAGTTGTATTTGTATTTGAGGTTAACAAATCCATTATAATTAAAAAGATTCATATGTTTAAATTAATGAAAGTTTAATAATAATTTTTAAATAAAATTGTTACTCACATATTATTGAAATCAGGTACAAGAGTTATTTATTGTCCAAAATTCGCGTGTCGTGGCTTTAAAATTACAATTGTTTTTATATACTTCACAAAACTTTTATAACTAAAAAGATCAAATAATAAGTTATATTATGCATTTGCAGTTTACAATCACGATTTTCATGTCACTGTGAAAAATCTATTAAATGTATGTTATTCTGAATCTCTGGTCATATGTCACATTAATATTTAGTTCAGAATAAAGTGATGGTAGTAAACAGTAGTAAAATAGAAATCGGATAGATTTCCAATATAATATATTATATGTACTTTTTTGTATAAACTCCACATATTATCGGTTATTATCTGCTGAACAAAAGGAGACAATTTTTTATAAATGAAAGTACTAGTAGAATAATACACCACTCAATAAGTCCCCGGACTGACAATAACAATCAATATTTGTTGTCGATTAACGATATGTTGTCGCTTACCATAAACTTTGTGTAAAAATGTTACAACTCTGCAACGACGTTTTTTAATTATAAACGCTAAAGTTGCACAACCCTTTGTTTGAATATGGAAAGAAACGAATGAATTTCAATTCTTGATTAATACTTGTTATTTTATCGGAAAATATACGGTAGATGCGAAAACTTGGCTTGAGAATTATTATCCGGAATCCAATTGCCCAAGAAAATCAACCATCAAAGACTGGGATCTTGAGATGAAACAGAGTCGTTCGGACAAAAGTCGCAGAACGTAGCTTTGATTGCAAGTTCGTTTATATAAAATATTCTTTTCTGAAATTTGTCAGCAATTCCCCGACAATGAAATTGATGCATTCGTTTTTTTCTAAACAAAATGAAAGAAGTTTTCTAATAGAAATAGTAGTAAAAACTTTTAATAGTAGTGAAAACTTTCAGCCAAGTTCACTTACGTAACATTTTTGTTTCTGAAATTTGTGCTTTCAATAATGGAACCAATTACTCGTAAGTTCTAAATAATATTCCAGCTGCGACTTTGATGCATTGCTTTGTGCTAAACAAAACGAGAGAAGTTTTCCTAATAGTAATTAATACTAGTAATATGTTTTAGCTGCGATCCCAAGTTCGTTTATATAAAATATTCATTTCCGAAATTTGTGCTTTCATTAACTCCAATGAAATGAAGTGTATAAATTATAAGTAAGTTTTTGAATAATATTTTAGCTGCGACTTCAATGCATTTGTTTGAGCTAAACAAAACTTTGAAAGAAGAGAAGAGAGAAGTTTCCTAATAGGAAATCAGCTATGATCCCAAGTTCGTTGATATACCATTTTCGATTCTGAAATTTGTGTTTTCTATAGTTCACTGCCAATGAAATGAATTGCACCAATTGCAAATTATATTTCAGCTGCGACTTTGATGCATTCGTGTTTTGCTAAATAAAACGAAATAAGTTTTACTAATAGAAATAATAGTATAAACTTTCAGCGTTGATGCCAAATTCCCTTATATAATATTTTCTGAAATTTGTGCTTTTAATAATGGTACTCGTAAATTCTACAATAGTACCACTTACTCGTAAGTTCTAAATAATATTTCAGCTGCGACTTTAATGCATTGCTTTCTGCTAAACAAAACGAGAGAAGTTTTCCTAATAGGAATACTAGTAAAAAGTATTAGCTATGATCCCAAGTTCGTTTATGTAGCATTTTCGATTCTGAAATTTGTGCTTCCTATAGTTCTCTACCAATGAAATGAACAGTACTATTTACTCGTAAGTATTAAATTATATTTGAGCTGCGACTTTGATGCATTGGTTTCAAAACAGCGCAATGAATTAGGCGCGCAGACTGTTATAAATCTATGTTGTTGTCAGCAATACTTGAGCGGAAATCTTGTACGAATTGGCTCAAATGCTGGCAAACACTCCAATTTGGGGCCGCACTCACAGGTCCTGGCAATTGGCACAGCTTAGGGCAAGTGGACGCTGGCAGCGTGCCGCGCTGGAAATCTGTTCGCCATTCTCGAGTACAATGGGCAATTGTGCGACGCACATGTTGCCACTTAGAGGGTCGCCATGAACGGACGGGAGGCGGGGCAGCGAGGCAGCGAGGCGATGTCAGAGCCATTTGGAACTTGAGGCTGTCAGCGTATAATTGGCTCAATTCGATGGTGTGGCGGGGGGCGTAGAGACGGCTGGTGAAAAATGAGCGCAGGTTAAGGCTGATGGGGCCGCTCGGCGTGCGAATAAATAAATAATTGCGGCAGGATTGGGCCGGGTTCAAGGCGCCGCACGATAGTGTGCGACTGTGCGACTGTGCGACTGAGTCGGGCAATAAATAACAAATTTGATTTTGATGTGCCATTTGTTGTGGTGCTAATGCGGCCAGAGGTCACTTCATTTCGGGCCCAATCCGCTCCAATTAAAAACCTAATAAGCAGCGCCAAGTTGCAGTTGCTAAATGTGCGGGGCGAGGGGGAGGCGGCTTAATTAGCCCGGCATAGCGCAGAGCCGTTCAACCTCAGCCGGGGCCGCCAACGTTTGTAATTTAAAACTGTCAGCGTCAGGCGACGACGAGCGGCGACTGCTGGGCGGGACGCGGCACATGTCCACGCCGAGCAGTCGGCGAGCAGGGACTATAATTTATTAGCAACAGTCACCACATAGACTCAGTCAGCCCGGCCACGCCCTCCGCCCACCGCCCACTGCACGCACCATGATAAATGGCATTTATATTGGGTTACAGTGGCGGGCGCTTTGTGCCAACTAACGGCACACTTTTGCATGCCATAATTATCAGTCTAGCATTTCCTCCAGTCACCAACGTCCTCATCATCGACCCCATCATCGTGCTGCCCCATGCAGCAGCCGAAAACCTCTAAGCCGACAGTTGTAATTATGCGCCATAATACGACATTATTTATGCCCATTTAATGCTAATGCCGTTCAAAATATCCCTTTTAACAGCGCAGCGCGTTGACAGCCTGCTGGCTAGAAATTAGTGCAGGAAGTTGCAATTTATTCATTCGCTCTCTGTTCGCATAAATTAACTAGACTTCGACTATATACAAAAGATAGAAAACGCTCCCATGCAAATACTGTTTAGTCCTGCAGGTCCGTGAACTTGAACTGCAGCGGAATGCGCGGCGTGGAGAGCTGGTAGGCAATGAAGGGCTTCTCGGCCGGGTGATTGAACTCCACCTGGAAGTGGCGCAGCAAACGCGCCACACCAATCTCCAGCTCCATTTCAGCAATGCGCCGCCCAATGCAGCTGCGCGCCCCAAAGCCGAACGGCAGATAGGCGAACGGATGACTCGACTTGGTGGCCGCCGGGCAGCCGGCGGCGGAGTCCGTTGTGGCGCCGTCGCGCAGCCAGCGCTCCGGTATGAACTCGTCCGGCTGCGAGAAGTGCTTGGGATCGCGCCACAGGTTCATGTGCACCATGGCAATCTCGCTGCCCGGCGGCACTGTGAAGCCGCTGAGCACCAGCTCCTGGTTCGTGGTGCGCACGTTGGCCGACGTCAGCGGGTAGTAGCGCAGACTCTCCTTGATGCAGGCGCGCAAATAGGGCAAGTTGCGCATCGACTCCACCGTCAGTGGCGTGTCCTTCTGCGGCAACAATCCGCGCACCTCCTCACGCAGCTTCGCCTGCTTCTCGGGATGCTGGGCCAGGGCCAGCAGTATGGCCGCGAATGTGCTGGTCGTCTGTTGTGGTTAGAATTGTAGCTCAGTGGGGTGTCGTATAGCATGTAATAAACTGTTCACTCACCGTGTCGACGCCGGCGAAGAGCATGTCCAGGGCCATGACGACGGCGTATTTGTGGTTGATGGCCAGCAGCTTCTCCAGCACGCTCTTCTCCGCATCGCTCTTCGCGTGCTGCTCCTGCTCCAGGCGCTGCACTGCCTCCTGCACGTAGCCGTCGGTGATGTTCAGCGCCTCGTCCAACAGGCCGAGCACCTCCTTCAGCTTGGGCGTCTTGAACTGGCGCCACAGCGAAGGCTTGATCTCCAGGTCGACGGCCAGGTCGATGAAGCGCTGCAGCAGCGTGAAGAAGTGCCGACCCGTCGGATTGCTGTTGTCGATGAGACCGAGCTGGCGGTCCAGCGCCACCATGCCCACGGACTCCAGCGTCCAGGCGCTGATCTCGTCCTTGAAGTTTTTGGGCACTTCCTTCGTCTCCGCATCGCGTATCAGCTTGATGCTGTTTGGGGGAATTTTCCGTACTAAGTAATTGTTGCAGATGAGTTAAACTGACTTACCGCTCGATGAACTGCCCGTTGATTTTATCCAGTGAGCTCAGGTAGAGCTTGACGTTCTTGGGATGTATGATGATGGGATTCACCGCCGATCGCATTGTGCCCCACGCCTCGTTCTGCGCCACCACCAGTCCGGGCTCCTCGCCAAAGTAGTCCTTGCGGTAGACGGTGCGGTAGTAGTTCAACAGCTCGAAGCCCTTGCGATACGGCCAGGCGCCGTCGTGGCGAAAGACCGTCTCGAAGTCATCGGGATTCTGGGTGAGCACCAGCGGCGGCTTGCCAAAGAGGCCGGACAACATGGCGATGTCACCGCCCGCATCCTGCAGCAAGCCCTTGGTCAACTCGTTCAGGTCGACGCCGCTGTACTTGCCGCCCGGCCTGAAGTTCCACAGTAACTTGAACTTGTTCACCGTCGGCATCTCCTCCAGCGGTCTGCCTGCTGCTGGCTTTGCAGCTGTTGCATAGCCACGCTGACGCTGCTAGAAATACGTACAGTTGTACTAGTTGCATAACAGTAAGTCGTCTTGGCTACGCACCTGCTGCAATTGCTGCGCCACGGCGACGCAGCTGCCCAGTTCTGTTGTTCGCAGGCAGTTTATGACGGCACTGCTGCCAAGCAATTTTAGCTGAGTCATTCTGACTGTTTTGTTTTCGCTGCGTCTCGCTCTTTCAAATAGCAAACCTTTGCGCGCGTGTGAGTGAGCGTTGTGTGTTTAATTTTATTGTGTTTGGATTTCGCCGCCAATACCGTCTTGCGTGTCGCCGCCTCAGCAACTCGTCGCACACTGAATTCGCTCCGGCGCTGACCGGCTCATAAGTTGAATTCTCGCTGACGCAATGTGAACCAATTACTTGTGAAATATCGAGAGAGACTATTCACATAATCTCTCTTAGCTGTTTGCCAGCATAGTGTTTGTTATTGTCAAACTTGTGCATGTTTAAACCGTTATCTCAACTAATCGGCGCTCTCTTCGCGGGCTCTCTCTTTGATCTGCCAGCTGTTGAATGTTTGTTTTCTTGCTGTTCTTTGCGCTCTTTTGGCTTCTGATTAAATTTCGTAGTTTGTGGGTGTGTCGCAGTTTTCGGCGTTTGTTACGCGACGCTCTCTTTTCAACTAACGTCTTCGGCAGCACACTCAGAACCGTTGAGCAACAGTCATATATTTATGTACACTAGTACACTATTATTTTTCAAGTCAATTATTTCACTCAATAAGGGTATTAAAGTTTGGAATTTGGAATGCTTATTTCTGTTCGAGTTATTATTATTTCATCAGCAATCTTTTGTTACACATTTGTAAACATCTGTTTTTCAACGCTTGAGTACCACTGTGCAATACTCCTTGACACAAATATTAGGCTTGCTCTCTAAGCTCGCAATTAAGCAGCTGCTCCAAACGAAGCGAATTGGAAAAAAAGAGAGCGAATTCTTCTCTCGCCCGCTGTATGAGCATAATGCTAAAATATAAAACGCAAATATGTTGCTAAAAATAAGACGAAAGTAAAGTAAACAAAAACAACAAGCATGCATGTGATCAAATCATATTAGTCTGCATATATGAAGATTGATCTAGTAGTCCAATTGGTGTGCCTTTGGGATAAACAATGTTTCTAACAAACACACTAAATACATAACACGAATTACACACACTCAACTACACTTTAATTAGGTACTCATCACACCCACAGAATTCTGCGGAATTCCTCACCTCACCACACACTTCACACAGTAGTTACTAACTGGCCACCATGACGGAGGCTCAACTGCACAAATTGTGCTTGCCCCAGCCTGGCCACACCGCATTCATCAAGAATCGCACAGTTCGGCCGGTGGTGATCTCGGCGAATCGGTTCAATGCCGTTGTGCGGCGATCGCGCATGGCCGACAAGCAGGACATGAAAGCAGCGGACGAAGAGGAGCAGCGCTACATGGAATACCTGAAGGAAGGCAGCGATCGACTCTGCAGTCACTTCAAAAACATGGGCGGCCCATCGTTTGACGAGGAGCAGCAGGCGCGACTCGATCAGGAATTACGTGAAGACGAGGTACGCAAAGCGCAGGTCAAGAAGGAGGACGAACAGTCGCGCAAGGAGCGCATCATGCGCGCCAATCGCATACTCGAGAACCTGAAGTCGGGCCAGCGAGCGCTGCATCATGCGCTCGTCGAGAGCGAGCTGGCCTACCAGCGGCACTTCAACGAGGCGCTCAACCGCGAGATCGCCGAGGACGCACGCCAGCAGCAGCAACTGGACGATGCGAGGTGCCCGGAGATGTTGATACCCTTCGGTGGCGTCACCGAAGAGCAGGAGAAGGCCGTGCAAGAGCAGAAGGCGACCGCCATACGCGAGTACTTCCAAAAGGAGCTGGCCGAGCGCGAGCAACAGCGACTCGAGCAGAAGGAGAAGGAGGACAGCGATGTAATCATTGAGCGTGCACAGTACAAGTGTCTGCAGGACCAGGAGCAGCGGGCGGCCAAGCGGCTGGCGGAGAGCAAGCGCGAGTTCTGCCGGCGCGCCTACAAGGACGCGCTCGAGGAGAAGGCCCGGATAGCCAACTGTAAGTGCAGCTGCAGTTCGTCTCGCTTCCTCTCACTCACAAACTGCCCACAGTTGAGAACATCTGCGACAAGATCGATGATCGCCTGGTCTGCGTGGCTCAGGTGACGCGTCGCAAGCTGGACGCGCGCAGTGACCGCATTGCCCAGGAGCTGTGCAAGACAGTCGCACAGGAGCGCGAGAAACGCGCTATAGAACAGTGCCGCCTGCAGCAGGCACAGCGGCAACAGGATAAGAAGCAGCGGGGCGAAGTCGTGGCACTGCACGACGCCAGAATGGCGGAGAGCGCAGAGCAACGACTGCGTCGCGTGCAGCAGCTGAGCAAGGAGCGCGTCGCCTATGAAAAGCAACAGCGTCTGCAGCTGCGCGAAAAGCAGAAGCGTGAGGCTCAAATCCAGCGCTTCCACGTGGCCGAAAGATTTAAGAACAGCGATACCAACGCTAACTTCGTGGTTGCCCAGAAGCGACGGCGTGTGCAGGACACTGAGAACTTGCGCCGCATGCTGCAGCGCCAGCGGGACGAGTGCCTGGAGCGGCGCGACGCGGAGCTATTGCAGGTGTCGGCCTGCGCCGCCGATCCGTATCTGCAGCAGGACGTTAGCTTCTTCGAGGACGCCGTCAACATGATTACGCGCGCCAAGGAGGGCGGTCGTCCCATTTACCCGCTGGCCAAGGCGGTGGAGTTGTACCGCCGCAAGAACGGCATCGAGGTGGAGACCGAGGGTCGCACGCTGCGCAGGAGCCGGCAGCGCGACAATTGCTGGCCAGGCTACCACGGCAAGGCGGACCTCAACTACCGCAAGTACGAGCAGCAGGAGCAGTGCCGCCAGCAGCAGGAGGCCAGTCGCCACGGCATCTTCACCAAGTGCATCAAGATCACCAAATTGGCCACCGAGGAGCAGCCCTACAAGAAGTGCGCCTTGGACTGTCCGATGAAGTGCGTGCGCCACCGCGGCCTGCCGGCCATCAGCGACATCGACTCCTTCGATTGCGGCAGCAACGTGTTGTGCGTGCACGATCCGAGGATCTGTGAACTGCACCAGTGATTTTCAAGCATACCCATGTGAAGCACTTTACACAGATTCATACTTTTCAACAGAAATACAAAAAAACTGATTCCTAACTCGCCGAATAAATCTAAGGGATATGAATGTAGTTCCTTATATAAAATAAAGAGCGAGGTACAAATGTAACATTGAATTGCCCATTATTGTCTTTCTAACGATCAGTTGGGACTGTTTTTACCACCAGTGATTTCCACTTCACCCATGTGAAGCACTTTACACAGATCTATACTTTTCAACAGAAATACAAAAAAAACTAGTTCATAACTCGCAGAAAGAAAGATTAACTTAGTTTAATTTTCCCAGATTATACGTAGGTAAGGGATATAATGTATTTCCTTATATAAAAAAAGCGCGAAATTCAAATGTAACAATTAAACTTGACCTTTATTTTCTTTTTAACAAAATAAAAGTAAGCAAAGTATAAGAAAAATATATAATAAATAGATTTTTTTACTATAATTCTCATTTATATATACTCGTCTATCTGAAGGAAAATCAATGTGAGCTGCATGAATGTTTCGAAGATCTGTCGATTGCATCAATTATTTAAAGCGTTGCCCACACTTTACTGTTACACAGACATACAAACAAAATAGTTCCTAACTTTCAGAATGAAGTAAAAATGTGTTTAAACCATATTTCCCGATTGGATGCAGGAAAGGGATATTAAAGTAGTTCCTTTTATAAAGTAAAGAGTGAGGTACAAATATAACATTTGAACTTGAGCCTTATTTTCTTCATAACGATCAGTTGGACCTGTTTTTAAAGTGAAAATAACCTAACAAAACAAAGCTTGTCAAGCTGAAGGAAATTGTCATTTACTCGTTTATCTGAAGAAAAAACAACGCGTTGATTGCATCACTGATTGAAGCGTTGTCCACATTTTACAAAGATTCATATTTTCCCACAGAAATACAAAAAATCTTGTTCTTAATTTCAATCTGCTTAGTTTGATTTTCTACGCTTAGAAGCTGGCAAGTGATTGATCTTTTTACTTATTTTCTTTATAATGGTCAGTTGGAACTCTTTTTAAAGTGAAAGTGGATCTTTCTGCTTACAAAATAAAGCTTAGCTATAAAAATACAACGAGTTTGTTTACTACAAATTAGAGGTGGGCACGGGCCTGTATTTTGAGGCCCGGGCCCGCACGAAAACGAACTCTTTTTTTAGAGGCCCGGCCCGGCCGAACACGAAACTTTTTCACCAAGGCCCGGCCCGGCCCGGCCCGGCCCGACACGAAACTTATTTACACATAAAAGGAAATTTAAAATACATAAAATTTATATATACATATATTATATAAGTGCATATTTATTAAGGTATATTAAATATTATTATGTATTTAATGAAGAACAAACTATGTCAAATATTTGTCAAGCTCTATGTCTATAGCGTTTTTCTTAACTTTTCCTTTTTTTACAAAACTTAAGTCTAAAAATTCATCAAACATTCCATTTTCGGAATTATTTGGGCTTATGTTATTTGCTATAAATTCGGAGACTATTGCTTTTACCGTAGCTAACACCTTTTTTTCCTCTGAGAGAAAATTGATCTCTCTATAAGGAGGGTTAAGAAAAGCCCAACCAAATGAGCGATTGCCGGAAGAAATCTGACTTCTAATGCGGTTAGGGTCATTGTTTCAAACTCAGTCATTATTTGAGAATCAAGTGTGCTAGATCTGCAAAGTTTACGTAATTTTTCAGCGTTTTTGAGAGCTTACTGTTAAGCTGAGAATGGTTTGTCGCGACATTTCAAAGCTTTATACATTTCACAATAGGACGCCAATTTTGAATTAGTGGTGTGCAAACAAGTAAAATATTGTATAAGCAAATCGATAGTAGTATCGATAAGCAATTAAAATGACATAAATGGTGGTTCTATCGAGAATAAAAAAAAAACGCAATCAAATCAAAATTGTCTTCAAGCCTATTTCGGGCTTTTACGGGCCTATTTCGTGCTTTTACGGGCCGGGCCTTTTTGCTAAGGCCCGGGCCCGCACGAAGCCCGCACGAATCTTAATTTTAAGGCCCGGGACCGCTGCGGGCCTGTGTAAGCCCGCGGGCCACGAAAAAAAGCACGGCCCGCGCCCACCTCTACTACAAATGTCTTTTATATTCGATTATCTAAACTAATATTACAAAATATGGAAAATAAAGCTTAACAAGTTTAAGAAAAATACAACGAGTTTACTAATAAAATATTCTTTTATATAAGTTTATCTGAACTCATAACATAAAGCTTATAATTGTCATTTACAATCGTTTAGTGCCAAATGAAATATATTGTGAATTGCACGCGAATCGACGACCAGTTTTTTACCTTCAGCTGCCATAGTCAATGCAGTGCGAATCAAAGCTGCTAGTTTAATGTATTTGTACGAATGGAATTCAATTTTCACATTTCAATCAATCCAATGTAAGAACTCGCAGCTAAAGGCTTTAAGAAAGAAATAAACTTCGAACTCTTTTGCTTGCAGTCAACGGGTCGTATACGTAACTATAGTTACCCAAGACTTTTGTGCAGACGAACTCGCATATGTGGCTCTCTATTGTGCAAGTAAATCTGTATATATAGTGCAAACTGTATATAAACTTTGTGCAATGCTGTTAAATTTGAGCGCTGCATCAAGTTGAGTTTTGAGTGAGAATATTCTCTGGCTGCTGCATTTTTAATACAACAATTTGCCGGAGAGCAAACAAAATGCAATCACAGCGGGAAAACGATTTATACAAGTTGAGATTAGAACAGCAAGCCAGCAAGCAATGCTAGCGTATTCATTCGACAGATATTTAATACGCTTCGTAAACGATTTATTTCGGATTATCAGCAAATTTTGGAAAGCCATAAATAAGTCGTGAAATAGAATTCCAGTGTTGCCTCAAAATTGGCACACTAATTTATCAGATTCTGCCGCACACACGAGCATTTATCATGCATTTCTTTGAGAAAGTTGTGGAAATTTGTGTGCCAAGTAGCAGCAATAAATGGCGAGCTTGCCGTGCTTGTCAGCTCGGTGATTTATGCAGATCACAATGGCATTTTAATAGACTGAAAGGCTAATTAAATTTACATTTGAGCTGTGAAAGTGGGCGCAAAATGCGTTAACTGTTGACAGTGGCATGCGGCGCCAAGTGTGGCCAGACGTGCCGCATGCAGCGCGCTTGCGGGGCCACGTAACATATGAATAAATTATTCAAATTGCTGACAAGCCGCCAAAAACTAACGCGACGCGCTCTTGGCCCCATCAAAGTTAGCGCATTAGCCAGCGATGGCGTCTTCAACTTTGTCCTTGTGCGCGCCAAATGTAATTTATCAGCGCGGAAATAAGTAAATCAAAAACAATTTAAAGCACGTTCTCTATCTGGCAGCACGACTCGACGACATCATTAGCAGGGGACTGGGGCACAGCACCAGCATCAACAGCGGCAGCAACTTTAACTTAATTAGCTCGTCTCGGGCGAACCTAGAAATGGGAACCAGGCATTGTCTGCAAAAGTCATGCAGTGTGCCGCCCAAAACACAAACACACACGAAGGGGGCGGGCGGGGTAGAGGCTAATGAAATTTTCAAAATTTTCCAACTGGCAGCCGACGAACCTCAAAAACAATTAATCACCTGCATTAAAGCGCGTTAGGTGCCGACATCTGAAACTCAGCTCTAAGCCAGACTGAGAGAGAGAGAGAGAAAGAGAGAGACTTGTGTGTGTGCTCTTGTTATGTGTGTGTGTGTGTTTGTAATGATGTTTGCTCAAGGACTTGCCACCCTCTGAAGTGGCCTGACAAAACCTGAAAGTCTTCGTCGTCCCCCCTGAAAAGTTGAGTGCTTTGTGTTATTGTTTGCTCTGCAGCCAATGCTGTTTGCTTTTTGGTAGTTAATCCTATTAATTAGCCAACTGTGTCGAGTGCCAGCAAATGCGTATAATGCCAGCAAATGGTAAGAGGTAAAGCGAGCGAGCGAGCAAGAGAACTAGAATCAAAAGAAATCACCACAGGCCGTGTTCTGCTGGCTGCCCCAGCACATCAAATTGATTAACAACTTTCTTCCATTTGATGAAAGCTGCGACTTAGCAACCCTTTCGCAACTTTCTTCAATTTCTTTAAATAAGCCAGCCCCAGTCAAAATGAATAGTCAAATTTAGCGAAATCGAGGATTTGCTTTAAGTAAACTTTGATAACTTAGCCAACCATCCAAGTGGCTCTGTTCGTCTTTCTGTTTTTTTATACCATGTACCTCTTAGGTACAAAGGCATATTAAGTTCGTTCGAATGTATGTAACAGGTTAAACCGCAAAAAAAACGGTGTGGTACAGCTAGAAAGTGGAATATTTAGATATTTTTAAATTGTATCGAAATCATAAAGATGGATTTTATTAACGAAAGAAGTATGACAAAAGCAAAGCAAGCGCAAGTGGCGGATGCAACAACAACAACAAGAATAAGCTTTAATGAGTCTTCTAGTGTATTCGTACGCATACATACACATATGCAGGTTTGCTTGCATGTGTGCGTGTGTATGCATGCGTTGTAGAAAAACAAAGCTAGGCTGCTGCTATTCTAATGAAATGATATGAATGTCCTTTGATATGATCTCTTTTAAATATTTTAATTAGAAGCAAATTAAAGCGATGACAATTTTACGTATGTTTGTTTTAAACTTTATTCTGTCAAATGGCACATGGTATATCACAGTCGGGCTAGCTCGACTGTATACGTACTCAATTGTTTTGATTTATATACATTTTGTAAGTAGTTGAAGCAATGCAAGCACTAAAGTAGCATAACAACACATTTCGGGCATATGTATATCATACAGACCAAACCTTAAACACAAATGTCAGAAAGACTTATTAATTGTCGTTTAGGAAAAAAACCTAGACGCGTTAAACGCCTTAGTGGTCTAGCAAGTAGGAGTCTTCTAGCGAGTCTGCTTCGATGTCTTATCAACCTGTCGCTATAACGGCTCGTGTGTCTGCCTATCTTCTACAGAGTGCACATTTAGATCACGATGTAATGTGGATCCACTCACGTACCACGTGGAGTCCGTTATTTACCGCATAACACGATACCGCAGTACCTGGTTGCGCTTGTAATTAGACTTGGCGGCAATACTGCAAATCTGCACTCCGTATAGTCCCAATATATGCAATATAAATATTTGCTCCAAGAGACATTTTGTATCTTCTATTAGGCAGCCAGCGCAACCACAGTTTTATTGGCAGCTTTTAAACGCGGAACAAAAGTGAATCTCTTGCCCAGGACGACACTAAGATATTTTGCTTGTGTAGGTTGGTTCAGGGCCAGGCCTCCGAAATGAATTGCTGGAATAGTAAAAGCAATTCTTTTCAGATTCCACCTTCTGCAACCAGCTATCGAAATATGCCTGAATTCCGTTTCCAGCTTCTAGAGTTGTATAAGAGTTCGTTGTGCTATTATTAAAGAAGTACTTTGCCTTTGTTGCTCATGTGACTGCCTGAATAATAATCGTAATCATTGGCCTGTTTATGTTGTTGGCAAGTGATCAGCTCGTTTATATGGTCTCATATGCGTCAATGTCAACGGCAGCGCGTCTTGAGAAAAATGTAGCATCAAAAATGAAGGGCATAATTGCTTTTAATGTTTATTAACATGCCTATTAAGGACACGTACGCGGCGTGTGGCGCTGCCTGCGATGCCTCGCATGCTAAAACAAAATCCAATTAGCATTTTCTTCCCTTTTTGTGGCCGCTGATGCTGCTACTCCAGCCTCAGTCCCAACGCCAACTCCAGCTCCAGCTCCAACTTCAGCTCGTGCTCCTGCTGTGCTGCTGCTCCATTTCACAGTTTTCATTTTGTTTGATAAACGCGCGCGCATTTCAAATTAAATTACACGCAACTAATTTGTTTTTGTGATTTTCGCTGGCAAGCAAGCAAAACGTTGTGTATACGTGTGTGTGTGTGGCACATACATCAAGCGCTCAACTTGCACAGCATGTGTGTGTGTTTATGTGTGTGTATTAGCGCATAGCGCATAGCGGTGTGTGTGTGTGTGTGTGCAAATAAACGACAATGCCGACCAGTTAGTCAACAGCAACCGCACGAACAAAGTAGCTGAGCAAACGTTGAAAATTTAATTTGTGTGCTTTCCCAGCAAATGAAATGCGCCTCCAACAAAAAAGAAAGCAAAAACTGTGAGTAGCTGGCAAATGCGTGTTGCATTGTTGGCCACGTTATTTGCCCTACGCGCAATTGTGGCCAGCAATTGCAACAAAGCTCGGCAAACACTTGCAAGATGTTTTGCGGTTCAGAACAATCATACTTCTGCAATGATTCGCTGGGTTTCTATAGTTTCATCTGTTAACAGAAATGTCGAGTAACCCTTTTGGAAATACAATACATTTTAAATCAATTTAACGTATATGTTTCAAATACTAAAAACAAAACGAAATCAAAACGATTCAAGTATTTCTTAATGTTTTATTTTTTTAGTAAAAGTAATAAGTTGGCAGTTGACAACAATTTACAGCCATTTAAAAATATAATAGATTTTAATTGAGTTTATTCAGAGTTTTGTTTTATTATAATATTATTATTTATTTTCTAGATATAAATACAAATTGTAATTGACATTCTATCTTTTTTGATTTACAAAAATTGCGACTAACTTTTTTGAAAATGCATTCGAAATCAATTTTCGTAGTCAAAATATTAAAACAAAGCTTTCACTTTGATTTTATTTTTAGTTAGTTACAAGTTTTCGTCGTAATTATTATTTTGTATCATTAGTTTATAATAAGTTGTAGTCATTTACTTTGTGTTTGTACAAATACGAGGAATCCTTTCAAAAATACAATACCAAATAAAGTAATACAAACTTTGTACTTTGAATTGAAAAATGATTAAAGTATTTCTTATTGTTTTATTTTGTAGTAATTACTAATAAGTTGGCGTCGAGACATAACAGTTTATAAAAATTTCGTTCATTTCTTTGGAAAATATAATGTAATTTAAATCAATATCATCAACGTTCATACTACAAATAATAGAAAATATAAAAATTTCAAAGCACCATCAGCAATTAGTTAAGCATATCGAGAAACCAGTCACTCTTCACTTTGCTTCACTAAAACATTTTTCAAATTTTTATTATAGTTTTAGTTGTATTTAGTTATATGTAAGTATTCCTGGTGATTGTTGTATTATATTATTAGTTGTTTCCTTTTATTTTCAAAAATGTCGAGCATTGGAAATACAATGCATTTTAAATCTATTAAATAACCAAAAAAAAAAAAAAAAATGAATTAACATTCACTTTGCTTTATCTGAATTTCATTCAAGTTGTTAATAATCATTTATTTATTGGGTTATACGTACTCATTACGTTTTAATTGCCCACGATAATTTCAAGCAATGCTCTTGAAAATGCAATACATTTTAAATCAATTTGATCAACATTCATGCTTCAAATAATAAAATGAAACTTTCGCTTCGCCTCAAAATGGTTCAAGTATTTATTATCGTTTTATATTATCAGTTTGTAATGAGTTTTCGTGGTGACCGCTTGACTTTGCGGAATTGTCGCCTAGGGCCAACTCAATTATGAATTTACAAGCTACAAAGTTGGCTACAAGCCTCAAAGGTGCTGAAAACACAAGTGAAGTGCGCTAAAAAATATGCAACACTTTCTGGGCAAATGCTGAGTTTGCATCTGTGTGCGAGTATGTGTATGTTCGCTCTTTGTTGCGGTCAGACAGCCGCAGAGCAGCAGCAGATGCTGCGCTGCATAAGGCTGCATTATGAATGTATAAAGCACACAGCATATGCGCCAAATGGAGAGGGCGTGAGAGGGGGGCGTGACGGCGCTGGGCGTGTGGCAGCGTTCAAACGACTACATAAATCCAACGCGGTTGCTGTCTTCCTGCTTATTGTTTATCATGCACACGCGCACACATGCAGATTGCTCGTATGGGAGGCGAAGCAAATACACAGATGTGGGTGCATATCACGCATACGCCATGTGTGGCCACTCGGCAATATAAATATAAATATTTTAAAGCAGCATCAGCAATTAGTTAAGCATATCGAGAGACCAGCCAGTCTTTAACTCAGCCACTTCAATATTCCCACAGAAATTCCACACACACACACACACACACACACACACACACATGCATGATTATCACTTTTGCGCTACAAAGCAAACAGACAGACAGAGAGAGCTGAAATTTCTATTTCAAAACGTCACGTTTGGCACATTTTAATGTCAATTCAATTTGCCCACATAAAAATGAAATAAACTCAAACAGCAGCAGCGGCAGCCAATGGGAGCAGAGCTGTGGCATTTACTTCGATATTTGCTCCATGTTTGCACACATGTCGAATGCGTAATTTCAGTTTAATTGATTTCTAGAGCCTTTGCTTTTTGCGCTGTTGCCTAACAAAGTTTTGCCAAAGCTTTTAATGCGGCAAGGACGCGAATGTTTTGCCATAACCTTGCATTGGGCATGACAACTTTATAATCAAGCTCGATCTACATAGCTAAGTAATAATTGCTAACAATTTGCTAGAACTGCAAATTCTAGTACAACATTATAGCTTAGGCTAGCAATTATAAAGAAAGCAGAGCATTTATAATTCGGTTATCCTTCTCATTTGCTTCCAACTTAACGCTGACTGCGATTTTGCCAAAGTGCTTTTGAAAAATCCACATTCACGTTTACCATTTCACTTTTTTCCCCGTTTTTCTCATTTGCCTTTTAGCAAATAAATGAGCAACGTACAGCGCTGATTAATGCAACTTGAGTTCGACTTTGAGCGCGAGCATAAGTGAGGTTTGTGTGTGTGTGTGTGTAGGAGGGGGCTAAGTGTATGTTAGCAGCATGTAGAGCACGATTAATCAAACCACAATTGAGTTGAACCCTCGCGCGCGGTGCCAGCATCGAAATTAATTTGCTGCTCTCCGTTTAAATGAAAAGTTAAAAGCTGCCGAAGCTCACTAAAGCTTAGCGAGATCCAGTCAACACAGATAGTAATCTTGATTTTTTGGCATTTAACAAACTTAAAACAGATTGCCAAGTCGGGTCCTTTGGCCAAATTTAATAAACTAAAACCATTTGCAGTTCACTGAACTGACAGTAAATAAATTTAACCTAATTCGTACATGTCAATAACAACAGGAACCAGGGCAAGACAAGCTGCTGTTGCTGCTGCTTCTGCTTCTGCTGCTTTGTCTTGCTAAGAAAAAACTGACTGACACACACATAAAGCTGTGGAATTTTTATACAGTGGGAGAAACACTGGAAAAGTTGACGCTAAATTTAAAAATACACTCGATTTACGGAAAGATCAAATTTTAATGATATTAAATTATATATGCTTAAATATGAGATAGAAAGTTATTATTGCATCAAACGGATAATATTTATTAATTGAATTATGTATAAAAAAATGTGCAATTCAAAAACGATTAGTTAGTCTACTTCACAGAAGCTATTAATATAATTTGTTGATTTATTAAATTTAAGAATTTACTAATATTCCTTAATAACATAGTTTTATTATTCAATTATAATGTAAACCTTTTCGTAGACTCAATGCTTTTATATTAACAGTTTATCTGTAAGTAAGTGAAGAAAATTATTACATTCAGGGGAAAATACGTATTGATTTAAATATGTTCTGAGAATACAAAGAAACTAAGTTAAAAAGTCCACCTGGGTCTGCCATGAGACATCGCAAGAGTTTTTGCAATCTTCAAAATTGTGGGGAGGGGATTATAGATTTTTTTCGGTCGAGTTTGACATGTTGAAGAGCAAAACGTATTGCAAGTCAGTTTCTAAGAGATAATTTTAATTCCTCTCAGAGTCGCTTAAGCCTAAGCACGAAAGCTTTAACGCGCTCTCAGTTCGCCTTAATACTAACAATTCAAGGTTTCTCTTCTTTGCTCTTTTCAAGAGTGCCAACACAATTTGTTACTCTACTTCAATAATAGAAAATGAGAAACAAATTTAATTTATCAATTATTAATAAACGCAGTGCATAATTATCAATAGTCCAATTATTAATTATGTGCATTTTGATTTATTAAATCAAAGAATTCAATAGTGTATTTTTACAACAAAGTTTTGTATTCTTTACAAACCTTTTCGTCACTCAACGCAACAATAACAAGTTCTAATATTTGTATACTTTTGCCGGTATATAGTGTCAGATGTTTTAACTTTTTGCTTGCTTGCTAATAGCATTTTTCCACTGTGCCATTCCATTGTCTGTTATGAAGTGCAAAGTGTAAAGCAAAAGCTAAAGATGACGACCATTCCTTAGTGCCGGCATTTGTGTGTGTGTAACATTTGTGTGTGTGTGTGTGTGTGTGTGTGTGTGTCTGGGTGTTTGCGTGTGCGTGTGCGTATATCTATGTTAGCTCGTTGACTCTATGCGTATTTGGCATTTTGCGTTTCTGCTGCGGCACCACATGCTTCTGATGGGCTGCAGTTAATCCACTTAATGACCTCGATGATTTTATTGATGAGCACCTAACGCCGACGCCATCGCATCGCCATCGCCCTCGCCATCACTGTAGCCATCGCTGAAGCCAGTGGCAACATATGCCGCCTGCCTGATGATGAAGACGCTGAGCTCGAGCCGAATGCGGGCAATCGTTTTGGGTATACTGCTCTCCCCCTCACTCTCTCTCTCTCTCGCTTCGATGTTCATTTCTTTCTTATTTTTGGCCATTGCTTGTCAACACGGACTGTGCAGCGAGGCGTGGCACTGCCACTAAACGGTGTTGCCATCATCATCATCAGCAGCATCATCATCGGGGTCATCGTCGTCGTCATCATCATCAGCGTTGCCATGTTTGCTTCCTGTTGATTTTCGGCACGGCCACGGAAACCTACTAAATTAGTGACAGCGACTTGGGCTTGCAGCTTTGATAAAATGGCAGAAGACGCCTGTCTGAGCGAGTGAGCGTGTGTGAATCCCTCTGTGTATGTGTTGTGTGTCCTGTTTGTGTTATTTATGCGCGCGCATTAAAATACAATTTTTATGCTTGGCATCGCCAGACTTATCCTTTCACTGGCCGCCCACCCGCCAAGTCGCCAGCATCGCCATCATCACCATCGCAATTCCCATTCCACACTCAGTCTAGCTCCAGCTCCATCCTCGAAGCTCCAGCGCAGCATCTTTATTGAGTGTAAATGCGCGTGGCGAAAGCATATTTATTTACGTTGAGCTGCTTATTTATTTGGCAAATGGTTTTGCATTTGTCAACAACAACAGCAACAACGACGACGCCACTGCCAAATCTTCATCACCAACGGCGACAACTTGCATTTCAATTTAGTCCGAGCGCTGCGCACTCCCATTGGTCAGATACGGGCACCGGAGGCCATCCTTCTCATCCGAAGTTCTTGTCAAGTGAAGTGTGTGAAATGAACGAATTTCCGCTTTGGGAATTTCGTTTACTCGAGAGCAACTCACTCGCTCAATGTTCAACAATGCATTGCAGTTTATTGAAACATGATTTCGTTAAAAATTTGCTAATTGCTGAAAGATGTCATCGAGACTGCTCAGACAACGAAGCCCACACGCCACTACACAACTTTTAAAAGAAGAAAGCTTAAAATTGCTAAAATAAATAAATATTGTATAAAAAGTGCACTAATAGCAATCGAAAGTTTGGCTTCAGCGTGTTAATTAAAAGTATGTTTTTATACATGTTATTTTAATTGTAGCCCTGGTCTATCGATATGTATAGATTGATCGACATACGAAGAGCTCCGCCGATATGAAACACGACTCACGCTGTGAAGCTTTCTAAGCCACATTGAAAAACGAGAGAAAGTTGGTGTTAAAAAATATAGCACGGTGGCAAATTATATGACACGCTGAAAGAAATGCAAGAATCAAGCTTTCGTTAACAATATGTAGCTTTCTAAATATTTAATTTAGTACACAACCGTTTACTATCACTTTGCATAAAGTCTATAGCTTGTACAGATATTATATGCTTAAGTATATTAATTAAATTAAACACAAATCAAACTTTAGCTTCTTTAGTAATCATCACTTCCTCACAATTCTTATCGGCTGAGCAACAGACTTTTGCATATCGATATTATTTAGTATTTTACATAATTGCAATCGATATATCTTGGGCTACTCAGGGCTTCTATCGAATAATCGTCCACTGCGCGGCGTTCGCTGTTGATTTCCCACACGTATTTCTTTACTTTGCTTAAGTTGCCAATGCATTTTAAATTAAATGATGAAAATTACATGTCCTCTTGCGTGGAATTAAAGCGAAAACGAAAGCAGAAAACAGTGTAAGGCCTCTCGAGCATTCGGGGCTGACCAAGTTGAGAGTGCGTTGCAGTCACTTAATGATGCATTAAAGCGTTAACATTAATATAGGCCAAACACATGCACACACACACATGTAACCACACTCGCTGGGGACTTACGAATGCGCAAACACATGCAAGGTATGGCTCCTTGTGACACTTGGCGCTTTAATTAAATTTTCGATAATTGCTTGCGGCAAGTGGCAAGTGTCGAGCAATGGGTAGCGGCTGATGGGCGACGGCGGCGGACGGGCGACGGGAGGACAGGTGCGGTGGGCGAACTGGACAAGCGGCGACAAGTGAAACACATCGAAACATGAAAATAGTTGTTGGCGCCAGAAACATTTAAGTGGCGTTTTTAATTGATTAAAAAATGAGGCACCAAGGACACGGGACAGAGGACGCAGGACGCAGCGGAGACGTGACCAATGAAACACTGGCGCATTGCTCATTATGGCTTGTTGTTGCGGCGTTTAATTAACGAGCCTCCTTGATGTGTCGCTGCGACATTTTTAATTTCCTTGGACGCATCGGAAGTGGCGTCAAGCAAACCGGAAGTGCTGCGGCACGCAGCAAAGCGCACAGCGCATAATTAACTTGTTGTAGGCAGCCAGCAACCGGGAACTGGCAACCGGCAACTTGGCCACGCCCACTGCACAGCCACTTGTAAAAGTTAAAAAGTGCCAGAGACACAGAGAGTGGCAGCGGTAACTCTAATAAAGCATACATTCCAGAGCACAAATCGTAGATACCCTCGCAATGCATACAAAAACATTTATTTATTTTCAGCAGCGCGAGATGCAAAAGTTGCTCTAAAAAAAACTTTTGCATTCCTCGAATCTATTAGCCAGCACAGCAGCTCAATGGCCAGCTTGCAGGGTATTCAAATAAAAAAAAAATGGTAACGGAAACTTTCACTGCATCTAAACTTGGGCAAGAATTGAGAAATGAGCAGACGCCGGCATCGTTGAAACTTTTGCCATAGCTCGAACATAATTATAAAAGTTTCGACAAGCATTTGCCCAGGTGGGCGAAGCGTTTGCCACAAATCTGGACAACGGACGCGGCATTCGCATCGACTTTCAAGCTGCCAACTGGCTGCGACTTTGGACAAGTGGCAAATGCCAAGACGCAAGTTCCACTTGCCCTTCACATCCGCTTCCACTTGCTGCTGCTGTGTTAATTAGCGTGCCATTGGCATTTATGCTTAAACGCTTAATGAGCTCGTTGAAATCGAGGCTACTTGTCTACGAGCACCATCCCCCCTCAGCTCACAACCTTTGCTAATTGCTTTTGCCTAGCAAATATTAGGGTGTACAATTCACATGTGTGTGCGGCGAATGCTACGTATACGTAATTTCTGTCGTGTCATTCAACCAGCCGGAAAATGGCTTATAGCGACTAGCTGCCGACTAGCTATAACAAAGGCCATGCTCGTCTGCCGTTGACAACAACTAACAACAAATGGAAAAAGTCTACAAACATTAATACAACGAATTGCAGATACTCTACATCTAAACGAGATCTTTTCATTATACTTGGTTGTTTAAAGAAACGCAGGCAACCCGGACTTAATACGCAACACCTGAAATGATCATTGGTTATTGCAATATAAATACTTCACCATATAATACTGTCCCAACGACGATTCTGACTATTAAAGCGTTCAGTTCTCCCTAAACTGCAGGAAGTGCCAAAAATGACAAAAATATTTTAAAGGAAATATAAAGACTAGTTTCTTGAGTGAATATGTTTATCTTTCTCAATAGTCTGACGTAATTTTTTCAGTTTAAAATTCATATGCGTAGTTAATATTGATCTAATTTCAAACAGTTAATTTATTACCTATTTCTAGCAGTGTTTTTACTTGAAGTTTATTGATTTTAAATGCAAACAAATTAAGAATCAATTGATAGATAGATTTGCTTCCCATTAATGAATGTTTATTACAAATAACTTGTACATTTATTAAATTTGCGTAATTTGAGTTGAAGTAACTAATTTACAGCTACGTCAACCAATTTTCATTGGTTGTTTCATTTCATTCATCAACCAATTTAAATATTATTGATCAAGCATATTAAATAAAGAGGCAACCAGAATATGCTCAATATATGAGACGGTGAAAATGGAAGAGCAAAGTTGCAAGCTGACTTAAACGTCTTTGTGGAGCCATAAATTGGGAGAGTATGCCAACAATAGACGTTGCAGGAAAAAACTCACAGCAGCCACTTAGGCGCCGAGTGTCGCTGGTTTTGTAGTGTCTTGGGATGGGTTTCTGAGTGGGAGTGTGGGAAGTGCCTATTGCTGAGTCCTGAATCGGGTCCAAACATTTCACCTGTGCTGTGCAGCACTTGGAAATTGCTTTGAGTTGATGTTAGTGCTGTTTTCTTATCTCGCAGATAGGCATTGTTGTGCGCCGTACATGAGTTCCATCTCTCTGTTCCCATATACATGTGTGTGTGTGTCTAAATTCTCCTTTGATTTTTGCCATGCACGCATGAAAATTGTTTTCCTTTTGTTTGTCACCAGCAACAAAAGCTAAAGGTTGTTGCCAGCACCAGGAAACTTTCGCAGAGGCATAAAGCATAAGCAGCGGCCCGCCCCTCAAAGTGCGTCATGGTGGGCGTGGCACACGGCAAACAGCAGGTGGAAGACATAAGACAGCAAAAGGCCGTATAATGACAATGGACTGATGCACGATATAAAGCAACCAAATGGGTCACGAGACCTCTCCATGGCCCAGCACCCAAATGGCCATTAAAGCCGATGCAACACAACCCGAGACATGATTGAAAATTGAATGCCGGCAAACTGGAAGGAGCTCGGGAAGCAATGCCAACAGTGCTCCGGAAGGAGCTAAAGTGTTGTGCTTTTTGTTTACGCTGCACTGATACTGCTCAAAGATGAAACGCTTTGAAAGTGCTCCACATACGCAGCAGACTGAAAAGTCAGCAAACTATGCAAAGTCCAACTGAATTCTCAGTCTGATAAAGTGCTATGGAAATGAGTGGATAATTAAAACTACTTATACAAGCTGTGTCCTTGTTATATACGATCATTTAAAGAGTGTTCAAAATATAATTGTTTATCACATTTTACACTTAGGTATAATTCAATTTTATTACGATGAAGGTTGTCTTCGTATTTTATTTATTTTAACCATAACATTTAATCACATATTCTCTAAGCGCTCCTTGCCATTTAAACGCTTTTTTACTGGACTACTCTGTTATCTACCCGCTTTATATTACTTTCTAGCTTGTTTTCAACTACCGCTCTAAGCTTAAGTTGGTTGCTGTCTATTATGCGATGTCCAACAAAAACAGCACAAATAAAACTAGTCACTTTTTAGAATGTAAGCGTATGAAATATTCTTAAAATAATATATAATTAGCAAATTCATATATTTATTCAAAATATAAATTGAACTTTCGAATCCTGCTGTGTAGTCTCGGAAATTTAAATATTTAAATATGCATTTGTAACAATATACGACTAGATAATATTAAACATTGGGCATTTTACAATTTTATTGCATAGTGATAAAACAAAAATTTCTTTATGTATTTAGTGCAATTCAATTGCCACAAATATTGAATACTTAATTTAGCTATCAATTGGCCAAACTCAAAAGAAGAAATCAGCAACAACTATTGAGCAGTGAATAGTTGCCACTTCGAAGCTAGATTAATATATAATCGATTCATTTACCATCTCTTGGCTGCCTCTAGCTTTTCCACCTCAAATTACGCACAAGGGAAGCAGGGATAATTTGACTGCTCCATTATACGCATCCAGAATGAAATCAAACAGAAACTAATCTTAAAAAATGCGACTGGAGTCCGCAGGTATTTATTTTGGTAGAAACAATTAACTCTGTGTGAATCTCAGGAGCTGAAAGTCAAGGCAGTATGTATGGATATATGGCGTTTTGCGAGCTGGAATCCAACGTGGAGACAAACGGCAGCCACTTAAAACTGTCACAAGTTAAAAACCGCAAACTGCAGTCAGAATGGGAAATCGTGAGTCCCACACTGCATAACAGTACTCGAGCACAAGCTGAAGCAAGACATTATGCGCCGGCATGCCACACAACAATTTCACAGACAATGAATACATTGGCAAAATGAGGCAGCACACACACCCACACTACACACGAACACGCGTACACACACTGACAAGAGGAATTTAAATAAATGCATGTGCACGAGCTGTCCCTACTCGAGAGCAAGGCAACAACAAAACAACAACACCAAACAAATTGTTTGGCTTAGCGACAGTTTTAATGCTCTATTTCAAACAGAAAATATGCTGAATACCAATAAATTAAAATAATGATATGCAATTTAAATAATATTCTACGTATCTCAAACTATTTATGCCGCCTGACAAATTGGGTAAACCAGTAATACACAGCCTATAAGGTCATTACTGAGTGGCTGAATATCTCGCACAACACAGTTTAAGTATCACACGCGACTAGAGCTGAATTCTGACTCTAACTATATTAAATCGCGCATTGAAGTCTGCACGAAAAGTCGTTGCATTGTCGTTTCATTGCAAATTGCCACACTTCATAGTTAGTAAAAGGGCACATCATAAAAATGAATAATATTAATATCGAAATCAATGCTGTAAGACACTCTGACAGCCAAAAATAATTTGCAAAGAGGTAGCTAATTATGTTTATGTAAAATGAAAATGGCAAATAGCTCTTATGCAAGTACTAAAACAACGATGAAGCTTAATCAATGATTGTTAATGCTCAAAGTAAAGGCATATTAAATGGAACAGAGAGGTTCAACATTACGGCTGATCAAATCGAAATACCCTTTAGCAGGCGCGCAACGCAAAATCACAACAATTGCCGGGGTGGAGTTGCTGCTGCGGGTGCCAACGCAAGAGAAGGGGGGTGGAGGGATGGTGGAGATGGCGAATCAGCTGCAACCACTTGGTATGTACGGGTGGTGCGATGACTTTGCATTCCGCATTACTTTTGCTGGCGACTTTGCTTTGAAAGCAGTTTGAAATTATTGTCTCTCAGCCCGCAGCGCCTGCGGTCGTCGTCCGTCCGCTGGCGTCTTCCCGCTCCGTTGTCCTTGCCAACTCCACCGCATTGCAATGTTGCGTGTAGAGTTATTTTAAGTCGATGTTGTTGCTGTGGTTCTTGGGCTGCTATTGTTGCTGCTCTGGCTGTGTGCTTACACACGCAAATGTCTTATTTATGCTCAGCACTTTTCGCTACCCAGCGACAACTGCGTTGCTGCTCCATCCTGTGGCTGCAGCAGCGCAACCCAGGATCAGGCGGGTTCCGCCTGCAGTGGGCTGCTTACTCCTTAACATTATACACTGTTGTGGCTGTCTGCTGCTCCTCTGTCTGCAACAGCAACTGCTGCCTTGCTGTGGGTGTGTCTCGCTACACTCTGTGCTCAGCAGAGGTATCTTCGGTTACACTAGTTAGTTAGCAACTGGGGTCGCATGGCATAATGCGGTAAAAAGTGGAGAAAGTCGGAACTTATCTAATTACGGGCAAAGCGTCTTACAAAGGCTCTCAACACGGCGTTCTAACGCCATTAAAATGCAAGCCGAAAATCTTAATACAATTAGACTAGCATGCTTTAAGTTAAGGCTTCTAGTGAGTATAATGAGCTTATATTTTTTACACTAAGTAGAGTTTCCGAAAACTTCTCAAAGCTTTCAGCACAGTGCTATAATATCTGAGGTTACATCTGTAGCTATCTTCCTTATTTGTATTTTTATTTCAATATCTTAGATTTCCAGCTAACTGAACTTCGTGAGTCTTTGTGGCAGCAGACGTATCTGCTTGTTAAGTAGAGGTTGGTTCAACATCGAGTGTGTATTTTTATAGGGCATGGCCAAAGCCTCTCAGCTTCGCACATCGGTGGGCAGCGCAAAGTTGGAGCAAGGCGGCTGCTTTGGCTATACTTCAACTTCAGTCGAGCTTTCTTATGCAAAAATGTATTGTAGTTGTTATTATTGTTGTTTTGCTTGTTATTTTTGCATAATAGAAAATTGTTTATATAGCTTTAGATGGAACACACAGACACCCACGTACAAGCGCTGGCATGCATTGGACAAGGATCTGCATGCTCGCCTGCTCTCCTGCTCGCCTGTCGTAGTCAGTCTCTTCGGCTCTGGCTGGCTCTAATAGACCCTTGCCAAAAAGCCTTTTTTATGCTGCTTATTATGGCTCAAGAATGAATGGCAGGACCTCTTGGCCCCGCCACCCTCCGGCTGCCAACCTAAGCTTATTTATTGTGCATATTTTTGCCACAAGATGGAAAAAATGAAGAATGAAGTGCGTCAGAGCGAGCAAGGAATTACATTTAAAGGGCAGCAATTGCTAATGGCATATAATCACATTAACTGTAAACTGTCGCCACTAACCTAATAAGCAGCCAAGTCTAAAGTTTGTGCCTGGCCAAGTATCGAGGCAGGGCGGCAGCGCGAGGATGAGCTGGACGACGACGACGACGACGACATGGCACGTTATGCAATTTAACAAAATTATTTAAAATTCCGCAACTTTTGCCATTGCAGAAAGTGGGGCAGCATAAACTTTGTAGCATGGCAACTTGGAAACAACAACAACAACAGCAACAAATGCAAATACAACTTGCACTCACAGTCCATGGGTCAGTGTTGCAAGCAACAGCGGCAGCGCGGCAATGGCAACTTTTAAATTAACCCTAATTCCAACAACAGCAACAACTACGGCAACGGCAAAATTCAACAACAAGAAAAATATGTACATATAGACGCTACATAAAAGTTTACTATATTCTTGCACATTTTTCAACTTTAACAATTTATTAAATGGGTCAAAAGCCACTAAAACTTCATTTATCATTGCATGAGCAGTCAACATCCTCACGCTGCACTCGCATTCAGCTGACGAGCAGCTTTGAACAATTGCAGGCCAGGCTACCTATTTTTTTTTTTTGCTGGCATCCTCGGAATGCTCGACTAAAGCATGTAAGTTGCATTAATATGTTAGAGGTACTATAATGTTAATGTTCTACTTCGCCACTGCCGGAAAAGAGTTCACGTTTAAAGTGACTCGCCCACAGGGTATCTCAGAGTCTTGCATGACATGCTGTCAGCTGGGCGCTTGAGCGCGTTAAAATGCCAACAAATCGCAGAGACGAATGAGCTCAGCAACTTGAAGCGTTTCCGGTATGCCGCAGCAATTTTTTCCCTGCATTCCAGCTAGTGTCCACCCACCCATTGAGCTCCACTGTCGCTTGCCCCTTTAACTCATTCTCGCCTGCCCAGCGGAGAATGCACAAAGAAAGTACGTGGCACGAGTTTATCGTGCCAAAACAACCAACGCAGAAAAAAAGAGAGAATTATACAATTTATTAGCACACTGCGAAGCCAACACAGCAGAGACGTAATAATGTATTAAATATACTATGTACATTGGCGGACAGCAGTTTCTTGTGGCGCACAATAAGCTAGTTATAACTAACCTTCTACTCGACGACCCTTAAAAGTGCATTTCGTGAATATTCCCGAGCACAGGGTTAAAAAAAAGAGAATGGCTTTTATTTGCACTGAGTGGAATTAATTTCCGAGTACTTGTACAACTCAAGTCCCGCTGATAAGTCTATTAAAAATTAAATGTCGCGTGGGGTTTTTAGTTTATATGAACAAGAGCTCTACAGCAGAGTAGACTTGACTCTGATACACTAGGTACGCCTCTTTTTACGTATAATTTAAGTTTAACAATACAGCGGCACCCTAATTAATGTGGTTTATTAAAATAAATTAGACAGTCTTGATCTAGTGATAATCAAATATTAAGCACAATTATGTTAAATATGCTCCTGATTAAAAAAACAATAGATTACTCTAAGGCAATAAAATATTTTTTATGTAAGGGTATAAACTCAGTTCAGCACACACATTTAAATTCACTTTGCGGCCCTGCAACCTAGATTTTTGCAAATTATTCCCATTAAATTTACACTGACTCTAGGGATTTTGGCAACATTTAAATCTCTTTTTTTAGTAATTGCTTAAAAAAAAAATATGTCAATTGTTCTATAATTACATGCATTCACAATTTGATTCGGGTTACTTTCATATTACCTAAAATTTTTTAGAAACAAGTGGCTTTACCCGAATTTAAATAACTTAATACAAAGCTTAGGCATATACATGTGCTAAACAAAATTAATTTAATTAATTGAAGTACATACGTTTAGTATCTCTCAGCTACTCGAAAGCTTTATATTTAAACAGGCGCCTAAATATTTAACATAACGTAAGTCTGTAGCATAACAGCAGTTAATTTAGAACCAGAACTTAACAGCGTTAACGTGGCGGTGTGCCGATAACACTTAACGAGCTTTCTCCATCTAAAATAAACTGTGTGGCAACACTTGTAATGAGATGTTGCGGCAGAACTGAATTTCAAATTAACAGACAGACAACTTGACGACTTGAAAATACTTCTTTATAAAATTAATAAGAGAAAAAAGAATGTGCAATATAGTCTATAAGAGTAAAAAATAAATAAATAAAATATAAATAATATTATGAAAAGAAAGCTTCAGTTCAATAGCACGAGAAAATGTGGAATTAGAGACATTGTGTTGGTTGATAGTAATTGATTTTTTTATTTCTTACATAGTTTTATTTTGTTTATAGATAGCATATAAGAATACATATATATCGAGACTATTAAAACTAATGCATATTTGCAAAAATCACATTTTGTAGATTTACAGAAATTGAGTGAATATAGTTTTGTTTCTGTTTTGGTTGAGTTGTATATAAAATTGTTTAAGGAACACTGGAAAGACGCTAGAATTACAACTACGAGGTACTCCAGCGTTATTAGAAGCTACTCATAATACTAACTACAAACTATGGAATCTTAAGAGCCCTGTATAGACTGAATATATCTGAGAATCCGTTACTATTGCTTAGGCATGCTCCACACTTTGATTTAACGCTTTGGTCTCATATTTAAGCGGTTCCAGCGGCATCAGTTTGACTGTCTTGTAGCCACGATCACGCTTAAACCACAGCCAATTGTCACCATTGAAGTAATCCTCAATGTGCTCCAGACTGCGGCCCTTTGTTTCCGGTTGGAACAGCACCATGAATATCGTCAGCATGAAACTGGATGCGGCAAAGACCAGAAAGACACCTCGCATCTTCAGCATCGTTTGCAGCGCTGGGAAAAACTTGGCGAACAGGAAAAGCGCCACATTCATCGAAGCGAATACACCACCAGCTGTGCGGCCGCGAATGCGAGCAGGGAACAGTTCTCCAATCATTATGCCAGGCATTACCATCAGCGCTGTATTGAATACGATGTAGCCCAGAAGGCAACCTCCAGCGACTAGGATATCATAGGGCATTTTGGTCTCGCCCACGCGAATATACATAAAGACACTCAGTGCCAGGCAGAACAAGCCGGATCCAATGCCCGATATGACCATGATGAGACGTCGACGCACAAAGATCAAGATGCTACAGAAGATCATGCAACAGACCACACGCACTGCCGCTGTCCAAATGGCCGCCTGTTTGGTGTCAAAGTCCCCTCCGAACTCGGACACAATGTCGATGGCATAGAAGATCACTATGAAGGTGCCGGAGAACATCTGCAGCAGCGAAAAGAAGATCACAATGAACAAGGGCTTGAGCGCCACGCGCTGGCAGCACAGACTAAAGATGTTCTCATTCGACTTCATCGTGGCGCGCTCCTTCTCCAGTCGCTGCCGCATATCGTTGAGCTCCTTCTGCGCACAAATCTCACTGCCCCGCAGGAATGTCAATGCCTGCAGCGCACGCGATTCGTGTCCATTCCGCAGCAGCCAAGCCGGCGACTCCGGTATGCAGAAAATGGCCACAACGGCCAAAGCAGGCAATATGTTTGCACACCATGCCACGTTACGCCAATACAGCAGAGAGCCCAGGAAGTAGACCAGCAGAATGCCACTGGAGTAGGCCACATAAGGAGCGCCAATAAGCAGACTGCGCAAGTTGGGTTCCGCTGTTTCGGCTATGTAAACCTGTTGAAAAGAGATTGAAAATATGTTGGTGAGTACTGCAAAATTGTTTAAATGGTCTCAGTATAAGAATATTACAATATAGGTTAGCATATATATCTTTATCTATAGATCTGTCTATTTCTAGTAAACTTGATAATGTATTTTTTCGAACCTCAATTACTGATCAAATTTACTCCTAATTTCTCAAATAAAGTCGAAAATACGCTCACTCGATTACTAAAACATACAGTGTCCCGAAGATTTCCCAATCTATTCTGCATACACAAATTATTCTATTACTTGTTTAGCTCTTCCTTTAACTACGTTTCAACATCGCAGGTAGCGAACAAAATCCAGAACTGTTCGGGCTCTCCATTATTCGCAATGTCATGAACTAGACAGCAAACCTTGACCTCGCACAAGCTCTAGAATTGCCGTCAAATATGTCAACGACGACGACAACTTTCCCTTAATCTTGCGGCATGCCGTAGAGCACACACCGGCTGACTAAATGATCCGGCTGACTTAGTGTGTATAAACAAACAATTTGATCAAATTGAATGGAAAACAGGGTCACAAAAGCATCAGCTGCACGAGAAACATTTACGTGAGTACTCATATGAGTATCCAGCAGCTTAATCTTAATCTTTGTCATCAGCAAATGCTGAACGAAAATCATAAGACCATAAATCTTGGCGCTGCCACGGCAACTATTAATGAAATTTGTTGTACGAGGCACACGCGCAACAAGTCGTCAGCTGCCGCCTGACGACGCGTCGACGTGCAGCAAAAGACGTTCCAGAAACAGAGAGAGAGAGAGAGAGAGAGAGAGAGAGCGATACAGCTTCACACAGCACCCCGGCGACGAGCGGCAGTCAAATGAAAACAAACTTATTATAGTCTAAGGTCAAGAATCCGGAACTTAATGTGCGGAAAGCGTTTGCTAATGCAAATGCACTGTCCACAGAGATGATGACGTTGCTGTCGCTTTCGTTATCATTTTGGCCGCTTGATAAGTCATGGGCATATCCATAAGAGAAATAAGTAAACATACTGCGAGCCGGCTGAGCAAATTGTTGCTCACTTCACTTGCCGCTGACGGCGGATTATCATAGACACAATGGAAGCATCAGATGTCCACACAATGACACTAAGTGAGCAATTGACAGACAACTGCCGCAAGCCGCATGTCGCATGCCCCACTCACTGACCGACTGACTGACTAACTGACAACTTGACAAACTTTAACTTAGTCGAATATTGCGCGGAGGTTCAAGGCTGTGCTTATTTTATAATCTGGTTAATGTGTCACTTGTGTGAATGAACTGTTCGCTTGGCCATGGGCCAAGAACACACAAATTACCTGGCCGGGTCCGCCGAGAATGCCTGTGGCAAAGCCGCAGAGGAAACGTGCGAATATCAGAGCCTTCACCGACTGCGACATGGCCATTGTGCCCCAGCCCAGGAAGAGGGGAATCACAGACACGAGCAGCGTCTTCCGGCGTCCCAAGTAGTCGGCCAATGGCCCAGAAATCAGTGAACCAAATGGCGTGGCCAAGCTGTGTATGCTTGCTGTGAACAGAGACACATTAAAGGGGCAAATTCAAGCAGATGGTGGTCTACTTACCAATCCAAGAACCCGTGCTAACCGTTATGGGAATCTCAGTGGAATTGTCGCTAAGTTGTGGTAGCAGCACGGCAGAGTAGCCAATGGGCATGCCACAGGCAGCGGACAGCAGCAGAACCGCACATGTGGCCAAAATCTGCAAATGAATGAAAACCAGTTAAATATCGATTGTATTTTGATAATTGATCTACAATAAATACTCTTCAACACTCGTCTAAGCATCTTATTAACAGTACAGTAATTATGTTAATCAGCTGTTAAGTTACAATATTGCCAGCCTGTTACTATGTTGCCTGTGCTGCCAGCCTGTTACAATACATTGTATTTGTTTTGTGCGAAGAATGGGAAGCAGACAAAGGAATAGGCAACCAAATACGTTGCATCAATTGGCTTCAATTGAAGTTGCGCCATTTTGCAATTAGCGTCAGTTGACGCGTTGAACCAGTTGATGCAACTAACTGCCAGTGACCCATTTGATCTATCGATCGCACTAGGCTCAGCTCCATTGCCATTTCCAGCCTGGACATTTAATTTCTCCGTCGGTTGGACAATGCAAGATGCGTGACGTCACGCTAGTGATTGCGAGGCTCGTGGCATCGAATTCGATTTTTCTCAATTCCCGCACGCTGTCATTGCAATCGTCATCGACAGCGACACGAACATCAAGAATGCCATCATTGTCACATGGGCTGCATGTTATGTCTTTAATCATTGGAAGAAAGCTCAATTACGTATCTTATCATTTTGTCCTTCAAAACTATTGTCTGGTTTATACGCCAAACGCCATGTCTGGTATCGACTCGAAAATATTTGAGTCACAAGTGATATTGTTCAGGTTGTAAATCATTAATTAATTTGCTTCCATAATAAATAAATCAAAATACTTTCTTTTCAAAATGTTGGCGGGGTTTACAAAACTCGAATAACTCGATTAATCATGTTTATGGTAGCTTCTGGCAGAAATGACAGCTGTCAATTTAAATGTTCAAATATCGCTAAATGATTTGTGGTCAGACAGAGGGGAAAAAAAAGAAAAATTATGATTTCGCCTGAATTATGAACAGTTAATAGACCGTTTTTTTACCACGACTGTACTTTGCTGAGAGCGTCATTGAGGGTTCAATACTGACGTTGGTCAAGGCTACAAGTTCCCAACGCCTGCAGGCTAACAGAACTGCAGTTCAATTTCAAGGACAGCTATCGAAAGTTGCCATAAAAGAGAAATGCTTGGGCAGCATCTCGCTCTTAAGCTTCCAAAGTATCGAAACTTTAGCCAAAGCTTGAAAGCTGCACAGAGAGCAAACTCAACAAGAAAGAGACCAGCCGACAGAGCGAAATAATGAGAGAGAGAGCGCAGCATAACTGTGAGAGGCATGCTTGGAAACAGGCTTTGATTTATGGCATACCAAGCAAATATGTACAACTCAAAGTTAGATTCTGGTTCTTACCTGGTTTATCTTGCCCCTGCGATTGGCCGCATCGTGGTCCTGCTCATCAATGGTCGACAGTTTGCGGCCACAGTGCTGCGACATGGGCAGCTTGCACTGAAAATCCGACCCGGGCACCATATAATACGACATCTTTTGTGGCACAGACTTGCTGTATTTCTCATCCCTGTTGGGCAACAAAGAAAGAAAAAAACAATTTAATTTCATTTTCGAACCCAATTTGTTGGTATTGTCTGGATTCGCGCACTCATAAGCGAATATGACGTCAGAAACCAAACAAAAAAATCAAGTTTGAATGGTCTTAAAGAGTCACTGAAGTCTACTATTTACCAACATAAACGTTGTTGTTACTAACTACAATGGATTATTTATTGCAACAACGACCTTGACCAACATCAGGGTATACAATTCTTTACTTAAAAAAAGTTCAGAAGAAATTGTGAGCTAATAAATATTAAGTGCTAAATGAATATTAAATTAAGTAAAACGACATCTCGATGCGAAGAAAATGTTCCGGGAAGGTCAAGCGCATTAATTTAAATCGTATTCATTAAGGATAAAACAGAAGTGCGGAATTAAATTTGAATATTGATAACATTAATTTATTAAAAACACTTTTGTAACACGTGAGACTAACCCAGCGAGTTACTGAAGGGTCAGTTGAGCTTGTTAAGCTAAATAATTCATAAACTGGTTTTAATGCCATTCAACTGCAAATCGAGTGTTGCCATTTGTGGCCTGTTTCATGGGCACTTGAGTGTTGCAAGCGATTAAACCTTTACCCTTTACAGCGCTAAAGGCCATTTAAACGGATTCCCCTGGCCACAGAACATTTGCGATTGTTAATTACTACAGTTTTTCCAAATGAACCGTTAAACGCCGCAATTACGCCGAGTTTGTTTAGCTTCACTCACTGCGTTCATACAGAGCTGCAGCGAGCGGCAATCGAAATCGGAACCGGAGAATCAGCCATGCGCAGCCGGCGCACATTGCGTATACGTCACATGCCGAAAACCGCTACGCGTTTGTTATTCTTTTTTGCTTTTCGCCGATTTTCGGGCGATAAGAAACAATAACAATCTGTCGAGCGGCGCTAAATAACAACAATAGCCAGCGACAATTGTTTCGTCGTTCACTTTATTGTGGCATTCGCATTTATTTGCACACGTTTTTATTCAAATTTGCCTAATTGTTTGTCACCATTTTTTTTTTTTTGTTTTCGATTTCGGTTTCGGTATGGATTTTAGTGTTTGTTTTATTTCGGCTTGTAATTATTTTGCTCAGCGAAAATGATTATTATAAAGTTATTGTTTCCCTGTGGTCAAATGCATTGTTTTGATTTGCAAGTGATGAACAGCTGCGAAATGCGAATATTTTTGGTTGTCAAGGCAAAATTGGGCGATTTCACCTTGCTTACAACAATATTTTCAAGTGCCCATGACTGTTGATAAGGAAGTGCGTATGTGGGGGTAAATTTGGCAATAGTCTGCCACGAGTATTTATAGCCCAATGACCAGCAATAATATTAACACATGTCGCCATATTGGCAAGCGCGTGTTTGCCGAAGCCAACAGATCACCGAGATTGTTGACAGTCAATGGAAAAGGTAACAATGAAATGCATTTCAACTTTCTACTATGGATTGCAGAGTTATGCATTTCTTCTTGTTATGCGTTGGCTCAATAAAATGTATGTCAGCGATCTATAACCTTGAAAAGCTAACTCAGCATTGAACGCAGTAAGCTCAAGTAATCGTGAGTTGCATATAGTAGCACAAAACACCAATTGAGCGAGAAACAAAGCGACACCATTTTCGTACGCAGTGGCATTATCAATAAAGGTCTGCTCCAAAATCAGGAAGTGCTGATAAAGTGGTTCAATGTACCAAAACAATGCTGATTTCTAGCTAAGTAGCAATGCTGATGGCACATTTTCGAGAAGAGGAAAACTTAAAGAATCACTCGCTGTTAATCAACAATCGGCGTGATTGATCTAAATGGGAAAGTTGTGAGCGGTTTGCTTAAGGTTTCAATGTGTAAATTGAACAAGTCTCGTTTCGTGTTGACCGCTTAAATTAGACAATTGATAGATAAGCAAGATCGTGATATACGCGTACTCGACACGAACTTTGCGCGCACGCCGTCTCATGAATTTTCCGTAGCAAACTAATTGAGCCAATCAATGGGTATCAATAAATGTACGACATCAGGGTCCAATCAACAAAACAGTGCCTGTTAATAATAAACGCATTGATTTCATCATCATTAGCGCCTCGACTCAGCTGTTGTTGTTGCTGGTGCTGCTGCTGGTTTCTGCAGTTGCCAGGGCAGCGACGTCCCAAGCTGCGTATACGTAATTTAATTACGTACGAGCATGAGATAACAAAACAATTGTTGAACGTGGGAATTTTATATTTTGTTGTGTTTGTCTTTTATAATCGATATTTAGGCAAACCCTCAGCTGGTTATCAAAACAGCAGTCAAGAACAGCCGCTTATCGCACTAATTAATAGCACTTGGCAAATTTGTTTAATAATGCCCATATCAATAGTGTAGATATTAAGAAACACATTTTTAATTGAAAGTAATTTTCGATTTTTTTTTTGTCAATTGAAAAAAATTTACCACTTTGTTCGCCATGAATTTCACAACAATTTTGAGTCATGCGCCATAATTGTAATCAATCAATTGCTCGCGCTTCCTTCTAATCAAACGAAATGTGATTTAAGCGGGATTGTGTTGAACTTAAAGCTATGCGCGCGGTCAACAATGAAATGCAAAATATTTATTTACTGCGACTTCAACATTCAATCACCCAATCATTCATTTTTTTGTTTTCATATTTTCATTATCGATTTTCCCTCAACTGTGTTTCAACTGCACGACACTTTTAAGTGCCCATAACCAACATTGTTTTCATTCCTTAACTATTCGTTGGGTAGGAGCAGAATAATGGCTTGCAAGTTATCTTATATAATCAAGCAGTCACTCAATAACCTTAAAAACTAACTGACTCACTTATCTTTATCACATTTCTGCCAATACTGATGTTAAAATCGAAATTGCAATACATAGAAATGTTTATCAATTTATTAATGAACGCAAACACATAAGATTTATTAACTTCATGCCTAGCATGCACAACAAACATCCTCCTCCTCTTAAAACTGTGAGTGCTCAGCAAAAGCTATAGATTCTGTGCAAACAATCGATTGAACTTGTATTGTTTCGGAGAATCGCTGTCTATCAATTCGTATACTTCTGTTTTTGCTTAGCCAGACAGCAGAATTCACGACACAGACGAACAGAGTACATTGCTTGAGTCATTATCAATGTTATTCAGTGCTTTAATCAAAAATCTAAATTCAAGGCCTGGCAACAAGCGCATGTAAATCCCGATTGGAAGTTGGAAATTGTGGCCGAATAGAGAAACAAGTTTCACTTTAAATCGCTTATACTTTTGCAGGTCCAAAGTTGACACCACTTAAATATGGATGGAAAATAAAAGCATAAATAAAGTAAGCACGAGTTGGGGAAAACAGCTGTCTAGTATTTTTGCTGAGTTCTATTTGCATTATTTCTGTTTTGTCTATACCATTTCGAATTTACCTGTCGTTCTTCATTTTGCTGATAATTTAATCAAGACACGCTAGGCAATTTTCTCTCTCTCTCTCTCTTTCTCTTTATGTAATATTCACTGTTTCCGATTCAGACTTGAATTTAATGCGCTTTCTGCGACATTAAGACCGATTTACTGAAACACACTGCACAACACAACACAACGCCGCAGAACTAAACACTCCACAACATGCGATGACAAGTGCAAAATATATGGCAAAAACTCTGCGATATCACGTCGATTTCATTTGCTGCCAAAATAACAACTGGCTACGCAAGTCGCACTGCGGCGACTTTTTATTTTAAAGGCATTCCGCCGATCGCCACGCACACTAACAAACATTCACGAGGGTCGCTCGAAAAGTTTGTTCCACATGTGATGGAGTATCAAGTACGAAATAAATTATTCAATTCAATACGCAGCTCATACAGGTTCTCTATTATTCTCTATATTTACATATCCTTGAATTTTAATTATATATACTATCTAGCACAACTATATTTACATGTTTATCAATAACTACTACAAATACTTAAGTATAATACAACTAATCAGATTAGTGTATTGTACTGATACATTAAGTCAACCCTCGCAACCTAAAAACAAAATAAAATTTTGCCCGGTCGCCGTCTTTAGCTTTGGCTTAATCTCTCTGACTCTCTTACACTCACTCAAAGCTACGCTCTCTGCATTAATGTTTGGCTTGTAAACAACTGATCAGCTGTCGCCGGCGTGCAAGTGATCAAGCAAAGAGAACGAAAATTCTCTGTGCTAATACGTGTGGATTGCTCTTTAAGCAACACTTTAAGCTTTTGCGGTTTGTGTCTAGGCTAAAAGTTCGGCTTATACAATTTGCAAGTGTAATTTACTCAAATTAACGTGAACGACAAACCTCAAAATGGTTATTGTTTTCCCATAATAAAAATAACTGAAACAATTCTACTAAAAGCAATCTAATAAAATGATTTGTAAACGTTATTAATATTATTTTACATATTGATCTTTAAGCCAAAATGAGGTAGTCTTTAATAATTTTACTTTTTATTTTCAGAATGCTCGAAGAGTTAAAGCTGTAGCAATTGCCCAGCTTAACAGCACAGCAGATCCCCTGAACACTTACGCTGCTCTGCCTGGGGCCTTTTAATGCCTTGTTAACGACCTGTCAAGGTTTTCCTACGGCTCCCACACAAAAAGAGCAACGCACGAAGCTTTTTTTGAACTCGGCAAAAGCAGCTACAGCAACGATTCGTAAAGTTACCGAAGCGCCAACAGTACTGTTGAATTGAAAAAGCTTTTCATTCATAACCTTGCACAACAACAACGAAAACAAGGACAGCACTAACAGCAGCCATAATAACAACAATAGCAATTGCAACAGCGGCCATAAGCTAAGGCTGCTCAAGTGAAAGCGTACAAATAAATAAAACACCTTAAAGCATTTCGCGAAATTAAATTCATGCCAATTATGCTTCCGTTACTAGTTCTCCATTTTTTTTAATACTTTCTCTCATGCTGCACTTATAGCTGTTATTGCAGACCCCGCGGCATTTGCTTAGCAATGCTCCTATAATCGCCTTAAAGTTTTACCATAATGAACGGCGGTTGCTTCTGTTGCTGCTGCGACTACGCAACAAATGCTAAACTATTGCGAACACGAAAAAAAACGAGAACAAGAACGGTTTCCGTTTCCTGTTTGATTCGTAAGCTTCAACACATGCCCGAACCACACCCCACTCCCCGTTCCTTCTAGCAACTTTTTACCCAACACACAATCCGACTGACAGTGCGTTGGAGTTTACGCTGCTTTCAGTGTCTAGGTCGTGGCAGCTTTTTCCCCTACATCAAGTGTCGATGTGTATGTGTATAAGGATGTCTCTCCCTGCTGTGTGTGTGAAGGTCACACATACTACGGAAACTGGGCTTTTCAGATACTAAAAGTGTTATTGAATGGAATGGAATTATGACTGCTCTGAGCTCACGAAGCGTGATATAAAATATTTTCACATTTTAAAACAATTTTCATTTTCTTCATAAAAAACTTGTTTATAAACTTTTAAATAAATAATCATAAGTAATGCAAATATTGAATTTCATTTTCCATAACATTCTCAATATTGCCGGAGAAGATTTTTATTTAATTTAATTATCAAAATATACAACACTTTCTTTACAAGTTGATCTGTTCTTCATTATAAATACTCAATGAATATTCCAATAATACAAAATAATTAAATTATTCTATAAATATTTGGAGAAGAAAATTGAAATTTAAATATCCGTCGTAGAAGTTGTATGCTGATATGTCAATAATTTTGCCAGAGCGCTCAACAATGAAAGTTATCTGATGCAGAAGGTAAGCATATATAAATGTAGAAATATCCAAGGACTAATTTACAAACCCACACACAATTATATACGTATGCACATATATACTACATATGGTCTCGCAGTGAAAGCTCTGATTTTGTCAAAAACAGCAAAATATTTGCACTAGTTGAGGGTGAAATTGCGCGCTCTATGCGAATCAAATAAAAAATAAAATCAAAAGTAGCAGTAATTCCGTTATCCATAAATTTTATGGCAAACTGTGTGTGCGCGTGTGCTTTGGCGAAAGCTTTTTCCTTGCTCAGAGAAAGCTCTCGCTAATTCGGATGTGTGGGTGGCTGCTATCGTCGGCATGCCGATGCCACTGGCGATTTGCATTCAGTTGCTTTCGAATAGTCAGCCACAGTGGATGGTACAGATCTTGGTAAACAATACAGCAAATTACTACAAAACTGCAACAACAACAACAACAACCATAACTGCAAACAGCAATAACATACAACAAATAATACAATTAACAACAATAGCAACAAAGTGCTGCAAATTAAAGGCTCGCAGAAACCGCTGCGGAAATTGCGTAAGTCGCGCTTTAAACCGTTTTTAAATTCAACAAAATTCTTCAGCTGCCCAAGTTTTTTTCTCCTCTCGTATGTGTGTCGATGTGTGAGTGTATTGGTATGTTCGCGTGAATGTGATTGTGCCTGTGATTGTGCGTGTCCTTCGTGCCCCTTGCGCCCCTTGGGCCGCATCCTGCAGCTGCTGCTCCTCTCAGGCAACTGCTGTTCAACTGCGCACATTTTTAAAACAATTAAAAAGACAACCGACGCTCGCGTTAAATACAATAAGTGTTTTGGAAAATGACAAAGCCCAACGCCAGGGACCTCGTCGTCACTACTTCCTGCCCAACCTGCTGCTGCTGCCGCTGCCGCCGCCGTTGCTGCTGCTGGCAGATTTAATTAACCTTACTTACCAGCTGAAATCCAGCGCAGGTCATGGTTATACCAAACATATGCCCGGGCCCACTGAATGCCATCCGCTAATAAGCGCCTATTTCCCAGCTACTTGTGCCATAATTCTTTTGACGGAACTCGTTATTGAGTGAAAAGACTGTAGGAGCTAAGTGTAAGAGAAATATAAACCTAATCACCCGGGCATTGGCTGTATTTTCATTTAACTACCGATCTGCGGAAGCAAACATACAACTACTTTGATCTCAACTGCATTCTACGTTCTAAAAGACGCCACTCAACTTAATTTGCCACTTGAGCCTGACTATCTAGTATGAAAAATATTAATCTATTCTTTTGCTACCCCAATCTGTATAGCTTTTGAATTTCTACAGTTTTCCTTATTGGCATTTTATTTAACTTGTTATCTTTAAAATATTCTCGGGTAAATCAAAGTCATCTACGCAAATATGTAATGAAAATTACATTGCAATCAGAAAAAAAAAACCAAAAAAAAAAAAACTAGTCTTAATTACAAGTAGAATTCCAAGTTTTTAGTGACCATTATTAATACTGATTGGCAACTACGATATAATCATTTAGCTTTCTCAAACCAGTTATTAAAGAATATTATAAAGCATATCATGTTTTAAGATTACATATTTAATATCTTAAACTCTTCATTTGAAACGTGTTTAAGCCTTAATCAGCTTTTACATTTAATCTATTTGACTATGAGTTATTCACATAGTATTAGATTTCTGTACTCTTTGAAACTCAAAAGTTTTTTGCTGCAAGCTGAAACTTTGCAAAAAAATGCCGACGGAAATTTAAAAATTTTTCGATTTTTAAGGATGTTTTATTTTCAATTTATCTGTGTGCGGTAACAGTAAAATAGTCGCATCATATTTCACGTCCCTCACTTTCATGTCACTTTGGGACCGGTGTAATCGAAAGCGAGACACTGTACTGCAAATTCAGCAATATATTAATTATATGACATAACTTAAGTATTATAATATTAGCAAAACTATTCGGCGAAAAAAGCATTCACTATCAGCTATTTTGCTTCCAAAGGTAGTAGACAAATATTTAGCCAAAGTTTTTGGGCCCCAAGGTCTACACTCTTCTCCCAACCGTGCTGCAGTCGAGCGTAGTCGAACGCAAAATTAATTCCAGCATCCGCTGGCCAGACAAAAGTTTTTGCTGCTTTCTCCGCCATTCTTTGGACGCGCCATTGTTATTGGAATGTCTATGCTTTCGTTTCTCTCAATTCTCTCTGCCGTACACGCACACTACGTATACTCTCTCACTCGGTGTGTGCTTGATTTTTATTTTTTGCCCCGTTTGCCTTTGTTATAGTTATTGCTGTTCTTACCTTAGTCTCCCCGTCCTTGACAGCTGCTTCTACTGCTAGCTAGCTCGTCAAGTTGCCAAAGATGTCGTCGACGTTCGCGTTGTCGTTGTCGTCGTCGTCGTCTTCGTCATTTTCGTTGGCGCTCTTTGCTTTCCTGTGTGTTTGCCTTGTGCCTGGTTCCTTCCTGGTTCCTGCTTGACGTGGACGTGCGTTGTTTCCCTTTACTCGCAGACGCTCTTGTCCTGGCGCATCCTGTGCGTGTTTGCCTATCGCTAGACTCAACTTGATCCCCTCATTTCTTAAGATTTTTTTCGCCTTTGCCCTCTGACCTACAAGAGGGCGTTTGTTCGCCTTTGCACAACACAAATCAAAACAAATAACAATTAGCGACTCAGTCTTAAGAAATCGCAAAGCATCAATGCGAAACAATTGACAAGTAAGTTTCGGTAGTTCAACAGGTGTCAATCAATTGTCACATCGCAGCAAAAAAGGAAATAGTATAAATATTAAACAGCAATTTTATTGATTGCCGAAGCATGTCAAACCTGACGTATACGTCATTTTGGCCAACATGTCAGCTGCAAATGTTAAAGGTCATGTGTGTTGACAACGGACCACAACCAAACCTCCACATTCTAATATTTGCATGCATATAAGTATGTCTGTCCTTTCACAAGCTTTCGAACATTGAAGCAAAGTGCATTGTTGCAATCAGTTGAGGCAGAAGAAAGCCTTTTTGATTTCCACATGAAATTAAATTAATTCTCACTCGAGTTTTGTCATATACAGCTCTAACAAAGCGACCACATGATATGCTTATATAATCAATAGTGCATGCATCAGTATTAAAATCACGCACTGCCTATTTTGCATATCGATAATGTGGAGCACAAATTAAATACAAATACGAAATTGTCAACAAATTTTGCTGGCCTTGTGCATTATAAAGATAACATGCTTGGGCGACATTCTGCAGTGCAATATGAATTTGTGCTTCAAAGTGTTAGGTTGCGGACTTATAACTATTTTAGCCTTACGTGCGGCTTGAGTGAGGTGAAATTACAGGATGCGTTTTAGACGCCAGTCACCCACTACCACTACAACAACAACAGCAAGAACCACACCATCGGCAACACAATGCCTTGGTAAGCTGTAAAACAGCTTGTGAATTCCCCCGCACTCAACTCACGCCCCTTCCCGGTTGTACACATTGTTTTTATGGCTTTTACAGCTACAATTTTTACGACAATGCACATGCAGCCGTGCTGCATGCATGTGTGTGGCCAAGGAGAGCGTGTGAGTGCGAGTGGGAGTGTGGGAGGGCGGCTGTCACTGATTGTATTAGTTATTTGCGGCTAACATTGACATTTATGTGCTTTTGAGCACACCTTCAGCTGGAAGGCGCCAGCAACGACAACAACAACAACAACAATAACAACAACAAGGCGCACCACAATGCACTACGAACAACTCAAAATATTTATGAAAATTGAATTAAAATGCATTCATAAACTTGGTTGTAGTGCGAGCACATGTACGTACAGATATTAACATGCCCCATGCATGTACATAAATGCAGTTACAGAGTCCTTCTATGAATTTATTCTGCATAAATCCATTTGAAGGTGACTCGCAATCGATAAGTGTTTGCGTGCACGTATGTGTGCTTATAGCTGAAGTGTTTACTTACGAGCAACGATCAATCAAGGGTAATTCATAAAATGTATTTAAAGCAGTCACAGCTGCATTTCTTTGTCTGGTTTAACTTTTTCATCATAATTGATTATTTTTATAATTGTCCTAAATTACATGTTACAACTACAAAGTATGTCGTTAAGAACCAAATCAATTAATACTATATTTGTATTATTAAGGTATAAAATTGAAATCGAAGTAGTTAGAATTCACACAATATAAACTGTAAAGAAAATGGAAACTTAATTGCTATCTAGTAGTAAACTTATTCAAGAAACCATTTCATAGAGCAAAAATCAGATGCAGCAGCAATTGCTTAGTTGCATTAGTTAATAAAGTAACCGTTTGGTGGTTTAATTTCAATTTCTCCCTATTAAACACTAGAGTGGGAAATCTACAACCGAGCTCACTCGAAATTGCTTAAAATAGCAATCATTGGATGTATTAAAAGTCCAAAGGTATAAGTAGTAGACAATGTGTCGATACACCAGTGATTTTAAACAAAATAATTTAAGCTTCATAGAAACTAATTTTCAAGTATGTAGTCAATATGTTGTAATTGATCAAAACTTTAAACTTTATTATTAACGAAGAGTCACTTCTTTTTTTTTTTATTTCCTAAGCTTCAATTTCATTTAGCATATATCAAACAAAATATTGCCTTTCTCAAATCTAATCGCAGGCGAACTCGTAGGCATCAATAGGTCGTTCCACAAAGTCGGCGCGGTCGTTGCACAACGCTTCCTCCGCCTGATCATCGCTGCTCAGCTCGTTATCGTCTCTATGACGATTCATTGATCTTCCCTGGATTAAGCCTTTAGACAGCAGATAACTTTCAAGCTTCGACACACGCGATCGACGTTGTTCTTCCATGCCTATTAGTTTTTCGTGTTGTGGCTTCATGAATTTGTAGAAGCCGAACTCAAGTGGATATGGAACTGCCAAGGTCTTGAGGATGCTTACATAAACAGTTCGACCCTGAGTATGATGCGACAGGCTTCGATACGAGCAATGAGTATTCAGTGTAAACTGATATTTGCTGGATGCCAATTTGTCGACAGTGAAGAAAACGATGCAGCAACCGTTCTGGAGTAATACATTGTATTGCATCTTGTCCTCAGGTAGTACAATCTGCAGTTCCAATGTGCAAAGTGTTTGATAGTATATAACTTCTGGTCGCACCACGTTCTTAGGAATCTGATATTCAATTCCATAACTTTTCTCAGTTGCATTAGTTGTAGTTGCCTTATATTCACCCTTAGCTTGCTTAGAAGACTCTGACTTTGAGTTTGTTTGATTTCCATTCTCTAAAGACTGATCTACTAAGTGCTTCAATAGCTTTTCAGTCATTTCGCAATTGTCGACCGGTGGTTTATTCTCCGCTGATTCCTGAGACAACTCCAGCATTGTGCACCTCATCAAACAGTTGTACAACGCCTCCATACTGCTCTCTGGCTCCGTTGATTTCTCTGCTTGCTTTATGAGTTTACGATCCTGATTAAGCTGGTCGTAAAGCGGCTGCTGCTGTTGCTCTTCACAGCGTTTTCTGTTCTCTTTGCCTAGCTGTAGCGCCATTTTCGAAAAGAATTCAGTTCTGCCAGACATTCCCTTGACTGCTGGCGGTTTCGATGTTTCTTTCTCCTCCAAAGGTTGTTGGCTCTCGACAAGTGCTTGCACAACTTGTTGGTTTTTTACTTCCTGTTCTTCCTGGTCTTCTGTTAAGAACTGCATTAGTTTGGCCACGGCCTGATCCGACTTCTTGGCCAGTCTATATTGGGCCAGTTGCTGACACATGCTGAAACGCCGCACGTGCATCTGCAGACTGGGCGCATAGCATGTGGAGACCAAGTCATGTACAAAGATTGTGTGTGAGAGTGTCTTTGTAATGCTGGCTTGCAGGAAATTGGGCTGAGGAACAGCACTTAACCAATTGGCGCACTCGTGGCCATCCTCTTCATGCCAACTCCACTCGCCTGTATACGGCACCATTCCAAGAATGCGAAGATCAATTGCTAGCGGCGGCTCATTCAAAAGTTCATCCGGGCAAATGTACAACTTGCCACTGGTGGTCTTAATCTGTCGCGTGTCCACGTCCATTGCCTGCACTACCACAGGAACGTCAATTCGGGATAGATTGATCCGTTTAATTGGCGCCACATGAAGTATACGCACGCGCTCATATCCAAAGTCATTGCGAAAGGTGCAAATCTGTTTCGCCTTGGGGGGCCAATGACGTTGAGCCTCCTGCGACTGCAGTAGCTGCAGCCGTAGATCCAATGCGGCTCGGCGACATAAAGGCCGCCATTTGCCGCCAGGTGGTAAATGCTCCAGCAGTCTCACACAATAATGAGTTGGCGAATAGACACGAACAAGCTGCAGCTTCACATCACCTTCAACCGGCAACATTGCTGGCAACTGCCAATCGTATGGCAAAAGCTGATGACGCTGCTCACACTGTGTGTCCGCACAGTGGCCTAGGCTAAGCAACAGATCACACAGTGCTGGTTCATTGCTTTTCATGCGCTCCGATTCGTTGCGTATCTTACGCGCCAAAGAAACAATGCGCTCATCCACGTTCTGATGCATTTGCAGAAACTCCACAAGACGCGGCAGCTGCATGTTATTGGTCTCATCCAGGAAAATCATTGAAAGCAGGCCATCTGGAAGGCAGTTGTTAATAACAAGAGTATTTACTAAAAGCGAAACTTACTTTGGCTCGAGTTCTTGTCAGCTTTATATTCCTTTGAATCCTCCTCATGGCGACCTAGAAAGTGAATCTCAATATAAAGAATTTTTTTATAAGCATAACCTACTTTCTTTAAACTTCTGGTCAGCCTTAGACTCCCTTGAATCTTCCTGCTGCAACAGCTGCTCAAATTGATTGCACAAGTTCTCAGATAACGCCAAGTGGCGCAGCTTAAACTTGCTCCAGCTATCGCTCATGCTGTAGTGCACCAAAGTATGGGCGTGTCGTATGTCCAACTCGGGGCAATCGTCAGTGCAGAGTAACAACTCGCCGCGAGTGTCGAGCATCCATCGATGCACACGGTCACGCACCTCCATGTCAGCCGTCTGGTAGTACGGCAGACAGCTATAACCACGTCTGCCCAAAATGCCCACAAGGTCACGTATGTCGGCATCATTGTGGCATTTAATGACGGTGCGCAGCAAATGTGGCGGACGCTGTTCCAACAGATGTAGCAGTTCCTGCTGCTTAAGCGAGCTCTTTAGCAGCGCCAAGCGCATCCGAGTGCCGCCGTAGAGTGCTGCCTCTAGTATGTCGCCAAAAAGCACCAAGGGATGAGCATTAATCTCGCGCACCATGTTGAGTAGCTTGCGATTGTACGACTGTGTGGTGACTACCAACTGTGGGCGCTGCTGCTTTGTCAACGAGAGCACTTGTTGATGAGCTTTGTGGAACTGATCTGGCAACATGAGATCCACATCGTCGTAGGCCACGAAACGCAGATATGGCATCTGGATTAGTCCATAATTGCACAGCCATATAAACTGCGCTGGCGTGGCCACCAAACAGCCAACGCCATTAAGCAGACGCTGAAAAAACTCTGGTGACTGGGCGGAGGGCACTGTTAACACCAAACTGAGCCACTCCTCGTTCTTTGCCTTGCACAGCATCGTGTTGCACACACAAGCAATTTGTTGCACTCGCGTCAAATCAGCTGCCAATACGACGGCAACGGGACCCACGAGCTCCCAGCGTTGGCCACGTCGCAGCTTGTCCAGCATCATGCACACCTGCTGACAAAGTGGCGGAACATAGCTCAATGTGCGTCCACTACGCGGAGCACCCACGATGATGGCCCCGTGGTTAGCTCCCAGACTCAGATGCGGCCACGCGTAGCTCTGAAGGCGCAGCAACTGCGTAAGTTTCAGCCTGCGCATGGTGTGCAAAATATGAGGTAGAAACGATACCTCATCCATTTGTCGCGCCGGTTGCAGGCGAATGTTCGATTGAGCCACTACATACTCCGAGCAATTGGCTGCCAACAGCGGACGGGCGAATTGAGCGAATGCGTCTTCTTGCACATCATAATGAACACTGCCCGATTTACTGTTGTTGTTATCGTCACTTTCTAATTTTCCACTGAATACCATATTGGTTTATCAAAGAATATCAAATTGTTTTACAATCACATCCGAGAGCAAAGCTAGAAAAAACGAGCTCAGTGGTGGGACAATACCGATGCAAGATCGATATCACCAATAAGACAGTGGATATCGGAAAAAGTCCACAAAGTCAATATCGAAAGCGTCTTTGATTGCAGCCGTGTAAAAATCTAAATATCGATAAGGATGAATATTAAAATACTCTCAATGCACTAAATGGGCTAATTTTGCCGCAAATTAACCCAATTGTTGTTGCAATTGCAATTTGTGGCTGATCGGCTTAATGCGCTTCTTATTACCGAACAAACTTGAAATACTATGTATGAAAATCTACCGAACTACAAAATAATGGCAAATTAAAGTAATGGCAATCATCTGCTAATATGAAAAGTGCGAGTATGTGTGTATAGCAAGGCATTAGGCCAATATCTGCTATGTGCGCAGGGTCAGAGGATAAGGTTTCGCAAAGATTGCCCTGTTAAGTTATGCATGTGACCAACTGTAAGGCATATTTTAGCTCTTGCAAACTGGAAGGCATTAACAGAATCAGCTGCTGGTAATTCGTATGTGTGTGTGATTTGTTGCAAAAATATAGCTGTATGTGTGCCCAAATGCAATTGTGTTTGCGACCGATCACCATTAATGTTTAATCAATGTATGAATGAGTACAATCAAATTAATAAAAATGAGTTGGTTACGTTAGGTGATGACTTTCATCATAACTTCAACTAATTAATACAAATACAAATAGCCAACAATGTGTCGAATTCTTGCAAAATGTAATCCAACCCAAGAAAACAATCACTTTTTCACTGCCGTTGGCTGAGTATCCGATCGCTCGTTAATGATCGTTTGCACAATCAATCCGGTTAGAATTTGTCGGGCCACACGGCATCCATGGCACCGGCAGTTAGGAATATTGGGCACATGCTTCAAAGTTAGTGGACTTTGCAGACGAAGTTTAACCTCCTGCGATCTCCTTTTCGATGTACGATTTTTGCAGAAGACAATGCTATAGATGCAGATACCTAATAAAGGCACATCAATTGGAGAGGCTTGAATCGAGTTTTCTTATTAAAAATGCATACCCCCGACCACGATGAGAATGTGCAGCAGCAGAGCCACCAAAGCGACATTCATTAGTGGCTCGACTGTAGAAATAATGCGTTTGTTATTTTCGTGTATCACGCTCATAATTCCATAGCCATCCGAATTTGTTGCATTGTCGTCCTCCAGCATGGTCTGTGTCTCATTAAGCCAGTAATTGTCTGCAGCAAAAACATATTATGCACAGCGCTCAAGGAAAACAGCAATTAAACTTGCCTGTGTAGTTGCTGCACGCACTGCCCACAAACAGCAGAAAGAGCAGCGACATTTTCATATTCGACGATTTCTTCATATTGAACGCGTAGCTCTTCTCTTGAGTTGTGCTCCCACACTAAATATTCAGCCAGCAACGACTCTATGAAGAAGCCTTGTTTCGCCCCGTACACACGTAAAACAGCTGTCTTCAATGCATTTGGAGTTAGGTACGAAGCTTCTCGGAAATAACAACAACAGAACGCGCAAAGATTGACGCGATCAGCTAATTCTTGATTTGATAATCAACCGCGCAGTTGCAATTGTTAACAATTGTTAATTAAAAATGAATGTTTTCTATATTATACAATTAGGAGAATTAATAGATAAGACTATGTAGATTAGGCTGTTTATATGTGTCCTTGATAATTCTCTGTGGGGTCAATATTAGCCTTTTCCTAGACCTTTCCATTTTTTCAAACACTGTCTAAAAAAGGATGAACTTTTTCTACCATTTTTTCAAATTGCTTAAACATTTTTATGTTTTTTACACTTTTACTGTACTATAAGACAGCCAAAGGTTTTTTTTTAATTCTATCGTTAGCTTAGGAGCAACTTTTACGTAACTGTTAACTCGTTAAAATAAAAATATAGATTATAGTAAATAAGAAAAGTAACTTGGATTCTTTACATCATCTTTATTTTAAATAAATGAAAAGCTTCATAACTCCACAAGATAGAAAATCAAATACAGGTGTTTAACATGCCTGTTAAGGATGGATATACATATATAGCGAATAATTAATAGTCGACTCGGAGCTCAATGTCCTCGAAATTTGTTCAGAATTACACTCGTTTATTCATTTGCTTTTCTTTATTAAAGTAATTGGAGGTATTCGTTGTATTTGTACTTTAAAATCTAGCAAAGTATTTTAAAGCTACATATACACAATGTAAATATAACATTTGTCGCACAAACGATTAGAAAACAAATCGTTTGCCAACACTTTGGATCCATCTGTCCGCTCAACACTCCGATGAATTCAGACAGTTTTCAATGCATCGCACTTTCTCCGCCAGCTCACAGGCACTGCACAGGCAGTCTACAACACCAGGTGTATGTAGAAAGGTCAGTTCCACCACATGAGCCGTTTCCTCGGGCAACTCTGGCCACACAATGCTCTCGGTACGCGGAGCATATACGTCCAGACTCTCCACCTTTGTGGCTGACCAGCGGAAGCAACAACAGCAAAGGCAACCTGGTGGTGAGTTGAAGCATTAGGGAGCATTAGGGAGTTGCATCGGTTCGCAGCCGCAAAACTTACCCAAACAACCCAATACCATCAAGCAGAGAGTTCCAAGTATGGTCACAAAGAATATGCTGTTGTAGTGAACCGTGCTCAGGAGCGGAATATTCAGAGTAAAACTCTGGATCGTGCACCCAATGTCAAGCGTGTCTGCACTCGCATCGTGGGACTCGCACTCCGCTTGGCAGATGATGATTAATAATGCACTCATAATGGAAATGCATCGTGCGCACTGCTTCAAATCCATTTCGTTAATGACTGCACCACTGCCAAGTCTCCCATCGATGCCGAACTTCCATGTTCGTGGCTCTCCGAAAAAGTCGTTTATCAAAAACAGTTGTGCGGCGTCGAGAAGGCGACATCGCAGCCAGTTTCAGGCCAACACGGATGCACACCATTTTCACAGGCGCTTGAGTCTAAAATTGTCAAATAGATAAATTTATTAATCTACTCAATGAGTTCTATGCAATTAAGACAGAAAGTTTATAATTCGTAGATTATTAAGATTACTTAGCTACTATATGAGTTCTTTACACTTAAGATAGTTAGAGATATGGCAGCAACCATACTTTATAAGTTCTATACAATTAATCCACGTTACTGATATTATTAATCTGTATGAGTTTCTTACAATTAACACACTTACATAGAAGTTAGAGAGTCTTAATATTAATATACTCTACGAGTTTTATTGAATAAGACATATAAAAGGTAGATAGTGTATATTGCAGGTTAAAATCGTTAACTACAAGAAAAAAAGGGAAAGGAAGTTACATGAGCTTACATTTTTATTATTTATTGATAATATTAATCTGTGTGAGTTTCATACAATTAACAAACACACCTAGAAGCTAGTGACTTTACAATCTACATTATTAATTTGAGTTCTATGAGTTTCTATTAAATAAGCCACCTGGAAGATAGACAGTTTATATTATAAGTTATCAACATCGTTAACTACGGGGAATAAAGGAAAGAAAGTTGACGGTGTATGTATCTTACTTGGTCATAGGGCATTTTACATTTATCACAAACTCTAAAGCAAATATTGTTAAAATTGAATCTTCACTTTAATACTATCCAAGATTAAGAAGATTAAGTAGTAAATTTTGTACATTTTTTTCGAGTTCCTTACAATTAACACACATTATTGATATTAATATACTCCATGAGTTCTATAAAATAATACATTTAGAACATGGATAGTTTATACTAGAATTTATTAATATCTACGAAAAAAATATCTATGAAAGACAGTATATGTATTCTACATGGTCATAGGGCTTTCTACATTTATTTTTAAAATTAAATCTCCACTTTAATAGCCAGGATACGAGGAATACCAACAGAATTTTGGGAAATTCACAATTTTGCACATTTTTCTGACAATTTGGTGTTGTTATTGCCGTTTGCACATAAAACGTGCCAATTTGTGCAGACAAAAGTCGTGCGGGAAATGCCGAATTGAAAAGGAGGGCATAATTTGTGACCATAAAATGTAGAAGCCTTTTAGGCGCCAAGTAAGTTCACAAGTGTTCCTTCATCCGTCGGATGTTTCGCATGCACGTGTAGTCAGCTAGAACATAACAGCGTTGTTATGGAATGATTCCCAATAAAATAATAAAAAAAAATTTGTGATTTACTTTGTTGAATTCTATGAAATTCGTTTCACCTTTCGGTTGAAGCGGGTCAATATAATTGGGGTGCCAACACACAATACTTACAGCTATATCGAAATACAGCGAAAAGTGTGTGTGTTTTTGAATATTTTGTAGTTGCCGTGTAGTCCGGGTCATCACTCATGCTGTCAGCCTTTAAGGGTATGACCTCAACACCTCGCGCCCGCCCCTCCAAATACGCATCGCTCGGCTGTCGCTGGCTGTTAAATCTGAGTGCGCGCACTCGTCATAAACCAAATAAACAGTTGAGAAATTACATTTAAATTGCAAATTTTGAACAAAACACATGCACACACATGCGCAATTTATGCGCAAGGTGAAACCCAAATAAAAGTACAAAAAAAAAAAATAAAGCGAGCAGAGCAGCAGGAAAACATTTTGTGAAAAAATCAGAATGCAGCGAAAAAAATTAATTCACTTAGCAAGTGTCTCACAGACTGTTTTTGCAACTCTTTTCCATATTTTCTTGCCGCTCGCTTTTGATATTCAAATGAAATGCATTTTGTACTCAAGGCGAAGCGCCGGCAACTTTTCCGTCGGCACCATTATAAACTGACGCCAAATTGAGCGGATTAAACGAAAGCGCAATTTGAGTTGTAGCCGTTGTTCCCCACTCTTTACAACGCATTGTCAGGATTGGGGGAAGAATTTGAGCATTAGCTATGTTTAAGTGAAACAATTTTCAACTTTACAACATTGCCAAATAAAAATACCTAGAAGTTTGCTGTGCATATTTAACAAGTATGATGTCTGGATTATTGTGTTAATTCAATTAGCCAATTAGTCAGTCTAAAAACAGCAATTTGTACGAAAAGAATGTGGTGCTTCAAACCCCTACTTAGCACTTGGCATTCTAATCATAATCAAATTGGATGACTCAAGTTTTTGTCCTCTCGAACTTTACCTCTTTAACACACAGCACTTTCAGCCTATCACACATGTGTGAACAAACTTAATCAGAAATACCTTTCGTTGGGCTTTTAAGTGCAAGGTCTGAGAGCGAACGAACAAATGTCAGCAGTTTGTTTTACGTGCAGATTTTACAATGATGGTTTTTGGCATTGTTGCTGCGCAGTAATCCTCATGGGAAAGGTCGAGGCAACTGGCCCTATTTGTTGATTGTGTACTACAACCTTCAAGGGATCAAGTTCAAGCGTTTCAAGTCCTGCCTGTCTCCCGCCATCACACGCTGATGGCCACTTACAAACTGCCAAGCGTTGGGCCCAACAAAAAAGCAAAAAAAAAAAAATGGAGGAAAAAAAATGGCAAAAGCGAAGTCGACAAATTGTGATGATAATTATGAGGATGCTGCTCATGAAGTTCACTTGAACGTCACTTGGTAGACAATACCCGATTTTTGCATTCCACAAGCATTGCAAAATGTTTAGTCTCGTCCTTTGTCCCCACGCAACTTGGCTGTGAAATCGAATCTGCTAGTTATATCAACATTAATAAAGAGCATAATGTTGCTAAAATGTACAAGCGATGCGAATGTAATTATGGCATTGTTTCAAGGGTATGCGAAATCGAAATCGAGAACGAATACGAAAGCGGAAAAGGCTGCTGGGCCGACAAGATGTCGGCGAAAGTGTAAAACTATAACTGCAGCGGCACGCCCTTGCACGACGCCCCCCTAAAGAGAGGGGCGGCAACCCTGGGGCTGGGCAATGCGTTTCGTTCCATGCGCTTGCACATTGCAGCCCAAGGTCAATGGCTGTGCCTGTGTGTAAGCAAGCGAGAGCTAAACAGCAACAGAACAGCAACAACAACAGCAACAAGAGGAGGAACAACAATGCCCGCAACAGCGACAACAAGAACAAGGGAAACGCTCGACAACATTTTCACACTCGAATTGACCAAACAAACGAAACGAGAAGCAACTATTCAGTGCTACCAGCCCAAACCCCAACCCAACCATAGATTCCAGTTTCACTTTTATATTTTCATCGCGTTCCGCACCTCGTGGCGTATACGTTATACGTTACATTTAATTGCTACTTTCCGATTTATGTACGCCAGTCTGCATGTGTGTAAGTGTATGTGCGTGTGTGTGGCTATGAACATGCCATTTCACATTAATTATATAGTAGTACGTGCCATGATTCAGCACTTAAACAAGTTTCAATATGCTCGGCTAAGCAGCAGCAGCTGGCAACTCTACCAGAATCGAACTATGGACTCTCATAAAATTGCGCAATTGCCGAGCGTATGCTGGGACGTTCCCATTATGTTAACCTCAAGCAGCTCCACAACACAACCATTTTTCAGCACAGAGAGTGCACAAATATTTCCAGTTCCTTCGTACTCAACTCGCAGGTGGCATGCGATGTGTGCAAAAGTCTTTTCATGCATTCCATTTAGTGAGTGCATTTAAGCAATATTTTGTTGACCTTAAAATGCACTTAACGAAATATTATTCTTGCCAAACCACACTAAATACCATTTCTATACAAGTTACATTCCAATTATTCTATTTATTTTTTGTGATGTAATAACGTCTTGGCTTCTGAAACTGATGAAAAATTTATATATTTTATAGGATGACTAAAACCTTCTACAGTTTGATAAATACGTTCTCTGTTATCAGCATTATTACAATACACTTTTGCTCATCTGCCAACAATAAGATCATATATTAATTTCAATGATAGTTTTATTCATTTAAATTCTTTACAATTTGACAATTTTTGCCCAATAGTAAATGCTCATTGTAAACTTTCAACAAACTTGTCAGATTACACTAATTATGTTGTGTTTTTAAAGTTAGTTACTGTAGGAATTTATCCAAAAATGTATGTATATGTAATTAAAAATGAGCTTCAACGGAATGAAAATGTTCATATCAAAGAAATTGAAGGTAAGGGAAGCTGCGGTTCAAGTCATATTGTTTGCATATAGGCATCGAGCATTTAACGGTTAAGCATTCTCCACAGTAGTTTTATATTTGCTTTTTATGCGCATTTAAGTGTGCCATTCAGAACTGTTTGAATGCTGTGTAGCAACAAATTTTATAATGTCATTTTATTTGCACATTAACAACTTAATAACTGCCCTCGATGTTCGCCCTCCGCACTTTTCCTGCTGTCGTGCCTCCCACTGAGACGCCAGAAGCCATTTAAACTATTTGCAACAAATGCCGTTGCCGCTGCCTTTGCAGTTGCCGCTGCCACACAATTTGTACAAAGCCAAGCGATTCTTATTGTTGTTGCTGCTTCTGTTACTGGGGTCTGTTTCATTGTGTGCACATCTCAGTGAATGTGTGTGTGTGTGTGTGTGTGTAAGTGGGCGGAAGGGCTTCAGTTTGGGCTTGGGCTTCGGTTTGCGTTTGGGTATATATTCCTAAACTGGCCGCAAGCATTGGAATCATTAAAAACTATTTGTTAAGCAAATGCCACAGCGCAAAAGCCGCAGCTGCGTCCCTGGCAAGAACAACAACTACAACAACAGCAATATTTCGCTAGACTGAATAAAGAGGAACAACAACAACATCAATAGAATGGGCACAAAAGGGATGTTGAGGCATTGTGGCTTAAACCCAGCAATAGCAACGACAATGTAAAATACATAGTTGCTGGCCCAAAAACAAAGCCAAAAGCGTAACAATATTAAGCAAAACTACACTATAATGTTCTGAATATATTAACTATAAGTGCAACAGTTTCAAGTTTAAACCCAATCAATTACATTTTCTTTATAATTGCAATAGATCTGAATAGTTTTTGAACAAATTAAGCCGATAAACATGTTTGTAGTACATTAGCAACATGACAAAATCTTCAAACTGTAGAACCCCTCATCAAACCCTGGACAAGGCAACAATATTAAGCTAAACTACACTTCAGATGTATGTGTAATATTTTGCATATATTAACTAAAAATGCACTAGTTTGTAATTGTATTCCACTTACTTTATATATTATAAGACATCTGATCGAAATAAGCTGACAAACAGGACTTGAATATAGTAAATTGACAAAATGATCAAATTTTCCAATTGAAGAACCCTTCTCCAACCCTTGGACCAAGCAACAATATTAAGCTAAACTACACCATCGATATATCTATAATATTCTAGCTCTCTAAAATATAAAAACACCAGTTTCAAGCTTAAAACCAATCTAATCTATTTACTTCATACATCTGATCAAATGAAGGATAAATAGTACATATATATAGTAAATTACCAGCATGACCACATCTTCCAAGTAAATAATCCTTCTCCAACCCCTGGACAAAGCATCAACATTAAGCCAAATTACACCACCGATATATCTACAACATCCTACACACATTAACTATAAATGCACCAGTTTGAAATTCTATTCAATTTACTTCATATATTGCAATACATCTGACCAAATTAAGCTGACAAATAGGACATGTATACAGTAAATTAGCAACATGACCACATCTTTTAACTGGCGAACCCTTCTCCAGCCTTCTTCTGGCCAAAGCAAACTGCATCTGTTTTGTTAAATGAGTTTAATTAGCAGCAATAACTTCTGTCAAACTGATTAAGCCGGGGCATTAATCGCCGAGAATAATTAGAAGCCTCGTAAAGAGTAGCTGTAGCCCTACAATTCACAAGCAGTTAAATCATAAAACTTGTCTCCTGCCAGCAGCAGACAGCCCTTCGGATCTGTCTGACCTCATAAAGCAGCAGCAAGAGCCACACAACGGGCGTGGGGACAAAGAGAGGCGTGGCACGAGTATATCCACTCATTAGCAGGGGAAGCGGCATAAAAACGTCCTCGTCCACTCACTTAAATGCACATTTGGCTGCCTAATTATCAAAGTTGTCAACGCATTGCCTCACATACCCAACGACAACAGCAACAGCTACAGCTACAGCTACAACACTGAAGCCAACAACAACGACGGAAAAAACAACAAAATGGCGCATAAAAACGTGACCAACAATGGAGCACTGAGGGTCACACTCATCTATCGCATAGACAGCACATCGTTTCACATCTCATCTCATTGCATCTCATCTGGCCGTCGTCGTGTTGGTGTAGGTATATGTGCACACATGTGATTGACTGACATGGGTCAGTGTGTGATGTGCGAGGGGCGCATGATGTGCGTGGTGGGGGGTGGGCTGTTGTGTGAGGCGACAGCTTCAAGTGTCATTGGCGTTGTGTCATATTCTCGAGCAGCCATTAATCTCAGACTACTTGAGCAAGATTGATCAAAGTGTAATTCTTTTAGCATTACCGAATAGTTTACAAAACCGCAATTGAAGCATGGATTTATGATACTCTCGATGGCTTGCTACACTTTTGTCTCAGTTAACTTTTTCAACAATGCAGTACATGGATTTTTTATTTGCATCTGACTCACTCTTGATGAAATTAATGCCATTACAATGCTACACACAAATATTTCAAATTACTTATACAGTTATACATTACAAGTCAATGCCTTCCATCTACAAGTGTTTTCCCTATTTTTCGTTATTTTGAACATTCATGTGAAGGTTTTTTCACGTTCACTGCTCGTTTTCCATTGCCAAGCAAGTGTAAAGTGAATATAAATCATTGCCAATTTGACGGCAATTTAATTATCGCACCCTTCCCATTCATAGGGCACTGCAAAAATATAAGCGTTTGCATACGCTAATTAACTGAATTAAATTGTTCATGTAAATTGATTCGCGAAATGTAACAAAAAGCAATAAAATGCGCTTCGCGGAAATCTTTTCAAATATAATTCATGTGTGAAATGTTGCAGTTATTCATATGGAATTGTTTTGTAGCTCAGTGAACGACTATGTTCTTTTAATAACGAATTTGAACTTATTTCAGAACTCCTGCTAAACACACAAGATGACATAACGCAGTTTTACAATAGCACCACATATGACAAGGCTTGGATGAGCGATAAGCTATGAAGTTACTTCGCACAGCCGAGATAAATCAGCTAGGCAAATTTGAATATACATTGCGCATGACATAAATTGCGAAAGGCTTTGCTGGAGCACTACATACGAAAAAAGATATACTGCGAGATACAGAATAGCATGCAATTAGTCGCAACAAGAGTGCCTCACCATGGATAAGAAATCGAAAACAAAATCTAAAACGAAAGGCCTCAAGCCAAACAAGGAGTCTAGCACAAAATTGGATGTTGATCTATGGGAGGTAAACGCAACACACATCAGCATTTAAATATTAACGGATATTTGCCACAAATCTAAACTTAAGTTTCGCAGCATTAAGCTTTTGTCTGTATTTGTCTGAATTATTAACAGAGCTTTGCATTTCGATAACGATAATATGTAATCGCCTGTTAAGTTAAACATTATGCTAGTAGTTTACAAAATTGGGTATAGCTTACTAATCTAATATGCAAATTGCTTACAGCAAAATGAGGATCGCTTTACAAGCTGCGAATTTACTGCAGAACGTCGAGCAAACAAATCGCCACTCAACAGCAAAACAACTGCATCATCTGGAGCCGTCGTGTGTCCTGGCAATGCCGAGGCCTTATCGTTGACCGCATCGGGCTCAGGCAAAGAGGTTCCGCTGCCACAGCTGAGCACGACACCCACAGCAATAAGCATTGCAGGCTGCGCCTCGGGCACGGCGCTAGTAACACTTGATCCAGATGCGACTACCATTGAGGCAACCGAGCCGGAGCGGGGCAACTGGACGGGTCGCTTCGATTTCCTCCTCTCGCTGCTGGGCTACTCTGTGGGCTTGGGCAACGTGTGGCGATTTCCTTACCTCTGTTACAACAATGGAGGTGGTAAGTGCAGCTATTATTATTACTGGTTACAAATTCATAATTAATTTAATCAACTTTTCAATTATTAACTCAACAGTTTTAGCTTTACCATAGTGCTTAGTGATGCAATTATCACACTGTCAGCTATCGATTACTGCTAACAAGCATTCGCTTTCTATTTGCAGGTGCTTTTCTCATACCCTTCACTATTATGCTAATCATCGCTGGCCTGCCGCTGATGTTTATGGAACTTTCTTTTGGCCAGTACGCGGCACTTGGACCAGTGGCCATCTATCGCCGCTTCTGTCCGCTATTCCGTGGTCTGGGCACTGGAATGGTTATCGTGTCGGCCATTGTCATGCTGTACTACAATTTAATCATCGCCTGGACCATATTTTATATGTTTGCCTCGTTTCGCACTCAGCTGCCGTGGCAGAACTGTGAGCCCGAGTGGAGCACTGTGCGTGAGTACCAAATCCAACAGGAATTCTGAGTTATGCATGCAAGTCACGAAATAAGATGCTAAAACAAAGTCTGTAGCAAAAGTTGTGAGCACATGCACAGCATATGTTTAGTTGCATTTAAATATATTTCAATCGCTTTAATATAATAGTTTTACGTTATTCTCAATGTCTTAGAGAGCAGACTTCAGTGTTTCGATAGCCTTATTTCAAAGCGACAAAATTTAATAGAAAGAAACGCGTGTGCTTACATCAAAAAATGAAAATGTGACGAGAGAATAAAAGGAATCCTTAAAGGATATCTGCGCCTTGCTTGCCATTTGGCAATGTGGGTCAGGACACGAATGTACAAGCGATCACCCACGTGTATGTGAATTGCCTGCCTAGAGACAGCATTATGCAAATACAATATATATATACGGGATGTACAGAGACGCACAGACAACATTAAAAAACGCCGTTTGCCACGTGAAGGACATAAATCTTTTACGAGTGCCTAGCAGGCAAGGCGATTGTTTATAAGTTTGTGAAACAAATACAGGATAAAACTCAATCTGAATTGTTTTGAGTTGGAAGCAGATTGGAGTCTCTGCCAAACTAACAGAACTTTAGCACACTACGGTTTGAATATGAAATATGATTAGCCTAGTTGTCGTGGATTATAAAATACTGCAGTCAAATCGTGAATGCTATCTTATGACTTACAGAATGATTTAGCACTGAAAAGTAGCAAAAACAATTTAGCATCTAAGGGAAATGCTACTTTCCAAAATCCTTATAGAGCATTTTTCAGTCGAGGCACTGTAAATCTGGCGCGCTTGCTTGCTGAGTGTTTGCTGTTTTATTGCGGCTGCCCTCGTGGCACTTAAACGCATACACACCCACAGCCAGGCAGACTCTCAAGTGGGACTTGCTGAATGCTGGACTAGAATACGAGTAACAATCGTGGCAACAACACCAAACGCCATTGAAAGTTTAGCATGAGCCACAGTGGCAGCTGGCACTAAATCACCCCCGCATACAGTTTGGTGGTTCTTGTCTTGGTTGAGATACATATAGATGATTTAATATGGCCGCCGTTGATAAAAAGTTGCAGCCTAAAGCAGAAGCAGAAGCTGCTGAGCAAAACGAAGACGAAGCAGAAATTGTCGACTGGCATTTCCGTTTGGCGAGGGTGGCGCTAGAAATCGATATGTGACATGGATGCCGAGTGCTTATTTGCCCCGTCACAGTTGGCTCCGTCTGACACTTGTTATATAGCTGAGGAAATTCTTAAAATGACAACAATTATGTCTAAACAGTTTTTGATATTCAATCGCAGGCGCAGGCGACAAGCCGATTTGTCAACCTTGTGCCTGCTCTCCACACACAAACGTAGATGGTATATAAATACACACACACATACAGTAATAATCTCAGCGGCAGACAAGCAATTTCTTAAGGATTTCATTTATTGACACTTACACCTCGTCTCGCCTGTGGCTTTGGCCTTGTCTCGCCTCGCAAGGCATCGTCGCTCTGCTGGCCTTCTCGAATTTTAGTTGACAAATGTTTACGCTCAGTGTCATGATTAAAATGTGTTTAACTTGTTTGTCCATTGATTGAATATCTCTCGCACACACTTAACGACTCTGTTTGTTTTGTGACCCCAGCGACAGCACAAACAATCAACACAAACACTTTTTGTGTCAATATTTTTATGGAGTTTGCTTAAAAAACCACTTACACACACACAAGTACTTTTATTGGCGACCTTCTTCGGCCAATGAAAGATTTCAAGATGCCGATAAGAACGATGTGTGAATGGAGAATTCTACGGAAAGAAATGGAAGTAAGCTGCGCGTTTTCGCCATTAAATTAGCCTTCGGCAATGGTAAACAATATGGAGATGTTGTAATTAGGCCAATGTTGTATAGCTAATCGACGAAATGTTATAGGACTCAAAACATGTGGCTGACAGGCAGCACTTGGAAATGTTGGGTCAAAGTTTGCTACAAAAACTTGAAAGCTGCCATCAAACTTAAAGGTCACAAAATTTAATAGCAATTTCCTGTGCTCGACTCGGCAGCGGCTTATATAAGAATCTAATCGAGCTATACACACATGTGTTGTAGTTGTGTGTGTGTGTGTGCTGTATGTTGGTAATCAAATGTAGGATTCCTACACGAACACGGCACCAACACAGCCAGGCGTACGCACAGTTGGCTGGGTAGACACGCTCGAGTTGGCCAAATTGAAAGACAGACAGTTTTTGCCTGCGCTGCCTCTAGATTTTGTTGCTGCATTCTCACATAAACTTTTATATGATTTGTATCTACGGGTCTTATCAACCTATGTGTGCGTGAGTGTGCGTGTGTGTGTTTGTATGCTTGTAATAAAATTAATTGCATAACAAATAAAGGCAGACAGGCAAATTAAACGGCGTGTAAACACTTTGAAGCTCCCTTCGCCTTGGCCCGACCAAACACCGAAATTGTGCTACATTTTATTTTCATTTTGATGCTGATTGATTAGATGATGAATATGCTATAAAGTGGCAACAACCAACTTTTATGGGGCCATGTGTTTGACCTTGGCTTAGCTATCTTTGCGGCAGCACCCTCCTGCGGCCAACGCGGCGTATGAGTGACGGGCCAATTGAATAAACGTTGATTGAGTTGGGTTGCCACGTGAGCGGCTCTCTGATTAATTCGAATCAGCGCCATTTTAAAACGCAACTTTTATTCAATAAATTCATTGCTATGCTTTGTTAATTGCACAACTCAAATTTGCCACCCGCTGGGCCGACGAAACTAAGCTCTAAATAAATTGGATTGCGCCCGGGCTGAAATCAAGTAGTCTAATTAGTTGACACATTCGCAGCTGCATCCCCACACAGTCGCCACAGTCAATGGCTGCAATGTGTCAATCCGGTTAGAGGAATGCATCATTTGGTAGTTTATTGGCAGCTGGCTACGTGAGTTGCATAGATCATTTGCCAAATATCAAATTAATTTCATGCCAAACCAGCAGTGACACAACTGGCATTTGCCAAATGAAAAGTTTGTCCATAATTAAACTACAGACAATGCAATAATCAAATCACGCATGCGACATGTGGGACGTCAACTGAACCAATGAATACATTGAAGCGTTTTTCACTGTGGCCTCGCAGCCTAAACAGCTATTTGCCGGCCCACTTGATTAGCCAATGTCCCCATCGCTGCACACCTTGACGGAACCTAATTACAGCTGCCAAATTGGAAGGCAGAGCTCGGAGCTCGCAGCTCGCAGCCCGAGCAGCAGACAGTTAGTCATTTTTGCGGTCAACCGCTTGCTCGTTAGTCAACTGAAAGTCGTCAAAAACTTTGGCAAAGCACAGCTGCTGGCTTCTATACCACCTTAAATCCTCTGCGCCAAAACCTCAAGCAACAGACCCCAAAAAAAAATTCCTACTAACTCAGCTCGAACTTTTTGGCAAAGGGAGAACAAAAAATACGCATACGCCCCGTGGTCAGGCGACGAGCAGCACAAGTTAAATGTCATAAACAGTTGCTCGCCAGCCAGATTAAGGTTTCCATTGCCTACAGGTGTGTGTAGCCTCGAAGGCGGTCAGTCTACCGTGCTGAAAGGCTGATGAAACTCAGCTCTGTGCTCTAAACAATCTACATTTCAGGAATTTGCGAAGCATGTTTATGGGATTATGAAATTAATTGCAGCAGTCCGTGAAATTCGTAGCCGTATATACTACGTAGGAAGGAAGTTTCACAAGCATTTAGGCGCGCTTCTAATCAACGTGGTCAGCATTTCTATAGAGCTTCGGCCCCACTCTGGAGTTGAATCGATTTCCGTACGGCACGCTCTTCAAACTTAATCATGTCGGGTCAATAAATGGTACCCGTCTGCGCCTAAAGCATTGCCACTTCCAACCCTATTATCCTTATAGGGGCTAAAGTCATCCTTTTATCCAGTTCAACCCTTTCGCATACCCTTCAATTCAACTGCCGTGTAGGCATGTCCTGAATCCAGTCAGCGCTGCGGCAGGGTCGCTTGTTTGCTGCACAGACTCGAGTGCAGGGTATTTTGCAGTCGCTGTAGTTAGAGTTATAATTTGATTCTGTTTTTTTGTTTACTCGCTGGAACATTGTTATGTCGTTGTCGCCGACCCTTTTCATGTTTTTCACTGATTTGCTACTTTGTCCTTTTAATTATGAAGCCGCACAAAAGTTGCCGTGCCGTCTCCCAGCTCTGTGTGTGTGTGTCCTTGTGCACAGACTGAGTCCTTTTCGGTGCCCTGCCATTTCCCGGGCTGCATAAAAAACAAACGACGAGTCGCTGACAATTAGTTCATAAATATTAAAAAACTGCTGCTCCTTTACGCATAATTGAGCGACTGTTTGAAACGCTGCGTTTAGCATTTTTTCACTCCTGCTTTCATATTCTCTGTCCGTTTACTGACTGCAATGTCTTGCAGATTGCTTTTCCTACGTAATGGCGGATCAGTGCGAGGCTGCCAATGGCACTTACTACCTCCGCAAATGCTACAATGCCACAGCCGCCGAGGAGCACAACATCACCGAGAAGGCACTGCATGCCCTCAAACGTCCGCCAGCCGAGGAGTATTTCAAGTAAGTACCCGCTAATTTAAATCCTGGGAAACGACAAGCTGTTGTACGAGTAGTGTGCAATCATCAAACTACGTTCAAGGAAAGAGTGTATAATGTATCTCTTTAAGTTATTCATTCATTGCTTGAACGCAATTTGATAATTGCATTGAAGTAAATAATTTAAACAAAATAAGCGTTGCTCTCATTGGAAATTATGAAGAGCAAATTTAAGTTAACTTGAATGTATGTAAAAATATATATATTGCTCAATAGCGAACAGAAATCTCTTGCTAATGCTCAAGAATAAATAATTTTATAACTGTTACTGCAGGCAAAAAAATGTGTTGACTTTAAAAACAAATAAGAAAGGCTCTTGACTCCAGTTATGTAATTATTGTACTAAAAAATGTGAAAACTGTAGATTGAAAAAATAACAATATTACCGGTTTCTACCTGGACTGAAAGCATTGCAGATGAAAAATCAATTTATATAAAAAACTGAGAACAGCTGGAAGTCTCAACTGTGTGCTATGCAAATTAAAAAAAATAGAACTGCTAAATAATTCTTTGAAGTCCAATCAAATACAAACAAACTTTAAGTTTAGAAATTGGAAATGCAGTAACCGAATGGAATTTTAGTCGTGAAAATGAACCATTAAAAATAAATGTAAAATTCATAAGCTATATGCATGGGTAACGAAGCCATTTGGCTAAATCGATTTGTTTGCTAATTTACAATCCCTAATTATCTCGCCAGCAACTTCGTGCTCGGCCTGTCCTCGGGCATTGAGGAGACGGGCAGCATTAAATTTTCATTGGCCGCCTGCCTATTGATTGCCTGGGTCATTGTCTTCCTTTGCCTCTGCAAGGGCGTGCAATCATCGGGCAAGGTTGTTTACTTTACGGCGCTCTTTCCCTATCTGGTACTGGTCATACTCTTCTTTCGGGGCGTGACTTTGCCAGGTGCAAACACGGGCATATTGTTCTATCTGACGCCCGACTGGAAGCAACTGGCCAATGCCCAAGTAAGTCAAAGAGAGTGACCGCCCTCGACTCAGTCGATTGCACTAAATTTAAATTGCCCTTCAACTGCAGGTTTGGGGAGATGCAGCCGTTCAAATCTTCTTTGCTTTAAGTCCTGCCTGGGGTGGTCTGATAACATTATCCTCGTACAATAAGTTCTCCAACAACTGTTACAAGTGAGTATCGCTGAAACTTGTAGCTTGTTTGAAACATAACTAAAATTATGCTTATCACAGAGACTCACTCATCGTGGCGTTCTGCAACATTGCCACTTCATTCTTTGCGGGTCTGGTCATATTTTCCATCATCGGATTCCTCGCTCATGAGCTGGACGTGGAGGTGAAGAAGGTTGTGGATCAGGGCGCTGGCTTGGCGTTCATTGTCTATCCGGAGGTTGTCACCCGTCTGCCCATCTCGCCGGTCTGGTCGGTGCTGTTCTTTGTCATGCTGCTCACCTTGGGCCTGGACTCGCAGTTTGCTCTTATGGAAACCGTAACTACTGCCATACTGGACAAATTCCCCAATCTACGACAATACAAAACTTGGGTTGTGCTCTTCGTCGGCATATTCGGCTATGTCGGCGGCTTAGGATTCACCACCAATGTGAGTAGAGACTTCTAACAGCAAAAAGCAATTTGGATTAAACTGATAAAATTAATGTCCATTTAAAACCACAAGTTTTAAAGAAAGTCTTGGTTCAAAAGTGGGTTTCTTAACCTAATTCGAGAGCTGTATCTTCTTTTGCTTTAATAGTCCTGCATTTGTTACTTATTATGGCAAGGTGGTAATTAAATGATTAGAATTAATACAAATTTTGCAGTTAAACGACAGTTACGTTACTTCTTATTTTACGCTTTAATTATTAATACAACTAAACAACTATGAAAATTGCAGTATATATAAAATTGTAAAAATAAACTCCTGCATTGCCACAGCAAAAAGTTTCGATTATCGATTAGATTAGTTTATTAAAGTTTGTGACTAGAGGACAAACAGAAACGTTAAATCGATTCAACTTTTATTATTTCTTGTTTCGGTAAATATAAAACTTGATAAAGTAATAAAGCTTGTGACTTAGAGACAAACACAACAGTTAAATTGATTAAACTTTTTATATTATTATTATTTGGCATTTTTCATTTAACCAATAAATATACGTATTCGCAGTTGACCAATCTTATCTGTGTTCGACATTTTAGCAGGAAAGTTGTGAATATGAACATTAACTCTCGTTTTTTCGATGTAGAGCGGAATGTATTGGCTGCAGCTGATGGATAAATATGCAGCCAACTGGTCCGTGCTGCTGATTGCCATCTCGGAATGTGTGCTAATCGCCTGGATCTACGGCTCGCAGCGCTTCCTCAACGACATCCAAGGCATGATTGGCAAGCGCTCGCGCCTATGGAACTTCTTCTGGGGCGTCATGTGGCGCTACATAACACCAGCAACACTCCTGGTAAGTGCACAAGGTTCACGCTTAACAGAATCTCAATACATTGCGGCCACTCTTGCAGTTCATTCTGTTCTTCAACTGGGTGGAGTACAAGCCCGCACAGTATGGCCACTATGTGTATCCGCTGTGGGCGGATACGGTGGGCTGGATTATAGGGCTATTGCCAGTGTTCATCATATTCGTGGTGGGCGTGCAGCAGATATGCAAGGCGCCAAAGCATCTCAATTTCAGGGATCGCCTCAAGCACTTGCTGCGGCCAACCGCCGAGTGGGGACCCGCTGGCAGACCCTGCGTCAACTTGCATGCCGAACGCTACCAGAGCCAGAACTACGATCGAGTGACGAACACGCAGATCTTGATAAGCGGAGCACCGCTGGAGGTGCAGCCATACGAGGATGCAAACAACGGCAATGCGAACGGCAGCAATGGCAACGACAATGGCTGTCGTGATGCTGGCATGCAACTCTGAGAGCGAGTTAACGCATCCGCGTCTACGATGGCCAGCGTCGACGTGGATGTCATACCCATGACGATTGGCAAGCTGCCGGGTCCCAGCATACTGAAGACGTCGGCCAGGCACGCCAGCAACATGAATCCGCCAGGTCATACCGAGAATGGTCGCCACGCAGCGAGTCCCAGCAAACAGCCGCTGATCAAGGCCGCCGACAGCGAGAACGAGGACACCCCCAAGAAGCACACAACCGTACCAGCAGCAACAGCAACAGCTGCTACCACCAAAGTGTTGGCCACGGGCACGCTGTGCAGCGGACGTGAGTGCAACACGATGTCCACGTTCGCAGCCGGAGGCGGGGAGGACTTGCTGTTGCCCAAGACGTCGGCTGTTGCCTCCGCCAGTGCACAGGCGAGAATAGCTACAACAGCAGCAGCCACAACCAGCAATATTGCTGCTGTGCCAACTGGCGCAAAGCCAAGCGCAGCTCTAACCACTTTCGTGGCAACCACAAAGCCAATAACAACGTCTGTTGCCGCCGCTGGTAATATCAGCAAAACGACAGCAACAGGTGTGGGTGCGAGTGTGACGAGCACAACAGCAATCAATGGCAAAGTTTCCGAAAGCACCACAAGTTCTGCAATATCAAAGTCGCAGGCAACCACCACAATAACCGTGTCGACAAAACTGCAGCCAAGTGTCACAGCTGCTAATAAGACGTCGCAGCCAACGGCAGCAGTTGCTGCTGTAACGCCGGCCTCGACTAACACGCAAGTGGTGTCCACCAAAATGGCTGCAACAATATTACAGCCAGCTGCAACTGTTGTGGCCAAGACTACAGTAAACGCGGCCGCAACTGTTGCGCCAGTGTCGGCCATAACTGTCAGTGTTGTCAACACGACTGCTGTCGAAAAACCTCAATCAGTGCCAATATCAACGGCAGCTGCACAGCCCATCAAAGCTGTTGTAGGCAATGCAACAAAGGCTGTGACAGCAATAACTGCTGTCGCTAGCAATACAACAGCTGCGAGTGCAATGGCGATGAGAGATGCAACCAGCAAAGCAGCAGCAACAAAAACCACAGTTGCGTTCAGCAATACATCGGCTTCGATTGAGAAAGCTGCAACTGCCAAACCAGTGACTGCCACAGCAGCAACAGTTGTCGTGAGTAACACAACAGCCTCTGCAACAGCAACACCTAGCACCACAGCACACCTCACCGCTGTCAAGTCGACAGCCAGTTCATTGTCAGCAGCAAAGCAAACTGATGCAGTTGCAACAGTATCGAAACCAATAACAACAACCTCAACAGCAAAGACCACAGCCACAGCAGCTGCTTCCATTTCAAGCAGCGACAACATGTCCCCCAAGATCACCAAGGCAGCAGCAACAACCAAGCCGACTACTACAAGTCCAACCAAGACAGCAAAGCCATTGTCAACAAGTCCCACAAAGTCCGCAAAGTCAACAACAACAACTAGCCCCACAAAGACAACACAGCCAAGCAAGCCGACAGCCACAAGTCCCACAAAGAACAGCAAGCCAACGGCAACGAGTCCCACAAAGAACAGCAAGCCAACGACAACGAGTCCCACAAAGACAAGCAAGCCAACGGTAACGAGTCCCACAAAAGCAAGCAAGCCAACGGTAACGAGTCCCACAAAAGCAAGCAAGCCAACGGCAACGAGTCCCACAAAGCCAAGCAAGCCAACCACTGCGAGTCCCACGAAAACCACAAAATCATCAACAGCAACAGGCGCAAATGCAAAAACAGAAGCAACAGGCAAACCTGCAGGATCATCGCAAAAAACGAAGGCAACTAATAAGTAAATGGCAAGCAGGAGAAGCGCAGGCACAACTCGAGAGCCGCTCCAAACGAAGTTCCAATATCGAACTCTATTTTTCTAAGTACCTACATGCATTGTAAAAATGTTGAGCTAAGCGACGAAAAGTTGTTGTAGCATAGGTGTAAGCGTGTGTCATGGGAGTGTTATTTCTATAACAGTTTGTATAGATTGCGTATTTTATAAATGTTTATTTTTTACTTTTACTTTGGCAGCGAAGAAGAACAAACAAAATAGCGGACAAGGCTAAAGAATGCGGAATTTTGCAACATTTTGAGAACTTTGATAGTTCCTGGTGAACTATTTATGAACACTTACCACAAAGATAAATGTTTCCTAATGGCAGACTTAACAAAGCAAAACTATACAAGAACACTTGAATGTTTCCTAGCAATACACTCAACTGTAGCATTCACACCAAAGTACCTACATTATAATCATATTCAACGGTTCCTTGCTATCTGATATATGCGATTTATATTCATCTTAGCATTATGTTGAAAGACTCATCGCAATTACCAAGCAGAAGTTAACGTAGTTATTAGATCTACCATTTCATGAGAAGATTGGGGCTTATTCGTTGATCGTGGTCCGCAAAGAAAAAGAAAACTAAGTGTCTACATATATTCCGATTGCATATATTATATGAATTTACTCATACTACCTACTTATGTACTAATATATACTTATTATTAGAGACTTTACAAAAGGATACTGATTAAATTTGAGAGCAATGTGCAAGTGCAATGGCAAAGGAATAAGTTGAGGTTTTAAGTGAAACAGATTTATATGCATATACAATATACCCTTTATACACATACATACCTATACATTATAGAAAACAATGTTAATTGTTCATTTTTACAGCAGATGTTGTCCAAAGGATATTTTTAAACGTTTTTGAGCTTGCAATAGTGAGAAGGGTTGGATATGTAATTTATGTATAATTTTCCCCCTTTTTTATTGACAAGGCCTGTGCCGAACGATATTTTCACTTCGATTTCACAGAGTCAAATGCCTAAAAGACTATTAATTTGTGAAATCGATTTGAAAATGGGATTGAACACGGAATTATACTTATGTATGTTACTATACATGCACGTTCAAATTAACTAGTTATACTAAGAATTAGCAAGTACACAGATGTTGTGTATGTAAATGTGTGTCTACGTAAAACTCTATCTGATAGGCCTAAATAAATGAGAGACTCATGTACCTAAATGACAGAACTAAGATACATTCATAGACAAGCAAGTGTGTATGAGCATTCATACATGATACCCGTGGATCTTACAACATATGTTAAGTAGATATTTAGACATGTTTTATGTGTGTGTGTACGTGTGATTGTGAAGTATTTAGATAAACTATCCAATACTCTCCACTAGCTAAACGAATGAAGCTCACAAATCAAAAAACAATAATTAACATAAAGGAATATATAATTTATATTGAAAATATTGTGTATCGTTGTTGAAACCCTATTTACATAAATGTTGAGTACTAGAAAGAAATCATATAAGCTGTGCGTTGCCTAAAAGAATATTGATTGTAATACAAATTATATATACATATATCTATATGAAATAGCAATTATCAACAAATATTTGTATGTGTTTGTACATGTAGCTAGAAGTAAGAGTGAATTAAATCAAATAATAGCAAAAGCTTATGAAATCAAAACAAAATTATATTGATACTGACATTCTTCATTTGAACATTCTATTTGATTTGAGTTCATTTTGAGAAAGAAACCTTAAACATTTGTGATACTTATTTGAAGAAATTCAAACATTTTTTAATTGTTCATAATTTTTGGAAAGCGAATTATTATGTATTGTCCACGTATTTATATAAATATTTGTAGACCTAGAACCTAAATAGTTAAAACTATGAATAAGGAAATAAAAACAGGAATTTTAATCGATTGTTGTTCTTTAGTTATTGTTATTTTTAGCGCAGTAGCTGTGAAATATTATACATAGTATTAGGCATGTGTGTACCTAGAAGTTATATGGATCTATTTCCACTTCCGTGTTTCGATCAAATCAATACTGTTATGAAAATCTCCAACGACCTTATGAAAACACTGGAATTGGGATAAGTCCATGATATAAATGTACCTATTACCTATTGTTAAATGATTAACCCATTGTTGCATGCTGTTAATTAATATGGATGTGTGTACCTGCAAAACAAAGCTACAAAAATTATCAATAATAATTTAAATATATGGAAATGTTAAATGGCTGTTAAACACCTGAGTATAAGGTATTAAAAATCGATCAAATTGCAATTTAAAATACAACTAGTACTAGTAGTATTTATGTCTCGTGTAAATATCTAATGAGCCAAACAGTTTTAGAAAAGCAAATTACAAATATTATGCTCAACTGGAATGAAATCAAAGCAAACAAAGTGTAAATCCATTTGATTATATCTAGCTAAACTGTCAATTCAGACAAATTCAATGTTTTGATATTTAAATGAAATAAGAGAGTTTACTTTAACCCGCAACGGCGAAATAATTCACAGGAGCTTCAAATTTTATATGAATCTTTGAGCTACGTCAGGACATGAAAATAGTAATTAATAAAATGAAATGAAAGAAAAATTCAAAATTCATATCGCTACATTAAGACAACAAAATAAATATACAATATACGACGCAATCTGTAATCTTTGAAAAACTCCACCCACCTTTCTATTCCGATCGATGTACAGTAACAACTCATTTCAGGAACACTATTAAAAAATTAAAAAAAAAAAAAAAAACAATCGTTGTAAACAAAATATACATTAATTTTAAACACATATTATATATACATATATTATATATGCAGCAGAATAGAATTGATGTATTCATTATTTTGTAAGTCAAACTTATATAAACAATACTTGTCGGAGTATTTCGACTAAACAATGCCACATACCTAAAATGATTTCCACAGTTTTCGATTTGAAAATGTTGCGAAAAACAAACTGTTTTCATTAATTGATTCAATGTTTTGGCCAATTAAAATTTAGAAGCCGAAAAAGAATAACTCTTGTAATCTATGTTAAAGGTTATGTGGCATAAAGAGGAAAATAAGGTTATAACAAAATTGTTTTCAACATTCAAATGTTACAAAAATAAACTGTTTAATTATTTTGTATGTATAATAAATAGTAAAGAAAATATTTAGGAGCGTTTCCCAGTATGCGTTCGAAATTATTGAAGTTGATTGATAAAATTAATGATTGCAATACATTTGAAGTGAACATTATGAGGCCGAACCTTACACTAATACTTTGATGTTCTTGTAATTGCCTAATAAGCGCATATGTATATACATATGTGATTGAAAATTTAAACAAATTATATTCCAAAGCGGCCAACAAATGAACATAAAGAATGTTGCAATAATGTAAGGAAATGATTATTGAATTAATATATATACATAATTATATGAATAAATATTTATGGGTTTTAGCACAAATAAACAACAAATTGAATTTAATTTTTTTGTATAAAAAATTTCAAGTGTGGAGGGAAACAAGGATGATAGTTTTCCCACGGATTTGATAACCGTAATGGGCACCGAAGGCAAATTCCCACCAATTTAATCTGCCTACTCTGCATAATCGGCATTAATTATAGTCAAATTAATCCGGCCAAAGAGAGCGGCTATTCGATATGACAACGAAAATTACCAACAACCATATATTATTACTTAGTAAATACTGCAAAAGTTTCATAGAACATGTTTTTTTTTAATAATTTGTCTAGCAATCGAACCCACAGTTCACGGATAAAAAGGCGATGGTAATTCTACGCGCAAGACCACGAACGAGCTCGCTGACATTGTGTAAATATTCAACTTTGTTGGGAACAAATATAAAGAAAAGAAGAAAGAGAGAGCAAATATCGTGAGAATAGAGCTCGCAAGTAGCACTGCTTGCAACCAAACAAGCAGTGCATATTGCTTTTTCACAGTCAAAATGAAAATTCTACTTGTTAATTGTTATAGGAATATGCAATTGTAAATTTCTACATTTAACAAAAATACTTCAAATTACGTGAAGAAAAATGTTTGTTGATTTTGTTAAATAAAAATATTATTCCGGTGGCACTGTGTTCAAATCGGATCTGTGTTGTCAAAACAAAGTAGTTTTGGATTTGTCAAATATTGTACTTTAGGTATGGATATTTACAAATATTATCACAATATACTTATCTAAAATGCAATCGTCGGAAGGCGAGGTAAAATATTATTTAATTTTGTATACTTAAGTGAGACATTAATGTATTTGTTTAGCCTAAGCGCACTCAGCGCTATATCGATGAAGCATTTCGCTTGGTAGCTGAGAAACCAGGCGTCGAGGAGGTGCTTATAATAAATCGCTCCGGTGTGCCTGTGAAGACAACTATGGGGAAGCAGGAAGCTTTGCAGCATGCCTGTCTCTATGACAATCTGCGCGAGAAGTGTCAAGCATTTCTGTTCAAAATGGAACCACCACAACCTTTGATCATGTTACGCGTTCGCACCAAAAACCACGAGGTCATAATCACACCCGATGGTAAAATCACTATACTAGTTGTTCAAAATGCACGTGACACCTTTCTTGGCAGTATTTATGACACACGTTAATTGAAGTAAACTAAGGATGAAACGATGCACATACACTCACCACTAGTTATGGCACAATTACACTAGAAATCCAGCATGTTAAACTTATAAATATTGCAGTATTATGGCATTATAATAAAGAAAGCAAATTCGTCTAAAATTACAAGTCTGTCTTTCACTTTAGATGCTCTTCTGTGTTGTTATCGACATTACAAAACAGATGGCGAGTACACAGCCGCGAGCTATAATGGCTTTGGCAACAATGATTTTGTGACATTCGTTGCCCAACAGTGATGAGTGTTCCACGAACTATATATTTTATCCTGGCTCTGGTGCTGAGCCAGGTTTGGTATCCAGCGATGGGGGACATTGCAAATATAGGACACTATTCACAGTCGTTCTTTGATTCAATTGTGGATATATATATGGGTAACAACAGCAACTCCGTCGCTAACAGCAGACAGAAAAGGACAAAGGACGATCCACATACCATACCCGACACCACAATCTTTGTGCCCGCCTACATCTATCCCTATATATTGCTGTCATTGTGGATAATATGCATAGGTAAGCATTTTCAATACATAGAACTGGTTAAACTCAGCTTACGTTGTTCCATTCTGCAGTAATCATAATCTGTTGTTGTTTGTACTGCAAATGTCAACAGGCAGAAATGATGACATCCTACTCCTCCAATAACTTTCAGCTACATGAAGTGCATGTTATGGACCATCCCTTGCCTCACGTAAAGGGCTGCGTTTGTCTATGTTGTCTACAGCAGCAACTCACAAAGGAAATACAGCTGAGACGATAATCATTGCATAGCAAATTAAAATTTATTCTTTTTGACTTCAGGCTCTTAGTAAGGTACATGAATTATGAATTCTTAATGTCTTCTTAATCAATAACTAAATAAATCATAAATGAAACTTTGGTAAAACAATGAACGTATTTTACGATAATAATATTTAAGATCTTTTGTTACAACGGAAATGGTGTAATCTTTGGAGAAGAATCTGCATTTATATGGCATATGGTTCCAACTATTCAAAGTATAAATGTTTACGCAGTTTTCCTCGATCTACTTTATTTGTAGTTTGGCGAGTGTTAACTGATCGGCATCCAGCGGCGACAAACTCAATTTATAGTTGCGTTGTGTGGCCAGCAGACGCAGCACATCGAACTCCTTGTCAGTGTACATTTTGCGGCTCATGTGAATCGATTGCAGCGAGGATTTGTCAAACTCTTCGAGCTGCGAAACAAAATCTCGCTTAAAGTGCTGTTCTTGTGCCGTATTTCCTGAATTATCGACAGTAGACTCTTCTTCCATCTGCTGTTTACCAGACAGCGCCCGAGTCCAAATATCCCGCATGGATTGCTTATACTTCCTGACACGCTCATCCATTTTAATGATCTCCTCGCTGATCTCCTTGTTGTTGGGTTGCTTTGACTGGGCCCGCACAAAGGCTTGACGAGCCAAATCGTATTCCCCCAAGGCGGCCATCGCGCGTCCTTCCTGAAAGAGAGCCTTGCAAGACGGCTTATTCCGTGTCAGGTGGCGAAGCGCCTTCATAGCGATGCACGCTCTTTGCGGCTTGCTCAGCTTGTTGTAGCAAACCATTACGTTTGTGTAGAGTGTTATTAGCAGGTCTGTCTGCTTCAATTCATCGTTTTCATCGGCTAGGCGGCAGTAGTTGAGCGATGAAATGGCGTTCTCAAAGGCTGTCACAGCACTGCGATATGAGCCACGTTTGACGCAATCCTTGCCGTGAAGGTGCATATCCTTCGCCTTGGGATACACGACCGAAAACTTGGTTCGATCCTCGGGAGCAATATTTTCCAATGACTTCTGATCTCCAATCAACGCAAATCCAATCACTTCGATTTTAAACAATCCATCAGCTCGCGGCTTAATGCGCGGAGGGCAACCCATTTCATGGAACAGCAGCTTGTATGATATTATAAACTCCGCCTGCTCATAAGGATACATGGTGCGCACGGCCGCCTCGAGACCTTCGAGCACAACATTGCTGCCAGTTGCAAACTCGAATTTGGTGCCCCGCAGCATCGATGAATCAAATGGAGCACTTTGGCCCTCCCAGTATGCACTGTAGCGCAATGACACGCGCGCTTTGTCCGGCACCAAGCCTTGATCTTTGACGCCCTCCCGCGTGATGCGCTTATAGATGTGCTCGTCAATTGGTACCATTAGTTGGCGTAACTCCTCGAATGATTTTGTCCAAGGTGAGACAAGGGATTCCGTCTGAATTTCCTCCTCATTAATGTCATCATCATCGAAGAGAGAATCTTCATATAGCGGATTATTGACATCTGCGGTATCCACTTCAAATTGAGCACCGCTGCCAATCAATTCTCTGAAAATTGTGAAATAGAAAGTGTGATTGAGACCGTCTTGGCACGTGCAATTGGATTTATTATTATGCTGTGGCTTACGGAAACGACAATGGCTTCTTGAGCAATTGTGTATTTGAGTGGAATATATCATCCATTTTAACTGTAATTCAGCAACAGGTTCAAAATGAAATTTATTTTTTTGAAATTCGATCCGCAAAACTTCCAACCAGTGCCTGAATCCAATGAAATCAAACCGATAGTGCTGAAAAACGTCCTTTTGAGAAATTCCGCCCAGGAAATATGTTTGGCAATATACCATAATTGTTGTGGCATTTTTTAGTGCAATTCATTTTTAACCGATACTTCAATCGACGTTTCTCCAATTCTGGCAGCAATAATTGTAGCCAAGACCTCTTCCCGATATTTGTACTTTCCAATCATTGGTATATGTGACTCATGTGTTATTCTTATCAGAAAATTTAAATTAAGCTAATAATCCTGCATTTTATTAGTGTATATTTTTGTTTCCTTATTGAAAATGAACACTTAAAAGGTTCAGCCAGTAAACTATTAGACCATACAAATATCTTTTTTGGTGCAAATAATAAAAACTAACTATAACAAGGAATGCTGAATGATGGCGCGAAACAGAAGTTTGTGGATATGATCGACAATGTTCATAACGAGCTATTTAATATATTATAATAATGATTAGTTAATCGAATTATGGTCCAGCAAGTAATCCACATCACTTCACGCTCACTTGTTGAGCAGCTTATTCGTCTCTTTCGTCTGCTTGGTTATTGTGGAATCGGCATTTTCGATTTTGAACATCATATTATCCAACAAATCATTCTGTGATTCAATTTCTGTACCCATGTCAGTAGCCATAAACTTCAAGCGTGACAAATTGGCACACATATCATCGAGATTCGATTCCAACTGTTGCTGGAAAGGATTAGCGACCCGCTGTTGCTGATTCGCCTGACGTTGTAGAGAAGTGCTCGAATCGTCACGCAATCGACTAACAGGATGATTGTCATAACGTTCCGTAGGTGACATGGTCTCTCTGGGTTTGCTGCCTCCAGCTCCAACTCTAATTCCGCTGCCAGCTGCATTAACATTGCAGTTGGTTTCCTGAGAGGCTTGGCTGCCAGTGGGCGAGCCTGTTGCTGTCGGTGGTTGGTCTCGGCTGCCAGACATGTAGTTCTTGAGGCTTCCGAATACGCTTTTCAGTCCATTTAAGTGGCGCTGACTAAATCTTAAGGTCGAGTTGATTTCATCCAGTTGACTCGAGGTCTTTTCCAATTGCTCCCGCTGTCTAGCTAACTCGACAGCCGTTGCTTTGCCAACCTCTTCAGTTTCATAGAGCAGCCCTATAAATAAATTTAATGATTAGAAACGCCCCCCAAGTAGATCTCGTTTGTAAGTTGACATACCCAAACTTTTCTGCGTCGAGTCCAGAGTGCGTTGCTCGATTTCTCTGCGTTTCTCGGCGTAGGCTTGCCGTTGTGCAGCAATTGAGGACGACGTGGATACTTCTTCATCGTCGTCATTATCGAACGGATTCGTACTGCGCTGCGGTTTTGTTCGCGTATTTTTCAGAAATAAATCGTCATCCACGTCCGTGAGGTTGTCAATGTCAAAATGATTATTTACTATCTGCGGAAAGTTGTTGGCCATTATTCATGTATGCGAATTTAGGCAAAGCTGTCGAAAATTAGGATAATTGTATTAATTTGTATGGCTAAATCCAATTTGATGTTTCACTTTATTTGTCTTTGTTTCTATTTGTGTTTCTTATCGGATATACAGCGTAACCAGAGGTGGAGAAACTACTATCGATATAACGAAGTTACTAACATTTTTATAGCACTAACGATGATGATTTTCACACAAATAATATAATCGATTAATTTGGATTATTTACTAAATTATACATATAGATTATTATTTTTTATTTCTATCTATCGGACATACTACAATACACTACAATACAAAAACACTAATAATCTCGCCACTTAGCTGTACTAATATGGTATATTTTGCAAATGCTTTTTGAACATTTTTTCATACCATTCATGAGTCTAACTTCTGCTTGTTAGACTTGCGTTAAAAAATAAAGAAATATTGGCAAAATTCACAATACCAGGAAGTGTTTAAGAAAAGACTTTTTTTCAATATTAAAATAATTTATATTATACGATTGCCTAATTCATCGATGTATGTCATAAAAAATCGATATTAGTAAAATGATCACAAACATCGATGATTGTGCAATCGAGCTTTGTCCACCTCTACTAAGTTCATTCGTTCAGTTAGTGATTTGTTCTAGCCGGACAGTCCTGAGTCCGCAATTTTTATGTCGTTTTAAACATAAAAAATTGATTTAGGCAAGATAGAAAGCCAAGCATTTAACAATAAGCAATTCGAAATTGAACGCGTGATATCCGACCCACACACACACTCATTAGCAGATCAACAGAAAATGCGTTGTTATTTACAAATTTTAGCCGCGTCATGTGTCATCGTCACGCTTTTGGCTGCTCAGTCGGCAACGGCGTCGACAGCAGCCGCAAAAGCTTCAAAGCCAGATGGAAAACTTGTCGAATTGGATGAGGATAACTGGCAACTTATGCTGAATGGCGAATGGATGATTGAGTTGTGAGTAGAAGAAATAAAGAACAAAGGCATTGTGCGTCTAGCTAATACGAAAAACTTAACGCAGTCGCAGTTTGTGGGTAGTTTGGGTGTAGCCGGCAACAACAAAAGAGGGGCAAAACAACAACAGCAACATAGCGGGAGCTGGTTCTGTGGAATGTTGCATTTGACTTAAATGTGCGTTGCACGTTCCTGATTGGCTATATCACTGACGCCTGAGTCACCTATGTTTTCACAGCTGTTTTAGCCCATTGACTCAATTTTCGTCATCTAACCTAACCCATTTCCATATCGTAGTTAACCTCTTTAATTTCAATTTTATAAAATTCATATTGCAGCTTTGCTCCGTGGTGTCCGGCCTGCAAGAATTTGGCGCCGGTATGGGAACGTTACGCTAGCACAGCCAAGGATGTCAATGTGAATGTGGCTAAAATCGATGTAACCACTTCGCCGTCGCTCAGTGGACGCTTCTTTGTCACTGCTCTGCCCACCATTTATCAGTAAGTTTAGTTTCCACATCTTTAAACTTTATTTCACAATCGTTTCATTTGTAGCGTCAAGGATGGTGAATTCCGTCAATATCGTGGTGCACGCGATGCTGATGCGCTCTTGTATTTCCTCAAGAAGAAGTCGTGGCAAGCCATTGAGCCATTGTCATCGTGGAAAAAGCCTGATACCATCCACATGTCCCTGTTGTCCTATTTCTTTAAACTGTCGCATACTTTAAAGGTGGGTCAAGATCCCTTGTTTACGCCTATTTTAATCGGTTTATGTAGTACTTAGTTCAATGCACGCATGCGGAAGCTTATCTGTCTGTGCCTCGATTGAGGCCAAAAGGTTAACGTGTCTGATCAGTGCACACTGGTCTTAAGCTAATTTTCATTCGATCAATGCGTCAGAATTACTTATATTAAGAATTAAGCTATCGTATGCGTGCGCTGTATAATTGCTTTGTTTGTATTTTGTTCCTACGCATACTAATAGACAACACAAAAACTCTTTAAGGATTTCAACGCACGTCTGCAGGAGGAATATGGACTTCCCACGTGGGGGTCATATGCTCTGTTCGCCATCGCCACAATCTTTGTGGGCGCTGCCTTGGGTCTGATGCTTGTCTGCATCGTCGACTTTGTTTATCCCCCAAAGAAATCGCCGCGTCAAAGCTTCTCAGAGTCCCAAGATAACTTAGCCAAGGGTGTTGAAGACTTGGCAACTGAGGAAATTGAGGACGATGAGGAGGACAATGCGGCCGAAGAAGAGGATGGCAACAGCGACGATGCTGAGGAGGATCAGGAGGAGGAAGACGAAGACGAGGAGGATGAGGTGGTGGCAGCAATCAAAGAGGAAACTGGCGATAAAGCGCTGTCCAAAAAAGCCGAAAAGAAGTCCGACGACACAGAAAAGGTCAATAGCCAAGTTGGCGACGAAGCGCACGAAATTGCCGATAAGCCCAGCACAGAGCAAGTTCGCAAGCGTAAGCCACGCAAGGCGGATTAAAGAGTGCGTCTTTCTTCAAACGACGAGAAGTGGCAACAAAAAAGACTAACATAATATTATACATTTAAAATTAAAAACAAAACAAAAAAAAAGAAAACAAAACCTTTATCAACAAAACAGCAACTGCTATTTGTTGGATGTATTACGAACAGCGGAACAGACGACGCTGCGCTCGTCTTTAATTGTTTATTCGAAAGCACAACGCACAAAAAAAATATTGAATTGTTTCCATTCTATCCTAAGCTGCATTTGAAGATGTTTTCGAACTGTTGCGGCAAATTTGAAATAAAATTTGATTTTAGCCATGGCAGCCATTAAGATTATGCCAATCGCATCCTTGCACCTCATGTATTTCATAATAATAATAATAAAAACTAAACTAAATTAATATTTAGCTTTATACTTAATTATTTGCAAGTCATTTCCTCTCATATTTTCATTACTCTCTTGATGATGTGTTCACATTATTTCTTGCAATTAATCAACTGTCTCTATAACGATTATGTCAATAAAATTGCAAACTATTCAAATTGTGTCTTTCGTTAACAAAACTTTTGCAATAATTGCATTTAAAATGTATCTAAATAACATCAACAAAAATTGACCAAATAACATTATTGAGCCGAAACATAAGATAAGAAGGTGCAACGAAAGCGAAACGAAAAGTAACTAACATGTATTTTAATGAAATATAATTCACCATGAAAATTCGTATAATTTCGATATATTTATAGAAGTGTAATTTGGGCAATATATGAATCTAGATAATATTCAATTCAAACACAACTAGTTTTTACATAAAACATTTACCTTTTGCCAGTAAATAAATATGAAAGGAACAAGAGATAATTCAATTTATACTCAATTATTTTGTGTTTTAATGACAACCAGAGATGCTTCTTCTCCCTCCAAATCCTGATGACGACAAATATTCATCCATAATTGTAGAAAGGGGATTTCCCCGTGTTCACCAATTTCAGACCTAAAACTTAGAAGCAGTCCAAGACAAATTGAAATAAAATCCGGATATGTAATTCAATTTCCAAGTTGTTTTTTAATGAATTTACAGTTTTGGTTGAAACTTAAAAGTACTGTCGAAAATATTTAATTCTATACATTTATTCGTGTTCAGTTGTATTGAAATAGCATTTATTTAATATGTTAAAAGTCCCTGCAATTTCGTTGTATTACAAACTACAAAGAAATTATGTGTGTGTGTGTAAGGTTGCCGAATTCTTTATGTTTTGTAAGTTGATTATTAGTTGCCAAATTAATAACTATTGCGAATACACTGTTTGGTTAGTTTATTAGATTAGTATAAAAAGTATAAAATATTATCTCATTTGCGTCTGCACATCGAAAAACTGTTTCAATTTGCCTGATTTGTTTTGTTGCTATTATTCACTTGGCACTTGTGAGTAATGAATTAACTGTTGGTTGGTCTCTTGAGTAAATATATGTAAAAAATAAACGTTACAACAAATAACATTTTAAACAAATGGCTATGGCTATTGTTAAGTTCGGTTTAACGGTAGGGATTTCAATGGGTTTGTAGGTACTTGGTGTGTGTGTGTGTATATAAATTAATTTCTATATATAAAATATATATTTGATATATATTTGTTTGGTTGTAAAAATTGTACTATTGCAGCGTATGGAGGAAGTTATTGGGAAAGGATTACAGGGGTGCGGGTTGATTGATATCTTGTGTGTGTATGTATTGGTATGTTTTCAAATACTTTAAGTAATTGTGTATGTGTGTGTGTATGAGTATGTTGAATTTTGAATTTGCAGTTAATTCGTAATTACCAAATGCTTACACAATTTACAATACACAAGTATGTATGCATTTATGTGTAAGTGATTTCGTGACAACAAAAAACAATTGTAATTACTTTAAATATTTAAAAAGCATTCATCGTGTGCATTTTGTCGTTGCAGCAAATGCAACTGAAAGCAAAGTCAAACAGTTCGAAAACTCACGAGCCGAAAACAAATATGGCAGCCGAGCAACAAGTGTTTCCACATTGCTGGCAGTCGTGATCAGGGATTATTGGCAATTTTTAGGGCATTTTGCATTGAGCTTTCAGTGACACTTGTATAAGCTTTTTTTGTTGAGGGTGTTGGTTGGTTGGTGGTGTTGTTTTTGCCATTGTTGTAAAATTAACTTTTGTTTTTGAAGGCGCGCAAAAGCTAATTTTAAAACAACGCAAGTGACTTAAACTACTAAATAACTATCTTGTTATATTGAGGTATTTGAATTGTTGTGTTGGTTTGTGTATAGTTTGTGGTGGAAATTTTGTGTGGCAAATTAAAGGAATTTTGTAAACCGGTCTATTGCATAAAATTGCAGGTCCGTTGCTTTAAGGCAACGTGAAAAAACGTAGCAGAGTATGATGGAAAAAAAACTAGTTGCCGCCGGCTATGCGACGAAGTCGAGCGGTCTATTGAAGCCACCCTTGCGATTCATATACTGACGATACTTGCGCTTGAGGATCACATGAACTTCGCCAACATCGTTGCCCTCGACTTTCTTGTTCTTGGTGGTGTCGAATGTGCAGAAGCCCATTGTCTTGAGCATTTCAACCTCCTCAGGGGACTTGCCTTCCAGGTCCGCTTCATTGATCTGCGGACGCTCAGCTGCAGCTGCAGCCGAATTGTTGCGTGTGGCGCGTCGTGATGTGGATGGCCCGGAACTGCTGCCAGTTGCTCCTCGGGAACGGGATCTGTGGAATAACGAGCATTGTTTTGTTCATTCAACATGCGACAGCTCTTTCATAATGATGAAGTGGAAGTTGATTGCATTCAAATCTCAAATTAAAATGCATGAATTATACAAATGGCCTTGGGCCTTTTTGGTCAATCTGGGGCATAGTCTATCTTTTTTGTTGTATATTTAACTGCATCCTGAATTGCAAATTGTGCAAATTTGAAGATTTAATTATGAAACGTGACACCTTTTTCGAGAGATAAATGATAAATGGATAGATGCATGTGAAATGATATAGAACCAGTTTTGAATTTGTGGTTGCCTTGTATTTCGACTGACAGTTTACAAAAGATAACAAAATGATGGATTTCTTATTAAATATGTAGGCCTAAATCAAGCTCCCTTGCTCTTAGGACATTTCCTCGATGAGCGCTGCACGCAGCTTTGTTGTCACTGTCGCCGGCTGTGCCTGATTCAATTTGAAGACGCTTTCGATAACGGAAATCTCAGTGGCTGTTGTATTCATGCCCACAAACGATATCCAATCATTGACTACCATCCCAGCAGCGAGCACCTCACTGCCTCGATTCACGGTACCGGCAACGAGCGGCACTTGCAGCAGCGAGGAGAGCTCGTCCTGATCCTGAATGCTTGTCTTCGGGTGGACCATGCCACCCTGGTTACTCAGCACTGTGTAGGAGCCGACCAGTGTGTTGTCGGCGATGGTCTGACGAAAGACTTCCACGTTGAGTACATCTGCTATTATCTCTTCTGTCTCTTTGTCCAGATCGGGATGCACCAAGGCCACATAGTCGTTGCAGGCAATCACGTTGCCCAAGGCAGACAAGCGCTCCTCCACCCGCTGAACCTTTACTGCGTCCGGCAAACTGTTGCGCAGATGTTGCAACTCTTCGTCTGTCGTGGAATGCGGCACCAGAAGCCCGTTGCGGTTGCCGACTGTGAGGCGGCCAATGATGCGACAGCCGCCGACATTAGCGTGGATGACTGGAATGGTTTCGGCCAGCTCAGCCTCATAGGTGCTGTAGAAGGTCTCCGACCCGCCAATGGCCACCAGGCAATATGTGTTTGTTAATTTGCTGAAGACGCCGATATCGTCATTGTTCTCGAACTGTACGCGAAGCGCCATTTTGCGATTTTTTCGATTATAGAAATGTGTTTTTTGTCGGGATTATCTGCTGTCTAATGCAAGGCACTCGCTACTCTCAATATTTTACTCTATTTATGTATATAGTTTGCTTTCAGTGATGAAATTCGCAATTTCACTTCACGTGGTAATTTACTGAGCTGAGCGGCTGCCAAAAAGAACGAATGTGCTAAAGAGAGAGAGCGAACTAGCGAACTGTCAAAACACAATACAGGGTTGCAATGTAGTCAGCATTGAACTAGCTCATATAATGAATGCCCTACCTACTCAAGTGAACTGGTTCAGTTGACCAATACTTTGCATGCCATGTTTCAACTTACAGACTAGAGATAAATTAATAATAAAACTTTAGTACTTTATACTTATCGCTTTTGTGGTTTGGTACACTACACTTGCTTATTCACCTCGAACGCCGTCCACGCACACGATCCCTGTCTCGGCTGCGACTTCTGTCACGTTCACGTTCACGATCACGTTCCCGGTCACGGCGATTGCTACTGCTCCCTCCGCCGATGGCTTCTCTTTCTCTTGAGCGTCGTTCGCGTCTCTTTTTGCGCTCGGAGCGTTCCTTTTCCCGTCGTCTGTGTGCGGGTGAAGCGGGACTGCGACTGCGACCCATTTTATCCTTCTGTTGTGTGTGTTTGTTGTGTGTGATAAACGTATTGAAATATACAAAATGCCTGTACACGAGTTCATATTGAACATCAATTATAATCCAAGTGAATTGATAGTTTTGTCGCGCGCACTCACCGTTGCCTAAAGCTGTGTCTAGCTTAGTTTGTGCGACACCGGCATTAAGTAAAAAGCCAAAAACTTAAAACTAAACTTAAAAAACGATGCGCGTTCCTACACACCCGCGACGCTAAAACCGACTGAATGCCATGGCCGCTGGCAACAACAGCTGATTTACGTATTTAGTCCATGAAGCCTACTATCGAAAATATCGATACCACAGTGGTAGCCTCGAGAGCTGCCAGACTTCCCGTTTTTGCGACAAGAGTGGCATCACAACATACCAAATGTATTTTTCATATTTTAACTTAGTTCATATAAAATACTGATAAGTTAATGAAAAAGCTTTTTCGCTATTTTTAGAGCTTTGAACTGCTGCCACCCACAATCTTCGCTTTACTACCGATCTTTACCATAAAAATCGATGTTTACAAAATTTAAAAAATCGATTATGCGTAATCAGTTGATGTCAGTTATCAATTGCTTCATTTCACCTTTATTCGTAAAATAATATCCTTATTTTTTGTTTATTTATAGCATGTTAACAATTTAAATCTTTTGATGTGATATTGAATTTTTCGAATATATTGAAACTTGAAAAAAAAAACTTTTTTTTATTTATATTTTGTAAGAATAAACCTAAAATTAATTTGGTCATATATGGTCTTGCCCTTATTTAAATGTAAATGGAAATAGGTTCATTAAACTAATTTCAGAAATTATTTTCAGAAATTAGAACAGAGCCTTTATTATGACAAAATCCGGACATCGCTTGGCATAGGTCAAACGTTCGTTTTTATTCACTCGAATGGAATATTCTTTTCAACCTTTACATAATAAACTTACAAGCTGAATCTACTTTGAAGATCTATGGCGCCGGTTCACTGATGTCAACAATAAATAGTTATTGCAATCGATGCTAATTAACATGCAAACATGGCATTTTTACATACACTCATGTCATACATACATACATATGTGTTTCGTTATCAGTAAGAATATGTTGTTGTTTATATGCGCGAATAAGCGCAACAAAACACAATAACGAAGAAGCAGCATGAACAGCTGTTGCTTCATGCGGACGCCGCCTGCAAAAAAAGCTCACACCCAGAGCTTTTGTGTTGGGCCCCGCAGTCGCTGTACATCGCAGTTGTCAATTTGCAAGCAGCGCCGGTGGGTGCGCGAGTTGTTCCTTAGGTTGATTTCTAGTATAGATTCCTAATTTCTCAGCGGCTTTCGACATGGGCGATGCAATGCAGGTGGAGGTTAAGGACATTGATAAGCTGTTCGAATTGGATGGCTACCTTAAACCCTTTGAGCGTGAGATACGCCGCCGGTAAGTAAGAAAACAGTGAGAACTTAATGCATCTGGCGGGGTGGACTGTGCGCGTCACGTAATCCGAAGTTGGCACCGGCTGATAAGCAAATGATAATACTAGTTTGGAAGACTGCATACGAACTTCGAGCTTGCATTGTTTGTTGTTATTATGCGCCATATAATCGAAATCAACGGGCTTAGTGCTGACACCCGGTGCAGTTGGAAAAACTGCGTCGGTCAATGTCAGATGAAGGTTATTAATGTCTAATTTACTTGTACTTCTGTGTTTGCTGCGTGCGATTATTTCTTTTCGCTGCGTGCATGTGGTGAACATTTGGAGCAACCGCCGCGCAATATATTTGCCATTCGCCTTGGCCTTGATTTCTCAATTTGATTTCCGTGTTTGTTTTTGAACAACCGTTTGCAGACACGGCGTGCTGAAGGATTGGATTAATAAGATTGATCAATGCGAGGGCGGCATAGATGAGTTCACCCAGGGCTACAATTATTATGGCCTGCACTTCCAGTCGGACAATTCAGTGATTGCCCGTGAATGGGCGCCGGGAGCAAGGGACGTCTATCTAACTGGAGATTTCAGTGAGTACCCACCTACTAAATAAATATTTGAATACTTATCAATGTATACAAAGAATCGATTCTTATCGATACCAATCTTATCGAAATATTCTACATTAAGCCGTTTTTTCAAATTCCTTTTGCAGACAATTGGCACTGGGAATCGCATCCGTTCAAAAAATTGCCCTTCGGCAAGTGGGAACTGCATTTGCCTGCCAACGCAGATGGCAGTCCACCCATCAAGCATCTGAGCGAGATTAAGGTTATCATACGTAACCAGCATGGCCAGCTGCTGGATCGTCTGTCACCCTGGGCTAAGTACGTGGTGCAACCGCCCAAGGAGGCCAATCAAGGCGTCAACTACAAGCAATATGTGTGGCAGCCACCGGCAGGCGAACGCTATCAGCGCCAGCATGGCCGTCCGGCCAGACCCAAATCGCTAAGGATCTACGAATGCCATGTCGGCATTGCTTCGCAAGAACCGCGGGTTGGCAGCTACGATGAGTTTGCCGATCGCATTGTGCCACGCATTAAGCGGCAGGGCTACAACTGCATCCAGGTGATGGCCATCATGGAGCACGCCTACTATGCCAGCTTTGGCTACCAGGTGACCAGTTTCTTTGCGGCCTCCAGTCGCTATGGCAATCCAGAGCAGCTGAAACGCATGATCGATGTGGCGCATGCGCAGGGACTATATGTGCTCCTCGATGTGGTGCACTCGCATGCCTCCAAGAACGTGCAGGATGGCCTCAATCAGTTCGATGGCACCAACAGTTGTTTCTTCCACGACGGCGCACGTGGCGAGCATTCGCTGTGGGACAGTCGCCTGTTCAACTACACGGAGCACGAGGTTCTACGTTTTCTGCTCTCCAATTTACGTTGGTGGCATGACGAGTACAACTTTGATGGCTATCGCTTTGACGGCGTCACCTCTATGCTCTATCATTCGCGTGGCATTGGCGAGGGCTTCAGCGGCGATTACAATGAGTACTTTGGCCTCAATGTCGACACTGATTCCCTTAACTACCTGGGCCTAGCCAATTATATGCTACACAAGCTGGATCCTGAGGTCATAACCATAGCAGAGGTATTGCAATCGATTCTTCAATTTAATTTAGTTAGTCATTAGCTCGACTTTTGCAGGACGTGTCTGGCATGCCAACCTTGTGTCGCCCCGTGCCGGAGGGCGGTATTGGTTTTGACTATCGTCTGGGCATGGCCATACCGGATAAATGGATTGAGCTGCTGAAGGAGCAAAGTGACGATCAGTGGGACATGGGCAATGTGGTGCACACGCTCACCAATCGACGCTGGAAGGAGAACACTGTGGCCTATGCCGAGTCGCATGACCAGGCTCTGGTCGGCGACAAGACCATTGCCTTCTGGCTGATGGACAAGGAGATGTACACGCACATGTCTACGCTCTCCGATTCGTCCCTGATCATCGACCGTGGCCTGGCTCTGCACAAGATGATACGGCTCATCACACATGCGCTGGGTGGCGAGGCATATCTCAACTTCATGGGCAACGAATTCGGACACCCCGAGTGGCTGGATTTTCCACGTGTCGGCAACAACGACTCCTATCATTATGCTCGCCGCCAGTGGAATCTGGTGGACGATCCGCTCTTGAAGTACAAGTATCTTAACGAGTTTGATCGTGCCATGAACGAAACGGAGGAGCGCTTTGGCTGGCTGCATTCCGGGTCCGCCTATGTGAGCTGGAAGCACGAGGGCGACAAGACCATTGCCTTCGAGCGTGGCGGCCTTGTGTTTGTCTTCAATTTCCATCCAACGCAAAGCTTCAGTGATTACCGTGTTGGCACCAACTGGGCTGGCACCTACCAGGCAGTGCTCTCCTCGGACGATACCATATTCGGTGGCCAAAATCGCATTGATACCAATTGCAAACATCACTCCGATCCGTGGGGCTACGCTGGTCGCTCCAATTTCATTCAGATCTACGCGCCATCCCGCACAGCCGTGGTATATGCACGCATTAGCGATTAAATCGAAAATTGTTAATAAACCATTACGTGTACAGTTTATACATACCCATTATGTATGGCATATGCTTGAGAGAGCAAACAGATATGAATTTCTAAATTAGATATAGTTTTTGTTAACTTTACGAGAGCCATCAATAAAATTATATTTCCGTATTTAGAAATCGTTGATTAAAAATAAAACAATTACGTCATTAACAGTATGATCACCAAAATTCGCCGATAATATACTTTAAATATACGGAAATAAAGATTATTTTGTATAGAGATATACCATTATGTTGAAAATATATGTAGCACAGAGTGCAAAATATAGCATACATTGTTAAAAAAGCAATAAAATCCTCGTTGCACTATTTGTCAATAAAATTGTTTAAATAAATTCTAGGAGTATCACACGATCGTAACTAGGAATCGTTAAAGCAGCTGGGCAAAATGTAATTAGTGTAAAACAATAACAGCTGTTGTGGGAGCTCAACATCTTAAAACTTCCGAGACCTAGGACATTAAAATATTACATCGGCTCGTAATGTTAGCTAAGACCGTATGTACTTCATAAAATCAGATAGGTAAAATAAATATATAATGATACTTACTTTGATATCAGCAATATAACATATTACCAGGACGCACAAAATGATTTCGATGTTTTTATAATTATAATTTTTAACTCTTTATTTGCTTTTGAATTTTTAAAATTGTATTTTTCTGTCATTTATAATAAATATATATTTATTGTAATATTATTTATATACTTTTTTATACATAAAGTACTCTACGCATGTTGCTTACTTATTTGCTTGTAGTTTCGTTATTCGTTACAACTTACAGCTAATTGTTTATCTTACATTAATTTTTGTTGTCTGCTGTTTGTTTTGATCTTAATCGTAAGTATGCTGTGAATCATTGTCTTCCATTATTATTAGTAGTTATTTAGGCTTACAACTAATAACTTTAGTTTTAATTTTTGTTTGCTTGTTTTCAAGGTTTCCATTGCTATGAAAAAATATGTACTTAATCCTTAACTATGGTTGTGTTCTTAGTTTTAACAACTTAGTTCAGTGCTATGCTGTAATTTTAGGACATAACTTTAATCATCATTCATGACGGATGGCTTAACAAAATTGCAAATAAAATATATATATATATATATGTGGTAGGTGTATGTTTAAATAATATACAACATTAGGGGGGAATTGCGAATGAACAACAATAAAGAAAAAAGAGTAAATAAATAGGTGAAGAATACTTGAAATGATATACGTTACATAGCTGCAAAAGGAACAAATTATACATATACATATATGCATTCAAATATATATGTATACGCATTCTGATATATATCGTTAAATAGTATTTAAGTATTAGTATTTAGTTAAGCAGAAATTAGGGGTTAGTTCATGTAAATAATACAACTTAGTTTGCTTCGCGCAATTTTCGATTTTTATAGATAACATTACATTAAGATAAACACCGATATTTGCTGCTTGCAGCGCAGCAAAGTATGCGTTTTAAAAAAGAAACTGGGATCTGGTGTCGCATTTTTTGTTGTTCTGTGATTACTTTTCCTCGCTTAAACATAGGCTACTTAATAGTACAAAAATAATTTAATCAAATGTTGTAATAGGTGTACAGAAGTATGCTGAGTGTGTGTATGTGTGTGTGTATGTGTGTGTGTGAGTGTGTGTGTGGAACAAACATTTTGTATCTTTTGCATTTCGCGCACAACATGAACATAAACATAATTTACTGATATATCGACTTTATACATAAATATATTTGTGTATATTCGTAGGACTTGTTGACAATATATGTTTATATAAATACGAGTATGTATGCATTATTATAATGTATAGAAAAATAAATATGGTATTATGTAATATCAGTTTCGCATAGTTTCACGTCTTGCAATTGAGTTTTCGTTAAGTTTAACTTGGCTTCATTTTCATTTCATATTCAGTTTTTGATTTCATTTCTCATCCAGGCTGCTCTCCCAACTGTTTTTGTTTGCTGTTCTCTTGCGGTTGCTGGTGGTGGCCAAATACGTCGATTTTTGATTGGTTCAGAAGGCATTCAAAAGATATAGTACAGAAATGTTGTCGGCGTCATCGTCAGTTGACTGTTGCAGCTGCAACAAGGCAATCGGCTTGCTCGGCCACATGTTGCCTTGGCTGCAGGCGCAACAGGTGCTCAGTGAGTCTAAAAGAAATATGTAGTTGGCATTATTGTGGCATTGTTCAAAAATCGACCCATTTGGCCACCCATTAGACCCTACGCAGCAAACAGTTGCGCTGCAGCTGCCACAGCTGCGGCCTGTTGCTGTTGCTGCGGCTGCTGCTGCTGCAGCGGCGCCATTATGGGAATCGCAGTGCCGTCGGCAGTCAGCAGCAGTGTCTGCGTCTGCGGCGGTTGCGGCGCTGGCGGTGGCGGGGCAGCTGCTGGCGTCGGCTCGGCGAGCGCCACGTTGGTTGTCGGCCAGTCGGCGGGCAGCACAATCAGTTGCTGTTGCCCAGCCTTGCTGGGGTGAGCTATGATGCTGCCGTCGGACGACTGCACCAGTATTGTGTTCGGCGGCAGATTGAAGCAGGTGACGGTGCCGTTGGGTCCCACAGTCTGCAGCTGCAACGCTGCAGGTTGCTGCTGCTGTTGGTGCTGTTGCAGCAGCATTGTTGCTGCTGCAGCTGTTGCTGGTGTGGCTGCTGCCGCTGCGTTGTGATTGCTGGTGCTGCCGTTGCCGCTGCTGAGGTCGAGACCGTCGCCATCGGCAGCTGTGGGGTGTTGCAACAGCACCTGCTGCTCATCGCAGGCGCCCTCCTCGTCGATCACCTCCTCGACGAGGTCGTCTTCGTTGAGCTCCTCGATGATGTCGTCCGTGTTGTCCACATATGTGGCCGCATCCAGCGTGACTGTGCCAGTCGCTGGCACGCCCACGCCGCCCGGAGGCGAGGGCGTTGGCGTGGGCATGGCCAGGTAGCTGTCGGTCGCCTTGGCTGTGAGCGCTGTGCCTTTGGGTATGCGGAATTTGCGCAGGATCTGAGCTGTCGATGAGGACAAGGCGGCATTGAGGTCAGCCGCATCGTCGTCATAGACATCCTCGTCGATCAACTCCTCCTCCTCGGCCTCCTCCACCAGCTGCTGCTGCTGCTGCTGTTGTTGTTGCAGGCTAGTGGCGTCTGGTGTGATGATCACCTGGCGACTGCGATTGGCGTTGGGATTGACGCGCACCAAGGTGACAGCAGCTTTGCCCGAGGCGGACGATTGGCCGCCGCCATTGATGAGGCTGAGCGAGGGGTGCGGCTGCTGCAGTTGCGTCTTGTTGCCAGTGGCACCGGCGCCGGCGCGAGCAGCCAGCAATATGACCGGTGTCTTCTTGCCGATTGTCGTTTTGAGGCCATTGCTGATGCTGCTCACGTTGTTGTTATTGCCGTTGCCGACGCTGCTGCTGCTGTTATTGTTGTTGTTATTGTTGCTGGTGCTGTTGTTGTTGTTGGTAGCGTTGGCGTTGGTGTTGTTGCCATTGCTGTTGTTGTTGGAAGTGGGAATAAGAAATGAGACAGCATTGAGATTATTAGTGTGTTTGTCGTGCACTTCGGAAGCAGTTTGCGAATTGCTTGGCAGTGTTCTACGATTGAGTGTTAGAAAGTCAGCGAATTTGTCGACGAAACTGACCGCGGCGCTACGATTGCTACTGTTGCTGTTGCTGTTGCCGCTGCTGTTGCTCTTGCTATAGCAACTGTTGCTGCTGTTGTTGCTGCTGCAACTCACGCGATCTCGAGAGTTTGTCGGCTTCGCGACAATCTCCTTGCAATAAATGCGTTGCACTTCCGTTTTGTTGTTGTTGTTGTTGTTGTTGTGGATGTTGTTGGTGTTGTGCATGTTGTTCTGAGTGTTATTTTTACTGTTGTTCTTGTTGTTGTTGTTGATGTTGTTTCGTGGAGTGTATGGCCGCTTGAACTGATTGCTCTTGCATTTGACTTGTTGCTTAGAAGAACCTGTTGTTGTTGTTGTTGTTGTGGTGGTGATGAGGCATGTTGTTGTTGTTGTTGTTGTGTCGCATGTTTATGAATTTTGTGTGCAAATCATAAATTCGAAAACAACACAAAACATGAACGCAACCGAAAAATGAAAAAGAAAAAAACGTTTTCACGAAGAAAATTTGATTAGCAATTTGCTCATTTTGTGTTTTCTTTGTTGTAGTATTTTTGGTTGTTGTTTAAGTTTAAACATTTGGGGGTTAGTAAATCATAATGTGAGTATGTACAGATGAGTAGATGAGTGGGCTAGTTTAGGATGCCACTTGATGTTAGTTTGCGTTATTAACCAATTGTCAAGCCAATCAATAAATTGTTTGTTTCACTTTTAAATCATTCCAAATAAAAAACTTAAATCAAACTTAAAAACAGTCAAATATCATGCGAGAGCTTTCATTATGCTGCAATTTGTATTATGTAACTGATAATTCTGGAAACAACCAGTAAATGTTGATTTCTTTATGAAGGGCACTTTAAATTTGTATATTTTATTATGTGGTTCTAAAGTTTTTGTTTCAATCGGAGCAACATGATCCATTTTTGTGTAATAAATAATAAAAGTAATAGCTTGGTATACAATATAAAGTGTATTTATGGCAACTGAAACTCTCAGCTGCCGAAAGACTGATTCAAGTCATAAAATTGAAAGATATTCAAGGAACGATTTTGTAATGTTTTCTTTCACACAATTTTTGCTGACTTAACCGATAAATGTTACTTAGTAAAGTAATATTGTTTTTTTTTTAATGGAGTATGAGTTTGTTAAACCAAGAATGTGTGTAAAAAAGAAATAAAAATAAATAACTAAAGAGTATAAGAAAAGTACACATACCTTGCACTAAAAAGTCCAATTTTATTTTATTATAATGATTATGAATTTTCATTTGTGAAGTGAGTTTTCTTTTTTGTATTGAGTGTATAAACAAATGCAAATGAAATGTTTATGAGGTGCGTAAAAATTAGTAACAAAAGTTTGCCCCTTCTTGTTGTTATGAGAGTGCATACACACACATTCACATACGTTCACCGTTACACACACTTGTGTGGATGTTGTATAGAGACGAGATTATCCTCATGTGTTAGTGATGAGTTTTCGAATGAGCATTATGAGCGTGTTTTAAGCGATATTTGTGATTGAGAAAGCATATGTGCCAAAATATATATACACAAGTGCATATGTATTTATCCTGCGATTACTTGTATTTCTTTTTATTGTTTTTTTTTTTGGATTTTCCGATCAGAGCTAACATTGTAAATGGTTTCCATTTGCGTTGTTTTCGCTTATCTGACTTGCATTTGCATCGTTCTTGATGCATTTGTTTGTTTCATGTTCAAAATCCTTTACTTCGATTTTCATTTAAACAGTTTTACGTGTTTTTAGTTATTTATTGTTTTTGGTACTTTGGCTGCAGTTGTTGGTTGCTGTGTTGTTGGCTTTTCAGAGCGCTAGAAGCACGGCTTCTGATATATCGTAGCTATTGTTGTGTATGTTGTGTTATAATACAATTTGTGATTGTTTGATTGATTGGTTGGTTGGTGGGTTGGTTTTTGTGTACATAAAATAAAACAAGAGAAAAAAGAAAAAGAACAAAATCGCATTGAAGTAACACATCGTAATCAAAATCATTGTATCCATCGGAGTAACGAACAAAACAATAAATACATAAGTACATTTCGAATATGTGTGAATCTTAATTACAGAATATATTTCGAATGAAAGGGGTTAATACTCAGGACGAGGTTCCTCGAGAGGACTGGTAACTTTACAGAGTACACATTACCGAAAGCAACAATTAGGCCGCACAGAAATCATATTTGGTATTTGGATAGTAGAAAACGGAAATATAAATAAATGCACAAAATGAGACTAAATGGTCTAATTAGAGGACGCTACGTACAAACTGATTACATCATTTACTTAAATCATAAAACAACATACTTATGTGGTATACATACTGTAGGTGCTTAAACAAAAAACTACTCGAAAATTAATAACTAAAATTGGTTAATGCTGATTTGTATTCGGTAATTTAATATTAATTCTTGTTATGCGTGTCTCGAAAGTGTTTAGTTTAGTTTAGTTTAGTAGCGCTCGCGCGAAGTTCTGCAACACTAAAGTGAAACGAAAAACGCAACGGAACGGAACGGAATGAAACGGAACAGCAAACACAGCAATACTGCAGCGCCGCCGCCGTTGACTACGCAACGAAACTGATACAAGAGACAGATCATAAGAGAGATAAGTAGAGAGAGAGAGAGAGAGAGAGAGATAGCAAGTACTGGTAGAGATTTACTCAAATTGGAAAAATACAGTTAAACAGCTTGTAGCTTGTAGCAGAGTAGCACAGTTTACAGACAGCAGATAGAGAGTGAAAGGTAAACAACAGAGAGAAAGAGAGTCAAATTAGAAGCGTTAGTTTACCTAATTTCTTTGGTCTCCAGCAGCGACGAAGTGTTCACATCGTTCACCGCATTGATCATCGAGGTGGGCGAGAAGGGCAGGTGGTACATGGAGGTGGCGTCCAGCGTGTAGGCATCGCTGCCCTTGATCAGCAGCTCGTTCTTCAGCTCCATGAACTGCTGATGCGGATTGTGCCCAAACTGATGCTGCTGCAGCAGCTGCTGCGACTGCTGCTGCTGTTGCTGCTGCTGATGTTGTTGCTGTTGCTGCTGCTGGTGGTGTTGGTGCTGCTGATGATGCTGCTGCTGTTGCGTCTGCGCATCCAACGCATTCGCATTCAGCGTGGGCTGCGTGCTCGCGTGCGTGGTGAACGTGTACTGCGGCGCACCAGCGGCGCTCATCGTGTAGGGACACAGATCGCCCAGCTCCGACGACTCCAGCTTCGGCTGGAAGCTCTGCAGGCCGTCGGGCGTCAGTATCTGATAGCTTTGCACGGTGCCAATGACATGTTGCTGCTGCTGCTGCTGTTGCTGCTGCTGCTGGTCGTTGGGCAGCGCGGGCGTGGCAGCGGCCGCGGAGCTCAAGTACGTCACGTTGTCCAGCTCGTAGTGCGTGGGCTGCGACTGCGCCTGACTGGTGGCCACCTGTTGTTGCTGCTGCTGCTGTTGTTGCTGCTGCTGCTGCAGTTGCTGCTGCGTGGCGGTCTGGTAGGTGGCTGGTTGCGTGCGCTGTGGCGCCGCTGCCGTTGTGTATATCGTCTGTGTGCCGTCCAGCTGCAGCGGCACTAGGTTGCCCGCCTGGTCCTGTATCATGATGCTTTGGCCGTGCAGCTGCTGCTGCAACAGCGCCTGCTGCAGCTCCAGCTGGTTCGAGTAGATGAGCGTCGTTGTCGTCGGCTGCGCGGTCTGCGTCGGCGTCGCCTGGCCCCGCTGCAACGCCATCGTGCTGCTGGCTCCGGGATTGGCCAGCGCCAGCTGTGCGCCGCCCGGCAGTATCATGCCGCTGAAGTCCAGCGAGGGCAGCGTCTGCAGTTGTTGCTGCTGCTGCTGTTGCTGTTGCACTGGGACTGTTGTTGCTGCCTGCTGCTGCTGCTGATGTTGTTGCTGCTGCTGCTGTTGTTGGTCCACCTCGGCGTTTTGCACCTCGTCGAGCACACTGTCGATCTGCGCGAGTCGCTTCTTGGCCGGCGTGCTGCTGGGCGTGGCCACGTCGCCGGCCTTCGTCTTGCGGACGCGCGGCGTGCGCGAGGTGCGCGGCCGCTTGGCGGCGGGCGTGCCGGCGGCGGCGTCGAGCTTCTGGGGCGTGGCAGCGTTGGAGGGCGGCATGGGTACGTCGCCGTGCTTGTCCTTTTTGTGCATCTTCATTTTGTCGGGGCGCGAGAACTCCTTGTTGCAGATGGGGCAGGCGAAGATCTTGCGGTTCTGGCCCTCATGGAAGAGGTAGGCGTGTCGCTGGAAGCTGTACTTGTTCTTGAACGTCTTGAAGATGTCGTTCTTGGCACAGACCAGGCAGTAGGCGACGCCGTCGATGATGTGCTCGTACCGGGCTATGTCCAGGCCACGCACACTCATCTTCTCCAGGTACTCGCCCTGCTCGTCCTCCGCAATGACGCGCGTTTTGCGCTTCCGCTTCTGCTTCGCCGCCGCCGCCTTCGACAGCATGCTGGGCATCGCATCGTTGATGGTCTGGTGCTGCTGCTGTTGCTGCTGCAGCTGCTGGTCGTCGCGACGAGCGATGGCATAGCTGTTGGGCTGGCCGTCGGATGGCTCGATTTCCACCTCAGACTTGATCACATGGTACTCTTCAAACTCATGCTCGTGCTCGAGACTCTGCTCCTCGTACTTCACCTGCAGCGCCGTCTCCTCGTCCTCCTCCATCAGCTCCTCGTCGTCCACGTGCTGCGGCTCGTACTTGATGATGTCGGCGGCGACCGCACTGCTGCCATTGCTCAGGCAATCGCTGCTGCCGGGCTCGCTCTTGAGCACGTGGTACTCCTCGTAGGTGCTGCCATCGAACTCGATGATCGTGCCGTCCGTATTGACCAGCGCCGTTGTGGTGGTGGTCGTCGTCGTCGCACCGCTGTCATTGCTAACCACCGGCGTTGCCGTCGCCGCGACGCTAACCGCCGTCGACGGCAGGCCGCCGTTGTAGTTCTCAAAGACGATGGTCGTCGGCGTCTGGCCGTCCTCGCCAGTTGTGGTTATGTAGTGGTACTGCGGCTGCTGGACGTCCGCCGCTCCGTTCGTGTTGGCGTTCGTGTGCAGGATGGACGACGAACTGATTGTTGTGACCACATTGTCTTTTGTTTATATTGATTGAACGTACAAGATTCGGTTTGGTTCATATAAAAGATGTAGTTGAATGTAGTATTTGCATAAGTAAACAATCAACGAATTCGAAAATCGAAATCGTTTTCGCAATCGTTGTTCCAACAGTAAACGTTATCGTAATCGAAATCAAAATCAACCAACAATTCGCTCTCAGTGCTAGTGATAGCACTGAATCTTCGATAAACACACTCTATGTGTGACGCACGCCAAAGCTTTCGCTGCTATCGATATACTATCGATAAGAGACAGTAAGCTCAACAGGCAAGCGCCGCTTTAGTGAACGTTCACACATTTGACTGCTTATTCCACAGATTGGGAGAGAAAGATGCGGAGTGAATTGGTATTTGTTTTTGTGTTTACTTAGTTTCTACTAATTATTTAAGTTCATACGTTGGCAATCTATAACAAACTAAATCCAAAATAATCTTGCAAAATAAGTTCTTGAAGTTTACAATATGGATTCCAATTGAAAATGGCAAAGAAACTAGCACAAATGTGCAATTTAAATAACTAAATTAATACAAAATAGAATACTTAAACTCAAAATTATATATACAACTACACGCAGTGCTCATAGTGGAAGCGAGAATTGACAATTGGCTTTAGTTACTGAGAAAGGAACTGTGGAGGAACGAGATGGACGTGGGAATGCACATTTAGGATGTGCATTCGAATGATCAGAACACTGATCTTTGTGTGCATTGAATGGGATTGAAACAACTGCAATCCGCTACGAGCAAAGTGAACAACTTAAATCAAAATTAAACTATACAAAATTGCTAAATAAATCATAAATTAAGTAGATAAATAATTAATATTTGAGCCTTCTTCATATGCGCATTATTGTCGTTTATATTTATTAATATATTCATATGTATTACATTCGGTAATTGGACCAGATTTGTGCATTTATTTGTACTCTTGTGTAAATTGTGTTTAGATTTTCGGTTTTCGGTTGTTGTTGACCAATTTCAGATATTGGTTTTATTTTATGTATATGGTAGATATAATAAAATGAGAAACAGCAAGAAAAATATGCTCAATGTGGTACGGAGTATATAAAGTAGTGTAAGATAGGAACTGAAAAGCGATTTGTTATTTCATTTTTATGCATTTTCAACAAATTTCATCGGGTTACTCGTATTATTGTTTTGATGCGAAATCAGCTAACATCCAATTTAGTTGGCATTTGTTTTTTTTTTAGGTCCATCTTTATCATATTTGAAATAAATTTTGGAGGTTTTCATATTTCGAAGTCGAATAAACACCGCAAATGGAAGACCAGCACAGCATATCGAATAAACATATACTAAATAAAATTGATTTGTATTGCGTTTTTCCTTTTCAGCGCAGAGAACATTGTTGGGCACAAAATTGTTAAAAATTATAAAAATGAAAAATAAAGCAAATACTACAAAGTGTTAATTGAAATGCATTGATAATGAAATGAGATGAGCGTTTTGCGACAATTTACAACGAAGTTTGCCAATTGGAATCGTTCGAACAAACAACAAAGAAGTTAGTAAGCATGGCTAACTAAATTACAAAAACCAAAGAATAATGAAACATAAAATAAAATGAAAATTGTAACGAGCACACGAAATGAAAGCAGTTTTAATTACTCGAAAGACTACGAAACGACCAAGACCATTAATGCCAAGTTGGTAACTTACCGGCAACGGAAGTAGCAACATGTTGTTGTTGCTGCTGCTGCTGATGTTGTTGGTGCTGTGGACTGCTGTTGCTGCTGGCAACGGCAGCAGCTGTTGTTTGATATGTGGCCGTCGCTGTCGTCGTCGGCTGTCCATTCGCATCACAGAGTATTTCGTTTTGCAGCTGATAGACGTTGCCGTCTGTGCTCGTGTATTGTTGTTGCTGCTGCTGCTGTTGCTGCTGTGGAATTCCATTCAGTGTGTTGGCTGCTGGCAACATTTTGATCCTAACAATTTTCTGTTGCTGCTCTGGTTGACTAGATGTGGTTGGCTCGCGCTCCTGTTTTTGTAGCTGGTGCTGACTTAGTTTTGGTATTTTGCCCTCGAATTTACGTGCTTGTTGCATGAACTGGAGTTGTTGTTGTTGTTGTTCATTGACTCTGCGTTTGGCATCTGTAAAAATTGTGTTGAGATTTGTATTATATGTGCTATTTAGAGGTGTTAATTGTGGTTGTGATGTGATGTGATGTTGATGTAGTTGTTAAGGTGGCAGGTAAGCATTGGGATGTTAAAGCGACACACACACACAGAGAGAGACAAATGTGAAGCGGAGAGAGAAGACGACGCGACAAGAACAACGACGAAGCTGGAGCGGACTAGAATCGACACCTGAGGAATTGAGAAAAGGAAAACTGGAGCCCAAACCAACGCACAGACGAAACGAATGATTTGCTTTTCTTTTCGAGATTTTAGTAAAACAGTTTTGGTTTTTGTTTAGTTTTTAGCATAGTTATTTTTTTTCAAATGAGTGCTCTCGTATATTTCTCAGGCGCTTACAAAGTAGGACACAACTTTAGACCTTTAGACTTATGTTTTAGCGAAATACTAAAATGAAAATCAAGTACAATACAAAAAAGAAGACGACGAGACAACAACAACGACGACGACGACGACGACGACGACGTTGATGTCTTTGGAGGAACACACACAAGCGACTGTGGAAATGCGAGTTAAAAAGGATTTACGGATGGCAAATGTGGAATTCTGTTAGTTAACAATTGAGTTGTGGTTGGGAGTATTCTGGATAATGATGGGTGGTGAATACTGGGTGCTGGATGTTGGATGCTGATGATATGATTCTTATGTGACTATAGTTGTTGATGCGGTTGCTGTTGTGACTGTTGCACTGCAGTGACTGTTGCTGCTGATGTTGCTGCAGTTGCTGTTGCTGTTGTTGTTCAAATTGCTGTTGCTGCTGTTGCGCTCACCTCCGCCAACGCCAACGCCGCTGCCGCTAACGCCACCGCCAACGCCACCGCCAACGCCACTGCTACCGCTGTCGGCACTGCTGTTGATGTTGTTGTCAACGACCACGGTGGCCGCTGCTGTTGCTGCTGCTGCTGTAGCCAAGTCTGCAGCTGCAACTGTTGCATTACTAATGCTGCTATTGTTGCCGCTCGCTATTGTTGCGGCTGGCTCCTTTTTTCGCCGCGTCGGCGTCTTGCGCGGCGTGGAGTTCGCTTTGGAGCGCGCTCCGCCGCCACGAGCACCGGCGCCACGCGATGTGGAGGACGTGGATGTGGAGGATGCTGGCGATATGGAACGATCGTCTTTGTTGGCGCGCGGACTGCGACCACGACTGCTGTTGCGTGAGTTTGTGCGCCGCTTGCTCGCCAGCCAATCGTCATCATAGTCCGCATCGTATTTGCGCTTCTGCTTGCGCCGCTTGAAGTCCTCCTCCTCATCGTCGTCCTCTGCAAGGAATCAAATGCGAAAACGACTCGGTGTTATGAGCAATCGGGCAATGGAATGCGTTGCTATTGTTGTGTGTCTCACCAGTGCCGTCGTCAATGTACTCAAGCAGCTCTTGCTTGGTCTTGAAGTCAGCGGGACTCTGCAGACTCATGGCATCCTCGGGCGCGTAATCGGCGTCCTCCTCGTGCAGCGTGAGCACGCTCTCTTTGAGCATGGCCTTCACGTCGTCGGGCACATTTGGATTCTGTTGGATTTCATCCAAGTCCAAATCAGGATTACGCTCTTTAAAACTCTTCGCCTTGGTGGGATTGCATTGCTTCTTCATTCTGTATGGGAAATAGAGACAGAGAGTGGGGAGGAGTTAATAAGCAAATCTGACTGAGGGCGACTGTGTTGCACCCACTTCTTATCACACAGCAGCACGTCGAGGTGAGGAGGTAGCGGTGCCACAGACTCCGCAGCATTGGGCGGATCCTCCGGATGGCGGCCGTAATCACGACCCTCGAGCCAGGCCTCGTAACGCTCCTCCTGGAAACGCTTCACGAATGTATCCATCGAGATCTTGACCATGTCATTGCTGCAGGTACATTGCGTCGCACGCTTCCCGTACTCGATCCAACGCTCCATGGCGAAGTTTGTCGATTCGGCGCAGTTGAAGCCGTGATTGAAGCCCGCGTGGTAGCCAAACGGAAATGTTATCATAATCTCGCCCGATTCCTGTGTGATCTGTGAGAGGCAACGAAATGCAGTGAGAAACCAGCTACCAACTACCAACCACCCTCTACATTACAGCAATGTGCAACTCGGTAAGCTCGGTGTGCACTTGCTGGCAATGTGTGAATTCATGCGATTTACCTTGCTGACGGGGACGTTGTGCTGTTTGAGTATCTGTGGCGATATGAGCGTCATTTTATGGCGCAGATACGCGTTGCAGTTCTTGTAACTGGCTGGGAAATACTGATTGGCCACCTTCTCCAGGCGTCGTCCGTACTCGGGCGGCACAACGTACCACGTTTTGGGCGCACCAAAGTGCAGGTAATTGATCGAGTACAGGTCCATGTCCTCGGTGTGCCAGGCGAACGTGGTCTTCCACATGCCGAAGTACAGATATGCGGTGTTGACACCGTCAATCTGTATGTTGTAGTCCTTATTGACAAAGTCCAGGATGCTGCCCAATCGATTGATGTTCCAGCTCTGCGAACAACAACGCAATAAGATCAGAATGCCGCGCCTAGCCACAACAACCAGCCAACACTTACATCCTGATCGGTGTCTGTAATGCTGCCGCTCACGTCTGCCCCGTAGATGGGCGCCACGTAGGTTATGTTCTTCCAGTACTTGCGCTCCAGATCCTCGAAGTCAAAGTGCTTCGGCGTCGCGTAGCGCTCTGTGCTCGCCAATTCGCTAAACTGTTTCACCGTCAGCGGCTTCTTCTGTATGTTGATCTGCTGATAGTAGCCCTGCTTGCCGGTCACCACCTGGCAAATGGGCGCTGGTATGGTTACATTCAGGGCGTCCAAGTCGGCATAGCCACTGCGACGTGGCACCCACTCGGCTGGCGGCACAACCTTGGCCAAGCCGGCCTTGTGTGCCCCCTGCGACTCCATGTAGGCAATGTATTTGGGGAAGTCTTTGAACTCCTCCCAGGTGGGACGAAACACCATAATGCGCGGTATGTCAGACATGTTGGCATGTGTTGCTGCAGCGCGGTGTCGTAGCAATCAGCTTGCTGTTGTCGTTGATCTCGATCTGTAACTGTCAAAAGCAGAGTGCCATTAAATTTTACAATTGCTGCCTCTGCTGCCAAATCCTGCCAGCAACAGCGGGAACGGCAACGGCAATGGCAACGGCAGATGCCAGCCTCAGGAGACCCTTGTCCCTGTCCTTGTTATTGTTGTTGCTGCCGCTGTAATTGTTGTTGCTAAGCAAACAGCCGAGCAGGCGAACAGCTGCAACCTTTTTCTTTTCCTTTTTTTTTGCGAGCGCCCGTTTTTCAATGGGACGGGACAACAACAACAGCAGCAGACAGGGACAAAAGGCAGGCGGCAGGCGATTAAGGCCGACAGGATATGCAGTTGGTACGGCTGCAGCAACCAGTTTTTATTGTGGCCTGCGCCTGTGCCTGTAGACTGTAGTCGGGGGGGAAAAAGGTGCATCGATCCTTCATTTTGATTAGCTTACAAATGTTGTTAATATTTATAGACATAGATATAATTAGGACTACTCAGATTTCTTAGTTTAATAATTTTGCAATTGCTGTGAAATTTTAGAAAATATTGTCAACGTTTTATTTTTTGGAGGCTGAAAAAACTTTGATGAAATGAGTCAGAATTTTGTTAAGAGAATATGTAGATCAGATTTCTTAGAACTCTTTATTTAAATATATGTTAAATGCCATCAGTTGATAGATTGTGTAAGTGATAAAAAAGATTGTAACGATAAAAATATGATTATAATAGAAATATGAGCATATAAAGGAAATAGAGAAGACAGTGCGTGATCTTGAGCTGCTTATCGAATAAAACCTTCCTATGCAAAAAGTTTTTAGAAATTACTATATTAAGTTATACATTCAAGTAGCCGATTCTATAAAAAAATTAATTTAATGTTTTTATAGATCAACTTTTTTATTTTAGACTATTTTGAATTGACAGTGAATGTAAATATATTATTTGAAATGTGTTTACTGATCAAAACATGACTGGGAATTTTAAGCAATCTAATATTTAGATATCGTAGCTTCCCAATTGCATTTTTAACTACACTTAATTTATCCCAAAGTATTCTTTATTGACAAACAGACTTTGTTATTGCTGAAGTGAGCACAACAAATATTCAATATAAATAATTTGAATTTTACGCTGTGCACTGTTATCCTGGCTAATATTCCCCCACATAAATTTGGGTACATATATTTCGGACTGTCTCCCACTCTGCTTGCCTTGCATTTTTGGGTTAATGCGATACATACATAATATATATACAGAAAGAAAAACAAATGTAGACAGATTGTGAAATTGATGTCAGATTAATGAAATCGATTGATTTATTTAATGCAAATAATCAGATAGTGTAAGACAAATAATATTCTTATGTTAATCGAATACAAAGTATATAAAACATCAACGAATTCCCCGAGCTGCATACACAAAATTCAAATGAAAGGTGACCAATTAAAATGGCGCAGAGGAAAACGCGAGACTGTGAAAAGGACATGGCTGCAACACGCCCAATAAGAATAAATAGAAGCAAAGTACAAACCTCTTAGTATAACTCTGCCTGTTTATTGACAAAGAATTCAGCAATAAATTGGCGAATAAACAAATTCAAAGTTCAACGACAACAAGAACAGGAACAAGGATAGCGACGACAACGACGACGACGACGATGAGAGCGACAACGGCGAGGACAACGCCGTGCGAGACATGCGAGCTAACTACATGGTAGAAAATTTACGCAATTTTGGTCTACGCAGAAAACTGTACCACCACCCGACGAGGACAACAGACGATGACGACAACAACAGCGAGGACGACAACGACAACGACGACGACGATGAGAGGAACGACGACGAGTGCGCACTATTTGCTAACGCAAGAGCGCAAGCGAGACGCATGCTGACTAACAGGACGAAAGCAGGCGAGACAAAAGTAACGAGTCGCAGTCAGGAGAGCGAACTGCCAAATGCGCGCGTGTGTGTGTGTGTGCGCTTGTGTGTGTGTGTGCCATTTGGTATATAAGTAGAATGCATTGTGTATATGAAAATTTGAAAATTTATAACTCACTTGTGTGCGCTTCGTTGGATTTGGCTCTCGTATTTCTTCTCTCGCTCTCTTTTTAATGAATGACTACCTCTCTCTTTCTGTGCGTTCCCTCTCTCTCTCGTGCTTGCTTGTTGTATATATCCCAATTGTTTATTGTTTGAGTTGGAGTTTTAGTTTATTGCACATTATCTTTGATTGAAAACTTGTTGTAGCTTTTCATGCATATTTTTGGGGCTCAAGCTTCTTTCAACTTTTTCTCTCTCTCTCTTGTTCACTCTCACTCTTTTCTTTTTTACTTTTTGTTGGTGTGTGTGTTTGACACTCTTTGAACAATTGCACAATTTAGTTGTTGTTTATACGACACAATTGTTGTTGTAGTTTACGAAACTTTCTTCGAAAATGTTGTCCTGCAACATTTGGCGAGGAGTCTAGCACTTTATGCAGCTGGACGAGGGAACCGGGGGCCAACAAATCGGTACATACGTCGTATATGCGAATGTAAATTGCTGTTTGTTTGTATTTGTATATATATATATATTTGTATAGTTGTATGTATGTGTATCATGAACTGCTGCTATAAACACACACACGGCGACGGGCGCGGGTCAGCAACATGTCTGAGCTGTCGGAGCTGTGAGCGTAAACTGAAACCACGACGAGCCTGGCGAGGACGAAAAGGCGGCGGCAGCGTCGCTGCCACAATGCGCCGTCGACTGCGACGCGACAGCGAGCAAACACACACACACACACACACACAGGCACACGAAGAGACAGTCGCAGAGCGTTGTCCTTTTAATGCGAATGACTAGACCAAAGCGTAATGTACAAGGAAAAGCAGGAGCGCACACAACGAACGAGAGCAAAAACAAGTTTGTCAGCACAATGAATGATGAATACGACCGTGTGTGTGTGTGTGTGTGTTTATGTGTGTGTGCGTACGTGCGTGTGCGGAAAATGCTATAATGCAGGAAAAGCGGCAGTTGTGCGTGCCGCTGAAAACAATAGAATTTTTGGCAAAGGCCAAAATCGAACACAAATGGAAAACGAGATGCAGCGAATGAATGCACAAAACAACAATTCGCAATGGGCTGCTCCATTTGGTTCCACCTTTGGAACACATACCATCAACTGAACGAGCGAGCAAGGGAACCGGCAAGAAAACGACAGAAAGAGAGAGCATCAAGGATAATGACTGAGCAGAAGTTGCATCAAGCAGCGGCTTACTCATAATAATGTATGCTTCATATTCGCTAGTCCGTATGTTTAACGTGGAAGAGAATAGTGAGGAATTACTTTAATCTGGCTGCCATCGATCATTTTTCAGTTCAAGTCGATAGTTCGGTGGAAGTAATGTTGTCGGATCACCACTTGAGTGGCTTCGGCAGTCCCTTGAAGGATATTTATACTTTTCTGGGAAAACCAGACACGCGCACTATTCGATCACAAAACGACAGGACAAGAACATTAAGGGATCAATAACCGCTGTGATTAGGTTCGACAACTTGGAGTGATCTCCTTTATGAATGCTGCTGAATGATCATAAATATTTTTATAAACAAATGAATGAAATCGGGTTTACTTTAAATAAGCATATGGCTTTTTTACTTAATACAAAATTTAGTTTATAGTTTAGTTAGTTTTTAGTTAATTACTGACTTCTTTGCAGTAGTACTTTATGCTAATAAATCGTTAAAATAATTCTTGCAGTTTTAAAACTAGATTTGTTGATCTGTATTTAACTGAAAACTAAATTAATTCATACATGCGTAGAAGCTACGAATTTATATTAAATTAAAAGGAATTCTTTCGAATTTCAAAGTGAAAAGAATTTAGTTCAAGGCACTGTTGTTTAAATAGTAATTAACAAATTATGGTTTGACGAATAAATTATATATAGAAAGGGAATTATATACAGAGAGTGCTGGCAAAGTATACACACACCTCGATTAGAAACAATGGCTATGAAGCATTATAATTTAAGCTGCCACAGTATAAACTGCATTACAACGTCAAATACGAGAAGAAAGAGAATTATACACGGACATGCATACATGTATATGTGTATGTATGTACAAACACACATACAAGCGCGATTATCAACGTACATACATATTTACGTGTATAATTTACAACATGTCATTAGCTGGGCAACGCCTATAGAAGTAGTATGTGGCCTGGGTGATATAAGCAGGAACAAGGAACGAGAACTACGGCAGGATCAAAGCGTGACGCGAAAGGCCGTGTGCGCACAGGCGAAAGGACTTAGCATAGCAGAAGAGAAAGAAGTAGGGAAAAAAAAAACATAAAAAGGAGCTAAAGTGCACTTTTGGGGAGCCGGATCCTGCGCGCAGCATAACCAAAAACTTGTTTTTTTTTTCGTTTTCAAAAGTAGCTCAAGCGTAACCCAAGAGCGAGCAAGAGACAGGCAGCAAAGAAACACTAAGAGGAGAGAGTGAGTGAGAGGGACAGAAGCACAGCGTCGCAGCGAGCTTGGCAAAAGCGACGAGAGTGACCAGGCGGCGGCGTCAACTTCCGGCAGGACATGCACACACACACACGCACACACACTCATGCACGCAAGCGAGCAGCAAACAGTTGTGTACACAATGTGGTCATTGACTGAACGGTAAAAAGCGAAAACAGGAACCAAACAGCAGTAGCAGTGGCAACAGCCACAGCAAGAACAAGAACAAGAACAACAACAACTATAGCTGATGATGACGTCGTCCTGCTGCCGCTGCTGACGTCGCGGCGCGTCGGCCGAACCGAAAGCGCGTAGAGACCGCCATAATGCGCGTCCCTTTTTCACTATCAAAATATGTGTGCCTCTCTCAGTGTGCGTGTTCGTGTGTGTGTACGAGTTGCGTGTGTGCATACACACATACACGTATTCTAATACAATTTCATTTTTCACATAAAATTTCAATTCGCCAACGGCTGCCTCAGCTGCTGTGCCGAGCGACAACAACAAACATTATTTATTATGCTGCCGTCGCTGCTGCTGCTTTTGCCGCTGCTGCCTGTGCCCATTTTATATCCTTTTGTGCGGCTTATAGCACACGCGTCATTCGAAAAGCAAAGCGCGCGTCCCCTTTTTTTTTATTTTCAAGTTTCCCTTTTGTTATCTCAATTGCACAACTGTGTAGTTTTTTTGTACTTCTTGCGCTTGTTGTTGTTGTCGTTATTCTTATTTCTTCGACATTGTTGTAGCTTTGTTTTGCTTTGCTTTCGGTTACATTTCGTCTATCCTTTTGGGCAGCAGCAGGCGCCTTGTATATCCACACACGTACACACAATGTGCATGTGAAATTGTTGTATTCAAAGTGCAGTTGCTTTTGTTGGATCGCCAGTCGCCATATTTCTTAGCTTCGCCTGCTTCTGTGAGTTCTTGCGCAGCGCGCAGTCGCATTTTAGCTTTTGCTCTCTCTCTCTCTCTCTTTCAATCTCCCACTCACGTTCTCTCGCACAAACACACACACACTCTCTCAGCTGCCGTTGCGCCCAGCTGCCGCCGCAATCTAATTAATTCTCTTTTGCGCTTGCCATTCGTCTACTTCTTCGTCTGCTTGTCCGCCATTGTTTGCCGTTTGATTTGCGCTGCAAAATGTTTAGTGTCTGCTGTTGTCGGCAGCGCTTTTGTTGTTGTTACTGTCTACGCACGACGGCTTGCATTGATTTTGTTTTTGGTCAGCGAATGTCGCCATTTTGAAAGCACTAAACGGCAAAGCAGCGCATAAAAAGGAAATAAAAATATATTCAAGCTAAAGTCGCGCGTGTTCAAGTGCCAGCTACTTCAGCTTCTGGCCGGAAAATGTGGCTCCAGCTGAAATTTCTGTTTTTACTTTTCTCTTGGCGAATGCTCCAATTTCCAACATTTGAGTAATGACATGAATGCAATAAGGCCACACATCAAGGACTTGCCGGAGACAGCGCGATTTCCACTTACTTCAAGATAAATTACTTTAAGACGAGAAAACGTCAAATTTTCCTCTTATATAGCAGAATTACCAAAAATTCATTTAATCATGCTTCCATAGAGGACATTGTCGTAAAATCTTTTATATTATTACTTAACAAAGAAAAAATAAATTCTTTTTTTTTATAATTTGCCATTTTTGTGTATATCTTGTTGAAGAGTCCTAATCGCTTATCGTTAATTCTGCTTTTTGTATTTGTGAATCACTTCCTAATTAGTTTCTTTTAGTTCCTTTGTAATTGAAATATTTCATTTAGAACAATATTTAATATTTATTGAAAAAAATGTAATTCAAATGTTACTTCCAAAAAGAAAACTGCGTCGCAAAAAATCGAAAGCTCATTATTCTGCGCACACAAAAATTCGCAATTGTTTCGAACAAATTTGTAATTTGTATGTAAGTAAAACTTGGGTCAATGTCATTGAATAACCCCAAAAATATTAATTACCCTCAATCGGGCCGGGAAACGAATACACTTGTAACATCCAAGCAACCACTGAGCAGGACAACGGACCTGTTGAGCTAGCCAAAAGTTTAGGGGGTTGTCTACATTTGGAATACTCCAAATATTCTGTATATAGCTGCTGCACCTGTGATTAGGTCGGGATATCTATGCCAAACACCACCTAGGCTAGCGACACTGACTGAGACAGTCAAAACAAACAATGCTCAATGCGGTCTATATCCGACAAGTATAACACGGGGGTATGTTTATGTTATGTTATGGTTTATGAATGGGAGCGCAACTCTAACTACCACCACGTCGTCGTCGTCGTCGCACTTTGTTTTGCTTTTTTTTTTTTTTTGGGAAAACCCCTAAAAGTGACGAAGACGTTGTGTGGATGAGGATGACATGCCGGCACATGCCAATGAACTGCAAGGTGGTGTCGAAGTTGTTGCTGGGCGCGATGCCGGTGGTGGTGGGTTAAGCACATGACCAAGAGCGGAGCAGAGTTGAGTTGAGCTGAGCACATGGTTTTCCCGGTGGTCGGTCGGTGCCATGCCACACCATGCCTGCCACCACGGTGGTTGCTCTGCCCTCCCTGTGTGTGTGGGCATAGCATTGGGGGTTTCCCCGGTGCTACGACGCAATCAAACGTCCTTGCACCTACAAAGGCCGTCGTCGTGAACGCCAGTGTTGTTGTTGTGAGCGGAACCACCCCATGCGCCATGTGGCCCAGAGTCAGTGCGCCAAAGTAGGTCGTGGACATGGTCGTGTGCCGGTGGTTGCTCTGACTATGGCTCTGACGTTGTTGGCTTTCTCAGCACAGCTCAGCTCAGCTCTGTTCTGTTCTGTTCAGTTCAGTGGTGGTTCCAATATGAAACATATATGCCCGGCCAAAGTCGGGTAGACAGACTTGTCTAAGGGTTACTTACTCCGGCCGACGCACATTTTGTTTATAAACATTGCGCAAAAACAGCTGATTTTTGGCAACATCCCCATTAATGAAAATGTAGGGTCGGTCAGGAAACGACTGAGACCAGAAAGCAAAAACCAAGAATAAAAACAAAACCTAACCCCTCAACCAGCTGACAAACGACTCGCTGCGAGTCGACACAAATGTGGCAAGCCTCCTCCGAGCTGCTGCTGCAGCGGGACAGCAACACATCGACACCTGCACTTCAAGTACTTAGCCCAAGCAATGGCAGCAGCTGCAAGTCGAGTCGAACGCTGCCCGACAACATCTGTCGTCGCAGGCAAAGGAAGGTAAGGATAATAATGACTGCATTGCCCACAACGAAACGAAACGAAACGAAGCGATACAAGGACAGCAGCGGCTGGCTACAGCTGCCCCTGGAGGCATTGATTGCAACTGTGAAACATCTGTTTGCCTAGGAGTTCCCTAAAATACTAGAGAGATGATGGAACGAAGGATACTAGGTTTGGCATGCGCCAACACCAACTACAAAGACCACAGGACAATGCAGAGCATCTGCCGTCGTTTTAGTTCCATTCCAACACTGCAGCTGATGCCCCGACTGAATGAATCGCTCTGCGTGTCTGAGGCAATTTTGTGATTTGTCATTAGTAGTAAATTAATAGATTCGGATCGGAGATTCTAATCAATTTAAGCACTAACCACAAAACAATTTCCAGCTTTCATATGGAATACTTTACAATCTATTAGTGGAAATTGCAGCTGTTGAGCACGTTGTGCACTTTCTGCTGGTAAGGTTTCTTCGCACTAAAAAGTGGCTTAGTTAGCAGCCTTGCCAGCATTTGGATATCGGAATAACAAAGTACAGCAACGCATTTGTCGATCATTATGCAGACAGACCCCCGTCAGCACATCCAGTTGTAACCCAATACGACAACGATGACGACCCGTAGACAGGGCACGATCGCCCCAATCATGGAACAGGACTCCAACAAACCAAGCAGCTTGTACAGTACAGAAGAAAAAAAAAAACGAAAAAGTTTCAAATTGCGTTCCGAGCAACTTGTTTTTGGGAAAACCGGTAGCTCTGAATGTGAAGCATGCCCAATCCAGGCGGGATATGGACTGCGATCGGGCAGAGATTACATACAAGTTGCCCTGCAAAACAGTTGCAACATTTGAGATTTCCGCTTGCGCCGTTCAGAGTTTGAGAATCAAGGAAGTGTGAGATGCAAAAGTGCGAGAAAGAGACAAGAGCGCGACAACGACAGAGACAGAGTGTGGAAAAAATCACGCACATCCGCAGGAGTCTGATCCTGTCGCAGCTGCAACGCAAGCCTGTGAAATGTTTGCGCAGGCGTACATTGAACTTTGTCCCCTCTGCAGTCATTGTGCCTAGCTGCGTCTCGCTCCCTCACCGTCGCTCCGTCTCTGTCCGCTTCCCAGCAGGTAGGCATGCCACAGAGCCAGAGCCAGACCCAGACGCTAACGCAGACGCTTGAGGACTCGAAATCAAAATATGTTGAGCTCTGAAAGACGAGCGTGCGGCAGATGTTTCTCCGCTCCTCGGCCGTCTGGCCTGGCCTGGCGCTGTCTTTGTCGGAGGTCAGTTGTGGTCTGGGACAGACGACCGGAGATCGTTTCGACTTGGCGTTTCTTTCATTATCCTGTCGCTTGACATTCGCTTAAGGGTTGTGCGCATGTCAATAACTTTTTTTTATATTCTCTAAGCTATTTGCTTTTCAAACATTTGTTTGACGCTGTGTTTACACTGGCAGGCGAGGCGAGTTTGTTTGATTAGAAGAAGTCATTAACACGACTCACGCTAGCAGCTGTTGCCCAGGAATATCGGTTTCATTTCCAGGGCGTGGATCCATTCGAATCAACGAGAGGCAGACCCCAACTGCAATAGCTTTTCCTATTCAATTTGACTGCTAGGCATGAAATTGTAAATTCATTGTCTTAAGTAAAACATATCGCTTTAATAAGTCTGCCTACTTGTTTGTTGTCTACATTATAAGGGCATTTATTTGCATAACTGAAATTCCAATGAACTAATTTCAATTCAATTCAATTCCTGTAAACTAATTTCATTTCAAAGTAATTATAGATACATAAAATTCTTTGTGCTTTGTGCAATCATTAATAAACTGGAAAGTTGGTTTAAAAACTGATCGTGCAATAATATGAGTTTGTCAACTTAGTTGTTAAACTTTTAAAAGAACTATAAAAAGCATTGACTAATCTGTGAGGCTGAATTGTAGTTCTTAACTTCTGTACGCATTCAATTGCACTAATTGGAAAATTAACTTTGAAGACGCGGACGCAAATACAAATCACGTTTCTTGAGAATTCTTGATTTCTTAGAAAGTTCGCACTAGAGTTGGAACATTTTTTTGCAGCTGGGAAAGACAATTTGAAGACATGATTAAAGTAGTCCACGCATATGAGGACAATAATTTAATGAATACATAAACACTGTTCAACTAGCCATTCATTAAAGATTAAATAATTCTATGCGTTACTTGAGTGCAGTTAATTATAAAGACAATGTCTCGCTACAATTTTGCCTTAAATTTTATGTTATGCACTCGTGCCGACAGGCTCCGAGAAAAGCAAATACAGCCGAAGCTTCAAGTGACGCATAGCCCGGCAAAGAATATAGAAGGGTAAGAGACAGAAAGAGAGCCACGAATTAAGCTCTAAAGAGAGCGGACGCTCTGGCGTTACATGGTTTGACGTAAATTGGAAAATCGATTTTGCAATTTGCAAATTGAAATGCATTACACCTACATGTATGTAAATCTATTTAGCTTACCTTTTATTTAGTAGTTGCTTGCGTTTTTTTCATGGCACAAGGCTTCTCAACTGATATCGATAAATAAGTTCTGCAAATTTGCAACTCAGTTGGGAGCGCAGAAACAAAAATGCAATAACAAACGACGGCGTACGTGACCGACAACAGTAGGCATTCACAATAGACTCGTATGCGGTTTATTTACAATAGATTAGCTGCTGGCGCTTCTGCACATGCCCGTGTGTGTGCTGGCGTTCAAACGTATGTGTGTTTATGTACTGTTTTTGTTTTAATTGTTGCATCGCCGATTTACCAACATTTTAAGCTTTTTGTCACTTTGCCAACGAGTTCCAAACAACAGAAGGCAATTCACATCAAATCAGCACGCGAAAACAGCTTCACAACAGCAGAGAATCTTGCGTTGCGTCTCTATGCTTTTGTCAATGTTCATTGGTGTTTCTATGGCATTCACTGTATTGAACATATTAACATCTACTATACACACATGCACTTGATGAACAATCAAGTTTGTCACGATTTTATAAATATTTTTGTACGTTTACAATAAAAGTTGCACATATTGCAAAAATTAACGAAAACACATTAAAAGAGTTGGAACAAGTGTGACCGCAAGTTTTATTTTCAATTATACTATTTTTGGTCAAACAATATATCAAAATATACCACATTCCCATCTAAAAGCTCGTAAAGATATGTTAAATAAAACAAAATTTATAGTTTATTGTTTTACTTAATACATATTTAAAATGTAGACGCGCAGAATATATTGAAAAATTAAATTTGAAATATGCGCAGCTATCGATAATAGACCAAAAGCATCGATAACAGAACGAGTACATTGAGTAAATACAGCTGAATCAGTATGACCAAATCTACAGGAAAGTGCACTGTTGGATTATTTAGAACTCAGCTGACGGTCACGCTGCTGGTCACACAATTGCACACGTTTTCATCTGTGGCGCATCTGACTGAGAGTGAGTTGTTTATTCTTATATTTAATCATCAATGAAGTCGATTGCATCAGCTTGGAGAATGCAATTACTTAAAAGAAGGCCTATACTTACATCAGCTTTTTATAGACTTCAACAATTATGCCGGAACAAGAACAACCAAGTAGCACGGAGACTCCAACCGGTGACGGTGAGCCACCGAAGACTGCCAAACAATTGGAAAAGGAAGCGAAGAAAGCTGAAAAATTAGCCAAATTGCAGGCGAAATTGGATAAAAAGGCAGCTGCAGCACCAGCAGCCGGCGAGAAAAAGGAAAAACCAGAGGTAAGACTCACTGACCCAAAATGCAGTGTTCCTATTAGGTTATGTTATTTGTTGTTGCAACAAAATCATATTTACACTCGTGAGTCACTAGAGTAAACGTGTGCAATTCAAGCGTGCTTCGTGATATGTCTGCTTGCTCCACTTTCCAAACAATTACTTTCGTGTCACGAAAACATAACTGAAAGTGAATGTTTGTTGCTATTGTTACACTCGAAATGCTCGATTTACCAACGAAAGTGTGCAGTTCAAAGTAATTTGCCCAGCAGCAATACTTATATTGAAGTGAAAGTTAATGCTCTACCCTTGGTTTACAGAAACGCGCCAAAGAGTCCAAGGAGGCAGCCGTCTACACGGCCACCACGGCACCTGGCGACAAGAAGGACATCAGTGGACCACTGCCGGATGCGTATAGTCCACGCTATGTTGAGGCTCAGTGGTACAGCTGGTGGGAGAAGCAGGGCTTCTTCACCCCCGAATATGGAGTAAGATGACAAGATGAACGAAACCCAATTTGCATAATTTATTTATACAATCTACTTTTAGCGTGACTCGATCAACTCGCCGAATCCGAATGGTAACTTCATCATGGTCATTCCACCGCCAAATGTAACTGGATCGCTGCATCTGGGTCATGCGCTTACCAACGCCATCGAGGATGCAATCACTCGCTATCATCGTATGAAGGGACGCACCACTCTGTGGGTGCCCGGCTGCGATCATGCTGGTATTGCTACCCAGGTGGTGGTTGAGAAGCTGCTCTGGCGCGAGGAAAAGCTGTCGCGGCACGATCTTGGCCGCGAGAAGTTCATTGAACGCATCTGGAACTGGCGACGCGAGAAGGGCGGACGTATCTATGACCAGCTAAAGGCGCTTGGCTCGTCCTATGATTGGACACGTGTTGCCTTCACCATGGATCCCAAGTTGTGTCGCGCCGTTACCGAAGCCTTTGTGCGTCTGCACGAAGAGGGCAGCATCTACCGCAGCTCGCGCTTGGTCAACTGGTCGTGCACCCTGCGATCCGCCATCTCAGACATCGAAGTGGACAAAGTGGAGCTAACGGGACGGACCTTCTTGGCCATACCTGGCTACGAAGAGAAGGTAGAGTTCGGCGTGCTCATTAAGTTTGCGTACAAAGTGGAAGGCAGCGACGAGGAGATCATTGTGGCCACCACTCGTATTGAAACCATGCTGGGTGACACGGCTGTGGCTGTTCACCCACAGGACGAACGTTACAAGCATCTGCATGGCAAGCATGTGGTGCATCCGTTCTGTGATCGTCGGTTGCCCATCGTGTGCGACGAGTTTGTTGACATGAACTTTGGCACTGGCGCCGTGAAGATTACGCCTGCCCACGATCCCAATGACTACGAGGTGGGCAAGCGCTGTAATCTGCCCTTCATTACTATTTTCAACGATGATGGCTTCATCATTGGCGACTATGGCGAGTTCACTGGCCTCAAGCGCTTCGACTGCCGCAAGCAGATCCTCGAGAAACTCAAGCAGTTGGGTCTCTACCGCGAGACGCTCAACAACGCAATGGTGGTGCCCATCTGCAGTCGTTCCAAGGATGTGGTTGAACCCCTCATCAAGCCACAGTGGTATGTCAGCTGCTCGGACATGGCGGCTGCTGCCACGGAAGCTGTGCGCTCTGGCGAGCTGAAGATTGTGCCTGAGCACCACACGAAAACTTGGTACCACTGGATGGACGGTATTCGCGACTGGTGCGTGTCCCGCCAGCTGTGGTGGGGCCATCGCATACCCGCCTACCACGTCAGCTTCAAGGATGCAAGCATCAAAGCCAGCACAGTGAGTAGCTCATAAGAATTGCATTTTGAAAGTATTCCCATACATTGAACCTTCTTTCAGCCCGATGATGAGCAGTACTGGATTGTGGCACGCAGTGAGGAGGAGGCGCTCAGCAAGGCTGCTGCTCGCTTTGGCGTCGACGCCAGCCAGATAGTGCTGCAACAGGATGAGGATGTGCTGGACACCTGGTTCAGCTCCGGCCTCTTTCCCTTCTCCGTGTTCGGTTGGCCGGACAACACGGCCGACTTGCAGGCATTCTATCCAACTTCGCTCTTGGAGACGGGCCATGACATTCTCTTCTTTTGGGTGGCACGCATGGTATTCTTTGGCCAGAAGCTGTTGGGTAAACTACCCTTCAAGGAGGTCTACCTGCATCCAATGGTGCGCGATGCCCATGGACGCAAGATGTCGAAATCATTGGGCAATGTCATCGATCCCATGGACGTGATACACGGCATCACACTCGAAGGCTTGCACGAGCAGCTAATTGGCTCCAATCTCGATCCACGCGAGATCGAAAAGGCCAAGGCGGGCCAGAAGCAAGACTACCCACAGGGCATTCCCGAATGTGGCTCCGATGCTCTTCGCTTTGCCCTCTGCGCATACATCACTCAGGCGCGTGACATCAATCTGGACATTAACCGCGTTCAGGGATATCGTTTCTTCTGCAACAAGCTGTGGAACGCCACCAAGTTCGCATTGCTGTACTTCACAGGCGACGAGCTATACAACACACAGCTGACACTTAATGAGCAATCCAATAAAATGGACGCCTGGATCTTGTCCAGATTGGCGGCCACCATTGAGGTCTGCAATACTGGCTTCGATTCTTACGATTTTGCGGCCGTAACCAGCGCCTGCTACGCCTTCTGGCTGTACGATGTCTGCGATGTGTACTTGGAGTGCTTGAAGCCGATCTTCCAGAGCGGCACTGCCGAGCAGCAGGCGGCAGCTAGGCGTACGCTTTATGTGTGCTTGGACTATGGATTGCGTCTGCTGTCGCCGTTCATGCCCTTCATTACCGAGGAGTTATACCAGCGTCTGCCTCGCGCCGATCCCACGCCAAGCATATGCGTATCCGGTTATCCAAGTAAGTAGTTAATAACTTGTCCAAGTTTGCTTATTTTTGACGGCATTGAATTGGTTTTGCAGCTAACACTTCGTGGCGCAGCACTCAAGTCGAAGCTGATGTGGAATTCGTGCAGAAGGCAGCGCGTATCATTCGTTCGGCGCGTTCAGATTACAATTTGCCCAATAAGACAAAGACAGAGGCTTACATTGTGTGCACCGATGATGCGCCCAAGGCAATACTCCAGCGTTACACCAGTGATCTGTCCACCATTGCCTACTGTTCCAAGGTGGCGTTTGATAGCCAACCGCCAGCTGGTTGCGCCATTCTCACCGTCTCTGGCCAGTGTGAGGTGCATCTGCTGCTCAAGGGACTCATTGAGGCGGACAAGGAAATTGCGAAGCTGCACAAGAAACGCGATCAACTGGAACAAACCGTTGGCAAGCTGACCCAAGCCATGCAGGCCTCCGATTATGCCACCAAGGTGCCCGCCGAGGTGCAATCGGCTAATGAGACTAAGCTGACGGAATCCCGCACGGAAATTGAACGCATTGCCGCCGCTATTGAGACACTGAAACTGATGTAAGAGCTGACTCTCAACGTGGAATAGGTTCTTCGAAATTTATTGATATTCTCCTAAACGCTTGACTATACTCGCTAAACGAACAGTACAGGATTCACAAGCTGAAATGCATTTCACTTCAAAGTATAAAGTTTAATTAAATAGCCGCAATTTATAAAATATCTGCTAATTTATTAAATGTACACATGAACTTATTAAAATGGCAAAACCATCTATGATTGATTGGGAAAATTAGAAGAAAAAAAACTATTTGGTGATAATACATTTTAGCATTATGGAAATGGATGAAGAATATTCCATGGCTATAATTTTGGAACAAATAACTGAGCTTAATCAATTGTTATTCTTAATTTTTACTTTGCTTTGGTATGGAAATATATGAAACAAATGCCCAATTTACTTATGAGGAAATACACAGAAATATCTTAAGACGTCACTATTAATACTTAATTATGTTTGTTCGTCTTGAATAGAAGGCCGTAAAAAATTCAGATGCAAATATTCATACTATTATATGTAAAAAAATAACTAAACTCAGCCTTTGTGTAATTGAAATATATTGCGATGAAAGTGCTACCCATCACTGTATATTTTCTTAAATAGTAAAATAACATTTAAAATTAGCATTTGTTTTTCTTTTGTGAGAAATCTTTACCCTTCTTAAGTGCACCCAAACAAATTTTATACAAGGCCCCGCCAAGGCATGCTACGCTTCTGGTTGTATATAGTAAATTATGTATTAATTTGTAGGATTATTTAAAATAAAAAAAATTGCTGGGTTCCGTGACAATGCGTATTGCAGCATTGCCGTGACCAGGATTCGAACCTGGGTTACCACGGCCACAACGTGGGGTCCTAACCACTAGACGATCACGGCTACACCCAGCTGTTGGAAAGTGCTTGCTCAAATCACGTTTTCTTCGGGAGAATGTGCAAATGATTTACATTTTCGTATAGGTTTAGTGTTTATTTGCAAATGCGATCAAAATTGCCAGCTGACAAGCAAAACGTTATTTATTTTAGTAGCTTACTTGCATTAAGTGGTCAAGCGATTAAAATGTGTTGGACATAATTTACTAACATGCTGACAGTAAATTCTATTTAAATTGGAGTAGACTCTTAACAAATAAATATAATGAAATATTAAATAATTCTGTTATTAATCGTTAAGTGACAGATTATTTTTGATTTTATTCCTCCACTTTTGTGACAAAACTATTGCATTTCTGTTAATTATTATTATTAGTTTAATTTCAAAAAACTTATGAATAATGTTAATATGTATGAAATTCTATTTAAAATTGACACTCGCAATCATTTTTTATTATTCGAACGAACTTCTGCTGTAGACTCTAACAAGCAACAAATTGTGAAGAAATGTTAAATAACATACGATTGCTCTGCTAATAACATGACTGATAACACTATGTTTTATGTGAATGTTACACCACAAGGAAGAGTAAAAAGTGCTTAGTGGAAGATCAAAAATCAAATTATTTTAAGATGCGCGACGGTTGTCTTGTAGACACCAAAAGCATCCAAGTTTCTTAAGGCGTTGGAGCTCCAAAACTCCACTTCTAGCAGCAAACAAATTGGAGCCAAGGTCTTGAGTTGTAGCAGGCGATCAGCAATCACAGCCGGCAAGTACACCAGCTATAAAATGCAATGTGGGAGAGCACGTTGTGTCACAGTTGACCTGCTATGACCTGCAGCATCATTATAATGTGAACCCATTGTTAACCATGTGTAACGAAGTGTAACAAGCGACTAGGCGAACAGATTGTATAGCATAGGCCTTTTCATCTGCGGCTCTCGAAATTTTCAATGCATCGCTGCATCCTCTGGGAAATTTTTGGGCTATTATAACTCCTCCCCTTCCACAAACACAATGTCAATACATATTTCAGTTGTTGTCTGATGTGATCCCACACTCTTGGCGCTAGATGAGGTCTGTGTCAATTTCTGCGGCGTTGATAGAATTAGTTGTAGTTTGTTTCGTGGCTGAAGCGGTGTATTTGTTTAACAATTTATTGAATTTGTTGTTTACTTAATTCATTTATTTTCAGCAGGGACACAGTGCGTGAAGAAAGTGAACGCACAATAGGAATATCCATATTCAGTTGCTGCCTGCGGGAACGATTCTTTCTAAACCATAAAGTATGGTTCTAAGTATCACTTCAAAACAATGCAGAAAGCGGTAGTCGAAGGCAAGATACCCGGTACTGTCAATAATCAGAATGTTAAAGGCAATTCGAAATTTACTTGGCAACACTTTTTTTTTGGTTTTAGATTTAAATAGATTTATTAAGTACAAACAGTATTATACCATCACAACACATTTCGGTAACTTGGGCATACTGAATTATATATAAATATAAATTAATTAGGAAATAGTTTTAATACTATTTATATTATATATCTATGATTATTATTATGTTGTCTATCAATTTCATATATAAATGTTAATACCATACCATACAATTTTGAATGCCACAAAACCAAATACTCCTCGACTTTGTACCGGGTATTCAAATATATTAGACTGCACACGATCACAATGCATATATACAGATGTGTGTGGAGTTTGTTTATTTCTGTCTCCCTCTGCAATTCTCCTTTGAGCGCAGCTAATCGTATTGTTTGTTTATTTGTCGAATTCGGAATAGGCCAGCATAATATTTACACGGCTCTTGGTTCGATATTTTTAGGGAAGTCGTCAGCTTGAGTGCAGCATCTCACGTGCAACATTGCGAGGTGCCGCCCACACTCTACAAATATGGTCGCCTGTTGAAATGAGACATATTTACATGATTCCATTGTTTGATAAATTCGTAGACTCGCAACTCGAAATTGGTCCCGCCAATGATGATGCATCTCCCGCGAGGGCCATGGTGATAAATGATGATGATTGAAATGCATTGGAGTGCAACGAAGTGTAACATTGTATCAGGCGAACAGCAGACATCGCCAGGCGCATTGTAAACGTGCAGCAGAGATTTTTCCCATTGAAACAGAAGTGCAGCTGGAGGTGGCTTTAGGGTCTCCTCACACCAGCACTTTTAGGGTACCACGAAATGTCTTGTAACATCTATTTGGAAATCTAATAGATTTTTTAGTTGCATGGTGTGGGATGCTGGCGTCGGGAATTCTACCTGCTGTGTTTTTGTGTTCTTCAAGTATTTGAAAACACTTTCCAGCTTTGCTGCTACCCTGTGTGAAATATTGATTCGGTCACGCTTCATTGATTCGACCCGCAGCATCGTTCAGCAGCCTCATTATAGCCAACAACAGATTCCTTTGACATTTACTAGTTTTTCTGGCAACCTGTTGGATTCATTGATTTGGCCACGCTTCAATGCATCTCACAAGATCTTTCCTGTTTCTCGAGAATTTTCCCGAAACAAGGCATCTTTGTTAATAGCTGTGAAACTCACTAACATTGCTGACAACCTGTTGGTTATTTTGATCTCGACACGCTTCACTGATTCTAGCATCTTTCCTGATTTTCCTTAAAGAATTTTCCTTGAAGAGTTTTCGTTTTCCAATGTTCCTTTGCTTGCTAACATTTCTGTTTATCTGTTGAGTTAATGGAACCGATGACGCATCATTGATTTTGGAAAAATCAAACTGGAAACCTGAGAACATTTTCAAGTATATATTGCTCTATTCGCTGAACACCTATTAGTAATATTTTTCTCGATACGCTTCGTTAAATTTGGTAATCTATGAGCATCCGTGAAATGTTGTTTGAAATTTTGAAAACACTCGGCTTGCTGCAATATCTGAAAACCTGTTCTAAAATTATGCATCAGTGCACATTAACAAATCACACAATTTCATGAAAAGAAAATCTCAGTCTGGAATCTTAATCTGCCACTTGATCCAGCACATAATGAGACCTATTGTTATGTTAAGTGAATGCGCCTAATTGCGACCAACCAGCGAAAGGGTCAAAGGCTTAAACTGTAGCATTCGAATGGGCAAACAGAAGTTGAGCACAGTCGCCCAAGATGCAAGATCCCAGACTTCTCGCACATACACAAAAGGGCAACCATTTATCCCAAGTGTGTATCTGCGACACGCACTACCCGTCGAGCAGGTAGCTGATCTCTTGCTTTGCTTTGTCTCTCCCCGACTCTGATTCAGACTCAGAACTGAGCTGACTGCTTTCGCTGGATGCTGCGAACCTCATCGTTTGATCAGCTTGATTGCATTTCGAAACCGCAGGCTATGCGGAGTTTGTGCGTACTATAAATGCCAGCCAATGATCGTTTCCTTTTGTTTGTTTATACCCTAAAAATAAATTGAACTGGGCGCTGCTCGACTTGTAGAGTCCTTGAAATGTGAATTCGTATTTATGAATAGATAAAGTAAATACTGAATACTGCTTTAAGACTATTGTATTATTTTATAGTTTTATTTCATTAAAAATTTATTATGAGCTCATTATATTATAAAGTATGAGTATATTATCATTATATCAGTACAAGTATATAGTTTTATTCTATTTGAAATTTATTATGAGTTTACTATATTATAAGGTATAACTATATTATCATTACATCAGTAGAAGTATATAAGTATATTATCATTTTATTTTTAATTTTTTTAATTGCATTATGTTTATTGTTATAAATATACATATTTATATAAAAAATGTATATTAGAAAATTTAAAATGTAATGAAAATCGAGATTCAAAAATATCGATGTCGAAAATGTAATGAAGCTGAATGTCGCGATTCTAAATTAAATTTTTAGTTCTTGAAATTCCTACCAATCATTTATTCCCACTGCAGGGTATTTTATTTTCGGTGTGCCAGAGACTTTATTTTTTGTTTCTGCTTTTCTAATTGATTTCAAACAGGTAAACAGCAATGGGACCAACTGAGGTAAGAAACAGAACTTCGTCATGAAGACGAAGTCGAGACATCTTTCTGTTCTCCTGTTGAACTGCTACAGTTTTTCAACTCTTTCATTGTTCAGGCGATTTGCATATAAGGCGAAAAAACCGTCTGCTGTTTGTTTAATTTTAATAAAGCGTGAAAAGAGCCCAGGGGCACAGCGAGCGCAGCAAGTCGAGTTTGTCGGCTCTGGATGTGGAGTGTCGAGTGTGTGAATAAATGTCTGGATGAGTGCTTCCCTGTGCCTCGAGGTTGGCTGCTTTGCTGCTTTCTTTGAATGTAATTCAATACATTCATTATGATTCACCGCATGCTTGAGTCAATTAAGTGTGGAACGCCCTTGGTGGTGGTTGCTTATTCGGGTATTTAGAACTTGCCGCCAGCTGTGGCAGCTGTTGGCCTGGTAAAAAACATGAAATTATCGTGACAAACATCGGAATTCATTAGCATTTTAAATACCGCAACGACATCGATCAGGAGCTCGAGCGCGTGAGTCCATTATTATTATTATGTTTGTTCACAATCTTGCTGATGATCGCAAATTGGCTGTCAGAGGCACAGGCACGCAGCAATGTCGATCAGAGGCACTTGCCACTCGCTCACTTCATTTTCGGGGTTGCAACTTGCAGTGGCACGTGCCACGTCTTCATGTGTAATTTGATGCTTGTAAATGTCTTGAGCGCACACAGGCCAGCAGCAATCTTAAAAGGCGGCCCAACTTTGACTCGTTTCGGGGTTGAAGACCAAGTCTCAAGATCCATTGTGTGTGTGTGTGTGTGTTGAGTGTGTGTGGCAGGCAACATGAAGTTGTCTATCCACCAGCAGCACTTCGAGCATTTCCAAGAAATGAAAAAGGTCGTATAATCTACAAGTTTGTTGTGTTTGTTTGTTCTGCGTTCGCATCTTAAATGTGTTCGTGTTGGTGCAGCTGCACAGCACATGCTACATTCCACATGCCACACTCCGCATTCCGCATTCAGCATTCCACATTCCAGTCGCTGTCGACCCACTGCCGACTGCTGCTTACCTGGTGGCCAATTGTCACTGGGCGTGAAAAATTCTCACGCTCGTAATTTGTGCTGTGCGCTGTAACGGCAGCTGGCCACGATTTTCCCACACATTATTGACACAAGTGAACCGCAACCGCTCAGTCTCAGCCCCAGTCCCGGTCGCATCCGTTAAATGTAACGGACGGCGAGAGGATCTGTTTGAGTTGGGCTCGACGTGGGAACCTAGCTCTACGATTTCGCCTGCTCGCCTGTTACTATTTTGGGCGAATCAATAGAATGGTTCCCACCGAATCCTACCAATCCCACTAATTTCATTTAGAGAAAGATCTTTATCGGCAGGAGGCATGAGAAAATACGTTACTTTTTCCCACAGTCCCTTCAACCGATCTCATCGATCTCCCACGCTCAATTTCTTGCCGCTTTTTTACTCACACGCTGCTTTCGCCGCTTCGCTGAGGGTTCCGAACATTTACTGAGCGCCTATTACGCATTTCAAATGTTATTCTGAACAAGAATGCTACCTGTCCTCTGTGCGTCCCATAGCAATGAAATCATTCTCTCCCTCTCTTCTCGCTCTTCGTCTTGTGTGACAATGTTAAAACCTTTTTCGGAATTGTTGAACTTCTTGGGACTTCTTTGGGTGGTGTTCTCTCTGAGCTGTTTGCCTATTAGCTACGAAGACGTTGCGAACTGGAATCTGTCAGCCATGCATCTTAATTAGCTCCTTGAGAGTTTCGCTTAACAACTTCAGGATAATCGCCTTGCTGCTGCCGATGTTCTCCTGGTAACTATAAGAAGTTGTTGTTTAACGAGGGATGAAATCAATCTCAGTTTTTCAGATATAAAGGAAACCTTAAGAAAGTGGATTGCTATTATGGTGGTGGGTTTCTTGCCATAGCTGAGCATCATTCAAAGACGTTGCGACTTTACTGTTTACCTGTTATTCTTCTTAATTAACTCTAATTGAGAAAAAACGTTGAATGATTTTCGTTGAATGATTTTCGAATTTTGTGGCACAAGATCTAGTCTGCGCTACTCTGCTAGCCGGATCCTAAATTGTATCGACTTATGCATGTTTCGAATTCCGTTCTCACGCTGCACTGCTAAGAATGTCAAAAAAAAAAGGAATTTAATCTCCCGCAACGATCTCTGAAAAAAGAATCCCACGAGAATCCATAAAAAAGTGATGCGAAGATTCACTTCGAGTCCAGCCCCGAAAATTTTCTGTTCGGCATCCAATCGATATTTCTGCTATCCTAGTAGAAAATCACTAATTAAGCCGAAAATTCTCACGGCACGAGCTCCTTGAAATTTTAATACATATTCATTCGAATGCAGGTAAAAATTTTTGGTTTGACTCGGGTTACAAAGAGGCTCTTGGGTGTGAGAATTTCAGCTGTTGGCATTATTTGAAACATGTAAAAAACCGTGACAAATTGCTTTCATTCTTCTTGGGAATTTTTCAATCATAAAAGAAATTTGATAAATGAGAGGGGTTTTTATCCAGGCATTGCTCTTTCTTCTTTGCAAGATGAATGCATGATGCATCCGGGGCTTCACCCTGCATTTGTGTGCCCTCTTCTCTTTGTAGCTCGTGTAAAGGGTATAATTTGTGTAAGTAAATGCAACAGGCATCTCGAATCCCTTCCGTTTTTGAGTAAAAAACGAAATACCTTATATGCAGGTAGATAATATCTACATATATATTAAATAGGAAGACCTTCGTTTTAATTGCTTGGCCGTATATTCTACAACTGTTTAAATAAATGCATGCTGTCTAATTTTGAATTGTAGGTGTTTATTTCATCATTTGCTAGTCGAATAAGAGTAAGGAAGTAAGTTGTGCTTAAAAACATGCATTAAGTGCAAATAATTGCCAGCAGTACATATAGATGACAAGTAGTTCAGTAGTATTGAAAGCAGTGCGCGAGTATTGGAAGCAGTAGAAAATAATGTCAAGCAGTAGACATGTGTTACAAGCAGTTATTAGTTGCACAAAGCAGTTGTGTGTTTGCACACCATGGCGCAAAAGCAGTTGTTTATGCAGTTAATTAAAGAACAATAAGCAGTACATAATGCTTTGCGGCCTTGAAAGAAACACTTGTTTAAATAATTTGCAGAGTAATTATTTAATAATTTATGGTTTGTTTATAAATGTTTGGCAATTAAAATTGTTTGGTTTAAGTTTAAATGAATTCATAATCATTGTTTGGATTTCAATCTTTGAACTTTATCTCCAGACAACCGAGTTTGGAGCTAAGTCCAAAAAAGGGATTACTTATGGTGGTGTTTAGGAAATCGGCCTGAGTGAGACTAACAGTTATGTGATTCTTACAACCCGCGGTGCACGCCACCGAGGCACACGCCATCCTGTTCGCAATGCAATCGTCTATCAGCCTCGTCGCGACACCCAACGTGGTAATGGTGCTGTACACAGTGTTGAAGGAACATTCCCAGGCCTGGGTAATACGCGTGTTGGCTGAGCAGTTGGCCTGCTGCATATACGTGATGAAATTCTTCTGGTAAGATACCGTATTCACATTCGCTGTGGCAATCTGGGTTAAGGATAACTGGTATAATGATCTGAATTCAAGGAACGGTAACTTTGTACTCACCGCATTTGTTACACAAATGGTGTAGTTCTGTTGGGACTGGGGATGGCGCTTCTCACAATCGTTGAGCAAATTTTTCAGATTGGTGGTGTGGTAGCTTTTGAGGCTGTTGTGGGTGTTCTGCGCGTTCTGGAGATAACCATTGAGATTGCTTTGGGCCGCAGTCGTGCAACTAGTGAGCGCCGCTCTCACTGTAGCAACTGTGGGAATAGTTGCCGAGTAGTTCTGCACGCATTGATTGTGCCAGGAGTCGATGAGCTCAATGGGACGCAGTCGATAGGTAGCCTCATCCAGTTTCAACTGCAGCAAGTCCGCCTGCACGGAAATCGCTCGCAATTCGCGTCCGTAGGTTTCCCGAAATGCGGCAATCTCATCCTCAAAGCTTTTGACCTTGTCTTCGTACTGTCGCTGATTCAGTCGTATATAATCGTCCATATGAATCGTCACATTCGACGAGGATAGCACACCACTTGCGCCCACACAAATGAGCAAAGCGAGCAATATGATAAGGTTATGCATCTTGGCAAAAGTCAGCCATCCACTGGACTCCGAATTGGCGTTGCTGCGAATTTATACAAAAACGAGACTTGGCGCTCTTTATCTGAACGCTGTGTTTAGTACTTCCCCTGGCAGCACACCCAATCAGCGGTCTTCTTAAATCATAATTTTTTTATTCCCCGTTGCGTGTGTTTATCAGTATTTGCTTACAATTTGTAGAGTATTGCTTATTTGCTAAAAGATCGCAAAACTTGCGTATGTGCTTTTATGTGTATATGGTTATTTATTTTCTACAGAATTTAATTAAAATTGGCATTGTTCCGAATAGGATGACCCTATTATTGCACGGGTACAGTCCCCTACGGTCATGGAATAGTGTCATACATTATTTGGTTAAGTGATATATGGAATGTACTCAGTTCCAGTCGATAATATACTGAAAGAGATCGGCTGGAAAGCTGGCGTTGTCCAGCTTAAATGCAATTGCATGGTAACGTTTTCGCAACAGATGAGCTGCATCCTTGGGCTGACGATTGCGCGTGAAGACTCCCTTCTTGTTTCCGCCCACACGTGTATATGCTACAATAAAGAATATTTCAGTTGGGTAATTTAACTTTAATTTGTCTATATTCTTCTCACTTTGTTCAGTCTTGAAGTCGGCAAAGTTCCAGACGAACTCGCCGATAAACCATTTCAGTTCACGCAGTTTGTCGAAGGCTTTAAAGTGCTTGGAGAAAAGCTCAGTCTGATAGTCCTCCGACCAAATATACGCTGGCAACTGTACGGAATCGACAATTAGACTCTGTTTAATGCAATTGTTTGCTCTTACTTACGCTATGATATCCTTCCATAGTGTCGCCACCATACTCAAATACAATGACTGGTTTCCGGTAGCGCTCGTGCCACTTTCTGGCCTCGTCGTACATTGGCTGCACAATCATATCGGTGCGTCCAGGATTGTGGTACCACGCATTATAGCGATTGAAACCAATAATGTCCAGAAATTGCGACATCATGCAAGCCGTTGGCGTATCCACATTGGCGGCTGCTGTTAGCGGACGTCCCTGGGCAATGCTCCTCGTATAGTTTGCCAATGCGCTGTCGTGAAGCATTCATTAATTACGCGTAAAAAGTGACACTTGAAACGTACCCGAAATAAGGTTCAGCTGCCTTCTTCTTGGTACGCGGCTCGTTGGCTATTGACCAGGCAATCACGCAGGCATGATTGCGATCGCGATGTATGAGCTGCTCCAGCGCGGACATGTGGTTCTCTAATAGCTGGGGCTCAAATATGTCTGTATTAACACTGGGGCACTCATCGATAATCATGATGCCGTGCTCGTCGGCAAACTGCATGGATTCCTCCGAGTAAGGATAATGCGAAGTGCGATACGCATTGGCGCCAATCCATTTCAATAGATTGAAGTCCCGCATGAGCACTGCATTGTCCAGTCCCTTGCCACGAATCTATCGATAGGGTTAAATTAGAGAAAGCACAATTAATGCGTATAGATTACTTACATCGGAGTCCTCGTGCTTGCCAAACCCACGTAGATAAAGGGGTTTGCCGTTGAGGGTCAAGCTGTTATTGTTCCAGCTCAAGTTGCGTATTCCGACGGGATGTCGATAGACATCCAATGGCGCTGCTGACGAATCCACCTTCAGTTGCAGCTCCAGCGTATACATATAGCCCGGATGCGGGTGCATTAGGTAGGGCCACCAGGGTTTAACATTTGGTATCAGCAGTGTGCCATTCTGCAGGTTGTGGTTGATCTGATGAGCCACCACAACATTATTTCGGTCCCGCAACTGCACAAGCATATAAGTATTCTTGACAGTTGATACTGATCCGTTTCCAATCGTCAGATGATAGTCGATGCGGCCCAATTCATTTGTGGTTATTTGCGTTTTCAGCTCTATATCTTGGATATATGTTTCCGGTGTAGTATAGAGGTGCACGGATCGATGGATGCCAGCATAGTTAAAAAAGTCAAATGTGTATGTCTGGATGTAGGCGACGCCTTCGTCAGAGGGCTGCTTTATCACCTGACCCTGGGGAATAGTGCGATTGCCTAGCCTGTTATCGACCATGACAGTGATTCGATTCTCACTGCCGTAATTGATAAGGCGTCCAATTTCTCCCTCGAAGGGCAAATGACCAATGCTGTGGCGCAATGCCAGCTGGCCATTGACCCACACTACCGCCTGGTAGTGAACGCTGCCAAAACGTAGCCATGTGCGCACACGGTCCCTACTCCAGTGTACGGGCACAAAGAAGTGTCGCTCATACCACACCGTGCCCACATGATCACGTAGTTGCTTGTCCACGGTCATATCGTTGTAGGAAGCGGGCACAGGCATAAAAATTATTTCATGATCCGTGGATCTGAGCGTTTTCTTGTACCACTCTTCTCGTATTCCCTGCAGCGGATCGCTGGCATTGCTCTTCAGCAGCTGCCACACACCGTCCAGAGAGCGCACTTCTCGCGTCTCAGATTCACGGGGATAAAGCAGTCCGACTGTAGGTCGGGGCAGCACAACGGTGGAGTAGTTGTAAGATGTCTGACCAGGCAGTTGTTGCTCTTGTTGAATCTCTTCTTTACCATCCACAACGTCGTTGCTCTTAACTGTGCTTGCAGACAGTAATATTGCGCTTACTAGCAAAATCCAAAGCTGCTTCAAATTCCGCATTTTTTATAATTTTTACTACTAATTACTACATGCATTAATTCTTTTTTGCAAAGAAATAAAAGAGGCGTATGACTTTATTACTAATCGTTTTTATCCCGCATATTCTTGCGGCTGCACTTATACATGCACATATTTGTGTACGTACTGTAATTGTTTAAATGTTCTACCAGATAAAAATTATCCAACTAGGTGGCAATATTGCAGCAAACAAATAATACTTCAGTTGATTTTTCAGAGAAAGAAAATACACAAAAAGTAATTTAATCTGCACTTTTAAATTAAATTTTCAATTCTAACTCAATGAAGCTTTTCAATATTTACATTTTTGAAAATATTACATTATTCGATCAGCTGTTTTTTGTTTACATATACGGGGAAGCACTAAAAAATACCAACATTTCAGACTATTTATACGCAATAGAAATTCAAACAAGAACGGTATTGTTGTATGCTAACTCAAAAAATTCCCTCTCTGTTAATAATGAAAATGTTGTAGTTTAAGATTTTATTTACTTTTGTTCAATTACATTTTACAACCTTTAAGTTTACTTGTTTTTAAAAATAGTTGGTCAAGTTAACCAATTTTGTTATATTCAACTCTGCAAAATTTAAACATGATCTATGACACCCTTTCAAATTAGCATACAAATCTTTAACTTAATATTTTAGCACTGCTGCATTATGTCGTTGGGAGCCTCTGTCGTGGACTAGGAAAAACGTATACAAACCATGGCTCGATAATTCGCACATCGTGTTATTATTTGGTATATTGACTGCGAAGTCAAGTAGTAGATACATAGTAAAACTCGTTTTAAAATTATTAATTTAAAGTATTTTATTTAATTTTTACTTTAAAGTTTTCATTTAAGGTGTAAGTGGCATACAAAAAGACGCTAAGTGGTAGAAGGCAACTCGATGGATATTGTTGAAATGCGGTCAGTTGTCAGTTCAATTTTAAACATTGCTTACAAAAAAGGTATAAATATCTACAATAGTTAGCTTTCGCTTATACTTATAAAATTGTACTCTTCTTATGTGTTGTCTGTTCAAGGTGCTGCGCAGCCAATGTACACAATATGTCATTTCATCGGCCTTATAAGTCACTTGATTTGTTTTTGGTACTGCCACCCATATCTAAAATATAGGTGAACAGATCCTCTGGCAAGCTGCATTGGTCAACCTCGCGGCCAAGTGCAAAATAACGCTGGCGCAGTAGATAAGCCGCAGACTTCGGTTGACGGGACCGTGTAAAGATGCCCTTCTTATTACCACCTACTCTTGTGTATGCTGAAATGAGAAAGAAACCGTTGGGAGAGAGTTAAGAGCTTGACATAAGCCGAATATTGTAATTTTCTTACATTGAGCAGTCTTAAAGTCGGCAAAGTTCCAGACGAACTCGCCAATAAACCATTTCTTGCGTCGCAGAGCATCGAACGCTTTAAAGTGCTGCGAATAAACCTCCGATTGGAACTCTTCCGAAAAGACGAATGATGGTTGCTGCAATAGGAATGAGTATCAGTTTAGGGAACCGCTCTGATTTTGCCCTTCGGGTCTTACCAAATGCAGGCCCTCCAGTGTGTCGGCGCCATATTCCGCCATGATCACAGGCTTGCCATATTTCTTGTTCCAAGACGTTGCTTCATCAATGACACGCTTTGTGATCATATCCGTGCGACCAGCATTGCTGTACCATCCGTTGTAGCGATTGAAGCTGACGACGTCCAGATACCGACCCTACAAATTGCACTCGTAAAACCACACTTTCAATACAATTTGAATTCGAAGCTTACCACTTTGTCATCTGAGCACGGCGTTGCGATGGCCGCTGTGACAGGTCTACTTTTGTCTAATGAGCGTGTGTAGTCGGCTACAAATCTACAGAAGTTTAGATTAGGAGTAGCCATAAGTTGATATTCATTAATGAGACTCACTGGAAGTACGTATCCGCATTCAACTGGCTCGTACGAGGTTCATTGGCAATGGACCACATCACTACACTGGGATGATTGCGATCCCGATGTATGAGCTGTTCTAGTGAAGATTTGTGCTTGTCCAGCAAGAGTTGGTTGTAATTTCTAGAATTGCAATTGTATGCTTAGCCATCACTGATCTCTGCTACTTTTAAAGGGCAAGGCTTACTGCGTATCCCCGCTGGGACATTCATCGATGACCATGATTCCATGGCGATCTGCAAATTGCATTGATTCTTCGGAGTAGGGATAATGTGAGGTTCTGTATGCATTGGCGCCAATCCACTTGATCAAATTAAAGTCACGAACCATCAGAGCGTTGTCCAATCCCTTGCCGCGCACATCAGAGTCCTCATGGCGTCCAAAACCGCGGAAGTAAATTGGCTTTCCGTTGATTTGGAACGTGGTATTGCTCCAGCTTAGCGATCGCAGACCAACATTCAGACGATAGACATCCAGCAGTTCTTCTTTGGCCCCATGCAATTGGATTTGGAGCTCGTAGAGATAGCCCGGATCAGAATGCATAAGATATGGCCACCAGGGCATGGCATTCGACACCTTCAAGGTGCCCGATAGGCTGCTATCCGAGGTGGCATTCACCACCTGGACACCTTCTCTGTTGAACAGTTTGATTCGCACGAATAATGCATTTTCCGCCTCGTTGGTAGCGGTCCCGTTGACTGCGACATTGTAGTCGATGTAGCCGACTGAGAAATAGATCGTCTGGTACTGCTCGGAACTTGGATCAACGTGGTTTCACTTACCGCTATTATTGTCTGACAGTTTTGTGTTTATCTGGACCTCTTCAATGAATGTTTTGGGAGTTGTGTACAGGTGGACGGAACGATGAATACCCGCATAGTTGAAGAAGTCAAAGGTGTAGCTTTGGATGATGGTCACTCCTCCGTCGTTGGCCACTTCGGAGATCTTTCCCTGCGGCACTGTCGTCTGGATTAGTGCGTTATCGCACATGACGGTTATACGATTCTCTGCGCCGTAAGTCAGCAAATGTGTGACCTCCGTCTCAAAGGGCAAGTGTCCCATTTCATGGTTAACGGCCTGCTCTCCGTTGATCCACTAAACAATTGGGGAAGACTTTCAATTAACTAGCAGGAAATTAGACAATGTTTTAAACGCTTTACCACAAACGCCTCGTAATGAACGCTGCCAAAGCGCAGCCAGACACGCTGATCCTTTGCCCAGGATCGCGGAACGAAGAACTTGCGATCATACCAAACGGTGCCCACATGATCACGTAACGATCGGTCTGTGGTGATGTCGTTATATGACGCCGGCACCGGCATCGGAATGATGGGTCGACTCTTGCTCAGGTCATCTTCATACCACTTATCCCGTATGCCCTGCGTGGGATTCCTCTCGTCGGAGCACACAAAATTCCAGATGCCATCCAGGGAGCGCACCTCGCGCGTCTCTGACTCACGTGGATAGAGCATGCCACGTGACGTCTTCACGTCCTTATTAACTATGATCAGAGCTAAAGTGAATTTGATTATATACAAGCCGATGACCAGCGAAGAGAGCCACAGAGCTGTAAGTTGAGAAGAGAGAGAGAGAGGGTAATGAGTTGAATATTATCACACCTCCATTTGAATAAAACGTGTGATGATAAATAGCGTTATCAATCTATGCCAGTAATTTGTTCAGCTCATTAGCGATAATAAATGATTAATGAAAAGTTATTTTCGTTGCTCTCTCAATGAAAGTTCGAAAGTTCTCTCAGATAACCCAAAGCGATCACCTACTATTAATGGCTAGAAAACTCTTTTTTTTTCCTTTTTCATATCACCTTAATATCTTAACAATAGTTGCTATCTTAATATCTTGAACAATAGTTGCTAAGAGTAAAAAGAGTCGAAAATTTCCATGTAATTCACAATTGAATTTTCGAAACTATAGCGTAAAAAACGTTGCATATCGACTGCATAACAGTTACCGATTAGTCACACAGTTTTGAGTCTTATGTCAACCAAAGCTAAACTATTTTTCAGTATGCCGGTTTTTCTACCATTAAGTTTAATTATACGCTACATTATCTATAATCTAACTAATCTCAAAACAGACATATTCGACATATAGAACTTTAAATTATTTGACGAATAAAGAGCACAGCTTAGCCTTCTTAAAGTATTAAGTTCCCTGCATCGCGGCGGAAACATTGGTCACTGTCAATGACAGCACCTCAGTTTGATGGTTAACAATAAGAAACTGCTTTGTTTTTGAAGTTTAAGCTTTTGCACTGATGTGTGTGCACGTATAGGTGTATATTTACTCACATTTGCATTGGTTAATGTTTGAAGTCAGTGGGCGAAACGTAGCGGAAATTAAACGGAATCTAATATTAATTGTTTAATCTTACAACAATGTAACAAAAACATTTGCACTGACTACAGTCATGGCGATACATTGTATACACCATGTTAGCAAAAAGCTAAACAAAATACCAAACAATCCAATTGGAAAGCGCGCCAAAGCTAAGCACAGACAGCTTTTAACGTTCAAGCAGGTGAGGTCAGAACTAACAGCTGTTATTCGGCAACATCATGCTCTCCCACACACACATACACAAGCACACACGCTCTCTCATTCTTACAGCCAGGCAAAGACGGACAAATTGCTGCGCGGCTGTTTGCGTATGTTATTGAAACAAACACGAAAAGATCGCAGCAGAGGACACGTATTTGGTATTTTGTTTTGATTTTGAATCACGTGCCAAATGATTAGAAGACAGTTGAATTGCGAAACAAACATTTGAACAATCTCTTCAAGCCCATTACAAGAGTTCAGAGATGATGTGATACGCGAGCACCGATTGCAGCACTCTCGCTCGCTCGTTCGCCAAAAGCACACTGAGGCCAGTCATGTGGTGACTGTGCCAAGCGCACTACAACACCACACTATTCAATTTATCGTTTAGAATACTTATCAGCTGCTTGCTGAAAGCAAAAGCACAAAAAACGATGACAGCGCGAGCTAAAACTTGATAATTCAAAAACCCACTCAGTTTGTAACATATCTGGACAGATAATGGAATTCATTTACGTCTGCAATCGATTTGATTAATTTGCTGCCGTTTAAACGACAATGATATAACTATATTTCGAAAGCGATCTCCAAAGCATTCTCACAATGCTGCTGTTTAATAACTGCGCTTAAAGCACTTCATTAGTTGTTCTACCAGTTATCCATAGCGTACATTGAGTACGTAGTGGCACGATGATAATTGAAATATATATGTACTTAAATGACGAAAGTCAACACGAGCCTTCCAAATTATTGATCAGCATCAGCATCATACACCAAATAATAGCCCAACTTTTTGAATATAAATTCAGATAAATTGAAAACATAAAATATAAAGCGCGCAAGTTCTTGGAAAGCCAATTTAATTAAGGAAATTATTGACTGCACATATAAAGAAAGACTTGTTTTTGACGCGTTTAAGTCGAAACCGTTCACAATAACTTTTAATTAACACTTGTGTTTGTGATGAACTACATCGATATAAGTTTGAAGTTATCTTCTATTTCACTTTTGTCATTTTGAATTTGCTTTTCCAATCGTAAAAAACTGTTTTCCAAGATGCATTTGAATTTGTGAAGGATATTTGAAAAGTGCATGCTTGTGCAGTTCGCAGCATTTTCATTGTAGGTCACTGTCCTTTTTTGAGAACTTACTCATCCTGATAGCAAGCGGGAGAAACAACTGCGACGAACTTACTATCTGAATTGGAGTTGCAGTTGGGAAGGCAGAGCTGTTTTAAAGGCAATCGCAAAGGTGGTAGTTGCAAATGGAACAATTAATTTAAATGCAAATCACAATCAATTCGCTATCGTTGCGGAGTATGTGAAACATTTGCATATGTTATGTGCATGTATGTGTATGTAGGGCTGGCTGGCCAACTGTGTATATTAATTAAAACAGTGAAAACAGCAAAATGCTGCTTACCCCAGATTTCAACTTTGCGGCACGTCAGGCGTATCCTCAGATGCATTGCTCAACAGAAGTGTGCAGAACTGCAACGTGCGATTGGTCAATGCGTACTGAATTTGAATTAGATGGGCACTCTTTCTCTCTCACTGCAGTACGAGTATCTGTAGTATCCACAATTCCGATTGACTGGGTCAGACGCCCATCGTAAACCGCCGTAAGCGTAACCTGAACCGTGCCCATTACCCGTACCCACTGTGGCGCCGTGAGCCAGTTTCTTGCGGCTTCAATAAACAGCGAAACAGTCGAACATCGGACACGATTCAGCCGAAACGCACAACGGATGTCATTAAGCAAGGTAATTGTGGCACAGCCGTGGCTTTACCTCGTCGCAGCCGCCAACGTCGACGCCGTAGTCGATGCCGCATAAAGGTCGCTCAGTAACGCCCTGGGTTGCCGCCGGACTAGTGCTAGCTGGGTTTAAGCGCATGGACGGAAGCTCACGCACGGCATCCAGCCACTGTCGGAGCTGCTCTCGACGGGGACAGTCGACAGCTCGTGAATGCAATGAATGTGCCCCTAATAAGAGCCCTCACCCCATTAGCTGTATGTTCCAAATCCAAAACTGAAGCTGAAACTGAAACTGCAACTGTGCTCGTCTCATCCATGCGGGGTCAACGACAACGCAACTGATGAGGAGCAGCAATAGTAGCATAAGTAAAGAAAACAATAGCAAAGCTATGTGATCTGATCCGATCCGATCTAGCCAAGAAGTAGTTTAGGAGCCGTCAATTAAGTGACTCTGGGTTAATTATTCTTGATTAGAACGCACACACACAAAACTTCTCGATGGCGACAACATTCATTGAGGAATGCTAACCCACTTTTTGTTCATCCACAAAATACTTTAATCATAATTTTAGTTTTGTACTCAAAAAACTTATCTACAAGCACTTATACTATTGCACATACTTAGAAAGCATATGAAATGAGTTACAATTTAATGAAAGCGGCACGAAAAGTCGTTTATCAACTCAACTCAAACGACTCCTGCATATTTTCAATTTAGCTGAACTTAAATCGAAATATAACGCCGTGATGTGATTATACATAGTCAATTTCCTTGGAAATACAATACTCGACACGTTATACAAATAAATCTGAAAATAATTGATAAGGTAATTGAAAGTGAGCGAAAATAAATTAGTACCCATTATAAGATTTTTATGTTTATGGTTTTTCGGGACGAAGTCTCAAATCGTAGGTGCGTCTATATTTCTGTCAAATATAGTTATTCTTTTCAGTTTGATTGTGCCGTTAGGAACCGTTATAATTAAAATTCACACTTGGAACTCTTTATTTGGACAACTTGTGAGTCATTTCATATTTGTTCAATTCATTCATAACAACTAACTAGGCGTATACTTAACGCGTGTTGGCATTTTAACACTTCGATTCCATTTATTAAATTATAGTACAGATCACGAACACAACCAAGTCAATCCGACAACTAGTTCGGCGAACGTACGCAGACCGACTGACTTCTGAGCTTGGACTTGGATTATGACTGCGACTGCGGCTGTCGCTCAGCATTATGTGACACTGCACACACACACACAAATATTTTGTACACACATGAAAGTTTTTTGTGTGCGTACAACGCTGATGTGAAGATGCACAGACCGCAAGCACCTTTGTGATTTATGCTGCACAAATAATAATTAAGATATTATTGCAATATTTGAATATTTTATGATTATGTTGCTGTTCCCATTTTGCCTCACGCTATTCAAATTGTTGTGGTTAAACAGTTTCAGTGAAATACTTACATATGTACATACATAGGTATATGCACATTAGTTTCCACAATTCCTGCACTACTAATTAAAATTCAAATACTTATGCATGCACAAGCATGCATGCACCTCAACTTATACTTTAAGTGCGCCGTTAGTTACAAAATTGTTTATTTCGAACATCTATGCTTTCTAAATTATAGCTTTTTTTATTACGTTTTACTTCTAAGCGAATTTTAAACCTTATCTGCAATAATGAAGCTGTTTTTAAAAAGCTTTTATTATTGACAATTGTATGAATGTGGCCGATTGTCAAATTACATTGTAACTTCAACGAAATGTACCAAAACGCATATTCCATATGGTATTTCTGTTTTTAAAAAAATGTTAACACCGTTTAACATTTTTTTCGCAGCATTTGACTGCCATCACCCCACTGTGAAAAACATGCTGCGTTGATATGTATTTATACCTTTTTAGTGCCCGCGATTTTTGTGAGACAGGGCTGTTACTAAATAATGTAAACAAAAAACAGCTGTGCGATGCGAAAGTGCTGTGCATTGGTCTGGCAACGTCACACAGTATTTATCGCCAGTTAATATTTATCGATATGCTCATAATATTTTGTCATTGTTTCCAAAAAGATGATATTTAATGTTTAAATAAGAAATACACATTTTCTACACGTGGGAGCTTATAATAGCGGACGGGACGAGGAATCGCCTAAGATGTCCTTATCTTTCAACCTGGACACCAATGGCAGCTCTGCTTATCATAGTCAGGATAGCAGGGAAAAGGATAAACTGGTAGTTTCGCCAGCAGCGTCTGCAAATCAGAGGCACAGCATGACTATCTCCTGGCTGCGACAATGTCGGCATTCCAAGTGCATAGTGTTACTATTGCTGCTATTGGTTTTGTTGCCTCTGCTTGCTCATCGCAAGTTGCTTAATGTAAGTTCCACCCCAAGACATCGAAGTCTTATTGCATTCATGGTCATGATATACATATATTATTGTGCATTGCAGGCCGAAGAAGATATACAGCCCGCTGACGTGCACCGCAGCCGTCCGCTGCTGGACGCCTATGAAGACTTTAGTGCATTGCGAGCCGGTGACCTGAAAATGCGCATTGAGGAGATGGTCAGAATTAAGGTTGGTAGCAAGCTGAAGGCATTGTTGGCAAATTGTAAATTGTAATGTTTCTATTCCACTGCAGAGCACCGTATCCGTGGAGCTGCGTGAGTTGGAGTCACGGCGACAGAAGCTGCAGTCTGATATAAGTCAGTATAACCAAAAAATTGAGGAACTCAAGCAGGAACTTTTGCGCGAACAGACGGAACTGGAACGCCTAAAAATCTCTGTAGAACAGGCACAAGTGGCGCAACGCGAAGCCGTGCAGCGCAACACCCCCGAGCTAGCATTGCCTCGCACATTGCTGCCCAGTGCTTTGCCCCGCAAGATGAACGCGGTTAGCAGCGGCATCGCCAATACTTGCAAAATGCATAACTGCTTCGATCACTCGCGCTGCAGTCTTACTTCCGGCTTCCCGGTCTATCTATATGATCCGGACGTGCATAATGTGCAACGCGCCGGCTACGATATTGATGGCTTCCTGAAGACAACTCTGAAGCAGACCCTGGGTTACAATGCACACTTCGTGCGAGATCCCAAGCAGGCCTGCATATATTTTGTGCTAGTCGGCGAGGCACTGCTGGAACAGGATCTGTTGCGCAACAATCGCTATGCGGCACAGGAGGCCGAGCAGCAGCAGCAACAGCAACAGCGTTCGACTCCTGCCAACCATGCCACGAACTCGCCCATCGATGTACAGAAGTTGTACAAGTTGCCTCATTGGGGCGGCGATGGACGCAATCATGTGCTGTTGAATCTGGCGCGACGCGACTTGAACTCCGCACGAACGAATCCTCTGCTGCACGTCAATACCATGCGGGCCATCGTCGTGCAAAGCTCATTCGAGAGCGAACAGTTCCGGCCGGGCTACGATCTCATTGTGCCGCCCATTTTGGGACCACCAGGCGGAGATGTGTGGCAGGAGTGCGCCACCATGGTGCCAGCTCGCCGCAAGTACTTGCTCACCTTCCAGGGCGAACTGCGTCCCGCACTAAGTGCACAGTCGGCGGACCAGCCTCTGGATGACTTTATATTGGAGCATCTGAAAGACATGTCACGCACTGCCACACAAGATAAATTTCTGCTGCAATTTCAATGCGTGCCGGCCACCGAAGTGCAGGAGACAGATGCACAGCCCGACTGGACGCTCTGCGGCTCGGACTCGTCACGCAAACAGCTGCTGAAGGACTCCACCTATGCTTTGATACTGCCTCCCTTGGGGCATCGTGTCAGCTCGACTTTGATGCTGGCACGTCTCTACGAAGCGTTGCGTTCTGGTGCTGTGCCTGTCATCTTGGGAGCTGATGAACTGTACCTGCCATATGCCGAGACTATTGATTGGCGTCGCGCCACATTGTTGCTGCCAAAGGCACGCATTACGGAGCTGCATTTCCTGCTGCGTGCAGTGCAAGATGCGGACTTATTGCTGCTGCGTCGCCAGGGCCGTCTCATCTGGGAGCGTTATCTGAGCTCGTCGCAGGCGACTGTGGACACGGTGATAGCCAGTCTGCGTGATCGACTGGGCATTCCGCCGCCTCCGGTGGCTGTGGTGGTCGCCCAGAGTGTTTTCAATAACACCTTCATACCGCTAAAGTCAGAGCCGCCCGTGGGCATAGATACAGAGCAGGAGGAGTCGCTGGGTCCCATTGAGCCGCCGTATCCGAGTCCAGCCTATCGCCGAAACTATACGATACTGCGCATGCACTCGAAGGAAGCTTGGAACGACTGGATGGATCCGTTCTATCTCTACCCGCAAATGCCTTTCGACCCGGTGCTGCCCTCAGAGGCAAAGTTCGTGGGCTCGCACACGGGATTCCGACCAATCGGCAAGGGTACTGGTGGCGCCGGCAAAGAGTTCAGCGAAGCTCTGGGCGGCAACTATCCACGCGAACAGTTCACCATTGTGATTCTCACATATGAGCGGGAACAGGTGCTGATGGACGCGCTGGGGCGCCTCTATGGTCTGCCCTATCTGCACAAGGTGGTCGTCGTGTGGAACTCGCCGAAGCCGCCGCTGGACGATTTGCGCTGGCCAGACATTGGAGTGCCTGTGTCAGTTGTGAAAGCGCCGCGTAATTCACTCAACAATCGCTTCCTGCCCTTCGATGTGATCGAAACGGAGGCTGTGCTCTCAGTGGATGACGACGCCCACTTGCGGCACGACGAGATTCTCTTTGCTTTCCGCGTTTGGCGCGAACATCGCGATCGCATCGTTGGCTTTCCAGGGCGCTATCACGCCTGGGATCTAAGCACCAAGAACATGTGGCACTACAACTCAAACTACAGCTGTGAACTGAGCATGGTGCTAACAGGCGCCGCCTTTCTACACAAATACTATATGTATTTGTACAGCTACTTCTTGCCGCAGGCCATACGCGACAAGGTGGATGAGTACATGAACTGTGAGGACATCGCCATGAACTTCCTCGTCTCGCATGTGACGCGAAAGCCGCCAGTCAAAGTCACCTCGCGCTGGACCTTCCGCTGTCCCGGATGCCCGGTCTCGCTTAGCGAGGACGACACACACTTTCAGGAGCGACACAAGTGTATTAACTTTTTCAGCCAGGTCTTTGGCTACACGCCGCTGCTGAATACGCAATATCGCGCCGACTCGATTCTCTTCAAGACGCGCATACCGCACGACAAGCAGAAGTGCTTCAAGTACATTTAGTGTGTCCAACTGTTGCACATATCATCCAGCGGACGTACTTATGCAGACTCTGATCCTTTTGCTGATCGTTAGCTTTTAAGGAACTGTTATATTCTAATCGGGTCGGATTGAATTGCATCCGCGATCGATTCGCTTGTATATAATCGCAGCAAGGCCATTAATACAACCATTTTACGGACTAAATTAGATTATAGTGAATGCAACTATATATATATTCTAGACAAACGTTTTCGATTTTCGTCTTTTGAGATTATTTTTGCTCTCGGCTCCTGAGCATTCAAAATGTAGCATGTACAGTAGTAGCGCGATGATAAGAATACATTTATAATAATCAATTTCTGTCTTCTGTTTCTTTTTTTCCATCATTGCTGATCGATCACTGTACTTAGACTATGTAAATAACATATATAGCGAAAAGCTTCGATTTGCTGCAGCACAATGTCGAGTTATCCAAAGAGCTTGTAAGACTTTCATTAACCTTAATTTCTGTCCAAAATCAACAGCAGATTTTGTATATAGTCTAATGTGTGTCATCGAATTACAACTTTAGGATTATGTTTTTGTATTAGTTTTTAATTTTTGATAAACAATGATATGAATGTACTCTCTAGCCAATAATAAATAATATTAATTCGGAATAGCAAATATAGACTATTTTAAAGCGATTTTCGTGTAGTTGCTTTTATTATTCATCTTATATTGTAAATATATAGCCATAGACAGTTGAGCAACAGAGTGACTCACATCGCAAGGGAATTTATGAACTAATTTCGAAGTCATAAAATTCATTAAAATATTCACTTGCGCCCATAAGCGTATCAGATAAATTGTTGATGTTATCTACGAAGTTGTGGGGAATGCGAGTCAGCTATTTATAAGCTGTGTGCCCTATATGCAATCACAATTCCATATGAAGAAACTCATTATTCGAATTATTATGATATAGTGTATATATGCTTCTATAGACACGATCCAAAATGATTGGCGTTCTATCTAATCAATAATGCATGCTCAACACATTGGTATAACTTAATTAAATTGGTATAAACAGTCAGCATACCCCAGCAGAAACACTAGATATTTGTATTTTTTTTATTAAACCTGCCCTCAAGTATTTCGAACTAAAGCTGTTCGTTCGGACTGACAGACGGAATAATCTACTTATCGCTATCACAAAAATTAGACGTAGCTTATGTATTAACGGACATAGACGTTCCGGGCTTATAAATTGATTAACGTTAATGTTAGGAAGCGTAGAAAATGCATTTGTGTTCTCTTCATAGTTATAATATATTTTCATTTTCAAAAAAATGTACGCAGAGTTGTATTAAAATAACGTTAATGCTGATTAGTAAACACGTAGTAGATTATTGTTTAAGAGTAAAATAAATAAGAATGTTAGGAAACAGACGATCGACAATAATAGTATTCACTTTTCATATTTGTTCTCTTTCATTGCAGTTATTTGTTTATTTATGCATGTGACGCGTATTATTTATTCCCCTAGACGATATACCTCCGTTGTGTATGGACTTAATATTAAGTGTGTATGTTAGCAAAAGCTAGTACATGGTTATCATATGTATACATATGCATATTTATGTATATTATGTATGTTGCGAGATGAGACCTTAAGATGGTACATAGGGTTAAAAGAGAAGGGGTCAAATTGTTCCACATTTAGATTAGAGTTTTAGTTACATATCACAATACAAACAAGGATGTATAATTACCGTATAGAAGCAGTTCGAAGTGAACTCAAGAAAGATAAAGAAGATACTCAAATTAGAACTATTGTACAACATAGGCATTAAATTTACAAATTAGAATTATAGAATTACAGTATAAACACTTTCAATTTTGATATCGAACAAAAGATCGATCTTTTGTTGCACTTTGATTGACGAGACCTCGCTGGACTGACTGATCAACTGATTGACTGATTGATTTGTTACAATTGATTTGATTTGCAGTTTTGGTTCAGTGGCTTGTCTAATGCTCCTGCAGACTGAGCTTCAGCGCCTGCTCAATCATCTCCTGCTCCCGTTGACGCTCCAGTTCGTACTTTTGCTGATCCTGCTGGGAGAGACGCATCGCCATGGCCAGATCGGTGTCCATGTACCGGAAGCCACCGTCATCATCGTCCTCGGACACTGGAGAGCCGCTGGCATTGCCATGGGCGCCCAACAGCGATTCTTGCAACACTCTGCAAATGGAAGAGGGAGAAAAACACACACACACAAAGCTTGGGTGAAACAAGTGCTAGCAATACTATTGGAGGCATGACAGAGTTGAGGAAAACCTGAGCTACTTGAAGATCTTCTTCATGTAGCTCAGATCATTCTTGAACTGGGCACCCGCCGAGGCAGAGCGACCACGCTGCTGCGCCTCCAGCGCTGGCGGCGGCGCCAGATGAGAAGGCGAGTAGCGGCCATAACATTGATTCTTGGGGAGCATGGTGCGTTTGTTTAGTTGGCGACAGGAGGGGGAACAACTAGCATTACATTGCGTTGCGCGCGTTAAAAACAGATCGCGGGAGTTCAATGAGTGCCTTACCGTTGCAGCTGCTCGTCGTCCTCGGGCAGCAGCTCGGTGCCAACAGCATGCTGACCCCGCAGCACCTCCCAGATATCCACCTTATCGGAGTCGTTATCCACTGCACAAGCACCGCCAGTGCCGCTCGTCTCCGCCAGACTCTGCTCAATGGCGTACTGCAGCATGTCGTCCTCGTCGAGCGGCATCTGACGGCGCGCGTCGCCGCCACGGTTAGCATAGTGACTGGGTATCTCGAAGCAACGGTCGTCAACGAGACAGGTGATGCGATCCTGTTCCTGCAGCGTGGACACATGGTCCACGGGCGTTGTCATCGCGAAGACGTTGCCGAACGTGATGCAGGCGTTGAGGACGTGGAAGAGCGGTATCTCAACTTTGACCGGAAAGCCAGCCGGCAGTTGCATGGTTATAAAGTCTTTCAGTTTGGACACATGCGGACTAGCCATCGTCGACATGAGATCCAGTATGGGAAGCACTTGTTCCTGTAGACGAATGGGATGCTCCTCGGCCAGCCACAAGTTGGCCTTGAAGCGTTGCACCTTTGTGCTCAAGTTCTTTGGTTTGCCCACATCTCGACCCCGCAGATCGACTTCTGCACTGAAGTACTCCTCGGGCGTGATCACTGAACGGGGAGTGCTGGTGCCCGAGCCGCAGGCGGAGCTGCCATTGCTCTCGGCATGCAATGGGGTGGTCTCGCAATCGCCGTTTTCGACCAAGCGAGGGGAAGGTGTCTATAAATAACGATAAGTAATTAGCTATTTGTTGTGGACAACCACATGTTGTGACTCACGCGCTCTTTAACTGCGGACGCAGCTGCAGCGGCAGCATCTGTTGGTGGCACGTAATCCTCATCAGCAATGCCCAACAAGCTGTGCAGTGGTGTGCGAGCCGTTTTGTTCTGAAATAGCCATATTTAATATACGTTGCTTAGGCTGCACACACTCATGTGCTGCGTTACCTTGATCTGCTCCTCGGTCAAGTGATCCATGCGCGTCTTTGTGACAAACTCCACATTGCTGGCGCCGTACACCTTGCAGTTGTAGCCATTGATGATCTCGGACTTTTCGCTGCGCCAGCCCCAAATGCCCGACTTGTTGCGCTCGAAACTGATCTTCTCCATTTCAATGTTGTTGGTGATGACGGGCGCCGCCAGCCGAGCGCGCACCGTGCCCAATGCCGGTGGTATGGCCACAATGTCGCCGATATCGCTGCTCATCTGCTCGACCATCACCTCGTGCGTATCGTGGTCAATTTCAATCATTGTCGCGGAGTCCTCTGCAAGCCAAATACGAATTAAGAATAGTAATCTATGCTTATGGATGCTGCACTTACTGCTGCCCTTGAATATGTAGGATCGATTGCCGCGCTGCCAGGTGTTGTTGTCGAAGCCGAGGAGCGTTGTGTCGATGCGCACGTTGGCGCCACGCTTGTACACTTTGTAGGTGTCGCTGGGGCAGAGGCGGGACATGAGCGGCACCCACGATGTGAATTCCCATTTCATCTCGATGTAGAAATCGGGTGCGTCCAGCAGATGCTGCAGCAGTTTCGGCACGTGCGTCACGCGTTGCACATGACGCTGCAAGTCGCGCACCTCAATGATGGCGGTCAGAATGTCAACGTCGCCGGTGCAAACGGCCTCCTGCACAACTGCAAAGAAATTAAAATGAATTGGAGACTGAACTTGAAAGAGGGATGCGAAACTTACTGGACCAGCCCGCGTGCTCGTAGGTGGCATTGCACTTGGCTGCTAAAAGGCACTTCACACACTGCAGATTCGCCAAGCGCACCGCAAGCATCAATGGTGTGCGGCCCCTCGGATCGATTTTTTCCTTATCAATCTGAAAGTTGAGCTGTTAATATTGCTATCGTTGTTGTTGTTGCGCTTTTTGTTGTTTGAGTCACTGTGGCGCTAATTCAATTAGCAAAGCAACACAAACACACAAACGCACAATTGTTTGCCCCTGTGTCGCGCTGTGCGATTCCGGGGTGCAAACCACACCTACTTAATCACCACCCACAAAGCAACCACCCACAACCCACCTGCTCGTTTTGGAGCTCTTGCTGCAGCTGCTCCTGATTGCCATTCCAGATCTGCCAGTGTAGCGGATATTCCGACTTTATTTCATCCAAACTCTTCATCCTCTCGCTCGTTGTGACGCTGCCGTTGCCTTTTGTTGTCTTTTTTTTCTACGGTTTGAGCAAAAACTGTTAGCAGCTCCTACACCAACAGCGACAGCAACAAAAACACACGAACGCACTAAGAAAACAACAGTGCTTAACAGTCGTCTGTAATGTAGTTAACAGCGAGCACCGAATAATTTACTACAAGTTTTCCGAATTTTTTAAGTTTTCTGAATATACTCTATGCAATTTAAAAACAGATTTATAAAAAAAATTTAGTCTTCCCGGCGACCGGTTGGAACGAAAATCGGCGAATGCCTCTAGCTCGAAATTAACAGCTGTAAGCGATGCAATTTCTTAACAGAGCCAAAGGCTGCCCAGCTGTTCTTAACAGTATTCGATAAGCGCAATTTCAAACTTCTGTACATAAGTATAGGCAATTACAAAAACTAATCGAACTTATCAAAATCATCGAATCGTACCGATAAGTTGATGAATTGGACGGAGTAGGTGCTGCTAATTAAGTAGAGCATACATACTTAAAACAAGATTACACTATTTGGAAATCCAAAAATTTAAATAGATAAATAAAAGTTATCGGACATGCGATAAATTGATGTCAGCTGTTTTGGCTCGACCAGCTCTGTGTACACACTGGTAGATGTTGTTGTTAAAAAGAAAAAAATCCAATATAAATTTAATTAAATACTAATTACTTCAGCTATATGTGACCCCCAATCTCAAAAGTATTTGGTACGTACTATTGCTCATCAAATGGTGTAAGCCACACTCGTTGTATGCTGTTTTTGTAATCGTTTCGAGTTTGTGTAACTTACATAAAATAGTTTGGAACTTATTCGAAAGCAACAAAAGCAGAGGGCGTAATACATTCTTAATTTGTGTTTCTAAGCAAATCCATTCTATAACTAACGGTTCTCAATATTTCAGATCGTGGCTGCAGAAGAGGCTAACGCATATCCATGCGTATGATGCTACTTTAAAGAGACTTTGATTAAAACACAACATTAACATCCATTGACTGCATTTTTCTTTGAATAGATTCCATAACAAAGACGCCGGTAAGTCAAATGCGAGATAAGAGATTACCCACTTAGAGTCAATTGAAGCATTAAGCAACAAGTGCATTAAGTCTTATACACTATAATTCTTATTCAATTCACGCGAAAAATGCCGCGGTCTGTGCAATAAAATTCACAGAACGCAATACACACGCGATCAGCTGGCTTGTATCATAAAGAGAGCGAGTGATAACAGTGCGATCGCGAGAGACAGAGTGAGAGAGTGCATGTGTGTGTGAGTGTGTAACCCTATCGCGCCAATCCAAAGCTTTGCTCGCGCAGTCAGTCAATCATACGAAACTAAACGCGTGGGGCGAGAGTTGCGTTTGGTGGTTGATCGGAAATTGTTTGTGAAATTGTTGACTCATTAAAATTAGCTTAGCATTTAGACATACACTAACCAATTGCATACTTTGTTTTCGTTTGCGCTCTGTTTCACAATAATCCCACCCCAGATGTTATTGTTTATGATTAATCCAAACATTTCTAACCCAATGTTTTTGTTCTCTTTTATTCCAATCTGTGTTTCGACTATTTGCAGTTATGCTCTTTGCGCGTAGGCGGCATTTCTTCAAGAGGTGAATTCCAAGTGCATTTCTTTGTTACTAACTATCGATTTTCCTGCAAGTGCAATTGTAATCCGTAATCCGTAATCAAAATAATTGTAGCATTATTTACGCTGTTTCTCCAATTCTCGATAATCGTTTGTAATTTTGTTGCTGATTATTCAGATAGCGGCATTGCCATATCATTAACTGTGCTCATTATCATTCAGTCATTATTGTAAAATTAGAAACCATATATCATGCTTTCGTGTACGTTCTAGCCGTTAAATCGACCACATATCGCACACTGCCTTATCAGCAACAACAGACAACTCGTTTTTTCCGCTTGCTCCAAAGTTCAGCTTTAATTTTTATTTTTTTTTTATTTTAATTTTTTTTGGGACCTCTGCATGCTTTTAACTTTTGCTCGACTCGATTTGTTATATTTATTATTAAGCTAATAATGAAGTAACTTTGTTTATTCTCTTCCCATACGTTCGGGTAGACGCTTAGTACGTTTGTAAAGCTCAGTGAATCACACAGAGAATAAATAAAACAAAAGAAATCTCTTGCACAGAGTCTATCAAGCCCCATTAATATAACCCCGCTCTTCGCGACGATCACGAATAATAATTAATAACAAAGGCTAGCCTCGAGTATCGTAATTACGATATTGAACTAACGCACAATGTTCGAGCTTCATAGTTGTTTAAAGCTAGTTTTATATGCAACGGCCGTTCCCGGAATACTCGTGATTAGTTGGCTAACTGGGCTGTAAGTATTTATGCTCGATCGCAACGATATTCTTCTTCCAGACCTTGATTTGATGTTGTAAATTCATTTTGCCTGCAATTACTTAAACATTAGTAGAAATATTCTTTTGTTTTGCCTTCTTTATGATTTTTGATTGCTTGCTCCGCATCGTGGCATAAATATTTCGCATACCGCTCGCGTTACCAAAAACATCATAAAACTCTGGCACTCGTTTTCCGCTTCAGCCATAGTGTATGCTTAGTGTGCTCCGACTTTCAACTATCTGACTATTTTGATCCAGCAACTGTGTGGTTTACAATCAAACTTTAGATCATCATTTACATTTTTTATTTGGAATCTCTTTCTTTTCTCCATTATTATTAGTATTATTTTGTGTGTAGTCTTAACTTGTTTGTGCCATGGTAGTAACCGTTGTAGAATGATAGTGCCTTCACGATAAAAACAATTAATACAATCCAACCATGCGATTACTTCACAGAATTGGTCTACCTTGCCTTTTAATAGCCCTGTTGTTGTTCGTCGCCTTCTTCGTCATTCTGCCACTTGTATTCCGCTCCTCTGTGACGCTACAACGAGGCATCCTCTTTCTCACATTCAGTAAGTATTATTGCAATTCCAAATCGTGTTCATAAATTAATCAAATTTTCACGTTCACCTATAGTCACCTATCCCAGGGGCCTTGATCTGACTAATCCAGCCAGCATTGGACTGTATGCAACTCGCAATTTCTACATTACTGTCAAGGATCGCGATGAGGATCCCACTGGTGTGCGGGTCGGCGTCTGGCATGTGCTGCCCAAGAATGCTGTGCGACGTTTCAAGCGGGAGCTGCATGTTGAGCACGCCTTGGATCATGACGAAGACGACCACACATCGAAAGAACTGCCGCCAGTTGCCAGTTCTATGAAGTACAACAATGAGGAGCTGGAGAAATTAGCGCCATCGCTGCGTGCCGAGTTCCCCGTTATTGTGCCAGAGAATGAACAGCTCTTTTATGAACGCCTGCTGCGCGTGCCCGGTGGCACTGTGGTTCTCTATCTGCACGGAAACACTGCCACGCGGGGCAGTGGGCATCGTTCCGAGGTGTACAAGCTGCTGCGCAAACTGAACTATCATGTATTCTCATTCGATTATCGTGGCTACGCCGACTCCGATCCCGTTGCACCCACGGAAGAGGGTGTGGTGCGCGATGCGATGATGGTATTCGAGTATATTGCCAATGTGACTTCGAATCCCATTTTCATTTGGGGCCATTCGCTGGGCACGGGCGTTGCTGCGCACATGGTCGCCAAATTGGCGAGTATGAAAGAGCGAGGACCGCGAGGAGTAATACTGGAGAGTCCCTTCACCAATATACGAGACGAAATTCGGCTACATCCATTTACGCGTCCCTTTAGACATTTACCGTGGTATAACTATACGATCTCACAGCCAATGTATGACAACCGGCTGCGCTTTGAGTCGGACAAGCATGTCCGTGAATTCCACCAGCCCGTTATGATTGTGCATGCTGAGGACGATGTCGTGGTGCCTTTCCATTTGGGCTATAAGTTGTACCGTACTGCCGTGGATACGCGTAGTCGCTCCTGGGGACCGGTGGAATTCCATCGTTTCGATCGTATTCATAGCTATGGGCACAAGTATCTGTGTCGAGCACCGGAGATGCCGACTCTGGTGCAAAACTTTGTGGAGAATTATCGCAATGCAATATATTAGAGAACTAATGAAACTATTCTAACTAGACTGCAGGCCGAATTATATTATTATTTATATAACGGAGTATTTTAAGTTGATTATTTTCTACCGCCGCAATGTAACAAAAATTTTCAAAATGTGTATCAAAATAAATTAGTCATTTGAATAGAATATAAAAAGTGGGTCAAAAGTTGTTTTCGCGAATAATTCAAATTTCTTAGCTAAAATTAAATTCTTAGTTCAAATTATTTGTAGATGGCGCACATTGTCCAGTGTGTCCCACTAAATATTTTTTTTAATTTCTTTATTTGAATCAATAAAAAAGTATAATCAACATTCTTATAATTGTGTATTTCAGTGATTTTTTCCGTTTTCAGTAGTGAGTTAATAGGAATTGAAACAGGCAGCTCTATAAATTTCAAATTCGACATGTTATTTTGTTTTAAATACCCAAATATACCATTTTATTATGACCTATGAAAGGCGCGTTTTTTGAATATTTTAAACAGTTTGTATTTCATGATTTCTTTCAAACGTATCGTAAATATTATAAATTATATACAAAAACGAGGGACTGATTTGTTTATGTTTGTAAATTAAGTTACACAAAGTTGAAGGAAGAAAATCAATACTGGTGTTTTTCAGTATTTTTTATCTAAAAAGTTGCAAGCTGCCACTCTTTCGAAGTAATCGCTGTTAATAACAGTTCCAGTGGCTTTTAACATTTCTTGTCGGTAAATAGCCCGCTGTTATACCAGGGATGTCAGCGTACATTATTTTTACATCAGATCAAATATGGCGCTGGTGTGTTGTTGTCGCTCCCACAGTTTGGCCGAAATTAATTCGCGTTAATCGGTTTGCGCAAAAATAAAAAACAAAATTGCAGTCGCAAGTAAGCATACAAACGACGTTGCAGTCATTGCCAAATAAAACTGCAAGTTCCTTTTCAAATTGCATCCCAAAATCGGAGTTGCAATACAAAGCGAAGTAGCCGAAAAAAAATTTGTGTCTCTACTCCTTGAAAAGGAGTTTAGTTTTTCGCTCTTCATTCATATGTGTATGTGTGTGTTGTTTGTGTTAGTGCTGTGGAAGTAAAGTGCTGCCGAAAATCAAATAATTCCAATTAAAATTATCATCGTAACAAGACAAGGAAAAGTAAAAGTGGAGTTGACAAAAAGACTGCCAAAATCCCCCCCGAGACCGAATCGTCGTCACACACACACATTTCTTTTATCGGCGTTTAGTTTTAGCTATCTGCCCGCCGCCGCTCGCTCCGAGTGTGTGTGCGTGTGATTGTGTGTGTGTGTGTTAGCTCGTGTGCGTCACTGGTTACTGCAGCAGGAAAAAGGGAGTAGCTGGTAGGCAGCAGCAACACCAACGCATTTTCGCTGTGGAATTAAGCAAAATGTTGTGGTAAGTTCTTTTCTCTTTTTGTTATGTGTGTGTGTGTTTTTTTTGTATACATTTATTTATAATCTGCATCTGGTGAATCGGAGAATCTGTCTTCGAGTTGGCCCCGTCGGAGGCCGCTGCATTTTCTGCGCATGTTTTTGCCCACGACTTCCGCTTTTTGCTCCCTTTTTGGTGCGGGGCTGCTGCGGCAACGGCAACCGACGGCAGCGACAGCGACGCCGACGTCGGCTGCTGCTTCATTTCTGCTCCCTTTTCTGCTTCTTCTTTCACACAACACGCCCTTTTTCGCATGCGTCTATGTGAGTGTGTCTGTGTGTGTGTGTATTTTCTTTTTTTGTTTGTGCAAGATAGCTTTAGTTTCGGCGCAATTTTTAATAATTTGCAAGTGCTTTTCTAGATTTAGTGCGTGAATTTCAAGTAGTCAGATCTTCTTATTTTTGCGGTACCCAGCCTGCCAAGTTGACCAGTAGACACTTGGAACAGCTGTCGCATCTGCTGTGGAATCTAAACCTGTTTTTGCATTCATTTCATGCTTGATGTATGCATGAGTGTGTGTGTGTGTGTCTGTTTCTGTATTAGTGCCAGCTGTGCCCTCCCTGTGCCAGCTTTAATTGTTTTTGTTGCTGTTGCTGCTGCTCCACTGCAATGACCGCCTTCTTCCTCTTTTGTTCTGCTGTTAGCATAATGCAGCTTGTTTTTGCTGCTACTGGGCGCAGGCTCCTCTCCGCATTCATGTCCTCTCGCTCTCTCTGTCTCTCGCCCGCTCTCTGCCAAAACTCTCATTTTGAGGTTGCCAAACAAACAAAACCCAGCGTTGCCAATTTGAACATGTATGTGTATGTGTGTGTGTCTGTGTGTGAGAGAGAGATAAATCCAATAGCAGAGTAAGAGGTTGCTTTGTTGTGTGAGCGACACCACGACATGCGGGGGAGGGAGGTGAGGTGATGTTGATTTCTCGACTTCGCTTCGCTTCCAACGTTATCAACACGGCTTGAACTTTAATTTATGCCAGCCAATGTTGGCTTTGGTTTTTCCTCTTTGCAACATTTAAATGTCAATGCCCGACTTGGCCGCCCCCCGTCCGCCGTGCGGCCTCCCACGAAGCGACTGCGAAGTTGCATCACTGGAGTCACATGACTCACTTTTTATTTTATGTATGTTCGTTCGCCGCTGCCAACAAATGAAGCGGGCCAAAGACCCGCAGCTCATGTACAACATGGAACACAGACAAAGGCCGAAACAAAACCCGTTCACAAACTACAATAGGCCACAACAATAGGAGCACAGCAGCCAAATCAAATGTAGTTTATTATTTATTGGTCGCTGGCAAATTTGCATTTGCACTCGCTACACTTTGAGGCCAGTGTTGCATAGCTGCAGCAAAAACCAAACTGTTGCCCTTTTGTGACTAATTCACCCGTCGTTCATTGCCAGACGGGATTTCCAATACGACGTTGAGTTGATGACTGTCACACTCAGGTAGACTAATAGTTATTCACCGTTAACCTAGTTTTCGCAGCTTTAGCAGCAGCTGCAATTGGGGACGACTCAACTGATAAGATTAAACGAATAACTATGCCCGAAAATGCTTGCATCATGTGTGTATGTGTGTGTGTGTGTGTGTATAAACACAAATCTACATACAAACAGTTTTATCAGCCATCCCCATTCTTGTGCTGCTGCTTCATTTTATGCGTATGTTGTTTATGTTTCGTTTGCTTTTGCTTTGCTTTTCGGCATTTTTGACGATGACTAAAACTTTGTACACAAGAAATCGCTACAACTTTTCCACGTATTTCATGAGTTCTCCTTGCGGTCGGCTCGACCCTCGTCTCCCTCTCTCTCTCTCGAGTGTTTCTGCTGTTGCTTTTGGTTTATGTATTCGTAGCAGCGGCGTCGCGTCCGTTGCACTGAATCATAAAGTTGCTCCGTCAACTTGTGACTAAACTTCCTACCCGCGTGTCATATCAAGCAGCTTGCTGCAGGCTGCGCATTGCATTTAACTCTGGCTGTCACAAATCTAATTAACATTTCCGCATAGCCGATTTACGTTTATCCAATGTCATTCATTTCCTTCCACCCTCGCATATCCAGCATCCAATAAAAGTGCATTCCGTTGTGTTTGTTTATTTTATTGCTTTGTTCTCTTTGCTGAGTTATGGCAATGCGGGCAAAAGCAGAAGATGGCTCCAAACCATCAAAACTATTTCTTACAAACATATTTTTAGTCGTTCCTTAGCGACTTTATTACCGCTAGCTTCCTTTCGGCTATCGGCTAGATGTCTGCCACAATTGCTTTGCCTAACGACTTTATTATTGCAGTAACAGCAATCGACTTTAGTTTCGTATACGTTTTTATTCAATATTATGGTGCGTCACGTCAACTGCATAATTAATAAGAATTGTGCCTTTGTTATGTTTATGCGGTGGGCTGCCATCGGATGCGTGGAACGTGTTTCGATTTTGATTAAAGTTCTTCCACCTCACTCGTGATAAGTTCGCGGCTTGCGCTGACTGATATTGTCATTATTAATTTGTTAATTTTAATTGTTGCTCATTCATGCAATGAGGAAACAAACTCAGAGCTCTTAAGCGCTTAAGATTTGCTGGTGGAAATGGGAACGAGGCCAGAGAAACTCAGAAGCGTTGCTTTTGTGATAGCAGCTATCGGCATATGTGTCAGACGATCAGGCAGTCGTGCAACAATTAAATGGGAGTTCAGTTCCAGCTGGCTGGCTGACTGGCATGGCGAGCTCAAGTCATGCCTCCATAAGGCACATGAGGCAAGTGCATCCCGCGTTCCCGCCCCGTTCCCGCATTTGCCATCGAATCAAAATCCGGCATAATTGCGATTGGCCATTTTTAGTGCGCATAACCGCAGCCAAAGAACGCATCGGAGATTATTCAGCATGAACATGAATGGCTACGAATACCCGATATGAGTCTGTGAATATAATGTATGCAGTGCAGCAAGCATGATGATATATACATATTGTACATACATATATGTACGCCTCATATGGCATAAATTGTAGATACAACAACTATAATATACGAACTGCAAAGATAAGCAGAACGGAGAATGAAATTCGCTTAAGTGGCAGCTTTTTCAGGCGTTTCGTTCCATTGTCTTGGCTTTGCATTGGAGGTCGACTCTACTCGACTCGACTCGCCGCCGCATTGTGGCTCAAGTACAGACGAACAGCGCACACACATGGTATCAAGCGAATCATCAACACTAGCACTCCTAAGCCACACACGAGCCTACCGTGTTTATACTGTGTACTTTTCGCGAAATCGTTGAACAGCAAAGAACTCAACTAGAAGTAGAGTATGAATCGGAAGGTGTGTGTGTATAATAATTGCAGCGTTTTCGAGTCAAAGCCGTGAATTTCATTGCATAAACGTCTTAATACAAATATAATTGGTGAATGTGGGCCATGAAATTTGAGTTAGAAAGCAGCGGCCTCAGCTCGCTGAGCAATGCACTGCACGAAAATATGATGGGTTTGTGCACACAAGTCAAGTATGTAGTGTTCACACTGCAAGAAATGCTGAGGAATGTGCAAATAACAGAATAACTGGGAATTAGCAAGTAATTGCAGTTATCGCTAGTTTAAAGAAAATATTTGATATGATATAAGGTAATTCAATCTACATTGATTGAAGGTATGCAGTGGTATAAATAACTATGCGGTGTCACTCTCTTAAATATTATACTTTAATTAGTAGCTAGCCAGTTTTAACAGCCTAGATTACTTACCTTGCTGCAGTTGCTACTCCGCCTCCTACTCTACTTAACCGTTTTTTTCCCTGTTTTTTACGGTCTGACGCTCGCGACTGCAGCTGGAGTTCTGATTTTCAGCAGGTTGCAGTTATATGCGAACGGAAATTCCTTTTCAATTGGCAACTGATTTTCCATTTGCTTATTTTTCCACGAATTCCCAAACGAAAATACTCGCATATCTATTCATATGCTAAGTATGCTCGAGTTTATACTTAATGCTTTCCCCTTCCCGCTTTCCTTTCGCACAGCCGCCAAATGGTTTGTTTCTTGTCTGTGTGTGTGGCCAATTCTGGGAAAACAGAAAACAGAAATACAATTTTTTGCTGCTTTGTTGTTTCGTTGCTTTATTATTGTTGTTATTATTGATGTAGCTGTTGCTGTTGTTGAATGCATTGCGTTTCAAGGTAAATTACGATGTGAAAATTGATCATGAAAGAGCGGCCAAGTTGAAGAGCAATTAAAGCAAAGTGCGCAGAATTCAGAGGTCACGCCCACCAACAAACTACGGGGGAAGGTCATTGCGTAGGATGGACGTGCAACATCAAATTTACAAGCCACATTGCAACATCGGAATGCGGATCTTTCAACATTCAAATGTCCCTTGCGCTGATTGAATACAAATCTTTGGCATACTCTTTTGAGTTGAGCTGGCTTGCCACAGTTGCCCAAGTTGTTGATATCGAGTCAAGCCTTCAGTGCTTCCCGTGCTTCCCCCTCCAGCAGTTGCACACTCCGCACTATGCCTTAAAGTGGAATTGCATGCACTTGAAGTGCTTCCGGTCGCTTGCTCTGAGTCTGGGCTTGGGTCTGATTCTGATTCTGAAATTTCACAGGCATCCAACGGGTTTCTTTTTGTATTGCTTGCGACGTACGAAAAGCTGACAGCGCAATGTTTTGATGGCATGAAAATGTTTTGCTGTTTTTGCCGAGCTTTTAGCTGCACATTTCCCGTGTGCCCTGACTCCTAGAGAGATTTCCTCCCATTCACTTGAGACGAGCAAGCATTTCGAGTAATGCAAATGGCAGGCGGAAGGCGCTTTTCGCCTACAGGTCACTTGACTTTTGCATTCAACTTTTACACAGACACTCTGTAATCATCGCCAGCTTGATGAGTATGTCAAACGGAACATTAACATCTCTTCACCCAAATAATATTAAATTGTGCTCATGTGTAACGTAGAAAACCTTGAAAATTCAAAGAGAGCACGTCTTCGAAATTCTTCGTATCCGTATTCTTTATTAGCATCATTTCTGAAGAAATTTCGATTGAATTTGAACTTGTGTTCTGCATACTGATTGTGTCTGCTGATATTTCGATCACAACTATTCATTTTCAATGACCTGTTAAGTTAATTTATGGTGTGCTTATAAATTACTTGTTCTCTGTCAACGACAGCTTAAAAGTAAAACAAAGTCTGTACTTTCCAGGGTATGCCACGAATGCACACGCTGAGCTTGTTGCACTGTGGATGTGTGTATGTTTGTTATTGTTGTTGTGCTAGTTGCAACTGTCGCCATTTATATTGTTATTTGTTATTTCGCGCTCAATTGCCGTGGCATTCCACGACGCCCCTTGGCTGCCCCGCCCCGTCCGCTTCGTCGCTGCATGCACAAGTGTCTATCAGTATGCTAACTGATTATATTATGATTATGATTATTATGGTATTTGTATGTCCGCTTCTCACTTGAACTTTGTGCGCGCTATCTGCAACATGTTGGCTCCGATTCCAAATCCGTAGGTCGCTTGCACTCTCCAGCTCTGGGTCTATTGTGAGGTCAGCTTCATTGTGCGTGTGTATGTGTCTGCTTTTATTTAATAGATGTCTTTTGTTGCGCGCTTTCTTGTTTAATTTTATCACTCGAACGTACATTTGTGGCATCTGCAGCGATAACAAAGCGCGTGCGTGGACAATTGCGGGGTGACGAGGGGGCTAATGGATGATGTTGTAAGAAACATTATTCAATAATTATCGCTCGTTCTTTCACTTTTCACTTCCAAAAAGAATTGCCGCGCTTCATTAAATTGACGCTCCGTCCGTCACTCAAGCACAGCAGCAACACAACACAACACAACACAACAGCAACAAAACACAAAGGCAACGATGATGATGAATGTTTTCCAAATATGTTCGAATTCTTGTTTGGAAATGGAGCGTGTACCGGTACGCTCGGAATAGACGTTTGCAAATACGCTGCCATGAGGTCAATTGCTGCAAGTTCGACGCCCACAGTCGAAAAACTTCAGTGCTGCGTGGAGTGAAGTGAAGTGGAGTGGAGTTCGGCTTGAGTGCGACTACGATTACAACAAATTAATAGCTTGCAGATAGCAACATTGTTAATTGACAGCTACTGACTTGGTCCGAGAAGCCCTGCCCCGTTGAGATGCACGACTTGACTTGACTTCGCTTGCCTTGCCGCTTGACTGCGCTCTTCGTTGGCCGATTATGATATTCCTGGGAGTCTTTAAACACAACTAGCAGATTTGGGTCACTCACAACGGCATTGCCTGATGGCAATCGTATACCCTGTAAACTTATAATGTATGAGCGATCAAATAGTATCAGTTTGGTTTAAAGAGCGTTGCTAATGTTTTGTCACAGATCGAACCGCATCTAAACATGTGAATTTCAAGCTTCAACACTGAGTACTTTGATCATTATCTTTCGACAAATCCATCATCATCGCCTTCGTCGGCACTGTGAAGTGCGAATCCGCACGGCGACTTTGAAGTGGCGACCCGAATTCACGGCAGGCAAAATTAAAGCATAATTTAGTAATTTAGCCCGCTGCTGAGAGCAAGACAGCGAGATTGAGTGAGTGAGTGAGTGAGCGATTGAGAATGAGGCAGACAGACAAAGACAAATGCGAGTGGCCCTTCCCTTTGGCAAAAACCAGTTATGCGATCTCGACTCGCAAGTGCGCTACAATCGAAACGATCGCATTATGCTAGTGTCAAGAATATAAATGATGATCACCAGTATAAGCGAGAGGTCATCATATATGCATATATTTAAATGCGATGCTTCAGGGAAGAAAGTCTGTGAATTGCACTATTTAGATATTGACTCTGCTCTTTCTGCCAGTGTATTCATAGATCCCAAGGGTCGCGCGAGCGAATGAAAACAAATTAGGAAATTTCCATGTGCAGTGCGACGCAATAATTTGTTATTCCTTTTCGAGTGCAAACATGCTGTGTAGTCCTTGCTTGCTAAAAAGCAAAGTTGAAAAAAGGGCAAGTTGAAAGCCTCAGCGGCGTGGCTGACATCATAACCGCGCAACGACGCCGTCGAGGACACGTAGCACACGTAAAAGCCATGGAAATTCCTGGAAATGAAAACGAAAACACTAGTCCACTCGCTAGTCCCAGTTGGGCAGCCCGGGTCGTCAATGGCTTTGGGTTAAATGACGAACTTGAACGGAGACGGGGGACGACGATGCAGTGTTTATTACTGAAGCCGTTGCTCAATCGGGGGTGAAGCAAGTGAAACCAAGTCGAGTCCATACGAGTGTGGGAGAAAGTGAGAATGAATGCATTGAACCCCTGTCTGCCAGGGGTGTTTGCTGCAATCGCTCGTTGAGCATGGAACATTTTAATTGCCCGCCAGTTGACAGAGAACGCGACCAGAGGAAGCGGCACATGTGCTCGACGACCCCCTGTTTGTTTAGTCAATACGGGGAATTGTCCTTTTGTCGAAATTAACTCGCAAAATGTTATGCCATTAATGGGATTAGCGACACGCGGCTGGATTCTCGTGTGTGCCAAAAACAAGACTACATAGATGATTTGGACAGCAGTCTGAAATGGTTGTAGAAGACAGCAAGCACTCTTGTTAAACTACTGCTTTTATTTAGTTTATGCGGAATGTGAAGCTAATTAATATGTTGTCTAGTAAAATGCTGTAAATTTACGGAATTCCACGCAAGTTAAATGAATTAAAGAGCTCCACACGGAAAGTTGAGATTTATAGGCCGAGTGCGTGGCGACAATGATAATACTTAGTGCGACAGAGAATGCGAGAATACGCAATGGTTTCTCTAAATCGCGCACACACTTCCGGCAACAAATGCGGAGCCCGTATGGCGACTATATGTTTGTTGTTGCTGCTGCATAAGCGAAGGTTTTCAGCGAAACTATGACGCAAGCGATGCTGAAGGGAGGGGAGGGGGAGTTGGGTGTGCGAGTGTGTGGAGGCGGATCAGAAGTAGGTCAACATTTTGTTAGTGTCGCGCAACATTCTGCGTAGTTGCCGCTGCTGTTTGCCGCTGCTGCTGCATTTGTTGCCCCAGAGCGAGGCAGAGGCGAGGTTGGTCTTACCTAGATAGACCTTCTCTTGGGCAATGCGCTGACCCGATTCATTTGGCAAGCGTCGCTGCTTCGCATTTATCATGTAAATGGCACCAGCTACTTGTGGTTTTCATTAAGAACTTTCCTTTGTATGCAGCCCCTTCTTTCCATTCTCTAGATGTCACCGTCTCTCTGGGCCGAAAGAAAGAAAAAGTAAATGGGTCATAAGACCGAAACGGCTTTGTCTATCGACGCTCATTGTTACGAGTCTCCAGCTCTGCATATGCTGGTATTGTTTGCTGTTTGTGTTTGGATTTTGCTTGGCTTGTTATTAATTCAGCAGCAGCTTTCACTTGCTGCCTGTCGTTTGTTTTGCTAATTGATGAGACTAACTTTAGTTTCAAGGTCTCACTATATGGACGTGTATATTGATTTATCGGCGAGGTCAGCAGCGGCTTAACGCCCAAAAGCCGCGCCAGCAAATCGAATTGTATTTATTATGCAGACACGAACTACTATTATTCCTGGCAGGATGTTTTCGCCAATATCAATACACACATTCACTCAAATGTGGAATAGGGGGCTGAACACTGTATGTATATCATTGAATTTACCTTCATTCGACTCGATTCTCGATTGCCAACTGGAAGCAAATATTGAAGGAAGTTTGCTCTCTTCATACATTGTTGATGGCACATGAAGTGTGTGGAAGGAAGCGGCGGAACACGTGCAGACGCTAATCGAGTTTTCGGTATTCTCTACTCCACTTACAGATCTCATAATCAAGAACAGAGCCGAGAGCCGACAAGCGAGCGAACAACTTACAACCTGCTGGAAAGCGAGGGGAGCTGACAACGGCAAAGAACTTCCCAAAAGTGAAGCATAACGCACAATTTTTCTCACGTAACAGCAAGAGCAACAGCAACAGCAAGCGTAACAACAGCAGCAGCACCAAAAATGACGTAAGTTCATAAATTTCCAAGCATTTTCCATTTGAGAGCAGAAACAACATTTTTATATCTGAGCCAAGTTGCTGTAATTGACAGCTGTTGCCCAAACCGAGCAAAAACTGTAGTCGAGAACTCACATTGTGCTTAATAAGTGCTGTAATAAGATTCATAGTATTAATTTATGAGCAGCCTTGATGAAGCAACAAACTTTTAAGAGAAATTGGGTGGTGCGACTCGCCCCGTTCTCGAACGAAGTGTACTCTTGATTTTCGTTTGCATTTGATTTGTGTGAAGGACGTTTCAATTATGAAGATACGACGACAACGTCAACCACGACAATGTCATTTGAATTGCTTTCGCATCGAGTCGATTGATGGCGCATTCGATTCGCTGGCTAACTGATAATTGACAACCTGGCGCTGAGGTTGCTGCGACTCTTCAATTGAACTGGGCCTCGCGCATCTGCGGCACCTGTCTGGCCTGAGGCACCAAAATAGCAATAGATGTCTTCGGTCTCGTGTCTCGTGCCGGCCCACAAATTAATAGGTCATCAGCGAAATTTATGTTGAACCCAGCCTTGCGAGACGGCGACCGCGGCTTTTACTCAACTCTACTCTCGGCTTAATTCCCATAATTTGTTTTGCCAGCCATTCGACTTTTACACCGAGGAGTGGCCCATCCGGCTGCCCTCTTTGGCTCTTTCACTGTGCTTAGTCAGGGCTCTTTTTATCCCTTAGCGGCTTAATAACTGATTCATAAGCAAAAAACTGAAAGCAGAAATGGGGCAAAAGGGAGGGAGCAACTGTGTTGTGCTGTTGCGGTTCATTTTCTGGGTGCGTCATCATTAAATGTCACTGGAGCGTCGCTGACTGTCTCCAAGGAAATTCGGGAATGGCTGCTCAACTTGGCGGCCAGTTTCAGTGTCATTTCCAACAGTTTCACTCGGTCAGCCCGATGGGTAACATTTGCCCGAAGTCTGCAACAGACGCGCCGCAATTGCAGTTGCAAATTCCGTTGCAGCTGGAGCTGCAATTCGCGTGGTATGCCCCAAAGTAGACTATGTGAAGTAGCGCCACAAAAAAACGTACAATGCATCTCGCTCTGCGTCCTCCTCCATTTGTGCAGCGAGGCATTCAACACGCTGCCTTTGGTTGTGGCGGGGCACATGTATGCATGTATAATTTGGATTTAATTGTTTTGAAGTGCGCTCACAAATTGTAATGGAAGTGCATCGTTTGAAATTTGGGTAATCGAATGAATTGTAAAATCGACTCAAATTCAAGAGCAAAGTTCAACATCATATTCATGAGTTGCCCCCCTTTTTTTGCCATATGCCCAGCCCATATCCGCCCCAAAAGTCGTAAACACACATAGAGAAAAGTGCGTGGAAATGGGTCACGATAATATCATATCGCAGTGGGTTTCTATTCCGTGTAAAAGTAATAGAGCAAGAGCGAAACAAGCGCAGAAGTGTTTGTAATTTGCATTGAAGTTGTGCCGAAAGTTCCCAGCAGCTACATACCCTGTAAGCACAGTTTACTTTCAGTTCGAAGTTGTTAATTAAACTGCTTTGTTTAATCTTGTATCGCTGTTAATATGTGGCGTGTTTATTAGTCTTGCTCTGGCTAGGAAAACTGCGCAGTGTCTCGCAGCTGTGCTGGCGATATTCAGATTAATTCTGAAGTGTATAATGGATTCCATAAAAATGCCGCTAGACTCGCAGACCAGCAACAACAAGCGATCCAATAAAAAATTGCCAAATCATTTAAGCCACGGCACACGATTCATTGATCTGGCTCTGACTGTAATTTCGAGTATGAGCTACAGTTTGAGTTCAAGTCGCTGCTTCAGCATAAGCTCCGGCTGCTGACAAAGCCATTAAGCTGCACGATAATCGCGGCTCAAATCGGGCAGCATTAAAAACCAGACTTGCGCATTATAACGAGCTGTAACAGCCACAGCTACAACAACAACAATAATAGACAAGCACAATGTTAATTGGAATTGTACGTCTAAGAACTAAAGTGTATATATGTATAACGTATGAACAAAATCAAATACTCTGGCTGCTTGGCTTGGACTTGTATGAATTTTTCATAGCATGCCACAAGCTGTGTGTAGCCATTTCCTCCGCACTCCGCAGATCGGCTGAACGAAACGAAAAAAGAACGTTTGTAATAGTCACTCGAGGGGGAAATATAAATTATTGAGCTCGTTTCTTAAGTAATTATCGCACACACACACAGAGAGAGAATTGACTGATTGAATGACTGACTGACGGACTGATAGATCCGCTAGAGCCTGCAGCTGGAGAGGAGGAGACTGAGCTGTGCTTTGAGCGCGTCTAGACAAAACGATCTTAAGCGATCGCTGCGATCTCTACCTTTTTAGTTTCCTCTACCTAGTCCACGTCTCATTATTTTATTGTCTTGGGGAAGCAGTGTAATTGCTTGGCTTTTAGCCCAATTCAGAATCCACAAGAAGCACTCGACTCACTCACCGCTCTCTCTCTCTCTCGCTCTCACGCTCTCGCGCGCTCTCTTCAGCTGTTTGCGCTGTCGTGAGACAAAGCCGCTCTGCGACTTGTTCTCGCTCTGCATCTCGCGACGTTGGGGCCCGACTTCGGTGGCTGGGACTCGCAGCGACTCGTTTGGCTTGTTCAGTCTCAAATGAAGTTCGATTTCGATCAGCCGCGAGCGTGAGCAGAGTCGTCGCGACCCGACCCTAGACAAACATTTGATATATTCATTTGCTTATTGTGTGCGCTGATCGTGGGATCGTCAGCGAGTGTGTGCGAGTGTGTGCTAGTGTGTGTTTGGACCGCCTCTGCAAATGTTTACCAGCAGTTAATGGCCATGAAGAAACTCTACGCCAAGACCTCGTTCACCAGCAAGAAATCGAATGGCAGCGCCGCCGTCTCGGCTCCCATCTTGGCCTACCACCAGCCGGCCAATGCCATGCCGACCATGTGCGAGTTCCAGCCATCACAGCAGCAGCAACAGCAGCTCCAGCAATCGCCTGGCCAGAGCGAGCAGCTGCTGATCAAGCGCAGCCAGAGTCTGTACAGCAAGGCGTCGTCCAAGGGCGTCGTTGCAGCCGGCGGCGGCGACTACTACAGCATTGAGGAGCTGCAGGAGCTGGACCTGCTCGACTATCGCCATCCCATGTACCATCACTATCAGCAGCAGGAGTTGCTCATGCGCCAACGCTCCGCTGCCGCCTACCACGAGCACGAGCAACTGGTGCTGCAGCTGCCCAAGGCGCAGCCCAGCGGCACGCCCACAGCCATCTACGAGGCGCCCAACTGGACGCAGACGCAAGCAACGCTGCCCCACGATCAAGCTTTGTACGTACCGCCAGGCGTAGGTGTTCAGGGCTCAGTGCGCAGCCGACAAGTCGCAGCGACACTCTCATCACTCGCATCGACGGCATCCACAACACCACCACCACCACCACCAGCATCAGCATCATCACCATCATCAACATCGAACACATGCACCACGGCTGCAGCAGCCTCCACAGTCTCCTCTTCCCCTGTGTCCGCTACTTCTGCCTCCACTGTCATATTTTCCACATTGCGCAAATGCGTGCCCTTGCCCCAGTCCCCGGTGGCGTCCCCGCCACTGTCCACTTCCAATTGCGCCTCCGTCTCCCCCTCTATCTCGTCCAGACTGGCCAGCTCCGTGTCGTTCTCAATTAGAACGCCACGTTCGACAGCCAGCACACAGCAGCCGCAGCAGCATCATCTCTATAGCAACATACAACACTATCTGCAGCTGCAACACGAACAACAACAACACAACCGACACCAACAACGACTGCTGCAAGAACACATACAACGCATCCCTCAGCGTCGGCATAATTCGGTCAAAGATAAACTCATTGTTACGTATGTTTTGCTCATTTGTTTTCATGCCTTTCGCTTCCACTCGCTTTCATCCAGGCCGATCCATTGGACTGCCATCTGGCTGCGTCCTTGCCGCAATCAGATCGTGCAATTTGTGTTCCAATTTAGCTTTAATCGAATTAGAATCGTGCTGTGGTGTTCCCCACATTGCTGTCGTCAGTCAATGTGCTCATAAGTGCATCTAATTTAACGTTAATTAGAAAACTGAAAAGCAAAACTCTCGAGTGGCGTTCGTTCGTTCGTGCCGCAAATCTGCATTAAACTTAACGCACGAATTAATCCGCGAGTTGGCCACAAAAACACTGAGTGAAAATTTCACCTGCTCGCCTCGTTTGCCATAATGAAGTCTTGGCTTGGCTGAAATGGAATGCAATCTGCATTCATCTCATTAACGGGGCACACATGCCTATTTGTTTGGCAATTTGAGCAGCCGCTGAACCAATTCCTTTGCTTTTCTCCATCGCCCCCCGTTCGCCTGCCTAGCATACTTAAAGAGTGCCGTCACAGACGATTGCGTTTCCCAGCCTCCTGACAACTCGCAATCAGTGCAAAAAGAACAAACTCAGCGTGGCTTGTTTTACCAAATCATCGGCAATACAGTGATGACTTATAGAATCTTTGCAGGGATCTTTGCAGTCTGCTTGACAGCCTGCAAAATGCTTGCGAAAGTGAAACACACACAACTGGCATTAAGATTACGTGAAGCGTCAATTTGCGAGCGATTACTGCACACATAATCATGCGTATGTGCAACATAGTTGGGGGCAAGCAGTGGCTGGGGCAGTACTTAGACTGTGGCAAATTATAAGTATGCATAGATAAACTTCACTTTCGTTCCGCGAAATCAAATCGTATGCTGTAAAAATGCTACCTCGAGCAGCACGTTTGTTATATAAGGCCGCACAGCTGTGGACTTGCTGCGGTTGCTGTGGCTGTTGCGCCTTCCCGTGCCCCACCTCTTCCTGCCGCTTGCTGGCGAGCTCCATTTAAGTGCAAAACTACTCAAGTTTTGGCCAGGCCAAGTCGACAACTGCGAGAATTCTGCAGCCAAAGACAGCGACAACGACGTAGCCAGATCGCAACTCGTTTTTATGGCGGCTGCTCTTGCTGCTCGTTGTTGTTGCTTTGGCTGTGTTGGTGTTCTGGTGTTGGGGCTGTCATTATACATTTTGCCCACTAACACACAACACAACGCGCCAGCGGCTGAGCCAGACTCTTGACGACTGTCAAGTCGAGTCGGCGATGCGAATGAGACGACAGATTGGAGCTGGGCTGAGTTCTCATCGACGTCATGATTTCAGCTTGTAGCTTGCAGCATTTCTAGTGCTGACTTTTCCCGCTTTAATTGTCAACGGCAGAAAAAGGAAAAGAGAAAAAAATGCTAAAGGTTGCGCAAAAGTTCATTAGAATTATTTAATCGGTCGGCCTGCAACGATGACGATTGCGTGACAGGTGTGCAGTTTTCTAAGCGCTCTGCGGCTCTGCAGCTCTGCAATGCAATGCACTTCCTGCTGCCCAGAGATCACTGCACTTGAGTCAGTCGGCAGTCGTGTGAAACTGTGTGAAAGCCGAGACTCAAAGGGGAAGAACAGCAGAGAACAGAGCAGAAATCAAGTCAAGTGTCTATGAATTAATCATCTAATGATTCGCTTTCCTCTCAGTTTTTTTTACTACTCGCTCTACGCGAGAACTGTTTGCTTAGGCCTGGAATACCGAACTGGATTCCAATTATGTTCGTTGACAAATACCAAACTAACTTGCGCTTAAACGCATTTCTGAAATCTCTCAACCCCGATGAAGACGTACTGCTTGTAGAGTTGTCTATTTATTGCATTTTTATTATTCGTGCTTGCAGTGAACAGAGCATTATTGGAGCCCGCGCCTCAGTGATGGTGTACGACGACAACCAGAAGAAGTGGGTGCCCTCGGGCAGCTCGTCGGGACTGAGCAAAGTGCAGATCTATCACCATCAGCAGAACAACACATTCCGTGTGGTGGGCCGCAAGTTGCAGGACCACGAGGTGGTCATCAACTGCTCCATACTGAAGGGACTCAAATACAATCAGGCCACCGCCACATTCCACCAATGGCGCGACGCCAAATACGTCTACGGCCTCAACTTCTCCAGCCAGAGCGATGCCGAGAACTTTGCGCGCGCCATGATGCACGCCCTCGAGGTGAGTCTAGTCCATGTGCCCAGCGGCTCTCTGCTAATTGGGGTCTTTGTTCCTGTTGCCAGGTGCTGAGCGGTCGTGTGATCAACAATCCAGCCGGGCAGCCGACAAACGGCAATGGCTATGAGGAGGATATGGGCTATCGCACGATGACCAGCGAGGACGCAGCCATATTGCGGCAGAACAACGGCATCGGTGGACACATAACGCCCTCGGCGCAAACGCCCACCTCGCAGACGAACCAGAACAACATACCACAGAGTCCGCCAACGCCACAGGGACATCATCGCACCAGCAGGTGGGTAGTCGTTGTCTAGTTCTGCGTCATTCGTCAGTCAGTCTACATGCATTTTCATTTGTTATTTGTTGTTCTTCTCTTCACACACACACACACACACACTCTTTGTAACACGCACGTCGTACTCGCCACTCGTCACTTGGTAACTCGCCGTAAACTTGCACGCAACTCGCAAACACTCATGTTTTCGTTTACTCGTTATTTATTTAAATCAACTCTCGTCGCGCCTTTAATGCATCTGTAATTATGTTTTAATCATAACGTATCTCATTGCTCGTCACTCGCGTTTCTTAATCGTCGTAACTTGTTTCTCATTTAATTGTATGTCGCTTTGCTTGTTGCTTATTAAAACAAACTCGTTTGATGCACCTATGATTACACGTTTTTCATTGCACGTCGCTCGCATCATCACTTACAATTCTACTCTTAACTCAACTACTTAAATATCTTTACACTCGCGTTCTATCCTTGCTCGCTATTTAATCAACTCGAACTCGTCGCGTTGCGAACTTAATGCACCTGTGTTGTCGTCTGTCATCTTCTGCTACTAACTCGTCACTTTCGATTCTTGACTCGCCATTCGCAACTCGTGGCGCACATTACTCTACTACTATCACTCTCATTACTCTGTGTGTTGTCGTCGTAATCGTACACGTTAATCGCAATTCGTCACTCGTCGCCTCATAACCTCATGTTGTATAACTCGTACCCTCGATCGCTGTGCGCATCGACTTGCCGTTTCGCCAAACCTTTGCTTACAAACTAAAGGAATTCCCTCAGCGCACCGCCGGCGCCACAACCACAGCAGCAGCAGCAACAGCAGCAACAGCAGCAGGTGCAGCAACAACAGCAGCAACAACAACCACAGCTGGCGCCTCAAGCGGTGTCGCACTACGGACCCACAGCCAACGGGCCAACGTCCAACGGACTGCCACAGCAGGGCAATCCCCAAATGCAGATTCCACCTGCACCAGGTCAGACCCAACAGCAGCAGCAACAACAGCAGCAGCAGCAGCAACAGTATCAGCAGCCCGTCTACAACACACAGCAGCAACAACAGCAGCAGCAACAGCAGATGGTGCAGGCGGGCTATGCGCCTCCTCAGGTATGTGTGGCACTTGTGTTTAACTTGTGAGATCCGCTTAAGTTGCTACTTCTTCCTTTCTGTTTCATTTCATTCCAAAAACTCGCCCGTCCGCAATTGGCTTCAATTCCCCCCCAAAAAATACATGCGCATACGTGTGTGTCTGAACCCATTACCACAACAACCAACCAAACAACCAACCAACCACCGCTACTATCGCCAACCATCATCCGATCCGCCAGCAGTACCAGCAGCCCCACTATGTGCTCTCAAACTCTAATCCCAATCTCAATCTACATCAATACCCGACACAGCCGCAGCCGCCGATGCCGCCGGTGCATCAGAACGGAGGCGGGCCCATCTACGGGGCCACGCAGCCCGCCCACATCCCCAGCTCGACCAGCGCCAACAGCGTCGTCTACGCCAGCCAGCAGCCGCAGCTGATACCCCAGCCCCCGCAGGCGCCCGGCATGCCGGCCCCCGTCTACGGCCAGCACAACGGCCAGCAGGCGGAGAATCCCTACGGCCAAGTGCCGCTGGCGCCGCCCATGATGCAGCAGCCGGGCAGCGGTGCTCCCATGCCGCCGCCGCTCAATCGCATGAGCAGCACAGGCGGCGTGGCCGGCGCCGGGCCGGGACAGGTGGCGGCACCCGCGCCCCCGCCACCACCACCCACATTTGGCGGTGCACCGCCCGCACCGCCGCAGATGTTCAATGGCGCACCGGCGCCACCACAGCCGCCGGCGCCACCTGCCCCGCCCGCCATGGGCGGACCCCCAGGCGGACCGGGCGGGCCAGGCGGTCCGGGCGCACCGCCGCCGCCGCCACCGCCGCCCGGCATGGGCGCAGGCGGTGCTGGCAAGAAGGACGATCCACAAGCCGATCTCATGGGCTCGCTGGCCTCGCAGCTGCAGCAGTTCAAGCTCAAAAAGAATAAGGTAAGTCAGTTTGAAGTGCAGCAAGTTTGTTGCTAACTTTTGTGTTTTATGCAGTCTACTACAGCTGCTCCGGAGAACAGCGGCAGCAGCACCTCGAGTGGTGGCAGCGGCAACTACGGCACCATTGGACGCAGCTCCAATGGCATGGCCTCGATGATGGACGAGATGGCCAAGACGCTGGCGCGACGTCGTGCGCAGGCGGAGAAGAAAGACGTAAGTTCCAACGCAACACTCCTGAGAGTTGCACAACTTGACAACTTTATTTTGGTTTTATAGCCCGAGCCGGAGCCGGAAGTGAAGCAGCGGCCGTGGGAGAAGTCCAACACATTACCGCACAAGCTGAGCAGCGGCGGCAGCAGCGGCTCCACGTCCAATGCGCATGGCGGCGCCAACGGCAGCACCGGCAGCGGCCAGAGCACAACGAACAGCGGCGGCGAGTCGCCACGTCCCATGCGCAAGCGCTTCGGCAGCGCCAGCGAGGAGACTATTCTCAAGGTGAGTGCAGCAGTGGACGAGTGAGGTCTGCGGCACACACTAATACTCGTGCTCACTTAGCAGGTTAATGGCGATGGTCTGTCGCTGGCACTGTCCAACAGCGACCTGGACACCCTGAAGGCTGAGATAGTGCGCGAGATGCGCCTAGAAATACAGAAAGTCAAAAACGAAATCATAGACGGTGAGCTGTTCGGGAGCGTGCGATCGAAATGAATGCTAATCAGCGACTTTATTGCAGCTATCAAATCGGAGTTCAATCGTAGATAGATCAAAATACATACCAGGCCTCCAAGCTCTCTCATCTCTCTGTCTCCAAGCTGAAGTGGTGGAAGAGCGGCCGCATTGTCCCAATAGTGACCGTGTGCTGGATTGGTGGATTGGTGTGGGCGTGTGGGCGTGTCTCCGGCTGCTTCTCTGTCTCCGCCGTTAGTCAGCGCGCGTATCACGAACTGAGTTAGATGAGGAGAAGGCGCATCAGATATTTAAATGTGTAATTCTAAATATTTTAAATGTAATTTCGATGAAATATTTGAAATGACACCCAACGTATTCGAGTATTTACAAGCATATATACATATATATATATACAAATTTATATACACACCTACACGTATATATATATATATATATAGATCTACCTATATATATACATACAAACATATACATTTAAGTATATATAAATATAATTTATACTAACACGAAAGTACGCAATTATATATCAGCTTTTTACAACAACAAGGAACTTTTAGTCAAAATAATTGTAATTCAAATCGAATTCTAAGTTTAACGCGATCTGTAAACAAATTTTGTATGAGAAACACACAAAATTAAGCATGTAATTTTACAATTGTACATTATTTTTAAATAAGTATAAACAATTTTACTGAGAACAACACAAACGAAATGTCTCCTTTTGCTCTGTGTTTGCCCAACCTATTCTCTCTCACCACATTTTCCCTCCTTCTTTTGCTGCCTTTTCGTTTCGCTTTTCTTTTATACCAAAAACAAAAAAAAAACACAAAAAGATACGAATCAAAAACTCATAATTATTAACAAATACATGAATAAGCCAAAAAAAGCAAACAAAAAAAGAACAAAAATAAATAATACAAAAAAAAAAAAGAAAGCAATTTTAACAAGCATCTAAAACTATTCTATGGACCGCATAATCCTGTAAACACATACATACATATACGATATACGTACACTCAACACATTCTCTTGACACAGACAGACAATTCCATACAATGCTCGTAACTCTATATCAAGAAATTAATCAAAAACCCAAAAGTATGGATACATTCGTTGCATCTCAAAGTGCTTTGAGAAGCCAACCACATTTACCACAGCAACAACAACAACAAGAACAAGAACGAGAACAACAAAACTTTCCTAAGTCACGATCTCATAGACACAAAACAAATCGATTGACGCATTGATAAGTTATCGATTCGATTAATTCAGAAATTTACACAAGAACACGGAAGTCTTCGAAAAAACTGTTGAAAGCGGAATTGAGTTTGGTGTTCGGCACTTTTGAATGCATTAGCTATATGAATATATACACGTAAATCTATATACAGACACTAGACAACCGATATTGATAATCTCGAAAGGCAGAGGACAGAGGCAGATTATTTGACTGCCGCAAGTATTAGCTAAAATATCCGCAAGTAATGAATTCAAACGTAACTTTAATAAATTGACTGCTGCATGAATACATATACAAAATAGCAAGTTGCAATTATCTATCATATGATTGCAATCGATCACACCCCTCCTCCATTAGAGACACAAATTGTTTTCCTAGTTGATCCTGAACATATTGAGTACCAATTTCAACTTCCATATACAATTAAGACTAAATAGTGAAATTTATATACAACAAAACTTGAAATGAGAAAAAATACAAAAAACTTACGAATATATGATATAAATATGAATATGAATAACGATTACGAATATGAATTACAAATATGAAAATATGAAGTCGTGGCACGACGAGTTTAGTTCTTAAGGCGTAACATTTAAACAAAAGAAATCGAAATGAAATTGTTTATTAAGTGTAACATTAATTTATACAACAATGATGGACATTAATTTTAAATAATAATAATTTTTGATATATTGATTGTGTGCAAGGTAATCGTCGATTTAGAGATATTTAATCCTAGTTCTATATATGTATATGGGCAGTGTATATGTAAATGTTATGATTTTTGTATTTTTATATATGATCTTTGCATTGCAACTGCAACTGCAACTGCAACTGCTGCTGCAACAAATTAAATATTAACGGAACAACAAACACACACACGTAAACTATTTTAAAAACATAATAACGACGACGACAATGACGCAGATAACGATTGAACGATCGCAGTGGTGTTTGTGCAGTGGCAAGCGCGATAATTTTTATGTATTAAATTTAAAAAATATATATATATTATACACCTATATACAACAACAACAACAAGAACAACAAACATGAACAAGAACAACAAATATTCAATATACATGCATTAAACGAATAAGCCTCGGCGTCAGCAGCATTCAAAAATATTGACTTGAGATCAAAATAAAATCAGCAACGGATTCATATAGACCTATAAATAAGTGGCATAAGTTATAAGCGAATACGCGCGGATTGGAATCGAACGGAGTTGAATGCGTATAAGCATATTCAGAAAACGTAAAGTGAAATAAACAAGCGATTGTATGTAAAAACGAATAACTCTGTGTTTTATGTATCACTAATTATTTGAGTTATTAGGCTGGGAAAATGCACACTTCAGAAGTTACTCTCAGAACGTAATCCATAACATCTTCGTATTGAAAACCAGTATTTTAAATAAGTCACTTACGTTTCAACTTGTAGCTGTGAGCTTTTGGGTGGCTGCAGTAGTATTTTCAAACTGTGTTGATAACTTTTCCAGTGTGCCTCAAACTGCATGATTGCAAATGCTGCTCCGTGTTGTCTACCAGTTTTTAAATTGCTGTTTATTTTTCAAACATAGACTTGGCAGAAGAAAGACATTTAAATTAAAAGAAAACCATTTTATTAACAGCATCTAGATTAATTTAACGGATCGCAAATTTAAAACAGTTTAAAAAATCGCGCCATTCACACGCTTTATAAAATATACCAATATACCGCATTAAGCATAAATGGGTTGCATTTATCGAAATGTGTGTTTTAGACACAAAAATATATATTTAGATTGAATCTACATCCAACTAAAAGCTTTTGTATAATTATTCTACAATAAACATTATTTTTTCATTAAACTAAAGTGTTGTTTGTCAATAATTTGAAAATATCGATTTTGTGCAGAAAAAAGAATCGATATTTTAAAATCTAATCGGGTCCAGCTCTACTTGACAGTTAGTCAGTCTTATTGGACAGCTGAGCGCGAACGGGTGGTACGAGCGGCAAACGCATAAAATCTTTTGCTTAATTTTATTATTTATAAAATTTATGAAATTAAAGTGTTAAATTAAAGAAAAAAATCTATAAGAGAACTTTAGAAATTGTGCATTCTACTTAGAGGTTTTATTGCCTTGTGTATGTGTATGCGAATGTGAATGTGTATTCTTCGTATGTTTATGTGTTTGCTTATGTGTATGCGTTCGTGTTTCTGTTTGGACCAGAATAAAATAGCGGCAATCGGCAAACCCTCTGCTTGCTTGCGCCTTTAGGGAAGCAACAACAACAAGCAGCTAAACCGAAAAAAAACAAAAGAATAGGCAAAGCCAGCAGTAATAGCAAGAACAACAACGCGTTGAAGACTATCATGCGTGCGTGTGTGTGTGTGTGTATCAGTTGCGGCTAAAATTTGGCAGCAAACGACAAAAATATGTAAAGAATCAAAATATTTGAAAGCTTTGCGAAAATAAAATACAATTGGCAAACATACCATACATGTGAATGGACCATTATATATATTTATGCACCCAATACTATATTTATGTACGTGTGTCGAATCTAATAAGACAAATACGACAACTTGAACTGTGTGTACATAATGTGGTCGCGCACTGCAAACATACAAACATATGTATGTACTGTTCTCACTGCAGCAAGCAGTCCAATCAGATGTTGGCCAACTGTGCCTAAATTGTAGCCTACAAACGTGGCGGCCAAAACACACATATATTATGTACATACATATGTATGTATGCATGTATTGTGTGTCGATGCTGCTGCTGTCGATTTCAACAAGCAAAACAAATTTCGAGTGTTTATCAGCGCGACATTGAAACACACACACACACACACGCGGACATATGTGTGTCAACAATGTCAGCAAACAAAGCCGCTGAATTGTTTGAAACGATTTGCATTGGAAGTAAATACTTGTCTCTCTTTTAGTTAATTTTACGGCTTTTGTAAAATTCATCACACGTCCAAATCGCCCCCCTCCCGCGCATCGCCAACGACTGAGGAAATAGCAACAATTTCAATAAAACAATAATTTATCGCAACAGCAACAAGAAACGAACTTGCTCAAAAAGTGCGTTTAGACAAACAACGACAACAAAAACAGCAACAAGAGCAACCGCAACAAAACAAAACAAAGAAAGTTCACATTTAACTAATTTGTTCATAAGCAATACTAAACGACGTTATTTTTATATAATACGAAAATAAGCGACAACGTTTTGGTTTTAGCTTTACAGTTTAATCTTAAAAAGTAGTTAGACAATTTATCAAAGTTGCAAAGTTTCGTGTTTTTTTACCCCGTGTAAAAAATTGTTTGTAAATTTATTTGCGTGGCCTTCAACAAATTAAAAGCTACCAAAAACAAAGCGTGAGTTAACGTTTCCTTTTCGCAATCTTTACAAATATTTCACTCTTTCAAGCTACAGCTAAAGCTCTGCATACGAATACTCGAAGCCTTTCCTTTTATAAATGTAAATTAATCAAATTTTGTCATGCTGAAATTAGCTTACACGAAATTTAAATAAAATACTTTTTCAATAACATTAAATTATTGCAAATTTTGATAATTGAGGTTAATGTTATGAAAGTAAATATCAATAATTTAGTTAAAAATAGTTTATTCCAATTTAATTTCAAATATATACTAAATATTCTGAGTCTCCGAAATGTTATTTAAAAGTAATTCTAACATCTGCGTATATTTTCTCTATACTGTTCTTACTTCAAATTATAATTAATTTCGGAAGCCAGAAACTTTATGAAAATAAGAAATGCACTCAACTTAATCGATTTTCTCATTTGCATAGATGTCTTCTAAAGTTTAAATTGTACTAAGCAGAGCTTTTACTGTACTTGCCCTCCTCTGCCCACAGATTGCTTTTATTTCTGCTTTGGCTTGAAAAAAATGTTTGACACACATTGCACACACATACCAAGAAACACACACACACACACATGCGACAATGTGTTTGCTTTAATGTCACTAACCGAATCCGGAAGCGCACACACATACACACATGGAATACATAAACATTAAATATACATACAATATACATATGTATGCAAGTCCACCAAAATTGTGGCGAACTTAAAATCAAGCTTTAAAGTATCTGAATTTGTTCTATTTATAAACGCCCTATAAATTATCGGTTGCTGCAAATGTGCTTTGTTTTTTCATACTATGTACATACATATTTCTAAATGCGTAAAATCCAACAATAACCGAAAATTCTACGTCTTCATCTACAACAATGCAACACAATTTCGGCACACAAAAAACAACAACGACGTCGACATCGACAACGACAACGAAAACAACCATAAATGACGTCGCTGCTGGATGGAATGGTGAGTACTCGTAAATTAGGCGTAGCAACATAGTAAAGCAACCCTCGAGACTCTGGAGGATTTGTAGCCACTGTGCATGGGTTGGGCAATTGTGTTAGTGCGTGTGTTTCTGCCCATGAAAATAGGTTAAGCGGATATAATAAAGATAGCTAAAGCAGAGGCACTACACTCCCTATTAATAAATTTATTTGTATCCACTATAAACACTTCATTACCCGGATTTTTCAAGGAAATTAATATTTGCCAAACTGTTTGCAGGGTATTTTGAAGTTGAGAGTCAATTGTTTAAAAAGTTTGTGCTAAGGGAGGAAAACTGCGATTTCAGTTTTCAGTACATACAATTTAAAGCGCAGATATCGGGCACTATGCCAAAATCAATAATGGAATGGCGTGTAATTTGAATGTTACTATTATATATATTTTACTATTATAAATAAATATAGTAATTGAATTGCTTCTTTACAAAAAATTCAAAATAATCTCTTGCTTTAATCAATGTTTGTGAAAAATATGCTAATACAAGATATCTGTGAGTTGAGCACTCCTTGCTTGTGGCATGGCCAAGTTGCTCAGCTACCCTTAGATTCCCTGGGCGAATGCGTGTGTTGTCACATTAGACGATTGCAGGCGCTCCCTGCCCCCGCTCTTGCTTCCAGTCGACAGCACAACAGTTTTCTCGCTGATAAAACAACGCAAGGATAGCTCGCTCAGCGGGTGTGAACGTCAGCAGTGCTCCCCTCTCCCCCCGCTCCGCTTAGGGCCAGGCACAACCCCCCCAACTTGATGGAGACGAAAGTGTGTCACGGCATCGAAAGTGGCGCGAAGAGACGACTTTGGGGCTTGCATCAGGCAGGCTCGTAACTGGCGAGCAGTTAAAGGCAGAAGTTACCATTAGCATTTATGTTTGCCGTTACCCTAACTCACAAAAGCCAACCCCCAACTCAGCACAGCTTTTGCGCCACACTCACTCTCTCTCTCTCTCTCTCCCTCTCTCTCTCGGTGGCGCTCTTTTTATTAGACTCTCATATAGAGATCTTTTTAAAATTGAAGGTTTAATAAATGCTGCTGAATAAGTGATTGGGCAACTCTAATTTATTCATAGTGTCTGGGACGACGCGAGGTTGTCCACATGTTGCCCTGACAACCGACGACAATGCGACGGTCAAAACATTTATGCAGAGTTCAAATACCTTAGTCGCAATAGCTTACAATATTGCAAGATAAATATTGGGCAGCCCAACAAATCGATGCGCAAATAAAGCACTGCAAACACATACACCCGAAAGACACACCAATCCATAATATCGTTCAAAGATAATGATGGAAGCAAGCATATTTCAGTGAATGAATTGGGTGGGAGGTAGAAGGGGGTTGAACGGGCGCGAGGGCTCGTCTTTGGGGCGTTGTTTGGGCCTTGCGCCGAAAATAAAAATCAATATGAAAACAAATTCCAAAGCATGTGGGGTGTGTGCAGCTTTTTACGAGGCCCAATCCTTAACCCTTCCTCGCTTAAGCAAGCAATGCCCAACCTCAGATTCGATATGGCGACTGATTTACATCACTTAATTGGTGTCTAGGTTTCGGACTCGCTCTCCAGCTCTCTCATGCGTTTAATGATACTAATCGATTCGATTGAATTGTCCCATTTATGCGCTGTCTCTCAACCGTCCACTGCCCTGTTGTTTTAATCGATAACACTAAGCTACCAAACAGCAGTCATTAAAAATCCTTGTTAATACTAAAGGACTTGTTAATATTGCTTTCTATAGTTAATATAATTTAAATGAATATAACAAACATGCAGTTTATTAACGCTGTTAAATAGCTACAGTTGTTTTTACTTTTTACTTATGTTAGACAACTTTGACTGTAACTCGTTGCCATTTTGCAGACAACTACCTTTAAGCCACACTAAATATCGATAGAAATTTTGTCGTATATATTTATTATTATTTCTATTAAAGATTAGTAAAGTTATTGCATGTTAAATTTACAGCTTTAGAGTTGAGTTCTTTGGAAAAAACGTTAGTCATATTTGCGATTATTTATTAGAGACTTTTTAAATACATCATAAACTTTTCACCAGAGTTGGCAGCCTTCGCGATGCGACTTCTACGGGCATTTCAATCGCATACTGGCAAAACCTGATTGTCTGAATGAGCTTGGAAATGAAAATTTGGAAATAGCTGGAAACGGTTCAAGTTGTGTTTCACTCTAAAAACAACTGTCAGCCATACGAGGTCAATTTAGCTGTTGTTTTCTTAGTTGTTAGCTAGTGTAAATGGCCTAGCACAGTGCTGAGTCTGAGAGACAACAGAGCGGAGAACAGAAAACGTGTTTCAGCTGGCGTGCAAAGTCTAAAGGTCCGAGCAAATGAAAGTTGTGTGTGAATCTGCAGCTGAACTTTGCTTCCATTGCACAGACACACATTGCGACTTGTGTGCTGAAATCATTGTGTAAGTTCGTCACTTGAAAAGTCGGACAAGATGTGGACAGAATGACGGGGTCGCCATTAAAAAATGTTCATAATTTAATGCCTTTTTATCACAACTCGCAACTCTGCTGAACTCACCTATATTGTTGCAGCGTGTGGCGCTTTAAATTGCAACAAGGGGCCTTAAGTGTGCGTATGCGTAATGCAATCTGAATTTGTGAACTTGTATATTGCGCATACGCCACGTACTCCACACACACGCACACACACACGCCATTTCCGGCTTAGCTAATGATGATGATGAGAGTACCAAAACATTCAGTTGTCCCCCAAATATGGAGGGTCATCAAATCGAGTACAGTGATCTCTGGCACATGAGAGCTAGGTGAACTCGATTTTCACACAAATTAAAGTATTATTTAGCATAACAGCATGACAATCATATACAATTTCGACTGTAAAATGAAGCTTTGTTGAATCTACGTCAAATTATAAGGCAATCATTCGTAAACAGTAATTTTGATTTTTTCAAAGTTGTAATTACTTTCATATTGCAAACGACATTCAGTCGGGTTGACTACTGTATGCGATACAAAAGTTAAAGGTCAACGGTGTGGCGAAACAAACTTTGCATGACGCTAATTATTGGCTTTTAAATCTAAATTGAACTGCAATTCGATGTTGTTGCTTTTTATGATTTTGATAGCCGCAGCAACAAATGCGAAACAGTCGATAAGAACCAAAGCGATCAATCTATTCTATGGGGGAAACCTTATCAATTACCATACAGTAATAGTATGCTAATAGCTTAGATGACATCATCAGGTGTCGTAATACACTACGAGTATCTGTCATCAATGGTTGACCTATGAAGGGAGACTAGTTCATGAACAGACTTAATAGATTGCAATGAATGCAGACTTCAACTCGTTTGGACTTTCGCTGATAAGTCGACTGCTTGTTGATAAGAAACCTGAACAACGGAGCTCTCTCTAATTTAATGAATGAATCAACAGCACTTATTGAAAGCAGCGCATTCGGCTCACGTTTGAGTTACGAGTATTGCCGAAATTATTGGCATGTCAATTAAACAAATTACTGATATTCGATTTGCAATCGAAATTGGGCAAGCACTTCAACACAACCACTCGGATATATTTGTTTGCCATTGGACCGCATGCGGGCGAGTGCAGGCAATTGATTGGCTATTGCGGTTAGCCGAACTATCGGCTATTGCCTATCGCATTACTCAACTTCTATTAATAGAAAGCAAACTAATTCTCATTAGGAATGCACATCTCAATTGAGTAATTCGAGAGGAATTCACTCTTGTTCCCTAACTCTTTCAATAACTCGCATAACCTATAGCAGAAACTTGTTGAAGAGTATTTGAAATATCAATTACTATCATGAAAATGTTTACTTAATGAATTTAACTTTATTTGACACACATGTCATGACTTGATCTTTAATAATTACATAAATATCGATTGAAAAAACTATTTGTATTTCTAAACTTCATACTTACGAATATATAACTCTTTTAGTCGAATCTTAGGAATCTTCTAGTTGTTCAAGTTTTAATTCTTCCATTAGTCTCGTATTGAACTATAAACTGTCAATTTGAATTTTAAATTACTTTTAATAAGTTGTTTAGTTAGAGAATGAATCTTTAATTGGCAAATATGCCAATCATAACAACTATTAACTTTGAGTGGGGTTATTTTAATATAATTGCATTAAAATCTTTAAGGCTTTAGTATAATTCATAACAAGCGCTTTAGTGCATCAAAATGGTTTTTTTTGTTAAGGAAAATATTTTATAGGGTATGCAGTCAGCCATCTTTTTACAGTCTTGTCTTTATTACTTTTTCCTCTTGCCGTTGCCGACGATCTGCTTGTTATTTCCATATGTGGCAGCGAAGAACGTGTGTCTCGGAATGAAGTCAGAGCCATGATTTAATTAAAGTGGCATAATCAAATGACGTAATGAATCTGCATGACTTTTTGTCAGCACAGTTCAGAGTGCAATTAAAACGGAATCATCCCGACATCACGTCACGTTACTGCCCGGATTCCTATGGCTTGTTGTGGCACAATTACCTCAATTATTATGTGTCTAAAGCTGCGCGGCTTCGAGGCAGATTCTAAGAGGACAACTTTGCTTTAAGTATAGGTTTTTGGTAATTATGCGAGAAGAATAGCGCCCATTGTAGTGGCGGTATTTTGTATCTGACAATTAACAGCCAAGAACAACGAAGAACACTCGTACTTTATTAACATTTCTACACATATAGGGGCGTGGCAGCTGCCCCCTTTTGGCAGCGACCCAGTGGGAAGAGCAGAAGCAGCGCACAGTATTTTCTCAAGTTGCTTTTGTTCTATGCTTAAAAATACCCACGAATACTTGTTGCTCTCGTAATAGCGTCGTCTGTTCACCGCTCTTTCGCCCTCCTTGCTGCCATCACAGTGGGGTCAATAGACGCGCAACAGCACGACTGAGAAATGTACTAGGGGAATGGACTATATAGCAGTCGATGCCAAGCCGAGTCAAAGTCAACGGCGCAAGGGAAATGCCAGAACACCAAACAGACAAATCTACAGTATATAAAGTTCATTATTCGTAGCGCTAAACATAACGATCATTGTTCTGAGATTCGATATAGACAGAGCAAAAGACAATCCCAAATGAAATGAAACAGATTTCAGGGGCTAAATACACTTAAAAATTGTATAGGTAACTCATTATTATATAGTAAAAACCTTATTGAAAACATTAAGAACTATACAACAAATCATTTTAGAATTATTAACAATGTAGTTTTAGATTCATTTTTAAATTACTTTTTCCTCACGCATAAAATATTTTAAACTTTAATCGGAGTTGTGAAACTCGCTTTCGATTTACATATAAAACTTTTCCGGTTTTTTGTTTTAATGTAACTCGTCTCGAAGTACATAAAAATATGCAAACTGAGATCGTTTTATTGATATTGTTTTGGAGGCTGTCAGTGAATGAAACTAATGATAAGCAAATGACCAATACTTAAAGCCAATAATTTATTCTCTTTAGTAAGGTTGACCTTGTTGAAACGAAACGTCTGCCAAGTTTGAATGAAATTCAATTTTTAAAAACAAGCCAAACACACAGGTTGCATAAATATTAACTGCAGCAAGTGCCAACTAGTTGCAGGGCAAAATAATTACGATAAACCCAAATGCTCTGAAATTTGGCAAATGTTTCTTTCTACGTAAACGAAGTAAACTGCAAGTGGGCAATGTCTAAAAAATAGGAAAATTGTAAAGAATGTATCGATTCCGAATTAAAATTCGATCTGTAGTTGTTGCATTGTTTCGGCCTGACAAGTCTTACGTCATTTCTTTTTGTACGTGGCAGCCTATTGAATTTATTTATTTATTTACAGTGGGACAGCTTCCTCGATTCGAATACTCTTCCCCAAGGGGTATATCGAAAAATAAAACGATATAGTTATAGATATAGATATAGATATAGATATAGATATAGATATAGATATAGATATAGATATAGATATAGATATAGATATAGATATAGATATAGATATAGATATAGATATAGATATAGATATAGATATAGATATAGATATAGATATAGATATAGATATAGATATAGATATAGATATAGATATAGATATAGATATAGATATAGATATAGATATAGATATAGATATAGATATAGATATAGATATAGATATAGATATAGATATAGATATAGATATAGATATAGATATAGATATAGATATAGATATAGATATAGATATAGATATAGATATAGATATAGATATAGATATAGATATAGATATAGATATAGATATAGATATAGATATAGATATAGATATAGATATAGATATAGATATAGATATAGATATAGATATAGATATAGATATAGATATAGATATAGATATAGATATTCAGATATTCAGATATTTAGATATTTAGATATTTAGATATTTAGATATTTAGATATTTAGATATTTAGATATTTAGATATTTAGATATTTAGATATTTAGATATTTAGATATTTAGATATTTAGATATTTAGATATTTAGATATTTAGATATTTAGATATTTAGATATTTAGATATTTAGATATTTAGATATTTAGATATTTAGATATTTAGATATTTAGATATTTAGATATTTAGATATTTAGATATTTAGATATTTAGATATTTAGATATTTAGATATTTAGATATTTAGATATTTAGATATTTAGATATTTAGATATTTAGATATTTAGATATTTAGATATTTAGATATTTAGATATTTAGATATTTAGATATTTAGATATTTAGATATTTAGATATTTAGATATTTAGATATTTAGATATTTAGATATTTAGATATTTAGATATTTAGATATTTAGATATTTAGATATTTAGATATTTAGATATTTAGATATTTAGATATTTAGATATTTAGATATTTAGATATTTAGATATTTAGATATTTAGATATTTAGATATTTAGATATTAAGCTGTTTAGATATTTGGATATTTAGATATTTAGATATTAAGCTGTTTAGATATTTGGATATTTATTTATTTATTTAGATATTAAGCTGGTTATATGTTTAGATATTTACATATTTAAGTATTTAGCTATTTAGATATTTAGACATTTATATGAAGAGCATTCAGATGTCGCCAAGTCCCACTTTTGTTGATTCTTTCGTTGTTTTGTTTTTTGGCAACTTCTGTCTTTTATTTTCGAATACGTCGCGACCCCAAAAAACTATGACGTCAATACTTAGTTCGTCCGCCTTCTGCTCCAGTCAGAAACTTTGCCCTCTCTCTCTCTCTCTCTAGTTCGCGCCTCTCTCGCTCGGTATAGTATGGAAGCTATTAACACAGACACACAATGTGTGGCAAGCTCTGTGCGTCGGCGCATAAATGTTTTGAATTTTGCTTTCTTGGTTTTGTTCCCTTTTCAACAGCTGCCACAGACACAGATACAATATTATCTGAGAACATTTCTCACATGAGATACAAAGTTTGAATTGTATGAGATACACACGTTATGGGCCTGCGAATTGTGTTCAGTTTCATTTCGGTTTGGTTTTTCAACGCTACGATTTTCCTTTGAGTTTTTGTCTTCTTCTGTTTTATTTTGCTTTTTTGCCGTATTTGTCCACAAAAAAAATCAAATAAATATTTTACATTAGTTGAGATATTCAATTTATTTATTTATTCATTTGTAAACGATCCTTGAGACCATTGCTGTGTGTTTTGTGAACAATTTTCTTTAGTGAGTGCAAAGAATTTTCATATTTTCGATTCGAAATGAATTTTTTCGTGTGCTATTAATAGACCTGGGGCTTTTCATGGCTACCAAACGATCTCAGACATCTCCGAGATCCCAGAGCCAGTGGCAGATTGCTTTTGTTGTTATACACACACCTATATATATATATATATCTACATATCTGAATACACACAAAATACACTTACTACATGGGCTAAGCAAACGATTCTATTCCCATTCCCATTTCGATTGAGATATCGTTATCGATTACCGTCGTGTGCTAATCCCCCTGGCGATCTGTTTGTGCTTGCAGGTTTAACGATGCCTCTGATGTTTGGAACCATGTCACTGGCAATTGAATAATGGATCTTGCAGATCAAATCGATGACTATATCTGTTCGTTCGAGGGACTTGGTGACTTAACAATGGACTCCCTAGCCATGTTCATATTCTTGTGGGCCGTCCTGGCCCTCTTCTCCGTCTGGCTGTGCAAGCTACTCTACCACAAGTATCTCAACAAGGGCGCCACTGCGCCAGCCAGCGCCAGCAACAGCCGCCAGGGCAGCGTGGCGCCCGCCACCGCTGGCGGCGCCAAGACCGAGAAGCGTCTCTCCGAGCCACGCGAGCTGATGGCCACCAAGAGCAAAATCGACGATCTATCCAAACCACTGGCGGGCGGTGTTGCAGCCGGTCGTGGACGATCCAGTGCCTCGCCCATGGGCGGCGGCAGTGGTGGTGGTGGCGCAGCTAGCGGTCCACGACGACGCATGGTGCGTCAGAGCTCGACGGGACCGGAGAATCGCAAGAAGCGCTACGTGCCACCGCCTTCGAATGTGGTGGGACCCGAAACGGTAAGTTGGCAGCTAGTATTGCTGCTACAACCTATTGATTACTTGCATTTTTGCTTTACAGAGCTCTGTGACGTGGACGAGCCAAGTGTTCCGCTGGCTGTACAGCGATCTGGTCATTGTCAACGAACTGCTGATGTCCTGGGTGATTGCCATCAATGACACACTGCGCAAATCCGTCGAGGAGGTAAGTGCAGGCATGACATCAGCCCGCTCGCTTTGACATCATCAGCAGCACAGCGTAGAATACAACTGAAGAGTATAGAATTCCCACTCCCATTGATTGTCACCTAGTTGTGATGTCATTTGGCACTTTGCCTCGTCCATTGAACTCTGTTCTCTCCGTCGCCGTCCGGCTGTCTGTCTGTCTGGCCTCGGCTTTCAACTTGAATTCAACGTCTACGTTCCCCTTCTCGCGCGGCATTGTTGTTGCTTTTTATTCACTTGGGTATCCGCTCAGCCGTAACCGGCATAGAAACGCGTTTTGAGCGCAACTTTTCAACTTTTTATCGCCTTTTACGCGCCGAACCGAACCGCACGAAGCTGAGCCCGCTCCCCGAACGTAGGCCAAGGTCAGCGCATTTTGTTTATGACTAAAAGCTGTATGTGGTGTGTTATGTGCTTGCTCTCTGGCTGGTTAGTCATTATCGCAGGTTCTCGTCATTCCGGATCGCGTACATATGCACTACTTCTTCGTGCCTGTCGCTTACGTAATGCTCGCTCTCCAAACCAAACCAAGCCAAGCCACGAAACAGCTCCCAATGGCGGCTACAAACGGGTTCTGCTGCTCTCCTTCTCGCCGGCATTGGCCAGCCGAACTCTTAGCCAAGAGCCCAGGCGGAAGCCATTAGAATATGCGTTGACTATCTGAAGCGAAGAGTTGCAGCGCAGTTGCTTATTATCATCTACTCTTTCGAGTACTGAATTTACTGAGAACACCGCTGAGCCTGCGCTCTTGAAAGCATGTTATGATGCGTAGTCATTTCTTTAAAGTGTTATCTACGTGCTCTAAATATTTCATATAAAATGAGATGAATTATCATACTTAAGAAGCAAGTCAGAATTGAAATTAGGTGCAAGTTTAATTACCATCGCAGAACTCAATAGAATGCTTGACTTTTCTGAAAATTTAATTACTATCGGTCACTAAAATTTAAAGGTTCTTGAATGTACTGCAGCTGTAGTCGTCTTTAACTTGTTTCATTTTGCCAACAAGTATTAAGCACAAATTTAAAAAACTAATAAAGTATTTACTTGTGTATTTACACAATATTGAATATTCAGTTCAATAGTACTCACAATGTTTGTACTATTTGAAGTAGATTATCACGAGTAGTTATTCCTTTAAGGTATTATCTACATTCATATTCGGAATATTTCATATAAAATGCATCGAATTAATATAGTTTAAAAACAAGTCAAAACTGCAATAAGTTACAAGTTTAGTCACTAATCGAGAATAAAATTGAAAGCTGGAGTTTTCTGGAGATGTAATTAGTATTGTTCACTAAAATGGAAATCTATTGCGTGTGCTATAGCTGCAGTCACCTTTAACTTGTTTCATTTTGCCAAAAACTGTTAAACACACCATTTACTAACTAGTAAAGTATTTAAAAGTAGATTATCACACTTTATTATTTCTTTAAAGTGTTATCTAAATAATTTGAATATTTCATATAGAATGACTCGAATTTAAAATGTTTTCTACATATTCGGAATATTTCATATTAAATGACACGAATTATCATGTAAGCCGAAATTGACATAAAATAGAAATTTTATTTATTAGAATGAAATTGAAACAATTGAATAATTACTATCATTATTATTTGTTTCTCATATCTAAAATGTGTCGAGTTATTATATCTAAGCAGCAAGTCAAAACTACAATAAGTTACAAGTTAAATTACTATCGGAATAATATTGAAAGCTTGGCTTATCTGAAAATTTAATTACTATCGGCTGCAGCTGTAGTCGTCTTTAACTTGGTTAAATTTGCCAAACAGGCACAACTTTTGCTAACTAGTAAAGTATAAAGCAGTTGTGTGCGCAATCTCACACAATATTCAGTATGATATTACTCACGATGATTGCATATTTGAGTGAAAATATGGATTACACATGCGATACTCACATATCTAACCTAATCTATTCTGTTTGCAGCATGGTGTGGCCGTGGAAGTGGTGCGTGTGCTGCCCGACAGCCCGGCCCCGGGGCTGAACAACATTTTCTGCAACTGCGACGAGCAGAATCCCGCCGAAATGGTAACTCGAACTCGGGCCGCAATTGAACTTTAACCTTCGAGGGTTAGCTAAATGAGGTAATACTGTTTGTGTGACTTGCAGCTCATCACCTTTGACTGTGACGCGATGCCGGTGCTGCAGGTGAAGACCTTCAGGCAGAAGTCGGGCAAGGTGGAGACATCGCACTATAAGGTCACCGTGTCGCGATTCCGCGCACGCATGTCCATCCCCATGAACTACAACACGCTCAAGGGTGAGATGCGTGTCGATGGCTATCCGGACGTAAGTAGCGCCCAGCACAGATAGCACAGATTGCCGAGCACTGAAATACTGACTCATTTATTCGCCCACGCAACACAGGTGCGCATCGCCATGAACTCGGTGGGCGCCATCAAGGCCATGGATCAGGACGAGCAACAGCTGCAGACGGTCATCAGCGACATACTGACGACGGCGCTGCGTGACACCGTCTACCCGGTGGACTTCTCCATCTACTCGACCTGCCCGCGTGCCGAAGTGGAGCCGCTGGAGCTACCTGTAATCTATCCCGTCCACTATGACTCGCTGGCGGTGAGCGTGCGGAGCAGTGAGAAGCAGTTTGAGTTTCTGCTGCCCCTCTGTGTGGTCCCCCCTTCTCTCTCTCTCTCTCTCTCTATGTTCTTCTCTCTGTTTGTGTGTGTGGTTGGTTTTACGCGACATTTGCGACACACTTGTCACCCTACACACCACTCAACTGAGATGTCTCCACACAGACAAGAAACAACACTTCTCATTGCTCTGACGCCACTCCAACAACAACTGCAGTTCTCTCACTCAGTCTCGCACATGATAACTCAAACGTACTCATACTATATATATCGTGATTCCGTGCATATCTTCCTATATGTTTTACGTTCACGATCGTGTCAACTTGGCGTTTGTTTCGTTCTTCACTTTATGAAATTCGCCTTTGATTTATTGTCCCCACAGCGCTGCAAAACACAAGATTTTCCTGGGAAACGGGTCGTAAACACTTTGATATAATTTAAATTTATTCTTCTCAAGATCAAAGTAGAGTTCCGCAATGTCTCTTTCAATGTAAGATCGTTTAAACTATTGATTTGGAATAGTGTTGATGAACACTTCTGCATCTACAAATTGATGTAGATAAAGTATTAATTGTTATAGAAAAAGTAGTTTGTATACTGCTTTATATCAAAAAGACACTATATTCTTAAGATTGATTCTTCTTGAAGTATACTCGTATACTACTTTGTATTAAAAGGTCACTATATTCTCAGGGGTGTCTTGGAATTTAAATGTTACTGAACATTGCAATCAAATATTTTTCTTTATAGAATTTAACTTTTGTCATTTTTATAGTCAACTTAAACAGACACTTGCAATGATGAATACACAACCTGTTGAATAAACAGTCGATCAATGTTTTGCAGCTCTGTCAGCCACATCGCAAAATGTCCGCATGTCTCCGTTTCCGTTTCCGTTTCAGTCTCTCTCACGCTCTCTCTTACCCTCTGTCGCCCATTTCACTTGCTCGCGCGCATTGCAATGCCTAAGTAAAAGTTTTCTCTCTTTTTTCAGGGCAATCAATACTTTCAATCCTATTACAATTTATAATACCCCCCCGCTCCGTTCTCTGTAACCCTGTTCCCCGACCCTGCCCCAACTCGAATAATTAAAGGCGAATTTCATAAGTTGCAAGTAGTGCACTTGCTGCTCTAAGTGTGTTCTCTGAATCTTCTGCTGAGTTCTGCTGTTAATTCCACTCACTTGTCACTCGCTCATTGCATGCTCGGCCCGAAACACAGCACAATATGGATCAGCTGGGATCGGGCATACTGCGGGACGCACAGCACATGGTGTCCGGCCGCCGGCTGCTGGTGAAGATCGTGAAGGGCGACGGACTGCGCGACGCGCACGATCCCTACGTGGTCATCGAGATGGATGAGCCGGCGCAAAAGAACCAAACGGGCACACAGCCCGGCAGCAAGCCCTACTGGGACGAGCACTTCCTGTTGTAAGTATCGTAAATCTGGCAGTGATTTAGCATGGATTTGGTTTTATGGTAATTGTTGCTCTTATTGTGTAGTGAACTCTCCCCGCAATCTGCCGAAATACTGTTCGAGGTCTACGACCGTCCAGTGATCGCCTCCGATCCGCCCAAGTTCCTGGGCCTCGGCCTCGTCGGCATCGACGAGCTGGCCGTTGGCCCGGCCTCCACGCAGCTGCTGCAGCTGCAGCCGCGTCCCTACGAGACACAGCCCGTGGCCGGCGCCATCACCGTCGACTTTGTGTTCATTGAGGGCGCCGAGATCCCGGCGGGCGCCCGCCCCCACCGCCTCAAGGAGGCGCTGCGTCTCAGCACGCCCGCCATCAACGAGCACATTCGCAACGGCGCCGATCTCGCCGATGCGGCTGTGCGTGCGCTCCAGGACGGCGCGCTCTCCGGCAGCAGCGGCGGGCAGCCGAGCAAGAGCACGCTGATCATTCACAGCGTGCAGCGGGTGAGTCGGCAGCGTCAACTCTGCATATGCCTCGTTTCATTTCCCCACTTGACTTTAATTTGATTTACGTTCTTTGGCGCTTTCTTTCGTTTCTTTCATTTCATTTCGATCCCGCCCAGAACTCGAGCACTCCCAACGCATACAAGGTAACGACTCCAGCATTGCCCACGACCCACTTTTCAATTCAGTTCCGTTCAGTTCAGTTCAGTTCAGTTCAGTTTTATTCTTAACTAACCCCAGTCCTAATCATGCGACGTAGATAGTTAAGTTGCGACCACGTCGAGCTAATCTCAAACCGTTTCTCGTTCTGTTTATTGACCGTTTTGCCTAACCCTGCGCTTCGCTAACCCACAACGCAAACCACACCAGGTCGAGCTGAACAAGGACGGCCACATCGAGGTGATCGAGGCGCCCACGGCGCTCGATCAGGCCGTTGCCGAGGCCTTCGAGCGTGCGGCCAAGGCCAGCGAGACGGCGGCCAGTGTCGAGGCCATCGCTCAGGCCGACCAGGTGGACAGCGGCCTGGTCGACGAGTCCGCCAATGCCAACGAAACAGGTAACCCCAACGAGGAGAGCAACGCCGAGGTGAGTACGCACTTGGTTCGATCGCATGGCATGCACACAGTTCGATACAGACAACGTCTATATGCATATTGACATGGTGTTGGCATCCATTTTGCAGTTTGGCCAGCCGAATGCCGCCTCGTCACCCAATGGCAGCGGCTACCACAACAACTACAGCCTCAATGGCAGCAGCAATCTCGCCGGCCAGCTCAACGGCTCCGGCTCCGGCTACAACTCGAACAGTCTGTCCAGGAACGGTGGCGCGCTGTCGTACGGCGGACAGCAGCTGGGCGCAGGAGTGGGCGCCGGAGTGGGCGCTGGCGCCGAGCTGGACGATCGCGGTCGGAGCAAAAAACGTAATTTCTTTGGCACACTCAAGAAGCGGCTCAGTCGCTCCAAAACACGTACCCTTTCGGCCGATCAGCCCAATAACAACCATAAATCAGTCACAAATTCCGCCAATACAACAACAACAACAGCCACTGGATTAACAAGAACAACCACCGGACCCCTCAATGGTGAATCTTCCCGTTCATTATCTGTCGATCGTGCTACTCTGTCTAAAAGCAATTCACTTGGTAATTACCCGAACAATCACGACCACCTTCACACTGCACCACACCACATGAACCACTTCACATTGCCACAGCACAGTATTGTCTACACTTTGAATCGCGTGTCAATTTCCTAATAATTCCACTGTATACAGTGGGCCAAAACGTTCCATAGACGCACCCAACTGAATAGCTAACAATAAGTCCAAAAGTTGTGCTTAAAAAATACTTATTGTAGTTATAGTCTGAGCACAAATCAAGAGCAGCAATTTGAGGAAACCCGACAAAAAAGTATTTATAATATAAATACAAATATTTATTTGCAATATGCGGGTTAAGTAGTTAATCTATTACAGCCAAGTATCGTCTTATAACAAGGCATTTTCATCAAATTGATTTGATTTACCATCATTTATAATTTCTCTTCAAATTATTAATTTTGAGTAAACTACAAAAACACTCAAATTTTATTATTTTTCTTTAAACAATTTCTATTATACCCTCTACAACTGAAGACTGTAAAAATACACATTTTGCATGGCTATCAATAGACTTGAAGTATTTCCATAAGATTTTTTCGAGATCTGTACAAAATTCAACTTTTTACCTACAATTAACTTAACAAATTATTTATTTTTAACTTCGTGCATGCTTAGTTGTAATTCTAATAGATTTTTTTAAATAATGCCCACTATTTATAATTGATTGATTAAGAGAAAAGTACCTGGATCTTTGTGTAGTTTGACAGTAAATTCAGCCAATACTTTTGAAACCGATCCATCAAATTTGAGATCGCATCATAAGCCATAACATGTCCCGTTGTACCCACATTGATGTGCACTTATGAGAACTTAATTTACATATTATTTACGAACATTTTGTCAACTGATGTCTGTCATCTGTCTGCCATTTGTTCAACGTATGGTGTATTTATCTTTATGCAGTTCTTTGTTCTATTTCTCTCCCAATCTGCTCCATACAATGATCGCTAACCTACAACACACACACAAATATAATCTGTATGTACCTCCATATACGTATATATATATCTAAATGTTTATTGTAAAACGATTTTCAATGCGTATACGTGATATTTGTTATACTTTTACAACTGCACAAACTAATGATACAAACAACACAACACACAATTCTACATAATTTGCATAATTAATTTAACTGATTTATTTTGATTTTCCTGGTATTTTCTTTTTTCTTTCATTTATTTTCATATGTGCTATTAATAAATTGTGGGTATTGTTTGTGGGTCTCCACGCTTTTTGGCTATGGATTTAACACAATTTCCAAATATTATATAAATTATAAAATGTAATACACTGCAACAACTGCAACAACAACAACAACAACCACAACTGCAACTCGAACAACAACAACAGGACCCCGCATGGGCATTGGCTCGTCCCTGACCGACCACTCACGTCGCTCTTCAATTTCAGAATCTTCGGCCATCTCAGGTTTCTCCTCGGCCAGCAACAAGACCTACGTGCACGAGGCGTCCACCCTGGTGCTGGAGACGATCGAGAACGGCGTCAAGCGGTAAGCAGATCAATTAAATTATTAACTGATTGAAGTTAATTGTGTTTGTGTTGCAGCCACTTTGTTGTGCCGCTGAACATTGCACAGAGACCCCGCTGGCGGCGCAAGGGCACCAAGCTGCACATCTACAACGATCACACCTTCATCGCCAAGCATTTGAGCGGGTAAGTGGATGATCTGTTCTTCCTCCCGCTGCGCGTTACTGAGCGACATCATTCTGCATTTACAGTAGCGGCCTACAGTGTTCCATCTGCATGAAGTCCATACCCAGGAGACCGGGCAAGCAGGGCTATGAGTGCCGCGACTGTCAGCTGATCTGCCATAAGCAGTGTCACGTCAGAGCGCCACAGGCGTGTCCCAATCCGACAGTACTCTCCATGGAATTGTAAGTTAACAGTGCCATCCGCTTTGCGTCTCTCCAATCGAACTTCTTCAATTGTTTCATTGATTCATTTCATCTTTGATTTGGTGGTCGGCTGTTTACCTAACTAATTTACAAATTTATTTTATTTTTCTCTTTTCACACACACACACAAACACTTCTATCTATACAAAATTACCCCGAACTCCTTCGCAATGCTAGAACCTCATTTCCGGTACTCACAGAGCGAGATTTGAACATAGTTAACTGAAGCAACATCTATTTTTACTTATAAATCCAATACAATAATACTCTATCTATTTATTATAAAGTCCGCTAAATGCAGTTTGATATTTATTACAAGCAAGTTTCATTTCAATCGACAACCTTCTTTTTGTTCCGCTTTACAACTTTAAATTGGCGTCAGAATTACAAAGAAAAATTCAGCGAAATAACAAAAATAAGTATTTTGCATTTGGTATTTAGTTGCGGCTACTCCTGCTTACTAGTATATACTAACTGTTACTCAATTTATTAACACATACACACCAACACACATGCACACCAATACACGCAAACAAAACTCTTTCTTAATTGAAGTTTATTCATCATTTCAATAGATTTCTAACACTAATTGTTATTCTTCTATTTCACAACAAACGATAAACGAAAACATAAACATATACGAAAATACTCATACAACTACCGTTTAAATACCATCTCTCACAAAATACTGAATTCTTGGCAACACAAGGATGACTAATGATCAGTGATTTAACGCGCACAAAATAAAATATAAATAGTCGTACTGCAAATACAATAAGATTATGTTCAATGTGGTCAAAGCTAACAAACATCGGATTAATCCAGCATTTTGTAATTTTGACGCCAAATGCAAATACACAAGTATTCAATCAGGCAGTTAATCTGAGAGTAGTCAAGCTTCCCGTTCGGTGGCCACCAGCAGAAGTTGGGGCTTAAGAGTATTGTTTTTAACTTAGGAAAACGGGTAAGATACTTCCATCGACCGCATGGAGTTTCACTTTAAATGTCAGTTGATTGTGATTCTGTTGTCGGCAAAATTAACACGCAACTTGTTCAAATGTTTTCGCATGTCAGCTACACGAAATTTAAATTTACTATACGAATTCAAAATTTAATTGGAATTATTTTGCTTTTTACGCCGCCTTTAATATATGTTTGGTTCTCTTATTATTATTATTATTATTATTATTGTGCTTCTGCTTAAGACATATTCTAATATTGTGCATTTATCTTTTCACAGAACGAAACTGAACTCGTCTGCGGCGGATCATAGCAATAGGAAATTGTAAAAAAAACTCTACAATACAATATGAGAAATCGAATCGAAATAATAATTTTAAATAGTTTGCATTATTAACACTAAGAGAAACGTCGGCAAAAAAATATGAAAATGAAATGAAACTCCAGAACTTAGACACGAAATATTACTTGCATGTGTACATGGTATATCCATGTATGCCACTGAAACTACTTAATAATATTTATAATTATGTTATTTAATTTATACACAAGTGCAATACTATGATTTTGCTTTAAAGCCATCAAGGTTTTATTGCAAGGCGCCAACAAACCGAAACTAATGGAATTTTGAATTTCTTTTTTTTACCATAAACTATAATAATTGTACAAATCCGAATCATTTTTGAATAAAAATTACTGGTAAACTGAAAACGACTTTCAAATCGACCGCAAACTTGATGTTTTATAGGTAACACTTCTAAAGTTTTCTGCAACTAGGTGGCAGCGCTAACTTAACAACTATCGATTAATTTGTGCCATAATTATCGAATAGCGCAAAACGAATGGTAATACCTTTTCGAGTTAACAGACATATTTAAAACAACTGTTTTTAAAGCACAAATCACGTACATTTTGAAGCACGGTTATTATTGAAATATATCGCAAGAATGAATTTCTGTGGTCGTCTTATTGGCATTTGCCCAACAGCATGCCGTTAACAGCACCAGTTGAGTACAAACAAATCTGGTGGTTGATCCCTGTTAACTTACATTGCAGTAAAATGTTAGGCACTGTCGCTGTATTTGTAATTTTTTTGTGTTCTCGCGCTGCACTCGTCGGTTGGTCGCGCGCGTGTGTGTGTGTGTGAGTGTGCTTGGTGCGTAAAATTATTCATTAAAATTGGAAAAATTTCATCGAGTGAGCACGTGTGTGCACTAAAAAAGAAGTGCATTTTGCCAAAGTGCTCCGCAGCACACGCCAGCACCAACAAATATATCGCTGCGCTGTAAGTGTGCCTAAGAAACGACAAAGACACGCCTCGACATGGTCAAAAATCTTGCGGCAGCAAAGCGGAGAAAAAAAGTCAGCCTGTCGCAGTAGCGTTGCCGTCGTCGTTGTCGCTGTTGCCGTTGCCGTTGTTGTTTTCATGTTGTGTCTCCTGTGTATTTGAGCTTGTCTGTGTCGATTGCCAACGCCGCCGTGTCTGTCGTTAGTCCGTATCCGCGCGCGTGTGTGTGTGTGTATATATATATATGTGTGTGTGCGTGTGTGCAAAATACTTCCAATTGGCATCTGTTTATGCTTGCATACAAATATAAAATAATAAAGCGGCCATAAAACGCAATCGGATAACACCCAAATAATATATACATACATGCATATACATATATATTAAATAAATTAAGCGCAAATTTTTGTCATCGCTACTGCGGCTGCGGCTGCCACTTGTTTTTCCACTTTTGCGAACGCGACGTCGCTGCCGTCGATGTCGCAGTCGACGTCTCAGCCACCGCTCTCGCTTTCTCTCGTGGTGCAACGCCAACGCCAACGCAACGTCAAACGCCAAAACGTCGCGTCGCGTTTATCATTATTCTTTGCCGTCGCGTTATTGTTGTTGTTGTTGTTGTTGTAGTTGTTGTTAATGTTGTTTTGATTTCGCTTAGATTCTTCAGTGTTTTATTCCGCTGTTACGCGTACTTTGTGATTAACTCGGAGTGCTAAGATATTCACGGGTGTTGTTGTTATTGCTCTTTCTCTTGCTCATATTCGCTACCGTTCTGCGTATGTTTGTGTGTGTGTGTGTCCGCGCTATTCTGTGTTCTGTTCAAGTTAATATTAATGTTCGAGTTGGTGTGCGAGCTAATTTCGATTTCGTTTTCGATTTTTATCCAAATTCCAGTTCTATAAATACGCTAATAGTTAAAACATTACGTAACTCCGTATCTACACGCTCCACACTCTCCCCACTCTACACTTTACACTCAACCAGGCAGCCACTACAAGTTGCTAGAAGTGTTCCCACAATAAACGAGCGCCAGCAAAGGCCCCCAAAACAAAATGCAACGCATTTCGCCAATTAACAGTTATTAATATTTCGACAAACGCGCGTTGAAGAGCAGACAGCAACAAAGAAAAGCAGCAGCAGCGGGAACAACAGGAGCTGGAGGACAACAACTTGAAGGAAGAACAGCGATAACTGCAGCAAAAGAGTGCTGCCCCCTCGCCGCTGGCAATCCAGGTTCTCGTCATGGCCGCAGCTCATGGTCACCACAATGCCAATTTGCTCAGCTCGGACATCTCGCGACGCAATCCGCAGGATGAATATGAGCTCATACAGAAAATTGGCTCCGGCACCTATGGCGACGTCTATAAGGTAAGTTTCCAATTTCCACAACTCATCCGGTGACTTTGCCGCCACCCAGCGCGTCACGCGTCACACTCGTCAGTGCTGCCAGTGCTGCAGAAAGTGCTGCCAATTTGGCTGGTCTATCAGTCAACCACACCCACACACACAAGTGCACACGCAGAAAGAGCGGCAGAAAGAGCGACAGAGGCAGGCGGACAGACTAAGCGCCACTTTGTAGAAAAGAATTCCTCTCTTCCACGCACACACACACGCACGCACGTACAGAGAAATGCACACAACCAAAACAAGTAAATGAAAGCATGTTTGCAATTTAGAATTTATGTACGTATGCGTGTGTGTGTGTGTATACAATGTTCTAGCACTCCACATTCCCCCCTTTCCGCTACTCCGGGCACTGCCTTTTGTTTTGCTTTGCATTCCTGATGCATCTCCATTGCTACTGCTGCTCATGATGCTCTGTAGCTAGCTCAGTCTCCGTCTGCATGAATGCACGTGCAGCCGCTTTGCTGCTTTGCTGTCTCTCTTAGCCTCCCCCTCCCACCCACATACATACATATGTTTGCTCCGCATGACTCCTCGTAAATACGCGTGTGCTTGTGTGTGTGCGTGTGTGTGCTGTCTAAATATGTGTGCATCGCTTTTTTGCTCCCGTTTCCCGTCGTTCCCCATGCACTCTTTGCTTTTTTCCTTTCTTCGTTTTGTTTATTTTGGTGCGCGTCGAGTGTTAGTGACGCTAACGCAAGCAACGCTGCACAAAATATGACAAAGCCCCTTACTGAAGAAGTTGCCCTTGCACTTTAAAGGGCGTGCGCGAATGGGGAGGAATGGGGAGGAAGAGCACTCACTGACACTGGGCAGCGGGTGTGGCCATAATGCATTTCTGATGTACGGCACGCGTAATCCGCGCGCAGAGCAATGCGCTTTAGCAACCAAAAACTAGTTGGAATTTCTGTACGTCTTTTTCGCTGCTCTCCCCCATTCTGCAGCAGCCCCATTAACTGTGAGTTTTAGTCATTCAGAGCTAGCCACGCGCTCGCATTGATTATGCGGATTAATTTCAATCCGGTATGTGCGTATTTATGTGTGGCCCATCTGTATTCCGTCATAATGTCTGTACACACAATGTGTGTGTTGTGTGCCACTCTCTGAGACTGATAACTTTGAGATCAAAATGATTTCTAGAAGAACTCGATAATCACGCTGCAATATGCGATCTGTGATGTCATCTTTAATTACTACAACAATTATCTAAATATGACAGAATAGTGACTGGACTTTTTCTTAGATTATCAAGTAATTCTTCGCCATAAGGTATTGTCAGGTAGTATAGCGATTTTCGTAGGGGTTCTTTGTGCATTTTTACGAAAACCAAGCGTCGACTTGCATGAAAATTGCTAAAGTTCTGGGCTGAGAGTCGATGTGTGCGTGTGTATACAGTGGCATGCGTCATGTGGCAAAGCCAACTGCACATGAATATCAACGGCAGTCCCTGTCCCTGTTCCTGTCCCAGTCCCGGTGCCATTTATTTATTTGCACATGCGGAATTTGTTGTACTCAAGCTGGAATTTATGATGCCACACACATGATCGTGATACATCCCCAGCAGACAACTCTTTTCTTCCCCCTCTCTCTATCTCTCGCTCTCTTCATTATGCCCGTATGCAAAATACGCTGTATGCTGAGGGGCGACTCAAATGAGAAAACTTTTGAGTTTGGACTGTTTATTTACACAAGTTTGGTGTATCATATGACAGGCAGGCAGATAAAGATGAAGCGTAGCCAGAATTGTTAGAAATTAACGGAATTCTCAAGTTGCTTGCCACGAAATTACAAAATTAATAGTTGTAAATTAATTACAACACGTGCTGCAGTAAATTTTGATGTGCTGTGTGCATATTTATTTCAATATCGAAGCGTCTTCACCTGCGTTTTCAATTTGAAATTAATGAGCGCTATGCGATAATTTGCGCAAGCAAAACACGTCATCGTTCTCGAGGTCTGCCTTTGTTTGGTGTCCATAAGTATGTGATGTCGCGTTGCTAGCTATCAATTTACACCTATAAAATCCAGAACTGTTTCAGCAACAACAAATAATGACAAAAGTTCAATTTTTTTTATTATTATTCACCCAAATAAAGCACACGCATACAGGCCAGAGCTATTGCTTTAAGTGTAGATATATGTATGTGTCTATATATGTTATGTGTGTGTGTGGTGGCTCTAAGTTGTCATTAGTCGGACAAAAGGTTGAAATTATTGCAAAGGCAGTCAGAAAATACGAATCGAAAGCAGCAAATGAAACTGACAAACAAACAAACAGCGCAAATAAATTGCACAATACACCAGATTTCCTTCCGCAGCGTAGGCGTCGTGGATGTCGAGGGAGTCGTGGTCGTCGAGGAGGCGGGGGGCAACTAAGGAGCAATTCATTACTGAAGCGGAATGCGAGAGGCGCAGAACAAAGTCTACTTAAAGGCGGGAATGAGAGCGAAAGGAAGTCGCAATAGAAGTAGCAGTACATGTAGAAATAGAAGCACAACTAGACGTGGGAGTGGAAGCACAAAACGAAGACGAAGACGAAGGCGAAGAATCTGAAGCAGAAGAAGCAAATGCCAGTTACAGTTACAGCTACGGCTACGGCGGCCACACTCGCCGTCATAGTTATGCAATGAAATATGGGTAGCGCACTAATACAGGCGCACGTAGTTAGACACAGCATGATTGCCTTAGCCAGGCACTTGACTTCGGTGTACATTGTTGCCATTGTTGGTTGTTGTTTGTTGTTTGCTGGTGTTGCTATTGTTGTTTGTCGCTCTTATTCCTGTTGCTGTTGTTGGGCTACACATTTTTACAATCAGCGTCGTCATTGTTGAGTTCTGTTTTTGTTTTTGTTCTTGTTTTTGTTTTTGTTGTGCACGCAACACGCATGAAAACATGAAAAAATTGGCGCAAACCACTCGACAAAGAGGAATAACTGAGTGGTGGGTGAGTGGGTGGCTCGGTTGCTGACGAAGGGTGTGAGCGCCAGAAACATTGGAAAAATAAGCAAGGATGCCGAAGCAGAGTGCGCTCGACTGTGAGCTACCCGGTGTTCGTAATTCTAGCATGCGATGAGTTTGGTAAAGCAATAAAAAAGGTTTTTTTTTACGAAGAACTTGAAATACTCTTAGCCCTCGTACCACTCAACTTGCATTAATCCGCAAATGTTCACAATATTAATTAATTTATTATTTCCCTAAACAGTCACATACAGAAAGATTAATTTTCTCTTCTCACATTAATATACACAAAGAACTTGAAATGCACTTGGCATAACTTGACTTGTTTTAACCTGAAACCGATAAAATCTTTTTTAAATTCTTACTGAAACTATTGCACAATATTATTTATTATTTTGTATAGTAATTTATTAATTACTTAAACAGACAAGTTCTTGCTCATACATAAAGATTAATTCTCTGTTCTCACATCAGTATACACGAAGAACTTGAAATACACTTGGCGTAGCTCAACTTGTTTTAATCCAAAACCGGAAAAACTTTTTAAATTCTTTTTAAAACTATATAAAAATATTGATTTTTATGTTATATAATACTTTATAAATAAATGCTGAAATATAAATTAGTTAAAACAGTAAAGTGCTCCTAAATAGGGAAAGTTTTTAAATTCTTGCTGAAACCATTTCACAATATTGATTATTATATTGTATATTACTTTATTAATTCCCGAGAAATCAAGTGCTGAAATATAAATTGATTAAAACAGTTAAGTGCTCCGAAATAAGGAAAAACTTTTAAAAATTATTTCTGAAACAATTTCACAATATTATTATTATATTATATATTACTTTATTAATTTCTGAGTAATTTCTTGCTGAAATACAAGTTAATTAAAATTTGTTATACAATTTATAAACTTTTACATTCGCATTAGTATAATACCCTTGTAGTCTAGTCGATTCGGGTATAATAACCATAGAATATAGCAAAGAACGAGGTGATTTGAAGCGGTGCACTGAAGAGCACGAAGAAAAGAATAGAAATGGCTGAAAGGGAAGGCGGGCAGGACAGGTAAGCAGCAGGCGGGTCACGTAACAATATTTGAGAGAGCACGTGTGTGTCTGTGTGTGACGGGGCGTGGCTGGACTCCCACACAGACGTTTGCGTAGATGCGTTTGCTCTGCATAAATTACAACCACAATAATGCACATCCGCACTATAAAACTGTGTGTAGATCAAATCCGTCTTTGAGCTGGCAAACAAAAAAGGAGCTGCTTAAACGTGGGTAAATTATTGATTGGTTATGGCAACAGTATTGTTTATAAACAAGCAATTAGCTGGTGTGGCAGAATAGTGATTGCCAAAATCAAAATAAACAAACATTACTTTACTTTTTTTCGTGTATTTTGCTGTTGCCAATATTTTAAATGGAGCAGCAACAGCAAATCATATGCGTTATTCGATTAACAATATTGGAAAGCTGATTGCACTGTAATTCAGTTTAAAGCTTAAACGAAGCAACTAATTGCCTAACTGAATTAAGTGCTGCACGAGAAACACATTCATTCTGCTGCCAATCCAAACCAATCATAAACCCAGTTCGCTTTGACTCATCTGCATAGTCTCCCCCCCTCCCACTTCTTTGTTGGTTTGTGCAAACAAATCAGCGGCCTTCATTCGCACTGCGTAAACGTTGCACTGTTGTCGGGCAACACACGCGCAGAACGCAAACAGAGTCTGTTATTGGTAAGACACACAAAAAAAAGAAGCAAAATGAGAAGACGATTCGCCTTGAACTGCGTTACGACTCAATAAGCGCAAAAAAAAAGAGCAACGATTCGAGCGAAAACGAATGGACAAAGAACGGCGGGTCGCAAGCAAACAGAAGTGTGCCAAAGGGTTGCTCAGCTCGACAGCTCGTGTGGCTTCAGTCTGCGGCACACTCCACTAACTCCCCCCAGATGGGAGATTAGCCAGTGTCGCCAGGAAGGTAATTGAAAATACTGCGTAGTGCGACAGCGTAACAAGTTGTACAATGGAGACCGTTGGCTGCACAGTGGAGACGAACGGGGCTTCAACCAGTGACCCAATTCCGCGTCGTTGCAATAATTTGCACAACTCCTTTGTTGCGAGGGTTGACGGTGCACGACCAGACAGACGTTCGTTCTGTGGCTGGCTTTTGGGGGTTGATGCGCGCTTGGCCTCGGGTATGGCCGGAGAGTAAGCTTATCAAACAGCAGGAGTTGTCTCCGGGGGGAATCGGGAGCGTTTAGAATCCGTCGCAGCTTCAGTTGACCCTGACTAATCCACTCGCCAAATCAACTTAAACGAACCGAATTTAAATAAAATGCCCAGCGTCATCCTTTTTCCTAAGCCACCACCCGTCCTCGTGCTCGCCCCCAATCTGGTCTCGCACGCAAAACCCAAAATCCCAGTTGTGCAAATATTGGGAGCTGCCTAGCGGCTGTCCCCGCCTTTGTTCCCTTTTTCCACTCTCTCTCTCTCTCTCTCTCGCTTGGTATCTCGACTTGTCGCCTCATCCCGAGTGGCTTTAAAACATTTCTGGAGTATTACACAGTTTGCGCCACGCCCTTGAGCCGCCTCGCAGCGCCGACATCAGCAAATGTCCCTAAGTCGACTAATAAAAAAAAGGTAATCCGGAGCCCTTTTTTTATTTTTATTTATTTTTGCTTGTTGTCTTTAAATTCCTGTCCAGGAGTGGCTGCTGAGCGGCGAGCGAGACATCCTTTTTATGCCATTTATCTATCTGTCGCCGCCTAGCTGTGGGCGTGGACATGGAGTGGGCGTGGCGCAGAGCTTACTTTTATGTCACTCCGATATCATTTTAGACGACTTTGACACGTTTTTTTTCGCCCAGCCGGAGATCTTTGGCTTCCAACTCTTACTTCAATTTTCCATTCAAGAACTGCTTTTATACCTTGTACCATGATTTTGTAAAATGGGTATATTAAGTTTGTGCAAATGTATGTAACAGGGAGAAGGAAACGTCGCAGACGATATGTTGTTATGCTTAGAATCGAATTCTAAATCGATTTTGACGATCCGTCCGTATGTCCGTCTCTATGAAAAACTAATTCTTGGAGACTATAAGAGTTAGAATAGCCAACATTGGTATCCTGTTTCTTGTAGGTCTGTTGGTATAAGAGTTTATAATTTTTTCCCCCTGAGTCCCAGTAAAGATTTTTGCGAATTACTCCCACATATTTTAAACGATATTTCAATAGTGCTACAGGGTATTTTATAGTGCATAAATCTCAACTGTGGCGTTCATACTTGTTTTTATTTGGGTTTTAGCCAGGACATTTGCAGTGGATCCTTGGCTACGTTGTACGAATTGCTGTTATTTTCTAAGCTCGAGGCAGCAAGCAGATCTTTCACTTGATGTCTTTCATTTCTGGGCAAGTCGCATTCATCATTGCACTTTTAGCTAAGAAAAACAAACTGCGAGGGCTGTTTCAAGAGCTGCGACAATGTTAATTAACAGTAGTAAACCAAAATAAAGTAATTGACTATTTATCTAACAGCTATTAGATAGTAAGGCTTTTTGAATGAAATTCGCAAAGCAAATTAATGTAATTAACTATTTATTCAACAATCTTTAGATAATAAAGATTTTTTAATGGAATTAGGAAAGCAAATTTAAGTAAACTGGAATTAACATTTAATTTGTAGAAATACCATAAGATGACGCACTTAATGTTAGTCTCTTCATAAAAGGATTGAGAAGGTAAAAGAATTATATAATTTATTGCGCATCATTACAATCTAAGGAAATACACTTGAGATGCAACCCTCGATAGGAACCCCAATGACTTTAGCTGCCTTCTTTTGAGATTTTTTTTGTTGTCCATTATTTTGACTATTTCCTTTCGGCGTTGCTTTGACTAGTGAGCGAGATACATTTCATCTGCTGTCAAAGCAAATTTAAGTAAACTGACAAAAAATATATGACATTATATTTACTTCAATTATAAATCAATTAGGAATACTAAAATGATCCATAAAAAGCATGTGTAGAAATGGCAATAGTTTGCGCAATTAATGTTAGTCACTACTGAAGGTCAACGAGTTATATACTTTATTTATAGTTATTTATTATTATTTATGTCATTATAATCTAGGAAAATAAACTTTACACGCAACCCTCGATAGAAGCGATGAGCAACCTTCAGTTGCCTTCTTTTAGGGGTTTTTTCTTTTTTGCTTTCCATTATTTTGACTATTTCCTTTCGACATTGCTTTGACTGGTGAGCGAGAGATACATCTCATCTGCTTTCGCCTCAATTCGCTCAACTCCTTTTTGCGTCTGCTGTCAAGTCGAAGGTTACACAGTCGCCACTCAAATTGGATATATGCCAAAGCTCTGGCCACTCTCCCCCTGCCGCGTGCCCCAACTGTCCTTGAGGAAGTGTTTACAGTTGTTGTGCTCTGCAGTTATGCGGCTCTTCAGCATGTTATTTGGCCAATTTTGCCATCATTTTCCGGAGGGAACAGCTCAGAGCACTAACTGCTGGGATCTGGACTCGTACAACGTTGGCGTTGCCAAAAACTTTGCCCTTTGCGCCAGTCAAGTGAAGCCTTTTAGCGGCGCCCGTTCTTGGGGGGAAGCTGGCAAAGTTTGCCACGGATTACAGCGTTGTCGTTGCTGAGACTTGGGCCAAGAATTTGCCATATTAAAATCGTCGACTGGCGGCAGCTAACTCACAAATATTATTAACTTGCCGCCTCCCCCGCACTCACTCACTATGAAGTAGAGGGAGGGCGACGCCCACAGTTGGATAGGCAACGCTGCGCATGCGCTGAAGACGCTGAAACCGAAGACACTGCTGCAACTATTGATGTCGAGCAGGTTCAGCGAACTCCGAGCTTAATTGCGCAGCACTGTGGCAAAGTGACAATTGTTATACTTGCCACAGTCTGTCTATTGTTGTTGCTGTTCGTGGTGCAGCTGTGGCCAACAACTCTTTGCAGAACTTTGAGCGTTCGCCTGTGACTTGCACTCCACGCGAGCTGTGGATGTTGTGGAACATGTGGAACTTGTCTGCGGCAACAGAAGTCAACTTGACCGCGAGTTGAGTCGCCGCGGGGTAGTTGATTAAAAACTTGTAAAATTATGCAAGTATTTACAACGGCTGCTGGCAGTCGTCCCCTTATTCCCCCCAGATAGGGGGGTTGTGGCTTCATAATCGGGAGCAAAAAGTTTGCGTTTGTTGCTCTCCATAATTTCATTAGTCGTTGCGCTGCCGCTGAGCCAAAAACTTTTCCCAGCTGCAAAGAAATTCGTATTAAAATATGTAATTCCAATTTGCAACTCCAACCCCCTCTCCCCGCGTCGAGGAGAGGTGCCGCGCCAACTGAGCAAGCGATGAGAAATGCGAATTAAGCGCCGTTGTTTTTTGTTTGTGTGTTGTGAAAAACTTTGCCAGGCAATCTCGAAATTTGAAGCATCTGCGGATGCAAAATCGATTGAGGCCCCCCCGATGAACAAAATAACAGCACAGCTGGGCCTAATTATAAAATAGAAAAATCAATCAAAGGCCACTTGCCGATTTGCACAAATACTATATACTATGGCCATAAATCGTAACATACTGGATGGCGAATGTGGCCAAAAGCTGCCAGCAGAAATGGCTAACCGAAAAGTTGTGGCCAAGGATGCGACTCGTCGTGTCGTCGTGTTCATAAAGTTCTTGTTGCTGCAACTTCATAATCACTTTTAACCTTTTGCGGCTGCCATTTGCGTAGCTGTCAAAATGTTTACCAAAATTATTACTTTGCGGTCAAACTGAGGCCAACAAATTAGATAGCTGTCCTACCCAGCTATACTGCTTACTGCTTTTATGTAGTCAATTTAAGCACAAGCTGCTTGGCTGGCAGGATTAAAAAGAGTATTATATGTGCGTATAACAAATGCTTAAGCATAATTGACGTCCTTTCGCAGGACTATTACTACTTCTCGTCGCCAGATGGCGCCGCACTCTAAGCCAGTCTGCAGTAGGGGGGGGGGGGAATACTTGAGAAAATAGTGATTAACCCTGAGAGCGATTTCCATAAACAGGCTGCGCATAATTAATCAGCATTTTCGTTCATTACGAGCGCAAAGCGGTAAAAGTCAACACTTCCTGTCCCCCTCGCAGCCCCCCTCCCCCATCGAGATAGAGCGAAAGATTGCGGCGAAAAAAATGCCGCAAAACACTAAACTGACTTTAATTGAAGACGACATGATGAAATTATTAAAATTATGAGGCTCGACAGCTTAGAGATGGGCAACAAAAGCGTGAAGCGAATGAAAATCATTTTTCGAGAATATTGAGGAAGGAATGCCTGAAGCGAGAAAGGAGAAGAACAAAGAACACAAAAAAAAAACGAGAAGCAGACACCAAAATACAATTAAGTAAAATAATTGCGTTTGAAATAAACTTTGCTCGAGCAGAAATGCGAGCGAGAAAAAGCGTCCCTTAGGGAAGTGGCAAGTGGGCGGGGAGCTGCCACTTGAAGTGGGGCCTGGGGGGCGAAACTTGGTCAAAACATTGAACTTGTTTGCCGAGGCAATTAGTTAATGGAGTTGCCACGCACACATGAGGCATAAAGCAATATAAATATGGAACTACAGTAGTGGGCTCCTTAAGAGCAATCGGCAAATATGTCTGAAATTAATGTCGAAGCGTGTCTAATCAAAAGATATAGAGATCGAGCAAGGAGGGAAGAGTGCGGAAGAGACGTAACAAAGAGCAGAGGACAGCTCTATGGCACAAGAAAAGCCATAAAAAGTAATACCGAAAGTTAAACAGCGAAAACGAAAGCTCAAATGGAAATAGCACAAAGAAAAGTTACGCACACGCCGAGAGTGGAACAATGAAAATGTGCAAAATATGATAAAAATGAAGTACGAAGAAACAACAAGAACAACAATCGCGACGACGACGACGACGACGACAAATAAAACGCAGAAACGCCCCGAGACGCAAGTCAAATAAAAAGTCTTTAGCTGCCTCGCCTGGGCCCCAGCTAATAATTTATGTGGCATTGTCTCTTAGTTTTCCGCTGCCATGCAACATACAGCAAACAACTTGCCCCCTATGCAAAGACATATATGTACTAGGCGGCTCCTCGCTGTGGTCCAAGTTCAGTGCAGCAGCTTGGTGGCAGGGGGAGCGCAGTGTGAGGTCAGTGGCGGGTCAGACACGCTGCTGATTTTACAACTCTTCATCGACTGTTGTTATTTGTGTGGTGCGCTAATGTTGACAGCTGACGATGATGATGAGAATTCGCGTTGCTCGCATTTCACGCTACGCTTTTCACATTCCTTTTTCGCCCGGCTGTCGGCGGGGTGGTGGGGAGCAGGGGCCTTGACCTTGAGCCGCCAAGACAAATGTGTGAACGGCAGAAACCACGGAATGACTGATGAGCCTGCCCAGACTCAACGCTGCTCATAACGCAGCAAGCTGCTGACGATGAGGATGATGATGATGATGAAGTCGCGCGCAGCTGAAAAGTTGCGCACGTAACTCACGAGGGCGCCACCTAGTCTCTGATTTATGTCGGGACCCATCACGATTGCAGCGCAAAAAAGTTAATCAAGTTTGCGGCCAACTTTCTGCGGAGCAAACTCGCTACAGTTTTTCAGGGCGCAACTTACGTAAATGTCGACGACGACGACGAGGACGAGAACGCTCGGCAATTGTGTCAATATTTTACGTGCAACGCCCACACAACGGTGCAACAATGGCCGTGCGCAGTCGAGCCAGGCGCCTGCCCGTCCAGTCTGGCGTCCAAACCACTGACCAATATTTCACAAACAATGCCAAAAGGCGGATGCAGCCAAACAGCAGCAAAACTGCAGCCTGCTGTGCGCTCTGTGCTGTGGCATGCAACCGCTGCCCTAGCTAGGTACACTGTGGCTGCCTGCCTGCCAGCCAGCCTGAGTCCGACTGACTTTTCCCTCGGCGCAGATCCTTCAATTATGCAATCTTCTATTTTTCAATTTTGCACAAATTGTAACTGGAGTTGCAGCCAACCCGTGGTGTGTGTGTGTGTGTGTGTGTAAGTCCTACCTCTGAGCCACATTTTGCAACATTCTTGATTAAGTTTTTCATATCGCAATCCAATGCTGACTTCAACTTCCAATTGGAGCACACACACAATGGGAACATTCCATTACCGTGAGCGAGTGGAACTCTCATCTCATCTCACACGAATAAATTATGCACAGAGATGAAGAAGAAGAAGAGGCGGCGCCTCACTTGTGTCACGTGCCTGGCAAATCAATTTCTCTTATCGCTTGTTATCACTCGAGTTTGAGAGTTTTTGCCAGCAATGAGCCAGATGCCAATTTTCCACTAGACACACATTTGCCACACACAACAACAACAACAACGACAACGACAACAACGACGAGCAAGCAAGCAGGCAAAACATAAAAAAAGTATGAAATAATTGACGTAGCTTCAAGTGCTTTTTCAGCCCACAATGAACGGATCGATATATGAAAATTTACATGAAGTATCCCTTGGCAACGTTCGCTCGCCTGTTGTCGCAATTCATTTCTAAGTCTCATCCCAGCCTCATCGCAGCATCAAGAGTCGTATCGGGGGTGCTATAGTAGAGTATACCCTTAGTAGAAATAATGGCTGCCTGGGCGCCCAATTGATGGCTGGTTATGAGTTTTCCCATATTATTAATTTCAAGTGCCGCAAAATGCGCCAGTAAATTTTCACTCTCGTCTGCTTTGCTTTTCCCTCCCACGTATTGTTCACGCTGTTGTTGCTGTTGGGGAGGGGGGAAAATGCGGTAAATAGATTGTAAATGCTGTGCGAATTGTGCTAAGTAGTTGCCACTTTGCTGTACAACTGTTCGCCGCATGTATGGAAATTTGTACTCTCAATTGCTCGAAACTTTTCGTGTTAAGAGCTTTTCTTTGTCGGGACTTGAGCGTTGATTCAATTCAACTATATTTGTGGCTCAAGCAATTAAATTTCTGTTGACGATTGCCCTAAAATGAGGGTGTAGAAGTTTCAAACTAGAAAACAGCTTATTATAATATGACTAAGATATAGGTATAATGATATAGGTGCATATTATTACAATGGTAAGGCTGATAGTCTGCTGAACTCTTCTCGTTTCGACTGTCAATTTATAATACTGCTTTTCATTGCTGATTCCAGCCACTGATTCTTACTCGTGTCTCCTATATCGATAACGATACCTGTTAACGTCGATGAACCGCTCATCTTACAAATATATCGAAATAGTTATATTTCTTTCTACATACAGTGATTTGATTTTGATCTTCAATGTTGAATAACTTTTGAACTAAAAGGAATTTTACAAAAATTTGAACACAGTTTTGTTCATTAAACAATTCTTTTATATATATATTAATAATTGATTTTCATTTTTACTAAATAACGCAAAATGGAGCGAATAACTAAATATAATTGCATCTACGAGCTTACAGCTTATTTCGTTCAAAATTTTGGAGTCTATTTTATTTTATAGAATTAAACACAGTTTTGTTCATTAAACAATTCTTTTATATATATATTAATAAATGATTTTCATTTTTACTAAATAATGCAAAAAAGTGCGTATAACTAAATATAGTTGCATCTACGAGCTTACAGCTTTTTTCGTTCAAAATTTTGGAGTCTCTTTTTTTTTTTTTTTTTATAGAATTAGGGTTTTAATATAGGAATTTCTTCAAATATAGTTTTAGTTACATTGCTTAGTAACATTTTATTATATTTAATTATAATTATACATTTTGCAAATTTATTTTATTGGCAAATTTGAAAATGAAATAATTGAAAAACGGGAATTAGTCTAAAGACAGTTTAAAATAGGGGGACTGCGCAGGATAGTTGAATGAAGTCCCCACTACAGTTTTTTATATAGTACATTTATTTACATTAAGTAGTTGACCCAGTCCCATTAATTGAATACCATAACAACACATTTCAGGAATATCTCATGTCGACCAAACCTCAAAGAAATATGTCACAAGGAGTTATACAGTGTAGTATATCATTAATTTATTTTACTGCAAAAGTTATTGAACATTGAAAATCAAATACACGATTTAAAGTGTGAGCCACAGTCTATATCATTTATTAGGTTTCATAAAATTAGCGTATGTTTAAACAAATATTAAAGAAGTCATGATATGATAGTGTTTTTGTGAGTCTTGCTAGTTACTTCAAATCTGCATGAAGTTCATTTGAATTGTCGCAGTTGTATGGGAGTAGAAGGTTAGAGTATTTGTTAGCTGGCTAGCGGAAGACAGTTTTGCTGCTGAGTGCTGCCAAGTGTCATTGAGGGCGACACGTTGCGCGAATGGTCACGTTTCGATTTGGGAAACCGCCGCCAGGTAGCGAACACGCGCAACTTTGTCTCCCTCTTGCGCGAGCTCCAACTCGCCGAAAGTGATGAATGCGAAGCTGTTGTTGTATTGTCGCTGAAAGAAACTGCGAAAGAAAGCAAAGGAGAATGAGAGTGGGAGAGCGGGCGAGGGAGAGAAGTGAAAGAGTGCTGGCATGAGAGCGGCGTATGGCGAGCCATGGATGAGTGTAGTGCAAAGTCAGCGCTAAATGATTAATGAAAAGAGAAAAGTGAAAAAGTACTTGTGAGAACAGAACACAAGTTGCCTCGACTGCCAGACACTTGCGTGGGCTGCTTCACTTCCATTTCCAATAGACACGATAGACGCGATTGAACTACAGTCAATGCTATTGTTTATCTTCTGCCCACACGAAGTTGTGCTATTTGAATGCCGTGATAAATTCAATTTGCTTTGTTGCAACACATATTTTATTTACTCACACTAATGACAGTTTGAAGTATTTAGCACCTTTATATAACATATGCATGTATATAGTAGGTGACAGTTTGCAATTGAATTGATAATTTTGCAGAGCAATACAAATTTTCGAGAAACCAGACATCGCTGCTATTACTGCTATCAGCGTCTGTTTGCATGCGTTTATCTACGTGTGTTTTTATTATACGAGTATATGCATAAGTAGAGAGACACATGTGTATGCTCAAGCAGCTTAAACAGCTTTAGCAGCTGTGTCGCTCATAAAAGCGCTGAAAGTGCCGCACACGGCAAACGCGGCTCGATATGTTTGGTTATCGTTTCAAGATTTAGACACACACCGCCCCCCACTTGGCGCTGGCTAATTGAAAAAGAGGGCACTCACTCAGGCACTCGACGCCACTCGACTCGACTCGACTCGACTCATTCATTGATTCGCCAGCTCTCAGCACGAGCTTGAGCTGGGGAAATTAGCATACACGGCTTTGATGACGACGAGCAGTCGTTGACAGAGAACAACGTTTACCATTTATGCGCATAGGGCGCGTGCCACGCCCCGTCGGAGGTGTCTTTGCCTGCGGCACACACACACAGCAAAACATTCATTGCATTTCGAGAGCTTAATGAGCAGACAGTTCGTGCTGCTCGCCAAGCGACATTATTTAATACAATGTTGCACAGTTCAAACCCAGCTGCTATTTGACCTTTGTGCTGCAACTTTGCCGTTGTCGTTGTGTTAAATTGCTGACTGTCAATCAATGCAGTTGTCGTTGTCCTTGTTTGCTATCGGGTCGGGGTCACTCGCAACAAAAGCCAAATAAATGAGAAGCATTCGCACACATTTATAGCAGGTAAGCGTTAACCTGGCCAAAGCGAGTCGAAGCTTTTAGAGGAGGCGAAATTAAAAGCCAAATCCGAGCCAGCAGAGACAAGTTTATTCGGCGTGGCGAATTGCGTTTTACATCCTTTTACTGTAAAAGGCATTTTAAATTTTGCCCTCGCCCCGCTTCCCGCTCCCCGCCGGCCCCGCACAACCATGTGATGCTCGACACGCGCTCGAGCAGCATTCACCTCATACGCACCGCACTTGCCACAGGCCACTTGACGCCCACCCAGAGACACAGCGAGCACAGGCAACATCCCAGCCGCACTCAAATGAGTGAATGTTCCTTTGCACTCTCGACAGGCAAAGGAGGTTAACTTTATTATATGCCGTCGTCATGGGGAGGGAGCTAAGAATGCTAGCTGAATGATTTGAAATTGTTATGTGCGCATTCTATTCACATTGTGTGCAGCATTTAAGTAAGCTTTGCTTCAAAAATTAAATCCGAAATTCTCGTAATACATGACACAAGCTGTATGTAAATCGTTAGCAAATCAATGAGAGTGCGGCTCATTGCTTTTTCATTTCGCATTTCATTGCCCGCTACAAATTTGTGTTTACACAATAAAAACTTGCAAAAATGCGCCTAGCAAAGGCGAATACTCTGAAAAAAATATAGACAAATGCGTAGTCAGCAACTTTGGAACACATACTTAATTTATGCTGATAAATTATTAGAACATATATGTTTAAGGTGTTCTTAGTATATATATATAGTAATTGTACACATTCAAGTAGTTGAAGAAGTAGTTAAATCTATAACGGAAATACTCTGAAAAAATATAGACAAATGCGTAGTCAGCAACTTTGGAACACATACTTAATTTATGCTGATAAATTATTAGAACATATATGTTTGAGGTGTTCTTAGTATATATATATATATAGTAATTGTACAAGTTCAAGTAGTTAAAGAAGTAGTGAAATCTATAAGGGAATTACTCTGAAAAAATATTGACAAAGGCGTAGTCAGCAACTTTGGAACACATAATTATTTTATGCTGATAAGTTATTATAATATATATGTTTGAGGTTTGGTTAGTATATCTATAGTGCTTGTATTGGTCCTACTGCTTAATGAATATATAAGGGAAATACACTTAAAAAATATAGACAACGGTGTAGTCAGCAACTTTGGAACACATATTTAATTTACGCTGATCAGTTCTTATAACATATATGTATGTTTGAGGTTTGGTCAGTATGAGATATTCCCGAATTATGATGATATGGTACTAAAGTGCTTGTACTGGTCTATATAGCAAATACTCTGTAAAAATGTAAACAACTTTGGAACACACATTTAATTTATGCTGATCAGTTCTAATGTCATAAAGTGGCGTGCAAATCCGAGTACATGTTTGCAACTTTGCTATGAAAAAGTTATTAGTAAAGTAAGTGAATCCAAATTTGTTGTATATATTTTTAAAATATTAATTATTAAAACAAATTAAATGGTTTAGAAATAGAAAACAAAATTTGCTGGAACCGATTCGTAAAGTCCCAAACGTCTTTTCGCTATCGACCATAAATTTTTAAAAGGATTCAGATCAGGGCTCTGTGTAGGTCACTTTATTAATTATATAATTTGTTTTGCGATCCAGTTTTTAACAATTTTCCTTATTTGTCACATTTGTCAACAAAATCGCAATGAGTCCTGTAGAATATCTAAATTCCTTCCTTTCTCATATTTCCATCTATTTTCTTAGATTCAGACCATAACATGTCGTCCTCTAGCGTTTCTTCAGGCGTATTTAAACAATATTGTCATCAGACCATATAACTCTTTTCCAGTCGTTCAGTTCCCAATTTTTATCAGCCCTCGCTGTACATATATGTTTAAGGTTTAGTCAGTATTAGATATTTCCGAAAAGTGTTGTTATGATACTAAAGTGTTTATACTGTTTCAACTACTAAGTAAATATATAATGCTAATACTCTGAAAAAATATAGAAGAATGTATAGACGAATATGCTGCGGTCCTTATGATATATATGTTGAGGTTTTGTCAGCTGCGATATTTCCGAAAAGTGTTGTTCTGGTTCAACAATTTCATCAATCTATAAAAAAAATTGTAATTTATGCGTCAAGTTGGTCGTCAACGTCGAGCGACTTTGTCAACACACGGACTTTTTCATGGGCTACCGAGTCCTTTTGCATAAATATTTGGTCAGTCAACTTGTTAATATTGCGAGAAGGCCAAAGGCATTGGGGACCTGCTGTAGATGAGAATAAAAACCTGCTGCATGCAGTTGAACTTTTCGATTTTGCGGAGGCAGCAGCCGTGTTTTTAATGGGCGCCCACAAAGGACCAACGAGCATTGGCGGCAAAGTAATTAAAGTATTTGCTTGTTTACGGAGGCGTGTCAAAGGTTGATGTTAGTCCAGCTAGAACCTCCGCAGTGGGACACAGTGTCTGTCTGGCTGGCATTTGCATGACAAGCGCCCCCACAACGGGAGGCAGCTGATATTCAATTTGCGGCAAATGGGCATAAAAACACAAACCGAAAGCAGCAGCAGCAGCAAAACAAAAACGCGCAGTGCGCCAATGAACTTTAAGCGCAATTCCAATACGACGACTACTTGCAGTGTCCTGGGAGTCGTCCAGCAACTGGCCAGCTGGGAGCAAAAACTTTGCACAACTCTCAAAACTCTCGCCAATTCCATTGCTACTTCAATAAATGCAATTTGGCTAAGTGTGCGGGCAACTTGCTCTTTTTTACTTTGAGGCAAAGGAATTATCTCTGTGTGTGTGGGGTTAGTTTGGCTAATTGTGCTGGGCTGCCAACTGCAATTACTTGAAGCTTCGGCCCAGCAATGAGGATTAGTTATGTTAATGAAATTGTTAAGGTCTGTGAACAGCCTAAACATAGTGCTGGGCACAGTCAACCGGGCAAACGAAGCATATGTCTGGCTTAGAGACGAACTCGGTACATTTTGCATGAAGCTGGACGAATGTCCTTTGCCATAATCGCTTATTTACGAGCTGTGTGTGTGTGTGGGTGAAGCGGCAACTCGTCTGCTTTTTGTGGGCCGCAATTAATAAAACATGAATTCAATTAGTTTAAAAGGTACACACGCCGAGCAAAGCGGAGTCAATTTTTCACGCCTCCCCCTCTGCCCCGCTGTCCACCTGTCACTCCGAAATTCCAGCTGTCGCCCACTTCAGCCGGCATTCCGCAAATTCCAGAGAGCGAAGCGTTGACAAATTACTCGAATTTCGCCGAGCACAGCCAGCGAGCGATAGCTGCACTCATTACTCTGCCCTTGTAATTTCCTCGCGCTCAATTGTTTCAATTAGTCGGGGGTCCTCGTCAAGTTTTTGCTGCTGCTCGCAACTCCGAAATGTAGAAATACTTTAACAACTCTTTTAAGTCGCATGCCAACTAATTGTCAAATCGCCATACTGACAGCAAAATGTGATGATGATGTGATGATGGGCAGTGTAGGAGACGTCGAGGCACACTTGATTACATTTGCCAATTGGCTGGCGAAGTTAAGCTTAAAGTTACTGCCAACAAGTTGTGGCAACTCTCGTTGAATTGGAAATGAAGTTGAGTTTCATTTAATGTTGGCCTGGCTGCTTTTTAATTGCCAGCCGAGCTCGAGGCTGCGAGCCGCTTGTTTGATCACGATTGAGGGCGGTCATTTTAATTGGCCAGCAAGTCGTCGTAAATCAGAAAGATGGCCGACAAAACAAACAGCATAAACGGTATTTGTGGCGCCCTCGCATGACACTGCATAATTTATGGGGCGCGCGACGTGGCGCGGAGAGGTGAATGTACTGGCACATACGAAAGGCAGCGCAACTGCAAATCTAAAATCAATAAAACTAAATTGTTGTGGCCGCCACCGACCCATCTCCCCCCTGTGGCTCGCCAGCGGAACAAAATTAATAAGGGAACCGCCTGCAAGGAGTCGCTGTTGTAAGACAAGCGCAAATGGAACAGGAAGCAGCTCGAGGGCGGGGTAACGGCAGGAAAGCGGTTCGGCACGCAACCTCGTTTGAAACAGGAAGAGGTTAAGCTGGGAGCGGGGATTCCCAGAGGTGTATAGGCAACGTGCTGGGTCAGTCAGTAATTGCTAGCCCCACCTCAGAGAGGATGTGTGAAGCTGGTTGTGGGTGCAGCTGGCGCTCAACTGATTGCCGGGCTAATGAGTGCAGCAACTACACACTTTGTTGTGTGTGTGTGTTTCTAGGAAATCCCTCTGCTAATTTGCACAGCAATAATTTATTTAGACTATAGAAAGGTTTGCCGGAATTTACTTATAATTGCTAGCACAACTCCAACAACATCTCTAGCACTGCTTTGTTGTCCCGATTTTCATGCATAAACTCGAGTGCGTTGCTCCCTCGTTGGGGTTGATGAACAGCAGCAGCTCGTGACATTTGCAGAGCACATAATGAGCCGCATTTCCACTTGCAGCTGGTCACTTGAATGCTGCAACATGTCATAAGCGCTTTTTCGCACTAATTTCGCCACAAACAAACTTTTGTTGCCGCTGCATGCCTCACTACGCTGACAGCCTCTTTGCCTGTCATCTGCATTTCCCAATTTCCACACAACAAAAACAAGTGACAAGTGTTTGGATACCCTAACTAAGCAGAAGTTTGGCCAGCATTTGTTGTGTATTTATTTACAACTGTAAAATCGTTTTAAACTACATGATCTTCACAAACGTTTTAACTCACAGCTGTGTTGAAATTGAATTGAAATGGCAGAGCTCATTCGCTGCACTTTTGAGATGGAAAATCGTCATATAACAACTATTAAACTACAAATTTGTTTTTAAATTGCTTAACAACAGTTTCACTTTCAGTTCTGCAATATTTGCTAAAATGTGACTAATAACACACAGAAACAGTTTTCAAGAACTTTTTTAGTTTAAAGAGTTTTCATTGAACGAGCAGTGCATTTGATCATCGCAATTCCACAACATACACATACCTCTATTTACCTGATCGGTTTTGTGCTCTACAGAAGCCACGGGAATCCACTTTATGTACAAATTTCTATCTGCCTTACAATTTTTGTGCCTTTTTCTGTGCTCTACAACTATGAAATCATTTTCTTTTGCTCTACATTAGAATTTGCCTGATTATTTTTGTGTATTAACAAAACTCCACTCTATAGACATATTTTTATTTGCCTGACCATTTTTATGCGCTCTACAACTTTATATACATATTTCTATTTGCCTAACATTTTCGTTATATGTTATTTCATCTACAACTGATAAATGGATGTATTTGGCTCTATCGTAACAACCGAACTCCACTAAATAGAAATATTTCTATTGGGCTGACAATTTTTGTAAATTTCATTCAATCTACAACTGAGAATGGATTACTTTTGTTTAACAGTATCAACAGAACTTCACTATATAGAAATGTTTCTATTTTGCTGATAATTTCTATACCTTTTCATGCACTTAACAACTGAGAAATTTATTCCTTATGCTTTACAATATCAACAGAACTTCATTATATAGAAATATTTCTATTTGCCTCATCATTTTTGTGCCTTTTTCTGAGGTCTAAAACTGGTAAATGGATTCCTTTTGCTGCTCCATCGTAACGACTGAACTCCACTATATAGAAATATTTCTATATTTTATTCAAGCTACAACTGAGAAATGGATTCATTTTGCGCTATGGTAACAACTGAACTTCACTATATACAAATAATTCTGCTGGGTTAACAATTTAGTGCGTTTTATTTGCGCTACAACTGAGAAATGGATTCATTTTGTTTCAGAGTACACTTGTATATAACTGCTGTGGATAGCGTATTTGTGGCACATCAATGTGCTGTTGTCTGCGCCACATTTATTGTGTCACTTTCAAATGCTATTTGGCGTCCGACCGAATTTTGGATGTGCGACGAACGCTTGGGTCGCTGGGGTTTTTGCTATTTTTGGTCTGGTTTTTCATTTGTTCGCCATTTGCACTAATTTCCCCATTGTTTACAGCCATCCTGCACAACACGCAGCTGTGGCAAAGCACACACAGAGCAAAACTCCGAGCAACTTTACCACAGACAGCGGGCAGCGAGCAGGGGCATGCAGGGTTGTCGCAGACACAGCGCGGGGGCACCAATTTTTGTTTGCTGCGGCTTGTTGCCACCCATTTACATACACACACACACACACATACATGGAAATTGCGGCTAGTTGGCGGAGTCTGCTGTCAGCATGTCGATAAGACAATTTAAAGTTTTTAAGTGGTTCAAGTGTCGATTGAGCGAGCGTCCTAGGGACAACCGCGAGGGTCTCGTTACCCCTGATTAGTATTATGTCCAGGCTCAGCCCTTGCCTCACTAAGTTAGTCGTCGATTAGATTAATACCGAGCATTCTGAATCCGCTGGGAACAACTTCAGATTGCGACCACAGCAGCCAACTGATGGAATTTGCGGAGCACGCCAATCGATTGGAGCCGACGTCGAGAACACAGCACAACACAACACAACACAACACATGGCGGGCAGGGAGAACGCCAGCAATGCGTGCTTACACAAAGAATTCCAATCCGACTCCTCGGCAGCAGCACGCGTTCAGATTCGCGTCTCACTCGCCTCCCTCGCCTCCCCCGCTTCGGCCCCGCCTCCAGTGTGCCAAAAATAAAATGCGCACAGCGTAAACAAACAGTTGGTTACCATTGCCTGCTCGGCTGTCGTCGTTCTGTGTGCCCTCTCCCAGCGCCAAATGGAATATGTTTATGCCGGGCCGGGACAGACAGACGGACGGACAGACAGACAGCCTCCCGAGCAGCTGAAGGTCTCGCTGTGTGTGTGTGTGTGTGAGGCACTAAGTACACAACTAGCGGTGGGCCACAATCAACAAAAATTCCCCAAAGGGTAGCGAATTTCTTTTCGAATGCATTCCACTTGTTTACACAACCAGGTAGAATTCGAAATATTGGAATAAATGCGCGTTAAACATTTTATTGCCTGCTTTGATAATTCATCATTTCTGGCTTAATATGCGCTCGTTGCGCATCATTAACATTTGCATAAACAAGCCTAATTCATGTGGTTCACCCAGAACGATGACGTAATTACTTTGTTTCGACTCTGCCACAAACCCTTGACAAACTAATATTTATTCATATAGAGAGTATTATGAATTGAATAATGAACTTTTAAAAGGTTCAGTTTTAAGCATATAACTAACTGATCCCTAAAGGCAATAAGAAAGCAGATTTTGGAATTTATAAAGTTAAATCGTAAATTAGCAAATACAAATAGAAAAATTAAGTACTTTAATCAGTTATTATTGTTTCTATGTTCGTCTGCTGGGTCTTTGTTTGCGCCTCAAACCCTTACAAAACTAATATTTATTTATATAGCAGAGCAGTGAGTTGCAGTGAACGGAGCATTATGAACTGACATTGCATTGCGCTGCGATTTTTAAATGGTTTAGCACATAATTAAGATCACCAGAAGAATTCTGTTTCGCTTTAAAGTTGATTTTGGAATTTATTAAGTTAAATTGTTGAATTTAAAATACAAATAAACAAATTAAGTACATTAATCACTCATTATTGTGCTTATACTCGTATTTGTCTTCTGGTTCTAAGCAATGTTAAGGCCCCACCCCTCCTCTAACAATTCGATATAGTCGTTCTTGAGCTTGAGATAGTCTAACCAGCACGATTTTCTTTTGTACATAGAAATATTCACGTCGAATTTTGCCATGTGTTTAATGATACATAGTAATAAAAGAACTTTTCTTCTTCTGATTGTTCTTGGGCTATAACTAGTGTAACTAACTCGACTTTCTTTTGTGCATATAAATATTCTCACAGAAATTTGCATTCTGTACAATAATACATAGTAATAATATAAATTTTCTGCTTCTGATTGCTGTTATTTAAAATAATCATGCTTAATCAATTTAATTAATTTAATTCATTTGAAGTAACTTTCTTATGTTAATCTACAGCAGCAGTAGCAGTTCATCAGCCACATAACTTTACACATATGCATGCACACCTACGTAAGCTGGACAACCTCTGTAAACCGTTACTACTTTACCTCGCCTACTTAGCAAATCCACCAACCTCACACACTTGCATTTCACATGCATACAAACAAATTTTTGGCACCGCTTACACACACGCACACATCGTTTAACAGACGATTAACAGCAACTGACTCTGTTAAAGCTTTGCACAGCTGCTTATCTACAATGTATATTCAATGCTTTGAGCTTAAAGAGAGCCAGGAAGCTACTACAACAACACAGCAAACAGAACATCGTGGTAAAATGTAAATCTACATTGCAACTAAAATCGGATTCTAATAAAATGACGGTCAAAGTAGCGAAACAAATTCGCTAGTATTTATATAGTTTGAATTAATAAATTGGTAAATTAACAAAGCCTGTAAGCTACAAGCAAAATGATAGTATGCAACATATTTCTAAGTTTCAACAAAAAAATTGACTATTTAAATTTTAATTAAATAGCGCTCAAAGTTACGCTGCAAATTTGCTAGGATTATTATATTTCAACTTAATAAAATGTCTACATTATATATTCAATTTTTTGAGCATTAAAAGAGCCAGGAAGCAACCACAAATCTTGGTGCTATACTACATACAACATGTTTGTAAGTTGCAATTTAAATTGGGTTGTTAAAATTCTCATTAAAGAGTGGTCAAATAGCGCAAATATCGATATATTTTAATTTAATAAAGCGTCTATCTAATACACTCAATACGCTCACTTTGAGACTGTTCAATTTCTAAAATAACAGCGTTCAAAATACTTGCAAATACTTATACCTAACATTATTAAAATTTCTACATTATACATTCAATTCTTTAAGCCTGGGAGCAAGCACTTATACACAGCAAACAGATTGTGGTGCTATAATGCAACGTTCTAAATCGCCACTAAAATCGTGTCCTTCACATTGATGAAAGACCGGTCAAAGTTGTGGGGCATATTCGCTAGTATGAATATACTTTAATTTAATGAAATGATGTGAATTCAATTAGAATTTTAAAGAGCACTGTAATGTGAAAGCTTATCGCACCTTTCTCCAATTTAATGAGTCCTATCTTGCTGCCCTCGCTCCAACCCGCACTTCCCTCGTGTCTGTCGTGTCTTTATCACGCTCTTTCTCTTTGTGACGTTGCCTGTGTGAGCTAACTTTTAATTATGAACTTCAAAGGATGCTCGGGAACGAGCGAAAAAAAGTGCAAAATTAACTAAAATTGAGCCCTAAACAATTTGAATTCGTTTATCGATGTGCCGTACCCTGGGCGGGGGCGGGGCGGTCTCCCTGAATGTGCGGGTGGGCGTGTCGAGGTTGGTCGAGCAGCTTAATTAGATTGCAATTGCAATTTTGCCGCCGGCAACAACGGCAAAACACACTCACAAACAACAACAGCAACAAGGCTAACTGAAACAGGCAATGACAATGGCGTCGCCGTGCCCGACAAAGTTGTTTTTGAGCCAACTTGGCAAAAAGTACGCCTAGAGCGCATTGGTGGGGGGGGAGAGGGTGTGAAGGGAGACGTCCACGAGTTCCTGGCGCTGTGGGGAAACTGCAGTCGGCGACGCCGAAAATCGCATGAAAACGGCAAAAAAATAAAAGCTGCAAACTGCAATAGAAATGGTAACAACAAGAGCAACAATGAAGTCAGCGTGAAAATTCATTAGTTTCCCAGTAGACTGGCAGCGTGTTGGCGGCGGAAAAAAGTCTCTTTGGATGCAAATAAAAAGCGACGAGCGCATTGTTAACTGAGCAGAGAGAGAGATACGAACGTCTGTCTGTCAGTCGGGCATAAATCAGGCCAAGTCTTCGTTTAACTCGCACTCAATCAACGCTTGGCAGCGACTAATTTCTCTCTCTTTCTTTCTCTCGCGCACTCAATTCAATTTCTCTCTTGGCGAACGCGCTTTATCGCTTTATGCTGTGCAGCAAATCTGTGCAGCAGCTGGCAATATAATTAGAATATGATACTGCGATAATCAGTGTGGCGATCAAATGAAGCTGCTTGCGATAATGACGATGCTGCTGCTTGCAGAAATCTAACATGTGAACCTTGAGCGAGGGACGCCCCAATATAATATAATGTGTGCGTTATAAAGCTGTAGAGCTTTGCCATAAATCAGCAGCGGCTCAGCGCCAGATAAGCGGGCAGCCAAGCAAACAGTTCAAACGCGTAGCCGCTTTTTGTTTTGTGTTTTTTTTTTATCATGCTGCTGTCTGGATATATATATATATACAGTTGACTAATTGCATGCGCCTGGCATATAGCGCGAGCTTATCAACATTATCGTATGGTCGTCGTTGTCGTTGTCGTCTGCAACTCTTTCGGTGTGAAAAGACTATAAAAGAGAATTCACATAAATTTCGCACCAGGCAGCGACAGTGTGGGAGTTGGGCAGTGGGCGGGGACAGCCACGTAGATAGACGGAGACAAAAGTCGTCAGCTTTAAATATTATAGCATGCTCTGGGGCGTTCGTGCGCAAATCCTTGAGAAAAGTGCGCAAAAAGCAGCAGCGGTAGCGGCAGCAAAAGGCAAATGTCAGACAAGCACGAGGCAAGGGTTGATGGCAGGGGGCAGAGGGGGTAGGGGGAGTGAATTGACGTGTAGCTACTTCAATATTTACGTAATAAAAAATTCAATTTGGCGAAAGTTTTAAACGCACGCCAGCAACATCGATGCGAACGAGTCCAAGGCGCAAAGTTGTGCGTTGCCACCAGCGGCTGCGAATCAATTTCAGCTTGGCCCAATAAATTCGATTCCGGCAAGTGCTGAGCAAATAGCAAATATACGAGCATAGAGCGCAAAGTGGCGCCCATCACTTATCGCTCGTAAGCTTTGCTTTCGGCTTTTAATCCTTCTTTGCTTCCGCTTCACTTGCCCAATTTTCAGCTTGAAAGCTACGCAAAATTTGAAACTGATTGCGCTTGAGGCACCAACACACACACACAGTTTGTGTGTGCTGCGTCATAATAATAGCACACACACATAGGCGAGCAGAGAAGTATGGTCATATTGATAAGGTCATTATATGATTATATGATTATGACAACGCCTCGGCAACAAGCGACGCGCTGGCAACGCGCAGCGATTGTTGATTACAACACGTACAAATTGACCAAAGTCAATTTATTGAATCCCTCTTCCGACATCGTCTCCGTCTCTGTCTCCATCTCCCTCTGCGTTGTGAAGACACTCATGTGTAATAAGTCCAATAAAGTAGATGAAGATGCCATTCGATTGGGCCCGGTACGGTACACTCCCTACCTCTCCCCCCTGCTGTCTGCCTTGACCATCTCTAGGCTCGTTGTGTCGCTGCTCGACGCTTCGTTCGTTTGCCTGTAAATAAATTAAATTTCCGTCACGCCGTAAACAGAGGACGACGCATATCGATGCTCAGATCAGGTGCGGACCGTTGGCAAGCTAAAGTCCAGGAGGGGAAGGGGGTTGTTTGGTTGTCTCTCTCCATGAATATTTCATAGAGCTTCAGGCTGACCCCCCTTCACTCTCTCTCTCTCTCTCTCGTCGTGGCTGCTCTCAGCACCTTCTGCGCTATCGCATTGCACTTTGCTTTATTAGCAGCAAATTTATGGCGTACTTTGTATTTCCCGTGCGGCAAATGCGTTCAAGTGGCTGCCGTTGTTGCCACTGCCGCTGCTGTTGGTTGCAAATTGTTTATCAATTTATGCAAGAGAGACACGGAGTGCGACGAGCTGAGTTGCTCGCTGCTCGACCCGCTAAACTATCCCGAAACATTGTGCAATTTTTAACTCGCTCGTCCCGTGGCTGCTTTGGATCAGCTTCAACATCGGCGGCAACTGCTGACCCAATTTCGTAGTCGCCCAGGATAGTTTGCGGCTATTTCGAGCACAGGCCCGTTGACCAAGCGACCACGTTGCATATTTAGACTGCTCTTCTAGTCGTTGTTGTTTTCGCTGCACTCTTCTTGTTGTTGTCGCCATTCCGCGGCTATTTCTGTCAGCCTCGGGGCTTTGTTGTAAATTCGCGGTGTCGCAGCTAGAAATTCCTCTGCATTTATCATCGGCGTCATTAAAGCTATGCTAATTGGCCTGTGCATTGGCCATAAGTTGCTCAATCCATTCGCCATGGAAATTAATGCACTCAATATGGTAATCGTTGAGGTAGCCCATCACGAGTCATGAGATGCCAGCCAAATGAATAGAGATGAGCGCACACAAGCACATTATTTTCATTTCATTATCAGCACAAAAGAAACATATAGAAAACGTCAAGAACTGCCACAGTAGCTATCAAGAGTTATCGCTCGGAAATGCTAAAGACATGAAGCGAGACTCAGATACGCACAAATTCGACTGTCTAGAGATGCGCGCGTGACACGAGGCAATAAAGTTATGTTTGACAAGAAATTCAATTGATTTGTACATCATGCTGTGTTAAATTTACGCCACGATTCCAGTCTGTATTCAGAACAGTTGTATATAGCTTCAAATGCAGCTACAAATGGAATAGCATTAGATAGTTGTCTAGAAATGCGCACGTGACACGAGCTGCAAATCAATAGAGATGACAAACTCATTCTGAAAGTTAAAAGGCAAATGCGGAGGTAATAACTTTACTTCGTGTGAACCAACAAGTCATATTCAATTATAAAATCCATAATGAATTTGCAACATATTTTATTTGATCATGTTAAGCTAAATAAACGCCAAGTTTCCGTCTTGAATATGCATTTGTTTTATAAAAGCTGCAGACGTAAATGCAGAGAGAGAAAATTGCATCTCATATTTATTATATCATGTTAACACTTGTTAATGTGAATTAAAAATCAAATGGATTTTGTCGAAAGATGATGGCTTTGTATTACATTTAATTTGATTGTGTTATGTTTAACTAGCTGCCAAGATTCCGAGTTGCATTTAAAATCGTTTTATAATACAGAGAGACAGAATAACACTTCTTAATGTGAACCAACAAATCAAATAGATTTGTAGAAATTATAATGGATTAAGCAGAAATACAGAGAAAATAACACTTCTTCTTGCGAGCCAACAGATCAAATTGATTTGTAGAATTGATGTTCATTATGTATAATATTTCACTTGATCATGTTGTGTTTAACTAGATGCCAAGATTCCGACTTGTATTTGGAACCATTTCATAACAACTGCAAATGTGGATGCAAAAAAATAAGACTTTTTAGTGCGAACTAAGAAATCTAATTGATTTCAAGAATTAATGCATAGAGAACAACAATTCTAAACAAATCAAATTGATATGTAGTATTCATGATAAATCTGTATAATATTTTACATGATCATGTTGTGTTTAACTAGATGCCAAGATTCCGACTTGTATTTGGAACCATTTCATAACAACTGCAGATGTAGATGCATGAAAAGAATAATACAAAATAATTAAGAAATCTAATTGATTTACAGACTTAATGCAGAGAAAACAATACTTCTGCCAGTGAACAAATCAAATTGATTTGTAAAATTTCTGATAACTTTGTATAATATTTTACTTGATCATGTTTAACTAGATGCCAAGATTCGGACTTTAATGCGGACTCGTTTTATAGCAGCTGCGAGTGAGAGCAGTAAATTAGGCGAGTAAAGTAAAGACGTAGATTGTATATGTGCAATTACCTGGAACCGCACGATATTAGCCCTGATCCCAGGCCAGCCATCGCAATCATGAAACGGAGATAAACACGTCACGCGCCCAGCTCTATTACTCAACTCTCTGGGGCAAACAGGAGCCCAGCCCGGGCATACGTACGAGTATGACAAGTATTTTCATTAGTGTCGCCTCAACTTGCTGCTCAGCGTTGTTGCTTTAACCTTGGCACTTGCGGCCAACATTTTGGCACTCACCTGCTCTCCCTCCCTCTCTCTCACTGTATCGTTCTCTCTCTCAGTTGTTTGTTTCGTTGCGTTTTGTGTTGTGTTTAACAAAGTTCAGTGTGCGCCTCGTGCGATTCGTAGTTTTATATGCATGGAAAAAGCATAATTTAATTTACATGATTATCCTACGGGAATTGCCGGATCGTGGCCTTCGTCCTTCGTCCTTCGACCATCGTCCGTGCACACACGGACGGCCTGTGTTGTAATCCCGAGCTGGGGTCCCGACAGACAGCCCGGGGATTTGGCCGTGGCTAAATCGTGTTGCTTCAAGTAGCCAATTTTATTGTTTGCCCCTAAGCCTGAGCCGCTTTCTAATTGAAGTTGCGGCCCTGTTAAATGGCCTAGAAAGGCTGAGCGGACAACCTTTTTGTGGTTTCATCTTCAATTTACTATGCAACGTTTTTGCCAACTGTGCAACAAGTTAAAGAGCTGCTTATCTTATCTTGAAACATGTTTTCCTAGTTCGACAGCTGCTTAAATTTGTTTTCAATCTCGTTGATTACAAGAGAGTGAAACAAGAATTTGTGCTCTGAAAATAGTTTCGCTTGAAAAGCTATTCATATAAATGCATTAAATCTTCCGCGTGTTTGTGTAAATAAACTGCTTTTGCTCTCTCGCTATTCCAACGAATAAACAATAGAGGCCAGAGGCTATTTCCAGCATAGTATGACCTTTGCCCTCTGTTTTATTTAGATATTTCGCAGCTTGCTTTTATTTACGTCTCTGAGTCGAATTTGTGAAACACTGGAATACATTTTAATTTGCAAATTATGCGATATAGCAAAGTAAAAAAGTGCAGCTAGCTGAAGCACGAGCTGGTTTAACAACATTGTGCGCACAAATTGTGGAAGCGCAGTTTTTATGCTGCTCTCGAAGGCAACAGAGCGTGCTCATAAAACAAAATAGTGATGAGAAATGTGCGCTAAAGAGCGACTATATACTATATACTGTGTGTGTGTGTATATCCAGCGCGCAAATCAGAATATAAGTGTATTCAAAAATGAATCATGAACCGCACCCACTTAGCGCTTAGTGCTCTCCCAACAGCTGCTCGTAAAATCCTCGCAGGAGCGTCTAACTGGGAAGCATAGAGGTGAGGTGTCAGTTTTGAGCTACAATAAAAGCGCGCTTTATGATGAGTCGTCAACCCAGTCAGCGTTTGGGGAGCGCACACACTTTGCAATCACGACACGAAATCGCCATAGCGCGCTGCCGGAAGGATGTGAGAGCAGCTCCAAGGAGTGCGCCTAAAAGCAGGCAACAGAAATGTGTAGAAAGGGACGGGTGACAAACTTTAATTCATGCACATTAATTCGCCGCGTCACCAGCTGAAAACTAAGCTAACGTTGCTTTCTTGGCTTTCATCTCAAGCGTGTGCAACTCCGCTGAGCGACAGCTTGTTGTGCTTGTGGCAAGGCGAGGCACTTGCTAAACGTTTGTCTCAACTTTGCCGTGTCGCAGGCGCACTCGACCGCCGCAAATTAGTTTAGCAGCATGCAAAATGTGCGAGAACTTTGTGCGACTGACTTAATGAGGTTGCGCCACCCCACCGGCCGTCCCCCATGTGCCACATGTGGCACAGCACTCATGCATTTATGCAGCGAGTTGAAAGGTGACTGTACACCTGCAACACACTCGAGCGGCTGACACACTTTGTTAGCATGACAACCCTCTTGGCTTGTTTGTCTGCCAGCCCTTTGCTGTGGCCACAGTTTTATAGCTGCGTTTGGTCAATGGCCAACTCATAGTCAGAGTCAGAGTCAGAGTTTTCTGACTTTATCAACGCAATTCACACGTCTACCGCCTGCTCCAAGCCTGCCGCAAATGGGTGAAGGTTGAAGCTGGCAACTGACAGCCTGCTCGTTGTCAATGCATAACGCTGTAAAGTAGCTCATGCATAAACCAGTTCGTTAAAAATTTAGCAGCGCCAGCTAGTTACGCACGTTGCTCCCTCGCTCGACGGTGATAAACTTTTACACTGATAACTAACGGCAGCTGCAAGTGGGCGTAAAAAGGAACAACAACTCTTCTTGCCACCGCCATATGCCCCAACTATCCCAGGCAGTATACAACTGAGTACGTGATTTGCGTGTGTTATGATCCGGGGCAACAGAGACGTCTAGGCCTGCCCTTTAAAGCCAACTTTTTGCGCTATCTGCGACGCATTTGCATGCGGGCTTTAACAGGTTGAGGCCATGTTCAGTCAAACTAATTTAAATGTAAATCATTTTGTATTTTCAATTAGCATTTCTCGTTCTCTGTTGAGCCACAACCCAAAGAGAGCCAGCGACAAACTTGGGGGGTTACACAATGTTAAACAGCCTCGGACCGTACATTAGTTGACCTTTCGACACGCCTACGCAAGCAGCGCCAATTGAGCGCAAGTCTCGGTCTGCCCCTCGCCGCCCCCCGCGCCTAGTTCGGTTTATGGAAATTGATGAATAAAGCGCTCGTCGCGAGCCTAATGAACGTTGAGACGTTCAGATAAAAGAGCGAGCGAGTTAATGGCGTTAAAGCGCTGCTTGGACGACAGCTTCGAGTATACACGCTGCTCAGCCACTTGAAGGATGCTGCGCAGAGCAAGTTGCAAAAGAGCGGCGCAAAATTAAAAGCAAATACTCAAAAGCGTCGCAGCGGGTGACACGACGCATCGCCTTGAGGTAATCAGTGGTTGAATGTGCCACAAAGCCACGTAGTGGGTCAGGTCACTCACTAGCGAGGGTTGGCGAGCGCTCTAAATACAAGTAGTTTGTTTGATTTGGCGCAGCGCCAACGTAAGCTCGGGGGCAATTCACCTTAGAGGCAGCCACAAGCTGAGGTATAAATATTGAGGAGACGTGCAAACAAATCCCAGGAGCGTTAGCTTTAAGCTTGGCGCAAAATAATAGAAAAGCGAGCGGAAGAATTATAGTTATTGCCACTACAAGTTGCCACAATGTGGAAAGTCTGGCTGAATTGAAAGCACTCAAAGTTGCAGCCATAAAGCGATATCGTGGAGCGCATCAATAAAAAACGCTTTTAATTGAAATTTGAAACTCGCTGGCGCAGACAATTAGTTGAGCCATTAACTGCTTTGGGGCACATAGTTGCAGTGTTTCGAGCTTCGTGTCCTGCCCGCGCAACGCGCTGCTCATTAAACTAAATGGCACGGACAAGTGCGCATTCGTGACCAGACGATTGCCACCGAGTCCCCCCTAGCCAGCCAGGACTTGTCGTACACACGCTTGACACATGCATCCTTGTCGGGTTCAAGAGTCCACAGTATTGATTCCTCGCAACCGATTTGAATGTCTCTAAGCGCAAGGGGGAGGGGGGTGTTGGGTAAATGCACAGCTGCTACGCTGCATTTGCAAATCATAAAGTGTAATGACGCCGAACCGTGGGGAAGTGCAGCTCCCGTCGACAGATTAAGTAGCGCGCGATACACTGATAATGATAATGACCCTGCACCGCACACACGCCTCGCTCCCGCACTCGTAAAGGGTTCAAAGCACTCACATGACCAGCGAACAGCGAACGCAGCTCACACTCGAATGTGACCTCTACAGAGCGAGAAATATGTGGGCTGCAATCTATGGCAGACAGTGTTTAAACATAGTTGCATTTCAATTTTTGAAATAATGACTCAAAAGCAACCACTCAAAAAGTGCAGCAGCGATGGCACGTTATTGATCAACTAGAAACAGTAGCTCGTAAGAGTAAAAGAGAGAATTGTTAGCATTAGGGCGAAGTGAGAGCGCAATAAAGAGTGAATTCTTAGAATAAGGGCGAAGTGAGAGCGCAATAAAGCTTTCGTGTTTCGCTCTGAGCGAATTCGCCGCACTTTGCGGCCTTAGTTATGCTAGGTTTAAGCAATGCTGCACTGAACATCAAGAATTCAATTCGTTGCATAACTCTTGCGTTTTTTAAATCTTAACAATTAAATATGGAGCTGCATATACTTCAAATGTATCTAAACAATTCAGAAGCAAGTAATATTTAAATAAATGCTAGCTTCACTTAAACATTGAATAATATTATATAACAGATGCCAATATATAAAGGGCAGCATGGCAGCTCAAATTAGATTTGCAGAGTTAATGAGTTAATGAGTGGTTTGTAATAGAATTAAAAGCGCGTAAATGCTGCGAATTATTCATATTTGTATAATATGCGGTTTTCATATTTATATTTATGCACTGTGCTTTCTTAGGTATAGTTTGTGGATAGCTTTTCTCTCTCTGCAAGTAACGTACAAAGCAAAGCGAGACAGCAACTGGACAACGTTGCGTTCGCTTTGTTTCGCTCGATCTTTCTTTGTTGTCTGTCTGTCTGCACATCAGCTCGAACCCTGGCCACTGCTCTAAGCTGCCGCCCCTTCCTGCTCCCCTACTTCGTGCGCCGCCTGGCAGAGCTTTTAGCTTGCTTCCTTCCGCTGCGCCATATTTAACTTGTTTTATCTGCCGTCGCGTCCAAGTGTGCGCTCATTATGAATATTATCTGGCAATGTGGGCGGACACACACACACTGTGCACGTCGTTGATTGTATGTGTGTGTGTGCAATTAACGGTAAAATAGACATGATTATTGTCCTGCTGGAAAAATTGCTCTTATCGCTAGTCTATGCGCCAATTAAACGCAAAATTATGCGAATTATTCGACTGCAAAATTGTATAGAACAATGTGCTTGGCCGATTAAAGTCGTTTTGTGTGCGTTTCTATCTCAATTTAGATCAACACACAACAACAGCAATATTAATAACGGCTAAACAAGTCGAGAAATAAACAAATAAAATTAATTATTCATGGCAAATTCAAATGATGCTTTTTAGTGGGCTCTTTTAGTGTCTTTAAGTACATCAGATAGCTCAAATATATAATTTTTTGAATACTCAAGCTCAGAGATAATTTGGGAGCCTTTCATACATAATAATAACATCAAAGATGTTAGTTATAATGAGCTGAAATAGTGAAATTTGTCTCAGAAACTTTCCAACAGGTGAAGTTCTCGCTCTGCACCCTCAATTCTGTGTATCTCTGTATATTAATAACGGCTAAATAAGTCGAGAAATAAACAAATAAAATTACTTAATCTTGGTAATTTCAAATGATGCTTTTTAGTGGGCTCTTTTAGTGTCTTCAAGTACAGCTGATAGCTCAAATATATACTTTTTTGAATACTCAAGCTCAGAGATAACTTGAGAACCTCTCTTACACATTAATAACATCAGTGATGTTAGTAATAATGAGCTGAAATAGTGAAATTTGTCTCAGAATCTTTCCAGCAGGTAAAGTTCTCGCTGTGCACCCTCAATTCTCTGTGTATCTCTGCTCTGTTGCTGCTTCTCAGACCCTCATGCCATTTGCGACACTTCTATGCACGAATAAACAATTTGAAAAGCTGACATAATGCTTGCATTAAACGACAAAACCGACAGCAAAAAATGGCAAATATTTACGGTGGAGAATGCCGGTGCGGTGTGGAATGAATGAATGTCTGAATATGTATGTTTGTACATTTCATATGCAAAAAATGAATAATACGACATGAAGGGAATAAGAATAAAAAATGAGGGAGCTGCACCACATTTGGTCGGTTGCACGGCGCGAGCCTGAAAAGTGTGCGTTGCGTGGATGTGCTTTAAAAATGACAACGACAATGTTTGTCAATTGTTTGAAAGATTAATTTCACGCTGGCTGCCAAAATGCCGGCAGACTCATTTCCCGCTTTTCCGCTTTCCCGCAGCCTGATTGACTTGCCAATACCGTGTTGAGCGAGTGAATTACTGCCAAAATGAAACACTGTACAGGGTATATAATTAGGCACTGAGCTGAGCGGATAGTTTCGATGTGCTTTTTGCGACGTGCGAACAAATTGAACTCATCGATTGGGCTTTCTCTCGTTGTCCGTTTTGATTGATTGCCCATTTGTGCGGGAGCTTTGTTTTTGTTTCTGTTTGCCGTTTGCCGCCTCTGCAAGTGACAAATTTGATAAATTTTCAGTGCTCACCCTCTCATTTTTTGCGCTTAGCTGATATCATGTCAATTGCCAAAAACAAAACGAAAACGAGAACAAAAAAAACAAGAAACGAGAACAAAACTGCCTGGCGCTTGTGTCGCTTTTTTGTTTTATGGTCTCCGCGTCTTGGCAATGACCCAGACCCCGCCCAATTACTCTTACTTGGCTGGCACTTGAGCGTGACCCTCGGTCCCTGCTCCCTGCTCCTTGCCCCGTGCCACACGCCACGCGTGGCAAGGTTCGCAATAGCGTAAAATTAATAAAAGCAGACGGTTTTTCCATTTTTCGTGGCTGTTTTTTGTGATTTTCCCGGCTGATATTATGTGAAAATACGGGGAAATGATGGAAAATTGCGCACTCATCGAGTGTGTAATATGAATATTAAGTTTCGAGTACAACACATTCAATTGCTTTACCGTTGCGTTGTAACCTTGTCGCCGCACTTTCCACTTCCCCCCGCCTCGCCCGCCAATTTTCCGCTTCCTCTGTCACATTTGGGTCAACTACTCGTATCAATTGCAGTGCGATCGTGTAGCGTATTTAAATGTCAGGGCTAATTCAATTCAACTCGCACGAATACAATAATAAATATTTCTCGAATACCTTCTCTGCGCAATTTGAGCATTTTTGGAACGTTACGTTTCGTGCTTCAACCGGTTATTTAAAACGGCATCAACTGGAATTTCGTTCTCGTGTGCGCATATTAACGCACAGTGAACACTCGCTAATAGCAATAGCCGACGTATTGCTGCCATAAGGATGAAAAGCAGTTACTAGTATTTAGCTCAAGCCTTCAAGGGATACGTGTATAAATTGCATAGCGATCTGGCAACTCGATCGATAGTAGTATTAATTTACTTACTAGCATATTTTCAGTATTTTTGAATTGAGTATATTGCTTCAAGGAATGCTTGTATAAACAGCGATCTGGCAACTAGTTCGATAGTTATCGCATTTTGTGCGAAACATTTTTATCGATATGTGACATATATTGCATAATTTGCAGCACGTGCTGCAAACGAACCACTCTAGCGTATTTTACGTGAACGTCTGCTCTGGTTTCACTGTACAGTCGCATGCGGGTTAATACAATTGTTCTTATGATGCAATTAGCAAACAATGACAGCAGGCGAAAGCAACAACAACGACAGCGGCCAACGGGAGCAATTAAACAATGTGTTTAATGCGCAAAATCCATTACGAAAAAGTATTGAAAGCCGAGCCAGCTCGAGCCCCGTCAGTCAAGAGAGGATTGAACAACAACAGGGCAACGGCAACCCTTTTGTTTTGAGGTCAACCACGATATATTGTCAGTATACAGACACATATAGCATATATGTGAATTTATGTTGCACGTAAGAGGGTTGCCTGCCACAACAGCCTGACTGCGTACAAGTGCCTGCCTCAGTTGCTGTTGTTGTGGCGGCTCTTGTTGCTTATTCATGCAAATGCATATGTCGGAAATTGTAACGATTATACGCCGGACACACACAGGAAACGGCGCAGCCCATCGACATCATCCACTGCTCCAGCCAGGTACACTGATGCGTCTTGGGCTCCTTGCTGAGCTGATTACGATTATTAATGCACATCTTCGCCGGGATCAGCGCGAAAATTGTGTGTGCAGCTGTTGCCTTAATGCAGTCTGCTAAATTATAGCGCTGCTCCATCAGTTTTATAATGACTTTGTAATTCATTGCGCAACACTGAAGTTGAATGCAGTGGAAGTTCCGTAAATTGGTCAACTGCCTAGCTAGCTCTATTTGCCGCTTTGTCTTAGTCTCCAAGAGACGTAATCGAGAAGAGGAGCGCTTGAAATTGAACCCAAAAATAAGTCATTAAAACTTTGCAGTGACTTTTGTTGTTGCAAATGGAAGGAAAACTTGCAGCACGAAGACTGTCTGTCTATGTGTGTGTGTGCAAAAGTGAATGCAGGAGCATTTGAGTGATGGGGTGTGGCAAGCGGAGTACGTTGCGCTTATTTGCATCTTGCCTTTGATGCTGGCGCAGCTCATTATAAATTTGTTGATGCTGCATTTCTGGGGCTTTGGCTGGAATGAAGGATGCCGGGATAGATAGCAGGATGTGCTGCGCTCGTTTTCTGCCAGCCAGTGGTGATGCAGCCTCGCCTTGGCCATATCAGCAGCTTTTTATGCTTACAGCAGCAGTCGTAGCAACAGCCAGAACAACAACGACAACAGAACAGAAGCAGCAGCAGTAGAAGCAGCGTCTTTGGCATTTCATTTTGGCTCGGTTTACGAGCGAGGGAAACTTGTCTAAAAATCACGCATAATTTATTTACCATAAACAAGATGATGAACAAGTAAAGCCGACGACGGGGCGGCCACAGCTCTGATGTCCTTGGACAGCCCCAAAGCCAGCCGAGACAGTTGCCGTTGTTGCCGTCGTTGATGTTGTTGCTGCTGCTGTCAGCGCTACACTTTGCACATGTGCTGCGCAAAATTACGTATACGCAGCGATTGCCTGCATTGCTTTAGGGATTGTTGTCCAATTTATGATGGTGTTGTTGTTGTTGTTGTTGTTCTTGCCGCTGTTGCTGGCTGCTCCGCTCCAATGAAATATGAAAAATGCATGCAACGTGAAAAATTGAAAAACAACATAGAACAGCAGCAGCAATAATCAGAAGTAGTGCAAGTGGCAGCAGGGTGGAGACAAGGCTAAACTGAAGAACGAGCACAGCAATAAAAATCGCTTTATCTTCATTAAGACGAGCAGAGATATCATTGCTCTCTCTCCTACCCCCACACTCACGCCGAGCAGGCAGCAAGCCAAGCCCAAAGGAGTCGGGCATCGAGCGCGGATAGCAGTCTAGGATGGGGCAACCGTGCTCCGCTGCCGCACTGAATAATAAATGCAACGAAAATAAAATAAAAACCCTGGCAGTCGGAATAAAGTACTGTGTTGCTCGGATCTTGGATAAATGGTGGATTCATGTACACGTGCACCACATACAGCAACGTGCAAACTCAAGGATAAAGCGTGCAGCAAGCGGCAAGCGGCAAGCAGCAAGCGGCAAGTGTAAGTGGATACATGTACGTACTATTCGGAGAGATACGTGCATTGTTTTCAGCGCTGCCAACAAGTTGTGTTCTCCAACGCTGCACAAAAGTAGTAGTTGGCTTAAGTTGCCGCAGCTGCTCAACTAACGTAAATGTTGCTCGAACTTGTGGTCAGGTGTGGCAAGCGCAAGACAAACAGTTTGCTCAGCTGTCACACTGTGCAGCAAACGGATCAAAGTATTTGCCAGTGTTCGCAGTTAGTCATTGAGCGAGTGGCAAAGGTTAAACCCATTTAGGCGACAATTGAGGGCAATTAGCAGCGTCACGGTTAAATCGCTTCAACTATGTGATAACCTCTAGCACAGTTGCGCAATCGTTGAATAGTTTATCAGCTCATAATATGTGGTTAACGAGGGAACATTATATATTAATGTACTGTGCCTATTAATATGCTCAGCAGGTGTGCATATCATCCGCTCTTTCTCTCTAAAGTTTGCAGCTATTCTCTGCCTTTTGTGGCACAAACAATCAATACATTTCTAGCGCGACAAACGCGCAATATTCATTCAGAACGCACAAATATTTGCATGAATGGCGCTCAACCACAGCCAACGGCGTGTGAACATCCAGATGTGCTGCTGACAGCGGCTTTGTTTTGTTTCGCTGCTCTAAACGATGCTGTTGTTGTTGCTCTTGTTTTGCAGGCGAAACGCATACACAGCAATGAGCTGGCCGCCATCAAAGTCATCAAACTGGAGCCCTCGGACGACATCGGCATCATTCAGCAGGAGATATTCATGATGCGCGACTGCCGGCATCCCAACATAATTGCCTACTACGGCTCCTATCTGCGGCGCGACAAACTCTGGATCTGCATGGAGTACTGTGGCGGCGGCAGTCTGCAGGACATCTACCAGGTCACCGGGCCGCTGACCGAGGTCCAGATTGCGTACATGTGCCGCGAGACGCTCAAGGGCCTCGAGTACCTGCACTCCATGGGCAAGATGCATCGGGACATCAAGGGCGCCAACATTCTGCTCACCGAGTACGGTGACGTCAAGCTGGCCGACTTCGGTGTCTCCGCGCAGATAACGGCAACCATAAACAAGCGCAAGAGTTTCATAGGTGAGTCCATTTAACAGTTAAAACAATCAATAACTTGTTCAAATACGTGGAATTAAAGTAACAAAAGAGGGGATTTATTATTATACTGCGAGTATATATTCTGTTTGCAAATGCTGCATTTTGTTATCCACTTCAGTAGCTACTCAATTGCATTTGTAGCTCAATATTTCTATGCAGTCATCGATGCGGACGTAACTATTGTATACAAAAGCGACAATCGACAATAATGCTTAACAACAACAATAATACTTAGCCAACACTGTCTCATTGGTTATCATACAAACGATTATTATTTTTTTAGCATATTCAACTGAATAATCTTTGAAACCATGCTTCATCGATTAGAATACTTTTCAACGATTATTCATTCTGAGTGCAATTAAAATTTCTTATAACATAATATTCTTTGAACCAATAATCTTTGAAATCCTGCTGCATTTTTTTCAACGATTATTAATTTCTGGAGTTCAACCAAAATAATATTCATCTTTTAAGTACAATTAAAATTTGCTAATCTTGCTACTTCATCGATTATTAAAGTGCTGTAAACGAATACAATAATCTTTGAAACACTTCTTCATAGATTAAAATACTTATGATTGTTACCATCGAAACTTCATATTCATTTTCTATAAAACAGTTCAATAATCTTTAAAATCCTGCTTCATCGATTAGCATGTTTTTCAACGATTATTAATTTTTGGAGTTCAACCAAAATAATATTCATCCTTTAAGTACAATTAAAATTTGCAAACCTTTGAAATCCTACTTCATCGATTAGATAAGCTTAGCAACGATTATTCATTAGGGCAGTACGATCAAAATTTGTTATTAAAACGCTATAAACTAATGTAATAATTTTTGGACCCTACTTCATCGCTTAGAATACTTTTAGAAGATTATTACAATAAAAATTGTATATTTATTTGCTATAAAACAATTCAATAATCTTTGAAACTCTGCTTCGTCGATTATCATACTTTTCAACGATAATACATTTTTAGAGTTCAACAATTAATTAATTTTCTATACGATAATTGAATAATCTCAACAACTTAACAATGAATTGTTATTCTTTCAGTACAATTAAAATGTGCTCCAAAAGATCTGTAAAAAACAACAAAAGTCTAAGCAACGATTATTACAATTAAACATTTTATATTAATTTTCTACAAAACAAATCTTTCTTCATCGATTATCATGTTTTTCAACGATAATAAATTTTTAGAGTTCAACAATTAATTAATTTTCTATACGATAATTGAATAATCTCAACAACTTAATAATGAATTTTTATTCTTTCAGTACAATTAAAATGTGCTCCAAAAGATCTGTAAAAAACATCAAAAGACTTAGCAACGATTATTACAATTAAACATTTTATATTAATTTTCTACAAATCAAATCTTTCTTCATCGATTATCATGTTTTTCAACGATTATTCATTTTTAGAGTTCAGCCAAAATTTCAAATTAATTTATAGAAAATTCTATAGAATAATTGAATAATCTTACCAACTAATAACGAATTTTCATTCTTGGAAAACACTCAAACTTTATTTTGAAAGCACTATAAAATAATTGCATTTAAAATCCTGCTTCATCGATTACAATACTTGGCAATGATTATTATTTTTTTTTGAGTGCAACAAAAGTTTCATATTAAAAAGTTCTACAAAATAATTGCTTAACCCTTAAAACCCTGCTTCATCAATTATTCTATTTACCAACGATTATGCATTTTTCGAGTAGAGACTAAATTTGAAATAAAGTTCTACAAAATAAGTGCCTAACCTTTGCTTGCTTTAAATTGAAATTGAATTAAAAAAATGTTGAGCTTAGATTGTTTGATATGCATGTGGGAGCAACTGCCCGGAAAGGAGAGACTACTAGTACTATTCTCTTGACTCTTGTGTCTTGCTAATTGAAAGCTGTATGTGCCTCGTCCACACTGCGTATACGTGATGTAGCCCTAACTGGCGTTGCAAAGCAGCTGTTGTTGTTGTTGCTGTGGCATTGTGTTATTTATTTATGCATTTTAATTGAATTTATGCTGTTGGTGCAACAGTTCCCAGGACGATGATGACTCCTGCTGTCGTCTGTCCGCCTGCTATGCGATGCATCTATCTCTGTGGCAAATTCACACATATTGAGCTGAAACAAATGCGCCAACAGTTTTCACTCTGCCCGCAGCGCGCAGTCGTTCCCCAACTTCTATTTGATTGCAACAACTGCGTTCTCGATGCGGTATTTTGCCACTGGCTTTATGCAAATTTAATAGCTCCATTTTTACGATTAGTCGTGAGAGAAAAGGAGGGGAATACTCGTATGTTGTGCAGAATATACAAGCAGCACTTGGGTGTTTTGGCCAGATTTTGCTGGCATAAAAAGACCACAAATCTTAGTCGCAGGCGAGTTGTAAAAGGGATGCGGGAGAGTGCAACGAAACTACAGAGAGAACTCGAGCAAGCAAATGACAGACAGTTTCCATCAAGTTGGCATAAGTATTTATCATTGTGTGGGTGCTGCCATTGTGTATGCAAACTGGATGTGGCGAGGGGCGGGTGGACGGGTGGACGTGCTGTTGAGTGCTAAGAAAACGGTTTCACTATATTGACAGGATTCTGACAGTAACCACAATTGCTTTTCACGCATTTCAACACACAAACAGCTGTCAGCAATAACGGACAACACACACACTCACACAGATGAAGTGAGAGAAGAGCGTGTTACAGCGCAAAATTCAATAAGGACGAAACCAAATATAAATAGGAATAAAATAATAATAAGAATAACACGGTTTATAACAAATAATAAATAAAATGCCATTAAGAGCACTCGGCAAAACAGAGGGAAACCGAAATGAGACTTAGCAGGCGCTGAGGACTGGAATTTTAAGCAATTCAATTTAAAAGAAAATATCAAATGCAGACGTTGTTACGACACAACACACCAAAGCAGGGAATTGCACTAAAAGTAACCATTCAGTCGACCGACGGCAGCCCGACGAGTAGGGGGCGGGGCCTAAGGACTACAGCACTCACTGCTCACTGCTGGGGTCAGGTAGACGGCTGGGCAGACAACGTAACGCCTTTGTGGGTCGACCGCTGTGCAGTTCAGTTGAGCTCGCTCCCGTCGCGTTGTGTTTTTCTGCCAAACCGGCGGCGCACAAAGGCGAAATGGAAAATATAATTTCGCTGCTTTTTCGTTTCGTTTCTTTTCTTTTCTCTGCTCTGTTATTTCTGGTTCCAAAAGTGTCCCCTGTTTGTGGGATTTCTTTTGTCAGGAGCGAGTCCAGTCAACGACGACTAATAGATTTTTCTGCAGAGATGCATTGAGCTGCTTGCGAATGCTTTCAACTACTTGAGAGCACTTGAAGCTGGACACGGAAATTTCGAGTGTGCTTGCTGCGCTTTAAAGCGAGTGCGGCGTTGCAATGGCCCAAACAACGTGTCGTATACACAATTTAAATGCAAATATCCAACTTATCAGACCAGACACCCCGCCAAGCAAATTGTCGACGCGCTGCGCGCAAAACGAAAGCCACACAAGCAGCGCAGCCACTGTACTCGTCAGCCATTTGCAATTTTCATGACAACATGCAATCTCGCGACACGCAGACCACACCCCAGCCCCCCACCAATGCCGAGTATTTATACAAGTCGCTGGGGGGAGGGGGGGGGTGGAGTGGGAGTAAGCGTGTGCGTGAGAAAGTCATTTGCATGAATTTTCATACCCTGTAGTCAGCAAATAACTCAAAAGGCCATATAATAATGTCGTAGCAACAGCCTAATGGCCGGGATATGTGGCCATCAAGAAAATACTTATGTGTATGCGGCTCAGACTAGCTCCTCCAAATAGCCATGCGATTGAGTCGCGTCATGTGCTGGGCCGCAAGCAAGCTCAGTCTGCCACAATTCATTTACATATGGAAATTGGACACACTTTGCGCACATCTAACTCCTACTCTTTGCCACCTTAAATATGCGCGCAAGTATATATGTGTTGGATCAGCCACATGATTCATTTCAGCGCAACTCTGAGCTGCCACAAGTGAAGCTGAAACAATTTCACATCGTAGTTAAAGGAATAGAATAAAGTGTAGTATACACGCGAGTTTTTTCTGCAGCTTCAATAGAAAGACTTTAATAAGTTGCATTATTGCAGCATGCAATTGTGGTTGGTTGTTGCTTTTTAAATCATTGATATTTTCACTGCAGTCGTTTCTCTAATATGCCAATCAAATGTCTATAAATCGTATATGTTTGTTGCACCTAATCTTATCCTGTTCCCAATATATTGCGCAAAACAATTTACAATCTATATCAGCAATATGATTCATTTAAACACGACTCTGATCTGTGCATAAATGAAGGTGAAACAGGCTGCAACAATTTCACATCGTAGTTAGTTAAAATAATAGAATAGAATGTCATACACGCGAGTTTTTCTCGCAGCTTCACCCGAATTAAATCAAAAATAAATAAGTCATATTACAACAAATTCTTTTGTAGCTCTTACAGTAGCTTCTTGCAAGTTTTTAAATGTTTAATGGGTGTATTTCAATGTCAGTTGTTGCTCTAATACATCAATCAGTTATCAATCAAACATTTATGTCTGTTATACCTAATCATGTCTGTCTTGCTGTTTTATACGAATTGGACTTTAGAAAAAGTTGACATTATTGCAAGATAGCTTTCCTTTGACAATTTGTAAATCATTGATATTTTCATTATAGTCGTTCCTCTAATATATCAATCAATGGTCTGTAAAACGTATATGTCTATTGTACCCAATCGTGTCGTATTCTCCATATATTGCGCAAACCAAAGTACAATATTTATCAGCAAGGTGATTCATATCAACACAAATCTGATCTGCGTAGAAATGAAGGTGAAACAGACTGAAAGAGGCTGAAACCATTTCATTAATTCATTAATTAGTTATTACGCCGAGTTTATATGAAGCTTTTAAGGGAAAAGAATGTATATAGTATACAAGAGAGTTTCATCAAAATTGCAATAAATAATAAGCATTCAAACTGTGGTCGGTTGTAGCTTTCAAAGTCCTTCTTTGAGCATTTATAAATCATTGATATATTGGCATTGTTTCTCTAATATATCAATCAGTGTTTTCAATACATCGTATATGTCTGCTATACTTAATCTTACATATTTTATTGTTTCATAAGAATATAAATTCAGGAATAAGTCGCATAATAGCAAGGTTGTTTGCCAATTTGTAGGTTTCTTAATCATTGATACTTTAATCCAGTCGCTCCTCTAATATGTCAATCAGTGCGTTAATAAAACGTATATGTCTGTTGTACCTAATCTTGCCTGTCTTGCTGTTTCATAAGAATAGAAATTCAGGAACAAGTCGCATTATATGCAAGGTCTGTTGTTTCCCACTTTCCAATTTGCAGGTTTCTAAATCATTGATATTTTCATCGCATTCGTAGTCGTTCCTCTAATATATCAATCAATGGACTATAAAACGTATATGAGTGTTATGCCTGTCCTCAATATATTGCGAAACCAGTTTACAAGCCATATGCTAATCCCAGGCAATAGCTATCTGTCGCACTATCTGCAACACTATCGAACGCCCCATAAATCCCAGTGAGACGATAGCGCAAATGAGTGAGAGATATTCGCGTTGTGTCGTGTTTGTTTGTGTCCTTGAGCTAACGCAATCAGATTTGGTTGCCTAACGCTCACGCCCGGCTTGGGCAGCAAGCAGCCTTTGAAGGTGACAAGGAGGCAACTGGCTTTTATATAAACGTTTTAAATCTGGCCCGTAAATCAGGCCAGAGCGCGTGGCTAACAATTAATTTGGCCAGCGAGAGTACGCAGTTAATGAAAACTTTTGAGCGTTGTCCGCTTAATCAGCAGCTGCGAACTGCGGGCGAAGCATTAATTAAATTATGACATCAACCACACCCCCTCCTCCCCCTCCCCCTGCTGTGGTGAGCGCCCATTTGTCTTAAGCGCATTAAAGTGGTCCGTTAAGTCGACCGGCAATAAAGTGCGGCGACATTTGAGCTGTGATTGACATAAAAAACGGATGAAAATTATTGTGTTTTTTACGATTGCCCCACGCTCCCTCGACTTATGCTGAGCGCCCTGAAGCTAGGCTAAAAGGGATCACCACAGGTTGCGACTTAGTTTCAATGCGATGCGCAACGATTCCGAAATTTCGAGTTTGCAATTGTTGCTAATTGTGCGCAAGATTTGATTTATACTTGCCATAAAAGGGGCCAACGCAACGTCGGCCATTAATAATGGTCGTCGGGTTTGGTTGAGTGCAGAGTTCATTGCGCTCGATTGCCTTTTGTGTTGGGTCGCAACTTGTTACTTGCGCCGCACTTTGTTGCGCTTTACGCCACTTTTTCGAGCTTGCCAACAATTAGTGAGTGCGCTCCTCACACATGTCAATTGTGTGCCCAGCGAGGACGCAAGGACCCCTAGGGGGGTTGAATTGTGAGCGTCGACCTTTGGCAGCGAGACGACTGTAGTAAGGTGGGTGGGTGAGTGTGGTTTGTATAGTGGTGTTTATGTCTGCAGTTGTCAAACAATGTGACGTCGCTTACTGTTATCATCTCGAGTGCTGCTCCAATGCGACATTGTTGTTGCCGCAGCTGCTGTGACAAATGTGGTGATAAGCACACAACTGCCGTCTGCCAGCCAGCCAGTCTGTTCGTCTGTCTGCCTTGTCTATCGCTGTGTCTGCATATGAAACCGCAAACAAGACACATAAAGCACACACACTCACTCACTCACAGGCAGTGTCAATACATGGCAGGACGACTTGTAGCGCCGGTGACAGCTGCTAGCGTTTCATTATTTAATAACAAAAAAAGCATAAAACGAGAAAGAAATGAAGCACCAAAAGGATGCTTACGTTTCTGTTTAGTGCCATTAAAAAGTCGACGACAACAGCACGACGTCCTTCTGCGTGCCACCTTGCAACGTCTTGACTTTGCAGTCGTGATAAATGCAACCATCTAGCTCTATACTTGCACAGTTGCCCGTTGACATCAGCTTAAGAACAGTCTATCTGCATTCAATTCGCATGTGTGCCCACATTGACATCAGCTTAAGAGTCGTCTATCGCAAGTCTGGCGACTTTTTGCGAATAAACTCGGGTTGAAAACATTTTGCTATTGCATTAAATAGTTTGCATAAAGAGTCAAACTGCTATTATCTGTTGCGATTTAATGAAAATATCGATTGAACGCACAAACAAAATTGGCATAATTGAATCGCTGTTTGTTAATCGCTGAAATATTGCCACGCAATTTGACACTTTGCAAGCATAAACGAATCTGATGCGCATATCAATAGCAGACGATGATTGAAATCGGGCCTGAATTTGATTAATCGTTTCATTTTGCAAATATGAAAATGTCGAGCGGACCTTTATCACTGGCTTATATGGCCGACATGTAGAGCACCGATTTTACCGACTGACTATTCACTGCCATCTGCTGCCATTTTAGCCAAGCTAACCATGGCTAGAGTAGGCAAGTGAGTCTCTTGCAGGAGCGCGATCGCATCGCTGACACGTCGCAATTAATAAAATGACACTTGAGTCGGGCTGCTGCCAGTTTATGTTCGCGCGTCGCTCGCGCTTATTAATTAAATTGTGTGGCAACTGCGACAGCTATCAACGCGCCGAATGTTGCACAACTGTATATGTGTGGCATGCCATGAAGTTGGGAATTGTTACGGCTGTTTTAATTGCATCTTTCGGCCTAATTCAATTTTAAATACAGTTCAAATCGGGCCACACGACGCGCCACGTGCGTGTGTGTGTGTGAGTGACACATGCACGCCGACAGAGTCACGTGGCGTATGCGTAATTTGCAGTGTCAGGCCATAAATCGGTTATGGTGCAGTGTTTGGTCGGTCGCTTGCATAATTTTGCGATATTGTTAATGGCGTAATTAGCAGCGCGCTGAAATTAATTTAGAATGAAGCGGCCACAAAGGCAGCGCTAATAAATAACTGACAAAGCAATTGAGCGACAAACAAAAGCACAATTAGCATTGCATACACTCGGGCGTCGCGCCGTCGTTAAACAATCATATCTCAATCGGCATTCCATTTACATTCACGCAGGCACTCCCTACTGGATGGCGCCCGAGGTGGCCGCCGTGGAGCGCAAGGGCGGCTACAATCAACTTTGTGATATTTGGGCCTGCGGCATAACAGCGATTGGTGAGCAGCCACACGGCAATTGATGCGCGTTTAATGCGTTGCTAACAGTTGCGATTTTTGTATGACACAGAGCTGGCTGAACTGCAGCCGCCGATGTTCGATTTGCATCCGATGCGCGCCCTATTCCTGATGTCGAAGAGCGGCTTCAAGCCGCCCACACTGAGCAACAAGGAGAAGTGGAGTCCGACCTTTCACAACTTCATCAAGACGGCACTCACGAAGAACCCAAAGAAGCGGCCAACCGCCGAGCGGCTGCTGCAGCATCCCTTCGTCCAGTGCGAGATGCGGGAGCGTGTCGCCAAGGAGCTGCTCCTCAAGTACCAGAGTCCCAATCAGCCATTCTATTATTGTCTCGACGGCGACGAGGAGGTGAGTAGCACACTAGCACATAGTACCTTGGCAAAGTTGGCCCTGAGATCCCGGGCAAGCTGTGGCAAGGCCGGCAAAGTCACTTGCCACCTTTTATGTAATTTATTTGCGCTTTTAGTGCTGCCTCGTTGCCAGCGCCAGGACCTCGGCCAGTTTCAGTCGGCAGTCAGTTCCTGACACGTATTTACTTAGTGCGAGTTGAGTTTCCTTTGTGTGTGTGTGTGGCGCAAAAATTGAAGATTTAGTGCGCCATTAGACACCTAGGGAGTCCAATTTAATGGCGGCTACACATAGTTAATGCGCACCAGCGTTAATGATATGCCAGCTTGCAACTTGCGCCGCAGTCTACAGAGAGAGATCTGTTGATAAATAAAAGTGCTGCTTGGGCTTTGAGTTGATTGCCAAGAAGCACTGCTAGTGCGCCATAGTCGATAGACTTTAAAGTTGCGAAATAGCTTCGGTTCTATTGCTTTTTCAAGCAAAGTGTTATAGTTTCGAAATAGCTTCGCTTCTATTGCTTTTCAAGCAAGGTGTAGCAAACTACTTGGGACTTTAAATAATGCAAGACTGCCAAGAGTGCAAGAGTATTTCAGTTTCAAGTTTAAAGCAGTTACATTTTGATTATACATTTGAGAAACGTTAGACAATTGAGGTAGGCTAATACAGCGACTACGCCCGAGTCTAGACACGACGATACCTTATACTCAAATCCACATTTAATGGAACACACACACACACACTTTGAGCTTGTGTTGCGTGCCGCATGTCAACTCATAAATCTTCAATTTGTTTGGCTGTTTTGGGGCGAAACTTTGCAGTGGCTGCCAGGGCGCCAGGGACGGGACAGAGTCAGAGTATTGGAGTCACACATTTATTCAAATTTTACTTAGCGACAAGTTTCGGCCCAAAACGGCTGAGAGAGCAGGGCTGCTGCTAGCTGGTTGCTCTCGGCGCGCGAGACCAAAAGGCGAATATGATTTTGATTTATGAGATTTTATCAGCAACTTGAAAACTTTGTCACTGCCTGACGCTGGATCATGACGGCACTTTGCCTAACCTACGTCTAAGCCGCCATGCGCTCGCTCCCACTTACACTCTCTCCCCCTCTCTCTCTTGATTTTAGACGGTGGCTGGAGTACCGCAGCGCATTGCCAGCAAGATGACGTCGCGTGCCAATGGGATTCCGGCGCAGAACCACACGCTCAAAACAGGCAAGCAGCACACACACACTTCTGCCACCTGCCCCAAAAGCAAATCACTATTAATTGCTCCACACTCTCTATTGCTTTTCTATGTGCTTTTTCTCTTGTTTCTCTTTGTTTTGTGCAGGCATGACGACGAATTCGACGTGGTATGAGCGTTCATCTAGTCCTGAGACGTTGCCTAGTGACATGTAAGTTAATCCAGTCCACGCACAATACATCTCCACAGTTATACAACATCTTTGCTCGGTTTACAACAGCATAAATATCTATATATAGTCATGCGAGTCGCGTTGCCTGCTACTTTGCTATATAGCTTTGCGTTCTGTTCTTGCATTCGCCGCTTTTCTATGTTCATGCAGCCGCAGTTTGTTGGCGCTGCTTCATTCTGCCTCTCAGTTAACACTCACACACTCACACATACACTTACACAAACACATTTATATATATACAAAAACAGACGAGCTCATCTGTAAATTTCAGCGCATTCCTCTCTTGCTCTCAGTCTGTCTCTCCGCCTCTCATCTTCTTGTCACTCTCCGTTGATCTCACACTCTCTGTTTCCACCTCTCTCTCTCTCTGTTTACTTTTAGTCCGACGCCGATTCAGCGACAAAGATGCAGCGGCACTTTGATAATGAACATGTCCTTGAGGTTAGAGCTAGCCTCAGCACAAATTCAGTTAGCAAGTTGCGGCTTTTGTCAATCGCATTAAGGGCACGGCTTCAGCCTTGGTTGCCAAAGTTGTGCTGCTGCTTGCCGCATGCTGTTGCAGCTACTGCCGTTATTAATAATTAGGCCAGCAGCTGAGCGCCTCCAAATTAGCTGTGAGCAGCTCAGCTGCTGCATTGAACAACAGACACAGATTCACAGCACGCATACGTCCCGTGGTACGCGCTGCCGCTTAGCTGTTACATAAGGCGTGCTATTTGTCATATTAAATGATTACGTTGACGCAGCAAGTGTCTCCTTCTCCTGCTTCCTTGCTTATGCACACGCATTTAAGCTTGTCGCAATCCTTTTTGCCGCACTCGTTCGTCGGCTTACTTGTTTGGCTGCTTGTGCCTGTCATCAAATTGACAGCAGCGCGCTGCTGATGTGTGGGCGCTCTGCCACGCCCACACACCCCTATTGAGGTGCCCCAAAAGTTTCGGCAAGAAGACATCGCCTAGACGCGCGAGTGTTTTTGGGCCGCAACCCAAGTAGAAAGCAAACGGCAAACAACAAACAACATTAATTGGCCGAAAGCACTGCGAAAATATGAGCTCATATTTTTTGCGTTGTTGTCGCTTTGGCCCGCTTAATACAACCATTTGGGGCTTGGCTTTCATTTATGTGCTGGAAAATGCGATATTAAAACAAATTATGGCCATTGAAAATTGGCTAATGCGTTTAATTGGCCGTGACCGCCCAAGACGAGAGTGTGGGAGCCAGCAATTTCTTTTCGCCTCTCTTCCATCCTTTTTGCTATTTAACTTTTTGCACGGTTTGCTCGATCCCAAAGCGTGTTTTTTTTCGTTTTCTTTCTCGTCGCCTCAAAACAACCAAACAAAATGCAGTTGGCAGAAAGTTATTGTAAATCAATCGATACGTAATTAGTTAAATTCAAAACAATTTCGATGCGCTTCATCTACCATTCTTTGGCTGTAGTTTTAGTTGTTCTTTGATCTACGATTTATCTGTATTTTTCAACTATTTTCGGGGTCGCTTTTGAATGATTTTTGATTTGATTTCGTTACTGTTTCTTTGATTTTGTTTGATTTATTTTTGAACTCAAATCTTAACAACGAATTATTTTTTGACTTTCGTTTTTTTCGTATATTCTTTGTGTTTGATTTTTGTAGGAGCCTCTTACAGTATATTGATGAGGAACTAAAGCTAAGGTAACTACTACACATGAAATAATTTCTATAACGCAAAAGTCAAAAGCCAAAAACAAAAGAAATAAACATAAATTAGATGTAGCTGGGCAAATGACACCCTAGATTCAACACCGCCCCCAAACACCACAACTACTAACACACTCCCCCCCCCCCACACACAAACACACACATATGCATTGTTAACCAACGGTTAAAGTCCTGCTCGACGCTGTAGAGTGGGGACTTTAATTTAGCGATAAGTTGCCACAGCGCCGACTGTGTGTTCATTAGTGTTGTAAGCAATATTACCATCAGCTCCTAGTTCCTAGTCTTAACCATCTTCATTTGGCATTGTTTTTTGTGTGGTTATTGTTAACTTTCATTCAACTCATATTAAGTTACGCTTCTTCTTTTGAATCTCTCGCCTCGCCTTTTATCCTTGTCTCGCTCACTTTTTTGTTACTTTTTTATATTGTTTGCGCACGCTCTTTTGTTTTGCCTATTGTGCATTGTCTGCCTGTTCGCCTTTGTCTGTGGTGGTGGCTCTATTTGTAAAACTTTAGCTATACACTCGTGCGTATACGTAATGTCGGCATTGTCTAGTACGCACATTACACATACGCAGCGTGCACGCCTTATGTCTAAATTATGCACAACAAACACACGCACACACGCACGCACGAATCTTGGAGCAAATTTGCGATCGCTCGACACACGCAACTTTACGGCCAAACTGGCTCAAAGGAGTTGGAAGGCATACGCTCCATTTGTCGCCTCGGCTCCTGACCCCTGAACCATCTCGACCCTTTTTCAATTTTTACTGTTTATTTATTTGACGATGAGTGTGGGACGCGCTAGTGTAGCCGTGAATGTGTGCAAATGGTTGTCCGCACATTGCTTTTATTGTTATTATTATTATTGGCGCGACTAACTAGTGCCAATAATCCCAGGGTAAGCGTGTGTTTGCCTTGTTTATTTATTTGTTTGTTTGTTTGCCCGCCTGCTTATTCGTTTTTATGCGACTTCTGACGGAGGATAGCATGTGTAACGACATGTTTAATGAATTTTAAGCGACCTACTCGCTCCTCAAGCAGCTGCACAGGGAAAACACAAACGCTTTTTCAACTGAACTGATACCCTATTCAAATGAATATGAAAATCGTGAATTTGTAGAGAGAATAAACAGTGATTTGCTTAAATGTATTCTTATTACGTTTAGAGAAAGGAATTAGAACATTATTTAACAGGGATTCGCGCATATGAAAAGGATATTAAAGTAATCAGCTGCAATCAGTTTTCATTCTAATAAAGCTTGTTGTTTTTTGGGTGCAGTCAAAGTATGAGATCGCAATGAGCTCACAATTAAAATAAATTATTTTCAACGTTTCCATAGAAATGGAAATATATAAAGATATCTACAGTTGAATCTTTCAAATAGTCTAACAATAAATGAATAAATCCAATGAATGTTTTCGACGTCCCTTTGACTGATAGAGAGCATTGCTTTTTATCGTTGTCCCTTGCCGCTTGCTTTGCTTTTGTTTTAGCTATTTTCGTTCGCCCGTAGCAAATATTTTAATAAATAGAATGCAAAGCTTGTTAAAATATGCGCACAAGCGAAACTTTTGCTATTAGCTCAAATTGCAAGAAATTTCAAGTACATAAAAAGTACCCAACACTCTCCCCCTTCGTCCGTCAATATTTTTATTCCGCCGTCGGTAGCTAGAAGTCTCTGTCTGCTCCACGCTTACACTTGCCCTAATTGACGAGCCGAGAAGCTGAAGCGTTGCGTGCCCCAGGAAGCGCAATTGCAATTATGTTGTCTACGAGCAGAAGGCTAGAATGCTAGAAACTAATTTGCAAATGACAACTGCGCTCTGGCCCTTCAACGATTCAGCCCTCCTCCTCCAAAGAGCAACAACACCTGCTGCTGGCGTTTCACAGTAAATTTATTTCGTTTTCCTTTTATTTTACGCCTCTTTTGATATCCTGCAAAGCGACGACAGCAAAGTGCAAGATGTTTAGCTGCCTCGGCAATAATTCAGACTCCAAGTGCTTACAACTGACAACAATTTATGATATATTATTCTATTTATTTGGCGTCACTTTGGCTTAATGTGGTGTGGAGTGCAGGGTTCGTCGCAGTCGAGCACGCTCTGCTTAATTTGCGACTGTGTTTTGTTGCTGCTGTTGCTTTGGCTGCACTTTATGTTTGTCTTATTTTGCTGGATTTTATTTGGAAAATCTGTTGCGTTCGCCTCATGCAGAAATCATTTTCCAGCAGTTTCTTCGTGTTGCTCTCCTGCTGCTTCTCCGTGCTCTGTTTTCTATGTGCATTCATGTGCGTGGCAATTTTCCATTTGGAGCATGTCGTGTCCGTGTGTGTGTCTTTGCATGTGTCTGTGTGTGTGTGTTTGTGTTGAGTGTATTTGATTCGCATTTGTTTTGCATCTCATGCATAATTTATTTCATTCACATTAGCTCATTTATTTGCATTGCGTCTGCTCGTAAACAACAACAACAGCAGCAGCAGCAAACAATAATAAACAAACACAAGTGGCCAGCGCCGCCCGTGGGCGTGGCAAGACAGTGCCACACACCTTAATCCCGTCTAATTTCTCACTCGCTCCGCAACGCATGCTGCGAGCAGGCACAAGTCCCACGGTATGCTGTAGTCGTTCTCCCTTGCACTAACCTGTACGGGAGGGGGTGAGGGTGGGGGTGGGATGAAGGGCATGCGGATGACCCCAAGTTAACACCTCGCCACCAAAAAACCCGCTACTAAACACAGTTGCACCTCGACCCCGTTGCCCCCAACACTTTCCTAGGCGGGCGGGGAACACACACACACACACACTCCCAAAGACACACACTCACACACACACACACACACACACTGTGTATGTTTGTTGTGCGTGTTGCAACGAAGAAGCTCAAACGCCTTGGCTTTCTCTCTTTCTTTTCTCTTCTTCTCTTCTCCAACGAACGCGTCTCTCTCGCTCGCTCGCTCGCTCTCTCTCACTCACTCTCTCTCTCTCGCTCTCTCTCTCTCTCACTCGCGCGCGCTGTGTGTCGCTCCGTCCGTCTCTAACGCGCTCTTAGAGCCACATTACCATTGAACGAGACCAAAGATTCGGCAGCACTCGGTGGCGAGTGCAGCTGTGCCCACAACGGCGTCGCTGGAGGCGCAGGCGGCAGCGGAGGCGGCGGTGGCGGCGGCGGCGTCGGCGCAAGCGGAGGTGGAGGCGGAGGTGGGGGCGTTGCATCCACAAATGGGGGCATAGCAGGAGCAGCGGTCGCCGGATACAGTAGCAACAGTCGCGCCAGCGTCGGCGTTGGCGCGAGCGCGGGCGCCGGCGACATCGGTGGAGGGCATCATCATCACCACCACCATCATCATCACCACCATCACTCGAGCACGTCCGCGGGCGGCATTGGCATTGGCATCGGCATCGGCACCCAGCACCACCAGAACCACAACCAGCTAAACCAAAACCACAACCACAACCACCACCACCACAACCACCTTAACCACCAGTCCGGCAGTGCACTGACTTCGTCCAGCACCAGCGGCGCCTTGGCCACGTCGGCGGCCAGCTCCAGCTCCAGCAACTGCAACTCCAACTCGATGTCCGCGAATCCGCTGAGCATGTCCGCTTCGCTGGCCTCCATGCCCGGCCTGAGCGCCTACCTGGGCCTCTCCAACTTGCGCACCACCAGCATTGGCGATGGCGGCGGCGACGACGACAACGACGCTGCTGACGCTGTCGCTGTCGCTGCCATCAGCAGCGTGGACATCGACATTGCCATGAACAATGCGTCGTCGTCCACGGGCGCCGGCTGCTCCGCCTCCGCTGCGCACTATCTGCGCCACAGCAGCAACTATCGCTCGGCGGCGGCTGCAGTTAGTTCTGCGTCGACGTCGGCGTCGGCGTCAGCTGCCGGTTCTGGTCTCGGCTCCGGTACGGGTTGTGGTGCTGGTGCTGGTTCTGGTCTCGGCTTTGGCTCGACTGATGCTCATGGCCTTGGGTTGCTTTCATCGCTCGCATCCAGCACCCCATCAACAGCAGCAACATCAAGTCCAACAACAGCAGCAGCAGCATCCACAGCATCCACAGCAGCCGCAGCAGCAGCCTCGTCATCAGCATCGTTTTATAATCGCCTCCTACTCCTCGATAATTCCAGCGGCGATGCAGTTGGCGGCATAAGCGGAGTCGCCGCAGGCGCGGTCGGCGGCAGCAACGGACTGGACAAGCACGACGCTATTGTTGCGCCACCAGCCGCCACACAGTCAGCCGGCGATGGCTTCATGCATTCCAACTGCGCCTCGACCAGCACAGCAGCAGCTGCGGCGGCGGCAGCGGCAGCGTCGTCAACGACTGCGAGTGGCGGCAACGCGTCGCATCTGTACCAGCAACTGCTGCGCAGCAGCTCGGAGGCAGCCCAAGCGGAAGCGGCAACTGGAGCGGGCACGTCCGGCAATGAGAACAGCAACTGTGATTACCGAAGCGAGAGCAACCAGGTGAGTAATTGAGCAACTTCCACTCAATACAAAATTAATCTGGCTTCTCTTGACGCGGCAGAACGGCGTGGAGGACTCGCCGCGGCGCCACAGCTCCATGGATCAGCTGATCGGCCTGCTCAACGACATGGGCAAGTCGTCGCGCACACGCAGCCTCAGCGACGGCGGCACCCAGGACGACGACGAAGGTGAGAGAGAGCTACACACAAAATGAACAGTTTGAGTGCTAATCAAGGTGCTTTCTGTGTGCTTGCAGTGGAGAAGGAGGCGCAGCCGGATCTGCTGAACAACACGCCGCCAGTGCCGCCGAAGCGTTCGCACCGGCGTCGCCACACGCCGCCCAGACCCATCTCGAACGGGCTGCCGCCGACGCCCAAGGTGCACATGGGCGCCTGCTTCTCGAAGATCTTCAACGGGTGTCCGCTGCGCGTGCACTGCACCGCGTCGTGGATACACCCGGAGACGCGCGACCAGCACCTGCTGATTGGCGCCGAGGAGGGCATCTACAACCTGAACATGAACGAGCTGCACGACGCGGCCATCGACCAGATGTTCCCGCGCCGCACCACCTGGCTGTATGTGATCAAGGACGTGCTGATGAGTCTGTCGGGCAAGTCGTGCCAGCTGTATCGCCACGACCTCGTCGCCCTGCACTCCAAGCAGACGGTGCGCTTCTCGCTGCACATGAACAAGATACCGGAGCGCCTGGTGCCGCGCAAGTTTGCGCTCACCACCAAGGTGCCGGACACCAAGGGCTGCACACAGTGCTGTGTGACCCGCAATCCGTACAACGGCTACAAGTATCTGTGCGGCGCCACGCCCAGCGGCATCTTCCTCATGCAGTGGTACGATCCGCTCAACAAGTTCATGCTGCTCAAGCACTGCGACTGGCCGGCCAGCAGCATACTGGGCGGCGGCTACGGCTGCGTGCAGAACGGCCACACGCCCGTCTTCGAGATGATCATCACGCCCGAGCTGGAGTATCCCATTGTGTGCACGGGCGTGCGCAAGGCGCTCAACGGCTGCCTCAAGCTGGAGCTCATCAACATGAACAGTGGTAGTTAGTTGTTACCAGTGCACGCACAGCTCGCTGACTCGAATGTTTCGTTGCAGGTGCCAGCTGGTTCCACTCGGAGGATCTGGAGTATGACGCCATGGCCACGATGGTGCCGCGTCGCGACCTGCTCAAGGTGGTGCGCGTCCACCAGGTGGATAAGGACGCCATTCTCGTCTGCTATGGCAACGTGATGCAGGTGGTCACCCTCCAGGGCAATCCCAAGCAGCACAAGAAGATGGTGGCCCAGCTCAACTTCGACTTCAACGTGGACAGTATTGGTGAGTCTTGCTGTCTCCACTGCTCACTAGTGGTCATACTAATCGCCTCCCTCTGCTTCTCTGCAGTCTGTCTGCCGGACAGTGTTTTAGCATTCCACAAGCACGGCATGCAGGGCAAGTCGCTGCGCAACGGCGAGGTCACGCAGGAGATCAAGGACATGAGTCGCACCTACAGGCTGCTGGGCAGTGACAAGTGAGTCATTCGCAACGTCCAATCGAGTCAACTCCACTCACTACACTTCTCTTTCTCACAGGGTCGTCGCCTTGGAGAGCCAGCTGCTGCGCACGGGCTCGCTGGGCAGCGAGGAGGGCCACGATCTGTACATTTTAGCCGGTCACGAGGCCAGTTACTAAGGGCGCTAAGTGTTGGCGAGCTGCGGAGGCGAAGGCGGCGGCGGCGGCGGCGGCGAAGACGGAGGCGGGAGGGAATAAATTTTAAATGCTAGCGCGCGTCAACTACTAACTGTAATTTAATTACTCGTAGGCCCTAAGCTCTAAATTAAACTAAATTTAAAACAAAAGAAGAACAGCCCCGGCACGAAGCAATTAGCTATTTCGCAGGCTACTTTAGCGCATTTTATTCTAGTTGAAGAGGCAGCCAGGAACAACTACAACTAACAACCATATGCATAACTAAATCAGCCAGATCAAGAGATTCTTAGTCCTCCCACTTATCCATTCTTTGCCAAAAAAAAAAAAACACAAAACAAAAACAAAAAAAAAACATCAATTATAAATGAAAAGGAAAATCAAATGAAAAGCCCACTAGAAGTACGAGTACACACAATAATATGAATACAACTTTATATAGTATGTATGCAGCACAGTCTACCCGATTCCGTTGTAATTATTATTATTACTATTATATTTTTGTATTACAAAGAAAGAAAATGCTTTAAATTGTATGCCTAACTTTATTAAATTATGCATAAATTAATTACTTTTAGACATTTTGTGTAACACTCACAAAGCAATTAAATAAGTTTCCAGCAGGCATTAATGAGAGAGATGATATATAGTGTATTAGAGTGAGGATAGACGAGACGAGAAACACAATTAGAACGAGAAAGTCAACAGCGGCGAGGCGTACGCATTAAAAGTACCGTAATTAATTATAATTATATGATTACCAGAAACTAATACTAAAATACAAACACACCCACACACACACACAGATATATACATAAATTTCATAGTTTTTAGCAATTGTAAATCGCAAATGTTTTTGTAGTGTTTAGTGTTTAATGTGAAAGCAGAACTGCATTGGATTGCATCGCAACGGCGACTCGGAGATCCAATTGACGAGGATGTGAGGAAGGATTGCATGCAAAACGGTTTGTTGGGAAACAAAATAGCATAAGAATTTTCTTAAAAAAAGAAAAACAAGAAAACACTACATTATAAATACAAATTTATTCACAATAAAAGAAAAAACCAATCACATTGCAAAATTGAAAAAGGATTCCATTTGGTCCTCGTATCTGTACGTTGAAAACTGATTGTCATAGTTACGATTTTTAGCATAAGAGGTCAACTTTCCGAGCAGCACATTTTCGTCTTCAGTTGTAAAAAACAAAAACAAACAAATAATACATTTTAAGTTACCTAGTTCGTACGTAAACACGTAAAAAGCGAGAAACCGAAAATTATAAATTAATAATGAATACAAAGAACTTGTTAAACTTTAGTTTAGTGCAAAAATAAAAAGTATTTAAAAGAAGTCAGCGCATTTTTTCTATCAATTCAAATTTACGCGCTTTAGGTAGATTGTCATGTATAACAGAAATGTGTTTTTCAAATCTAAGTTGGCAGCACCATTTGCAAAGTATATTTGTGAAAACCAAAAGCGGTCACACTGAGCACAACAAACCAGCTTCACGTGGTCCTGCATAGTTTGTTTTGATTTGCAATAAATTCATTAATAAAAAAATACGAGAATGGCGTTTGAGGTGCCATCGTGGGATAAAGGCGCGCAGACTGTGAAATTCAAACAGGTGCCAGAAATGAGCACACGCGTTGATGTCCTCAAGACGAAATCGAAAAAACTGAAGCCAAAGAAACCCAAACTAAAAAAGTCGGAGCGCAAACAAAAGTCAAAGGTGAAACAGCAAATAAACAGCACTTATAGAATGGGCAAAGGACCACTGGCGCCTCCGCCCGAATCCTCAGATGATGAGGCGGATGATGAGATGCGTGCCATGCACAAGGTTCGCAGTGGACGAATTGAGAAGCAGAAGCCGCCAGCCAAAGCGGCCAAGGAACAAAAAAAACAGTTGACGTTGAAACCAGCGCTACTCCAGGCAGCAGTTGAAGCTATGGACGCGACACCGACACCCGCCCCAGCTCCAGCATCGGAAGGATCGCTGGCCAACAAGTTACAGTCGGAGCTAATGGGCGGACGCTTTCGATATATCAACGAACAGCTTTATACGATGAACAGCAAGAAGGCAGAGGATCTGTTCCGCTCGGACAGTTCCGCCTTCGATGCCTACCACGCTGGTTATCGCCAGCAGGTGGAAAAGTGGCCCTCGAATCCATTGACGCGCATCATCAAGCTCGTCAAACGCCTATCCAAAACCGCTATAATCGGCGACTTCGGCTGCGGAGAGGGAAAACTGGCGCAATCAGTTACAAACAAGGTGTATTCCATGGATCTGGTTTCGCGGCGGGCTGATATTGTGGCCTGCAACATCACCAAGACACCGTTGGAGGCACAATCTCTGGACGTGGCCGTCTATTGCCTATCGTTGATGGGCACCAACCTCAACGATTATCTGCTGGAAGCGAACCGAGTGCTGAAGCTGCACGGCAATGTTTACATCGCAGAGATCCAGTCTCGCTTCGAGGATGTGCGCGAGTTTGTACGTTTTATGACCTCCTGTGGATTTGATCTCGTTAAGAAGGATGTGGCGGTGAACTACTTTTACTTCTTTCACTTCCGAAAGATGCGGCATGTGGGCAAGGACGTTAAGCTGAAACCTTTCTCACTGAAACCGTGCCTCTATCGCAAACGATAATTAATTATAAATACAAGCAATAAATGTAGATGACAACTCAAAATTGTATATTCTTTTTAAATATACTGGCTTACTCAACAAATGTGTTGTGCATTTCTAAATGCCACCCGTTTATATAAGAATATTATTAGAAAACATAATGGGCCGTGTTAAACAGCTTGTAGTTTCAGTGTTTTGTAGCACCATTGAAATCTTTTTGCTTCCATTGTAATTCCTTTCTCTTTTGCAAACATGAATATAGAAAAACAAATTGCTATGAATTTTGGTAAGTTACAGTTTAAAGAAAAACAAATATTACGCTGTGTTAAAAATTCCGCCACCTGTAGCAGGCTGGTATGTATGACTCTGGTATATTTTTCAATATAAAATAGTATATTTTAGCAGTCAACTTGTGGTCACCCTTAAGGTAGAATTCTGTGTGAAATTGTGACGTCACTCTCTCAAACGGCCGCCAAGCCTCTCGCGAGTTGATTCAATCGTGGGCAGTGGTTGTTTGGCAACTGCGACTCTGGCGCTCGAGCGCTCAGTACTAGTTTGCTCTTCGTGCGCAGCATTTCGAATATTTTTACCACGGTACGTTAACTGAAACGCATTCGCAGTCCAATAGGCAGAAAAAAAATAATAAAAATAAAGCAGGCAAGAGAAATGCCAGAAAAAGCAAAGCATCTGTGTACAAGTTGCAGAAAAACGCGCGCAATTTTGTGTTTATAAATAAAACAGTATCCGAATTTGATGTATTTACTAGTGGTGCAATTTTCAAACGCCCACGCCTAGTTTCCAACCCCTTCCCCACCTACTCAAAATACTTCTCTCACTCTCACTCAATATTCTCTATTACTCACTCAACGTAAATTTTCAACAGGTATTCAACGACGTCGACAACAACAAATTGTCTTTTTTCGTGCTCAATAGAAAAAAGTGGCCAAGAATTTGTTTATTTGTATGTGTGCTTGTATGTGTTTGTGAGTGTGCGAAATCAACTAGAATCGTTTGTGAAAAGTGAAAACAGCACGCAAACCCAGCTCCAACTTGCGACTCAAATCCAATCATAACTGAATAGCTGGTGAAGAAAAGCGCCGCAAAGTATTCAACGCTTCCCAGTGGATTTACAAGCCAATTCTAAAGCAAAGCTTTACCCGTAAGTAACGGCAGCAACAGCAAAAGCAAAAGCAACACCAACTCCGACTCCAACTTCAACGCTATTCGAGTTCATTTCAACGAAATGGAGTCGCGCCATTTACCATTTGATCAGCTTACGTGCAACCAGCAAGCTACAAGCTCGTAATTATTATTTTTGGGCTGTGGTCAGAGTTTTCAGTTGCCTGCTTCGTTTACGTCTCCGTCTCCACATTTTATGCTTCTGACATACACATAGTCAGCACAGTATGACTTCATAGTTCCCGCACTCTTGCACACACTCACACTACACACACATTCACGTACATAAAAGCTAAGCGAGCACCGCACTCTGGCACACACCTAAACAAACGCGCTCTCTCACTCTCTGTTAAAATGTGGAGAGCGGGAGAGCTGGAGCGTGTGAGAGCGCGAGAGTTGACGTTGTCGCTTCTTGGCCATAGCTCCGACAAGCTTTTATTGTATCTTCTCTACGTTTCTGAGTGTGTTTTTTTCCTCTTTTGAATTTCTTGCCTTTTGCAATTGCGTCGAGTTTGCGGCCCACATTGCTGCCGTTGTGCTCTTCTTCTTGCTTTCTCACTCTATCTGTGTCTCGTTTGTCAAATTTTGTGTTTTTCTCTGTTGCTTCGCATTTTGTTGTGGCTAACTTCGGGAAAAATAAGGGCTGAAAACCGAGAAATTCTTATTGGCGCGTAGTCAAGGAAACAAACAGATTCAACACACAAACTCAAACAAGCAAGCAAGCAAGCAGATCACACAGATACGAGTATAATTATTTACATACAATCAGCTTCGACATTGAGTCACATTGAAATCAAATTAAGCAGTCCATTTATCAAAAATGGAAACTAACTAAGAAACAGCGCAGTTAGTCGTGCTTTCCGCTTAGATTGTTGGGGCTTCTGCTGGCGACGTCACTGGCCCAAAAATAAACCAGCAGGTGCCATGGAAATTGATCGTTGAGCAGGTTATATTTCTTATCACAATCCGACTAGCGCATATATATATTTGTACATTTGTATGTTTTTCACTATTGGCATGCTCGATATCAAGGCTGTAATGCTAAAGGAAGTCGTGGGAGCTTTTTGTGTGTTTACACACACAAACACAGCGTGATAAGGGACGAATTGAATCATGCATTTTGCGATAAGATTCCAAAACAAAGCGTTGTGCGAAAAGTTATCAAGAAGAGTGTTGCGATTGTGTGCATGGGTTATGAATGGCAGGTGACTCTCTGCCTGGTCGGGCTGTCAATGGTGACACTGAATGCGTCAGCCTTAACGGCTTTTCACCATCGACGGAAATGGGAAAAACGCCATAGAAAGCAGTCGTAGACTCGTCCGGGATTTGTGGGACAGCAAAGCTGACCCAAATATTGCAAGCAGTCGAAGAAAGAAACATCTATACACACATTCACATTACCATAAAAGACTTCTGGACACTGCAAGTCAAGATAGAGAGAGAGAGGAGCAGTTACTAAGCCAGAGAAGAGCTTGCATTAGAAACCGGTTACGAGCTGGCCAAGAAATTGGCTACATAGCAGACAAACAAATAAAGGAAACGAGCAAAGCAAATGCTAATAACTGTACAACAGAGAAAACTGAGCAGCTTGAAAATTATAATAAACTGTGGAGAGGCGACAGAGAGACAGACAGACGGACGGACCCGCAGAGCGTGTGGCAGAGGCAAAGCAAACGACTTAACAGCACGCAACACACACAATCAAACGTGAAAAACAGTGTGGAAACCTGAATTCAGTCAGCAGCCAAGTCAGGTTCCCCGCGCCGTGCTTTGCCCTTACCAACACCAACAGCAGCAGCCACAGAGGCAACAACAGAGGCAGCAGCAAAACAAGGTGTGTCGTTAGAAGAGGCCCGAAAAAAAAAGAGTGTTTTGAGATGGCAGAGCGCAGAGAGCTGGAGAACAGAAGCGTAACAAATGGCTCTCTTAGCCAAAGCAAGGCTTGATAGTTAGCTGAATAATTGGGCCAATGCAACGCGCCACGATGCCACAGATCGAACAGAGCTGGCACTTCAGATGCCGTCGACTTGAACTGTTAGCAAGCGCTTAAATACCCTCGAATTTATGTGCCCCCTTCGCATTGGATGTGGAGCCGAGTAGGAGCAGAAGTTGCAGCTATTTTTGAGTCCATTCAATCTGTCAGCGTTTTCACTTCCCAAGCTAAACGCTTTCCCCCCAAACTCACAAACACACACACATATATTTCGCATTGAATTTTCTATTTTTATTTGTTGTCGCATCGATTTTTATTGTTGTCGAGCGCGGGGAGATTGGGGCGACACGCTATGATTTATGTGGCCAAAGTGCCAGCTGGGTATTTTGGTTTTGTTTACTGTGCTCATCGAGGGGCCACCAACGCCATCGCCATCGCCATCGCCAACTCCAGCTGGCTGCTATTTGTGGGTGGGTCGAGAGTTCGTTGGCCAACTGGGAGAAGGGAGGACTTTTAAATAGCTAAGCAGTGGGGCGTATGTGTGCGTCAGTCACTTTGACTCACTTTGTGGCCGTGTCTCTCTGATCAGAAGCGAGCCGACTGGCAATTAGTCAAGCCCCATTGAGTTGAGCTGCTGACAAATACCCGAATTGAGCACATATCGCTCGTCGGTAGTAGCTGCAAGTCAATAGCGCGACTTACGCTTTGTCGTCAAGTGTTTCACACACTTCTACACTGTCTAACTCTTTGAATAGTTGTAGTTGAGCTATTGTTAGCTGACGCTTGAGGGTTCCTGCTAACTGGAGCGGATGGATCTGGCTTATCGGCGCGGCGCCTGCATTGCACTTTTTGTTGTTTCGTTGTTATATTTAGTGCAGTGATAACCACAAATGGCAATAATTTCCGATATGGCTGTGGAACTACATGTAAATAATACGTGCATTTAATGCAATTGCATTGGAACACACCCTGACTCATGTTATCGATTGACCCATTTAATTATGTTGTTTTCTCGCCGTCGCGGCAAACCAAAACAACTTCTTTCTTTTGCACGCACGCCCAAAAATAAGCGCCCGAATATCTCAGGCTGTTGTGTAGTCAATAAATTTGGATTTTCATTTCCCTCATTTGTATACCCATCAAAGAGTGCCGAAGAAAGGGGTATGCAAGCAACTCAACAACTCAGCATATAGGGAAATAAATTTATATATTTCTCAGAGTCTCCAGGGAGTATTAAGTTTATAGAAATAACATGCAATTTTCCTTGTAAACCTAATTCGTCTAATTATAAAGTTGAAATTGTAGTGGGTATATTCTAGTCCAGCATTGTCAGCTAGCGTCGACAGTTTGATGTTTTGTGTATTTAGGAAAAATGCGAAATGAAATTTCTCGCGGAAGTAGTCCGAGTCGCGGGTCTGGCCAACGGGCCCTGTCCAACGCTGCTTTCATGCTTATTAACGGATGTGAGCACCGCCCGCAACTCTTTCGCTCTGTGCCACACAATACATTTTGAATAGAATTTATGGGTAACGCTTCGTTGATTCACCAGCCACTCCGACAGCCAAAAGTTCTGTGCATTGTGTGTGCATTTCACTTGTGGCCGCGACAAAGTAACGCGTTACAGCCATGTTTCCCAATCGAAGCCCACATTCGGCTGGTTCGCTTACATCGAGTGTCGAGTCAAGGGGGCCCAGACTTGCAAATAGCCACGCTTTCCAGCCTGACGTCAGTGGAGCAGCTTGAACTCTAGATGACATAATGGCATGACGGAATATGGACACATGCCTCGCAGTCAATGCGTTTGGGGTTTGGGGATTGGGGATTGAAGGCGACCCGATTGAGTTAAGGTTCACGTTCATATTCATCAAGGTACTTGTAAGCAACAGCAGGCAAACAAGCAAATTGAATTTGATTTAAGTTGTATTAAATTAAATTTAATTAGAGCGATCGTCGACGCAGCGAGTGAGTGAGTGAGTGCACAGTGGCCACTCAATTGGCTTGACCGCCAGTCAAGCAGTCTCCGCCTCTGTGCGTCTTTCATTGTCCAAGTGGCATTCCCAGAAACTTCGGAGTATCTTCGAGTAGGAATGCATTCGCATACTGGTCACGTATTTGTGCGCCTATTGTTGCTGCCGATAGATTCTCTCTGACGTCTCGACGCCGCTAGAAGCGCACCCAGACATCGTCCCAGCCAAGCTCTCTGTTGAACGCCACACAGCACGACCATATATATGTGTGTATGTGTGTGTGCTGGGTGTGTGTATTTTAGCTACTTGATGAATTTCACCTCGACCTCCTTCAATTGAAGCGTTCGTTCTTCTGTTCTTCTGTTCTTCTGTTTTTGGGTGTCGGCGGCATCTTGCAAAATATATGTACACACATATGTGCGAGTCTGCTTGTGTGCTTGTGTGCTTGCCTGTTGCTGCAATGAACTGCCCGCTCAACAATAACAATTTCAATAATTTGTGGAAATGCCTGTTGAGTCGATCCCGCTAAAGATGCTAACATATTTAGATCGCTGACATGCTGAAGCTGTTGTCGATGATGTCATCATTAATGCGATACGAAAATAAATCATATTGCCAATCTAGAGCACAATCTAAGTTTATGCGATGTGTTAATGGACAAGCAATGCAGATGCTCAATTTGCAACTCTTCTGAGGAAGGCTCAATAGTATTTGCAAACAGCACAAATAGCTGAATCTCCAGCTAATGCATTCCAATTAACGAACTTTCACTGTATTTGAAATGAATGTAATCGCTAATCGCATTTAACACGATTCGCTCGGAATGAGGCATCGCCAACGTTGCGAGATAATCATTGCGATTCATGTGATTCATCTGGCGTTCGTCAATCACCCAAGCGACGAAGTGTGCCCCCAGACACGAACTACGAAATAACGTGGCGTCGATTGACTTGGAATGTAATTCATGAGTTGCACTTGCCATACAGCTAATTGCTTCACGTCGATGATGTCAACCATGGGAAGAGATTGCCAAAAAAGCAACAAGAACAAACAAAATATGTTAATAATAATGCTACTGTTATGTGTACCACGAGCTGAGGTCGCGTACACATTAAGTGGATGAAACGAAAATAAACACAGAGACGCGAAAATTAAGTATATACTCGAACTCGTACATAACTAAATTAGATGTTTGTCTGCTTTGTTTTCGATTGTTGTTGCTCCGATTCTCAGCAGTATTTCAGCAGGCTCGATGACGCCACCGGAGCATTGAAATTGTGACGCGATCTTTTGTGTATTTTCGAGAGGTTTTCGGTTTTTCGGTTTTTGGATTTTGATTCGATGCCGCCATTAAAAATTATCTACATAGATGTATCTGGCCGCGTGTGTCTAGTATTTTGTAGCTGTATTTGTTACTTTGTTACTTTTTTGTGTGCTCTCTGTATAAACCGAATGCGGCGTGCTGTTGTTGCCTTGATCCAAACTGGTTCAGCCTGTCCCTCAGTTGTGAGTGAATATTCTGCCTGCCACATGTGCGACTGCGAGAATGTAACTCGTCTTCACTCGACTCTGCCCATCTCGCCTCGTCTGGGGAGGAATGCAACACATTTAAAATCAATTAAACTATAAATTGATCACTTGGAAGCACTCCTCCTGCTTTGCATCATCAGCTAGGGTTGTTCTCTGGGTTCGCCGTCGCGCTGTGGCTGGGTGTGGTGCAATCCGATGAGAACAATAGCGTCATTCCGCAACGTTAAGCCACAGAGATTTCTATTACAGACGCAAATTATTAATCTTTTTGCATTATTTATAGCACTTAGTATATATATTGGGTTGTTGGTGTGTCGCTGCAGCCGGGAATAAGCACGAGAACATGACGCTGTTTCCCAATGCCGGCTTATATAACATCCAGCATAATCACTAACATGCACAGTCAAGGAGAGCGCGAGAGAGAGAGAGAGATTGTGCGTGTGTGTGCGAGACTTATGTCACTACAGTGCGCACTCCCAAATGAGCGCCCAAACTTGGCGTGCTACAAGTTTTCTGTCTAATGTTTTCGTTTGCATCGAGCTACTACTGTAGCTGTAGCTGAGTATTAGCATTTGTTTGCTCAGCTTGACTCGAGGGTATTTCGCTGTGATTAATCTGCAAAAGTTGACAGGATGTCGATCGCTCTGCACGAAACTTCCCTTCTGCTGCTGCCGAGTATACTTCAAAAGTTACAGTGGAACATCTGCCCACTTTCTCGCCACATAAGCTGGCAGGGAGAGGGCGTGACTGGTCATTTGGGTTTGATTTAATTACGCGTAGATCGTGCAACGCTTTTGACCTATCACGGGTATGAGGGCATTTTAACAGCCGTTTGTCAGTGTCGAGTTTTACAGTTGTGTCTGGTGATTAATTTGTGGTTTTGACTTTCGCTAGTTAAATGTACATTTCAACACAATTGTTAAACGTAACTTTTCTCATATTTCGTCTACTTGCAGCTCGCCGACACAAAGCCACAGCACCAAGATAAAAAAAAACTCGCAACACAACCAGAAACAGAACCGGCGAAGACAAAGAAACTATTGCAGAATTAAAACAGCGTTAAGCTAAATTCAAGTAAGTGTAAATGCGATTACTCGCAGTCTGACTGGTTCCACATAATGTCATCATGTCGCATGACATCATGGCTCGGTCAGCCAGCCTTCGGGGTGGCTTTTCGACAACTGGCCCAGAGGGGCTGCCATCCATTTGCACTCCACTCTCTCTCTCTGCCCACTTGCTGCATGCAATTTGTGTACAGCTCAAGTAATTTCATAGCTGTGCGTCCCAGTTGCCTCTGCTTTACGAGCTGGCGAATCGCGCGCGCCTGGCGCCAAGCGAATATAAAACTGTTGAAGTCTGAGTCTCACTCTGAGTGCTCGTAATGCCCGTGGAAGGAAGCAGTGCTGCGATGGCCGCCTAATGAACGGAAAGTCGGAAAGTCGACCACACGCATTCATTCGCTCGCTGGCTTACTGCAACATCCGGCAAGGCAGGCTTCGCCTTCCTGCCCCATGCTACGCGTGTGTACTTGAGTATGTAGCACTTAACAAATTGCTTGCTGCAGTGCCGCAATACCCTTTATGTGTGTAGCAGGACTTAGCTCCGAGTTGCGTAATTTGTTGAGCAAACATTCAGTTCCCTTGAACCAAATTCAGTCAGAATCAATCAGTGGAGCATTGACCTTCCTATTGGCAAACACCTTGTTTATCATAGCAGTGCATTCACCTCGTCCCACTCGAAACCAGTTGAGTTGCAATATATCACTTTTATGTGATCGTTAGTCAAACTATATTTGTCTCGACGAGTAGACGATAGTTTTTGCTCTATTGCCGGGTATTTTCCGCTCGACTACTTGCAACCTTTAATCAATTGCATTACTTTTGCAGCGACCCGCGTCTCTCTCAACCTACTGCTGCATCCATCAAACTGTCTGCGTAGCTGAGCACCCGAAACGATGCCGGCGGAAATTAAACCATCCGCGCCTGCAGAGCCGGAAACTCCGACCAAGAGTAAACCGAAGAGCAGCTCGTCGACATTCTCGAAGGCTGCCTTGGCGCGCGTTACACTGCTGGATGGCTCCATTCTGGACGTGACCATCGATGTGAGTATCACTTGTGTGTTCATTGTACTGCTAAACTAAACTGTCGCTTGATTGCAGCGCAAAGCCAAGGGCCGCGACCTCGTTAACTCGATCTGTGCAGGCCTGAACATCATTGAGAAGGATTACTTTGGGCTGACCTATGAGACGCCGACCGATCCTCGCTCTTGGCTGGATCTGGAGAAGCCCGTCGCGAAGTTCTTTCGCTCAGATCCCTGGCCGCTGGCGTTCGCAGTCAAATTCTACCCACCGGAGCCGTCACAGCTCCAGGAGGACATCACGCGCTACCATCTCTGCCTGCAAGTGCGCAACGACATCCTCGAGGGGCGGCTGCCCTGCACATTCGTGACTCACGCGCTGCTTGGCTCGTACCTGGTGCAGTCGGAGATGGGCGACTACGATCCCAAGGAAATGCCCACGCGCGCCTATCTCAAGGACTTCAAAATTGCGCCCAACCAAGCCATGGAGTTGGAGGACAAAGTGATGGATTTGCACAAGACCCACAAGTATGTAAAGGCATCCAAACCTATTGATTCCTATAAACTAACTCATTATTTTCATTACTCTATTGCAGAGGTCAATCGCCCGCTGAGGCCGAACTCCACTACCTGGAGAACGCCAAGAAGCTGGCCATGTACGGCGTGGATTTGCATCCCGCCAAGGACTCAGAGGGCGTTGACATTATGCTGGGTGTCTGTGCGTCCGGTCTGCTGGTTTATCGCGACAAGTGAGCTATCAACACCGAACTTTTACACCGATAACATAGTTAACCAATTCGTGTTGATTGTAGATTGCGTATCAACCGTTTCGCTTGGCCAAAGATCTTGAAGATCTCGTACAAGCGTCACCACTTCTACATCAAGATACGACCGGGCGAATTCGAGCAATACGAATCCACCATCGGTTTTAAGCTTGCCAACCACCGGGCAGCCAAGAAGCTGTGGAAATCCTGTGTGGAGCACCATACCTTCTTCCGTCTGATGACGCCCGAGCCCAACACCAGGTCCACGCTGTTCCCACGCTTCGGCTCCAAGTACCGCTTCTCGGGTCGCACCCACTACGAGAGCAAGGCGACGCCTGTCGACCGCACGGCGCCCAACTTCACCAGAGCCCTCTCTGGCGCTCGTCTCTCCTCGCGCAGCATGGACGGTTTGTCTTTCAGCCAGCACTTGCAAAATGCCTTTGATTAATCAGTGTGTTTCTTGCAGCTCTGGCCATGGCTGAGAAGGAGAAGGTCGCTCGCAAGAGCAGCACCTTGGACCATCGCGGAGATCGCAGCGGCAACGCGGATGCGCACAGTCGCAGCCCCATCAAGAAGGACAAAAAGGAGAAGGTAAGGCAATGGGCACGAACTCTACGCGAGATGAACTTGTTGAATGATTGCTGGGAGTTAACAAAACATAATTTTGTTTACTTTTTTTCTCGGTTTGTTTGTTACTAACTCTCATTTACAAACCAAAACACAACAACAAATATTAATATTAATAATGATAATAACAATGAAAATGTTGAATGGTAACACATGCACACACTCACACACTCAACAACCATTTGCAACAAAACGACACGCCCACGATGTGCTCGACATTTCTTGTGCCCATTCTTGTTACCAATTGCCGTGGCAACCCCGAAAATTCCGCTAATCAGTTGATACGCGAATCGAGCACCGGTACAGCTTCAGCTTCCTCGCAGAGCTCGCTCGAGGGAGACTATGAGACTGAAATCGCTGCCGAGGCGGTGTCCGCTGCTCCCGACTTTTCGTCTCCTCCTCAGGTTACTGTTCACACTTTTCTACAATTTTCCTGCAATTTGCAAATTGAGAATTACCAATTACTTTTTGCCAACTTATCAATTTCTCCATATTATTTCTTTGGCTTGATGTCATCATTATTTATTTACCTTTATTGATGTGAGCTTCTTGTATTTCTCCCTTTTCTCCCACGAACAATCGATGTGGAACGAAAAACCAATATTATATATGCATTTGCCGTATCCATGTATGATTTATTTATTAATCTTATGTTTTTATTTTGATTACATCATTGATCTCTGGTAGCCCATGTACGAGGACTCCCTATATATGGTAATTTTTGTGTATATACAAGGAATACAATTCAATTTCGATGCTATTCAATGCTGATCGAATATACGCTCTTCCTACAAACGTTTCGTCTGATTCTCATATGCTTTAACTATCCTAACTAGCTCTAAATTTTATTTGTCTTTCTGTTTACTCTAAATTGAGCTCTCAGTGTTGTCAACCTCATTTGCGATCTATCATTACGAATGTTTCTCTAACTATCTGTCGAATGTCCTTCACTATAACTAAACCTATAACCTAAGCTGATCAAAACTTTTACACAACTACTACAGTCTACTACCATACACGAAGCATTCATGGGTAAAAACATGAAACTTCATTTAAAAACTGCATTCATTGTACAGTTTAATTCGTTATTGTTTTTGGCGCTTGTAAACTTCGTAAGCTTTCGTTTATAATTTTGTTGCATGTACTCGTAAGCTGCTTCATCCAGAAAATCCTTTTGTCTCTTTTGTGCTCTTCTGAAAATTATGAAATTGGTCAGCTTTGAACTAATTATGTTTCTACTCGCAAAACAGGATGAAGAAAAGGAAGCTAAGCTGCGCGAAAAGAAACTGAAGGAGAAGGAGGAAAAGGAGCGCAAAGAACAGGAGAAGCGCGATCAGAAGGAGCGAGAGAAGGCAGAGAAAGCAGCTAAGGCAGCCGCTGCTGCCGCAGCCGCTGGATCCGGAGTCAATGGTGAGCCGGGGAAATTATGAGAACATTGTATAACATTGTAGCATCAGCTGTTAATAATAATCGACAAATGAGAGACAATTGATACGCTGGCATGATCAGCGTCGTTTTACCCTATTGTGGTTAATATTAACAATTGTTATGATCGTTTATTGAGCTCTCAACTCAAGCAAACAATTCGTTGAGAAATTGAAATTGATTTAAATTATTCCATTAGTATCTTAAAATATAAGTATTTGTAGCTTACTCAACTGTATGAGTAATGGCAAAGCCCATTGCAAACTTCAAGCAAGTTAAAGATTGAATTACTAATTCCCACGAATACCGACGCAAGTTTAGATTAGGCAAGATAGTGTGTGTACTCGTACAATATAAACATAGTTCCTTTCTAATCGATTCATTATCTTGTTTAACAGGCAATGACGAGCTGAATGACTCCAATAAATCTGATAAATCGGGCAGACGTGTAAGTATAAATTGTATTTGGCAATAAGTATATAAATATTTGCTTAGAACGTTAAGATTTGATCAGTAAGATAAGATTGCAAGACCGCACTGATTGCGCCTGAGCTCGTGTAAATACAATCGCCTTTAGTCCTATCCCAAGAAACACACCCAAGTTGAATTCTTAAGTAATGTTAGTTTGTATTCGTAAAGTTAATCCTTTCGAAATTCTTTATAAGTTGAATTGCTTTTAATTTTGTATTTCCCCCTCCGATTCTTTTTCGTTTTATGTTACAACTTGAATTTTAATTTTTTGACGATTGACAAAAACGGGCAAATGGGCAAATATCCGTAAATCAGGGCGTTGGTATTTTCTCGTCGGGTCGCAAGAGCAAGAGCGGTTCACCAGCCAAGGAGGGCAAGGACAAGGATGGCAAGGACAAGGACAAGGAGATGGGTCGTCTTGGCTTGGTCGTCACCTCGGGTCTTGGGGATAACCAGGATAACCAGCAGAACGACGCCGATCGCAATGCCGCCAACCGTGGCTCAGCCACGCCCGGAGTCACGCGTCCCTACGAGTATGCCGTGGATGCTGATGGCAATGCCAGCAGCCCAACGCGCAAATCCTACACGCCAGGCGGCTTCCGCTACGACCAGGACCCTAACAGCGGCAAGCAGCTGGGTCCCGATGGTCAGGAGCAACTCTCGCCGACCTCGCAGCAAAAGAAGATCGGCATGGCCTTCAACTATGCGCCCGGCAATGAGAAGGCGCTCAAGGAGACGGCCGAGAAGATCAAGTCCGGCCAGCTGTCGCCGCGCACGCAAGACAAGCTCAACCGCGGCCAGTTGTCGCCCAAGTCGCGCGCCAGGCTCTTGCAGGACGGCAACCTGTCGCCCACAACGCGCGCCAAGCTGCAGGGCAGTGCTGTCGATGCGGCTGCTGTGCCGCTGAGCGACGCCCAGAAGCGGTCCTACTCACCCACCAAGGGATCTGGCCAGGGAGCGGGCTACAGCTCGGGTCCCCTTGGCAGTTACAAGCAGATCGCTGATCCCACTGCCGATTTCCTCGAATCGCAGCGCTACAACAAAGAGCCTGGCTACGTGGGTGCTGGGCCAAGAGACGGCAAGTCCGGCTCACCCCAGAAGGGCGCTGCTGCAGGAGCTGGAGACGGTTCACGTGCAAGCGCTGGTCCTGGTGTGGCTGCTGGTGCTGCGGCTGGTGCAGGTGCAGCTGCCGCTGGCGCTGCTGCCGCTAAGCCCAAGAAGAAGCGCGTCAAGATCATGGTCATCACGTCCAAATTCGATCCCGCAACGAAGCGCATTGATGCCGAGAACGGCAGCATTGAGCACTCGACAGGCATTTTGGATCCGGCCACTGGTCGCATCGACACCAAGTATGGCGTGATTGATCCCAAGAACGGCACCTTGGAGGCCTTGAACACCAAGACCGGCAAGAAGGAGCTGTTCCAGGGCGACTTGGACCCCAAGACAGGCAACCTGCACTTGGTCAGCGGCGTGTCTGATCCCAAGACCGGACGCATTGACGACAGCCTGGGCCAGATTGTGTGCATCACGCCACAGAACAACCCCGTGGTTGAGCTGACTGTCATCACCAGCCGCATTGATCCCGCCACAGGCAAGGTCGACACTGTTAACGGTGAGGTCGAGCGTTCCTTGGGCGTTCTCAACCTGGACAGCGGACTCTTGGACACCAAATACGGTGAGATTAACACGCGCACGGGCGAGTTGAAGGCAATTGATCCGAAGTCAGGTAAAATTGTGGTCACCAAGAATGTCAAAGTGGATCCGGGCACTGGCCAGATCACCATACTGGGCATCGTCGATCCCAAGACAAACAAGCTGGATCCCAATCAGGGACGCATCATTGAGGTTGGCCAGCAAATCGATCCGATTGTCGAGGTAACCTCGTTGGCCGGCAAATTCGATTCGAAGAAGAACGTCATCGATCCGAAGACCGCTCAGGTGGAGACCTCGGGTGGCCAGTTCGACCCGAAGCAGGGCAAGATCGACACGAAGTACGGACAAATCGATTTGGTGAAGCACACGATCACCTTCACAGACCCCAAGTCGGGCAAGACGGTGACCCGCGACATCAAGATCGAACCGGCCACCGGCCAGATCGTGCTGAAGAACCAGATCAATCCCAAGAACAACAAGCCCGACAAGGACTACGCGCGCATCATTTCGCTGCGCATCGTGCAGCAGCGCGTGGACCCCGCGACAAAGGCGCCCATTGCCCAGGTCAGCGCCGCCAAGGACAAGGACATTGTGGTGGATCCCAAGTCGAACCAGATCTGGGTGCCGACGGGCGCCAGCGACCCCAGCACAAAGGAGCAACAGTACATTTCCAGCAGCGTGGATCCCAAGACGGGCTACGTCATCACAATCTACGGCTACCTCGACCCCAAGACCAACGAGATCAAGAAACAGACCAAGCTCGACCCCAACACCATCAAAATCGAGCCGACGTCCGGCAAGATCTACACAGCCACCGGCGAAGTGGACAAGGCGACCGGTGAACCGCTCTATGCTGCCACCCAGGTGGATCCCGAGTCCGGCGAGGTGTACACCAAGCTGGCGCGAGTCGATCCCAAGACGGGCAAGATCGTGATCGTGCGCATTCTGCTCATTTCGAAGACGGACGAACGCGGCCGCCCCGAGGAAATCGATCCGGAGACGTGCGAGATCGATCCGGTGTCCGGGCGCGTGCTGAAGTTCTTCAACAAAACGGTTTATGTATACAATATGATTGATCCGGTAACTGGTGAAATTGTACAGGTCGACCCCAACGATCCGCGCTTCGCCGGCGCCCGCACCACCGTGACCCACACGATGACGCTGACCGGCGAGATAGACCCGGTGACGGGACGCATCAAGAGCGAGTACGGCGACATCGATCCCAACACGGGCGACATCGACCCGGCGACGGCCGTCACCGATCCCGTGACCGGCAAGCTGATACTCAACTACGCCCAGATCGATCCCTCGCACTTCGGCAAGCAGTCGCAGGTGCAGACGACCACGGAAACGGTGCCGATCACACGCCAGCAGTTCTTCGACGGCGTCAAGCACATCGGCAAGAGCGCGCTGCGCCGCGACTCCGAGGGCAGCTCGGACGACGACATGACCAGACAGTATGCCACAGATCAGATCAACGACATTGTGCTCAGCCCGGGCAGTCAGGCGGGCAAGAGCGTGGGCAAGGCCGGCGTGAGCACGCCCACCGTGGTGAAGACGACAACGAAACAGGTGCTGACCAAGAACGACGACGGTGTCACACACAATGTCGAGGAGGAGGTGCGCAACCTGGGCACCGGCGAGGTCACCTATTCGACGCAGGAACACAAGGTTAGCCCCACTCGGCACAAGTGCTCGCTTAAGCTTTCTCGCTCACTCTCTGTCTGTCATCAATCAGTCAATATAGATTGATTTAACTCTTCATTTCTCATTTCTGCTCCAATTGCTATCGCCACAATTGTTGTCGTTGTTGTTCATGTTGTTATCGTTTGTTGTATTTTCCGTAAACCGTTGTTAATTGCGCACTAACCGACACGTTGCAACCACTGAAACCACCCCACCTAGGCTGATGCAACACCTACCGATCTGAGCGGCGCCTACGTCACAGCAACCGCAGTCACCACCCGCACAGCCACCACGCACGAGGACCTGGGCAAGAACGCCAAGACGGAACAGCTCGAGGAGAAGACTGTAGCCACAACCCGCACCCTAGATCCCAACAACCAGCAGCAGCGCGTCGTCACCCAGGAGGTGAAGACGACGGCCACGGTCACGAGTGGAGATCAGGTAAGACGTCGCCCAGATCTTTGCATCTCTGCATGGCTGCACATTTTCATTTAATGCATGAATTGATTTTCATTTCGCATTTGTGTTTCCTTTCCACCTTTTCTGTTCCCGTTTCGTTTACTGTCGTATTATTGTAATGCCACCGCGTAGTATCAGCGACGCGACAGCGTGTCGTCGACCAGCTCGGGCGACTCGGGCACACCCATCGATGGGCCATACGACGGCACCAGCGTCATTCGCACCGACATCCAGGTTTGTACGGAATGCAACTCGTTACCCACTTGATGGCCTTGCCTTGCACAGCTGCCGCAACCCAAACTAATTGTCCTCTCTCTGTTATCTAGAAATCTCCGGCTTACGCAACATCCGCTACCACATCCACTGGCCCGCATGTAGAGAGCACTCGCGTGGTGCTCGGCGAGGATACGCCCGGCTATTCAGGACATGGCGAGATCATCTCCACCCAAACCGTCAGCAGTAAGACCCGCACCGTGGAAACGATAACTGTAAGTACAGTCTCGAGTATTTATACCCAAGAGCATTCGCATTCGACACGTGGAAGTAAGTACGCCGAGGTAGGAATTTGAATTGGGCTTTCGCTCGAGTTTCCTGTGTTCGTATCCGCCATTCGACTGTAAATTCCATATGCATTAGTCTCTTGTTCAAATGGGTATATGGTCTAGCAACGATCTCATCGACTAACCAACTAATGCCCGATTTCTCTCTCTCTCTATCTGTCCACACACAGTACAAAACCGAACGCGATGGCATTGTTGAGACCCGTGTGGAACAGAAGATCACCATTCAATCCGACGGCGATCCGATCGATCATGACAAGGCACTGGCTGAGGCAATACAGGTAAGTTCGTTGGCATCCCATAATCTGGCCAAATAACTCATACCCCGTCTTACCTTGCAGGAAGCGACGGCCATGAATCCAGACATGACAGTCGAGAAGATTGAAATTCAACAGCAAACGCAGTAGATTTTATAATTATTTTTTAATGAAATGAAAGGAAAACAAACACGACAAACAGCACAGCTTCACAGACTCACACAAATACATAAAGATTCAACAATCAGCACTTGCAGTACACCTTTAACATAAACTACCTACATGAACACACACTCACCACACACACACACACACACACACAGTACATGTCTACGAGTTCAATAACTATAGCGCGAACGCTAACGAGAGCTATCCATAACGTCTTGGAGTAATTGCATCCATTAATATTTTCTATTTTGTATGTTTATTATTTTTTACATATATATATTACAAACTGTTAATTACAAGAAAAACTACCTTTAATGATTATGTCATAAAGTATATATTGAATGTGCAAAAGCAAAAAAGTTTAAATGAAATGTCGAAAATTGAAAAGAGCGTTTATGCAGTATACAATATACTCGTATATTATATATTAAATTGTAAACCGCAATTGCATTCTGAATAAAAACAAAACCTAAATGTACACACTATTCACATTGTTATTCATTCACTCCCCTTCGCATACTCGATGAGTGCACACGCCGACGACAACATCAGCGATGGGCATATCTTTGCAATTAAATGAAATTACCAGCAAAAAAACGAAACCGAAAAAAAAATAGCAGGTTGGCAAATGGAAAAGAAATGAACTCATTGAGAGGGCCAGGCCACTTGCCACCTACATAGTTGCACACACATAGTGCAAACTCAGGTTGCAACGTCAGCGCGGGACATGTGCTGCGATAAGAACTTTGCATTAACATGAAATCCAATTCGCAATTTGAAAGTGCGCGACAACTCGCGACCCGCAACAAGGCAAATTATTGTAATGCAATATTTATGGCCAGCGCCACAGGACGAGGACGAGGACGAGGACGAGGACGAGAACGGTGGTAATATTATTACGTTCCATGGCAGAAATTCCTGCTTAGCCCTCGTTCCACCGACTTGGCTTTTATTTGTTCTATGCAATTTTTAAATTGTGGCCGCAACATGCAAAAAAATGTCAGCAAACGATTAAATGAGCAGCGCGCAGAGATAGAGAGGTGGAGAGCGAGATGGAAGCATAAAAAGTAGTAATTAAAGTGGAGCGTACAAGGTGGCTGACTAATGCATTGATTCATAGTTTAGATATCAACCGAGCGCCACACAAACGTGCAGGCGCCGCGCCGCTAGCTCAATGCACCAGTCACTCAATCAGCCAGTCAGCCAGTCAGGCAGTCTGTCAGTCAGCCAACCCGCCATTCCGTTAAGAATTGCAAACGGCTAAATGGCTAACCGCAATCCCGATGGGCTGCAACGCCAAACCCCCTTAGGGCAACACACAGAGGGTCTGTGGACACGATAACCGACCGCATTGAGTGCTTTTAGCTCATGCATTTTTAAATGCGCGTGGAAATATCCTCTTGCGAATATTTTTGTTATTGTTTTTCTTCGCCGTGTTGTTCTTGCTATTGTTGTTCCGAAACTCCTGCATATTGCATGTTGTTGTTGAGGTCAGTCTAAAATTTCAGAAAGGCCAGCGAAACTTGTGGCCCACTATTGCATCAAGTTTGTTGCCTCTGCTATTAACTCGCCACCACCCACCCCTCGCAAAAGTGCAACGTGCAACCGCCAACTTGCTAGCCGCATCATGCAACTTTTGTACACAATGTTCCTTGCCACATACCACACTCACAATCATAGTTCAGTCAATGGCAATGACTTCAATTTATTAACAAGAATTCTTGGCTTACTTTTCAATGAAATCGCTAAACCCATTAGCACAGCCGTTTCGAATATGGGCTATGAAAATTGATACTTCAGTCACTCACTACTTGAATATAAAACCCTTTCAACACTATGAAATTGCTCAGGCGAATTTTAAACGTCCTTTAAATGGTTTTGATTTAAAGGATGAGCGTAAAAAAAAGATAATACTTTTTATACGCACCTTTTATCTTTTTTTTCAATATTCAAATTTTCAGAAATCTTCCCCAAATTCCTTGAAAACTACCACGTTGGAAAATCAGGTGACTTAACTTATAAACACCTTATGAGTGAGTATTGTATCAGCTTCCTGCTGATTGATGTCCTTCTGGTATTTCACCCAATGATCTGTTTCTTTTTAGCGCATGTCGATGGCTGCCAATGGTAAACAACTACTTCGACAACGGCAACTCCAACTAATATTATAAATCTGTGGTTATTGCACCAATATTGGCATTTGGAAGTTAACAGAACAGCAGACAGTACAAAGGAATACAGAACAAAATTGATAGATTAACAACACTCAATAGGTTATTTCGACACTAGAGACTGCCAAAAAGACATCTGCACTCCAAGAGCGCACTAAGAAGACAAGGTTTCATGTTGTATCATGTGAATGCGCCAATTTATTATTTACTCAGATAATTTGAAATAACCTACACTCTATAAAACATAATTTAAAACAACGTAAATAATCCAATTAATAATAATTTCGAATCAAACAAATGTTAAGCTTACTGAGTTTCAATTGTAAAACTTAAGCGTTAAAATATATTAATATATTTTTAATCCATAGCTTAATTGAATGCACAATAATTCACTTTACTCGTAATAAGGTCGTGGTCTTTTCACAGCAGAAAAATTAGTAACATTTGTAATTTATTAAAACAAGGTCATAGAAACTAGAGTTTGATAAATAATAACTGTTTTACGAATACACAATGTTTGTCTCGGGTGTGCGCTGAAATAGTAAATTATGGTAAATGCATGATTGATGTACATATGTTGGGTGTCACTCTTGGTAAATGTCTCTGCAAACAGGCATTATTTGCAGTTTAAGTGAATCCATTTCAAATGAAGATAATTCCGGCAATCGCACTGAAATCAGTGCAAAAAATCAAAACGCAGCCCGGCAATTTGCGACCAGGGCATTGTCGCGACATTACCAATTAGATTTGATGGCCTTTTGCGCTAAAACGTTATAAAACAACAGCCAAAATGATGGCACTGCGCGGGGCAGCTCCTGTGGCCAGGAAAGCGAAAAAGAATGTTAAGCGTTGCAATGCGAAATGTCACGAGCAGCACAGGAACAGGCCAGAGCAGGATCCGAGTGTGTGGCGGGGGAGATGGAGTATCGTGAAACGGCAATTTGCATGTCTGTCTGAGCTATCCACTTGTCCGTCCGCTCACGGGACTAAGTAATTGCCTTTCGAATGTGCTGCATGCCAACCCACATGAAACGCTTTGCAGCTAGCAGCAGCAGCAGCAACAAGTGGAGCGAAGGCAATTATTAAAAATATTTGCATGCGTTCTCGCCACGATAATGCAGCACTGGCCCCCAGCCTGGGGGATGGTTTGATGGGGCCGAGCCGCTCTCTCAGCAATGTTTGTAAACAAACGCTCCCCGAAGCACCTCGAATTGCCAGCCGCACTGGAAAATCGCGCTCCCAACTGAGCTCGACGCATGCGCCGCGCGTGTGTCTGCCAAAACTGTTATACGCCGCATTTCCCCAGCGCCGCATTTCAAGTTCAAATTCAACGCGCTCGAGCTGATGATCGGGAGTGCTTGGAGCCAGCGAGCAGAGTTCGGACTCCAACCAGCCACGTGCCATTTGAGCACACACATGGCCGTTGTTGGCCCATTTTGGCTAATTACCATGTGGACGGAGACACGCCGTCCGAACTCTTCTAATATTCTAATGGAATTTTCCGTTGGCAAGTTGGTCAATCGCTTAAGAAATTATCATTAGAGCCCATTTCCATTGCCATTCCCACTCCAGGGCACTTGATTGACAGTGAAAGTGGCCTAAGGACTCAAGTCCAAGTCTAAGTCTAAGGACTCGGCATATGGGGAATATTTGATTTGAAGGGCCCCCAACGATTCCTCGACAAATATTGAACAGCGTAATTAACGACCATACTCGTAATTATGCACTCGAATCATTAATCAGTCACAACATGGTCTCCGCTCTCATTTTCATCATGCACTAAAAGCCAACGTCAAGAGTTAACTTTCGTTAATGAAAACAGTCCCAACTATGCGCCAGAAATTTTCCTACATAACTCATGGATAATCTTAATTAAAATAACTGATTGCAAATCCTTAACAGCAGATCGTTCAATATTGATTTGATTCCCTTTTTCAAACTGAACTAAATATCGACAGTTGATCCTGAAATGCTTTATTAAGATTGTATATTTTCGTTAGCGTAATCTTCGAGTGTTTTTCATTTTCATTAATAATTTCTTGCAGCTAATAAGAATACAATTTCTACTTCTCCACCTTCCTCATACACTGCACTTTGTTCAATGTCGGGTATAAAGGTTATTATATATTTCAATAGAAGGAAGCCCGATCATATGTCTATAATATAGATTTTTCGATAAACAAAATTATTATATGTTAATATTGCATATAAAAAATAATTTATAAATCTATAATATTCGTTTTTTGATATAATAAACAATCAGATATTAAAATTGCAAGTATACCAAAAATTTGCTTTTAAAAATTAAAAAGCCTATCTTATTTCATAAATCGATTATAATAGTACAAAGGCGGCGCAAATTCAAATATAAATTAGAGGGATTTTTAATGGGCACTATATACAAAACAATCAGTTATTAAAATTGCAAGTATACCAATAATTTGCTCTTAAAAATCAAGAAGCCTATCTTATTTCATAAATAGTTTGTAATGGTAAGAAGAGGGCACAAATTCAAATATAAGTTAGAGGGATTCTTAATGGCCACTTATTTATATTTAGTAATCCGAGACTTGTCCAACCCGACTTTCGAGTTCGCTATTTGGCAAGGAAGCACTTTGAATGTGGGCGATATCAGAGTTTATCACATGCTTTCGGAAGTGTTGTGCGTTGGCAGGACATCGCAACAGTCTCGACGTGTTCTATCGTATTCCCAGCACGCAATTGGCATAAAAGAACAAAGGAGAATATTTTGCAATCAAATTGGGAGCCAATAAAAGGCCTAAACTGACCACACGAAATGGTCTCGGTGCTCGGCTAACTCGATTTGGGTTTATTGGGTGCGCACCCAAATATTGAAAACAAATTTGCGCTAAACACTTCCAATTGCCAAAGATGATATTTCGGCCATATAAAAATGGCAATAAATGCAAATGAAAAGCGATAAACACACACACACACACACACACATACACAGGCAGAGAAAATCCACACACGCACAACCCTCAGTTGTTGTCCCGTTAAAAAGTCAATTTTCCACGCGCCAGCGCAAACGTAGAACGGGGGCGGAGAACTGGGTGAAGAGGGGTGCGGTTAGAGTCACAAACGGGTTAACGAAAAACGCATTTTCAATAAATACCAATTATGATCTGAGTCGGTTGCGTTAGAATTCCGGATTTTGGGCATGCGAATTATTGTTGAACCTAAACGATTCCACGAGCGAAAGGACAGGAGAGAATGGCAGGACGGCAGGACGGCAGGATATGGCGGGTGGCATATGGTCAAGGGTTGAGTCAGGTGGCGACTTTCATGGCCCATTTATGGAATTATGCCAGTGCATAAAACATTGATGAGCTTCCAATTTTACAAGTGGTGCTCGGGGCTCGTGTTCTCACACAGCAAGTGGAAAACTTTGCTCTAAAATTTCAATGACAAGCCAGCGCGTTCCCATAGGTGTGGCGGCTACTTGTGTTATATCCACAATTATCAGTTGCATGCCTTTGGCATACGTGTAACATGAAAAATTCATGGTCAGGCCAGAAATGCTTCAATGCGCCCTCATCCCCCTCCACATAATTAGTTTGCCGCTGCCAAAACGACTAGTTAGAATGCTGCTCGACGAGACAATGCCCTGTGCCCTAAGATACCACGACTTTGCTACAGCTTTGTCAAGTTGGTCGATCGTAATAAAATTTACCGAACTAATTTAGTTTTGCTTCCACGATATATTGATATTCACATGTTTACCTTAATTGTCTGTTATAGCTGCAAACTATTCTGTTTCGATTTACGGCCTTAGGGTATTGAAGAAAACAAAGCCAATATTCGAACAGGAGCCAGCTCTCCCCATCCACATGACGCAGCCGAAACGATTAACTGCGTATTGGCCAACAATAAAAGGCAACTAAAGAATAGAATGCGGCAATCATGAGAGATCTCCTCGTTAGATTGCGCGCACTGAATTCCAGTGAATTTCTGAAATTTGCGCGCTTATCACCCCAATATCAACTGGGTGACCCAGTCCAGACGCCACATCGAGAGGGGGGGGGGGGGGTCTGTGTAGATAGTACACATGTTGGTCATTTCCATTTCGCATAATAAAGGTCATTGTGTTATTAGTTCTCCCCATTTCTCAGTCCTAGCTCCCCAGCCATTCATTCGACGTACGTAATAGCCGCACAATTTATATTATTAATGCTCCACATGTGCGCACACAACGAGTACACTTAGAGTCGAATACCCCCCGACTGAACAGATAAAGGGTGGAAGCACTTGCCGTTTTCTATAGGGAGTTTAAGCCACAATTCTCAACAGTGTTCGTCGATCACTCACACTTAGATAAGCGTGTCATCCGCAAGCATTGCAATTTGTTTATTAGTTTGCACTTGAAATCATTAAAAAGTAATTGTAATGAGAGCAAGATGAAGTTGGATTAAAGTATCGTTTAAACTCAAAACTTGGGATATGTTTCTTTAAATTCTTCAATCTTTTATTTGTGTCTACAAGTTGCATTCTGAATAATTTTCTGAATTTTCATATATTAAATATATTCTAATCAACTCTGCATTAACATTCCGTGTTATTCATTTGAATAATTGGCACAAGCAGATAGTGGATTAAAATATAGTTTACAATCTAAACTTGAGATTTCCATATGTATTTATCTATGTATAGCATCCAGATCCCTACAAATCTTACATCAATTTACCAATTAAAATAAATAAAACGGAGAAAGACGCTGCATTGAAATATAGTCTAGAATCTAATCTTAAATGATATTTACGTTTTTCTATAGATTTCAATATTTGACTTTTATATACTTGTTAATTCTTTAATATATATTATTTAGAAAGAGTTTTAAACTCATATGTATGTTTTACTGATAGCTCACAAATATTCCAACTATATCTTACGGCGTCTAATTATACCATGTACCTAAAGGTACAAAGGTACATTAAGTTCGTTCGAATGTATGTAACAGGTTGAAAGAGACTTTGCAGATCTTATTTTGTTACAACCAAAATGTTCAGAATCGAAATTAATATCGATTTAGCCATGTCCGTCTATCAGTCTGTCCGTCTGTTCGTTTGTCCGTCCGTCCGTCCGTCTGTGCGTATGAACACCTAGATTTGAGAGATGTTATGAGCTACAGTAACCAAACATTTACGCAGATCAAGTTTATATTTTTTCCTTCCCCGCCTTTCCCCTTGGCCACAAGCCGCAAGAAACTCAGGGATCCTTAGAGCTAGAAAGTTAATTTAAAGTGCAATATGTAGATATTTAGCATAATAAACGAAATCCAAAAGATGGCTTATATCAATTATAAACTAGCTTTGTTATAAACAGAAGAAGTTTGACATACGCACAGCAAGCGCAAGTGGCGGGCTCAACAACAACAACAACAACAATAACAACAAGTGAGAACGGCTACAGTCGAGCTAGCCCGACTGTAATATACCATGTACCATTTGACAAAATAAAATTTAAAACAAACATATGTAAAATTCTAATCGCCTAAATTTACTTCTAATTAAAATAATAATACATGAAACGCAGCGAATACTAAAATACAGCCAATTTAAAAGAGATCACATCAAATGACATTCATATTATTTCATTGGAAAAGCAACATTCCAGCTGTGTCGTTGAAATACGCATGCATACACATACATACAATCAAACCTGTATGTGTGTATGCATGCGTACGAATACGCTAGAAGACTAATGCTTGTTGTTCTTGTTGTTGTTGTTGTTGTTGCGCCCGCCTCTTGCGCTTGCTTTGCGTCTGTCAAACTTCTTTCGCTTATACCAAAACTAGATTTTATCCGATTTGAACCATATTTTAGATTTCGGTGAATATCATAAATATCTACATACTGCACTTTAAATTAACTTTCTAGCTCAAAGGATTCCAGAGTAGCTTGCGGTTTGTGGGCAAGGGGAAGGGCGGGAGAGGAAAAAAAACATACTCTTGATCTGCGTAGCGATCAATACACCTAAATCCAAAGTTTGGTTACTCTAGCTCTTACCATCACTGAGATCTAGGTATTCATACGGACAGACGGATAGACGGACAGAGGGACGAACAGACGGACAGACAGACAGATGTACATGGCTAAATCGATTTTATTTTCGATTCTGAACATTTTGGTTGTAACAACATATGGTCTGCGACGTCTCCTTCAACCTGTTACATACATTGGAACGAACTTAATATACCTTCGTACCACCTACGGGTACATGGTATAACAAGAACAAGCATTAGTACACATACAGGTTTGCTTGTCTGCGTGTATGCTTGCATATTCGAACAACAAAGCTGGATTGCTGATTTCCCAATGAAATGATATGAATGTCGTTTGATGTGATCTCTTTTAAATTGACTGTATTTTAGTATTCGCTGGGTTTCATGTATTATTATTTTAATTGGAAGTAAGTTAGGACGACCACAATTTTACATATGTTTGTTTTAAATTTTATATTGTCACAGTCGGGATAGCTCGACTGTAACCATTCTCACTTGTTTGTTATTAGTTTAGTAACTAAACTAACTAGAGTCTGGAAAAGACACATATTTATTAGTTATTTGCGAGCTCTGGTTTAGTTTTATAATATATATTATTCAGAAAGAGTTTTAAACTCTTTTATATGCTCTGCTGACAGCTCACAAATACTCCAGCTTATAACTTAATGCGTCTTATTTGTTATTATAGCGTTCGAGAGTTGAAAGCCTGCGGGACGAACGTCAGGCACGGAACTTTGTCGAAGTTTTGGGACTGTGATTGTGTGATCTATTAAAAACCCTAAGTACACCTAATAATAGACAAATAATCGTTGACCACAGTTATTTTTAAGGGCAGCAGCTCGTTAGCCAAAGCGCGAGCTCGAAAAGTATCAAGTAAAAATCGTGGCTGGGAAATGTCAGTGGGATTTTTTGTGTTGCGTTTGGCAATTAGCTTGAAGGATAACAATGACGTATTGGCCTTATCGTGTTTGGGTGTTAAAAATAAAAGGCTCGTCACGGCCTTCCGCAGAGCAGCGGAGGGAGTCGGAGACAACCGGTTAGCACACACAGAAATTATGCGTTTTAGCGCAGTTTGGGGACAAGTCCTTTTCTTGGGGTGTACTTAACAAATTGCCTGGCCCGCGTTGCATAATGTATGAAGCGCAAACAGACAGTAGTCTGTGTACACAGCCAAGTGGCGAGTCCTTGTGCGGGGGCCACTTTTCGCCAGGCCAAATCAAATAGTGTTGTGCCCAATACGGCTAATACTAATGGGCCCAACAATGCCCCGTGTTTTTCGGACGCAAGTCGCATGTACGCATGGGCAGCTCCAGATTTGAGTTGCGTCCCCGCCGGATGAGACCGACTGGACACCACACACATGCCAGGCACATTCGTGACATTGCGCATTGCGGAGTAGTACTTGCTATTGCTTGCCCCCCCTGTCCGCCCGCCCACTTGTGGGGTTACGCCCACCCATCAAAAGATAATTTAATAGTCGCGCATAGAGCACATCGAACTGGTCGGCGCTATCGATCGTGTGAAGCCCAAAATGCTTTTCCGAATTGCGTGCCATGTCCGCTGCTCAATTTTCCGAGCCGGGCAAATGAACAAACGAAACCGCAAATGAAAACCCAAGCGGGGCAGGTGGCAGCGTGGGCGGGGGCGGTGCCTGCCAGGGCGGGGTGGCAAGGCGGTGCCGTGGCATGTGTGTGCCGCGCACATGAATTATTAATTGACAATTGCCGAAAATGTCCATTATCTGGCGGGATTGGGGGGAGGGGAACGAGGTCATTCGGCTGTCGCTCGGAAAATTTCAATTTGAGTCTAATGAAAATTGTGGCAAATGCTTGTTTTCCTTGCTGCCCGCTGCACGATTCGGCGGCACAATCGCCGTAATGGGGTTACTTGGTTTCGCTTCACCTTCCGCCCTCCTCGCCCTCCTCTGTGCAATCGGGCTATGCAGGTGTTTCCATTTCGGCCGCTTTTCGTTTTTTTCGGCCAATTGCAAATTACAACTTCCGCTCGACTCCCTGTCAATTGCCACACACACACACACACACACAGAGAGAGACAGGCATCACATGTGTGTGCTCTAATGACATTCGGCAATGACAACGCCGAAATTACGCACCATAATTTGTGGCACACCTCATTGGCCAAAACACTGAGCGATAGATGGCTAATCGGGCCAGCTCTAAACGCCCTGCTGCAGCTCAAGCTGAACTGAACACAATCAGTTAGCCAAATGACAATTCTATCAGCATCCAAATTATAAAAGCATTAGAAAATGGTTTTCAAATCGAATACGCAACTGCGACAACAGTTGTTCGCTGTCATTACATAAAAGCCAGAGTCGTTCTGCAAGGCCAGCAGGGAAAACAGGTGGAGGGGCACGCTTGGCTTAGGCCAGAAGAGCACACGAAGCACAAACCGAAGAACACACACAACAAACAGCCAACGGCTTCTACTGACGTGTTCAAAAGTCGTTCAACTCGATCAAGAACTCCACGCGCGCTCTCTTCTCACGCTCTTCAGCACGCTCTCTCTCTCTCTTTGTTTCTCGCTGTGTCAGCAATCGGTAGACGGGAAACGGGGGGAAACAGGCGAGGCAGCTGAGGCAGCGTCGGCCGCGTGGCTATAGCAACCAAACAGTGTTCGTTGAGCTCGCGGCTTTTTGCTCTCAGTGTTACATCTAAAGCCGTCAGTGGAGGGTCAAGTTCTTGCAAAAATCCACACACGAAAGCACAGAAAAGACAAATCAGAATGATGAAGCTGTTGTTGACAATGCTGCTGGCAGCATTCCACGCCCGGCTCGGCTGGGCCATCTCTTGCGGCGGCTGCGTCGAACTGGACGAGATCAACTTCGACAAGACGATCGCACGCTTTCCCTATGCGCTCGTCAAGTTCGACATCGCTTTTCCCTACGGCGAGAAGCACGAGGCGTTCGCTGAGTTGTCCAAGGCGGCGCACAAGGTGACCGACGAGCTGCTGGTGGCCACCGTGGGCATCAAGGACTACGGCGAGCTGGAGAACAAAGGATTGGGCGAGCGCTTCAAGGTGGACGAGAAGCAATTCCCGGCCATCTTTCTCTTCACCGGCAACTCAAAGAACTATATGCCGCTTCCAAGCCATCTGGACGTGACTCTCGATAATCTGAAGAGCTTCGTGAGCAGCAATACGCCGCTATACATTGGACGCGATGGCTGCCTAAAGGAGTTCAACGACGCGCTCAAAAACTATGCCAACAAGGAGAGCAAACAGCAGCTGGAGCTGATTGAGGAGCTGCTGACGCAGCAGCAGAAACTGAAAAAGCCAGAGGATCAGAAGAACGCCAAGGTATATATCGTGTACATGCGAAAAATCAATGAGCACGGCTATGTCTTTGTGGAGGATGAGACCAAGCGTCTGCAGCGTCTCAAGGCCGGCAAGGTGACCGCTGCCAAGAAGGAGGAGCTGCAGCTCAAGCTCAACATTCTGGAGGCATTCCGTGTCTCGAAGCTGACCAAGGTGGGTGCGGAGCAGCAGCAGAAGGCGGAGCTATAAGTATGTGCTGTAATTTCTATACTACAAATCAACCAAAATCCATAATTTTAATTCTAAAATAGGCAAAAAGCAATTGTACATTAAACCAACTGTTATCCAAAAAAAATGCTCTTTTGTTTGGTTTTTGCCATTTCGTCATGTCAACGAGAACGTCAGTAGGTGTGTGGGTCAGCAGGACACAATGTTGAATCACGTTAAAACAACTGTTGTAAATTTGGCTGCAACAAACAACGCAAGTTAAATATTCTGCAATAAATAGTAATACCTAAAAGTATGCATCAAATTTGCGTTTGTTCGCAGCCGTAAAATATGCAACAGTTGTTTATCAGGGAAAATTGCAAAGAAATAGCCCAGCGCGAAAGTATGCAATAGTTAGTAAGCTACTAAATAATTTCCCTTCTGCAACTAAAGACAAGGCAGCGAGATAGATACCCACGATTCGATTGAGGAAAATTGGCAATTTGATGCCGTTAACATAGTAAGATCATGTAGAAATAATGCTTACTTTAAGATTTACATGATTTCATTTGATCACTTACTCTAGAATAGAATATAAAAATCATAGATCAATTCGATGCCGTTCACTGCGTCTGTTGTTAGAAATTCGAAATCAACCGGGTTCTAGTCCCCGCTTGTCGAATTGCATGCAAATAATGATTTTGACAGCGAAATCACTATCGCTATTTTTTCGCTGTGAATTCAGTCTTTCAAATTTGCTTGGACGGAAAAGGGTGCGGTCGAAAAGAAAACAAATTTAATCGGCACACGAAAATTTTAATAGATGGCACCTCTAAAACAGTCGTATATATAACTATGATTTTGGTGTTCATACAGACAGACATGGCTATAAGGGTTGCGTGTTGATGCTGATCAAGAATATGAACTAATGGGTCGGAGATGCCATCCCATTTCCAGATTAAATATTACAAGTTTATTGATTATGAAAATTGTATATTTCTAGTGTAATTAGTGTAGAGGATTGACTTCAAAATTATTATTGTAGCATGCAACATATTAGCAAAGCACTTTATACAGCTGCACAGCTACTTTGACGGGGACCATGCAATATATTGCCCCACACAATACAAAACAAGCAAACGTGCATGTGTGCTTGCTTATGTATTGGATGTTGAGGCTCCAACGTGCTGTTCTCTTCACACTTACGCGGCTGATCGTGACAATGGCAACGACAGAGTCAGCGAGTCAGAGAGTGCAAGAGCGGCAGAGAGCACATTTGCTTGCAGTTTTTACTCAACTGGTTGACTGTGGATATGAGGGGGAAGCAGAGGGAAGACAGGGGGCCGATGTTGCTTATTGCTTGTTTTGATGGTGCTGCTGCAATGCGTATGTATGTGTGTTGGTGTGAGTGCGAGCTTGGGAGTGTGTGTGTTTGCGTTGTTATCGCTCATTTTCACTTTAATATGAGTTTTTGTTGCTTTCTTTGGAGTTTGCTCTTTTGTGCACGCTGCGCTGGGCAGCCATATTTATTTATTTTTTTACATTTTTTTTTTCTCGAGCCCAACAGCAGCAGCAGCAACAAACACACCAAAGTTGTATTTTCCTCAATCGCATGCGAAAAGTCAATGAACTTTTTCGGTGTTGTCTATGCATTTCTGATATATTGCTGCTGTTGTTGTTGTTTCGCGATAAGTGCTCATGCTGGCGTTGCGTTTTTGTTGTTGTTAGTGCATTGAGCACGCTGAAGCAATGGCGGATACGAAAAAAAAAATCACAACAACAACAGCAAGAGAATTACAAACTTTTTTGTGCGCTGCGCGAATGGGCAATAACAACGAGTTCGTTGCATGTGTGGTGGAGTTGGAGTTGGAGTGAGTGTGAGTGTGAGGTGTGGTGGGAGGGGAGTTTGGTCTTGGTGTACGGAATGTGGCGGAAAACACGTTTTCAGCTTTCGCCTGGCAAAGTCTCTTACACGCATGCACACACACACTTCGCCTAATTGAATTTCACATAGATTTTCGTGGCTATCGCGCAGTTTATCAACAATGCAAAAAACGAGCAAGAGAAGAAATTCGCCCGCGGTTTCCGCTGCAGCAATTGGCATGCGTTAATTGTGATCTAGAGGGAAAACCTTTGACCCGCAGCCCGACCAATTGGGAAAACTCAATTGGGAAAATTGCCAAACGCGCATTTCTGCTGGTCCGCAATTTTCACACACTCGCATCGCATCGCATCGCAATCGCCGATCTACACCTTGTGGAGTGAGTGCGGAGTGCATCATGCAAATGTTCGGCAAGTGCATTCATCAATCAATCAATTGGCAACCCTTTTCACAGATGCGCTGGGAAATTGTGCGGGAATCGCCCACGCTGGCAGTCGAGCGTGTGGAGGTATGCGAACCCTTCTCAATTATCATGTGCATAATCCTAACCTCAATTGCGCGAGCCTAACCTCAATTGCTGCAATGACGCAGCAGTCCAGGATCAGCATCGAAATGCGACGTAATTTGAGCGCCGAATTCAGGAATCAAAGTTGAGAAATAGGGAAACCGATTGTCGTGCATTGTCGTCGCCTTTTAACCACGTTTCTCCTTTTGTTGTTGTTGTTGTTGTTGTTGTTGTAGTCACAATGTTACGTCTCGCCATTTTTTGTGGAGGCATCATAATAATCTAGGCAGATCTACAGGTAACGTGGTCGGGCCGTGGACTACCTGCTGTTAGATTTACGTTTATGCATTTCATTTTCATTGTTTGCTACGTTGGCTTTTTGGCCATAAAAACAGGTTTCGTCACTCGCGTCGAGATTTGGGCCCAGACTCTTTATTTTTCTTTATCTCGCGCTGCAGATCGCAGTGCAATGAGAGCAAAGAACTCTGGCGTAGAATGCGTCGTTGTCGCGTCTTGCTGCGGCCCGGCCCGCCTACGAGTTGACAATCAGAATGCATATAATATTCGTATCAATTCCCTTTTGGCGCAACTCTAATCGAAGGGTTCGGTCGCCGGCCGAGGTCAGGTCAAAGCAAATGCATTAAATGTGTAATCCCCGATACGAAATCTGTGCGAGACGTCAGCCGCTTGACTTCGACGTCGACGCTAGAAAAACATTTTCACGACTCTGTTTTTTTTTTTTATAATTTCTTCGTTTTTTTTTGCGTTTATGCTGTTGATGCTGTTGGCTTGGGGGCCCCTCTAACGATCTTGATGCTGGGCCGAACCGGGTCTCGAGACTGGGACTGAGGCTGAGGGACTGGGACAGGTAGCCGCACATTTTGAAGCGCTTTGCGCATTAAACTCGATTTTTAGGTTCGTTTAAATGCGTTTTTCTTTTTTGAAAAATGTTTCATTTTGAGGTTTTTGCTTTCCTCGAACCTTCTTTGATTGCACTGCCAAGTCCAAGCCGCGCCTCGACAACGGCAACGGCAACAACAACAACGGCATCGGCCTCGACTTCTGCGTCAGTTTTAGAGATTCGGCCTCAGTCTCATGGCTTAATTGCCTGACTTGGCCGCGACGCAAAACTTGCTCTGACCAGCGCGCAAGCGGGGCGAGGGGCAAAGTGGCGAGTGGCGAGTGGCGACTGGTGCTGTGTGTGTTTTTCTTCTTATTTTTTGTCAGTGTGGCGGCGAGGGGGAGGGGCAGTGCAACAGCGTCTTGGTCGATTGGCGTTTTGGACCGGCAGTTTTCTGGCGATGGCGATGGCGATGTCGATGGCGGCGTCACCGGCCATTGCACCGCGGATGCAGATACCTTTTCTCGGGCCGAAAGTCAATGACTTGTGAGGCATTTTCGTGGGTTTTTAGCGCCCCGGCCGCAGCACGCTTGACAGATTTATACGTAAATGCATATGAGTTCGGCCCGAGGCATTTTTAATTAGGTTGGGAACAGGCAGCGAGAAGAAAACTGAGAAACCCGAGAAAAAGGTAAACCATAAATGCAAAACCGCCATAATCGAGACGCGATGGCATCTCGCAGCGTTGCAGCGTTGCAGCGATAGCACCAGCATCTTTGCGCGCTGACAGGACGACGCGAAGGTAAAGAATGAGTGAAACCCTTTGCTGCTGTCGTCGCATCCCCACAGCGACTTCCACGATCATCTTTGCACTGCGGTCCAGCGCAGCGCAGCGCATAATTGTTGGCCCTTATGGCCGCTGATGGGTCATAATTAATGTCAAATAATTGGCAGAAATTTGTTTGCTATTTAATTGTGGCCGTTTCCACAATGGAACGTGTCCCCCGCTCTGCTCGGCCTGCTCGCCGATCCCCGCTGTCGTCACGCCGTCCGCCATATTCGCCCTTTACGAAACTCATTTTCACAATTTCTCAATCAATTTTCTTTTATTGACGAAGATGCGGGCGCCACAGCCCAGAGTGCCATCTGAATCGCAATTGCAACATTCCGGCTGGCCCATGTTTCGGCAGCATGTTTATCACTCCCCGCCTCCCGGCCAGACAACTAGACAGCCCGCCAGTCCGCCCGACCCCGGCCACGCACCAGGGTCATTGACTCGCATGTGGGACTCGCGACTCGCGAAGCGCTTGTTTACGCACACTTCCACAGTGCGCCCTCGCTGCATGCAACACTAGTTGCACTCGCACTCAAGAAACCTACATTTCACAATGATTTACTAGAGAAAGTTTCTGCAATGCGCAGATACTTCATTTTGCATCCATAACATTCTTCTTAGTGATTCAGTCAGTATATCCAGATATACGTATAGAGTTAGCACGTTTCTGTAAACCAACAGATAATAAATAACTTATTCCAAATACATTTCATGAAAGACAGGCAGAAGTGGCGAGTTGAGATAATTTTTTAATAATATAGGCTATTTAGCTTATCGCTTTTGAATTACATTTTAAAACCTTTTGTATATTTACTATAATACAAGGCGAACAATTAACTAGTATTGTTAAATACAAGTGTCTGTTGAAAATATTTAATATTTATTTAATTTTAATTGCATGACTTAATTTTACTTTGTTAAATAGTGATTACAATTTAACTTTCTAAAGAAAATTCTACTGAGTTATTATGGAATGCAATACACAATTTTTAACTTAAAATGAAATAAATTTGAATTGCTTTCTTTTCATCTTTATTTTAACAAGTAATTACAATATAAATTCCTAAACAAAAGCAAGTAAAATTGACAAGATTATCGTGGAATTCACTACATAACATAATTTGTAGCTTAAAATAGATTGAATTTTAATAGAATTGTTAAATTTTTTCTTTTTTTGCAACTGATTACAATTGAACTTTCTAAACAAAATGCAAGTAAAATCGACAGAGTTATTATGGAATTTCAAAATTTGTGGCTTAAAACAGATTAAATTTTAATGCTTGACTTAACTTCACTTTGTTTTTAGCAAGTGATTATTACAATTTAACTTTCTAAGGAGAATGCTAGCAAAATCTATTGAGCATTACACAATTTCTAGCTTAAAATAGATTTAATTTTACTTGAATTATTACAAAATGTTTTGGTTAAAATAGATTTAATTTTAACTCCATGATTTATTTATACTTTGTATTTTTAACAAGTGTGCAATTTAACTTTTTAAAGAAAATGCATGTTCAATTTACAGAATTATTATGGAGTGCATTACACAATTTGTAGCTTCAATTAGATTTAATTAGAATTAAATTATAGATTGAATTTTAATTGAATTATTTAATTTTACTTTGTTTTAGCTAGAGATTAAAATTTAACTTTCTAAACAAAATGCGAGTAATATATGCTAAATTATTGTTAAATGCAATGCAAATGTTGTAAAAAATGCTAATAAAATCTACTGAATTATTGTTAAATGCAATGTAAGTGTTGTAATATTCCGCTGTGATTTTGAAGCCAGGGAACGTGACTTCACAGTATTAGCGGGTTGCTGGTTGTCGACTGACTACTGTAGCTAGATAAAATGCAGCAAATGCAGTGCAGAGGGGGAGTCGTGGCTTGCTCGGCGCTCTTCGTTCTTCGCGCCGCGAATAAAAACGAGGCGCTCAGCTTTTTCCGCCATTCCGGAAGCAAAGCCATAAAACTGCTCGTGTGCTGTATGCTCGCATGTGTGTGTGTGCGTGTGTGTTTGTGTGTGTGATGTGGGAGTGCTGTGTCTTGGTGCCATCAAGAAAGTATCTGGCATCAGAATGCGCTTGCCAAGGGCAGACAGTGCGACCTGCATCATTTGGTTGCACGCTGCGATCGCTGATCGCTGATGAGCATTGTTAGGACGCAGGATTCGCGTCGTTCCCACAGTGCTGCACAATGCCCGCTGCCGCTGGGCACTTCATAAATTCATATCATAATCACAATCACAATCAGAATTAGAGTCGCTGAATCGAAACCCCCGAAAGTCAGATGGCCAACAAAAAGGCTCAGAAGAAGAATAAAAGAATGGCAGGCAGAGTCAGGAATCGCTTAAGGTTAACACATCGCCAAACAATGATCGAGCAGCCGAGCGAGTGGCGGGAGCGGCGGGGCAGCGGCAAGTGCAGCGGCAAGGGTAGCTGCAAACCAGTTTCTACGTCTGCAGCGAGGACAGCCTGTACCTGTCAGCCAGTCAGCTAGTCGGCCTGTTGCACTGTTGCAAGCAGCCGCAAGCCCTGCTTAATGTGGAGGTAGGGGTAAACAGTGCTCGATCTGCGCTACGTGGCGTGGATGCTGAGTCAGCGCCAGAGTAGCAATTTCCTCCAAGATCGCGCAATGGAAGTGGAAGACGATGTTGCAGGTGCCGCCGGGTCACATGCGAGCAGCTTGCAACAAAGGGACGAGCCACAAAGTCAAAAGTCGATAGAAAAACACTGGCCAAAAAGGGACGCAAAGAAAACACACTCTCACACACACAGTCACAATGCACACACACGCAATGCACAACAAAGGGACGATCTAGGGGCAAATGCGAGTGCACATTTTCATTTTCGACTATAAAATTTATTCGCATTAATCGCCGTCAGAGATAAAATGAACGAAAGAAAGGACGTCGAGGGACCTGCGACGTGGGACGTGGGACGCGGGACGTGGGACGATTGCAGACACTTCTGGCCAGGGGTCGCATGATAAGGCAACAATTGACACCTTCGACACTGCCCGACTAGCTGCTCCTACCTGCCACGCAATGTGGCATCGCATACGCTCTGCGCATTTCTGATTGCGCCTCTCCAGACGGTTGCATGTGCGTCTCTGTCTCTGCCTCTGTCTGTGTGTCTCTGTGTCTGTGTCTGTCTCTGTGTCCCATCCGCACTGCGCGCTTGTGTGCGTTAACGAGCAATGAATTTGCAGCGACTGTACATTGCGTCTTCGCTGCACTTGTCGCTGCAACAACGTGCGGTGTGCAACTAATGCACTGAACACCAGCACAGTCGGAAAAACTGTTAATAGATGTTATTTACTGCAATGCAGATAAAGACAGCAAAGATTCTAAACATGCACTCAGCGAAATTGCATTTGAAATGTGGTTCAATTTAATTCACTTTTTGTATAGTAATATAACGTTCTTATTCATTTTCAAATTGCACCTTCAGACAGTCTATGATATTGAGGATATTTCCTTAATCGCAGTGGACTGATGCAACTCTATGCTACCCTTTGATTTCATACATATTACTCAATAGCTTATAATTAGACTTGGCTGCAATTCCCCAAATCTGCAGCTCTCTTAGCTCCAAGATACATTTCACTTCTTTTATTAAGCAGCCAGCGCAATTTCTGCAGCCTTTGGCCACAGTTCTTGGTGACAGCTTTAAAATGCGGGACAAGAGTGAGTCTCTTGTCCAGAACTATACCGAGATATTTTGCTTGGGTAGGTTGTTCCAGGGTCACGCCTTACTCAATAGTAGAGCAAGCCAAAGATTCCATTTCGCTTTTTGTTTTACTATACAATATTTACTTTTAATTTCAATTATTATTTACTTTTCTATTCCAATATTCCTTCTTCACTGCACTTTTTAATTACTCTTAAAACTATGCACTAAGAGAAATCGCAGTTGACTAAGCCAACTATATGCTCTATCTATTCATTTCTAAGATGAAGTACCATAAGTAATGCACAATAGGAAAACTAGTTTATTGTTCCAATGAATTCATTTTCTGCATTCGCACAGTTGTAGAGTATCAGGAAACTTCCTATTTTATTAATCATATAAACTTAATAAATATTCGCCGTTCACTATATGCTATTTATTGATTTCCAATACGAAGTAAGTAACGCTCAACGAGAGAACAAGATCATTGTTCAATTAAATTCGCTATTTATTAAAATTTGCTTTCAAATGCACTTGCTTAGATATAAAGGAAACTTTCTTTTTAATTTAAATATGATCTTCATAAGTGAAATCGCAGATGACTAGACCAAGTATCACTCAATAGGAAAACAAGTTCATTGTTCAGTCGAATTCGCCTTTTTATTCCTCTTTTAATTGTTCCCCGATTAAATTGATGTTCATATTCCACTGCCATGCTGTCTGAGGTATTAAGTAATTTCATTCTTATATGATCTTAATAATTATGCTCTTAGTCAAATCGTAATTAACTAAGCCAACAATATGTTATATTTTTATTTAAAATATGAACTATGCATTGTTCAATGGGAGAACAAGTTCATTGTTCAATGGAAGAACAAGAACATTGTGCTATTGATTTTGCATTTCTGCTATGCGTTTAAATTTACTTTCATATTTCACAGCGTTAGAGTCTTAGATATTTACAATATATTCACTTCTATTTACGGTATATTTATCATTTGGCAAGCCTTGAGTATATAAATAAATCATGTTAAGGAAATGTCATTTATGGTATTTAGCTTGAGACTTAAGTCTTCCGCTAGGAAGCTAAAATTTGCAAATTAATTTACTATCACAGATAACTAACATTTCGCTGCTGTTATCTATTGCTCCTAATTTGCAAGTATAGGAATAAGCTAAGAATATCGATATAAGTGTCCTTTAAGTTGACGTCTTTAATTAATCGATTTGCATAATCAAACTAAGCAAATTTCGCACGTGAAAAGTGCAAATTGCAAATAATAGATATGTCCAGTTCCCAGTAGAACCACTTGAGTATATATGTGTATACCAATATTTGGGATTATTTGGAATTGCTCAGTTCGTTCGGATGTTTTATCTTGCCACTGAGTAGAAGTCAATAATAAGTAAGTCATGCACTTAACTGTAGAGAACATTTTAGTAGTTATATTTTTTCGTATTTCTCTGACAGCTCACAAAAAAACTAAAAGATTTACCTCACCGAAACAGTTCCATTCAAGTCACGCCAGAGCCGCACAAGGAGGCAACTTTGAGCAGCTCGAGGCGAAAATCGTTGGTCAGAGGCAGGATGAGAAAGATTTGACATGCGCCCAAGTAAAAACACAACTGAAACGTAAATGTACGAGTAGGCTTAGACTCTAAAAATATCAACTCGCTCTGATTCGCACCCGGGAATAAACTACCCACAGACCCGCCGTGACAAGTGCAGACGGCATAATAAGGTAAGAGCAGAAGCCAACATCTCCCTGAAGCTCTGGCCAGCGCCAAGGGCTCAGGCACAGCCTTGGGAGGGAACGAGCGACCTCTTCGCGGATTTTCGAATGGATACCAAAGAGCAGTGAGTAGACAGGTGACTAATAGTCTGGCAAGAGTATCTTCTGCTGCTTGAAGTACTCTGGAGTGCCTTCCATGGGTTCGCAACCAAGGAGGATGCATCCAAGAAAGCGACTCCGAGTTGTCGACAAACGGCCTTGGCAGACATGCAAAACTGTCAAAGACTTCGGTCTGTCAAATCTTCGGATCGGGCCAAATGAAGCTGGGGGAAGCGGTAAGAGTAGGCTTAGCCTGAAATAATATTTAATCGCTCCATCTAACATCCGGGAATAGTGCACAAGACCAGCAAGAACATTTTCAAGCTAAGATTTTCTGAACGGAGTTGATTAATGGTTTGTTGCATCTTGGCAACTGGGTTGGCTGCGATGCTGCAGAGGCTGAAAGGGCTCTCCATGGACTCGTTACAAATCGCGCAAAAACATGCATAATTGCTAATGGATTTACATGAACAAGCTTGAGCTGCTCAATGTTCTGCGCGGTTACTGCAGCCATGAAGGATTCGTTATTACCATTCAAATGCAGAGTGTGCTTACTGACAGAAAGAGAAGATTACTGGTACCGTGAAGAAGTTCCGACAACTCGAAGAACTGCCAACAATCGGTAAGAGCAATAAGTAAGAGGTACATAATCTTTAGCACACTCTTGCGTACTTTAATCCTAGCAATTGCTCTTCTAAACTACTTAATTGCTAGAAGGACTATGCTGAATGAAAGGAATGAAGTGGTGAAGTCATCTTCAGATATCTTCAGCAAATTGAAAATAAATGGTAAGTCTAACTCAGGATTTAGTAGTAGTTCAAGTTAGCATCCACGAATTGGCAGCTAAACAACTGTCATTTTGCAGTTACAAGAATAGTAGATTCGCAACATGAGAGTGATCTTTAAAATAAATATCCAGCAGTTGTTTTTTTTTGTATTATTATGCATTGTGCAGTTGGTCAAAGCGTTATACAAAGTAAAGAGCCACGCCCAATGAAAAGCAGGAAGTACTGAAGTCATCTTGGGTTAAATGTTTAAGCAAATCGAAAACAAATGGTAAGAATAACTGAAGTTTACTTTAGTTCATGTTAGTATTCGTAAATTTGCAACCATTGACAATTGACAGTCAAAAATTACAGGCGTAGAAAAAAGATTCGCAACTTGAAAGAATAAAGTGAAAGTATAAAGTTACGAATAACTTTGAACTTTTTTAACAGACTTTTTATTCTGTGAAGCCATGCGTAATTTGTCAAAGATTTATGCAAAGCAGAGAGCAGCGATCATTGAAAAGCAGGAAATATTGAAGTCAACTTCAGTTGAATGTTTAAGCAAATTGAATATAAATGGTAAGATCTACTCGGGAGTTAGTTCGTCTCAGTATCCATGAATTGGCCATTTGACAGTCATAAAATGAAAGACTAGTTAAGAAATTTTCAACTTAAAAGAATAAAGTAAAAGTACAAAAGGAAATTTGTAATTTAAAAGAATAAAGTAAAAGTATTAAAAGAAATTTGCAACTTAAAAGAATAAAGTAAAAGTATAAAAAGAAATTTGCAACTTAAAAGAATAAAGTAAAAGTATAAAAAGAAATTTGCAACTTAAAAGAATAAAGTACAAGTATAAAAATAAATTTGCAACTTGAAACAATAAAGTAAAAATATAAAAAAAAATTTGCAACTTAAAAGAATAAAGTACAAGTATAAAGTTACGAATAAGTTGAAATAATCTTTAGAATACAGTTTAAACATATTTGTTTTTCTGCTAGCTATGCGTAATGTGTCAAAGCTTTATGTAAGTCAACTTCGCTTGAATGTTTAAGCAAATTGAATAATTGAATTGAATTGAATCATTTTAGTATCCATGAATTGGCAACAATTGCCTTTTTGCAATCATAAATTAAACGAATAGTAATGAGATTCGCAACATGAAAGTCATATTTAGTATTCTTTAAAGTACATAAAAGCAAAGTAAAAAGAAATTTTGAAAGTAACTCTGGCATTAGTAGTAGTTCAACCGCGAATAGGCAGCTAAACAATTATCATCTTGCAATCCTAAATTAAACTAATAGTAAAGAGATTCGTAATTTGAAAGTAATATTTTTTATTCTTCAGCAAAGTAAAACAAAGTAAAATTAAATTTTAAAAGTAATTTAGGCTTTCGTAGTAAACTGTGAGTAGGCAGCTAAACAATTATCATTTTGCAATCCTAAATTAAACGAATAGTAAAGAGATTCGTAACTTGAAAGTAATCTTTTTTACTCTTCATGTATTAGCAAACTAAAACGAAAATTTAAAAGTAGTTCAGACTAAATGGTAGTTCAACCGGGAATAATAGTTATCATTTAGCTAAACAATTGCCAATTTGCAGTCCTTCATTATTCTTTCATTTCTTTATTCTTCATATATTAGATTATTATTATAAAAAGTAGTTGAGACTTTAATGGTAGTTCAACCGTGAATAACAGTTATCATTTAGCTAAACAATTGTCAATTTACAGTCCTACATTATTCTTTCATTTCTTTATTCTTCATATATTAGATTATTATTATAAAAAGTAGTTGAGACTTTAATGGTAGTTCAACCGTGCATAACAATTATCATTTAGCTAAGCAATTGCCAATTTGCAGTCCTATATTAAACGCAGAGTTAAGAGATTAGCAACTTTAAAGTGATCTAGGGTTTTTTTGTTTCGTTAAACCATGTGTAATTTGTCAAAGCATTATGCTTTACATATGCTGTACATAGATTGCCTCACAATATTCGACTTGCTATGAAATTAGATACAAAAATGTTAGAATTATGTTTTACTCTAAGGCGCTTTCTCGAACTTAATGTCTAGTTGTTTTACTAATCGAACTCTTAACGTTCTTTCCTTATTTCCCTTATAGCAACTTGTCAATCTGTTGGCCAACTGGACTGGAGCAGGCTACTCTATGAATTTGCGAGTCCAGAATGTCGCTAGATGCAAGGTGTGATGCTTAGAGAGAACCCTTCTAAAGAATGCCTTCTGTCTGCCTACCTTGGACAACGACGCAATGCTGGCAGTAGTTTTGATTTTAATAGTATTAAGAATTTTGTATTATATTCATTTGCTGTGCCATAAGCTACGTGTAAAGCGAAACGGGCCCAGTAACTAAACGTTGTGAGCTCGGCCCGTTAAAGTGTGCAAAACGTCCTGGACCCCACCTCTTTGAGTCTGGTGGTGGTCACGTTGGATCGCCATGTTGTTTCAGTCCAGCACCAACTTCGCAGCTGGTTGCAGTTAATCGTTTGCTAGAAGAGTTGTTGCAGCAGCAGAGATTTGCTCGCTTTTTGGGCCGGTTTAAAGACGCGGCTAGAAAGCCGTGTGCTGCCACGTTGTCCCAAGGGAAGTGGGCAGGTTACGGCCTGGGATATGTGCAGGGTGGTTGGGGGAGGCGGTGGAGGTGGGGTGGAGTGGGCAAGGTGGCGCAACCACTAGCAAAGTGGAATGAAGCGTATGCGTGTGTAATTAAGTGTCGCAAAAAGACGCAGGCAAAAGCAGACGCTACTGGGCGCTGCTTAGGCTTACATGCGAGACGGGGCGGGGTACATGGGGGTGGAGGTGGTCTAAGTAAGTGTGTGTGTATGTGTAAATAGGAAAAGCATGTTGTTGTGCTGCTCCGCATGCTGGTCCTGCTGCTGCTGCCGTTGCTGGGTGAGGGTGATAAAAATGTTGATGTAAATTGCGAAAAGCAGTTTTTATGTCCCATTGCCGCACATCTCCTGCCCCGCCCCTTCCTCCACTCCCCTCCCGCTAAACTCGGAGGCGTGTGAAGTGGTGCAAAATATATTAGACAAGGGCGGTTGGAGCTCAAGCCGTAGCGCCGCCCACCCCCCCGAAACGCCCTGCCACTGCCCACCCCTCCCTCATTAGGTGGTTGCTTGCTTGCTTTGAAGTGCCACTGCTAGTCGTAGTTTTTTGCTGCCTGCCTTGGTCTATTTTTGTGGCGCCTCAACGTCGTCGATATCCGTGGCGAATGTGGGAATGTCAAGCGCAGTCTGTGCGCCGCTGCCCAACACTGGCGCTGGCCAAATTGCCCAACACTGCAGGCAGACACACACTCACTCTGGGCCCAGGCGACGTAGGCCTGGTGGGAGCTGTCAGCGCTGCGAGGAGAAACTCGATTAGTGCGAGACAAAAAGGCACAACGCACAGAACCCTGATTGAGTGTTGAGCTAGTTTGGCTCAGCGAGAAATTCACTTTATTCCTGCTTTTTTGTATTTCGAATCGTCGACAGAGTTTTCCGATTTTCGATTTCCCGCTTTTTCGGCGCTATCGACAACGCGACCGCGACAAATTCAACCGAGCTAAGTCAAGTCTAAGACCTTGAAACGTCGCGAGTGTGTGCGAGAGTGTCTGTGTGTGTGTGTGTGTGTGTGTGTGCGAGTGAGAGCGTGTGAGTGAAAGTGCGGAAATGGTGAGTTTGGCTGGCAAAGCGTCGCTTGGTCTCAGCAGGCGCTCAGACATTTGCCTACCCGCCCACTCCCGAATCCGCCAACGCAGCCGCTCAAAAATTCGACCCGGCATCCGAGCTCAATCGCAATTCACATCGCGACCTCGACCCAGACTCCGCGCCCGTCCTGGCGTTCATCCTAGCGCCCATCCCGTCGCCCGTCCTGGCGTCCATCCTGGCGCCGATCCCGGCGTTCATTCTGGCGCCCATCCCGGCGTTCATCCTGGCGTCCATCCTGGCGTCCATCCAGGCGCCCATCCCGGCGTTCAACCTGGCGTCCATCCTGGCGTCCATCCTGGCGTCCATCCTGGCGTCCATCCTGGCGCCCATCCCGGCGTCCATCCCGGCGTCCATCCTGGCGCCCATCCAGGCGCCCATCCTGGCTTCCAGCCTGGCTTCCAGCCTGGTGTCCATCCTGGCGCCCATCCTAGCGCCCATCCTGTCGCCTATCCTGGCGCTCGCCTCGGCGCATTCCCCGACGTCCGCCCTGGCCTCCGGCCGAGCTGCTGCTTCCGCTCCTGCACACACGTGCACACCCGTAAGCCGCTTATGGTGAAGCTGAAGCTGCCGACGCGCGTCCAGCCGGAGGTGCAGCCGGCGCCGAACGCCCTCGGCATGCACACGAACAAGATTGAGTTCATGAAGCGCCACCTGCTCGACGAGATACCCAACAAGCCGTTCGCGCCGGACTTCATGCAGCCGGTGGACACGGAGGCACTGCACGTGCCCGCCTACTACATGATCATACGCAACCCCATGGACGTGGGCACGATCATCAAGCGCGTGCACAACGAGTACTACACGTGCGTCAACGAGTTGCTGGCGGACATGCGGCTGGTCATCTCCAACTGCTTCACGTTCAACCGGCCCGGCGAGGTCGTCTACCGCAAGGGCATGCAGCTGGAGAAGTTCTTTCTGCGCATCCTCGCCCAGCTGCCGTACGGCCCGGAGTACCGCAGTGCCCGGGATCCGCGCGCCGGCCGCAGTCCGCCGCCCACGGAGAAGTCGTCGACGGCGCGCGAGCGCCAGTGTCGCGACGACCTGAAGAAGCTGCAGAACAACTATGTGGAGCATGTGAGCGAGGATGTGCGCGACTTCTTCAAGGAGAAGTGGTGTGCGCTGTCCAAACGCATCAGCAAGCACGCCTTCAAGACGCTCGAGGACTTCCACCTGACCGTGGACAACACGTTCGAGCAGAGCCAGACGCAGGCGCGCCGCGTCTACGAGAACGCCTTCTTTGTGCCGCTCGACAGCGTCGCCTACCAGCCGCACAACGCCCAGCTGAACGAGCTGCTGTACGAGGTGAAGCGCGTCGACGGCAGCCTGCGCTCCCCCTACAACGCCCAGGCGCGCTGGGAGCTCGGCCTGATGGAGGGCGTCGACTTCTACGTCGAGCGGCTGGCGCAGCGCGTCGACGAGTGCCGTCAGCTGGATAGCGAGCGCTCCCAGAACGGGCCGGACTGCTGGCGCCGTCCGCGCGTGAACGACGCTGCCGCCGGTGCCATCCTCATCAGCGGCGTCGGCGGCGGCAGCTTGGGCGGTCCCCATAAGCTGGCCATGGACGCCGGCAGCGGCGGCACGGATCCGCAGTTTGGGGAGCTGGAGCGACGCAGCATGCAGCAGCAGTTCAACATGCTGCCCATGCACGTGAAGAACGAGATCATGCACATCATTGCCCAGCACGAGGAGGTGACGTGCGAGAACTGCGACCTGCAGTGGTACGACTTCCAGACCTTCAACCAAGCCACGCTGATGGCCATGAAGAAGGCCATGCTGCCGCACACCAAGCTCAATCTGCGCAACATGAAGCCCGCCGAGAAGGAGGACCTGCAGCGCACCCTCGAGAACCGGCTGAAGAGCATCAACCAGGCGCTTAACGGCCATCGTCGCAAGTACACCCACAAGATGCGTGTGCGCTCCTCGATGCCGGCGCGCAAACGCGCCCGCTACGCCTCCACCGTCGGCTCCAGCCGCAGCAGCTCCAGTGCGCCCCAGCCGAACGCCCAGCAGCAGCAGCTGTACCAACACCAGCTGCAACTGCAGCAGCGGCAGCAGCACCACGTCCTGCACCCGCGGCATCAGCAGCAGCAACAGCTTGCACAGCAGCAGCAGGACAGCGACGACGACTCGTCCTCCTCCTCCAGCGACTCCAGCGACTCGAGCAGCAGCTCCAGCAGCGACTCCACCGATCGCAGCGACCCCTCCAACGATTCCTGCTAGGTGTTTACTTTGTTTTCATTTCCATTTTCTTTTTATTGTATATCACACTGATCTGCCAGTGCATCAGTGACATTGCTGTGAATAAAAAGGCCGAGGACGAGCCCGGGCACGAGAAGCGTCTTCAGTGCGTCACGTTTGCCGCTTTCCGCTCTGCGACTGCAGCGAATTTTCATCGAGTTTTTCCGACAAAAATTATGCTAATGCCCGGGAGTTCTCACGCTCGGCGAAATTGTTGTACCTGACACCGTCGGGGAAACGAGAGCAGTGGGCAAAGATCATGCGAAGATCGTTCCCGGCATTTGCATAATGTTATTGGCGAAAAAGGGTTCCAGGGGCCAAGGCGAGGCGCAGAGATCATTTGCGAGCCTGATTTGCATAAGGAGCGTCGCAGCGACTTTGCGAAATGGGCGCACACGGCGAGCGAAAGTGAAAATCGGGGAAAACGCCGAGGAAGTGCCGCAGAGACAGGCTCAAAGACAGCGCTCACAATCGCCCGACAGGGGTTAATTATGCGCACAGTGGACGGACGGCGCCACGGTGCAAACAGCACTCAGCATGCAGCATGCTGGCACGCTCGCACTCAGCGCGCGTCGCAGGGGGTTGAACAGGGACAACAACACTAGCTCATTTGCATAACCTCGCAAAGGAAAACGAAAATAGAAAACGTAAAACCGAAAACAGCACACAGCGAGCAGAAAGGCAGAGAATGGAAAACGGAGAACAGAAGAATCGGGAATGCGATGCGACTGCAATTTATTTCGTTGTTAGTTTGGCCAGGCGCAAATTAACATATGTAAATTATGCGTGCAAAAACAGTCAGCCAGCAACTTTCTCACGCTACGCTCAGCTCCTTGAGCCGCTCACTGCTCACTTTTCGGGTTGAGCGGGCTGAGCTGTGGCCAGGACTCTGTTTGGGTTTCCGCGCACCGGGCAACAAATCAATTTTGATCGATATTCATTCAGCTCTCGATTGATTTCAGCAATTTGCATATTGCCAGACTTTCTGAGACGTTCATCACATTATGCAAATGCGCTCAAGACATTACTGCATTTGCAGCCTTTTGTCGCGCCACTAATGCAGTTGCTACGATTTTCATTAAAATGCAATGTGTTGCAATTTTACAACACAGCTGCTTTCCTTCAAGTAATTACTTTGATTTGTGCTCATTGAAAACAATACTTCAAACTTTAATTGAAAGTTGAGCTCTTTTGAGATCAGACACATAGAAAAATATTTTAGTCTTTTGGCTAACTCGATTAAGTTAGTTTAAAATATAATTTTGCTTTTCTTGTTTACAATTTTCAATTCAATATGATATGTTTTTACTATGGTGCTTGTGCTGTTTCAACCTACTTATTAAATGTATACAAATCTAAAAAAAAGTCTTTTAGACTAACTGAATTAATTTAATTTAAAATGCAACTTTGCTTTACTGTTTTACAGTTTGCAGTTCTTAGAGAAGCCTCATGTCCTTATGACATATATGTTTGAAGTTTGCTGAGCAAGAGATAGATATCCCCGAAATGTGTTATGTTCTTACCATAGTTCTTGTACTATTCCAACTACTTACTAATTGTATAAAAATCTAAAAAAAAAGGGCTCACTCAATGAATTTTCGTTTAAAATGCAACTTTACTTTTCTTGTTTACAATTTGCAGTTATTAAAGAAGCTACAGTGTTCTTAAACAAACTTAAGTTTGCTACTGCTTACAAATTAATTAAAATCCAAAGTTAAACAAATGATTATAACTGTGATATACCATTTACCAGTTAACAAAAGAAAATTGAAAACAAACATATGTAAAATTGTCATCGCCTTAATTTACTTCTAATTAAAATAATAATATTAATTTTAATTTCGATTCTAATTAGCAATTAGCATTGAATTGTAGTATCAGCTCAATCATTTTACTGCCTTCAAATTAGACTTAATGAAAATGGCCACAATTGCAGAGTTGTAATGCTATTTAAGTGTCTAAATTCCTTGTTAATAAACAAACTGTATAAAGTAAATTGCAAGCAACGAGTTTAACTGTGGTTCTGCAACTCTGGCAGTGCTCGAAGCGTCTGCGACTTTCTTGTGTGGCATTCGCCATTTTTGCGGCAAGTTTTTCGCACAGCTCCTCCCACCTTGGTCTTGCCACCACCGGGATGCGTCGGGTGTCGGTTTCAACCCCGAGCCTGCAGTTGCGGAAACTTGCGAAATCGCCAATGCGATTTGCCATTTGGCGATCGCAAATAAAATTGCAATTGCCAGCCAATGCGAGTGGCGAGACGGCAACAGCAACAGCGGGCAAGGGACAGGGACAGGGAAGGAAGCAGGAGCAGGAGCAACTGCAACTGGAAGCGAAACTGGAGAAGAGCAACCACCGTTGCGAGCCCGGCTGGCGAGCTACCCACCCAGGCGAATTGGGAATATGATTGTGCGAGTTTGAACTTTGATGTTGTTTGGCCGCTGTTTGGGCAAAACCATAAAAAAATCCGCAAAACGAGGGTTGTGCCTCGTAAAGTACTTATCGAAACACCCCGTGGCACATGCTCTGCATTACCTTCCCCTGTCGCCGTTCGCTCCAGTTGCCTCACCTAGTTCGCAGACATTATTATGGAGTGCGTTGCGTTGCGTTGTGTCACGTGTGCCATGTAGTTGTTTTTCTCTATCTGGTAATTTCGCAGCGCCAGCATGCAAATTTTTTATTCTCTCTTCTCCACAAGTTGACCTGCCCTGCCCTGCCCTGCTCTGCCTGCCGGGGGTTGAAGCCGAAAGCTGAACTAAGCCGAGAACCGAGTTGCTGCCGTCCAGGCGACAACCCCAGAATTCGAAGGCCTTGTTTTTAGTTGTTAGCGTTGCTTGTGCCAAAAGAGGCGTCAAGTAAACATCAGCAACAGACTCGCAAGTCTCGCCTCAGCTCTTCTTCACTTCCTACTTTACCCCGTGGGCCTTCGGGGCAAGAGCATTATAGCTTTGGGAAAAGGCAGAGCAGCATGGGGGCAGCACTAACTCTATTAACTGCAGTCTTTTAAACTCACGCTTATCTGAAATACAATACAATAAACGCTTGCTAATTTGGAACACTTTGTTTTGTTTTTGGTAAATGTTTGACAATAGATTTCCTTATTAACTTCATCTTCATCTTAGTTAACTTATAAGTTTAATTTGGAACACTTTGTTTTGAACAACAAATTTCTGCAAATGTTTGACAACACATTTCCTAATTAACTTCATCTTCATCTTAATTAACATATACGTTTAACCTTATGCAACAAAACATACTCTTGCTCTCAAAGTACGCCAAAACTTGCGATTCTCATTTCTAGTAATTTTAAATTTCATAAAATTATAATTTGTGAGCTTCTATTGAAATTTAAAATTGCAGAACTCTTTAACTATTTTGTTATATTGTGTTATACGCAGATCAATAATTTTGGCACCACATTATGCTATAGTCCTTTAACCTATAAGATTCGCCTCAATTCTTCTTCAGCACAGGAGGCAGCAATAACTCAATTAAGTGCATTCTTTTAAGCTTACGCATATCAGAATGTATTATATTACATTAGCAAGGGTTTGTGCTTATTAAAAACACTTAATTTTGAATAGCAAATTTCAGGAAGACATTTGAAATGTGTAAATAAAAGACAATAGATTTCATTATTAACTTCATCTTCATCTTAAAGAACTTATAAGTTTAAGTTTATGCAACAAAATATACTGTTGGTCTTAAAGTACCTGAAGAACTGCAATTCTGGTTTATAGTATATTTGAATTTCATAAAATTTAAATTAAAAATGCAAAACTTTCAAACTACAATATATTGTTATATTCTGTTATACGCAGATCACAAACTTTGGCACCACATAATGATATTATTCTTTAAATCGCTCTATGCACAACTTTCGACATTTTTATTGTGATTAACTTATGAATACTTATTCAAATGTTAATTTTGTCTCCAATTAACTTTATTGTATTGCCTAAAAATTGATAGCTGGTAACTCAGAGATCAGTTTCTCACTTGTTATTCTAATTAAATTATTGAAATGGTAATTTTCAAATTTTCATTTATTTTCAGTGGATTCTGTAAAAATTTGCGAGCGGGTATCTGGCAGTCGAGCATTGCGGGGATGTCTTGACTGCACTTGTGAACGAGGGATGTGCTTGGTCTCATCAGCGCGTCGTTTTGTTGTGTTTTTCCTTTTGTGGACATACAACATGCATGATCCTATCGAGGGTCTCATATTTGGCATAAATTAGACGCCATAGTTGGCGACCCAAGCGCACACGCACAATCGCTGAGAACTGGGAAAAGAAATGAGAACGAGAACGAAAACGAGGGAGAGGGCGAGGGTTTGGTTTGGTGTTTTTTTCAACTTTTTTTTGTGTGTTTTTTACGCGACAGCGACACCAGCATAAACAACAACAATGCGCAACTGCGGAAAACGCGCACTCGTCGCGCTTCACACGCGCAAGGAGCTGAAAAAAGGATCCTATTACTACACAAAGAATAAAAAAGATAGCTGCCAGTTTTGACTTGAAATATGTTTGAAATTGTCGCATTTTCATCTGCTGCGTCGTGCCATTCTCTATGTTCTCCCCCTCTTCTTTGCTGCGTGTGTCAGTCGCTCGCTGTTTTATCTTTTGTTCTCAGGGCTCGAGACTCGGACACTGTCTGTCTGTCTCGCTCGCTCGCTCTCCGACTGTCTGATAAGCGTTTCACTTTCGTTTGGCCTTCCTTTATTTGCAGGATCTGTTGCCTTGGCTGGACCTAAACGTGTGTCAGTCACCACATCTCGCCTCGGCTCAGCTCGACTATTGTTGTGACTTGTTGACCTTTGTGGCTGCATTAGACACAGGCAGTAAGACACAATGCGTATGTGTGAGTGTGTGCGAGTGTGCTGACAATTATGCAATTGCTTTGTAATTTGAATGCCACTCACAGAGCGGCGACGTGCCACATGCACCACACCAGCAAAAACTTCATTTATTGTTGGCGTAGGGCCGCCATCGCGCCACATGCGGCATGGAGCTGCAACAGCAGCAAGCAGCAAGAAAGCACGCATACTTATACATACGCATACATACATACATATGCCATAAACATTCGTGTGTAGTTGTGTGTTTGTCTTCGTTCAGTGCCTAGATGGCGCTGCTGATCCACTCAAACGCAGTCCACTGCGCCCACGTACTTCGCTGGCGTTGGAGCTGCGCAGAGAGCTGACTTTGCGCTCCCTCTCGCTCTCACAACTTTGGCATTTCTTTTACTTTTACACAATTTGTTTTCGTTCTTCGTTTTGTTGACATATCCAAAAATGTATTATCTCTGTTGCCTTCGCTGCTGCGTTGCTTTGCTGCCATTGTTGTTGTTGTTTCTGTTTGCTTGATTGGCGGCCACTTCTGTTCTCTGCTTCTTCGCCTGTGCATGATTGTGCGGCTGTGAGTGTGTGTCGATAAGTGTACGCGTATGTGCGTACGAGTATGCATGTGTATGTGTGCCTGCACATTGCACTCAACTCGCCGTTTTCGCTGTCAAACGTTTCTTCGTCTGCGCTGCGCTGCGCTGCGTTGCGTTGCGTTGTTGTTGCACTCAATTGCGTGGTTAATGCTAATTATTTGTTATTCTACAGTCGCAGCGTTGTTGTTTGTGTTGTAGCTGCTGCATTTCCAAAAAAACTTGAAAAAACAGAAAAACACATTTTGGAAGACACGCACAGAAGACCCGAAACGTGCAATTGCTGGCGATTTCCGGCTATGCGAGCGTTGAACTGAATGACGACTGTACCACAAATATGGTGTGCAATGACTATGAGAGCAATAAACAAACAGCCATCCGGGCTACACACAATTAACAACTTCGTTTTAATCGCGAATATATTTAGATTTATTAATTACCGACGCTAGCATTTTGGACAACGAATTGGGGAAATAGAAAGACACTGTAAAGACTTAGCAATGCCAGTAGAACAATGAAAGAGGTGAAGATTAAATGCAACTGTAAAAAGAAGAGAGCGCAATTTAGGTGCATTTTACGAGAGTCGCCAAATAGACATTGACAAAATGTCAGTCGATTATTAATGCGAGTGTGTGTGGCACTCAAATTGTAATTAATGAGCCGCAATATTTATTCAATAGCAGAGACACTCTGTCTCTCAGGCCACTCAAGAGTACGTCTGTCCTCTGTCTGCTCGGGCTTAATAGCCGCTGCCACTCAAAAAGAGCGTCTTGTGCTTGGCTCATCGAAGAGAACACGTCTAGGTGTTGTTATTGTTGCTGCTGCTGCTGCTGCTGTTGTTGTCTCTGCTGCTTCTTCTGTTCGTACTGTGCATACACCAAACTAGGAACAATGCAGACAATTTTTCGGCCACTTGTCAAAATAATTTGCGCCTGTTTGAGAGCCGAGTTTGGTCGAAAAGAATCTCCACGTCTACACGTCTCTTGACCAAACAGTGAGCTAGTGCTGATGCTGCTGCTGTTGCTGCAATACCTGCCGTGCAATTGTTGACTTAGTTGTTTGGCAGACGAGAATGAAAAATGTGTGAAAATTTCTTAAACAAACCGAGCTGTTCGAGTCGTCTAAGACAGGGGGAGGGGAGCCAAGACAGGTAGAGTCAGACAAGAGTGCAAGTCAGGCTCCCAAGCGATTACCCTGCAAGTAAGCTTGCGAAAGGTGTAGATTAATGCGATTACTTCGGCGCTCACTTGTCCCCAAAACGATCACCTGTGCACAGTGGGATGGAACAATAAATGCCTGTGGAATCAGCAGTTCAATAACCCAATAATAAAACAATGCCTCGGCAAGAGAATGACGAGAAATTGTGGCACACAAAAAAGGATAAACGCTGCACAGCCTGAACACTGGGCGAGGGAAAACCAAAGCGAATGCACAAATTGATTGTTGCTTCTGTTGCAGGGGCGACAGCGAAGGAGTATGGGTAAGGTTAAATGTGTTTGTGTGTGTGTGTAAGGGTATGCGTGCAGGACGCGAGCAACAGGATACACTCACACACATACACGCGCTCACGCATCTGTGGATATGCGGGACGCGACCCGGCAAAAACCCTGGGAAAAGTTAACTTTTTGATTCGACGTAAAAAGAATCACATGAAAAAGTCACACGATTCGACGATGTTGCCAGTTGGCAGCGGATGGCGAAGGTGTTCCCGATGTTGGGAAATTGGAAAATCGGTGAATAGGGAACATGTTGCAAGTCAGCAGCGGCAGCTGAACTGCAGCAGGTTGCATCAATTGGCCTGGCCAAACAACAGGGATAATGGGCACTTACACTGACTGCAATAGCTGGGGGCAATCACAGCGAAATAAAAGAAGATCAATTGTTGCGGTTCTTCGGCATGCGAAAGTGCGAACGAAGCTCGCCGAGTATAAGATCTTTGAGCTGGGACAAGAACCACGCTGTTAATGAAAGCGCTCGCGAAAGCTAAATGCGAAAACACACTGTTAATATTTTGGCGAACGTGCTGCGCAGCAGCAAGGCACAGTTGTTTAAAAATAAATTGCATTGAACAATATAATTGAATGAATAAATAATTAATTGAGGAAATAAAGTAAAGCAATACATAAATTGTGAATGCCATAAATCATTTTTATATGACAGTACTGAACAATGTGCTAAAACAATAAAAGCAAAAAAGTTCAACACCATCATTACTTTAGAGTGTGTTTATAGGTTTATAGTTACATGTGCTTTTGCTAATAAATCTTTTACTACTTAGCATGCCATGTGAGCTGAGCTTATTCTAATGTCTCCAGGTTCTACACGCTCTCCAGAAAGCTCTTTAAAGTCTTGTTCTCTGCCCGCCAGCCGTCAGATGCCAGCTGCTAGCTGACCACGTGTCTTCCCACTGTGTCTGACAATTTACTTAATCATCACACACGCGAAATAGTAGTCAATAGTAAATAGAAAGAACGACGCCAGAAGAGATAGAACATTGAACAAGTTGCCTCTCTTCAGCTCTACAATTTGGCGTTCTTAGTTTGGCGTCAGCTTTTCGAGTTGTTTTTGCGCGAAAATGGCGACTTATCTGTGCCAAAAATAAGCAAACGCGAGCGAAACACATAGCGGCAGCTTTCGGCTCGCCAAAAGAGCTGATTGGTCGGCTCGCAAATTCGCGAGTGAAGAGCCGAATCGCAATTTTGCATTAAAAAGCTTCGGGAACCGTCGGCGACGTTCGGCCGACGCGAGGCCAGCGCGAATGATAGAGAGAGAGCAGCTATTTACTATACCCTACAAGCGACCGACCGAAGGCGCGTCTGTTCAGCAAAGCTTGTTTCGCAATTGTTTTAGGCGTTACTTAAGAAAATACATTTGAATAAATAAAAAATAAAATATGTATTACTGCTTAAGTAAGCATAGTATACGTCACACAAGTGTAATTCGCATTTAGTCTGCCAGACTTTGCCTGTTTTGTTCGACAAAGGGTGTTAGCTAGTCGAGTTTGCAGAGCGAGCGCACGCTTGTTATTGTTTTCGACTTGTTTTTCGCGTTTTTTTTGCCGGCATTTTGCTCTTGAATTTTGTTTTCGCAGCATTTCAAGTTCAAGTTTAGGGACTGCGGACTGCGATGGTGCCGCGCCCGTCTGCTTTATGTTGTTATTGTTCTCTAGCTTTTTAACGGGCTTTCTGGTGTGTTGTAGCAAAAAACACGCCCCGGGTTCGTCTGTTGACGTAACTTGTTGCTGCTGGTCGAAGCATTTTGATCGAAATTAGCGAAAATCAAGCGACTACATTACAAGCCTTGATCCACATTGCCAACAAATAGATAAACAATTAAATGTGTGTAAAAGTGCTAGTAGCATTGAATCCAAGACCTTCCGTATTTACAAACAAATATTTCCAACAGCACACACGCACACACAGCCATAGAGACTGACCCTGGCACAGCGACGAACAAAACAACAAAATTAATGAAATTTGTTTTCGTTGTAAGCGGCAGAACTGCTGTCACACACACACGCACACACACAAGCACACTCGAATTTACAATTTATTATTTTTTTTGCCAGTAACAAACATTTTCAAGTTGTGCTTCTTCTTAGTCTTCCACTATTGCGTCTGTCATATTTTTTCGCTGTAAACAAAAATTGTGTAATAATTAAGTGACCCTGAAAAGTTCTACAGATAAACAAGCGAACACCAAATGGCGGTTCTTGTTTTTCCATTTTTTTCTCTTTTGTTGTTATTGTTGTTATTTTATATTCTGTTGTTGTTGTTGCTGTTGTTGGCATTTTATTTTTGTTATTTGCAAAATACTTTGTTTTCGTAGACTCGGAGAGCGTCAATCGAATCGTTCTCTCTTCGCGAAGGGCTGACTGATAATTTTATGCTGCTCCGCGAGAGCTTTTGCCGCTCTCCCTTCCGCCCCCCATGCTCTGCCCACCCCCTCGACGCTCTTGTCACCTCCGGCATGTTGTTGTAATAGTTCGTTTTCTAGTGCGAAAGTTTTGTTCCCGCTTTATTCGTCTGTTGTTTTGCTCACTTTCATGAGTCAGTTGATGCCCGAGTATTTGTGTACATAGGCAGCCAGTATATAGCAAATACATATGTGTATCTAAGTGTGTGTGTGTGTGTGTGTGGCCACAAAAAAATAAAAAAGAGCTTTTGCCGCCTCTCCGACGCTTTACTCGGAATTAGTTTCAGAATTTGAAATCCAGAAACAGCAACAGCAACAGATTCGGCGAGTCGGCCCGCAGGCAGACAGACAGTACGACCCAAGACCCCATACCCCAGACCCCAGAAACACTCACCACCAACCCCCCCACCACTCGGTGGCCAGGCCCTTGGTTACATTTCGTGGACGCCAAGGTCAGTGCACGTCGATCTTTCGCAAGAGATGCCGCCCGGGCTTACAGACAACCCGAAAGAATAAAGAGAAAAAAAAACGCGACACACAAGCGAAAAAAAAAACAGCGAGCAACATAAACGAAAAAAAGCTTACAAGCTTGTAACCGCCGTTTGTTCTGCTCATTTTGCATAATGGCCGAAACGCGTGCAGAACTTGGCCAAATCGTCGCGAGTTTGTGATCCAAGCGACAACCAAAGAATCAAATGTCCAAACAACACAAATGTGCAAATTAATCCAGTGCGTATTGTGAGACACGTGGCAAACCACACAAAAAAAAGCAAAGTATCGAAAAGCTAAGAAAAGAGAAATAAAAGGTGAAAAGAGAGCAGACAATTTGCAAAAATGTGCAAGCTTAAAGTTATACGAAAAGCCTATAGATTGAAGCATAACCTCGCCTACATACAAGCATGCCAAACTAAGTGCTTGCCTCCCTCGGCCTGATCGCGACACTCCGACCACACAGCAAAGGAAACAACTGCGGCCACAGCGACAACTACAACTACAAGTAAAACTACAAGCGGAATAAGGTAGGAAAATGTGCTAGAACATACAGTGCATGCTCTGCGAAGCGAACTTTCATATGTTCTTAGTAGTGTTTCTTGAAAGTGAACAAATTAATGAAAATGCAAAATCATCTATAAATCATTGATACATATTTGTTGTTAAGCATTTTTTGCAGTTTACTTAATCAAGTTCATAAGTTAAGTTCATTAAGCTACAAAAATTTGTTGTGAAAACAATATTTCAAAGAAGTGATGTGAAACAAAGAAAATATTTTTAAAAATGCAGAGTGATGTTTCAAAGAAAAATAAGCAATATAAATATATATATATACATATATATACTTAAATTCGATTGCATATATTTTCATATCAATCTATTTCGCACTTTTATTATTAAGATTATTTCACATGTAGTTTGACTCAACAAGTTATGTATTATAAGTTGTTTTCGTGTGCATAAGTTCGGTGTAACGAGTGTGCACTGTGGAGTCGCATTTATATTAGACTGCATAGTCATAATTTGGAATGACATTCCCGCCCCCGTTCCGTTCCCCCTACGTGAGCAAGCCGCGCAGCAGAATCACATTGTGCTCGACTTGAAATTTCGTTCAAATTCGAATTGCTAAAAATAAATGCTGGGAAATGTTATATATTTTTTTTTCGTTTTGGGCGAGTTTTTGGTGAAAACACGAAAAACGCACCCCATGCGCCGCTTGGCTGCCGCTGGCTCAGAGTTTGCTGTACTTAAGTTTTTCACATTTTCCACATGTGCGGCAAACTGCAACAGCAACAGCAACAGCAACGGCAACTGCAACACTCGAGTGGCGTTGGCGGCACAAATGGCAGAGTCGAAAAGCAGTGGCAGGGGCAGGGACAGGGGCAGGGACAGGGGCAGGGGCAGGAGGCGCTGCAGCGTTGTGCTATAAACGCAATGGCAATGCCAGACTGCGGACTCGCTTGCCGGCGTGGGCGCTATTTTTAGAAAGTGCATATGTGTGTGTCCCTCTCCCTCGCTCACTCAGTGTGTGTGTGTCTGTGTGTGAGCACAAATGCAGGCGAAATTAACGCGCTCACTTCAACAAAATGGCGGCGCACTGCAAAGTCAAAGTTGTTGGCGCAGTCGCTCTCTCGCCATCGCAGTCGCTGTCGCCGTCACAATCGTTGTTGGCGCAGTCGCCATCTCGTTTGCAACGATGTGCACACGCTCCCCGGCTCCCCGGCTCCCCTCTGCAGCTACTTCGCGAGCAAGCACATGCATTTGTAGCGTTTCAATATTTGTGCTGACTGCGCATAGCGCTGTCTCGCTCTTCTGCTGTTTGCTTTCGCCTAATTTTTCGTACGCTTTTTTTCTCTATAAAATTCTCGTTGAGTGTTGCCTTTTGCTATCTATGTGTTCGTATCTGTTTCACTATGTTTACTATCTACATATGCATGTATCTCTATGCATGTGTGTGTGTGTGTGCGTGCTCTCGCCTTTGCTGGCGTTGCAAAAGTGCAATGACCCATGCGTAACGCGAATGAGTCGCCCCCTCCCCCCCGGTCCGTCTCCACGCCCTGCTCTAGCTGACGCCGCCAACACGACGTCGCGGCTCTGCTTCTATGCCTACGTGCTGCTTTCCATACTAAAACGCACGCTCGTACACACACACACACGCACGCACATGCACATAGAACGAGACCCATCGAGTTGCAGCAAATGACGCGCGCGATAAATTTCCTCCGTTTGCTTTTCGCTCCTTCTCGCGCACGCTCTGTCTCGCTCGCTCTTTCCCCACTCACACATGCAGTGTTTCTTGTCTTGTTGCATTTTTATTAATTTTGTCCGTTGCCTGCAGTTTTGTTTGTTTTTTGGCTGTTGCTTTGCACACACATACACACACACACATTATAAATAAATATTTGTTAGATATTTCGTATTTTTGCCCTTCCGTCAGACGAATTTTGTGTAAACATTTGTGAGACGCGATAATGGAGAAAGGGAATCTAACTAGTATATTGAATGCTATGCCAACTTTGTATAGCCGACAGCCCGTCAAGGTTTAATATACACGCATCTGATGCATATAGTCTATATGCATCTAGTGTTATTGCATAATTCGATCAATCTTAAATACTTCAATATAAACTAAGAACTCTACGATTTTCTTTGATTTCCCCAGGCCAACTTCAGGACATAGATGAAAAGTGCAGAAAAGTCGCTTACTGAAAAGAAATTGATTTGCTTCGCAATAAAAAGACTACGGCAGAGATTATCTGATAATTATGAGTGATTTTTTTCATTATTTGAAGTGAGCATTAGGAATTAACTGTCAATAACGAAAGAAAACTCTCTCGAAATGCGGAGTCTTGAAAGCAACGCTAAATGTTATGTAATTCGTTGCATTGCCCCGCACACGTGTGTGTATCCTTGCTGGTCCTTTGCAAGTCTGCCGGCATCCATTAGCACCACGTTGCGAAACGAGATGGTCGAGTGGAGTGCTGTTTATGGCCAATACAACACAATCCCGGCCGGAACGAAAACGTCACTAACCTGTGCTCTGCAGGTCGCCCATTGTCCAAGCGACTCGTCGGCTTCTGTTTCTCTTCTCCTGCCGCTGCTCATCGGGAGACCGAGATCGAGACCGAGTCCGAGCCTGAGTAAATATAGTCGGCAGAGTGCGTTAATTGCCTGTTTAAGGAAAGGAAATTTAGGGAAATGTGCCGCTGCAACTTCAAAAGCTGCACTTGAGAGCTGTGTTTAGGCCAACACCATATAGTATACTATAGATCTTGTCACATCACAGCCAGGTCTGCGACTACCTGAGAGCGAGAAAAAGGGTTGACAGCCGGAAAATGCAGCGTCTGCTTTTTGCATACGCTGCTCGTCGTCTGGCCGTGTTTTCGTTTTCGTTTTCTTTTTCGCCTGACAAATGAGTGATATTTATTTTATGCAGAGTTCCGAGACGACATTGATTGAGCTCGAGCGTCACTGAATGATAATGAAGATGAAGATGCTGCCGAGGTAGGACAGTATTAGCGCACTTCCTGGAAGCCCGCATCCTTTCGCTCAATGGCAATGCTAATGAGGCGAAAAGGGTTATGCAGGCCATAAAACCACACTCGGTTTCTACCGAACAATTTTCGCACTTTTTCGCTTTTTTGCCTATTCGCTGTAAACGCATAAAAACCCTTTTAGTCTTTGGCCCTTTGAATGCATCGTAAAAATGCATCGTAGTCTTCTTCGAACGTTCTCATTTCGCTTTCGCCATATGCTGGGAACAAAGAAAACCCCCCGAAAAGCTGATAAAACTTATCGCGAATATGTTTTCCATGCCGAGCAAATTCGACTGCTGATAACTCCGAGTGCCGAGTGCATTTCCGGCAAAGTACACACACACACACAGACAGAGAGTTTTCCGCGTTGCGATAATCGCAAAATAATCGCATGCAACTTTGGAGTGTCGAGTTTGTGCGGCGCATTCAACGACCCCACCAAGGTCGCCTCACAGCAGTGCAATTATCAGCTGTCCCCGATGGGAAAAACCTACCTGCAGCTCCGACGACCGACAGCTTCATTCATTGTGCGGTTGGATTATGTGCGGATTTGCTCGGGCTAATCGCACATAATGAGCGGTCGCAAATCCGCGTCAAGAAGTCAGCCCGAGACAATTGAGGATAATCCGTTTAAGGAATTCCAACAACTTGATTGACTCTGCCACACACATGTGCCACGCCGCACAGTACAGTCGCCGATAGCTAATTACCGCTCACCGAATCGCCACTCCTTATCACTGCCCTCCCTCGGCCGAAAAAAATGCAAGGCAAGAAAACTGAAACTGTAACTTTCACTCTGCCGACTCGAGCGACTTCAGCAGCGACAGCCGAAGAAAATGCTGATAAGATTATGATGAAGCAGGAGTAGGAGCTCACAAACAGCGTGCCGCAGATTATGTGGAGCACGACTTTGCTGCAACTTTTTACTGTGCTTGTGCCAACACACTTTCTTTGCGGTACTCCGAAATACTCAACGACTTTGTGCACTATCAAGTTTCCATAGGTTAAGCGAGATTCTTGTAGTTCATAGATACTTAAAAGACTAAGTTTGGCTAAATCCAAAGAGTTTAACAATGTTTAACAATTACTAAATTAGCTCTTCATTCCTATTTCTTTTAAATATTAGAATTGACAAAGAAATTATATGGCAAGCAATTCAATGAAGCCAAATAAAAATTTTATTTATACTTATTTTATAGAGCGAATGTTTTATGAAAAAACATAAAAAAGATATCAGTAATTAAAACAGCAGTAAACTTAAGCTTGCAAATTTTCTGGTTATATTCATAGTTTAACATTGCTATTATTACATTATTACAAATTCTTATATTTCTCTTTTGGCAAACTGTCAAAATTGAATTGTCAAAATAATTGCATTTTCTTTGGAGTACATCACGTGAGTGCAATTGAAAGTGTGTTTAGAGTTCCATACACTAAAGTAGACAGAGTCATTGTGTACTTGTTTTTTATTATTTATTTGTTGCATTATCAGCGGGTGGCAGCTGGGGGAGGTGAATGCACTTGCGAACTAGTTTGGTTAGCCCTCAGATTTAGCTGCTTGTCAGACATGGAAAAAACACATAAATAAAAGCTATTCGTACGCACACACACACACACACACATAAAGCATGTGAAACTGGAGACTGCCAAAAAAAACAAGAAATGCAGTCGAAATGGGCTGGTGAATGCGGTTGACCTTAATTTCCCGGTCATGATTAATGAATCGAGCAACAAAAAAAACGACCACAAAAGCAGCGCCAGTGGAGGAGGCGTCCACTGTGCCGCAGCCGTGGTCAATTATTAATGATGCACAATTGAAGGCAACAGCTAAGCGCAACAGTCGGTTGCAGGTAGATGTGGCTCAAACTAATTGCAGACTCGATTAAAACGATCGACTAAATGTGCAAGCATTGCTGCGAAAACGCAACCATTGCCCTATGCAGTTGGCGTGCGCGAGAACGAGACGACAACAGTTGCACATGCGACTATTGCGGATGCTGGATGCCCATACACATGTGTGCGTGTGAGGCGAGTCAGCGATTCGCGGTTCGTTTCGAATTGCACACACACACGCATACTTTTACATGCATGCTCAGATATTAGTGCTGTGAATGAGCTTGCACATAGTATGTAGTTTAATTAAAGAGCAACTAAAATTGTTGACTAGGTGCATTTGTGACGTCAGCTGCGCAACCCCTTTGGCTGCGTCTCTGACCGTTACAGCGTTAGCTGTCAAGGCCAACTCATTTGCATAACTGTAAATAATATGAAGAGAAAAAATACGCAAGCAAAAGAAATCGTCTTAAGCGTATGCAAATTTGCATGCGACCCTTCAAGAAAATCCATAATTGAAAATAGAAAATGCATCAATTGCAATTGCAACGAATATTGATTGCTGAAGGTCGTCTTAAGGGACAACAGCAAATTTGCATAACTTGGGCGAAATGCCAATAAATTGTGCTGCTCTTCTTACCCCAACCCTTCCCTTCCCTTACCGCTCGCTCACTCGCTCTTCTGCGTTTTTTTACCTACTAAACGTTTTATGCGCTTAGCTTGTATAATTAGCAATGGGCTCTGAATAAATTAAAGAGCTGATCAAAATAACTGAAGTTGAGGAGGTTTTCTGGCTTGCGGGTTACGGGGTAACCAGTTTTTGAACTTCAGAGCTGTACGCACTCAAACACACACATTCGCTTACAACCTGCAGCCAGTTGGGCAATCTGAGAAAAAAAAAATGCAGTCACCATACAATGCACGCCAAAAAGAGCACAAACTTACACCAATACACAGAGGCGCGCACACACATGCACTCACACACTTGCACAGGGCTCTCTTGGGTGCCAATAGCAGCAAGAGCAGCAGCCGCCATATGCAATACTCACCCACACAGACACGCAAACACAGACAGGGCAACGCAACGCAAAAACGCACACAGCTGTAGAGTGCAATGTCTGCGACGATAGAGCGGCGTCGACGGCAGCGTCGACTGCGACGACAGCGACTGCGACGACGTCGATGTGAGAGTCGCAATGCAGAAAGAGATAGCTTGAGGGTTGGATGGAGCGTAGCACAGTTTTGTGTCTGTGGCTTTTCCTTTTCCAGTTCCCATTTCCCCTGCGTATGACTCTTTGCCCCTTTGCGTGTGTGCGTTTGTCTCTCTGTTCGTATGAGAGTTACACGGCGTTCGCTGCTTGTGTGCGTGAAAAATGTGCGCGCTGTCTCGCTCGGGAAATTTTGTTTTCAATGACTTGCTGCACACGAGCGCCGTGGCAGTTTTATTCAAGTTTGAGCGCTCGAATCTGCAACAACGTGCCACGCAAAACTCAGCAACTCAACAAAAAAAAAAAAAACAACACACAACAAAAAATCAAAAAACGCAAACCGTAGAACGTCTCGCAGTTTCTTCTGAGCACTCTAAAAAAAAATATTTAAAAAACAGCAACAACTACAAATATCAACTCAATTAATATTAATAAAAATTAGTTTTAACAACATTTGGATAAACTGCAAGCAGAACTTCTTGGATTTGTGGTGTACATTTTGTGCGTGTGTGATTTGCATTATTAAGAAACAATTATTTGTCAAGTCTTTGACAAACAACAACAAACGCAAAAACAACAAACTGCAAAATCTGCAAGTTACAATCGAAAGTGAGAGTTCAACAAATGGAAATATTTGACAACTGTCAGTAAACAAGACAAGCGCAAAACAAAACACGCCGAAACGCAACAAACAACAAGCTCGATTAAAACTTTTAACAACTGAAGTGCATTCGCAATTGATATCAAAGTCAATTGTGCAGGTGCTGCTGCGGCATTTACCTTCCCATATTTTCGTGGTAAGCATTGAAAACATTTTCATAAATTGTATTTTCCATGTCGAAGAATGTGTGTCTGCTGTCCATCTTTTTTTTTCAATACATTTCGCAATTAAAAACTTTAGTGATACGTGTAAAAAATTAATAAGTAGCGAAGCACACAAACCACAAAAGGGCACACAGCAACAACAAAAAAAAAAACAGCAACGAAACAACTGACAAAAAAAATAAAATAAAAAACTGGAAAACCCGAAACCGGTTTCCAAGTGCATTCGTTTCAATGACGTTTCGCTTATCATTTTCAATTTTTTCGAGTCTTTTGCCCAACAAAATGGCGGCCGCTGTTAACGAGCTGTTAAATGTGGTAAAAAGCTCGCAAACCGAAAGCTCGCCTTGCGTGTCTCGCCTGCGCTTATCGCTTTTGGCGATCGCCACTCAATATTCGCCGTATAAGAGTGGCGGCGAAACGAACCGCGGCCGAGGCGTTCATCCGATTGTGCCATGATCCCATTATGCGCGTCAATCAAGCCGAGCCGAGCCGAAGAGAGACGAGCAGAGCCGAAGCGCGCTCGTCGCCGTCTACCTGCGCCGCTTGCGCAAAAGGCAGTCGGCTGGCTATTGTGCGTGTTGTGTGGGGATCATTGTGCGTTGATTGTCGCTCGGCAGGTTGCACGTTTTTTGCCCATTATCCGTTTTGAAGACAATGGGAAACTGTTCGGCCAGACAATGTCTTGCGCATTTTCCACTTGCGCACTTCAGACGCCAGACAATGCTGTCGTTCATTTGTCTTCCATCTCCTTTGTCTGCCTGCTGCTGACGTTTTCCTGTTGTGCTCGCCTCGCTTGCCATTATCCTGGCAATTATCGAGTCGGCAGCGTGGGGGCGACGCTGAGAGGCGTACCTGTTGGTAAGCGATCGTTGCTGCGCTTATTGGCAGCGCCGTTGCAACACATATGGCAGCAATGCATGTGGCATGTGCAACATCTGCACGGTCAGCGGCAACCGCTTCGCATCGGGTCAGCATATGGTGACCACTTGACCAAAAAAAAACGAAAATTAAAAGTATTCTTAACGAGTTTTTAACTGAAATTCGACTCGTACAGTGACGGCGACGGGGTCGGGGGTGCAGAGTGCCCACACACCCTTGAGTGTGTGTGTGTTTGTGTGTGTGCTACCCCCGCTCGGGAAGGAAACTCGAGCATACCGACAAAAAATGAATGAAAACTCAGCTAAGCAAAAATTATTGCAAGTTTTTCAGTTTTCGCTTTTTGTTGTTTTCCACACGTTTCCATGTGTGCGTGTGTGCGTGCTTCGCTGCTGCTTTCCACTTTCCAGTAAAAAACAAAAAATATGTAAAGCAAAACGCGCGAAAAGCAGCCGGAAAAATACGCGCACACGTTTTCCGAGGGATGTTTGCATATTTTCCCCCATTTTTTTTTTTTTGCTGTCGTATTTCCGCGTATTTCTTAGCCACCCTCCTCCCACACTACCACAAACCGCCGTCGTCGTCGTCGTCGTCATCGTTGTCGCCGTCTCTTCCCCGCGCCCGATCCTCCAATACGCCATCTCATTCTAAAAGGCGCTTTCACTTTTTTATGGCGCATAAAACTTGGGCAGGGTGGGCGTTGGGCATAAATTTAACAAAAAACGAAAAAAAACGAAAACGAAAATGTAAAAAAAAACAAGCAAGATTTTCCGCCAAAAAACCAACGGAAAAAAGTTTTGCAATGAAATGGCTCAGGAAATTTGCTTGATAGGCGGGGGACGACGACGGATAAGGAAGTGCGGGAGAGCGCGAGAGGGAAACTCAGAGTGGAGTGGAAGTGGAAGCAACCATCCCCAAATACACAAATATTTTTGCACACCTGCCTGGGGAGGGGGGCAGTGGGAGCTGCGGGTAGCTGGGCAATTTTAAAACGCAAATCTGCCATGTGTAACGCACAACACAAAGGAGTGGGAGAGGGGGGAGGGGGGCTAAGGGGCGGCGGGCAAGTGTTGACATTGCTCAGCTGCCACTCCGCATGTTCCACTTTCGCTGCCTTCTCCCCGTGTTTGCCTAATTGTAGCTTCCTCCTCACAGGACCTTCACTTTCGACTACTCAAATTGCCGCTCTACACCATCTTGCAATTTTCTATTGCTCTGCTACATTGCATTTCCCTACGTTCCACTATTAGCAGCTATTTCTAGACAACACTTTAGACTCTAACAGACAGTTTAGCTTTGTGATTTCACTTGCTGAATTTACCGCTTCCTGGTGTACTAGCTTTTTCCTTCTGTCAGTTGATGTCAATTGATGTTTGGCTCCCTTCACTTTTTTGCCACAAATTCTTCCTACTTTTGCCACTCTAAATACCAATCTAAACTAAAACGCATTGTTTCATTTCTTTAATGCTGAATTCACCGCTTCCTGGTGTACTAGCTTTTTCTAGTAGCCTCTACATACTTCGGAATTTAGTTCTAGATTGCCTTTTCCTATCTGTCACTCGACGACATCTTCACTTTATTTCCTTCAATTGAAGCCAATCGATGTTTTGCTCCCTTCACTTTATTGCCTCAAATTCTTCCTATTCCTATTGCAATCTTTATGCATCCGCAGCTTCGTATTTTGCGATATTAACATTTTAATTTTTTACACTAAGTGCATTATTTCTTTTCTTGAATTTCCAGTAGACTAAGTACACAAGCTTTTCGTATCTGCTTTTCTTCAATTGCTTGTGACCTCCACATATTTCTAAATTTACTCTTAGATTACCTATTCACATTTGTCTCTCCTCATCACTTTACTTTATTTCCTTCAATTCATCGTACTCCTCTTGCATTCCTTTTGCATTTGTCGTTCCATATTTGCTGATTTTGCTATATCTGCATTTAGTCGCTTTTCCCATCTCATCGATGCACTCAGTTTTTTTTATCAACGTTTCTTAGCTGCACTTTCAATTTACAATTATTTACAATTTCTTGGCTCCATGGCGAAACTCTATCGTTTATATCATATTTTTTACAATTATATTTAATGCATTTTATATTTAAGTATTTGAAGTTTTATATTGCCACTTTAGTTGTTCATTAAAAAGAAGCGCATAAATTCAATTCCTTTTTTACTTGCTTAGTCTACTGCGTTCTGGAGAACACTACTGGTTCACTACCTTATCGACTCTGCTGCTTACTATAAGCATTATAATCCAGCTATTCTATCTATTTGCTCCCTTACTCAATGCTTCGCTGATACTTTTTGCCCACTCCACTTATATCTACTCCATTTTTAGCTACTCCTCTTCTAGCTACTCCACTTTTAGCTACTGCACTTTTGAGTACTCAACTTTTGGCTACTCCACTTTCAGCTACTCCGCTTTTGTCGACACCACTTTTTGCTACTGCACTTTTGAGTACTCATCTTTTGGCTACTCCACTTTCAGTTACTCCACTTTCAGCTACTCCGCTTTGGGCTACTCCACTTTGGGGAGCTTGGCATTGCCAATTTCTCATCGATTATAGCAACCCGTGCCAAATTGGGTCGGGGCGCTGTAGGTTTTAGCATTTCCCGTCCGAAATCAAATCAGTGCAAATATTTGACAGTCAGCAGCGAGACTGTGAGCTGGACGAAAAAAGGCAGCAATTGAGCACAACATATATACACACATATATATATATAGACGTTTATAAATACTGATCGGGAAACACATTGTTTGCTCTGTCCCTCTCTCTTTCGCAGACGAGCGGTAAAGTGTAAGCCTTAAGCTGGCGCTCAAGGTCAGGAAGCATCTCGCCTCGTACTCGCCGACTTTGCTGAGCGCCGCGTTCACGAGCCTGAGCAGCGCGTACAACAACAACAACAGCAGCAGCGATACCGCACCGGACGAGGAGCCGGAGCAGCCGCTCAGCGCCGGTCAGCAGCGCCAGCAGCGCCATCGCCACAACAGTCACACCAGTCGCCCGCACGATCCCCGCGAGCGCGACCCCGGTCACCACAGCAGTCACCGGAGCAGTCACAGTCAGAGTCACCGCAGCAGCCACAGCAGCCACCACAACAGCAGTCGCCAGCGGGCGGACGAGATGGGCGGCCAGACGACGCCAGTGGCGGGCAGCAGCGAGGGCGGACAGACGTACTGTCTGCGCTGGAACAACCATCAGACGAACCTCGTCCAGATACTGCACGCACTGCACGAGGTGGGCAGCTATGTCGACTGCACGCTGGTCGTCGACGACGAGCAGTTCAAGGCGCACCGCGTCGTGCTCGCCGCCAACTCGCCCTACTTCCAGACCATACTGCAGGACGTCGCCCAGGACCAGTGCAGCATCATACTGCCGGGCGTGAAGGGCTTCGAGATCGCCGCGCTGCTGCAGTACATGTACACCGGCGAGACGACGGTGACGAAGAGCCAGGAGCCGGAGATCCTGCGCACCGCCAAGGAGCTGCAGGTCAAGGGCCTCTACGACAACCTCATGAAGTTCAACCACAAGGCCGCCGACGAGCGCTCGCACTACGACCATCAGCCACATCACCAGCTGCAGCAGCAGCAGCAGCAGCAAGTCCATCAGCCCAGCTCCAGCTGCGGCGGCAAGCCACACAACGGCGGTGGCCACGCTGAGCAGCAGCAGCACAACTCCTCGGCCGTGATCTCAACGTCGACGCACATCTCGCCCAGCGCCGCCATCTCGAGCAGCTGCTCGCCGCCGCCGCCGCCGTTCGGCGCCTACCAGCCGCCGCCCTACACCGCCTACCCGCCCGCCCACTCGAGCGGCGTGCCCCTGAACCACCTGAGCGCTCACATTCCCGCCGGCGAGGCGCCACTGACGCCCACGCACGCGCCACCGCACGCCGCCACCGCCACTGCCGCCGCTGGCGCCGGCGAGTCTGGCCACGCCCAGTGGCCACTGTCGCCCTCGGCGGCCGCTGCGGCCATGCTCAACTCGGTGTACGAGTCGGCTGCGGACATGAATCCACTGAAGCGCAAGAAGCTGTCGGCCATCTCGAGCATGCTGCTGAACAGCACACGCGACACGCCCATTCTGCGCAACGTGCTGGCCCAGGCCAATCCCGCGGACTCCTCGCAGCCCGCCGGTCTGCTGCTGCCCGCCAAGAGCAGCGTCGACAAGACGCCCACACATCAGCACCAACACCAACAGCAGTCGCAGCTGAGCAGCAGCGCAGGAGGAGGCAGTGCGGCGGGCGCTGGCAGCCACAGCTTCAATGGGTCGGACTACGGCGGCGACAAGGAGCCGCTGTCGCCGCACACGGACCGCTCCTTCGACGACGAGACGGGCGGGCAGGGCGGCAAGAAGCCGGAGTGGAAGCGCTACAAGCAGTACACGCGCGCCGACATGATGTGCGCCATCCAGTGTGTGCGCGAGGGCATGAGTGCGCTGCAGGCCAGCCGCAAGTTCGGCCTGCCCAGCCGCACGCTCTACGACAAGGTGCGCAAGCTCAACATCACCACCGGCCGCGGCACCCATCGCACCCCCAAGCGCAGTCCGCCCGGCAGCAGCGGCGGTGGCGGCGTCGAGTCCTCGGCCGCCTTTCCCTACTCCACGGCGGCCGCGGTGGCCGCTGCAGCGCACAACTACGGCCAGCCGGAGCTGGAGCGCGAGCCCAAGGAGCTTGGTCACATGCACAGCCACGGCCATGGGCATGGACATGGACATGGACATCACGGCATGGCGCCCACCATACCGCACTCGGCGGCCGCGCTGCTCGATCACGCCTTCCTGCAGCAGGCGCTCGAGAGTCGCGGCAACGACATCGCCGGCCGCGAGGCGCTGCACGCCATGGCGCTGGCAGCTGCGGCGCATGCGGCAGCCAACCGCATGTCCAGCAGTCCGTCCGGCGCTAACGGCCACGCCAGCGGCGAGCCGTACGGCGAGCAGGAGCCGTTGATCAAGCACGGCCAGGCGCTGATCAAGCGCGAGGCCATCGAGGAGGAGCGCGACGCCGACGACGAGGACGATCACGAGCACGAGCAGGAGCACGAGCACGAGCGGGAACGCGAGCGGGAGCATCACGAGCAGGAGCAGGTCGAGGACCTGTCGCTGACGCGCAAGGAGCGCCCCGAGTCGCCCTACTCGCCGCCGCCGCCGCGCGCCGCCTCGCCCCTGGAGAGCGCCAGCGTGATCAAGCACGCCTCGACCAACGGCAAGGAGCGCGACCACGAGCGCGAGCACGAGCAGGAGTCGGAGCTGGAGCTGCAGATGGAGGTGGAGCCCGAGGACTACGCACACTCGCGCTCCCCCTCGCCCTCCCCGCAACCACAGTTGAAGCGGGAACACGAGCTGCTGGGCGGCGACGAGGCGCAGGCGCGCATCGACTGATTGACGCTAACGATGGCCTGGCAGTATGCGGCCGACAGCCACGATTCCATATTCTAGGCCAGCCAGACACGATCCCCCACAAACCCCCCCCCCCCCCCCACACACACACACCTGTTTAATGCCTGATTTTCCTGGTTCGGCGTACAACGTTTCAAACTTATCTGTTGTGTTCTCCACATCGACTTGCCGCCGTCGGCGTCGATTAGCGGTAGCGAAGCTTTAACTATTCCCCGGAAGCCCCCCCACCCGAAAGTAAAATCAAAACACACAAGAATTCAACACACACACACACACACAAATCGAGTAAATAAATTGTTGTCAGCATCACTTTGTGCCTAAAAAGAAAACGAAAAATATTGCTTAGGATAGGAGTTAGGAGTTAGGAGTTAGCTTAGGTAGGATAGGCTTTCAGCTAGGTTAGGATAGGCTTAGGGACACCCACGGAAGATCCTCCAACACATACTGTCACATAAGACTGAAGGATATAGTGGGCGTGGCAGAGCAGCAGAGGCTCAACGGCAGAACGGAAGAGTTAGCAATACTTTGTAAACGCCAGTGATTTGTTTCAAAATAAAAACGAAAACAAAACCTTATTCTAGTTTATCGCTCAGCAGCGAGTAGCGAATAGCAGATGTGTTTTTGGAGCTGCGTGTAGAACCGAAACTACCTCAAATATCTCAACAATCAATTGCTCTACACTTGTATACTTGTAATTTGCCTCAATTTTTTGTTGTTAATCTTAAATCGAAATGGAAACAAAAATGTCCTGGGTTGAATTTTATAAGACTGACACAGACTCATCTATAAACACACACACACAAACACACACACGACGCACACCGTATAACACTTAGGGGCGATCCGCGTTCCGACTGTAGTCGTAAGCCTAATTCAATTGTAATTACTTTGTAGTTAGTGGTTAATGCAAAAATCAAACAAACATGCGCTGGGGGCAATGCAATAGGCTCTATATTTCATAAGTACCTAGTATAACAGCATACGTATAACACTCTTACACACACACACACGCATACGCACCACACACATACCTACGTTTACGAATATCTTATCTAGCTGTAATGTTAATTCATTTGTTATACAATTCTAGGCTTAGCGAAACATCCTCTGTACATAAATTCAACAAATGCAAATCAAGTATTTTGCCGTTATTCAACTCTAGTGTTAATTCCCACACACACCCACACACACACAACTCGTATGTAAACTGTCAACTGCATTATCATTTATGTAACACAATTTCGGTACTGTTAAATAAATTGACTGAAAATATATATGAATCATATATATTTATGTATGAATACACGCTCGTCTTTTTACTTTACACATCACACTATTTTAACCCTCAGCTTACTTAAGTAAACTTCCTCTGTTGGCTGCTGTTTTACTCGATATATCTTTAACTGCAATTGGGTTTGTTTTCCACAGGCATATTTCAATCTCTGTGAATTGAAAGAGCGATGATGGTGTGCTTGCCTTGATTAGAGCACCGTTTTTTGTTAAATAACTAATAGTTAACAATTAATCAAAAATTTTAGCAAACTGTCAATGGGAGTTCGAGCGGTCTTTAATAACGTTTTTAGTGGCAATATGAAATGTTTGTTATACTAAACTACTTTGCCAAATTAAACTGCGACACTCATTTATCTTTCGACTGGTAAAATGCGCTTTTTGAATCGAATGATTCTAGTTTTTACTACAGATTTCTAAAGTGATGGTAAAATATTGTATTAATGCAGTGCTCGCATTCAAATCCTAAATATGTTCTATAACTTGAAGTAGATATCACAATTTTATTGACAACCGCAGTATTGGAAATTTAGCTAAAATCGAGATTGTTCTTTGCATTTATATTCCTGTCACTTTGATAAATCATTAATATATTTTCATACCTCATACATACATAAATTGTACATAATTTTAAAAGTTGATGATTAGACTGAAGAGCTAATTATATTGTTATCGTTTGAAAGGTTGTGAGCATAATCAACTTGTTCTCAATTATACAAAATATACAACAATCAACAGAAAAAAGTGCATTATTTGTAGAATTTACTTTTTTACTTTCACACAGGAAATAACGCGACCCAATCTCATCAAAAGATATTTAGCATATATGGCAAAGATGCGATTTGTTGTCGTTATTCGTTTGCCAAAATTCGGACCGAGAACTTTATAAATTCTAGCACCTGAAACGTCTAAAAATAACAGGCCACAAAAGATTGCGGTCAATCACAATCAATCATCGGTGATGAAGCACGCAAAGAAACTTGTATTCGTGAATAAAGATGAATAGATACAACCATCAAATTGTATTTGATTACTACAGATTACTACTTTGTCAACCATATACACTAAAGCATAAAGCTCAAGAATTTTATGAAAGCATGATATTTAAGTTGTATTATGTACTGAATGAAGTATTATTATAACTTACAAATGTTAAGAATTACAATTAATTCAATACAGTATCAAAAATATCGAACATTTACTTACCAACCAATAAACATATAAATATTTGTTTATATACATTTATTTACATTAAGTAGTCGAACCAGCAGTACCAACAGTAAAATATCATAACAACATATTTTTGGAATATCTCATATCAACCAAACCTCAACAAATATGTCTTAAGGACTTATCAATTCGTTTACGATTTAGTAAACGACTGGAGACTCAACATTGTAAAAGTTTAATACTGCAATTTGGCTTAAATGATAGATATTCGATTTTCAATAGTTTTATCATATAGAGTAAATTCGCATTTGTCTTTTTTGAAATCGAGAACACAGCGTGCAGTACTCGAGTGATTGTTTAAGTACTCGGCAAAGTAAAGATTAGGCTGACTTTGGGCATTTCGAGGCTTATATTGAAGTTTTGGTGTAACAATGATAAACTCGGATTTATTAGACAATGTGTATATAAAAATATTGATATATCTAGGGAGACACAAACACCTATCAGACTTTTGCTAAGTTAAAAATCGAACTAGCTATACAGGAAGTACGTAATCACCACGCATCCGAAGAGATAGTCAACTGGGTTCGGGCACTGGAACGATGGAGAGGTATTACAGGCAGCCCACACAGTTGGGGGGATTGCGATTGTCGAATTCGCAGATGCCGATGGCGAAGCGAAAGGGTTTGTGCTGCGGCAGATGCATGGGTCGATTGGAGGACCAGGGAATGTGGGGTATGTCCAGCACCCGCATCGTATACTGGCGCAATTCGGGAGGCTCCTTGGGCACGGGGTTGCTGATGGAGAGCGCGTGATCGATACAGATCAGCGGCGGCTCGTCGTTGGGACTGTGCCGCTCGTGCTCGCAGTGGGCCAGCAGCTTCGCCTCGCTGAGGAACTCGAGGCGACAGTAGTTGCAGTGGTAGTTGATGACCTTGCTGTGCAGCACCTGGTGGCGATCCAGCTGATGCTGGAACTCGAACTCGTCGTGGCACTTGTGGCAAATGTAGAAGCCGCGATTCTGCCTATGCAGATGATAGTCCAAGAATACCCTACAAAAAATATTAAGAATGTGTCATATTTGTGGGACTTTGTATGCCATCAAAGCAGTGCTCACTTGCTGGTGAAGACGTCGCCGCACTTGTGGCAGTAGAACCAGCTCATTTTCCAGTGCTGCATGTAGTCGTGCTTCATGAGATCCACCAGCGTGTCCGTCTGATAGCAGCAGCCGGGCACAAAGCAAGAGAACACCTTCAGCTGCACCTGCGTCTTCAGCAAGTCAAGCAAATAGAGATCTGAAAGCGAATCGAAAGCGTTAGACTACTGCCAGGATTGCCAAGTTGAGCAGCAGCCATACCATACTCCTTGTCCGTCGTTATCTGCGATTCCTCCAGCACGTAGTCGTCGTACAGCATCGTCAGGTTGAGGGCGCTGTTGCTGTTGCTGCGGCTGTGGTTCACTATCCAGTCGCCGGTGAAGTTCATGCGCCTGGTGTACATCGTGTCGGCCACCGAGGTGGCATCGTCGTCCCGCTCCTCGTCATCCTCGTCCTCGTCTTCATTGTTGTACCACGCCACAGAGCAGGCACGCGATCTCGAGCGCGTCGATCGCGTGGTTACAGGCTCCTGCAACTGCAAGGCCTGCAAAAAGGATTACGAATTAGTTGCGGTAAATGACACTCCACGCACTCACCTCCTGCTTGGCACTGCAAATGGTGTGGTGCAGATCCCACTCGTACTTGGTGCTGAACTGCGCCTCACACAGACTGCAGGTGTGCTGCGACTGGTGGGTGCTGCGCTGATGCTGGCGCAACGCAACGATGCCCGCGAACTCCTTCTCGCAGTGCTTGCATTGAAAAGTGCGCGAGTGGCGCGGCAGCTGCTGCGGCGGCGTCTGCTCCTGCTCGCTGTACTGCTCCTCCACAACGGGATCGTCGTCGTTGCTAGCCTCGTTGAGCACGCGGCACTTGGACTGACGTTGGGTCTGGCGACGCCAGCAGCGGCGCACGTGCAGCGTGTAGTGATCCTTGCGAAAGTAGGCGCGCTCGCAGTGCTGACAGACGAGTCGCGTCCGCCACTTCCAGCCGTCCAGGGCGTTGCCATTGTTGTTGTGCACGCCGCCCGACTCTGTGGCCGAGGGCGACTCTGGCGGCTGGGCCGAGTACGCTTGCAGCACGGAGCACGACGAACTTGTGGCCGAGACGACGTCGGCAGATACTTCTGTACCGTCCTCCAGGGGCAACGGCACGCCAGTGGTGGAGACCTCGGCGTCGGCAATGGGCGGGCTGCTGGGCCTGTCGGGCACCTTGCTGACGCGCTGCAGGCGCTGCATCAGCGTCCTGGTGACCTCCGAGTGCATGTTCAGCTTGCAGACGCATTCCACGCAAATCGCTTGCAGCGTGGCGTTAATCACGTCCGCCTGCGAATAAATTTATGAATCAAGGCCACAAAGTATGTCACAAGGCCATCTCACTTACCGGCAACTTCCAGTCCCTATCCAGGCGTCGCTGCATCACGTGATTGCCGCTCAAATCCATGACAGACGAGGAGCATTTGGCTCGACCGCAAACGGAGCACTCTTGGATGTCGAGCTCGGATTCGTTCGTAGCATGACTCTTCTTTTTCCGCTTGCCGCCTCTGCTGCTACTGCTGCTGCTCGGCTCGGGCTTGGAGGCGTCCTTCATGGCGCTGCAGGCACAGGACGATGCAGTTGGCAATTGTAAAAGTTTGCAATTTAATCAAACTACATGCGTGCTGTGCTATCAGTTATGCTATTGTGGTGCAGAGTTGCCAAATTGTCCGCACATTTGTTTATCAACAAGAAACTACTCTTTTTCATTAACATTAAGTAAGGCTAAATATCCAAAATTGTTTAATAATTCAGATGCATTTAAACTTATTATAAACGACGCCGGTATTGTTTTTATAATTACGTGTTTTGCTTGACTTCTTTATTCCAACCTATGGGCAACCCTTTGCATTTCCAACACTGCTGGCATATAACAGCCCTGTTTTACGTGGACTGCAATATACTGCATGGTATAAAATAAAACTATACTTATGAATATGATAGACGCAGTAAAATTTTGTGTAATACACCAAGCTACCTCACAAAAAAAAAGATGGCAAGGTGCTAGGCTGGGGGCAACCTAGTTAAACTGAAGCTTATAAATTTTGATATATCCCATGGATATTAAATCGAATATTTAAGAAATATTGCTATGGTCACACCCTAACATCGATAGTTCCCCATCTCTTTCAATGAGCGAGTGAAACCAAACTTTAATATAAGGAGCAATGGATATCAGAAGTGCCGCCAATATTTATTTAGAACAATTGGGTGAACGACGTCCCCGTATCTCCGACCTCAATCCGAGCATATTCACAAATGGTGGCCCAGTACCTTCATCACTCGTCGAGATTTCCGGCGGCCGAAATACCGGCAAAACTATGCTTTTAATGCAACTTGTTGCCCAAAGTCTTACGCATTGTGATGTGGTCCTTCTCAACACAAGCAATAAAATCGATCCTACAATACTTGGAGCACTTCTTAAAGATGCTATCAGTGCCTCGAGCCCAAATTCTACATCTGCCGAACTGGAGAAAAAGTTTGAGACGTGCTTGGAGTCTTTGGAAATTATGAATTGTTTTTCATCCACGCAACTGGAAATGGCGCTCAAGACCCTGGATCAGTATGTGTTACTCGACAACGAGCGGATTAGCTTAATTGCTGTGGATTCACTTTGTGAATTTTATTGGTTCGATCTTGAGCCAGAGACGCGACAACGAAAATTCACCTATTATATGAACGCGTTGGCTCCACTAAGAAAAATTTGCAACAAGTTTTATGTTAGTTGTATGTACACAGTAGATAGTAGCTTTAATAGAAATGCATATGCATCGTCCAGGTCGATAACAGTTGATTACAAGTTGTATTTGGAATATTTTGGAACTGGAGTGCGCACATTAAATAATAAAAAGGTCTTCATAAGCGATAAAGGCGTTCAAACAGTTGAAGAACACATAATAACAACAATTGTTTAAATGTCCGTATAACAAAGTGTTATTAAAACTAATTTTCGTTATAAATCCGTAAAACGCGTGATAATTTCAAACAAATATATATGCGCGCCTTTTTACACATTTAGGTATATAAATACTCTTGATAAAGTTTAGTATATTTTTTTCAACTTAAAGTAGCATAATTTCGGAAACCAACTTGCGGTCACTCAGTTCTCACTTCTGATTTTTCTGCTCGACGCGAAGGGAAGAAAACGTGCTACAATTTTTTTAATTTAGCCACCCGGTTGAAATAAAATAAAAACTTGAAAAATGGGCGTACAAGTAGTTCCAATTTCTGATGGCGATGGTAAGTGAAACATTGCTTAATCTCATTTTGTTGCACACTGCAAATATGGTAACTTTCCATAACCTAATACTTGCGGCACTTGCGGTTGAAAAAATATTTGTTTCTCTATACACATATACATATATGTATATGTATGTGTGTGTATACTTGTGTGTGTATCACAATCTCATGCGCATTCGTTATACAGGTAGCACTTTCCCTAAGAACGGACAAAAGGTCTCCGTGCACTACACTGGCACCTTGGACGATGGAACCAAGGTAAATACACATAAATAAATAATATTGAAAGGAAGTAAAGTTTAATAATCATTTTGCAGTTCGATTCGTCGCGCGACCGCAACAAGCCATTCAAGTTCACCATTGGCAAGGGCGAGGTTATCCGCGGCTGGGATGAGGGCGTTGCTCAGCTGAGCGTTGGCCAACGCGCCAAGTTGATCTGCTCACCCGACTACGCCTATGGCAGCCGTGGTCATCCAGGTGTCATTCCCCCCAATGCTACCTTGACTTTCGACGTTGAGTTGCTCAAGGTCGAATAAAGTGGCTGAGAGAGCAGAGAGAAAAAGCCGAAGTGCAGCACTGCATTGTATGTGTGTGAGTGAGAACATCCACAGCTGCAGTGCACGCACACACACACACAGACACATGCGCACGTACACTACAACAATTCGACACTTGGCGCACTTCGGCGATTTTGGAACAGAACCAAACAAGAACAATCCAACAGCATTTTAATTATATTCAAAAGAAATGTAGCCACTCTTTCTGGTCTATATCGATAACATTAAAATTAGACTTAATTGCCAACAACAACCACACAGATTATTGAAAATGGAAAACGCATTATCTACGCATACAAATAAACATTTATTCAAATGAAAATCGCATTCAATATTTCTTATTTCTAATTCTAATTATTCCGCTGGCTTGCAAATCGCTGCCATGATCTGGTCAATTATTTCGTATCGTTCATGCTGATATTTCCGCGCATGCTTCAGCCAATGGTTGCGCACGCCCTTCCAGCGGGACACGTTGGCAGCGAGCAGCTCCTCTTTGCTGGCTCCCTTCAAGGTGGCGCCTTCCTCTTTGCTGACTGCTGGCAGGCGAGGCGGAATGAGCGGTAAATCTGTCTTGCGGGCTTGTGGCAGCTGCTTCAGCACCTTGAGCTCGCCACTAAGCAGTTTGGCCAGTATCTCCTCAGCGTCGTCTTCTCGCTTCACGTTGGGAATGCTGCCGTCTGTGTTGTAAACAGCGACATTGGGATTACGGGGCTGGTTGGCCATCCATGCACGGCAGATGGGATACAGTGGTGTCTTCTCCTTGTATTTGGCAAGGTCTAGGCTGCGCTCGAACAGACGCATGACGAACGATTCGCCCTGAGACTTCTGCGCGGTGCCACTGTTGGCACCTTTTTTGTAGAGAGAACGCTTGGCTTTGGAACGTGCTGAGCCAGATGATAGTGAGCTGCTAGCTACGGCCGTTACGGTTTTCAGCTCGGGCTGCAACTTGACATTGTACTGTGCGCGTTGTTGCTGCTTTTGCAGCAGTAGCTTCTTCGAGGGTCGCCCTCGAATAGGCAACTCGGATTCGATGTCATCGTCTATATCAAGCATTGGCAGTGGCCCCTCATCCTCATGCGATTCTTCTCTGCGAGCTTCACGTTGTCGTAGTGCGGAATCTGCGGCGGCTCCGCGTTGTGATTTTTTTGGAGTTACTTTCATATTGTTTCGAAATATGTTTGTTTATTTTTTTAGAACAAAATCCTTTCAATTTTCAAATGTATTCGCAGTGAATGTTAAAAATGATAGTGACGACACAACAGTAACAACGATAGGCTACGTCATATCGATATTTTGAGTATTGCATATCGAGTTACTTTTAATTTAAAGATCTGTTGAATTGTACATTATTTTATTTTTGCAACCAAATTGAAGAGTACTGTTTTTTACTGAAAACAACCAGTGGAAGGAAAATAAATAAATAAAATGTCTCGCGCTATACAAATACGTACAGGTAACAATTAATAGGGATGCTGAATTTTAGTATATTTTGGATATTTAGCTTGTGGTCACACTCCGACACAGCTGTTAAGAAAATGCATTAATAAAATCGTTTATTATGAAAATATATGAATACATACTATTTATTTTAATGAATTTATGCGTTTTTGACTGCAAAATTGAAATGATTGCTGCTAAAATCCATGTTAAAAAATTAAAAAAAAAAAAAAACATGCATCGATAGTGTCATCGATGGATGTTTTTTCAGCTTTACTCTCTCTCTTCTAGCAGCGAGTTAGTTGCCTAAAGACCACGGTACGGGGCGGTTGTTGTGTGCGGAGCGTGAAGAGCTAGTAATCTGTTGATGAGAAAGAAAACAAACTTTGAATGCATATCAAATAGTGCACACTAGTGATAAATGTGATTTTAAACTTGTATGAACACCAAAGTGTTAAACTGTCATTAAAACATTTACTTCGAGTGCCCTGACTTAAAAATTAAAAACTGTAACTACAGATTTACAGTAAGTTGTTGCCTTGCATTGCTTTTCATTTGTTTTATCAGCTCGCGTCTTGTGTTTCTGTGTGTATGCGTACCTTATTTCGTCGTTGCATTTTGCATTTTAGGTCTTTCGCTCTTTATTGTGTGTTGATGTTTCAATTCTCTCACTGTCGCTCTCAATATGCACCACTCGCTCTCACCAATACTGGTGCACCCCACTCCCTCTGTTTATAACTGCGTCGTTGTTATTCGTTTCGTGTTTCTCAGTTCAGTCCATCTCTCCCCCACACATGTTCCTGAATTCACTTTTGCTTGCTATTTATAGTGACGATTTACTATTACAATGGAACACAGCATCATCATTGCATGCAGACACCACATAGTATGGGAGAGCAATGAGAGCAGGAAGAGCAATGATTACAAATGGGGTGTGGGAAGAGGATATTCATATGAATTTGTTGACAAACGTCGCGATCTGACGCCAAAGGCATTTTCTACTCCACCGAAAGTCTTAAAACGTCGTATATATAGCACACACAGTAAACGCTATCAGTGCTGCACGACAATAAATTTGGTTGACTTAAGGTTTGCCTTTTGCCAATCAGGCGTTCTCCGTTCTGCGGATCCCACACAGCTGTTGTTGTCTGGCAAGTTCGCTGAACCTAAAGGTGCCTTGTCTCTCCTATATACACACGTCTATGTTTGTAGAAACTTATAAAATTCAACTATTTATCAAGCCACGCCATATACTGCGTGTGTGTCCACACACGTTGTGTATGAGTGTGCGTACCTGCTTATCACATAAAAAGACTCCTAGCGCACAACTACAACAAGTTGAGGGTGGTGCAGCTGTCTAAACGTTTTGATTTTAGTCGCTTTGAAGCAGCGCGGTGACAGCGGTTCGAGTCCGGCTAGGAGAGGAAAAGAACTTCAGCCCATGCTTGTTGGCTTCTTAGACGATACTCCACGTTATTTGGCCGTAACTACATGGGCAACAGTAAATTTTTTTTATTTTTTTTTTGTATAAATAATTTTGTTAAACACGTTTTACTGATTATTGACTGGAACAACGGCTGTAGATTTGTGATATCATTTCTGCATTCGAATGTAACGACATCTGTGCGCTCGCTCGCACTCGGACTGCGTGTTGCCATCACGCTCTCCCTCTGTTGCTGTTGCTCTCTCTCCGCGTGTGTGTGTGTGAATGTGTGTGTTGTGCTCTCTTACTGCGTAGTGACGTAATTGTCAGCCGTTGCAATCGAATTTCGTGTTTTGGTCTTATAAGAAAAGTAAGTGCTCAAACTGGTTTTGAGAGACGAAACTGCGCCGCACCAAAACAAACTTGGTTTCTATGAAACTATGAATGCATGAATGACTGTGTGCCTTTGTGTGATTATGATGTAGATGAGTGCGTAATTTGCTGCTAAACGCACTGAATAGTAATGTTGTAAACAAAACAAAATCAAAGTTTGTTTATCGCTCTGTTGATGGCAACGGCCTTGACACGATTTCAACACCACAAACCAACGATTCGACGGCTCAAACATAAACAAAAGCCACACATTCCCACAGAAGGGGGCAAGGAGGTCGTACTCTGTTGTAATTCGTTAGACGTTTGTCGTTGTTGCTTCAATTGTGATTCTATTAATAAACGGGCCTCCCCTGATGACATCATCTGTTGAGCGTCCCACCTGCCCCTCGCTCCATCCTCCATCCGTTCGTCGCTCTCTCGCTGCAAGCATCGCGACTGCGACAGCGACTGCTGCAGACTTTCTAAAACTTGCAACGGACCACCCACTTTTTCAGAGTCGCCCACACTAATGTCGCCACTTCAAAAGGGCAATGGCAACAACTGGTTTTAGCTTTATTAACGAGTCTGCCGATGGGGCGTGGCGGGGGCGCCTTAAACTGGGTCAACTTGGCACGCAACCTGTCAACCCCGCAGTCTGATTACTCCCCCAACTCCTCAGATAATCGATGAGTTGTGAACTGTGTTCTCTTTATACCCGCTAGCCAAAGCGCAGAAGGGTATACTCGCTTAGATTACTATATATAGAAGAAGTATAACTATTGAAGCTTTGTTGTATAGACGAGTAATATTTATTGCTCTGAATAGTTTAGTTACGTTTGCTTATTTATACTGCATAAAAATAAATACATAAAGAAATGTATTGTATTTTTAAGTACGGTTAAGTACGGAAATAAACTTATATAGATTTGAAATTAGAATTATCTTAAAAAGCTGGTTGTATGACTCCATTACAAACATATATATCTCAATGATTAGTAAAACTAGCAATGCGTCTACGCAGACTAGAACACGATCATAATTACCCGCATAAATGGGAAGAAAACAATTGTGAGCGTAATTAGAGTTTAGCCTATATAGTTGTCAGACAGATTTCGATAGGGTTTCGTAGAGTCGCGATCCTATTCAGAAGTATCTGCTCTGCAAGAAATAAATGGAGAATGTGTTGTATGCTCTTAAAATGAGCAGCGGGTATATCACAGTCTATTAGTTTATTTCGTTATCGAATGAGAATTTTATTACATTTTCGTCATCAAAATTTGAAATATTTTTAGAGTTGAACTCGGAGCAAGTCTGTGCGAGGGGCGCGACAAGCATAGAGAGCAAGGGGCAGCGACAGCCTGAGGCAGGAGCGAGGCAGCATCATGGGCCAGATCTATGGATCCATGCAGACCAACATGGCGGAGGTGTTTGGCAATCGTCGCAAGCGCAGACGCAGCACGGACTCCGAGGCGTCCCATGAGGACCGAGATCGTGAGCGACTCGACAGCAAGTCGCCCAAGAAGTGAGTACATCCAGCTGCCTTATAGACTTATAGACACGTTAAATGCTCGCCATCTGTTTGCAGAAAGAAGCTGCTGACGACGACGCAGTACATTTACCAGGCGCTGTTCAAGGAGCAGCGCAACTCGGACGTGGCGGTGATGGCGCTGGACAAGGTGTGGCATCTGCACAAGGTCTACCTCAGCCAGAGCCCCTACTTCTACACGATGTTCAACGGGACGTGGAAGGAGGCGAAGCAGAACTTTGTGCACATCAAGATACTGGACGATCGGATCAACGTGGACAGCCTGGACGCCGTGTTCGGCTCCATGTACTCGGACGAGATTGAGATCGATGCCAAGGACGTGATACCAGTGCTAGCGACGGCCACGCTCTTCCACCTCGACGGCATCATTGACAAGTGCGCCGAGGTGATGGTGGACACGATCAACGCCGAGACTGCCATACAGTACTACGAGGCCGCCTGCCAGTACGGCGTGGTGGCGGTCAAGAAGTCGACGTTCCAGTGGTTCCAGATCAACCTGCTCAGCATTTACAACAAGCACCCCAACCTGCTGCGGCACATCACCATCGAGCTGATGAGCGCGCTCACTGCCAGCCACGATCTCTACGTGATGCAGACGGAGTTCTCGCTGTACACGCTGCTGCGCACATGGATGTTCCTGCAGCTGCATCCACACTACGATCCCGAGGACCCCGTGCAGCGCGCCGAGGCGCAGAAGACGCAGGAGCGACTTGTCAGCGCCGGCGTGGAGACGCACACGCCCAGCGTGGATGTGGTGCAGTGGTCGTACTTCACCAGCCGCATGGAGGAGCGCTCCTTTCTGGCCACGCCCGAGGGCCAGCCGTACGTGCGGGTGTTCCAGAAGCTGCGCACCCAGTACCTGACCAACCACTACATGGATCTGAAGATCATCTTCAACGACAACATCATACCCAAGGAGTGGCTCTACAAGCACATACACAGCCACTGGGACGCGCTGCTGCGCATCGATCACAGCCAGGAGGACGGCAGTCCGCAGCAGCTGGACAAAGAGCAGTTCTTCGAGAACTGCATGCGCTGCGGCCGCATGCTGCTCGAGCCCGGCTACCAGAAGTGGCGCTGGACGGGCTTTAACTACGGCATGGATCTCATACTCATCATGGACTCGCGCCGCCTCAACATCCGTCGCCACCACCGGCACGAGCACGAGCGTGTGCTCAGCCTGCAGACGCGTCGCAAGTTCATGATACGCACCACGGTCACCTCGATCAATGCGCAGCGACAGCCCGTGTTCACGCAATCGTCGGAGATCACCACACTCAATCTGGAGAAGAACGAGGAGGTCTCGCTGATGGTGCTCGATCCCAAGCTGGTGCATCCGCTGCTCATCTCAATCAACATGATTGTCGTCATGCCGCCCAACCAGAGCTTCAAGGAGATCGTGCCGCAGAGCGAGGAGTCCACGCTGTCGGCGGCCGCCATACCCATATCCGAGATTGGCGCAATTTGCGAGCGCTCGCTGACACCGACGAACAGTGCCGACGACTCGGCTGTGTGTGTGGGCGGCGGCGATTCGCCAGAGATGGCGTCCACGCCCTCCTCGCCATCGCCCTCTCCGGTGGCGGGACTGCGGCCCGCTGGACGCTACAGCTGGACGCGCAGCAATCCGGTCATAACGAGTGACGGCGAGGCCTTGTGCCGCGACGTGGCGTGCTGAGCGCGCTCAATCCATACTCCAAACTATAACTGCAACTCCAACACTGACCACAGCCATCCATCCACCTTTTGTTTGTTCATGGACTCGCTCCGCAATTAACTAGTTGTATGTATATTCGTATCCTGCGCTCAAACACATCAACGTAGCCATAAGCAGAATCGTGAGCAGCGTGCTGTATAAATACTGACTTCATCTATAGCATAGGCCACCCACTTCTACTACTAACTGTACGTCACACATGCATATATATATAGTTGTACATTAAGTGTATCGTAGATATCGCTGCGAACAGCTCGCAGCCTCTCTATACGTCTCTATATATATATATGTTTATATATATATATTTTTGTAATGATTTTACATTTACATCCTGATAGCAATGTAGTCGAAACGGAGCAGAACCAGAGTTATTATGTTAATCGTACACTTTTTGTGCCGTCGCACATCGGTGTTCTACTTATTATACATATTTATGTATGTACACCACGTATATATCGCATTTTATATATATGCCACCTCAGAGTTAAGCCATAAAGTTAAGCAATCGTACTAAACTCTTTCGAATTAACAACTACCAACCCACTTAATACCAATTGCTTGCATCATTCAGCTAATTAACGCGACCCTCAAGCCCGTTGCATTTCAAGTAACTAAATTATTATTAAATGTCTGAATTTCTATAAAACTAAGATTGTGTGTCAATGTGATTTCTTTATTCGGGACGCCTATTGTTTGCCCAGTTCTTAAACTTATTCAAGAAACAAACCATTATTAAAAGATATTTTTCAAGTATTCTAAAAATTCGACAGCTATAAATATTGGTAAACATCATCACACGAGTGTAACAATTTGGTGATATCTACTCTTAAAATTTAAAGATATAAACGACTCTCATACTTTTACCCATGGATGGAGCACTGGATTAATTATATGTTATTTTCTAGACTCAAGTAAAGGGTTTACTTGGTAACTTACAATCGACCAAATAGAAGTAAAACAGCAAACATTTATAGATTTGAAACGCGTCAAATTCACGTAAGTTATTGAATTGTCTTTATCTGGGTGTCAATTTTTAAAGCACTACAATTTTTGGTTTATTTATATCGCTTTTTATTCTTAATATTGTTGTTAGTTGTTTTACTGATAAGTGAATGCTTATAACGTTGCCATGGTCTAGGTTGAAGATGCGACGCAAGTGTAATTAGTCTCTTGGGCTATCTTATCAAGCTAATAAACTGTGCAATGAAATAAGTAATATAACTATTTCGGTGATCTGTGGAATCCAAAATACGTATTTATATACTGATTCATTTCGTCTACAACTCTGTTTACAAACAAATGTTTCGTAACTCATAAACAGAGTAGTTAACCCTCTACATAAAAATTGTTTTAATTACTCATTAGAATTTTAGCAGCTGGTCGTGTTAAGAAAAGGCATTTAGATTTCGAGAGTTATATGATTTTAACGAATATATTTAGCTTCTGCCTTGTTTTTAACAATTTAATTATTAGCATATAGAAATAACAAAAAATTGCCATAGAATTGACCCTGCCCGTAACATACAAACAATTTAGCTAGCTATATTATTAAATACTATATATTTAATACAGAATATTCGGTATCCAATATCCACCATCCAATCCCAGTTCTACGAAGGCGCGTTAGTAGTAGAAGAGCTCTGGGAACTTTGTCTCGTAGACGGGCTTCTCGCTATTGGCCTGTAGCTGGGCTGTCTTGTTGTCGCTTTGCGTTATCTGTCGCTCCACTGCGAGCGAGTTGAATAATTCGTTGAGACGATTCTGAATTAGATCGTGCTGTAAGTAGAAACTGGCATTAATACTCTTTCATTTCGCTAGAGCATCGCAGTCTTACCTTCGGTTCGGTGCGCCGCATTAGATCATCGAATTCGCCCTCGCGGAAAGTGCGCACAATCTGCATTTGCCGCTCGCGCTGCTCACGCTTCGCCGCCTCCGTTGGCTCGGCCAGGGCGCGTTTCATGGCGTCAAAGTTGAACTCGGGCGCAAGGATCTTCTTGCAGATGCCTGGCGAGCTATTCACGCTGTCCACGTCGCCGTTGTAGACGGTCAAGTCGGCGGAACTGTTGCGCTGCGTCATGTGTGCGCTGACGGAGTCCACCCAGGAGTGACGATGACCTGGATTATCGGACTGATTGAGTGCGTAGGGTGCTCCTGTATTGAGACGTTGCGCATCCATGCCAGCGTTCTGCATGCATTCGCCGAGCGCCAACTTGTCGATGGCCAGGTGAGGCAGCGAGAGGTTCAGGTTCTTCGTTGACACCTTCTTCGGCTCCATCAGGGGCGGCAAATAGTAGCTGGCCTCGTCGCGGCGCGCCTCGATAATCTTTTGCGCGTATTCGAGCAGATTGTTGATGCCGCTCACACGCGAGATGAGCACCAACAGGGCAATGGATATCGCATGCAAGTTGCATCTGTGCACGGCGCCCAAGGTCTCCACGGTGCTGGCCACTTGTTGTATGCTACGAGGATTAGATCGATGTATTAGTGAGGCAGGCGAGTAACGAAACTCAATGCTTACCCCAGTATGAACAACAAGAACTCCTGCACCGTCTCGCTGCACGACATCTCCACAATGAGCAGCGCCGCTGTGTTGAAGCTGGCCGAGAGCGCGTCCACGCGATCCGACAGCGCCATGCTGTCGATGAGTGCTTGCATGATGTTGGCGCCGTACTTGTGCGTGAAGATGATGTCGGAGCGCGAGGGCGGCTCTTGCGACAAGGCCGGATACGGCTTCACGCTCACGCTGCTGAGCACCTGTTCGTTCTGGTGGCGATCGAGCAGCGCCTGAAAGATCTGCATCACAATCATGCGCGTGGGATCGTGCGGCGCGCGTGCCATGCGCAGCAGCGGCTGCAGGAACGACGCCGGAAAGGCCTTTTCGAAGGACACGGTGCTGTACTGGTTGCCCACCTTGAGCAGCGACTTCAGCAGTATGTTCTGCAGCATCTGGTCGCCCTTGCTCTTCTTGGACAGGTCGGGCACCGTGTTCATGATGAACAGCATGATTTCAATCTTCTGGTAGTCCGGATGATGGTTGGCAAACTCGCCCAGCGCATTGATCAGAGCCTCCTGGTACTGCGACTCTTCGGCGGTTATTTCCGTGGTGGTGCTGACGCTGGTGCGCAGGTGGGTCAGCAGATTGTTGATAATATCCAGGGCCGAGGGCCCGACGCTTTCGCCGGCGGCAATAGCAATGATCTTGGACAGCACGACGGCCAGCGAGGTGCGTGTCTTGGGCGATGACTTGAAGTTGCTGTCCAGGTGCTGCATGAGCGTCTCCACCACAGTGTACGAGTACTGCGGCTGTATGGAGATCATCACAATGCGGAATGTGTGTATGGCGAACGTGTTGGGCACCCACAACTCATGCCGATCCAAGTGCCTGCAGAAGCAAACGGTTAGCACAGTTCCATTAAGATTGCTGTTCAGGGACTTACGTCAACAGTGGCTTCAGCACGCTGCGAATGTGTCCAAAGGAGGCGCGTCCCACCAGCTCGCGCAGCACTTCCTCGGCCAGCACGGGCGGCGTCACGTTGGTGGCGTCTTCAACGGGCGTGAGGTCGCCAGACTGTGATGCGAATGGAAGAGAGAGTTATTAGTTAAAGGTTCTGTTTGAGTTCCGACAGTTAACAGCGAAGTATGTACAGCTTATGGCTACTAATACTTATTGGTAGACTTTCGCTAGAAATGTTAATTGAATTTGAAATTACCGCCAGTAAATTTTTCTTCACAAACATAACGTTTACACAAAACTTTTGCATGTCGATTATGTTCGTTATTAGTAGTTTGTTGTGTTTTGTGTGTTGTTGTTGTTGTTGGGTTGAGTTACGTTACGTTTCGTATGCATTAACAAAATATACGAAAATAACAAAACAACGAAATTAGTTCAGATTTTGAAAGCATTATTCGTTCGTGCTCGTTCCGCCAATCGCAAGTGAAGTACATGGACACGCTTCCAGCTGCATCGTGGCATGTGGCGACTCACCTGCATGTTGAACAGCAGCGAGGGCACAATCTTCTCCATGTGCTGCGCCTCCCAGATGTTCTCGACCAGATCGTCCGACACCGTCTTGCGTATAACGCCCTGCAGTCCCTTGATGCCAGCCAGCCGCAGGCTGTCGCGCAGATCCTGACTGTCGCTGTGGCACATCGACGAGAACTTCGAGATGAAGAAGTCGTAGCGGCGATGATAGCTCGGCGTGTCCTCGTTGATGTTGGCAAACTTTACAAACTGCAAAAGGGCAACACGAGATTAGTTGGAGCAGCAGATAGGGAACAATTGAACACTCACCGAGTTGGTGGCCATGATCTTTAAATTCGGATTGGAGTCCTCGAGCAGCTTTTGCACCATGCGCAGAAACGACTCGACGAAGAGATTCAGCGTCGTCTGCGCATGGCAAGCTTGCAGTAGTAGATCCATGGCCTCCATGGCAATCTCAGCCAGCCTGCAATGATATTCAGAATGGTTAGAACGTGTTTTATAATTGTGGATTGGAGCGGCTCACTTGTAGCGCTTGCGATTGATGTCCTTGGTGGCCTTCTGGTAGAGATACTCGCCAATGCGATCCAGCTTGTCGGGCGAGCTGAGCGAGTAGAACGTCAGCTTCTCCATGTTCGACTTGACGAGGCCATCCTCTGGATTCACTGGGAAGATGTTGTCCACCAGGCGCTTGTAGCGCGGTCGCAGTGCGGAGCAGCAGCCACAGCAACCTAGAAGAGCACAGGGAAACGCACAACTCTTAGAGGGATTTGGCAGACAGACGTGTATGCAGCGATAGGTGAACATGACGATGTCGTCGTCTTGTCTGCTCTGTCTTCATTGCACTTTGTGGTTGGCTGGAGGATTTCTTTCTAATTTTGTAATTAGCAAAAAGCGTCGACTCTGTGTCCCTCAGCGGGAGCGTTGTGCCACTTTTCGCTGGAGAGCGATGAGTGGGTGCGACGGCCATTTTCCCTAAGTCGTTTAGGGTTTTATCTTATCGCCATAATCGTTTCACATACATAGTATACACACATTGACCTGCGTCGCGTGATATGCGTTTCTATTATTGTTTCTCTTTCGCGTTTGCCTCTCATCTTCGCATATCCGCGTTGCCCCCAAATTCCTGCTTGATTCCCGTCGTCATTGTTTTGATCGATTGCTGGCGTCATTATTTGAGTTTACGTTTTGAGGTCGAGGTCACGCATTTGCAGTCAATGACTCACCAGACATGTCTGCTCACTCGTCGTTCGTTATGTTGTAACTTTTCTGTTTATCGCTGCGTTAGATAAATGTAACGCTGCGATAATTGCCGCGTTTCTTTGATAAAGAAAAAATAAACTATGCGATTAAGCTATGAACTAATAGGATGTGCACGCAGCGTGACCGTACGCTGAACTCTAAAATATACTACATTATTACAATCAATTTTGTGCCGCAAAATTATTGGCTTGGTTACACTTTATTTTGTTACAAGTGTGCCTTTATAAGCGCCACTTCATTTTTGCAAGATTTTACAAACATGCAGAGTTCAAACCTTTGATAATAGTTATTTCTTTTATACATAGTCATCAAGAGCAATTTAATTAATTGTTATATTATAATTGCAAAAAGGTGCAAGAGTGATCGCCAGTTAGTTATCAAAATATACTAGAAATTTACAGTCCAGTATATTATTACCAATGTTAATATACAGCACATGAAGTTGTCTGCGCTAGACTTTTCTGCTCCACGCTTAACATTTCCGCTCCACATTGAATGCATTTAGGAGTTTAAATAAATTGTTGTTAATTTTATTTCAATAGCCAATGCATTGACTATGCAACTCTTCTATGTTTCTTGCAGCAACATTTAGAACGATTAAAAAATAACCTAGACAAAGCCTACATCAAAGCCAAATTCCCCTGTGCATAGTTTTGACAGTCAGAAACTTAAGATATAAATAATTATTTATTGTTGATTATTCTATAAATACTTACAACTGGGATCTGTGCATTTCTGAACAAAACTGTCAAAGAATTCCGGCAGTTCAGGTGGCTCGAAGCAGCAGCGTATTAAAGCCATTTCAATGCACACAATTATTTGACCATGAACTTTAGAAGAGAAGGGATAATGGGATACCTCGTGGTCTATTGATAGAAATCAGCTGTTGATACGCAACGGGATAAAAGCTCTGGTTGCGCTGCCTGCCTGCCGCTCACTTGTGGGCTAAGCTTTTGTTTCTTATCACATGTGTGCATGCATACATATGTACATACATACATACGTACAAGTTTATGCATGTGCTCGCCTAATGCGAATATTTGAATGCGAGTGTGTTGAGTTTTTCATTTATGGTTTGAGAAGATGATGATGACACTCTTGGCATTCATATAAGGTGGCGCCACAAAGACACATTGGTTGTGGTTGCGTGACAAGTCAGTGTGAGTGGCAGAGGCGACAACTGACATTAACATTTGAATGATGCATTGAATCAATATTGTGAATTGGTTATTATTATTCAAGATATATCACATCACGTTTTTAATAAAAATTGATGTATGTTTTAACTATAAATGAATTGGGTTCACATTGGCGCGTCCTTGAACGAAACGCGGACATAAACTTTGCAGGGCACAACAGAAAAACAACTGAATTGTGAAAAGTCTATAGAGAAAATATTTGCGCACAAAAGCTGCGCTTCTGCACTTGACAGGCTTCGTCGTTCAAAAGCTTTCATTATGCCTGATTAACAGTGAAAAGCTCTAGGGACTGCCAAAGTTCTCAATCACACAACAAACTGCTGTGATATTGTTATACGAGTACACTTAAGGAGAAATGCTTACACGAGTCAAGCCGAGTGCTTGGTTCTGTCACCTCGTCGTTGGCAAAGCGTTGGCTGTGAAAGAGATATGAAAGCGAATGCTTCTCACGACAGATTCGTGCGTTGACAACTTTATTAAAGTTAAATGGGCTCCTTGGCCGCTTGGCTTGTGGGAGAGAGCGGCAGGAGGGCACAGTTGGAGTGGACTTGGACGTGGGACGTGGGCAACATGGTGCTTTATAGTTTCTTGACCGTTCGCTGAAGTCGACGTCGACGTAGAGTCGAAGACGATGACGATCGATGATTTATTTGTATATTTTGTTTATTTCTGAGATTTTGTTGATTAATTACTGTGATATTCAAATTGAAGTGTGTGGAAATATTTGCGTGAATTATTTGATTTCGGCTTTTGCTTTTGCCTTTGCTACCTGCTCAACAGCCAGCCTATACATATTTTGGAAGGCATCTGTAGATTATATGTGGATGACACTTGCCAGAACAGTTCCATTTGGCATGGGATTAGTGTGCGTATCTATCTGGGAGATGAATTAATTAGTGTGGCGACTTCTGATGGAACCTTGACAACGATTATAACTTGAAGAAAAAGATCGTGATTGATGAGCTAAGGTGTGTCGATATTTTCGTTCGGTTGTTCCCAAAGAAGGAACCTGCAACTGGTGTTGAGCGTGTCGAGTGGCCTGCCGAAGATTTCCATATTTTCATTGAATGCGCCAACTCTCGAAATATCGCGGAGAAGATACGACTAGTCAGGTATCCTAAGAATGTTTGGGCGAGCTGGTTTCACTTGTTTACATCGGCGTCGTCAACGACAACCAAAACAACTGAACAACTTCTAGCAACAATATGACTGCCAACAACATTGACTTGATTTAATTCAAAGCAAAAGACACTGACTACAAACTTGCACACGCACACATACACACACACATACACTATCTCTCTCTTGCTCAAAGAGAGAGGGAGAGCACAGAGAGTCGGAGAGATAATGTGTGTGAGCAAAGAAATGCCGGCTACCTGTCGTTGCTTCGGCTGAGCTCAAAAAGCTCTCACCTGCGACAAGACGAGCTTTGACGCTCGCGAGCAGAGCAGAGCTCGCGATTTGCGACAGATCGTGCCTTCATTGAGTTGATTCGTTGCTTCAGTCGGCTTTTAGACGTGACGGTGTTCACCTGGTTGAACTCACTGCGCCGTGATTGCTCGTTTGCGTCCCCGAGTGTCTGTGTGTGTGTGTGTGAGTTAGAGTGTGTCGAGTTATTTGCTATTCAAATTGACAACGATAAATAATCGAACGAACTGGTCAGCTGCAAAACGCCCCCGCTCTTCCCTCAATTAGGAAACAGCAAACAGTTGATTGCAACTTCTGTTTCCCAACCTCTTCTGCCAGCTACGCTCTGATCGGAATTCCCCCCACAACCGCGCAGCCCCTCGACCATCGACACGTCCATTCAACTGCACTCAGCCCACACAAAATTCAAATAAAAGTAGAATAACACCACAAAAACAAACGACTTTGTGCGCAGTGCAAAAAGCGAAAAATATAAAAATAAATAAACGCACAAATCGTGATCAATTTTTTGCTTAAATTGTGCAAACGAATTTTTTGTTGATAATTTTGCGTCTTTACGTTATTACAACACAATAACCATAAATTTCAAACATTTAACAACGACTGCCTGCATTCCATGCATATCATTGGAATGTATGTGTGATTTGTATGTGTGTGTGTGTGACTAATTGAAAATTGATGTGCAGTCGCGAAGCGTCAAACGTTCGAGAAACACTTGAACTGGCGACAAGTGTAACAACAATAACACCGCCAACTACAACAACAACAGTAACAGCAACAAACAAGAGAAACAACAACAGATCGACGAGTTTTGTAATTAGAACTGCGCAAATTGCAAGCTTATGAGGTGAGTTCCCCGATTCCGACAAAGGAAACTACAAAACCCGTTCAAATTGTAAATATTACTTGGTAGAACCGTAGAGCTTTTTGCTGGCAAAACTTCTGACTCGATATAATGCTTTCACTCTCCCATAACCAACGTTGTAAAACCATTAAAACCGAACCTAAATATGTACTAAATTAATTGACAAACACACGCATTGAACCCCAATTGTGTGTATTTATTGGGGTTTATACTTGCGCCGTTTTGAATAATTCAGCTCTTAGCCAGAATATCTTTAATCTCGAGCCGAATTTAGCTTTTATGACCCAAGCATAACATTAGAACTGCTCCAATTACATAGATACACTCACACGCACACAAACACATTCACACAGTCTTATAGAGCGAGTGTGTGTAGGTGGGGCGACTTCCAACGCATTGCTGAAAGTAGATTCGCATTTGTGAGTCATTTCTGTACTTGGAACTGCTCAATGTAGAATTGTAACTCGCTCCGAAGCTGATTAATAGCTTGAATTGATCTGTAACCCCTTTTGGCCAACTCCGTTGGCTGCTAATTGAAGTAATTTGTTGGGTTAAAGTTGGTCAATAGTTATATTAACTACTTTCTTGCTTTCTTTCGCTTCATCTCGTTTGCCATTAATAAAACACAAAAAAACACACACACACAAAAAAGACACAAATATCTCGATGGGCCTTGCCGGAGTTACGAGTTTCCGTGCTCGGCGATCGGAGATCGGCGAGTGCTTTGAATTTGGATGCAAATTAATAACCAATTATAATGTTAATAAAAAGCTTCTCTCCCTCTGTTCGCTGATAATGATAATGATGATGATTCGCATAGAAATGCCGAGCTGAGAGCTCAGCAACTCACGATATTTATGCCTCCATATTTTGCGTTTTGTTATTGTCTGTTGTTTGTTGTGTTGTTTTTTTGGAACCCCCCAAACGGAAATAGAATTCTGAAGGTCTTACAATGCAATTCATTCGCTCAGCGCTGAGTGAAAGTTGACAGCAGATTTTGATTTTGGAAATCAGAAGATAGTCTTGGGCGTGATGCCATTTCAGTTTATCAATATGCAGCAAAGTGAGCTGTTCTCGAAAGCAGTCGTCTATAATGATCGAAGAGTTAATACTCTCTGCAGAAACTATATTTACTGCATTTGCTTAAATTTCAAGAGTTGCTATAATTGAAAGCTAATTAGCCTTCAATGTTCCGAAATATTTCTTCAAGGTTTTGCACGAACGCTCCACAAAACTACATAAATAAATATGTAAATATTACATGGCACCATTTTTGGCGACCCGATTATAAAACCCGTCAGTTGGAGTATGTAATTTAGTCCAGCTTCAAAGTATCAAATTGATTTTAGTTCTTGGCTCCGCATTTGAATTGCAAATGTGATTAAAAAATGTAGAATTCGCGCAATTTGCGTTGCCAACAAAAAAATGCGTCATAAATTTGGTGTTTATTTCGATTGGAACCTCAAATTTATGTATTTTCGCTAAATTGGAAATTAAACTTACATATATGCATAGCTAATTTCGAAGCAACTTTAGAACTTTCCAAAAACAAAGCAGTTAAAAACTCGACTCGACTTCATCAAGCATTCTCCATTCGTGTGCGTCTCCGATAAACTTGTAAGATTATTTTAAACAAATTATTTGCTCCGAAGCCAAGCGAAATGGACGCCGCCAAGCCAACGCAGGATCACAAGGATGCACCAGCAACTGGCTGGCGTGGCTCAATGACCAAGTTCTTCCAGCAGCCAGCGGTGCAATATGCGCAGGTCACTCTCGTCGTGGTGGGCGACATCCTGAGCCTGGCCAGCCTGTATCCTTCTCACTCGATGCACGTCTCGCGTCCGTTTCTGCTCTGGCAGCAATAGAGGTGAAGACAAAGTAACAGACTACAGGATGGTTCTATATATTTTCTATTTATTATTAACTGCGAGCTGAGTGCGTAGTTTATATTTGATGAGCAGCAAGGGAAGCAGTACAGTTTGATTGATCTAGAACTATCGAGATGCAGCGCCAGATTGAACACACGCCATATAGCCACTTGTAATTATACGTTATAAACAAGACTCCAGCTCCAGCAAAGTCGCAGCTGCAGCCTCAGTTCAATGCCAATGCCAAATGACGTCATAAGGCCGCTTCGTTGTGTCCCTGAACTGCATGTAAGGTGAGTGCGCATGTGTGTGTCGGTGTGTGTGTGTGTGTCTCCGTCTCAGACTGCGACTGTGTAGGTGTTTTCGTTCGGCTAAACACCTCGCTTTGCTCCACAGCAGCTGCAGCTCGTTGTTTTGGTCGTCTGGAGTCTGGAGATGGAGCAGCAGCAGCAGCCTGTTCCTGTTGTTGCTGTTGTTGTTTCTCCTCTTGTGGCTGCCATCAAACGATGCGGCAAATTAAGTCGACGCAAACACACACAATTTTGCTGCTCATTAAAAAAACTTTCGAAAGTTGCGACTTTTTGGCAACGTCGACAGCAGTCTCGAAATAATCGACAATTTTTAAAGGAACCTGCCGAGATTCAGCAGCAGCAGCAGCAACAACAACAACAGCAGCGACAACGGCAGCGACAGCAAATTGAAAATTCTGGCAAAATGAAACAGCGTTTTGTTGATGTGGCCAAAAATGGGGAACAGCCTTGCCTTGTATGCAGTCGATCCTACGGCCGGTTTCGCTTTTTATGTTATTCCTTTTTTACGTGTTTCGATCGTTTGGGCAGGCTGCCGTTTTTGGTGTGCATGCGTCAAGGATGATTTGTTTTTGCCATGCATGCAGCACTGTGGCAACAATGACGACCTCAAACCCAACTTTACGAGCCACCGGCCATTTAGCACCTTTCTGCGTACTCGGACATTACTCACACACCACATAGAAGATGACAGAATTTTGACTTCCCCGAAACTCGCACGCGTTTTGTTAAATTTGTTGCGTTTGTAATTGCGAATTGTAAAATAAAAAAACATTTGTTTTGCGGCTAAATAAATTGGCATAGTCGACTGGCTTTTAGTGTCTTTCTGTCGGCTGTCAAGAGTGAATAAAGTTGTTAATGAATGCGTGAGTTGACCTTACCTAATCGAACAGCGGGCAATAGGCAGGAGGCAGCGGCACATTCACTTTCGCATCGTGCACCTTTAATTGCCCCACGGGGCACCGCACAAAGCTCAGCCGCTGCTGCGCGATTTCCAAATCCAAATCAAAACAGTCTTCCAAGCAGTCCGAGTGAGTGTGAGTGTGAGTGGCTGCTTGTGAATGTGTGAATTTATTCAGTCGGCCTGAAAGCCGTCGACTCGACGCGTTGACTTATTGTTGACTTAAGCGCGTTAGTTGTGCAGTCGCAGGGGCCGTTTAATAAATTGGTTAACTTCGAATCGAAGTCAAATAGGCCACACACACACACACGAGTTTGTATAGTTGAACAATCGAGGTTGGCATTGAGAGCTTTGACGAGCGGAAGTCGAGATCGCTCAATTGAACGGTAAACGACGTTTGACACTTTACAAAGCATGTGCGGAAGTGAACACTCGACAGCTCGACAACTCGACAACTCGACAACTCGATAAAAGCTCAATTAGGCCTGCGAATCATATTCATATTCGGCTGGCCTCCCTCCGGCCGTGCTCGCCTCGAGTATCAGGTGTCGAGTGCGGCCAGCTGCCGACGTCGACGTCGACGTCGACGACTGCAATCCGACGCCCTGGGAACGGTCAGATTTATTGGGTCAAAGCACCACTAATCCTTAACCACCTTCTAATGCTCTGAATGGCCGCAAATTGCAGTAGCCGCTTGACTTGAAATTTATACCTTCGATCAACAGCCTAGTTTCGTTGCGAGGGTATTTGGCAATTCGAGCAGTTTGCCTTTGTTGTTGGGGCATATTTGGGGCGTGCATGACGCTGAGCGAAAACGCTTTCAATGAAGTCATTAAATTGATGTATTGGCCCGATAGTTTGGGAGCCCAAACTGCTTAGCTTTCATCTCCAGCCAATTATGAATTTCCAAGAAGTGCGTCTGCATACAAGTCTCATTCTACCACTCGCAAAAATTTCTCCGTTCTCGGCTCACGCTTGCCTGTTTTGCTGGCCTACAAATTGATATTTATTTATGTATCGATCGAGGCAAAAAGTGTGGGCTATCGTGATGTCATTGGACCACGGCCAGCAGACACGTAATCAGCAGGTTTTCGTCTGGCGACATTGGCTGCTTGGCTACTTGGCTGCAATCTGAACACTCCGTTTATGGCTAACGATGATGATGATGATGATGATGATGCCTCGCATTGATGCAATGAGCACGCTCTTATCAACGCCATTTGTCAGCCGCGCCAATTGCAGTCGGGCAAGAGGTGGCGTCAAAAGCGGCATTTGTAACGCTTTCATAATGGGGCGGCCAATGGGGCCGCCAGTTGCCCAATGTGCCCAAACAATGATAGCACTAAAGGCAATGTCGAAACTGAGTCACCCAATACCCTCCATCCACCATATGGTGTACGGCATTGCCTGCTTTGAATTCAAATGCCGTTTGCAAGTTCGAATGCGGTTTCAGATTCAACACTTTGCGGTCAATAACACTGGCCCAAACTGTTTGAACTGCATATCAATGAATCCAAACTTCTCGACGTTCTGCTTTGCATTTCTATTTAGTTCCGAGTTTTCCGCACGTTTCTCAAACACTTCAAGGTATAACATACACATTTAGAATGTATTTTAAATGTAATGTATTTATATTACATATACTGTAAGGTAACCTTTTTATTAAATGTAAATAAATGCACTTAGTAAAAAACATAGATTCACAACAATTAGACTCCAATGATCAGTATAGGTACGACAGTCAAAAGTTTCAACAACTTTGCTTTACATTCGTCCGATTGAAAACTTTTGTAAACTTTAAGCTCTAACAAACAGTAGATCAGTTCAACAATTCATAAGTTTCGATAACTTTGCTTTACATTTAGCCGTGTTTAAATAAATAATAAATATAAATAAATGCACTAAATGCTATACATAGATTCGATGTAATCTTTGCAATTGTTGGTTTTAAGGCTTCAAAACGCAAAAAAATCAATGGATAATATTCAAGGCTTCAAAGATTCAACAACTTTAAATGGTATACATATATTTACAATAATCTATCGAACTGTTAGCACTTTTTTTTAAGTATAAGCTTTAAAAATATCTATAGATTGTATTCAACAATGCAAAAGTTTCAACAACTTTGCGTTCAGCAGTTTTTAAATAAAAATAATTCTGCTAAATGGTAGAAATAGGTTCACAATAATAATGTGTTATTAAAAGATTCAAAAGTTTCAACAACTTTGCTTTAGATTCATACATATATTTACAATAATCTATTGAATTGTTGGCACTTTTTTCAAGCTTAAACTCTAAAAAACCAAAAAATCAACGCAAAGTTGCCAAAGTTACAACATTGAGTCGTTTTAAAATATAAATAATTGTTTTAATTCGGATAGATAGATTCAATATAATCTTTGTAAAAGTCTCAGCAACTTTGCGCTACATTCATTCATATATTTACAATAATCTCTTGAATTGTTGGCACTTTTTAAAGCTAAAACTCTACAAATCAATAGATCAATGCAACTTTGCGAAAGTTTCAACATTTAGCCATTTTAAAATATAAATAATATCATTAAATCGCATACATTGATTCGATATAATCTTTGTAAAAGTTTCAAACAACTTTGCTATACATAGTTTTACAATAATCTCTTCAATTGTTTGCACTTTTTTAAAGTTTGAGCCCCAAAAAATCAATAGATTATATTGAACGAAAAGTTTCAACAACTTCGCTTTACATGCAATACAATAATAGCTCGATCAGCAACATATTTTTGCAATATTCTTTATGTTGACTTTACGCCAGCTGACTTTCAATAGACTGTGTTAAAATGCGCTATTAAATGGCTGTTTTATTGGCTTTGGCATTGAGCCGATCAAACACAATAAAAGTGAGTGGGCGCCTGGGACAAGAGCACCATAGTTTACGAGTTCGAATGGAGTTCGATGAAATTGCTCGGATTGCATACTGATGAGTCCCATCACTCAGTCTCAGGCGGTGTGTGTGGAAAGATGATGCCGCGGCTGAATTGCCTTTCTATCAATCACATGGCATCGCATCAAATCAAATAAATTGACGTTGTGTTGTAGCTATCAATAATTGGGCTGCGATGAGATGGGATTTGTGCAATAATTTGCATAAATTAGAGGTTAGTCGTAATACGATCGCTGCTACCGCTAGCCCAATGGCATTAATTACCCGGCAGCGACAGCGACAGAAATGGTAAAAAAGTGAAACTCTCGCGGATCGGCGTGGCGGTGGCTTATGCAAGGCGGAAGATGGGGCATGCAACGTTGATTATGAGTTGTGCCAGAGACCCAAAGAAGGAGGCAATCGGATGGCATCGCATGCTTGGCGCCCTTTTTCCCACTGCCGCTGTAGCTGTAGCTGTAGCTGTTGCATGCTGCATGCTGTTAGTTAGTTGTTGCTGGCTGTTTAATGCTCGCTGCATGCTGCACGTTGCACGTTGGCCGCTGCACGTTGCATGAGTGCCAAGTGCCGATTCGTTTTCGCCGCTGACCTTTGCCACCTTCGTCTGCGTCGACGTCGCTGTGCCGGAAATGTTGACAGGCTGTGGAAGATGCAACCGTAACCGAAATCGAAACCTGCTTTCGTGCCACAAACAACAGCGCTTGGCCAGCTAAGTGACTTGGGCAACAAACTTGGCTCATATTTGCCCAGTAATTGCGCACAATTTTCGATTCATTTAATTGATAAATAAAAATACGTTTTCGAAACTCACTGAACCGACAATCAAGGGCCAACTCAGCATTCGCTTTTGCCACTTTTTTTTTTATTTTTTATTTCGGCTTATTGCTTATCACTTCGCTCGATGATCGATCGCTTTTTATTTTCTTCTCCTGCTCTTTTTTTTGCCAAATTCAAATTGCATGTGTGTGTGTGTGTACATTTTTGATATGGTACCTAATTGATTTCCGCGCAGGTTAAAAGTCGTACAGTCGGCAACTGTGACACGGAAAAATGGCACAGCGGTAGACAACACACACACACACACAGACATAGAGAGACTCTCTGGGTTAATTATTGTATTATACGAATACGAAAAAGTGAAATTTGTGCAGTCCAAGTCGAGTAGAGCTGCCCGCTGGGAGCAGCTCAAGTCGAGACGCACATTAATCATCCCATTAGCCATTAGGCCAAAAAAATTGATTTACATTTCTCATCAACATACTTTTACAGATTTTAGCAAGCATTTAGCAGACGAGAAGCGAAACAATATCGCGATCTTAAGATCTCTGAAAACAAAATATAATTGCAGCTCCTTTAAAGTTCAAAGAGTTTTGTTTGTTGCATAAGCGCAGTTCAATATCATTACTCGACATACCGAGATATTTAGACAATATATTACACTGTTTAAAAGTGCGAAAAGAAAGCAAATTTCTTCATGCCAAGTCATGCTAATGTTTAAGAGTTTTTTAGCAACAACAATGTTATTTATTATATGAGTTTCTAGTTGCTCAGACTTAAACAACTTCGATCATTGTGTCAAGGGGAGTAGCTGTTGTAGTTGTTAGCGCCGATTCATCGATTCATCGAGAATTATAATTGAATGCTTAGCCTTTAGCTCTTTTAGTATTTTGATCATGATAGATAGTCAATTATTGAAATGATGTGCTGTTTTATGTTTTGTTTTATGCTTAATTCTGCAGTTATTTGCGACGATTTCGCCTTGTTGCTGTCCACACAAAAGAAGCTGGCATTTTTGTTTGCTTGATGACTGCACAAATAAAGCTGCACTGTCCACGGCCGGCTTCGTTGCAGGTGCCGCCGAGTGTTCACTGTACCAGCCTCGTCCAAGTATGAAGCGAAGGTAAAGAAATTGCCACAAAGGCAAGGCGCTAAAGATGCAATGTAATGCCGCAGAGATTAACCTTCTAACATACATAATAAACTAAATATGTAGTCATAAATAATGAAAGAGAGAAAAAGATGGAAAAAAAGGCAGAAAAAAAAACGTGACGCTTCCTAGACGCCGGACTGCGAGATACAGTTTAGTTAGCTAACAAAGCGTGAAAATGACAGCGTGCTTGAGCACAATGCGATCGCCGGGGCAGCCGGTGGGGGTGGGAGGAGAGGTCCGAACAGTTGGAGCTCTGAGGTTGGGGCCACTGCGACTGATGGCAAGATTGACGGCCGTCCATCAACAGGCAGGCAGAGGCAGGCAGGCAGGCAGCCAGGCAGGCCAGCAGCAAACAAAACGATGACAAACAATATGCGAACGGATGCGAGTTGAACTTAAATGAGACACTAAGGTCGCCGCGACTCGCGAATACCCTGCACAGCGTTCAACTATATGCTCAATTAAAGTGACGTATTTACTTAAGGAGAGATTGTTTATTGTATAAGAACTATTTGTTGAGCTGTTGTAAACGCAATTCTAGAGTTGAGAGTTTAAACCTTAAGCTGTTTATTCGTAATTAGTATTTTGGTTGATTTTACATTTAACTGAGTAGTGAACAAATATAAAAAAGAAATAAATACATATAGAGAAACATTATTTTTAGGAAATATAATTTAAGATTAAATCGAATGGAGGAGAAATAAGATTGACTTCAGCAGTTTCGTATTAAGAAATAGTTGCTTATTATATAAGTGAAAATTAAAAATTAAACGATAATTTTTGAGTATTGGAAGTTAAAGTCAAACTATGAAACAGATATTTTAAATACTGAGTAAAGAATGCTTTGGTTTCTCTTAGTAGTGTCAGTATTTAGCATTAAAAACATAGATTATTGATTTAAGATGATTGTTTTTGGAGTACGTATAATGTATGTTGCATCTGTAAGCAGTAGAATTAATGAGAATGAGCACAACATCTTCTTGATTCTCTCGAGTACAGGGTACAACGAGTTGGCATTGGAGCAAAATGCTGCGAGTGTTTATGTGGGTGCTGAAACGGATGTGCATAGCATTAGAATAGTGTAGAAAACAGCCAGACAGATACAGGGGAGAGAGAGAGTGGGGGGGGGAAGCAAAGTCGCTGTGTCATCGTTGTCGCTGGCCCAGAGATGCGCGCACTGAGATATGCAATATGGCTCCAAATGGGAGTAGCAATTACTAATTTCCTTAGTAAAGCTCATGAATCAGGGGAATTTAGTTGTAAAAATCGAAAATGTGTGTGCTCGGACATGGACAAGTCGGACAGTGGAACTGCGTCGCCGTCTGAGCGCAGTACACACACAATGATCGGGTCGAGTGCGCGCTCCATGGCTCCATGGCTCCATAGCTCGATGGCTCGATGGCTGTCGGCGTGTCCGAGTGCCTGTCTATGTCTGCGGCTGAGGTATTGAGCCCCAGTGCGGCATCCACTCACAGATGCCTGAGCATAGATATCGAAATGCAATTAAGTATTTGCCAAGTCGGCAAATGGACGCAGCTTCAGCTTCAGCTTCAACTGCGGCTTCAACTGCGACTGCGGCTGCAGAGCGCCACCAACAAAGCAAAAGGCGGCACGCATGGAAAAATGCGCTCGAGACAAGCGAACGTTGCTTGTGTCCAGCGGGAGTAGTCGAGAGTCCGGCAAGCTTTGCATAACTTTGACGTCGTCGACGGCGGTGGCGGTGGCGGTGGCGTTGGCTGCGACGGCGCTGGCTGCTGTGCGCTTGGGGCTTGTCCATACTTACAAATTGGACTACACCTTCATTTTCACTTCAGCCAAAGGCTGCGACGTGGCTCAGCTCAGACTTGACTTACACCGACTCAATTTCTGCCGTTGATGCCCGTTCCCCCTCCCCCCCCTCTCTTTCTCTCTGTCATAGTGTGCGTCGCTGTTGCTGCTGAACCTGAACCGAGAGGTCAACGCTGCTGGCGCTGAGAAGAACACACGCAAAGTGGGCGAACGCGTTGTTTGTTTGCCTTTCCACTGGGCAGCGATGATGTTGCCGCACTTTTGGTTTCACTTGACACGGCTGATCGAGGGCCAAGGAGGGGGAGGAGAAGGAAACGACTGTGGACCAGGGCGGGAGTGGCGTGTGAAGAGCTGTTGCTCGCCACCCTCCCTGCGCTGGACTGCGGCTATCATTGTGCTTGTTGATTGTGTCTCTCGCTTCCTCTCGCTCGCCATTCGCAGTGTTAAAGTTCAAGTTCAGAATCATTATTGTTCTGTGCGAGAGACTCTTAAGAGCCACGTTTTGGCGAACGGACAACAAAATGAGGGGCTCTCGCGTATACGTGTATATCGCAGTAATAAGCTACGCTTTAGCAGAATATAATTATGAGCACACTACTTCTCCTTCGGCTCCTCACCAACACCTCGCTTTGTCCAGCGTCTCCCATATTTATAAATAATTTGGGTAGACGTGGCTATTTACCATTAAGTTTTAATATATGCTTGCTCAGCATCAGGCGATTCGATATTAATGCCAAGCCCCAGAGTCCGTCTCCCAGTCCGCCTGTTTAAACACCCAGATCTCAGAGCTCGCAGTTCACGAATTTACTTAAAATATTCTTAAGAATTGTTGCTTTCTAACTTCATTAATTGGAAACAAATGATTGTGTTATTCATAACGAAATGATTTCAAATTAAATCTGCATTTTTTTTTTCTTAATAATAATCAGTATCACTAGATATGGTATGTTCTTATTTTGCATTTGCAATGACAAAAAGAAAATTACTTAACAATATTTGCCACAAATTTGGCAAAGCTGTTTTAAATTGTACTTTCTGTTTTTATATTTACTACATATTTTACATGTATTAAATTTTCTTTATGTTATAAAGCTTTTAAAATATTTATTGTCCTTGCTTTCATTAGTTTCTAGCTGAAGTATTTTTGTGGTTTCTAGGCCAATTAACATTTGTTTTACTGTCTTAATATACTAGAATGTTGTGGTAGTCTTAAGCTACGCTGTGGATTGCTGGGTATTTTGTAGCTGGGCACACTGGCGGTGTGTTGCCTCGTTTCTTGTTGAGTGATAATTCAGGCGCTCTGCGAGATGTGGGCAATTTGTATAATTTAAAATAATTTCGCATAAAATTAGCCACACACTAGACAATTGCCGTTTGGCAAATGCCACTGAAATTAGATGCCAAATTGCATTTGCCAAAGTTCTTTAATTGCACATGTGAGTGTGTTTGTCTCTCTCGCCGTCTTTCCCTCTCTGCTTCTTTCTTCTGTTTGCTGCGCGGGCAGCTACGAAGCGCTACAAATTTTATGTTTATTACACCTTAATAATGCGTGTTTACAAACAAATCACGTTCATGGCGCAATCAACGCGCAGCAATCGGCATCGACATCGGAAGCCACATCAACAGCAAAAGCAACAGCAAAGAGGCAAGGTAACAGAGCGACCGCGACTGCGGCAGCGGCAGCGGCAGCTGAAGGAACTGGCGAGTTAGCAGCGGCAGAACTCTCGTAGCTGGCTCGGTCGGCGTCCAATGCTGACTAGTCAGCTTCCCATCAACGTCAGTCGCTGGGGCGAGCGCACGCATCCGCACTCAAATTATATGGTAAAGGATTTTTATTGGCAGCTCGCAGCGCTTTCTTGCCCCAGACCCCCTCCCGGCCCCCGCCCGCCGCGTCGCGCTTTGTGCGCCCGAGACGCCGTCATTGATGTCTAGTCGGACAATTGCCTCTTGCTGTGTGTGCTGTGCGTTCTCTTGATAGAGTGAAAAGCTGTCCTGTCTGTAAGTAAGCCAGCAAGTGAGCGCCCAGCGGGGGCAGTGAGAGAGCGAGATAGATAAAGAGGGGGAGCGAGGCTGTCCAGGTGCCATAATGGGCATGCATTCGGCAGACATTACGCTGCGCTCCTGCGGCTCGAGTTTTGGGTGGGTGCGTGTCTGCCGCAGCAGCAGCAGTGGGGCACAACTAGCTTAAGTGGATACTCATTGGCTGCGCCTGCTTAGCGTGTGTGTGTGTGTGTGTGTGTGTGTGCGGCATATCCTCGAGGCAGCAGGCATTGTTTGTGTTGCGCGTACTCGTATTCAAATATGAATACTTGCATTATCGCGTTTGCTCAATCACAATCAGCATATTTTTCGTCTTCTTTTCGCTTTGTTTTTGTGTTGCAGGACACACCCAAATGTCGTGGAGTGTGCTGTGGTGTGGCATAGTTGATGTGGAGTTAGTTCTCGCCACATCCGCCTCGCATTCGTATTCGCTCCACTCACTCACAAAGCACTCGCGCAGACAGACACTCGCATGGCCAATTCGAATTCGCTCGCATGTGACAATGGCAAAGGCGAATTAAATCGCGTATGCAGACAAACACCCTCATGTTGTGTCTGCCTCGTTGTTGTTGTTACTTTATTTCGGCTGCTCAGGTTAACGAGCATAACGCAAAACAAACTTGATTCGCTCTGCCCACTTCAGGCAGCCGCCCTGCCCCGCCTCTTTCCCCTGCTCGACCAACGCGCACTTAGATCGAGATTCGGATTCGGATTGGGATTCAGATACATACAGATACAGATATACAGAGTCGTTGGCTTTTTATTAATTGGCAATTATTCTTTTCACTGCCGTTGTCTCTCTTTTCTAATTTCTTATTGCTTATTGCGTTGTCGGCAATTCGAAAGAAACAAACTCTTTTGTTCGACACATAACCTATCTGTGTCTTTGACGGATGGACTGAGCTAGATTTGGGCGAGTTTGATTTAATTTTAATAACACTTTCGCTGGCATGTGAGGCGGCCATTAATAAATAGCAAGTAAAAAGCAACTGATGATTTAACTTACTAGTTAACCCAACTTTACCTTTAACCAAAGCCTTAACGAGGTCGCGACTAATGCGGTGAAAAGTCTAACAAGCGACTGAAGCAACAAACAAGCAAAAAACAAAAAACACAATAAACAATAAACAGCAAACAATGAATAATACGAAACACAAACAATAAAAATTGAAGTAAAAAATTGCAAATTACACGTGATTTGACTCTGCGACTTGTCTTTTTTATTTCGAATTGCAGTTCGACCCATTTGACAGCCCAAAAAATAAACAAAAAAACAAGCGTATATAAAGTGTTTACCCTAGGTTTATTCAGCCGTCAAAAATGCCAGGAACTGCAGCTTAATCATTTTCCCCAGCCAAGCGAAAATAGGCGTTAAGCGCTCCCAGCCACGTTAAGTGATCCCACCAAACCAACAACAACAACAGCAACAAGAAGAACAACGACTGCAGCAGCAACAACAACAGCCACATCCCAAGCCGCCTCGATGCCTGCCAAAATGCTACCGCAACAAGCGCACTTGCCGGGGCCAGGAGCAGCAGCCAATGGCGGACCACGTGTTAGCTTCAATCGGGATGTTCATGTGAAGCGCATAGGTCAGTGTGTTGTGCTAAGGACAATAACCCCCAAATAACCACAACACACACTAAACTACTTCTGCTCACTGAAATTTACACGCTCATTCATACCATTCATAGATCTAACTGAAAGCTAACCTCAGTAGTTGAAACTTTGAATCGTCAATGGCTGCAAACGATCTAATTTCGTTTAACACTGTGCATTTAACAGCGAGACGCTCTACGAACATTTCTCTGCTTTCCTAATTGATTCCAAACATCACTGAGTTTGAGAAAGTATTTCGGTATATTAAATGTTTAGCCGTATTTATGATTTTGTTCGATCCGTCTTCTGTAGTTTCATAATTAATATTAAAGACATTTCTTAAACCAAATTAAATTGTGCTCAATAAGTTGTTTTGCATTTTATGAGCACTTTCGTAAGTTCACTGCTGGAATATGATTCTTTGTATGTCTGAGAACATTTGGAGAACCTTGGGAGTAGTTTCTTATTATATTTGTATTTATGATTTTGTTCGACCCGTGTCTCTGTAGTCTCATATTTAAAAATTAAAGATATTTCCTTAACACCTCAATTTACTTTACGCTGGCATATATTTCATTGTATGTCTGAGAGAATTTGGAGAACCTTGGAAGTGGTTTCAAATTATATTTGTCGCATTGATTGCCAGAACTATAACAAAATGATTAAGTGGCTGCTGTTAATGTCATAAACAGAAATATACAACAAATTGCATTAAATTCTGAAAAGAAAAGCAAATACCCTTGATTCTGCCAAATATGTGCGCATCTCACACACATTGCTGTGTGCATGTATATACTATATCTTATGTACAATCGCTAATTTGGTCGATCAATGTCGCTAACAACCCACGCGACCCCTCCACATGATCAGCGGAATGACTACATAATTCAAGCAACTAATTAACTGGGCAGTCGCAGTCACAAGCGATTCTGTCGCTGCTGGGTTCTAAGATGGTCAGACATCTTGGCAAGCGAATCACCTTCGTGTCGTTTCCAAAATGGTCGTGTTGCCCCCGGGCACAAATGCAAAGCACCAGCTCAGCAAATGTCATTTAGCAACACACCGAGAACGAGTGGAAGAGTCGCAGTCGAGTGTGCTGGACTGTGAATATGCATGTAAATAGCTTGTATATACTAGTTGGGGCTTGGCAAGGAAAAAATAGTTTTCACGTTAATCAACATAATCCACTTTTAGATCGACACATTTATTCCAGCGATTTTCCATTTTTTTTATCCCGTCCGAAAACTTATCTTCAGGAAGGTCGTCAAAATACTCCTCTGCATCGGTGATCTCCTCTCGCAACCTAAATTTTTTTATTAATGAGCCATCTTTTGAGGTTTGGGAAGATAATCGTCAGAGGGAGCCAAATTGGGAGAATAAGGTGGATGTGGAAGCAATGGGAGTCCCAAATTGTTGATTTTTGCTATTGCCTTCAATGCTCTTGTGTGCCGCTGCATTGTCTTGCAGTTCGTTTCATTTGAGACGGTTTTGCTGCGATTTCGTCACTCAATCGCTCCAGTAATGAACAGTAATATTCACTATTTATGTTTTTCCCATTTTCGAGGTAGTCTACAAAGAGTATGCTATGTCAATCCCACAACGCCGCCACCACCATGACTTTTACGACCCATTGAACCTGATTTTGCTGCTTAGGCGCACTTTCGCCGGCTTCAGTCCATTGCCGTACACTCTTTCTGCTCTTCGGTGTATAATAGTGGATCCAGGTTTCGTCAACAGTTACCAATCGATGCCAAAAGTCTTCTGCCCTACTACCCATCAACTCTATTGCCCTATTACCTAAAAAGTCTTTCGCAGAGTGCTCGCGATTGTGTTTTGCTCTGGAGTCAGCATGCGAATCACCCAGTGACAAGATTATTTTTGCATGTGTAGAATTTCACCCAAAATATGCCGTGTGCGTTCAGTACTTATCTTGGTAGCATCTGCTAGTTCTTTTGATTCCTTTGCCGCTTTGCCTCTCAAAATTAATATTTTAGAAGAGAACGAAAATCGCATTTTCCCATTGTCACTCGATAACAACAATCAGGTGTAAAAAAAAGTCGGGGCTGCAATTTCATATATCTGCCTGAATATGGACAATAAGTTTTACCGATAAAAGTGCATTTCGTCGGCCAAGGTGACTATTTTTCTCTCTGCCTGGTATAGTATATGCCACGCATACATATTTCACATTTCATTATCTTCTTTCCTTTAAAGAGTATTCTCTTAACTTAGCTTTGACATTGCTTTGCTTCGCTAATAAACCATATATCTATATTGATCTAAATTGTATATTTTTCAATGCTATATTTGTTTGTTAATGCTTATATCATAAGTGTATTTGCTACGCAGTTGTTTTGGCTTGAGAATTGGTTCGTTGAGCTAATGGAACCGTTTTCTTTTTGATTGGTACGCGTACATCAGAGTCGAGCACACTCGAATGTCGCTTTCCCACTTGTTTCTCTCTGTGCAGTCAGCAAATTGCATAATATTTGGCACTGTTTTGACGACTGCTCGTTGTTTGATACATTGATCGTGTGCAAGAGAGCTGTCGATTTGCGATTCCGCAAACTCATGTGTGCGGGCTTAGATGTGTGCTTGTTGTGCTTTTATATATTGTATATTGTATATGCTCGACACAAGTATAAACAGAGAACAGAGTGAGAAGTGGGCGAGTAAGCCAGAACGAATGACAAAAGCAATGCTCGTAACAATGCCGCCTCAACAATAAAATGTAGTTTACCTTGAGAGCTTCAGAGCACACACACACACACACACACACGCGGACACATATCACTATTTTAAATAAGTAGATATATTTTATAAGGCATTACAAGCTCTAAAGTAGAGGCAACACGGCCAAACTATCTGCGGCCGCGTCTGGCTGTTAAAAACTAAAGTATCACTTTGCACATCGCTCGCTGGGGTCGCTCGGGGAGGCAGAGTTTCTAGGGGTAAATGGGGAGTTGAAGGCAGAGGCGGCAAAAACTCATCAGTGGCACTCGCATTAAATGTGTGTGCTGACCAAGCTGCGGCTGACTGCGAGTCTGGCACCGAGGCTGCAACTGTCCGTTTGTCTCCAGAGTCGACTACATTATTATTGTTATGATTATGTCTGGCAGCAGCGACAGCATAAGCCACAACAACAACAACAACAGCAACAAGAACGGCAACTACAACAACGACAACGACGACAACAAAAAGGGAAACAATCGCTAGTCACAGCGGCCGCATTTAATTGCAGGGCATTGCGATTTATACCGAAGCCGGAGTGGAATTTATGGCGACTGTCTGAAATGAAGAAATTAAAAATTGATTATGACAAAAGCGGCACAAATGTAAATTATTTAGCTGCCTTTAATAGATGCGTCTCTACACGCTGCACTCCTGTGCTTCGGCCGATGGCTCGTGCTCTCTTCCCCTCTCCCCTACCCCCAGCTATATTGTATATGACCATATGCCTGGCGTGCTTAGTAATTGGCATGCCACGTTCGTTGCCTCAGTCTTTTGTTTTGGACGACTTGAATTTCCTTAGCGATTTAACTGCTCAAATCGACTTGAGCTGCATACGCATATGGCTTCAAGCTCTCGTTTTTTGTTGCTTCTAACTTTAATTAGCTATTGCTCAACTGCCATATAACATTATAGTTGCTGACAAGAGTTCTTTTTGCGTGTGGAATCTCGAACTTTCAAGCTATAAATCTTTTAATTGAACTCTGGGGAAAGAAACTTGTTTATTCGATTAAGTTTTAAATATCATTTGCATTGCTAAAATATGTGCAAAAATAAATTCAAATAAGTCTTTGAAATATCACACTTTTATGCTTCTAGACCATCAACTTCAATAAAGTTTGCATTTTAATTCCTTCTTGGAATTAGTGGGAATTCTTTAATGGATTATCTTTCAGAATTTGTAAAATTACCATTTCTTATGCTGCGTATTTCTTATATTGGATCAAAGTCCGCGTAGTCATATGATATTTCTTAAAATTCGTAAATCTTCCAACAAACTCAATAGATTGTGAGCGCTAGTTTAGTTTGAGTTTTTTTTAGCTGCTAATTTGACGAGGTATTTAAATTTGTTTAATTTTTTTGTCTTAAAGCCCTATCTTAAAACGGCCAAGGCGCCATCATTTAAAGTTTAACGATCGTGCACAGACTCGTACATATATAATTTAATAAGTGTGTATTATAATAATGCTTTAAATGACTTTGTTGTTCGCATGCAAATTGAGGCAATTATGTGAGAAAACACAGCTAAAATGATGATTTAATTTCGGCACAAGATGCGCCACTCCACACCGACATTCCCCTACACACACATGTGTGTGCGTGTGTGCTTTACAAGGAAATTGTTGCGCCTGCGGATGCAGCGCATTTCGTCTGAGTGGCTGAGTACACAACGTCTAATTTCAGCTAATTTTTCAGCCTTTATGAACGAGCTGCGCTTGATGATCGAGTGCGAGTGCGAGAGTGAGTGCGAGAGTGAATATGAGTGCGAGTGTGAGTGTAAAATATGCGTTCAACTCAATGTGGCTCGAGGGGCAACCTTGCGAAGCGACAAATTTGGCTAAAACAAGTTGTGCTGTAATGAAAATCAGCTGCCAGCTGCTGTTCTCGTCGCTGATGCAGCGATCGTCTTTGCGATGCACTTGCAAATTGGAAGGCGGACAAGTGTAGACAGAGCAGAGAGCAATATGAGATTGTTGTGAGCGCAGCTGTGCTGCTTCTCTGCCACTGGGTGCTCACTGTACTTTATTTAATTGCACTCCACAGACATTAATTGACGCACAGCTGTCGCTGTCGCTGTTGCTGTTGCTGCCGTTGTGGCTGTGGTTGAGTCTCGAGTCGAGCTTATTCCTATTCTGTGGATGATGACATAATTCACATAATTTATGTATGAGCTAGGAAAATGTATCTCGAGCGCGAGTTCAAGAGAGTTTGTCTAGCTAATGCGACGCTTTACAGTTAACTGGCAATTGCCAACTGCCAACTGCCGACTGCCAACTGGCATCTATGATTGTGTAATGGACACGTAAACACATTGTACAATTTGCAATTTGCACTTTAATACTGAGGCATAAGCAAATGATGAGCGCAACTGTTTGCTCTGTTTATTGTTTGCTACTGTATTTGAACTGTATCTTTAATGCATAATACGTATTTTAATGAGAGCTTATATATTTTAATTAATTAATTTAATTGCCTGCCAGCAGAAAACAACAAACAAACAGAGAAAAGGAGCAACAAGCGTAAGCATCATTATGAAATTGCCTCAACATTTCCGACTCGTGCAATTTTTGCACCGTTCGCTTGCTGTGATTTTTAATTTGTGGCCAGCTTTGAATTTGATTAGCTTTTTAAGTGGCCGTGCATACCCTGTACCCATTGGCTAAGCCAAGCAGAGGGTATGCAGCACCACACCAAAATCAGCCGCGTGCTGTTGAATATTTATATTTAGCGAAAGTGCGATTATCAATCTTGACAGACAATAGTTTTCAAAGGAATTATGTTCGATACAATGAAATGCGTTTTTACTAAAAAATATATAGTGAATATCTGCAAAGTTAAATGGCTAATAATACGTTTATAAATTCGTGTACCAATCAAGCTCTTCACTTATAGATATCAAAAGTACTTAAAGTGTTTGTCTTGAATCATGGTTATGCTTAACAAATTATTTCAAATGCACAAAAATCGTTAATTTATGAAAGTGAAGATGTAAAGTAAATATCTGTGTTTTCTTAAAGTATTTTCTGATAGTACATTTTTATATTTTTGAAGTAACAAAGCTGGTTATTTCTCAAATTAAAAATACTTAAAGTATTTCTTGTAAACTTATCAGATTTATGCTTGACGAATTGTTGTTGATTCTCATCACAAAAGTAAAAAAATCGTTTATTTAGAAAAGTGAAAATGTTGACGATTTAAACTGCAGGGTGTTTTAGCGTCGACTACTCGTAGTGTAAGTTAATGCGCTTACTTGCTGATGATGGCTTTGTTTGAGTTCCTCCTACTACGCAATTTTCACATGGAATTGCTTTGCTCGAATTTGTCAAACCTGCTTGTTGTTGTGGCCCAGCGAGGCAAGTCGGAGGGCGAGCCGCAAGGGGGGAGGGAACGACATCTAATTCAACGACGACGACGACGATGATCTTTGGGGCTGCCCGCGCACGCCATCGCCACCATTAAAATGCCATTTATGTTTTTTTGTTATTTGTTCATAATTTTATAATTTGCATATTCTGTTTTATAGTGCTTCATTGCGCCAACAACAGCAATGGCAACGGCAACGGCAACAACAACAGAAACTGTCAGCCAGGCCAAAAGAAACTTAATTAATAAGTAAGTCTCATTTTTGGCATCGCCTGCCCACCATTTCGCACTATTTTGCTTTTGTGACATTGGCGTAGGCAGCACAGCACAGCACAGCACAGCACAGTTCACCAGCTCAGCGGCTCAGCTTGGCCGCCTACCTCCCCCGTCCCCCCACTGTCGACCGTCGACCCCTTCCGCTTTGCTGTTAACTGGCCGCTGCGTCGCGTCGTGCTTTGCGTCGTTGTTGGCCACGACAACGGTGTGTGTGGTGTGGTGTGCGCCTCAGTCAGGTTCTTTGCCTGGTTGGCATTGGGTGTTGTTGTCGCGGTCGCCAGCAGTTATTAAATGTGTGTGCTTCAAGTGTGTTTAACAACAAGACGCGTTTTGGAGTACTTGCCGCTGGTAAATGGAGTTGTCGATCAGCTCGAACTCCAACTCAAACTCAAGCTCAATCAGCGCAATCAACGCAACGACTCCATCGGTCTCCTTGCTGGCTCTGACTGCCGAGTCCGGCCAGAGATTCTGGCATCGAATTGCCAATGATTGCGTCATTTGTTTATCGAAAATGTGGTATTGAAATGAGTCTGAGATTATTTTTAGCGAACTTTTGGCACCGTCTAAAAGACTCGATGTGTGTCTTTTGTGGTGTGTGTTCCGTTTCTCTCGTTGTCTCCGTCGCGCTGCTGTTTGCGCTCGCTTAATGCGCTGTTGACAGCTGCTGTGCGAAACAAGTTTGTCGCTTAAGTCTGTCGTTTCGTTCATCGCTCGAGCGCGATTGAACCGCGTCCATTCTTTAGCGAAAGTTTCTATTTGTGTTTGTTTTGAAAGTCACTCGAGATCAGCATAAACAGCGAGCACAGCAACCACCCGAACGACAACTCAAGTGCATAGCAGCTATTTTAATTGGAGCCAGCGAGTAGCGCGATTTTCAGGCAAATCCAGGGGCAGGGTGCAGGATCGAACAGGCGCATGTCAATACAACTGGCTTATTTACATACTTGTCACATTCGAGGCCCTGCCCGGCTGCTCGGCTGCCCGGCTAGCTGGATGACTAGCTGACTGGCTGCCTGGCATTTGCCAGCTTCAAGGACGCGTCGCGCTGCCGCGGCATCGCTTTTGATGTGATTAGGAGGCAGGCAGCACGGCACCCTGGGAACCCCGTTGGAGCCCGCGCAACGATAAGAACACAAGGGCATTCAATTATTTCAATTCTGGAATGAGTGCGCGGTCGTTTAGCATTGGAATTACAGCTCGAGGTCCCGCCTAGATAAAACTAAAACCATGCCCAGGTCCAGGTTCAGCTGCATGCCTCGCTGCCACGCTGCCTCGACTCGGGCCTAGGCTCGGCCCAATGAAATCGAAAGTGCGCAGGTTAATTGAAATGCCCGAAAGGCGCGCCGCACTCTGCTGTGGCATGCCGCACCGCCACTCGCACTCGCACTCGCACTCGTCGCGAACGACCGTGAGCCTCAAGATCTTTGGCACTGACTGGAATGGGCCACTGCCCATTTGCCTTTCGCGTCTCGGTGGCTGTTGCGGCGTCGCTTGCGGCCCCCAGCCAGTTCATTAGCGCTGCTCGCTGAAACTTAGACCAGTAGTGGCCACACAATGCGGGTGGTTGGGGCCAGTGGAGCTGGCGGGATTGGATTGGATTGGATAGCCCTAATAGCCTGCTATCTGGCACTTGACAGGTTGCGGGCGCTATTGATATGCGTCACTTTGGACTTGTGGTCGCCTTAATGTGGCAGCCACATGCGATCGTCTGGCGAGTGAAAGTCGACCGATCAGCAGTGCTAATACGAGTACTAAGTGCGGCATGCCGCAATTGCGTGCAACAGCCGCATAGAATTGCCCGAATTCTTGACAGCCACTTTTAATTTGCTCGCATTCCCAGACAGCAGTTCGAAACTATAGAAACTACGACGAGTACAACACGCTTAATGAGGAGTTAACAATTTTCATTATTTGTTTTTGTTTACTTGTTGTTTGTTTACTCAACACACCTACATACGAGATATATGTGCACATGATTCACTGTGTGCCTACGCTCTTCTATTGTGTTAATGAGTAACAGTTAAGTCAGCTGTGAATCAGTTGCTCAACTTACTGGCCAGCAATAATATTTAATTGCTTTCATTTGCATAATTATGCTGAAGCTTGCACTTGAAAGTATTTAATATTGTGCAATAACTTCGACTGCTGATTCTTTGGGATAGCTCCGAAAACAGATTGTCTTTCTCTTAACAGCTTTTATAGAGTATATGCACTTGTCTGCTATTTAAATGATTTAGATGTGCAAGCAAATGGGCTGCGAATGCGCGCAGTTGGCAAACTTGGTGAAGGCTGAAAAATGGGATCAGATCAGATCGGGCTTATCGCAAGTGCGCTGTAACTTTAAACACAACAAAAGTGCTTGTTGTTGCATTTCGCACAACCTAGAGAGGGGTCGAGGGGATGGGGAGGAGAGACTCCCGTAGGCACTCTATGCTCGTTGGAAGTCATTGGGGAAGCGTTCGAAGTCATTCGGCATGGGCATACAAATCATAGAGCCCGCTGGCCATGGTACGAATTCATTAAGTGGATCGATGATTAAATTAATGAATGCCTTTCAGCGCCTTTTGCGTGGCGTTGTTGTTGTTGTTATTGTTGCCGTTGTCGTTGTTACTGTTGCTTTTGGGCGCTCGTCGAGCGATTCGCAATCAATCATAGCTGCACTCGTAGAAACCGGAGCAGCGTCGAAGCGAAGTCGAAGTCGAAGTGGAGGTAGTAGCCAAAGTCAGAGTCGCAGTTAAAGTCGGAGTAGAAGAGGAGGCAAATCATTGTTAAGATCGCTGGGAATGTGGCAAAACAGCAGCGTTTACAGTTACTTGACATTGACTTCGGTTTCACTGGCACAGGCGGCAACAACTGTCGCTTAGTTGCAATTTATGTTTTCCTGTTGCCCAAAAGCAGCCACCACACCACCTTCAGCAGATCGCTGCAGCAGCAGCAGCAACAACACAATGTGATGGGCATGCGACGATGCTCCTCGAGGTAACCACAACCTCGCATGTTGACTGACAGCCGCGGCAACCCATCAAACCACATACACACACGCAACGTGTGTATGTGTGGTGCATGGCCACATTTTACCTTGACACATTTAGCTTGACAGTTGATCGCATATCATCATTTTGCCAAGCTGCGATCTCTGCTCTTGGTTCGCAGGGGTGAAGCAGGTAACCGGATAATCAGTGATGTGTTGGTTTTGCAAACAGTTACACTGATCTCAATGCGATTTTTATCGAAATTTGGGGTACTAAATGCTGAGCTTAGCAGACAAATCGCAGCTATTAAATCAGTTAATGATTCTATCAGCAAAAACAAAACAAATTGAATAATCACACATCGATCGACATTTTGAGTCAAGTTGTAAAGTTTCTACTACAAAGTTATTGATACTTTTTTATAAACTATGCCAAGTATTTGTGACTTCATTAGCTGGAGGTTTATCAAAGGTTCGGATTAAATAACATTGAAAATAATTGCACTAATAATCATGTGTTATAAATTTTATAAATGTCTTTTCAAAACTCACTTTTATATTAGTCTTAAGTGAATAATCTTTAACGTTTAGAATTTCGTAAGAAGTGCAACATAAACTTATTGATTTGGAAAGAAAACGTTTCAATTAAAGACGTTTTTGATTTCCAATAATAATAAATTATAACTTTTAAGGAGGGACTCTATAAAGCTCGAAGATTTATAGAACAAGTTGTATTGTTTAGAAACTCTCGCAGCAATAAATAGTTGGGTTGCAAGCAATCCTAAATTAAATGCAAAGCGATTAAGTTTTCTAAGAAATTTGCCTTACAAGGGTTTTTATTCTCATAATTTGTGGGAGAAATGTAAGATACGAAATTATTTTTCTTTATTTCATACCACAAAGTAGCACAATATAGCGATTAAATCGTTTCGTGTAGCAACCCCTCAAGACATACTCCTATTTAAAGTCTCTAACATTAACGCTAATTTCTCGAAGAGAACAAGCAGCATATCGGAACATGTTGCTTTCACAAAGTGCTGCGGATAGTTATTGGGGTCAATCAGGCAGCTTAGGCTGGAGCTTAAGCTTAAGCCAGAGCTTACATCTGGAGATAATGTATCGGAATGGTGTTTATGAATGTGTCGGATTCTTAAGCTATTCTTAAGCTGCCCGCATGAATGGTGTTGCTTTAATGGATTGTGATAGCAATTTGACACCTGCCACGCCCAGCTTGTCATTATTCATGCTATTCAAATAGCAAATATCGAATTAGTCAAAGAATCCGATAGCTTTCGTAGCATGACGTTGAGGTGGGCGTGGCGACAGCTCCAGCAGCCGAAGATGTGGCTGACAGAGCTGGTTGCCAGTGCTGGTTGCCAACAGCAACAGCAACAGCAACGGCTGCCTGCCAGTGATTGCCTCCGTGTGTTGCGCCGTCAAGGTCAGTGCAATTTCCACGCATGTAAAACAAATGACTTAGGCAACAAACTTGCCCGAGTGCCTGTCACTCGCATGTATGAATGTGTGTCTATGTGTGTGTGTCTGCAGCATGTTCTATCGCTTAACAAGTGCTGAGTGTCAAGATGCGTAATCTCGTGCGTTCTGTGTTGTTGTGATTGCTCCCGTTCGGGGCGCGCTAGTTGAGTTGATGAGCCGCCAAGAGCCGCAGCAGCAAGATCGTAACAACAACAGCAGCAGAAACGAGAAACTCGCAGAATAACAACAAAGAACAGAGGAGCTGAAAAAGCTATCACAGAACACGCACGTTTCTGTTGTTGCTGTTGTTGTTGTTGCTGCTGCTGCCGTTGTGGTAGCTTGGTGTTCATCTGGTCAGCAATCTTGTTTCGCTCATGATGATCGCTTTGGTGAGCTGCTTGAGATAGAGCGGCACGTTTTTTGTTTTCGGCGTATTAAATAATAATGATTATGAACAAGTGAGGAAGTGGAAGAAGCATCTTTATGACCATCGCCGGCCAAGTAGCGCCTCGTTCTTCACAGCCTCACTGCGGCCCCAGAGCCGCTTCAATGGCCATTAGCGCTTACAGCGCCCGATTACAGAGCACGGCTACACGTTCCATAGAAGCGAACGTGGGCTAATGCAGAATCCATTGTGGCTGCGCCGCTCCAGCTGCCTTATTTAGCGGCCAGCTGCTGCCAATTCACACTTTGAAGCGTCGAGCTATTACATCATCGCTGGCCCAGCTCTCGGGTCAACCGAGCGCTGGCTAATGTGCTAATTGTCGTTACATGAATGCCAACTAGTTCTCTAATCTCCCTCTCTCTCTCTCACTCTCTGTTTGCAGCTAAGCGCGCGAACGAGCCGTCAGAGTACGACTACGAGACGACAAATCTACAGCCCATCGCCGGCACTGCACAGGGCTATCACCAGCTGCCGCCGGACATCGATCCCGAGGACATACGCAAGGAGGCGGCCCTAGTCATCGCCCAGGCCGGCCAGCACCAGAGCAAGGCCGCCAACGGCGACCACATACCCACATTCCGGGTCAAACAGAAGCGCCCCAGTGCGTCGCAGAGTGACTCGCAGCGCTTCCACTCGCTGCCCACGCGCCGCAAGAAGGGCAAGCCCGTGGCACGCAGTGTCAGCGACGCGGCTGCCAAGAAGCCCGCCAAGCGACCCTCGATCTTCGGCCTTTTCAGCCGCAAGAGCGACTCGAGCGCCAACCAATTAGAGCGCGATCCTCGCTTCGAAGACGGCGGCGGAAGGCGCCTGGTGCGCAGCAAGAGCGACGTCGGCAGTGGCCACAAAGAAGCCAAGAGCAGAGTGCTCAGCCCCAAGCCCAGTCCGGGTGCCGCCAAGCCACAGCTGACGCCCATCATCGAGCAAGCGCAGCGCGAGGACTACTTCGAGCAGGACTACTGCCGGGAGCGCGAGCGACGCAAGTCGGACGCTGTCACCGTGCGCGAGAAGCATGAGAGCGAGCTCGGTCTGAGTGAGCTGCTCACCCGGAGCCGTTCCAAGGCGGAGCTCGACGGACCACTGCTCCAGCAAGCTCCAGGGCCCGCGTCGGGCCCCGCGATATCGTCTGGCATTCGGGATCGCATAGCGACACTCAAGTCCAAGTCCAGCGAGAACATGCACAGCTCCCAGCTGCCCGCGGAGCGCCTGCCCCTGACCAAGGGGCGCACAGTCAACGGGCTGGTGAAGCGCCTCTCCATGGAGCGCTTCTCCCCGCAGCCGGCCATCAACCAGCCGGCCTTCTCCTACATTCGCCCCAACGAGGGCATCACTTATGCCCAGCTCGACCACAGCGAGGAGGCGCAACCACAACCACAGCCACAGCGCATCGTCGGACGCGACTCGCGCACGCCACAGCGCGAGTTTGCGCCCGCCCGGCCGCCCAGGGCCACCGACAGAGCCGTGCACAGCCCGGCGCAGCGCAGCTACTCGCCCGGTCCGAATGGCACGCGACTGGCCAGCTCGCACTCGCCGTCGCCCTGGCAGCAGCTCAGTCCGCGCAACCTGAGCGACGAGGACGAGGGCCTGGGCTGCGAGACGCGCAAGGTGTACTACGAGGACGAGCGGGAACGCGACCGCGAGCGGGAGCGGGAGCGTGAGCGGGAGCGCGAGCGCCACCGCTCGGAGCCGCCAATTGTGCCGGTCATACGCAGCGTCAGTCCCGCGCCCTACTTGGACGAGCTGGGCTACAGGCGCGCCCAGCTGGAGAACCGCATACTGACGCGTCGCTTCGGCGATGTGGCCACTCTGGAGCGTCAGGCCGATCGCGCACGCGACTATTACAGCCCGGAAAGGGAGAGGGAGAGAGAGAGAGAGGAGCGCTATCAGCGACAGGCCGTGCAGCAGGTGTACACCACGGACGCGGCCAGCACGCCGCACGTGCCCAAGATGGAGAAGAGCTCGCGCTACCGCCACACCAAGTACTACGACGACGGTCACGGCGGCGTCAAGGAGACGTACGTGCGCGAGACGCAAAGGGATGGACAAGTGCGCGAGTCGCGGCATCGCGAGCGTCTTGGCTCGGCGCCGCGCGACCTCCACCCCGTGGAGTACCAGCAGGAGCAGGAGCCGAAGAGCCTCGACTCGCAGCTGACGGGCACGGATCTGTACAGGTCGTCGCCCGAGCTGCGCACCCAAGAGCGTGGCCGGCTGTCGCAGCAGCAGGACTACTGGCAGAGCAGCCTGAAGCGCGACAAGCTGCAGCAGCGCAGCTTCGACAAGGGCGACTCGGGCATCGAGAACGACTTCCGCAAGGAGTCCTTCAACGGCGACTTAACCAACAGGCAAGTGTGACCACCCAAAGGGTAGAAGGGTATAACAACTTTGTGGCACCAGGAAATGTTAACCAGGAAACAGGCCGAAGAAAGCATCTCCGATCGCATTTATATTATTGCTGTAGGGCTGTGTCCGTTTATTATAAAAAAAATCCGACCGCTTGTCTGTCCGTCTGTCTGATTGTCTGCCAGTCTGATATTTGCATTAGACTTACACAGAATAAGTTGTATTCAATTTTGCCTACGCTACTTTCTGGCTCTCCTGAAAGGCGGTCGGCGATCGGATGAAAAACTCGCAATTTACGCATGCAACAATTGTGTATGTGCTGATCTAATTGGATATTCAAAATTAATGAATATCAAGTTTCCACATATACCGACCTATCTACCACTAATTTAATTTTATGGTAGATTTTAAAATATTCAAACTTGCTTGCAATGTATGTTTTATATGCATTTTATTCATTATAAAGTATACAATAACGTGGTATAGTGGGTATTAACTGTAGTCTGCTTGACCTAATTTAATTAAATGTGCTTGTAGATGGCGAAAACGCACTGCGCTGGACGACATGCGAGCCAGCGAGTCCTTCTTGCGCAAGGAGCGGCGCGAGAGCGCCCAGCAGCAACAGCAACAGCAGCAGGAGCTGCAGCGGCGCCAGCGGCGCGAGCAGAGCTACGTCTATCGGGAGCGCTCCATTGACGACGGCTCCCACTTCGATCCGCACCTGGACAAGTATCCGGTGTCGACGAGCACGCTGCGGCGCCGCGAGCAGCACGCCCAGACCAAGTCGGGCGAGGAGTCGAGCACGCTGAAGCGCAACAAGAAGCTGGGTGGCTTCGAGAAGGTCAAGCAGCTGTTCACGGGTAGCGCGACGGGCAGCCATGGCGGCAGTGGTCGCAGCAGCACCAGCAACGTGTCCAGCAGCAAGAAAGAAGCGCAGTCCACGCGCCTCGCGAATGGCAACAGCAGCACGCTAAGTCGGCGCGACAAGGACAAGGAGAAGGAGAAGGAGAAGCTGAAGGAGAGGGAGAGGGAGCAGGACAAGAGCAAGGAGCGCTACATGGTCCGGGAGGAGGAGATGCGTTCGCGCTACCGCGAGCACCACGCACTAACCGAAGACACCTCACGCGAGCCAAAGGTAAGCACAGCCTCTGCCTAATGTCCAATTGATGTTGGTTCAGTGACCCCGTCGCCAGTTGTGCGCAGCTTAGAGTCGCAGATTTGGTCATGGGCCGCCCCTTATTAATTTCGTATTAATCAAGACTTGCGGCAGTGCGTCCGACTCTCAGATCGCCCCCGAAACTTTGCAATTGTTGTAGCCACAAGCCAAAGATTCGAGCTGAAATATGTTCCTCGTCTGTTCGACTACCCTACAAAGTAGGGTACTCCTGAAGAATTTGTCTATTATTGTCTCTGAGCATTTAATTGCGTTCGAACCACTTGAAAGTGGCATTGTTTTGGTTGCCTTGGGTATCTCGCAGCCGAGCACATTTGTGGTTCCCTGGCTTCTTTGGCTTTTTCCTTTGCTATTCAAGTTATTCTATTTGCGCGAATACACAATGTATAAACAAGGCGCCTACTTCCTGCTCACTGCCACTCACAGTGGCCAAGTGGGCGTTCAGGCCGTGCCGAAAATGGTGCAGCAGCAAGAGACGTCATGTCGTCATGTTGGTCTCGGCCGCGGCCACTTAGAGCGCCTCAGACGTCTCGCAGAGCGCGCCATGTCCAATCGAAGCAGCGGCAACGTTTTGACGAGCATGCGCGGCTAGCAGATGCCCCTTGAGGATAGGCAGATGACTTCGGAAGTTAGCTGACTGCCTTGGCATGATTTGAGACTGCCAAACCCTGTAATTAAAAAGTGCAATCAGTTTGTCAAGGGGCAAATGATTTGAATAGTCTCTTCCAGCAGTTAAGATTGCGTTGTGTTTAGAGTGATTGACATAACTATAAATAAGTAAAGAATGATACTCTTATTATTCTACAGTCAGAAAAGCGTAGTAGAAGTATTAGACAGCTATTTTTTTTTTGAGTATTGGGCAAGAGTAAGTTTCAAGTGATCTAGCTTTGCGATGATGTCAGCTAACTAATTGAATTATTAGTTTAGTTAGACACCATGTGAAAACTAGACAAAGCATTGGTTTTATGAATACATCTTGGCAGCTGTGTGCGCATACCCGATTGCCCAGTGAGCTTGGTTGTAGGGCATTAAAATCAAGACGTAGCCGTCATAAAGAATGCTTGAAATAGTGTTTAAACAATAAAGCGACGGCGTTGGCCAAATAGAGTTGCAAATTCAAGTTGGCAACGATTCGGATTCAGCGTGGCAGCGACGAGGCGTCGAGGTTGAACGTTTAAGCTAGAACAAAAGCAGCAGTGAGCAGCTAGCAGCTAGCAGCGAGCAGCGAGCAACACGCAAGCGATGCCCACGCAGCGAGCTGTCAGTGAAACAGTTTGTCAGACTGTCGGACTGTCAGTTTGTGAGTCTGTCAATGTGACAGCTTGTCTCGCTGTTTGTCTGCTCGAAAATTAGGAAAGCTGACAGCAAAAGAGGACAAACCCAAAGCATTGCGTCGGCCAACGGGGCGTATGTGAAATTGATTCAAGCACAGTGTACCACTGCCGCGATTTGTAGGCTACTGTGCCGAGGTGGCACAGCGCCGTTGCGCAACGCACAAGCTGCAGCTAATTCGCAATGCTTGAGCGGATTTGTAGGCTTAGGCGCGCTGAAGAGGATGTGAGCCATCGTCTGTTCTGGGCGGATGTTGCTGCAACAGCAGACAGACCTTGCCGCAGTCTCACCCGAAGCGAATGCCTCTGTGATGTGGCTAGCCAGCAGTGCCGCCGTCCTGCAGGAGTATTGTTCTCGGCTGCAACTCGTGCGGGGGCGAGGCGTCAATTCGATTGTGCCTCTTATTGAGAGGTGTGGCCCGCGTGCGTGTGTCTAAATGTGTGTGTGTTGGTGTGTGTTTGGACCGTCGTCAAAATACTTTGCGTGCCGATCAGAGTTTGGCGGAGCGTGGTAAACGATTTGGACAATATGCGGCCATTATTCATGCGCATGCCCGATGGCCATAAAAGCGGCAGAAGACGCCCGAAATCGCCCAATAAAACACAAATACAAATGAAAATAAAAATAAAATTACGAATCGTAAAAAGCTGCAAAAATGAGCGAAATCGAGAAAAAATCAAATGAAGCAACAAGAAGTGCTTGGCATTCATTTGCGAAGATTCTACATGGCCCGAAAGCGAAAAGCGCAAAGCCAAAAGCCAACAGCCAACAGCCGAAAGCAAAAAGCAACAACAGAGAGAACAAATTGTGTTGCGCCAATAATGTTGTTGGCTAATTTATGACCGCCGCTTGGCCATAAACTAAACTTTAGGCGGCTCACAGCGGCGATATTTGAATATTTCATTATGTTTGGTGGGTGCGTAATCGTCAAATTGTTGCTTGCCACTTTGGCCACGTTTCGCAGCCCGTTTGACATTCCATTTGGCAGGCCAAAGAGAACAGAAACACAAACAGACATAGAAACCGAAACACAACTCGCAATAGTCAAGATAGATACGTAGACGTTGAGGGCAGACTGCCTAAAACGTACTCTAATATCAACCGCAAGTGGGCCAAAGTCTCATTCGCAATTCGCGATTCGCAAATGGCAAAAACAAGTTTCTTGCAACGTGCCGTTGCGCCCCCACAGCTAGAGCGAGAGCGAGAGCGAGTGAGGGACTAGGTTGTGGCACAGCCACTCATTAGACAGGCCTGAGCAAAGGCCACCTGCCCCACATAGCTGGCGTCAACGAGCAACCTGTTGTTGTTGCCTCTACTGCCGCCACTTGTGCAATGCCCCAGCTGAACCTTTGACCCGCTTTCGGGGCAGCGACGTGAGCGCGACTAAGCCGAATTCCCAATTTGCAATCACAACACACAGACAATGGACATCTCAATGCGACGCCGGCTCTCCACGCCGAAAGCCAGTCCGCTGCTGCTGAAGCGCGGCTCCAACGACAAGACGCTGAAGAAGCCCAAGGAAACTGCCACCTCGACGCCAGTCAAAGCCGAGAAGACCAGTTGGTTCAAGTCCCTGGATCGCCGTGCCAAGAGCCATCCCAAGGAGCAGGTAAGCAGTAGACAACTCCATCTGAGGCGACTCGCTCTCAACGCTCTCACTCTCACTCTCGTTGCAGCTGCACGTGTCCGTCAACGGGCACAGCGAGGCGACCTCCAGCCTGAAGCGCAGCAAGCGCAACACGGCCGCCGCACCGGCCAAGAACCTGCGCTTCTTCGGCGACACGGACCTGGACTCCAATCCGCCCACCATCTCCAAGGCCACCAGCATGCCCAGGTGAGTGTATAGCCACTATGTATTATTGTCTTATCTTATCTTACCCACTTCTCTCTTGCCCCACAGACGTCGCCCGCTGCTGGCGCACGCCAAGCACTCGCAGAGCGCCTACAACCTGGACCGCAGTCCGCCGCCGCCGTCGCGCGACTACCGCCACAGTCTGTCCGGCCAAACGACGTCCACGGCGCGGCAGCGCGCCAGCTCCATGCAGCACCTGGAGCCGGGCAGCGACGAGGTCGACTTCCGCAAGCGGCGCCACTACTCGCGCTCGCGCGAGCTCCAGGACATCTCGGAGAGTGGCTCGGAACCAGAGCCAGCCGAGCGGCACAAGCGCGCCTCTGCACAGCGCGCCATGTCCCTCGAGCGCTCTACGGAGGCGCCACAGCGTTTCGAAGACCGCGCACTCCTCGGACCGCCGAAGCCGGCGCGCAGCGCCGATCGCCGTGGCCTCGTTGAGGGCGGTGCCTATAACAAGTAAGTGCAGCTTGTTCTAAGTATAGGTTGTCACATAAATTCTTGAATGAATAACGAAATTCTACAATAATTTTTAATTGGCCAATTTTTGCATACGATTAAACATTCTTTATCTCTTATTAGCGTGAAAAATAATATACATATTCTTCAATCTACTTAGGAATGTCAAAATTAAGCTCACAACACATAAATCAAATTCTTCTTAAAGCAAAGCATTTTTATTTACGTTTTGTAATTTTATCAATGGTAATATTATCCATTTTATATGGAATTAAGTGAAGTTTAAACACAGAATGAGAAGATTAAACACAGAATTATTAGCGACAGCTCAGCTTACAACGCGAACAGCAATTTTGGATTAAATTTGAGTTCTATATGAAAATGTTTCATTCATTTGTTTCAATAATTTTAAATTATTTTGAAATGTAATTTTGACTTGGTAAACCTTACTTAGAAACGCAGATAATTTGAATTTTAGAACATTTCAAACTCAAAAAAACGTTGCGATCTAGCGAAATAATAAAGTTTTTCAAAGAATTTTTATTTTGCAATGATATTTTAATATCGTAAAAGAATAAATTTCTTGATTTAGTGAATTTCGCGATCTTAAAACTTTCTTGCAATAAACTTGTATACTCAAAAAGCATTTCAATCTTGAAAGAATCTCATTTCAACCTTATTGTTTTAAGATTGTAGAAAAATAAAGTTCTTAAATTTGAGAATTATATGAGCAGAAAACATTTTTGAAGTTACATTTCATACTCCAAACAAGAGTTTAATATTTTAATATTATTAACCTTGAATCTTGTTCAAAGAATGCTTCTTTAAATAAAATCTTATTTCAAGAATTTTTGTTTTAGGACCGAAAAGAATTTCAATGAAGTCTTTAGAAAGTTATCTTTCTCTCTGTTTACGGTATTAAATCATAATTCGTTGTTGCTTGCAGGGAGCGCGAGCGCTATCCGGCCGAGAGCTCGGGCACCGAGGGCGAGTCCAGCCTCCACAGCCAGCGGAGCGTGGTCTATTTGCACGCGACGACCGTGGGCGACATTCCACAGCCATACAATCTGCGCCGTCGCTCCATGTCGCGGGACGATGTGCGACGGGGCGGCGGGGCAGCGGGATCTGGCTTGGGCAAGCCGCCACTGCAGCCGATGACGCGCACCGTGTCGCGCTCAGTGTCCATGTTGGCGCCGTGGAAGCCCAAGCACATCAGCGAGGGCTACGAGATCAACTACTCCCAGGAGCAGAACAAGCGCGTAAGTAGACTCGAGTGCAGAGCGGGAGCGAATCGTTAACTGAACTTGTGACTCTTTCAGGTGGCTACGCTGCCGCGCAAGCCGCCGCCGCACAACGGCGCCACCAGCGCCAGCACCTTGAGCCGCATGCAGCGCAAGAACGAGGCGCCCGCGCGGCGACACAATGGCTACCACATCGACGAGCGTCCGCCGGCGTCGCGTTCGCTGCTGTCCACATCGAATTTACGCAGCGCCAAGACGAAGTGAGCGGGGAGTGGACTGGAGTGGCTGGTGCTCTGCTGTTAATATTTAAACTATTCCTAGTTGCTAATCGTAATCCATTCGAATCGAAACATATTTCTAATCAACGCAAATCCGCTGGCAGTCGCACGCTGCAGTCTGACGTGCGGCCTGAGTGCGATTCGGCCCGGCCAGGAGCGGCATCGTAGTTTTGTAGGGACTCTTAACCTTTGTTGCAATTCTCGTCATATTGTAAAGTGAAATGTACGTATTTTAATAAAATCACAACTCTTAACTTAACTACTTAGGCGTGTTGGCAACCTGTAGCTTAAACAGTAGCTCACCATCAAGGCTCGCAAACTGTAGCCGAGACACATGAGTATGCGAGTGACTTGTGACTCTTATACAGTGGCTTTAGAAGAACGTATGCTGGTGCTAAAAATTTATAAAGTTCTCCTGCATCACTAACCAGAAAATTATTAGATGTGTCAAACATTCATTCATTTCACTGAAAACCGAATTATCACAACCCCAAGCGAATACAACAACCGCTAAAAGTTGTCTAATTTCGAATTACTGGCATCGGAGGCAAGGCAGAGTTGCGAAACACGAATTCGATTCAGTATTCTTTGGTTAGTGCATCTATGTGTTCTTAGGTTAGTGACTGTGGTTAGCACCGAAACTACTAACTGTAGCCGTGACACATAAGTATACGAATGTAGTGTGACTCTTATACAGTGGTTTTAGAAAAGTGAAGCTGCTGAATATCAATATTAGTGTTAACTAACCAAATAATGCATAGATATGTCAAACTGAATAAAAACGTATCTTCACTAAAAACGATATTCTCGCAAATCCAGTGAACTCACTTATTTGCCAATTTTACACATCTATGTATTCTTTGGTTAGTAGTGAAATTTACTTAGTTTTCCCGTATCGCTAACTGTGGTTTAGCACCGAGGCTTGCAATTTGTAGCCGAGACACGAGTATGCGAGCGTACTGCGACTCCTATCACTAACCAAAGAATACATTTTTTTAGTACTCCTATGCAATGGCTTCCAACAGCGTATGATGCTGAGGAATGTAAATATGTACTCTATATAAATAGTAGATTGCGCCTACATGCATTGGAACACTAAACACTAAACAGCATAGCATTATTAGGCCGTGAGACTGTATTTCAATAGGTGATCTAAATTTTTCGACCTATTTGTAGTCTAGCGCTGACACAATGCTTCTTAAAATTTAGTCAGGTTTCAATTGCTTCCCAGTTGTTCGTTGAGTTGCACAGCGCTTCTCAAAATGTAGCGTAAGCGCGAACCAAAAAGCCAAAACTGCGTCTTGCCTAATTTGGTGTTACTTTTAAACATTTCTATTGGCAGGACAAGGCGAGGTGAGGCGGACAGCCGGAATGTCTGTGCTGTGGCAGTGCCAAGTTGCAGCTGCATCTCAACAAAAAACCAACAAATAAATGATTTCTTTACGCAACTAATAAATTATTCGCAGCTCTCGCCTTGGCCTCCGCTGCAGCTTTAGTTTTGGCCTGGCCAATGGGTCGCGTCAGCATCAGCGTCAGTGTCGACGTCGACGTCGCCGCTCTCTTGGCCCCAGACCGAACGCATTTCCGCTAGCAGCTTTCCACACGCTCCAGCAAACGTTGCACTTGCAAGGATAATTGCGAAAAATACAGCTGCAAAGAAGTTTGGCTTTAAACACGCTGCTGCTGCTGCTGCTGCTGCGACTTGAACGCAGCCGAGGAAGTCGCTGCGCTGCTGCGGCCGTGGTATTTCAAAGTTCGGCAATAAATTTATAACTGTGCTGCGGGCGCTTGCTCTGGCACCCCTTCCCGACACTTTGAGTGCGTAGACAGGAGTTGAAGTTGGGCGAAATATGCAAAACAAAAAGCAAAATAGAGACGAAGCGCACGAAAACTTGTAGAGACAACAATAATGAAAAAAGAGTTGGAATACTTTGCAGCGCGCTGGGCAGATTTATGTAGCTGGGGATAAGTAAATGGAATTTGCGTTAATTCGATTGCAATTGCGCTTAATCAACACTCAAGGGGCGCCACGCCCCATCGACACCTGGCCGGCGTTGACACACGCAAGGCGCGCTTTTATTGCTGCCGCTGCTGCTGCAAGACAATCAGTCATCTCGCAGGTGCAGCAATTAATTAATTGCAGCGAGTGACATATGGGTGCAGCACCTGTGGCGCATAAGGAGGTCAGAGGTCAGCGAGCGAGCACAATGGCACTAAGTAATGCCATACAGCTGAGACAGGGCTCAATTAAGCGGATCAAGTGAACAGCAGGCGAGAAAAGTGATTAACAGATCGCGCTGCATTCAAATGCACTCCCACTAATCGAATTGCAGCTCAGCACATATCTACATATATATGTTTTATTTGTGCAACGCAAATTCAACTAGCGTCAAAGGGAATGTCACTCAATCGATTACAGCTAGATGGCAGCGCAGCGATTGCTTGACTGCTCGCTACCCTGCACGCGATGCCCGTTGGGTGAGACAATTAACATTTCTCTTCGATTTGATTGTCAATGAATCGCATCGAATTTCAACCACCCCCCTGCCGACTTAGAGTGTGTGTGTGCGTCTCGGCAGATAGATGTGATGTGGCACAGTGAGCTTGCTATGCATGCCACGTAATTGAAACTCTTGATTTTTCCAATTAATTAAATGGCTTTGTCAAGACCGGAGCTGGCAAGGAGCAGGCGGCGGAGTGCGGCAAGTGCGGCTTGAGTGGTGATTTTAATTAGCTGCACGCAGTTGCATTTATATGAACACCTCGCACACACACACACATGCGTGTTATTATCGAAATATTTGAAATGAATTGCAATGATAATGAGTGTAATAAGAATAATAATAGAGGCAGTCGATTGGCTTTTTGTGCGCTCCACAAGCGCCCCGAGGCACGAACAATCGATGCAAATGGCAATATTAACAAATATTTAAGTATTTGTCTTGCATTATGATTTATGGGCCAGCAACAAAAACTGTGGCTGGCAGTTGGCAATAATGAAATGCATTTGCCTGGCACAACAGTGGCCGGGCAGCCAATTTACAACTCTTTATATTTCAATTTATGGCCTTAAATTTGTCCGGCACATAATGCTGACAATTACGGATTAAGAGCGTCAATAGCGGACGCATTGACAAATTGGCCCAGGTATCGCATGACGACGACTCTGCGTGTACAATGTATATCCCTGGTAATTAAAAGCTGCAATGCATTTCAGCCAGGATTAATGTATCCGGCTCACTTGCAAGTAAATGGCACAGACAACGGGCTCTAAGCCAGTCTACGAATGCGGTTAGGACGAGCTGGAGCTGGAGCTGGAGCTGGGTTAGTGACAGCATATTTACTCGCCCAGATACATATTATTATAATAATTTCAATTTGGTTTTGTGCAAATTTCAATGCAAATATTTAGCTTTGCATTTGCATAAATTGCTTTTCAGCTCTTCCACTCAACGTTCGAATGCGTAAATAATTAATTTTTGCCAACTTCGTTACAGCGCTCAACACTCAAGGCGAACTGAAGTCAGAACAAAATACAATTCTATGCTGTTCGACTGCCTAGAGTCTATTAAATCTGACTATTTACAGTGGCTCACATAATTTGTAGTCCGTCACACTTTTCGGAGTCATTGCAGCGTTTTATTTGATATTGTTAAAGCTGGACACATTTTAATTATTAAAGCTGCTCCGAAGAGTGCTTAATAATAATTTGAAGTGTGTTTGACAGACTTTAATGTCGACTGTTGAAATATTATTGCAATTTAATTGATTGACTTGATGAAGAGCGCCATCTAAGCTTACAGTGAGCAAATAAAACAGCTGCTACTTTTTAATGCCATCGACAAAAGCGTAGTGCAGCTTTTGGCTAAAAAGGGATTTATTGGTAATTTGCATACACAACGAGCAGCATATTTCTATGCACATATGTAGCCACTCTTGTCCGACAGAACATAGACACTCCAGCCAACTGCTTGGGCCATTTATCAATTAACTAACGCGCGAATCACACACAACTCGAGGCCCAGCCAGAAAAAAACTGAAGGAAGCGAGGCAGTGGGGAACCAATTAATTTTCGCTTTGGGCTAAGATGCGCGAACAAAACGCAAAGTTGATTAACGGCAGCATCGCCTCCCCTACCCTCCACTCCCCTCCCGCCAGCACGGCAGACTTGCGCCTGCTCTAGGCTGGGCCTGCATAGGCAAATCGCTCTGGCTCTGGCGAGGCAGCCTCCGATTTAATGGGGAAGCGATAAAAATGGCAAAATACAAAACATGCTTATGTAATGGAGCGCTGTGGCACATGCCACAACGTTCTGCCGCTGCCGCTGCTGCTGCTTCGGCCGCGTCCTTTGCGGGCCAACATCTTGGGCTATGGTCGAGACGCGTCTGCTAATTAATCATCGACGTTTATCCGACTTGATGCAGAACTAAACAAATCGTTTCAAATTATTAAAATCATTTATAATGCGCCGAGCCACGCAAGCTAGACGCAGACGCAGCCAAGGAGCGAAGGAGCGCGGTCGCATGTGAGCGCTTTCTGATGAAGGATGAAGGATGTGCTGCGTGCGCCTGGCGCCGGCTAAAGCGCAACTTGCCACGTCCGAGTTCCAATTCGCGTTCTCATCCGCAGTCGCATTCGTTTAGAGTCCTAGTCCGAGTTGCCGCAGAGTTTTTCTCGCTGCCAACATAAATCAGTCGCACATATTAACCTCGCCGGCGAGCAGCGGGAGCGGGAGCGGGAGTGGGAACGGGAGCAGCTAGAACACACTATCTGGTCACAGTTTCAGCGGCACTTCAGTCGCTTGGTTTGTTAGGTTGCTTGTGTGCCGGCGTGACCAATTAAAGACCGCCATCATTTTATTTATGTCTTGTTGTTGGCTGCTGCTCCACTGCTGCTCACAATTCGCTACGCCTTCCACTTCCTGCTCTCATTATTCGCACATTCGTGCGGGGGGGTGGCGGGACGGTGGACGAGTTCCACCCATATTTCTTGCAGTCAGCTTATCTCGCAGGCGCTGACAGGCAGCAATGAGGCACACACACACACACAGCGAGAGAAAGAGACACACACAGGACAAGCAAGGACATCTTGGCTAAAATAAATTATGTGCTCGCCGCGTCCAGCAAAACGTAAACAAAATATGTGGGCAAACATGCCGGGCGCGCGAGGTGTGAGCTCCGCTGGCCACCAGCATACTCCAGCAGCAGGCGAAGGAGCAGCAGCTAAAGCATTGACCATGGTCAGGAACAGCCGGAGCAGTTGAGCAGCTGACCAAACGGATTTGCTTAACCTTCGGGCGAGCCAATCTGATTTGTGTGCTCGTTCTCGCCATCCATAAATGCAATATATATAGTGGAGTGTGTAATAGGGATAATTAGGTCCAAGTATAACATATTTTAATGTTATTCAAGTCACAGCCAAATATCACAGATGCTTTCTGTGTTTTCAGCGAAACTGAAATTTCAACAAGAGCACAGTTTAAGATAACTCAAATAATTTGAGGAATTTATCGATAGATTTATTCATCGACGTTGGAGCGGCAAGTAAAGCAAGTATTAACCTTTTTATTTCAACGTATGTAGTTCATCCAACTACAGTGGCCACAGTTAAATAAAAATAAATACTATATATAAATTTGCCACATTCAACTAGAAGTAAACAGCACGTCGTCAAATAAAAACCACTTTGGAAGAGTATTATCTTCTGCTTTTATGATTCACATAGATCATCTGTTTTGCGCTCTCTGAGAGAAAAGATGTATTCCTGCTATTACTCGTAGAATCCACATTGATCAGAGAGTAACTTATTTCCTCTGCAGCTAATCTGGGTTACATTCACATGCGACAATATGAAGTTCTGCAGGTAACATTTTTAAAGCAGTCTCTTATAGATTCCTAACACGTTGCAAGTTTGCCCGCACAGCTGTTGTTGTTGTGATTGTAGATGTGTTTCTTGCACTTGGCGTAGTTGTACTTGGCCTTTTGCAGTCGTCACATTTGGCTAAAAAAATGCTAAGTTAGCAGTCGAATCTAAAACAGCTATGGCTTAATTGCACCACTTGCCAGGCACTAAACAATCATTGACTATCATACAAGTGGAAAAATAATCAAATTCCATTAAGTGGCCATTCTGTGTCTAAACTTACCATTCTCACCTTTTCAATAATATAGTTTTGTCTTTCAAATACTTAGTTCTTCATATATATTGTTTCTCGCTTCTGTTTTTACTGACCATAGGCACACTTCCATTTTATTGAGGAGTAAAATTGTTTATTTTTTTAGTATTGCTTGTCTGCCTTTCTGTGCTCAAACTTATCAATCTTAATCATATAGTTTTGTCTTTTCAATATTGAGTTCATCCTACATATTCGTCTTTTGAGCTTTTAATATTATTTATTGTTTCTCGCTTCTGTTGTCATTGACAATATGCACACTTCCTTCATATTGACGAGTAAAATTGTTGTTTTTTTTTGCTTGTCTGCCTTTAAATGTCGCAAATTATTGAAACAAACACGCTTATATTTTTAAGTGAGTAAACTATCTTTATGCAGAAAACAAAAATGGAATTGAAAATATTGTTTCAAAGTAATTTCGATTGTTTGTATCAGCAAATTGAACGAGCTAATTGTGGAATTAACATGTTACAATGATGTTTGATGACCAAACAACCGAAAAGCCTCCATAAAATTTGGTCAGCTTAATCAAACAAATTGACATATCGTTTTTGTGCATGTCACTTAAATAAATAATAATAATACGTCATTTAGGCAAAAAACGCTGCAATGACAATTTGTTGTCCACACGCAAATTATCTTCTAATTCGATTTAATTAAAGTTTGAATAAAATAGAACAAGGTAACGGGGTTTCATTTCAATGTTACAACTGATAGCTTCAAATCCGTTAATATAATCTGCGGATAATGCCGAAAAAGTTACATCTATACTTTGTGACACGTGTCCATTTCACAGAAAAGCTCTTAAGGCAACCTTAATGCATATGATTTGCTCTGTACGACAGCGCCAAAAAGTATGCTTCGACAATTTATTTGTGTGTTAAATGAAAATAAACATTTTATGGAAAAAGATTACGCAAAAACATGTATGTGTATGTGCAATATATTGGAAATATTAATAGTATTCTTATTTATACGGCTATGTTCATGTATATTTATTGTATTAATTTTGGGTTTGTTAATTTTTTTGCCCAGCTGCAGAGAACGACAGTAAATACAAAAGCAAATAAGTTGCTGCAACACAATCGAAATAGCTGCATGTTTAAATTATTGTTTGTCGTCCTTGTTGCCGTTGCCGTTGTTCTTGTTGTTGTTGTCATCAGGCAGGGCAGCAGTCATTGATCATGGGGAATTAAAGACGTATTTATTTACGTTTGCAATGAGGCCAACAGTTCGCCACATCGAGTGGTCGAAAGTCTGTCCCCCAAAGTTGGGGGCGGCCGGGAGGCAGTTGCCATTGAAAACTAATTTGCGGCGAACGTAGAATATTTGCTTATACGTGCTTCGACTTATTTGCAGAGCCCGTTCGTCTCCAGACCACGACAAAGAGTCGCCTCGGTCTCGCTCTGTGTGCTGGCCTGGTTAACTTAAACTGTATGCACATTTTCAGCAATTGCTTGGTAATATGATGATAGGCGGGCAGGCAGGCGTCGGCAGGCTGTCGGGGCTGTCAGTCAGGTGAACTGCATATAAATCAGGAGGACATATGGAACTACCCGGCTGGCTGGCTGCCTGTTCACCAGGACTTGTGTAGCCTGATGTCGTTTACGCTTCAGCGAGTTTTCCAATCAAATGACTGCAAACGTCTAGCCAAAAGATCACAGACGGAGACAGCTTGGTCAAGATAGCTTAACATCACACACAGACGCACAATGGCTGAACCAAAAAGTGGCAATGGCCAACATATTTGAAAAGTTTCCAAATCACGCCTCAAAGACAGTTCTCACTGCCTGATTGCAAATACTTCCCAATGAATGTGTGCCACATTCAACACACACGCACACACACACACACGAGTGGCAAACGCAGCATCAAAATCGGAGTCAGTCGCCGAGAAAGAGACAGAGACGGAGACAAGCGCAAACATGGCTTAATAACTCATTCGTTTGGACTGCGTGTGTTGGTTTGCTTTGGTTCGGTTCGGTTTGGTTCGGTTTGCTTCTGTTTCTGGTGTTGCTGTTGTTATTGCCGCTGGCCTCGCTGTGTGACTTCTCATGGCTGGCTGCTTCCTCTGCTGCTCTCGCTCTCGCTCTCGATAAAGCAGTCAATGGCAGCGACAACTGCGGCCAAAGTGTCAGCTTCAAGTTGAGCTGTTGACTCGCACTCATTAAATAAAAGATTGCATGTTTTCAGCCTTTTGTCCGGGTCGCTCCGGGTTGCTTCGACTCCAAAACTGGGGAGGCGGCCAGCTAATCCCGACCTGCCGCAAGCTCATGCCAATGGCCCATTCTCAGATTGTGCAACTGACTTCTCGCATTGTTGACACACACACCCACACCCACAAATCCTACATATATAAATCTCTGCTTGGGTCCTTCACTCTCTATCAGTTTTATGTTCGGCTTGGTCGTCGTATGCAAATTAAAGCGACACTCACACATTGCCCTTCTCCGAAATTGAAATGCTTAAGCTAAAGCGAACATCTGCTGCATTGATACTCACTACCCATCGCTCATCACTCATTGTTCGCCATATTCACTGCTCCCTCTCTCCTCAAGCTCCAGTTCTCGATGGTGGCAGAAACGACTTGTCATGTGCTAACTGCCAAAAACACACAGAGCTTAATCCCCAACTCTCTTATTTATTCCTTAGAATGGAATTTTAATGAATTAATTCAGCGATGAAAATAGCATCATAGATACTTTAAAACTATTCAATTTTAATAAAAGTTATATAAGAAATTCGGTGTAAATCATTTAGTTTTCTAATTTGTAGTTTTATTAAGTTATAAACTATAAGAAAAATAGCTTGAGCTTATTAAAGCTTGTTTGCTGTTAACGTTTTCGGTTTGTTAACAAAGCATTAAAATCAAGTTTTCTATTTAGGTTGAGCGATAAAATTAGATTGAATCTATCGATTTGCAATCGGACATTTAAAAAGAAATCTTTGACACTATAATATAAATATTCGTTTTTGATTGTACCATTAATCGATTGTCGATTTCTTGAGCAATTAATATTTCATTGCAAAATCTGGCAAGAAAGGCAGAGTGGTGACATAAACAATTGCGTGTTGCTGTTTTAACAATGTTGTTTTCTGTCTAGCAATTAGAAATTTGGATGCAACAAACCTCAATTGCCAATATTGACATGATTATAAACTATGTACATAGAAGGCTACAGTTTCTGTTTCTACTTGATACCCGATAGATACCCGACAGATAGGAAGAAGGGTTTATAATATTACAACGATGCAGGTGTAGATAATGAATTTATTCGCCATTTTTAGAAACAAATTATTATTTCATTTTATTTGATTTTTTTTATGTGATTTGATTTTAGTGTATAATATTTTAATGTACTTTATTTTCCTTTATTTTGTTTTATTTTACTTTATTTTATTTTATTTTATTTTATTTTATATTATTTTATTTTATTTTATTTTATTTTATTTTATTTTATTTTATTTTATTATTTTTCTTATTTTATTTTATATTACTATTTTAATTTTATTTTTTCTTAATTATATTATTACCGCATTTGGGGAAGATCTCTGAACGCAATGCGGGTGCTAGATAATAAAAAGAGTGCTGCCTATCGAACAGGCGCCGAATTATTATTTTTTTCTTTTTTATTATTGATCAATTGAACTGTAGACGAAATAAAGTACCAAACCACACATTTTAGGGAAATTTCATTCAGGCCAAACCTCATAGATATTAAGGACGTATTTATTGTTGTTCACGTTTGAATAATCTTTTTGGGGAAACTTTGACATCAGTGGGGTGGCAGATAGGAATCTCAAATCGAGTCTACTTTGGAGGTTTATCAGCCTGTCGCTATGGCGGCTCGTGTATCTGTCAATCTGTCCCTCTAAAACAGAATTCATTAAATTTAAATTAATGCGGCACTTGCTATGCGCATAGTTATTTCATCAAGCATAAAGTTTATTCTTTTAAAGACTTTGCATCTTGGATTTTCTTTATGATTCTCATCTCGTTTCAGTTTTGATTGATATTATTGATTTGATATCATATGCCAAATTGTTTGGTTTTTTGAAAAGCTTTCTTCATTGCTTTTATTAAGCGCTGTATTTAATATAATCATAAAAAATGTATACATAATATTTCAAATTTCCATTTGCAAATTCATTTAATTAACATAAAAACTAAATGACAAACGTTCATCAATATATACAGAAATATGAGGTATACAGGGTATATGGAAATTCCAACTAAAATTGCATAGAGACAAAGTTCGCGTTAAATAGCAGACGAAGCTGCGGACAAGCTCACTAATTATGTATATGATGCCATAAACCTTTTTTTCATAATCATGAGTTACGCTTTACTATCACTCTCTTTGAAAATAGGTGTGTGTTTTACTTGCAGAGCAGTGGGTTAGATTTATTCACCTCTAAAATGCTGTGTACTTTGCTTGGAACTATGGAGTTGCGCTTTAACTTAAACTGTTGTGGCTAAGCAGGCGTATGTTAAGCATAAAGTTTATTAATATGCTGATCATCAAAGAATAACCACACTCACACTCATTCTTATACTCGAGACTCATTTGCATGATATTTGTGGGAAGAGAATCATAAACCATTCTGCTTGACTGGGCAGAGAGTCCAGACAATGTTTCGTGTTATTAATATGGAAATCCACTCGTATATGTTGCAGAGCGATGCTTGCCACACCTTTGTGCAGTGCCTTTAAGCGCCGCATACAGCTGTAAGTTGCAAGCTGACGAAACTGTGCCACACAAAATTGCATAAAGTCTGTTGTTTTTGCCTCGCCTGCTGCCTCGACTGCTGCTGCCTGACCCCGTCTAGCTCTTGACGGGCGTCTGCATATCCCGTATAGCTGTCTATATCCGGTCATGTCTATCTGCTTGCCACCTGCGACTTGCCGCAGCTATTGTTGTGATTTCACTCTTTGGCGAGTTGCAATCTTGCACATAAGCTGCATACGCTATAGCTTTATGTGTGTTTGTGCAAGTTGCCAGTTGTTTGTGTTTGTCTTTATGTTTGTGCATGTAAGCGATGTTTAAGTGTCGGTAAAACTTTATAATGTGTATGTTACAGCAACAACAGCAACCTGTTGTCCGCATCTCCCTGTGTGTGTGTGAGTGTGTTGTGTAATTTTCATTTCATTTCACTTTGTGGCACATTAACTGCTGTTGTTGTTTTTGATTTTTGTTAATTATATACGTTGCTTGCCACACCACACACAAATGCCCCAGTCCGGGGCAACAGCAAGGTTCAGCTGAGCGGAGCGACGCGCTGCGAGAGCGGGCGATGAGAAATATTTGTAGCCTACTTTCAGGCGTGTCATTAATTTCCACTGCTTAAAATTTATACACGCCACAAATTGCCTGCTAGCTGGGCGATAAATACAGAGAACAACCCACACACGCACTCACGTTCACTGGTCCAACACCTTCAGAGTCTGGCAGCTTCTGTCTTATTATTGTTGGTTGGCTGACTCTCAATGTTGGGCCGCCAGCCTGCCTGTCTGCCTGGCTGGCTGGCTGGCTGGTTTCCTGCCTAACTAGTTGGTTGCTGCAACAAAAACTATGCTCGCATTTTGATTTTTGAAATCATGTTGAAATACATAATTTGCTCGGCAATTGTTTGACTTGCCACACACACACAGAGGTTGCGTGTCTGGCTGCTTCTAATTTCCATGTGTTGGCCTCATTAATATTCATGGAACTATGACATAGCCCAGGCCTAGCCTGAGCAGAAAAAGCAGCCACAGAATTTGCATAAATTTCGAGTTTGAGTTCAGTCGGTTCATATACGTAGTGTGTGTGTCTGTGTACACGGTTGCAAGCACATTGTAAGAGCGAGAGTGAGGCAAGTGCTGTTCAAATTAAATCTATTAAATTTGTATTAAATTCGGCGCGGGGCAGAACTTTTTAAGTGCCGCCACAAAAACGCAAACAAATTTCGCTCTGCAATGCATTTATAAATTTATAGCCGCATTTTACAGCGGCAACAACATTGGGCATCGGGCATCGAGCATCGGAAATAATAATCAATTATTGGTTAAAATCAACTCAACAGGATTATTGAGTTATAAATGTTTCATAAAATATTCTGCGGCACCTGTCAGCCCAGGCGTGGCGCACCGCCTGCTTTTGGTCGGCTCGTTTGCGGTTGCAGCTGATAAATGTGGCAAATAAAATAAGGCATCATCAGCGCCAGCACAGTTGTTGCAGCGTGGCACTCGGCCGAAAGCCGGTGCGATCTCTAATTAAATTTTGTGACATGGCCACAAAGCTAACCATAAATAGCCAAAGCCGTTGGCAAAGGCATGAAGCATTTATAACTCATTAAAGGCATGCCACAGGCGTGCGTGCGCCGTGGCAAGGTGCGGCTGCTGCACGGCAGGTGCAAGGCTTAAAGCTGCTGCCAGCAGCAGATATCATTTGTCGCAACGGCGCAGGCATTCGCACATTACGCATACGTCACGTGGCGTGGAGCGCAAGTTGTGCTGTGCGCGAATGTGTGTGCGTGTGTGTGGCATGTGCACCCGTTGCAAGCGGCTTTGACTGTCGACAATACGGTCACTGCACACATGAATGGGGAAACAGAATTAAAAAGTATAAAAACGCAATTAAAATACAACAAAAACAGCGCACATAAAAAACAACAACAATAACGAGGACGGCAATGGCAAGCTGCCACCATTGTCCATCCGTCCGTCGGCCCGTCCATGCCTGCACCCCAGAGGCAAGTTGACGGCTGCCAGCAGGCAGCGACGCAGCGACGTAGCGACGTTGCGAAGTAGCGACGTGGCAACATCGCCCTTTGGCTCGGACTCAACTCAATTTGTTCATTTAACTGCTTTTATTTTTATTATATTTACATTTGCTTCACGCTCGCAACACGCTCCACAGATAATTACGACAATAATAAGGACACATTGTCCCCACTGCTGTCCATCCGCCATGGCGCTGACCAGAGCACACTAGACACACACACACATGCATCCTGGTGGCAGCTGCAGTTGTGTGTTTTTGCTTTTGCTTTCGCTTTCGCCATTCACTGCAAATTGCACAACAAATTGCTTTTGGTCGATGCTGGCGAAGTCAGCTCGTGCATCTTGTTTGGCCGAAAACAATTTAAGCCAGAGGTCGTGCCTTAAAGCGTTTGGCTTGCCAGCTGCGTGGAGGAGGAGGAGGAGGAGATGGAGGATAAGCAGTGGAGGTGAGGAGATCAAGTTGAAGCCAGCGCATCACGTCAAGTTATTCATACGTGGCAAATTCTGCAACAAAGTTCGCCAGCTGCCAGTGCGTGCAGCAAGCGGATCTTGAGTGGGCGGCAGGGCGGTGGGGCGGTGCTCTGCTGGCCTTGAGGTGGAATGCTTGTCTGCCAGCACAAATGAAATCAGATGAAAGCGCATTACATACTTTGTCAGACAGTGCGCGGCTGCAGCGCAACAACAACTACGAGGGGCGAACGGTGGGAGAAGCGGCTGCTGGCCGGCAATACGAACGCGATATACCCTGACATGTGCAGCAGCGCAATAACAACTTGCATCGCGTGTAGAAAGTCGAAAGTTTTCAACTTTATTCTTTTGCCATTTGGAATAAAGCAAATTTGCAGCATATTCTTTTGACGTGGCTGCCACGCGTTGCAGCATCGTCTGCGTCTTCCATAAATTTCATTGTCTGCACGCACACACGCTCCGCCACCGCCACCGTCATCACTCCCTCTAACCATCCCTCTCCGCAACTTCACCTCGGCAAACTCAGACGATATGAGGCAATATACAAATTGAAATTTGCGCAAACATGACGCCACCTCATCTGAACCCCTCAGCCCCGCGCCACTAGCCCCCGTCTAGCATTAGTTTTATGTTTGTTTTCATTGCCGGGACTGATAACTTGGCAAATGAAGTATACGCAATGTGGGACACCTTCTGCTAAGCGTCTTGCCAACTCGTTCTCAATACCCATTTCTGCAAGTTTCGCTGCTCCAAAGTAATTGATGATTTTGTACAATAAAACTAAAGCAACGCACAAGACTCTGTATTTTCTCTTTCTCGTTTATCATTTTGTAATAATCGTTGAAATTAATGTACTCAAGCTTAAAGGGAGGTTTCCAATGTTCTGCTTTCATATGTTGGAATTCTTTACTTGAGACATAGAATTTACATGCTATTCATTTGTGTTTCAATCGACATAAATAGCTATTGATTTATTATTTGATTATTTACAACGAAACAGCTGAAATAACATGATTAGTTTAGTTTACTTAGATATTGTAAAGTTATTGTCAAAATAAGATATTGTATACAATACAATATACATATATATATATATATAATAGATGATTACTAGGCAAACTCAATTTTCCACTTTTTCAATTATCCTTACTTCTAGTTGGTTTTCTTATGTTAATTCTTACTTTTCTAATCATCTTGAATATTAAAGTAATACTTTTTTTCGTTGATATTACTTCTAGTTGGTTCTCTTATGTTATTGTTACTTTTTTAATCATCTTGAATATTAAATTAATCGTTTTATCGTGGAACCTTACTTCATGTTTTTTTTTTTCTTATGTTATTCCTACTTTACTTTTATCAATGTGTACATTAAATTAATCATCTAACTAAAGATAGGTTTGTTTAGGTTCACATTTTATGCTATTCATATATCGAATTAATTTTTAGTGTATTGCAAATGTAATAAACATATAAATCTATATATATATATAGAAACCTTACTTCTTTGTTTTTTTTTCTTATGTTATTCCTACTTTACTTTTATCAATGTGATAGTTTTGTTTAGGTTCACATTTAATGCCTTTCATACATCGAACTAGTTTTTAGTGTATTGCAAAGGTAATAAATATACAAATCTGAATCTTGCCTCATTTAGGCTAAAATATTGTTTTGCTTAAGGGCAATTTGAAGGCAGATTCATGGTATATATATTAAAGACTTCAAGCAAGCTACTTCTGATAGTGTATAAATGTGTATAAATGCCACAGTTTTTTGGGATTTAGTGAATACGAGAACACGGCAGATAGACTTCGTCGTGGCCCACATACGACTTCGTGTTCGCATCTCACTTTGACTCTGTTCGCCTCGTTCGCACACGTCACAGGACACAATTAATTTAGCATCTTGAAGTTGTTCTCCTGCTCCCGGCTCGGCTCACAGTCTGTTGTTATGTCGTTTCGTTGCCCGCCCCCCGCGCTGCTCGCGTAGTTCTTGGTTGCGCCTCCATTACACCGTCTTGTTGTTTGTCTGCTTTGTATTGTCAAAACGCGCTGTCAAAACAAATGCTTAACAATTTTTCAGCGACACACACAAACGCAAAGACAGAGGACAGGGAGTTGCTGTGTAGCTCTGTCTCTGTCGTAGTAAGTGTATTGCCAGCTCTGTCTGGCGCTGTCTCTGTTGTCGTTTTTCTGCTGTTCTCGCTGACAGTTGACAGTTGTCGAGTCCGCAATCAGCATCATCATCCTCAACGCCGGCGTCGTCATCATCGATGGGCATAAATAAGAGATGCGCTTGATTATGTGCACCCCTCGCTGCGACGCGAAGGGTTGTGTGCTTCACGGTGTCTCGGCTGCTCGGCTTCTCGTCCGCTCCCTCTGTGACAAATGAGGGAGGACAATGAATTATATTGTTTATACAAATTACTTTATTGGCACGCAGCGCTCGAGTAAAATAAATATGAATGCGCCTCGCATGATTTATGGCCAACTCAGCGCCTTGCAGCACACACACTGTGCCGCTGTGGCGCCTTTAGGTGTCGCGAATGCAGAGGCATGCGCGGCTTACCAACTGTGCGCCGGCAATTAGCAGCAGCATGAAGTTATCAAAGTGAGGCGGGGTCGAGGAAAGCACGCTGCGAGCGCTTTTCAACAGCCGCCACTAATCGCCGCTGCCTGCCACATGGCTCTGCCACATATTTATGAACTTATTTGCTGCTAAATAAATACAGCTGCAGCAGCGAGACGCTGGCGGGACTTAAGGGATTTGGCGTTAAAAAGGGTTTACTTAGAAATTGAAATAAAGCGTAAAGTATGCCAAGGCATGACACGGCGTCTGCTTGCCCCACGCTGCCTGTCGCCGTTGCGAGTTGTCGATGTGTTGCCGCTTGTGCATTTTCTAAGCGGCTTAATGTTTATGAGCCGCTTTTGAACACCAGCTAGCAAGCAGCAAGCATGATGCGGCATGTGGCAACTTGAGCTGATGTGTGGCACTGCCAAACACAATTGTGGGCAGGCGTGGAAGTGTTGCAAATGTCTGCAATGTGTCGCCATTTGCAATTGTTGCCAGTAGTTGCAAGTTGCGAGTTGCAGTTCGACTTCGTGCAACTCGCAACTGTAGCGAAAACATTTTGGTAAACAACTTTTGAGCAATGTGGCAAACCGCCCACCGCCCCGCCGCCCTCACCCCGTCCGCAAGAAGAGCGGCAACAGAATGCGCTTTTGTGGAAAATAAACAAGCGAGGGCCCCTGCAACAAAGCAGTGTCGGGGGCGCACACACGTTTCATGCATTTTCACTTTGTAAAACATTTCTGATATGTACGTGCGGCAGACGCGTAGCAAGCAGCAGGGCCAGCAAAACTTCTGCTGCAGAATTCTATTTAAAGTTTGATTAGCCGCGTGCCAAACACAGATACTCACACACACACACACAGGCAAGACACGCAAATAATTAAGCAGCGCGAAGTTTCAGTGGTATAGCTTGACATGCACACCTGGCGTATGCGTAATGCTCAGCGCTCAGAGCTCAGTCTTATTAATTGCGTTAAATACGAGTAGAGGCGCCACCTGTTGGCCTGCTCCAATTCATAATTTGTCCAACAGCTGCAACACACACACACACACATGGAAACACGCACACTCAGTCACTCGTTAAGCACATGCCAAAAGTCAGTTGGACTGTCAAGCGAGTGCCATTTGGATGGCAGATGCCCAGCTGCGCCAAAAGCCAACCAATGTCTGGCCAAGCTACCCGCGGCGCAGCTGAGTGGACTTTGCCAGCTGCAGCTGTGAAGGAGCGGTCGGTGGCAAAGACGACGACGAAGACGGAGATGGAGCTTGGAGCTTGGAGCTGTGCGGCAACCAAGATGTAAGCCACAAAAATACTTGACAATTTGTTTGCAATACATTTTACGCTTCAACCAACAATACAGCGCCCTCCTCCCTCTTCCCTCCTCCTCCGAGCGACACACGCGCTCAGCCAAGTATATTATATGGACGAGTACGAGTATATGTGTGTACTACACACACTCAGATTCACACATGGCTTCGCGACGAGCAGCATGTATTTGCTCTTCTATTTGCCATTTCTTGCAGCATCAGCATTTTGACTGTGCCTCGTGCTTTTCTTTATTTCCAAACACACCCGGCACTCTGAGGCTGCAAGGGCGTCATACGCACGTTGCCTACTGACTTGCAGCAGCAGTTTTGAGACTCATTTTACCTTAAGAGTAAACTATCGAGTAGAGTAAAATACGTTAGCCAGACAGTCAAGCAAATGTGAAGTCAGCTTATCCGCTAGATATCTGCTAAATATTAAGTCAATCGGACATAATTTACATTATCTATTACTCATATATTATCATCTGTTATTCAGCATATAAAGGGTTTTTCAATAGGTGCGCTTCAACTTTTTTCCGATAGGGACGGCGAACACATTGCGATATACTTAAGAGCCGAACTGCCTACAAATAAAACATTCTTTGACAACCTCATAGACAACCGATCACTTAGGAGTCGCATTGAAAAGAGAGAGAGAGTGAGAGTGAGAGAGAGAATGAGAATGAGAGAGAGAGAGAGCGAAGAGCCACATTAATTGATGTCCTCACTTTTGGGCCACAGAGATATTAAAATTTATGAAATTGTGCAATGTAGCCTAAAAAGTTAGTATGAAGCATTGAGTGTAAGCTAGATTATAGTTATTATATTAATATTTATTTAGCAACAGCATCGAAAGGAAAACTCGCACTTATTCATCTATTTTTATCTCTTATTCAGAGTTTTCTATGGAGCAATACTCAAGCAGAGCTCAATATCTAAGAGCAGAGCTCTTACTCTTACAATCGAACCAATCGAGCGATCATTTACAGACAAACACTTGGAAGAGTGAGATGGAGAGTTAGAGAGAGAGAGAGAGAGAGAGAGAGAGAGAGAGAGAGAGAGAGTGAGAGAGAGATAGAGAGAGAGATAGAGAGAGAGAGACACATTTTTTTCTGTTTTCACTTTTAGCGGCTTAGAGTATTAAACTGTATGAAGAGCCGACAAAGTAAGTAAGGAATCATGCCGCGACGTTCTCGGAATCTACAAAAATAGTTGACTCTTTTATTTATCGATAATATTTCTGCGTTATTCTGTATTATGATATGATAGCTATCTAAACTAGATCGCAAGTACAATCGACAGTTTGGCACAACATTCTAAATTGATCTCAGTGTATTGAAAGTGTAATAATTTTCAAGCTACACAACAAACAAGTTTTAGTAGAGACCGGGTATCTTGCCGCCGAGCACACTTGAATGTTTTGCCAGATGTTTTGTTTTGGCACTGTTTGTCCTACAGCTAGCAGTGCTGCCTCGTTCCTCCCACTGCCGCCCCTGCTCCTGCTCCTCCTGCTCCTGCTGCTGCTCCGCGTGCTCGTCTCGTTGGGCCTGGCTGAAAGATAAAAGAGCGAGCAATAAGTTCATAAAACAATTGGCTCCATTTGCTCTGATTTTCATTGCCTGCCATTTGTGTGACCTGCGCGTTGACCCAGCTTTCCCTTTACCCCCTTCACCCACTTACAGCTCATGCCGTCCCCCTGGACTGACACATGTTCCTCTCTAGTTATTGTTGTTGTTGTTGCTGTTGCGACTGGGGGTCTGCACTTGGTCCTTAATTGGTTTGTTTATATTGGCGCCCCTCGGCCAGCTGCAATCAATTGCACACAATGATGGCAATTACAACACACACACACACACACACAGACACAGAGAGACACACTTCATTCATGCACTTCAAGACAGACACACCCTGGGGAGGGCAGGGGAGGAGGCGGGTCGGGAAGCGTGTGTTAGATGTAGTTAATAATTTTTGTCATTTATGTTTGATAATTGCTTTGGTAGTTGTAGGCAACTTGCCATTTTGCCCATGATAACGAGGCCCGACAACAACAAGCAGCAACAACAAGAAGACAAACAACAACAAGCGCATAAACAACAACAATTACAGGCTGCATTCAGCCTGAGGAGCTGCTCAGATCGGAGTTTGGCTTTTGGCTTCCGCCTCATTGCATATTCAGTTAGTTGTGTGCGACTTGCCGCTTGCCACTTTGCTCCTTGCCACTTGCCACTTAGTCGCTTGCCGCTCGCTGCCACTTGAGCTGCGACGATGCTGCAACTGCCGATTGCCGTTTGCCGTTTGCCGTTTGCCGATTTCGCCGTCAAAGCCTCGACTGCCGGGGAAATGCATGTCGAGTGGTTTTGTTATCCAGCTGAAAGAATACATCAGGTATGTACGGGTTTATGTAGCATGCCACATGCCACGCAGCCTTTAAATATGCGGTAATTAGCTGGAATTTTGCCAGTGCCGCGCCACCCTCAATCTACGCTGCACCACAAGGCAATCAGTGCAAATGGATTCCTGTTGCGCCAATTGGGCCACACACACACTCTCTCTCTCTCGCTCGCTCTCCCAGTTTGTGTGTTGCACCTGTGCAATTAATAATTGCCAGCTCAACAGCGTCTGTCTGCGTGTGCTGTTAGAATAAGCTGTTAATTTATGCTGTCAGGCAATTCCAAGTATCGATTGCCTCGCAAACACTCCTCAGCCACTCTGGCTCTAGCTCTCTGTGTGTGTGTGTGTGTGTGCGGAGTGCATGAATTAGTGTTTGACTGAGTGTATGAATGACTCATTCAGAGTCCGGCAGTTCAGCCGTCGAGTTGCCCCCCAAAATGATTTGTCCACTCTTGTATTAACTAAATGAGCTGTTTATGTAAATGCGCATATCAAATTAAAAGCCATAAAAAAGCGACGCTCGCACCCCACCTCCCCCTCCCCCCCATGCCATTGCCCAGAGAGCAGCTTTTTATGATGACGACAAGCCGCAGATTTCAGATGACTTCATTGCCAAGTCGTCGGTCGAGTGCGCGAGCAGGAGCGGGGGCGGGGGCGGTGGCGGGGGAGGCTCATAAAAATACTTTGACTGCAATTGACAGTGGCTGCTGCTCCGGGGGCGTCCTTGATGGCCGGGCATAAATCATTTCTAATTGCGCCAGCTAGGTAAGCAGCAGCAGGAGTTCAAGGAGTAGCTCGCCAAGATGCTACGCTGGTCTCTGCTGCTTCCAGTTCACTAATTGAGCTCAGTTTGATGTCCACGAGTGCCACTCGCCACTTGCCACTCGCCGCTATGCACAACATCCACTCTCCGCCGTATGAATCAATATGCGAATTAAGCGCTGACAGATTGTCGGCTCCCTGCCCGCAGCCCGCAGCTCGCAGCTCGCATCGGCAGCACGAAGTGTAACAGGTTTTTATGCATTACGTGACCATATGAACAAGTTGGCCGCACACACGCACACACGCACACACGAACACCGTCTGCTGGCCTATATCAAATAATTACCGGAACTTGAGCGTATAACCAACAGCTTCCGTCGTTCAGGTGAAAGCCGCACAGGCAAACGGGGAGTGGCGTCCTGGTGGTGGACTGCGGCATGTCCGCTAACAATAAATTCGGTTGTCAATAATAGTTTTTTAAGCGACAATCGAGCGCAATGTGAATTATGATTCATATGCGCAAAGTTGCCACATCAACTGGGCATTTGTTGTAGCTGCTCTGCTTTGTTTTGTTTCGTTTCGTTTCGCTTTCAGTTTGCGCTGGGAGTGGAGCGACTCCTTGGAAATTATGCAAATGTGTCCATTAGCATAAAGTGATTTTGATGAGGCACCAAAGTGGACTTTATGCTTGGCTGGATTTGATTAGGGTTATGCGGCGACAGAAGCCGCGCTCCAAGCTTCCTGGTCGGCCTGGTCAAGAGGGGCAGCCGCCTAGGCCTAGTTGGCGAGTTGTACGAGTAGCTGCTGTTTTCACGGTCAGCCACACTACAAGTAGACTCGCTCTCTCGCGCTCTCTGGGCTCGTCCTGTTGCGGCGTAGTTCGAAAACGCAATTCAGCAATTGGGTTTGCCTTGGTATAAGAGTGGCGTATAAGAGCGGCTTAGAAGAGAGCGCCTAAACATGTACAACTGGATAACGGGTGCGCTGATAACTCTGTCAATTTGCTATGCTAATGTTTGCCCGGCATTCAATTGCTCAACCTCATCATCAACATCATCATCATCGTCGTCGTAGTCGTCATCCTCATTGTCGTTGTTACAGCAGCGCGTTCATTACGCTGGTGAACCGTGACGTCAGCGGGCAGGTGGCGAGGATAACATGACAAACTAGTAACGTGCATAAATAATAATTCAACCTCACCGCCCCCGCCCTGCGCCTCCCCCGAGAGTAAGGTGTGCTGCCCGCTTGATAGATGAACATTATGCGTCCCTTTCCCCAGTTCGCACTCCAGCTCCGCCTTGATCTTATGCATAAATATGGCCAGGAGCGCCATGTGGGCGTCGGGGCGTGTTAACACGAATGTGTGCCATGAAAATGCAATAAGTTAATGATATCAGCCACTCGTCCGGGCGCCCAGTTGCCCCCCCAGCCCTGTCGCCTAATCCGGCGTAAGCATTTGTGAAATGGTTGCCCGGGTAGCTGAGGGTAGCCGTGGTGCACGGGTCCGAGCTGGAGTATAATAAGCGTAAAACTAATACCGCACCCGGAGAAATTATGCGACACTAAAAGCCGTTGAGTGTGGCAAGCTGGCCTCCTGATTGGGATCGGGTGCGACTCGCAGCGACTTGGGCATTGCCATCGCTCTCTAAAGTTGTCAGTGTGAGGCGAGCACACAGCAACTGTATGATTCAGTCTGCCAGCGTATGTGTGTGTGTGTGTGTGTGTGTGGCATGCCACAGTCTGCGTTTGACAATAATTGTTTGCTGCTGTCCCTTTTTTTTATTTGCCAGCTACTCCGTTTTTTATTGCGCTCCAAACCGCAGCCCTGTTATAAGCGTTGGCTGAGTTTGATAAGTGTCAAGCGCTGTTAACCAACCGGACGACTCTGAGGTGCCTCGTGGCGGCGAGCGGTGTGCGGCGCGGTGTGTGTGCCACGCTCTGAACTGCTGGCGGCCACCCCACCGTAAGATTTATGTGCATCAACAGCAATAGCAACAGCAAACAGGAAAAACAATTTCATCGCAAGTACTTCTACACAGCATAAAGCAAACTCTCCGACTTTAGTGACTATCAGATACTCATTACTCAATTTCGGGGCACTTTTTTCTTCAATTGACAAATAATATGGTTAAAGACGCTAAATAAACTTAAATTTTGGCAGATTTGCAAATTCTGTTTGCATTCAAGTTACCTTCATCATTTTCATTGTCCTTAAAGTTTGCTCAATTTTTTCTAATACGACTTAAGATAGCGTTTCATTTAAGCTGAAAATTCGATTTGCAAGTTTAGTAAATCCATAATCCTTTCAGTTCAAATGTTGAAGAATTTATTTTTAATTTAAAATCCAACTTGTTTTACATACTAAACTTATTGACAACTGAAGTACTCAGAACTTGATACGTCTTTATTGCAATTTTCTTTGTGGTTATGAACCGGCGAATTTAGTTTCGCCTTAAAGGCAATAAGTAACAGCATTAATTAAGCAAGCCATAAAGGCAAGAAGATTTCGAGATATATTAAGTTCAATTCCCCAATACAATTAAAATAATTAAGCATATTTATCAGTCATTATTGTTTATGTGTGCGTCTCTTGGCTATGAGGTATGTGAGATTTTCAAACAAATCGCTTGAGCCGTTCTTGAGCTTTAAATAGTGTCACTAACACGATTTTCGTTAATAACATATATATAGATTTTATTAGAATCAATTTTTGTAATTTTTGTAGATGCTAATTCATAAAGTTAGTTTGAATTCCTTATTCAATTTAAATTCTAAATAAATTATATCATCAACATAGTTTTAATATTTTTAGCTGCTATTATGTGATGTGAAATATTTGAAAAATAATTTTCAGCTATATATATAACAACAAGTATTTATTAAATATTTTACAAAAGAAAAGTAAGTATGAACTTGTCAAACTTAAAATGCTTTTTAGTTTGAATTGCTTAATTATGTGTTGTTAAATAATTTTAAAATAACTTGCATTTTATTCTGCTGATATTTCTATATAGAGACAAAATAGATAAAAAAGGAGTAATTAAATATCTAAGAAAAGAAAGGAAGTATGAACGTATCAAACTAAAGCATTATTAAATTTATGTAAAATAAAGTAAAAAGACAACAAATTAAGAATTTTTGTGTTTTATTCAACTTTAGCTGCTAAAGCTTTGCTATCTTTATGAAGTAATTCAAAACGACAAATGAGAATGTTTGAATTAAGCTGCTTTAAAAAAGCGCTATAAAATGTGAGGCATATAAATAAAATTGCGTTTAATTGCACACTTGCTTTGTGGGTGTCTGCCAGAGTCCTTCTCGGCTAAGCATACCCGCTGTGTAGTTTTAGAGGCTCTCGAAATATTACGAAATTAAATAAGAGCCTCGCAGCTCTTTTGCAAAAAATGCGCACTTGTGTAGTTGTAATACAATTAAACACTTTTTGTGTGCTTTGACAAATGGGCGATTGTTGTTCATGTCGTCTGGATGTGGAGCGAAATTGTTTTAGTTGTGCTCCATATGAATACATCGTTCGCTTCATCCTCCGCAGGAAGAGGACGATTGACAGGCAGCCAGGCAGGCAGGCAGTCAGGCAGGCAGTCAGGCAGTCAGGCGGACAGGCGGGCACGTGTCCTCATTTAATGGCCATACGTCATCCGTGACAGCGGGGGCGATGCTGCCGAGCAGCGAGTGGGGGGTGGGGAGGAGTTGGGACATCTGGTCGACACGATGGTGCGCTAATTGCATTACAATTGACTGCGCCAGATTCGAACCGGATAATGGACTAAAACGCGCTAATAATTAACTACGACAACGCGACACGGCAGCCACGAGAGCGACAGGCACAACGACTGGGCATCAATGGCAGCCGAATGTCACACAGCTCAGACGGCAGAGGCATCCCGGTATCCTGGCCCAGTTCTCAAGGACACATGTAGATAATATTTCTATTGGCCTCGCCCCGCGCCAAAAAAGAGTTACGCCAGCGGACGCAACATGACAGTTGACAGCTGACATGTGATGCAGGGTAGTTCCACAACTCAAAGGCCAAAGTTAGAGCGCGGCTGCTTAAGGGGCTCCAGCAGTCAGCAGCCAGCAGCCAGCAAGCAGCCGCTGCTTACTCGTCTGCATATTTGTATTCACTTCGCAAGTGTCAATGCTGCAAAGGCGCACATAAAAAACGAGCACGTTATGTTTTGGTAAGCGCAAAAACGTTTTAGTTATTGACGAAGAGTGAATACGCTGCAGCTTGATGCCACATACAAGAATTGCTCTTTTAGCTACACAAATTATCAATTCTTACAGATAGTATAACTATGATTGTAAACAGTCTAGCCAAGAGCTCGTTGTTGTGCAAAGTACTCAATTAAGATTATTTCATTTCGAAATAAATTACATTTGGGACTGATCTGCATTGTTCTTGAGCGAAAGTTTCTATAAGAATTCCATTTTAATTGTAAGCATTTGCAGCACTGTCAACTAATATTTTCAAAAGCATTCTAGTTGCCAGTTGCCTTTTGTTTACGACACGAGCATAATGTGTATTTTTCTGCATGCATTGCTGCAATGCAATTCCCTTGCACAGCAGACGCTCTGTTTACTCCGCCGCCTTCAAAGGCGCTGCCACATGACAATAGCTAGTCGGAGGGAAAGCCAAGGAGTGCAGAGAGCGGGTGGGCGAGAGCCGAAGACGATGAATGTGCGACACATGCCAAAATACGGGTGGCACAGCTCGGCTTCCCTTGGCTGGCAGTCGAATGCAAATTGCAGCCATTTTTGTATGCAATTTGTTGAAAAGTCACAACAGCAGCCACAGCAACGACGACGCCGCAGAGAGCAGAAGTAAGAAGAACAATTTCAATTGTTGTGTTGTGGGCGCCATCTTGAAGTTGCAGGCATCTCACGCCACAACGTGTGGCGCACACAGAACTTTGCAGACCACTTCAAGTGGCGTCTGATGGCGCACACATGACACGCGTCGAATGCGCGACTCTGAATAGTCGGATTCGCAGTCTAATCATGGCGCTGCGACGCGTTATGTGCGCTGCTCAGGTTCGTCCGCCAATAGATGGCATTAAATTTATAATGCTGCTCGCTTTTGGCATTTGTCTGCAGGCTCTCTGTCACTGCATAGTTTATGAGTCGTTCCCCCCTCTGCCCCTGTCTGTGCTGTAAGCCAATCTTGTGCAAACATATAATTCTTGCCGCCAAGCACACACATGCAGCAAGGCAAAGGCACACAGCTGGAGGCGGCACAATGCGGCGTATGCGCAATATGCTGCTGCATGCGTGCCGTTGTCCAGGTGCTGTCGCTTTTTTACTTCTAATTGCTTCGGTCCGAGCAGCAGTTATAAATTAAGGCTTATGGCTGATACAACCTGCCGCACAGCTCTCTTCCCCTCTGACCGACGACAAAACCGTAACGCAAACAAATTAGACTCGAAAATATTTTCAACGCTGTGTGCGTGTGTGTGGAGAACTAATGCAGTTGCCGTGTAACGATTGGCTTGGCTATCAAATAATATTGCAAAAATAAATTGCCACAGAATAAACAAGCAAATATTTGCAAGGCAGCCAGACCGGGGTCGGGGTGGAGTGTGAGTGGCATAGTTGCGAGTAAATAATCTGGAAACCCAAAGCTTGACTTTAATAATAAACCAAGTGATCTGCCCTCTCACTCTCCACGCAACTACTGATGTGCCTCTGTGTGTGTGGTGTTTTTGAAAACGCTCTCAAATTATTCGTGTAGAAAAGTGGCAACATATTTGAAAACTTTTCCAATCAATGCCAGGGCTATTAATAATTTATTGGCTGCTTTAAACTCCCCCTCTCTGACGCTCTCCGTCGCTCTGTGGGGCGGCGAGTGTTATTTAGTGTATAGCCATTATACGGCTACATTTTAGCTTTTTTTATTACTGCTTAGCGGCTGAGCCAATCAGAACTTTGGCTAGTTTCATTATAAAAGCGCTTTACTCAATGAGCATTCCACATCATCGACTGAGCCAAAGGAGTGGCGGAGCGCAGGGACAAGGGGGGGATTGCAAAACTTTGTTTGCGCAACTAAAAATTAGCAAAACTAAAGCGAACGCCATCGCAGTGTTTATTTATCGGCAACTATATATCGTATGTATGTGCATATTGATTTTCAGAAACAACAACGAATATGCGCATGTGGAAAAAGTATTCTCGAGTTGTAGTTATTCAATTAAAAATACCGCATGCAACCCCAAAACACCTCCAGCCCCGTCACCTCCCCCCCGCCCGAAGAATACAATGCGAAAATGTAAATAGTGTTGGAGGAGGCGGAGTGGGCGTGGCCGCCTGCGGCCTGGCGTTGACCACGCTGAACCCACAACTTTGGTGCTCATTCTAGGCCGAATGGCAAAAGTTAGTTGGCAATGTGTGTGCAACTGCGGGCTGAAATTCAAGTTGGCGAAACTCTCAAATTGCTTATTGTGTACGTGTCTGTGTCTGCGTGCGTGTGCGTGTGCGTGTGCTCTGGTGTCATCTGGTGTTGCATGCAACAGCAGGTGGCCACATAAGAGGCATGTTTAGTTATTTGCACAGTCATTTATGCACTTGCTCCTGCACTTCATATTTGCTCACTGTGCCGTGGCAATAATCACACTCAATGCCGCCAATCGATGGCGTGGCGCACACAGCTGTGTGCAAGTGTGTGTTGCTGCCACAGGAGCTGCGTTGACAATGTGGTCGCTGCTCGGACATGGTTCAGCAATTGCCAAGCTCAAGATTTTAATGCCACAGTCGCCGCTCGCTGCTCGCTGGTCGCTAGTCTCTGGTCGACGCCGCATATGCTTCGCAAGACGGCGACGCAGCCGCATTAGGAGCAACTGCTGCTGCAACTTGAGGCTGCAGCAGCATTTGTGGCGCTGCTGCCAATTGCTGCCATTTCCCGTATCCAATACATTGAAGCGTCCGTTTCAGTGTTTGCCGGAAGTTTGCTTCGCTTGGCTGGGATTACATTTTCCTGCTTGTGTCTTGTGCTCTGTTTTGCCTGCTCCGCTTTGCTCCGCTCTTAGCACTGTATGTGTGTGTGTGTGTGAAGAGCTTTCGCTGTGGAAGCTGAGCTGAATATTGGCAAGAGACGGCAGTGGCCACGCCCGCACTCGCACTCGCACTCGCGCCCAAGTCCATTCTCCGGCGCTCCACTGTTATGTAAATGCATTTTCATGTTTCTGCTCAGCTTATCCTTAAAGTCTATAAATATTTCGTATTGAAAAGTAAAATGAAGAATTTTGTATTTTTACGAGAAAACAATTCGTGTTTTCCCTCTCTCCTCTTCTCTCCCCGCTCTCTTCCTGTGTGTGTGTGTGAATGTGTGTGCTTTGCATATTGAATGTGCTAATAAAAAATACAAATTTGTACATAAAATTTGTTCAATTTTATTGCCTTGTGTGCCAAACAAGAAGAGTAGCAATTTCCAAGACAACGCATAAATTGATTTCCCCCAAGGGGCAGGGCTGCGGGGGCGAACAGTCGGACAAAACTTTAAATTCCATTTCCTCTCCCAATCGCAAATCTCCACATCTCTATACATACACCCAGACACCAAGCGTACTTTCTATAATTAGTTTCTTATTTACCGAGTCCGAGTCAGCGTCGCCGTCAAGGACATTTAGTCCTGTTCAAAGTTGACCACTCATTAACAGCTGTTCTTTTCAGTCGCCCACAATTTAGACTGAACAGGGTTGTCAATTGCGTTCAACTTTCCCGCTAAACTCAGCTGCTTTCTGCTTTTTGAAGCATATTTATTTGCTGAGCTCAAATTATTTGCAATATGCTGACGAAGTTAGTTATGTTAGAGTTATGAAATAATATTGAAATAACCAAGTTCATATCAGCTTTATTGCAAGTTTGTATTAAACTAATCTCTTTTGGAGTTTTTTAAAGAAATTTATCAAGTTATTGAATATGTTTTATTTATGTATATTAACTACTTGTGAGAAGTTAATGTAAAGTGTTAAAAAATGTTAATTATTATGGCAATTTATTTTTATTTTTGAGCATTTAACAGATCTTTATAAATGTTTATTGCTTGTTACAATTAATAATATAAGTGTTTGCTACTTCCAAGAAATAAGAATTTGCTTAAGAAGAATTAAGAATTAATAATAATGGAAATAAAAATAGCAACTGAAATAACAGATAGTAATGTAATTAAATATAATACTAATTCTATATTTAAAAAAATAAAAAAAACGGTAATTGTGTGTAGCAAGTGTTGTCGAGAAAATGTCTAGTCTCTAAGATAATATTGACCATATAGTCCACATTGTTGAAACTCATCAAGCGATGCTTCCTTCAGCCTACTATATACATTTCATTGTGTTTCAATGTTAAATAAAAATTATATTTGCATGAGGTCAAGAATCTGTTATCAAGAAACTGTTATTAAATTGATTGATAGAAGTATGTAGCTAGATAGTTCCGACTGTGTTCAAGAGGGGATGCCTTCTGCCTATTAATTTATTTCTACATTTCCAGGTGGGACAAAGTTATTGTCTACGCATACGTTGGGTAGAAATCCAATGGGTATTAGTATTTGCTTTAACAAATGATCTCAAGAAAATGATTACTATGTAGTTTTCTGTTATTATATTGACTCACAGGTTTACTGGGCAAGAGTGTTAAAGCTGTTCAAGAGACATTTCCTTCTGTCATTACACATATTTCGTGGTGCCACAAAGCTAAATAATAATTGTATTTATAACAAGTTATGTCAAGAAATGTCAAGAAAATGGTTGCTCTGTATTTAGGAGTCTCTGTTGAAGAGAAGGTCGTTTCTACTATTTCTACTCATACATTTTCTGTTGGCACAAACTTATAATACACTTTTACCCTGTGAGTAGTGGGTTTTTTTATTTTATTTATTTTGTTTGTATCAAGTGTTGTCAAACAAAAACGATTTTTCTGTCTATTTTAATCGCTGTTATTATATTTACGGATAAAAGGATGCGGATACATAGACTGACAACTCACGCTGATCAAGAGACGCTTTCTGCTGATTGCTGCACACATGTGCTGGGGCCTCTAAGTTGTAATACCTTTCTACTCTATGGCCAAAATGATCCCAGTGGCATTATTGAGATGCGAGTGTTCAACAAGCAGTTACATTTGCTGACCTTACATAATAATGGAAGTCTAAAGCTTTGGTCTCTGAGGGAATTGCTGTATTTGTGTGTAACAAGTGTTGTCTAGAAAACGATTGCTCTATGTATTTCAGTCTCTGTTATTATATTGACTGATAGAAAGAGGAAGTCTAGACTATTCACGCTGATCCAGCGAAGCTTCCTGCTGCTTGTTGCACACATTTACTGTGGCCACTAAGTTGTAATACCTTTCTACTCTATGGCGTTGTATTTATGTGTAACTAGTGTTGTCTAGGAAACGATTGTTCTGTGTATTTCAGTCTCTGTTATTATATTGACTGATAGAAAGAAGACTAGACTATTCACGCTGATCAAGAGACGCTTTCTGCTGCTTGTTGTGCACATTTACTGTGGCATTGTATTTGTGTGTTATCTTGAAAACGATTCCTCTATGTATTTCAGTCTCTGACTGATAAAAAGAGAAAGTCTGAACTATTCAAGCTGATTCAGCGAAGCTTTCTGCTGCTTGTTATGCACATTTGCTCTAGCCACTAAGTTGTAATACCCTTCTGCACTTTGAGTAGTTAGCCGGGCAGTTCTCAGTAATTATTTATGAGTCTTGACTATTTTTACCGCTTTTCAGTGGCACGCGTTGGTTGGCAACTCTGGCGGGTTGCGTGTTGTGGCGAGGCGCCTCCCACCAGCGAACAATCTGTTGGCGCTGACGTCAGCAAATGAAATTATTTTAAATGCGTGTGCAAATGCACTTGAGGCAGCACACACACACACACACACATACACATACATACTCATCATCCACTCACACGCATAGGGCATAAATTATTAATTAATGCGTGAGCAGTTTTCCGGGGCTGTATCCCAGCTGTCCAGCATTTTGCTAAGCAGCCTCAATGCACCATTAAGTAGGATGTGGTCCATTGCGAAGGTCAGTGCCGTCACAGTCCCCAGGGAGGGACTACAGCGAGGGAGTGAAGGGGGGGGGGGGTGGCAAATGAGTGTTGGGTAAATCTTAAAGCGCGCGAGCAAAGTAAATGGAAGGCAAACATTTTGCGCTGAGTACAAAGGAAAAAACTTGGTCCGAACACAGCCGCAGGGGCGGCGAGGAGCAAAGCGAAGAGACGGGGGCGGGGGGCGCTGGGCGGTTGGCGATGCGGATATGTGTGCAAAGTTTGCACGTTGAAATCCTTTCAGTGCAAAACGGCTTTTGCAAACACATTTTAACCTAATTTACAGTCAAACATTAAATATGTAAAGCACGTCAGTTTCTGTGTGAACGCGTTTTTACCGCCATGTGTCCCTCCACACACATATGTGTGTGGGTGTGTGTGTGTGTGTGGGGGGGGGGGGGGTGTGAGCGGTTAAGCGGTGCTGTAGATGGTCGAGTCGCCGCAGAAATGGCAGCCGTTGCTTCAGACTGCGCCTCAGCCTCGACTGCAAAAAAGTTACCTTATTAAATTGCCAATCGAAGCATGTAACTGTAAATTTGCATTGTGTGAGTGCCAGGGAGGGCGTGTGTGTGTGTGTGAGAGAGAGGGAGAGAGAGCAATGTTGCCAGGGCAGCAAACGAGAGCATAATGGCAACTGTGATGCTTGCTTATTGCTAATAGCATCAGCATCAGCATCAGCAGCCGCTCCACGCTGTACACATTACTCATACGCACTGTTGCACCCTTTCGCCACTGTACACACACAGGCACACACTCGCACTGGCACACACTGACACATGCGAACACGTAGTGAGCTGCGCCTATGCGAATTACATATGCAAAAAGTTAACAATCACGTTCGTTTCTAATCAATTATTTCCAGCCCGAGGCTGTCAAAAGTTTCGTCCCGTTTCATTCCGCTTCGTCCCGCTTCGTGCTGTAGCTCATAATTTATGCGTCGATAATTTCATTTATGATCACTGCCGCCTGTCCCACTCAGCTGGACCACAGCTCGCATATCCTTGTAGAAATTGCACTAATTAACATTAGCATTTGCTTGTCGACATCGAGGCAGCTCGTATCTGCCTCAGCCTAATGCCGGCCAAATCGAGTTAGGCCAAGCAATTAGCCATCAAGTTGGCATTCTTAAAGCAGCCGGCAAACAAACGACCGGTGATTCATGCGCTGCTGCCTGCCACTGGATTGTGGCAGCAAATAAATAAATAAATAGTGAGTGTAAATAAGCAGAGCAGAGTACGAGTGCCACATAAATATGAAACACGATCACAGCACCCCAGAGGTCAGCGCGGGGCGAAGCGCGGGGCGAGTCAAACTTCTCGCTTGCAAGATTTACGCGTATTTGCGTAAAGTAAAATTTACGCCTGAATGATGAAGTGCCTGCCGCGGAGTGGGTGCCAAGCCAAGTCTCCGGCAGCGAGCGCTTGGCAACGAACCGATACGATGGATGCTTCGCTGCTCCCTCCACTTCAGGTGCGACCCCGCCCCCGCCAACGCTCCCGCCTGCCGCATTGTTCGGCTATGGTGAGCCACTCAAGTGCAACTTTAAAACTTCCAAAAATGTATCGACTGAAAAGGAGGAAACTGTCGTTGCCTAAACCTTCCGGTCGTGGTCTGAGGTTGCCCCACAGGCAACCAGGCAGGCGGACGGATGAAGGGGAGTCGGGGAGGCAGTCGTCGCGTCGTGCGTAGCACATTTTCCGCATCAATGCGCGTTTATTTTTACTGCTAAAGCCTTTACGAATGAATGAATGAGTGCCTCGCAAACAGGCAATCGCTCCCCCTCCCGCTCTCCGCCGACAGTCAATCCCATGCTGGCAGTCGCCTTCACTTCTGCTTCAAGTGGCTTATGCCTCCGGCAGACAGTCTTCTGTAGAGCCTTTGTTTTAGTGCGGACTGCAAAAGTTGAAGGCGAAAGAAATCACGATGCATATTTCCTAGATTCCTTCTGCTCTCCTTTCGCTCGCCACAAAAACCTACAAATAAAGAATAAAAAAGAACTGAGCTGTGTAGAAAAGAAAGCGAAGTGATAATAAAATAGAATAAGAGCAAAATCATATTACGCGTAAATGTGGCTGGCAAGTTTTTCAATTTGCGCTTGCAAACATATTTATTGATTTCCGTCTCCGGCTCCGTCTCCGCCTCCGGCTCCGCTCGAAGTTCCTTCCAGCCGTTGGATTGACTGCGCCACATTAAGCTCTGCAGGCTAATTACAGATGTTCGGCCGCGCCTTGTGGCTTCGTGGTCCCATTGAAGTCGAAGAAGTTGGAGCGGCATTTAATGAAATTAACTAATCTGCACTCGCGTTGCCATTGGAGAACTCCAAGCTGCCATTGAATCAAAGGATTCAGCGCTAGCAAGCACCACCACAGGACTAGGAGCAGGACCTGCCCCAGACTCCGACTCCGACTGCGACTCAGACTCAGGCTGGCCGAAAGGAGAGCTCAGTCGAATTATGAATACAAATGAATGGCAAGTGGCTTGCTCATGGCACATTATGCAGATAGCGTCTAAGGAATTAGCCAGTAAATCGTGTTTGGCAACACACACACACACTTGCACACACTTGCACACACTTGGACACACTCAATGCGACCTACTTGTGCGTGTTTCGACTCGAATGCACATTGAGACAGGCGCACAGAGAACGAAGCAACAACGCATCGAAATACCTATAAATATGTGTACATACACCTCTCCTCCCCGTCTCCCTCTGCCCCTCTCGAGCAGATTTATGACTCTTGAAAATGTTTAGCTGAAAGTCAAACAGCAACTGTAACTGAAACTGAAACTGAGACTGAGATTGCCGAGCAACTTTCCGCTAGCTGCCGACAGGCGACCACACGTCGATTTGCAGTTGCAACTCAGTCGACGAGTCGCCTTTAGTGCTCTTGTCGATACCCTGTAAATTGTGTGCACTTGTAATAGCTCTTTTGAGTGCATTCCACAAGTAATTCTTTGTTTATTAACAATGCGTCAAATAGTCCGAAACAACTAATGTCAACAACAATTGACTTGTTATAAAAATTAACCGAATTGTGAGCAAACAATCGCGCTATTCAGCATTTAATTTCTATGCCATTTGCATCAATGGCCAAACATTAAAAAAACAACAAGAGCTGCATTCTGTGACAATATCAAGCAATAATGATATTACTTCTGCATAAAAAGCATACATATTTAAATTACAAAACTACAAATTGAAATGAAATCTAAATAAGTTTGAATAACTTACAATAATAATTACTTACATTTGCCTAAAAAAATTGACACTGGATACTAATAATTTAATAATTAGACTCTGCCTAATTTATAATAAGAACTCTACACGTGGCTCCAATAATTTGACTCTGATTAAAACAAAACACGAGCTGCAATTGCTTTCTAATCCCGTTCAATAAATAACTTCGTGTAATTAAGTAAAATTCTGCATTAAAGTACACAAGTTTTAATGAAAAAATAAATTGACATGAAATGTGAGTTGCGATAATTTGTAAAAAAATCTAATTTTGACTCTACTAATTTAATAATTTAGCTCTGAATACTTCATAATAGGATCTTTACATTTGACTCCAATTATTGAATAATTTGACTTTGGATTATTTATAATAAGAACTCTATATGTGACTCTAACTTCCACGAATGAACTTTTTTTTTATCAACCAATTTGAATCAGAATACTCGAAATCTAATAGTGAATTTGTACATTTATAAACTGTCGACAAAACTATAATATCTTGAATTATGTTGAAATTGGCTACATTTTTAATACTGACATGTATGTATATTACATTGAAGATTGCTTAAGTGCTCTACATCTCACATCTGACTCTAATAATTTACTCTAATAATTGGAATCTGGCTAATTTATAATAAGGACTCTACATTTGAATATAATAATTTGATGCTGATTAAAAAACAAGAGCTGCATTTCTTTCAAATCTTTTCTGTGACAATTGAAATTAATAACTTCTGGTTCTAATATAACTCTATATATGAAATAATATATATTTAAATGACAAAACTGGTAATTGGAAAGAGGTGTAAATGAGTTTGTATAACTTATAAAAAGAAATCCACATTTGAATCTAACAATTTTACTGTGAATAATTTGTAATAGTTAATTATCTATTAATTTGACTCTGAATAATTTATAATAGGAACTCTAAATTTGACTGCAGTAATTGAAAATTTTACTCTAGATATTATAAATTTACAACTCCACATTTGACTTTGATTATCAAATAATTAGGATAATTTTCCTCTGAATTATTTATAATATGAACTCTACAATTGACTCTGATAATTTAACTCTTGATATTTTATAATGAGAACTCTGCAGTTGATTCCAACTTACACAAATTCTCTGCTTTTGTCTGCAAAGTTCAATATGGGAAAAATCGAAATGATACATTTATAAACTGTCGTCAAAAGCACAATCATGAATTGTAATCAATTTGATTGATTTTTTAATAACGAGATGTTTGTATATTACATTCAAGTTTGGATATCTGAAATGTGAGCTAATGAAATATCTAAAAAATGATTTTTGTTTTGGTAATAAAGTAAGTTAAAAGATCAAAACTATTTGATACAATGCAATTGTATTTGAACTCAAAATTTATGTATCTATCTGTTCACCTATCTATCGGTTTATCTATCTGCCTACAAATTTATTTATCTATCTATTCGTCTATCTATTAATCTGTATATCTATCTATCTGTCTATCTATCTATCTATCTATCTATCTAAATATCTGTCTATCTATCTCTCTAACTATCTCTCCATCTATCTATCTTTCATCTATATGTCTAACTATCTTTCCATCTATTTACCTATCTATCTATCTCTCCAGCTATCTACCTATCCATCTACCTACCTCTCTATCTGTTTATCTATTTATTTGCGCTGCAGGGTATTTGTGCTTCGAGACACTTACGCAGTGCTTGCATTTGGCAGGCGGTTCAATGAAGTGCTGCGATTGAAATTGCTGACTTTGGCGCGGCCTACGCGCGCATCAAGTATACGCCACCGAAGCGCCGCTCGTGTGGACTGCCCAACCGGGCTGTGGCTGCCACTTGCCAGTTGCCCAGTTGCCGGGGAGACCGGGAAGGGGGAGGCGGGGGTGGGGGTGCTCAAATCACTTCCCCCTTTTGGCCCGGTTACCGTTGACGTTAAATGTCGACGCGAATTTCATTAAAATAAACTTTTTCTACGACGTTTCAAGTTCATTTTCGTTTTATTTGCGAGGGTTTGGAAAAAAGAATCACTGCGCAGCAGTTTTGCCTTTTCGCTACCCGTATAACACACACCCCCGCTTCCCCCTCCACCCCCATTTGGGCCATTTGCCCACGTCACCGTCACAGTGGTTTTTATGGTCGCCGGGGGTTTTTACGGCGCCACCATTGGCTCATTTCCCGTGGAACGAGTGCGCGCCTCAGCCGCTCTCTAATTTGAATACCTGAAACTGTGACTGGAGTCGACTCGAGTCGAGTCGCGTGGAGTTGAGGAGGGCCTCTTGATAACGCCAGCCATTCTTTATTGCTTTTAAATGTTTTTAGAACCCGAAAGTCTTGGCCCCATAAAACGGAGCAGCCACCACATTTCATATACGAATTGTCTTTTATGGCCCCGGCACGAGAAAAAAGCAAAAAAAGGAGTCAAAGTGAAAGGGCAGGGCAGGGCAGGGCAGGGATAAAGCTGCGCTCCACGTAATTACTTATCGGGCAGGACTAAAGCCCAAGCAACCATCGATCTGGCCAGCTGCAGCTCCATCACAGCGCTGCAGCTGACGAGGAGTGGACACAATGTGTGTGGCAACTAGCGAGCCTGCTAATGGGCCGCTGGCAGGAGGAGGGCTAAGTGCCAGGACGACTAAGTGCCGCTTCCGGTGGTCGCGATGCCGCCATAAATTCACGCTCATGAAAGCCTTTCAGCAGCAACGCGGTGGCATGCTGCACTGCACCTACAAGTGCGCAGCTATTGTTGCAATTAATAAGAACGTCGCCAGGCGTCAGCGTCGTCGTCTCTCTGTCTCTCGGTCTGTCTGGCAGCTGACCCCAGCGTCGCGAATATATTTACTGGCTGGCCTGAAAGGAATCAAGGCTCGGCGCTGCTGCGGCGTGAAATGTGCTCTGCCCATTACATTTGCATTGCCGTTACAAGCATTTCGCATTTATCGCAACAACAAGCAGGCAGTCGAGGCATAGCACAAGGACAAGACGCAGCAGCAGCAACAGCAGCGGGCAGCAGGCATCGAGTGCAACATTTATTGTTTGCAAAGCCTTGTTTATTATTTTACGTGCATTTCTCTCATCTTCTGCTCGCTCGGTTGGCAGCCAAGCCGTCACGCCACTGCATTTTGAGCCTAGCTTCCAGCGCTGCTGGCAACCATTTTATACACTCGCCTCGAGTTTATGTTTGTCCAAGTAACCCTTCCCCCTCCGCCGCCTCTTCGTGCAGGTCGCGCCGGCTGCACTTTGTCCGACTTTGGACTTGTATGCGGTTTCTTTATGTTTTACTGTCGTCCGCCGCGAGTCCTTTGTTTGTGCACTGGGTACTTTATGTGCGCGGCGAAATTTATGCGCCGCTAAGTGGATTCGTGGATTCGAGGATTCGAGGATTCGTGGATCTGCCAGCAGTTGCACATCCTGTGCCAAACACGACGCCGGGATTTGGGCAAATAAATCTAGAGTAGAATAAAAACGCCACGCCTAATTAAATGCGAAACAAGTTAAAGCGAGTTCCGCGGGCGCCACTACAACTGCCGCTCCTCCACCTTGCCACCTTGCCACCCTCCACTCCCAATGAAATCGTCAAATAAATGAGTGCGAAATGCAATTAACCTGCGCGTGCCAAGGATGTTCTTGCCCGTGTGCTCGTCCAGCGCACGAGGCTCATTTATTACGCCATTTATCGAACAACTTTCAGAGCCGCTCCCCCCCCCTCCACCAACAAAGGGCCGGGCATTTGCGTAGATAGGAAAACAAACCCAATGCGCGGCCTTTGCTTATCCCGGCATCCCATTGACGCAAACATAAAATCGTAGCAAGTACAAATCTTCAATTAACACAAAACACAGCACAACAACACAAGAAGGAAGGCATAAAAAAAGCAAATAATAAGAACAACACAAAAATAAAGTCGAAAAAGGCAAAGAAGAGGCAAAAGGAAAAGGCCAAGAACAAAAAGGTGATTCCTGTTGCTAATTGGAAACTGAGGGGGGTGGACAAACTGCAGGCACAGCAGGCCGTAAAAAGCAGCCTGAAACCGGAAGTCGCAATGCTAGTAGGCATTAACATTTGGACTGTTCGAATCGACTTCGATTGGATTCGGCTGGTGGCTGTTTAAGGGGCACGGGGCGCAGGGAGCTGACCTTCAAAGAGCGGCCAAATTGATTTTCATATTCATTGCCATAATGCGGGAGCCCCTAATGTGTGTGCTTGTGTGTGTGTGTGTGTGGGGGGGTGAGCTCATAAATTAAACATGCGGCACATAAACTAAAGTGAAAAATGCCGCCAACGAAAAGGGAAAACGCACATTTAACTGTGTATTTGGAAAGATTTTAAATATAAATTTCAATATTTAACTACGTCGCCGACAGGAAACGGTTGCCAAACGGACCAACGGACCAACGAACGAAAGGGACTCAGGAAGCGCCATGACAGCGGAAATGATCCATCGACCTTGTTCTGGCCGGGGGCGGCAGCAGAGCGGGGGCGTGGCAGGCTGCACAACATCCCTCTCTGACAATTTATTTGGGTATTGGCCATGTTTGAGTCGGGCCAACAACTACGTCGGCGGGGGGGCAAAAAAGGTTTGCTGACCACAAAACGTTGAAAATATTTGTGTTTCCACTTATTTGCATTAATGCCCCACAACCGATCTGAGAGTGTGTGTATATTTATATATGTGACTGTGTGTGTGGGAGTAAATGTTCCAGCGCATAAATGTTTTAAATAACCTGCGACCCATGTGGGGGAATAAACAACAAGAGAACATTGCGAAAACATCAAATCATAAACAAAGATTACAATTTTATATTACAAGCTCGTGCATACAACGGCCACACTGCGACTGGGCTAAGCGCATATTCGCCCTTTGACCTTAACTCAATTTCGATTTATATGCACTGCTACCCAACCCGCCTTCCTCCCCCCTCCCCCTCGCCCACACAAATGTGTGTTAACATGCATTTGCTTTCTCAACAGACGAATGAGTTTGCGAAGCTCAGATAATTCTTGTCATTTCCAGAAAGGTTGAAACCCGGCAAAGAGTAGAACAAAATGTAAACCAGTTGGCCAGCGCAATTAATTATATATTGGTCTATTCTGTTGTACTCAACTTTATAATATTTTCAACTAAAGTGGAGCACAATTAACTGAAGGAGTAAATTAGACGAAAAACTCAAAGAGTTTCGCTACAAAATGTAAATAAAATTAACATCTAAATATGGTTAATAAAGTGCAGTAAAGTAGTTAGTAAATATTATATATAAGTACAAAATATAGTTTAATGTAGTTAATTGGTAAGTATATATTATATGTAAGTACACAATATAGTTCAGTGTAGTAAAATAGTAGGTAAATATTAAATAACAAAGTGTAGTAAAGTAGTAAGTAAAAATTATATATAAGTACATTTACATAAACATACATACATATATACAAACACATATTCATACATTCATATCTTCTTGACCGTACATTCATACACTCAGACATTGATACACATAGAATAAGTAGAAAAAACAAATGAAAGAAAATGAATAAAGTCAATTTGGTTGCAAATTTTATTTGAGACACTACATAAGTAATAAAGACTTTATTTTAAAGTAAAATCTGTTATAAATAAACTTTAAGCTTATTTGAGAAACACTTTAATAGTATATTACAGTTGTGTTTATTGCAATTCTAAGTATGACATTAAAAAATCACATTCTAATCACTAATTTGCAATAAAATTTATTTACAACGACTTTATATATTTAATTTAAAATAATTTAACACAGATTCCGTTCTCCAATATTTTTTAAAGTATGAATGATAACAATTAAAAGTAGCATATTAAATGAACAAAGCTAAAGAAAGTCAAAAACATCAACGAAACTAAAAAAAGCGCTATTCAAAAAACATTTTTATAAAGTATTATACTCGTATATATAATTGAAAATTAAGTTGAAAAGCGTTCTAAGCTCTAGAAAAATTAACATATTAATGACGAGCAAAATAGACCGAAAGACAAAAGTTCTTCTATCATAATTCTGTGTTTAAATGAAATACTGAACATTTTTCAACTTCTTAATTGATCATGATAAATGCTACAATTTCTTTGTGCAATTAATAAGTTTCAGAAATTTACATAATTTAATTGAATATCATTATTAAGAGTGATTCTGCATTCTTGGTATATTATTTCTTAATGATAATATTAAATGAAATTGGTGAACTTCTCAAACTGAAGATTAAAGTAGAATTCTTATTTCAGCACTAAAATAAACTATTTGAAATTGCAGTTTAATCTGAGAGCTAAAGTGTTCCTCCTTTGAATCTATGAATTAACGTAATGATGTTGATTGTTTTTGTGTTTGAAGATCGTCGATGAAACTGTGAGACTGTGAGTTTGTGAGATTTGAGGCAAATCCCCCCGATCACTTGGAAGTGCTGTCAAGAAACTGCTAGGGAAAACAATGATGTAAACTTTAATTTTAACCGAACGAGCCGTAGAAATTCTCAGTTTGAAAAAATTCTCAGATCTAAAGTGTATTTCCACGTACTGTCGAACAATGATTTTCGCCTAATACTGTTAAATTCACTGTGAGCAAAAAGTCTAGCAAAAAGCTGTCATCAACACGATGGTCGATGAGGAGTCGATGGGCCACGCCCACGAGAAATGGTCCCGATTTGTCGCAACGAGCAAATACTTTCGCTCCCCCCCGCTGACCTGTCGGTCCGAGCCCTGCTTGCGGGCGGCCCAGCACGCCCGGCACTGGAGGCGCGGCCACGCCCTGGAGCCGGCCAACCTGAGCTTGTCCTGGCAGCTGGCCAGCAATCCGGCGGACAGCTCCCAACTGAACGATATGATTGGGCGCTGTGTGTGCGCGGCGCTCGCCAAGCAGCGGCGCGCCGTCGCCGTTGCCGTCGCCAAGCACGGCAAGCGGCTGAAGAGCAGTGTGTCGTTGCTGCCGAAGGCCAAACCGAGGACCAAGCTCTCCTCGCGCTATCACAGTCCCAAGCCCAAGGTGGCCGCCAACCAGCCCAAGATCATGGTGGTGGACGCCGTCAAGCGGCACGCGCCGGCGGCGAAGAGCCACAGCAGCCAGCCGGAGCCGCCGCCAGCAGCAGCAGCAGCAGCAGCAGCGTCCGGCGGCGCGGCCGCTGCGCGAAAGCAGCACAAGCGCCAGGTGCGCTGGGAGCGCGAGGAGCGCTGGCGACGCGAGCTCGCCGGCCACACACGACCACACGCGGAGGTCGCGTCGGGCGCCGGCGGCAAGAAGCCGGCGGCCGAGAGGCGACGCAAGTACGGCGTGCCGCTGTGCCACCGGCCGACGACGCTGCTGGGGCCGCAATATCACGCCGAGCTGCAGAACTACTACCAGCAGCAGTACTACAATCAGTTCCTGCAGCAGGAGCAGCAGCGACAGCAGATGATGCGAAACATGCTCATGTACTCCCAGCCCGGGCAGCTGGGTGGTCTGCAGGAGGTGCGCTACGCGGTGCCCATTGAGTCCATGTACCACAACATGAAGAAAGGCAAACGCTACTGCGGTAACTTTTACTACCAATAGGACGGTCGCTCGCGCCACCCATTTTTATGGTGTCGTGATCTGGCGACTGCAAGTTTTACGACTGTGATGCGAGGGTTCAAATTTTGTAGCGATCCGACCTAACTAGAAGTTTGAATAAATGTCTTATAAGTTATGACTAAACAGCGGCGCGGTTTCTTTTTTCTTCCGCCGCCTCTTTCTATCGATGACAGCAATCGATAGCCAGCAGACTCTCGATTGGCAGTGCAATCGACGTCAAGCGACGTCAAAAGCGTGCAGTCATCTCGCCGCAATTGCACCAGACTGGCGCCCCTGTTGGCGGACAGGCGAAGTGCTCGCTGGGCAACGTCATCATTTATAAGTTGGCATCGTGCACGGCGGGGCGCGCGCGTTGCTAATTACTCCGCGGAACACACAATTTGCAGCGATGAAGCTGACTGAGTGGGCGGGCGGGGTGCGGTTGCCCTTCAATGACCTGTGAGTGGGGTTTGAGGTTAGGTTGGTGCTCGGGCGATTCGCGTATTTTAATATACTCGCACCTCTTTGGCATAAATGATGCTGGGCATTGGATGGGGGAGGGGGAGGTGGAGGAGGGGGCAGATACAATTAAAATCGAAATGAAACCGACACACAAAAGCAAACAAATAGCGCAACAAAGTAAAGCGAAAACGAAAACGAGCGAAAATAATGAAGTGGATAAAGTTAGCGGCAAAGCGAAACGAAAGCCAAACTGAATCAACAGCGTAACAGGAATAGAAATAGCGCAAATAAGCAAGCAGTCGCGCGAGTGAGCGAGAGAATGAGTGCGAGTGTGTGTGTGCGAGTAGCTGGAGTGCGTTTGAAGGAATTTTGAGTGAAATTCAAGGTATCATGGCATCGAATGTGCTCTGCCAAAGAGGGAACATGTATTCGCCGGGCGAAGGGCGACGGGCGGCGGGCGGCGGGCGGCGGTAAGAAAACAACATGAGAAAACTTTTGTAATTACAATAAAATTTTCACAAATAACTTTCAATTGTTTGTGTGTATGCGACTGCCTGTGCGCGTGTATGTGTGAGTGCGAGTACGTGCAGGGGGGAGAATGAGACGGCACCTTTAATAGGCGGCAGCAGACTACGAAATTTGTCGGGCAGAATTTGAATGGAAATAAATGCGAGGAAGAGCGGCAAAAAAGCGAAGCACAAAATGAAAAGAAAACACAGCAAAACAAAGCGAGAGCGTTACGAGTGTGCCGCTGTATTAGTGAGTGTGTTTGTGTGTAAAGTAAATTACAAATTATAATTAAACACTTGCTGCGTCGAGGGGACGGCAGGTAATCTCTGCTAGAGCTGCACTCAGACTTCTCTTCAGTCCTGGACTTGCTCTTTGAGTGCTTTCGTGCAGTGCCTGTGTGAGTGTGAGTGAGAGTGTTAGCAAGTTGATGGCTCATTTTTTTGCACAAATATTTGTGCTGTTATTGTGTCTGTGGAAATATTTGCATTTAATTTCATAAAAGTGTCGCCAGCCTCGAGCCAAATGCGAAGCCGCAGCCAAAGCTCAAAATATGATCCGATCTGAATCGAATGGCAATAAATTGCAAAATCTGAACAAAAGTATCTGCATATACTACATATAAAACATGTACTTAGCGGGCATGCAAGAGTAACAGCGAGGGGGGAGAGGGAGAGAGCGGCGGGCAACTTGTCGTTGAGCTGATAATGTGCAAAGACAAATAGCAGAGGCAAAACACATGGCGCAGCAGGAGAAGGGGCGCGACTGGGAAGGGGCTGAATCAACAACAATAAGCAAATAATGGTTACAATGGCTGCCTACTAAGTAACAACAACAACCCCCAGCAAAGTGGCAAGAAAAATCTCCTACCCCCAGCAAATGAGGGGAGACCGGGAGAAGGAACGAAGCAGCGTTGTACTAATGTGAAGGGAGGGAGGACAAGATGAAGCCCCGGCTGAAGCTGAAGCTGAAGATTACGAATTTCAGAGAGTTTAGTTGCCCTATAAAAAGAGAGTTCAGTCGAGACAACACAAAATATAACAACAACAAGTCACGCAGGAAAAGGGAAACAGGCAAAGGGAAACCGATGCGCAATTGATGTGGCTGAGCCTAGCGGGGTGGCTGAGTTGCTTTTGCGTGGGTTTTGTGGACTGAGGCGCCTAGCTTAGGAGTTGCACAGAGTTCTTTTTCTTCGATTTATACCCTGCACGCGCAGCGATAAATTAAAGAGTAGCATGTACTTAGTGTAGCAGAAACTTAAAAAATGCTAGATCAATTAATGTTTCAGTAAGTAAACTTACTTCTATATTATAAATTATATTTTGGAAACATTAAGCAAAGATCTGTTGCGAATTGTGTGTGCTTGAGTCTTTGGCTGTAATTGTTGAAACTTTGAAGTTCAGATGCCAAGTTGTAGCTTTTCCTTATAACTAAAACTAACAAGGTTTCAGCTGTCCGTCTAACCTATTTTCTTTTAAAATTTTCAAGTTATGTTTTCGATAGTTAAATATTAACCTTTGCAGCTGGCACTAACTCTGATTTTGTAAATTTCCCAGCTTAAAGTTGCTGTATTGGCTTTCTATATAGAGGCTGTCAACAACAGAATAAGCTAAGAGCTGGACTTGAAACAGCTTGTTAAACTTTGTGTAAAAGCTTTTACGTTCTAGTCTTGCCAAAAGTTTAGCAAGTTATTCAGTTTTTAAAACCTCAATTAAATTGTTAAGCAACTAAGTTGCACTGTTTATTTCCATAAGTTTTATTTATTTATTTATTTATATTTATATTTATTTATGTTTCTCTCTCTCTAGTTCTAGTTCTAGTTCTAGTTCTAGTTCTAGTTCTAGTTCTAGTTCTAGTTCTAGTTCTAGTTCTAGTTCTAGTTCTAGTTCTAGTTCTAGTTCTAGTTCTAGTTCTAGTTCTAGTTCTAGTTCTAGTTCTAGTTCTAGTTCTAGTTCTAGTTCTAGTTCTAGTTCTAGTTCTAGTTCTAGTTCTAGTTCTAGTTCTAGTTCTAGTTCTAGTTCTAGTTCTAGTTCTAGTTCTAGTTCTAGTTCTAGTTCTAGTTCTAGTTCTAGTTCTAGTTCTAGTTCTAGTTCTATTCCTGCACCGCAACCGTTGTGTATTGAGAGGTATGTGCTAGTCCAGCATGCACCACGCTCGTGCGACAGAAAAGCGAGAGTCGCTGTAGGCCGATTATTTGCATGCATCTCGATAAAATGGGCATCGAGTTGTGCTCAATGCGGTTTAAGAAACAGCTAAATCCTTTTCCAGCAGCAGCATTGCATTTCCTGTCATCTCCGGTTAAGGCGTTTGCAATAGCCCAGCCCGACCCAGCCCCTCCCTCTCGCCTGCCCTCCTGCTGGTCTAGCCAAACTGCTATTGGGAATCGTCGCCGTAGAAAGTGAACAGCAAAAGGAGAAGAGCGAACGAAGCAGAGCAGAGCAAAGCTCGAAATGATAGACTGTCTGAATGTGTGGCGCAGTGCGAGGGGCGGGCGGGGGTGTTGTTTGCTGGCTTGATGGAATGACTGAGGTTGGGGTTGGTTCGCGGGGCTTGGGGGGCAAACTGATGTGCAAAATACATTTGAAAAGGAATTCATGGTCGCAAACGCTTTGAGGTTTTTACACTTGGTTGTATATTTCTTCTTTTCGCTTTTCGCTTATTTTGGTTTTTTTTTTTGGTTGTTTGGCTCTTTATTTGCCCAGGACATCTGGTGAAGTCGCTGGCTGGTTCAAGGACAACGTGAAGGAAGCACAGCAAAGCAAAGCGAAGACATTTGGCTTCCTTTTTTGATGCAATTTGTTGTTTTCATTTGCTGTTTTCGTTTTCGTTTCGTTTCGCATAAAGAGATTAGCGCTCAATTTTAAATTGAGAGGCTTATTAGAGTAGCTCTCTCCATCTCGCTCTAGTCGACACCATCACCACCTCTCTCCATCCCTCTCTTTCGACTTGCCGCCCCGCTGATTGAATTGCGCACTTGGCCTCAATTCAAAGAACGTTTGTTTCTAAGGATTTAATCCGGTTTTTATTGTTCATTTGCCGGATTCCTCGAAATATGCGCCGCTTTCTCCGATTCCAACTCTCCTACTCTCCCTCTCCCCCTCCCTCTCTCCACAGCTCCACGCTCTATGCGAAGCAAATTGCACGCGAAGCTTTCCCGCGGGACGTGTTGCGTGTAACAAGTGTTTGTTGTCGTCCTCTCTCACACTGTCTCATGTGCAAGCATGTGTGCGTGTGTGTGGAGTAATTGGCTCGCAAATGAAATGAAAATTACTTACGCTTGGCAGGGGAATTATTAAAATATAAGAAAGGGTTACGGCGCATCAAAAAGCGCGACAATTGCCGCTGTTGAACTTTGTGTTCTCTGCAATCATTTCGCCGTGCTTTCATTACAAGCATATCAAAATTAAACTGTTGATGTTTGTTTACTCTTTGCCGTACGTTCCGTTATTGCTGCTCTTTCCTTTCATCCCCCTTACAAATCCTCAATCAAGACTCACGGCCCATCGAACGCGTCGCAACTTCTACGGTGGACAGGACTTCTACCCGCTTTGGACTGTGTATAACAGTTTTCCCACTGCAACAGGACCAAGTATAAGTAGCAGACTCGTTCTTATAAGCGAGCAGGATACGATACGATATACGGTATACGATAAACGATATTCGGCAGCACGCAATAGAACTTGTAACAGCAGCAACCCCCTTTCGTTTCCCTTATACATACTTATATTTTGCACTTTATACGACTTTATACAGGCAGCGAAATTTGTATAAGCATACGCATACTCAAACTACCACCACTACAACGACGCTTTCGTATACTTCGCACAAAGGCAGCGCACAAGCTGTTGCTCGTATACGACTTGGCTTCTACGGCTGCCACTTACAACCGTCTCATATGCGTATAAGAGCGCTGTGTGCGTATAAGTGCACAAACCGGCTGTGACGTTGAAACTGCAAAGCAAAGCCAGAGTCAGAGCCAACGCCAAACTAATACAAATAGGTTCAATTGTTTGTGTTATCAATAACACACAAGAATAAGTACAAGAGCAACAAAGAACAAGCACATGCGTTCTCTAATCGCTTGCGCTCTCGCTCTTGCTCTCGCTGTACAAGTTCACAGTTCACGAAGCGCACGAGAATCGTGCTCAACTCGGTTCGTGCATGTGCTCGTGTCATCGCTGGCTGCTGTCTGCTTGGCTGGCTGCTCGCTGGCTGCTGGCTTCGCCAGATGCAAGTTTTAGTTCGGTTTTAGCTCTCATTCTGTGTGGACGCCTTGCTTACGCCAAGCACTCGGGCATTCGGTTCGTTCAAGTGCGTCGCGAGCAGCGCACACATACAGCCACAGTCGAGGAACCTACACACACACACGCACACACTCACGTACACACGCACAGAAGCACTCACACACACACATGCATAATAAGTTAAAGGCGAAAGCAGCAGAGGCAGCGGCCGCGCGGTAACAACGCCAAATTATCGAGTCTGCGCCAAAAAAGTGATAGCAATTGTTAATCTTAAAGTTGTGCAAGAAGAAATCAAAGCGTACGCTTAATCCAAGCCAAGGTGCAAGTGCCCAAAATACGTCGTTTCGCTTCCTTTTTCTCCCATCTGCTCACGTCGCTGTCGCTGTCGTCGTCGCCATCGTCGTCGCTGTCGACGTCGCCGTCGCGTCTCCTCGCGTCGCGTCGCGTTGGTTCGTCGCCTCGTCAACAGCTTTATTGTTGTGTTGGTCGCGCGGCATCGTCAGCTCTTCGCTTTCTCTGTCCTCCGCCCTCTGCGCTGTCCGTCGGCATGTCGCAGGTCTTGGCCGCAGCTTCTCCTGCTCCCCTCGACTCCACTCGCAGCCTCTGACGGCAGCCGCAGCAGCAGCAGCAACAATGCGCTAGCGAAAGCGCAGCGACAGCAAAAGGCAACGAGAACTACGCACACTTCCCTCCTCTGTCCCTTACTGTCTAAGCTTTTGCCCCGTTGATCGTCGCGAGTGCAAAGTGACGTCACGATAACGATAGCAATAACGATAACGACTGCAAGTGCGAGTGCGATAACAGCAAATGTGGCGCTGCAGCCAGTGCAGCAGTGAATGCGGCGCGTTGTCGTAGCGTTGAGCACGGGGCGTATTGGACACGGCAGCGCCAGCTGCAACAGAATAACAGTAACAACAACGACAACAGCAACAGCAACAACAACAGCAATAACAACAGCAAAATGGCAGTGACAAAAGCCGAAACCGAAAGCGAAGCAGAACCGCGACTACAGCAAGAACAAGAGCAGCAGCAACGTTGCAACAATTACTGTTGCCGGCAACAGCGGAAGCAGCAGCAACAACAACAGCAACATCGACTGCTGCAACAGTCGCATTGGATTAAACATCTTCAAGTGCTGTGCATTGGTAAGTTTAGCGACGACGACAACGATGACGACGACGAGGAGTAGGGGGAGGGGCTAGAGCATAACGGTTAAGGAAGCGCCCGCCTCCTGCAGCTGTTGCTCTGGCTGCGTTGCAATATTAAATACCCCTGCTCATTAGGCTACAGCCCAGCACACAACACACAAGTCATCCAGCTTGACTTTTGCGGTTCGACGACCGACTCTCAAGTCAGCGGATGAGCTGTAGGATGAGGATGAAGCACATTAGCAGCGAGGAGCAGCTCAGAGTGGCCAGACCGAAAGGGGTGGAGTGAGTGTGTGTTGGTGTTGTGGTAACCCACTTCCTTTTAATAAGCGCTGCGCTCACCACAGCCTTTTTTGAGGTGTCTTCTGCAGGCAAATGCAAGACTGCGAAATACCCTATTAAGTGTGACCAGAGCTAGTTGACTCCCCTGTGGCAATTTGGGGAGCTGATTGTAGTTCAAGCTGGCAGACGTAAGAAATCTAAGCGTAGTCTTAAACCAAAAGTGTTTAAAATTTGACTCTCATTCTTTGTTGACATCTGGCTATATATAAATTATTGAGTGTGACCAGAGCAACTGAGGTGCAGTTGACTTCCCAGAGGCAATTGGAGATCTGTTTGTAGTTCAAGCTGGTAGACGTGAGAAATCTAAGCGCAGTCTTAAATAGAAAGTGTTCAAAATGCTGTCTATATGCAAAATATTGAGTGTGACCAGAGTAACTGACATTCAGTTGACTCCCCAGAGGCAATTTGAGATCTGTTTGTGGCTGCAGACGTAAAAATTCTCAGCACTTTCTTTAGACGAAAGTGTTTTGAATTCAAGCGTAATTCTTTCTCGACTTTTGGCTATATAAAAAGTATGGAGTGTGACCAGAGCCACAAAAGTGCAGTTGACTGCCCTGAGACAATTGGAGATCTGTTTGTGATTGTAGCTGGTAGATAGACATGAGAAATCTAAGCGCATTCTTAAGTTCAAACTGTTTCAAGTGTAATTCTTTCTCGACTTGTTGCTATATAGAAAGTATGGAGTGTTCAGAGCAACTGAAATGCAGTTGACTGCGCTGAGGCAAAACGATATCAATTCGCAGACAACTTGCAATATTTCTGCTCAGTCTTTAGTCGAAAGTCTTTAGAATTCCACTGTGGTTCTCTGTCAACTTTTGGCTATATAGTTACAATGATCTGAAGTGAAGTTTTGGCGCCAGTTGAATGCGAATCTCCCCGCAGCAACTGCAGCGAATTGTGTCCTTCTAGCTGGCGAGTTGTGAGTGCAACTGAGTAGCATTTAGTTGCGGCATTGTCTGCTCGTTGCACAGTGGCTAATTAATAATTATGGAGGCAGGCAAGTGGAGAGCCGGACGCACGTCTGCAGCGGTCTATTTCCGGCCCAGCCACACGTGATTGTGGCCAGCAATCAAATCAAAATCAATGCTCAATGGCCAATGCAGCCAACTGTTTAGCTGCCGTTGAGTCGTCGAGTCGTTGAAGAGCCTAGCTTCAAGTTTGTGGCTGTGCTTATCGAACGCGGACGTGGACGTGGACGCGGACGCTGCTTCCGCCCTTCAATCGCAGCTGGTTTTCGGGCCACGTAGGGTCATCAATTGTGCGACTCATCGTCATCCCGTGTTCCGATTCCGATTTCGATGGGGGCCACAATAACAATCAAATATAATTCACGAAATATGTTTAAACGCCCACAGATTTGCTGTTGTTGTTGCTCCCCCCCCTGTCTCTCTCTCTCTCTTGGCGCGCTGCGGTGGGCGTTTCCTCTGCCCGCTGTTGTTATTGTCTTTGGCTGCTCTTCTTCGCTTCGTGTTTGCTTTTGTGGCTTGCAGGTTGCCAGCAATGCGACGTTGACACATGTGCGACTATTAAAAGCCGACTGAAGTCGGGGCAACGCCTACGACCAACAGATAGGGCCCCCGATAAGACGCAGCGAGCCAGGGTCCAATTAGTAGTGGTAGTGAGCGGGCTGAGCGCGGGGTGCGCACCTGGCAACAGGAGTTGACGGGCTGAAAGGACACGCCCACGCAAGCGTCAACACGGAGCACGAAATGAAGATGCAAAGATGAGCAGAGGTACAGAGAGAGAGACGGCATAGGAAAGGCGCAAAAGAAAAGCATTTATTTGTCAGCACAAAATAATCAAGGATCATAATATGTCAACAAACTAGAGGGCAGCCCAAGCAGCGCGCCTGGCGACTGCCGGACAGCAAAACAAGCACAAGGACACACACAAACACACACAGAGCAGTAGAAGCAGATAAAGATGAAGCGAGCAAAAGAAAATAGATAGCGAGTGTGTTGGTGAGCTTTGGCTAAGGTTGGCAGCACTGAAATGTGTGCCAGCCAGCGAAAGTGTAGCACAAACATGGCGTAATAGATAGCAAGGTGGCAGCGGGGCAGAGGGGCGAAAGGTTGGCGCTGACAGCTGGCAAATGTGCTGGAGTGCATTGACAATACGCAGCAACTGCTTGACCACGCCAGCCAGCACTTGAGGCAGTAGGAGACGGCGACGGAGACAGAACGAGAGGGAAGCGCGTGTGAGCGAGCGAGCGCGAGGAAGCTGCAAGCAGGAAACTGCGCTGCGTAGTCAATGGAGTTCAAAGAGCAAATGTTAAGCACTCGCCCGCAAGAGACAAAGACGCGTGCAGGGTTTTATCCGGGAGCAGCTGGGAGCACAATCTCTGCAGGAAGCAGATCTCAAAAGGCCCATTCAGCTGGGGCAGCTGCTCGGTTGCTTCGGTTGCTTCGACTGCTTCTGCATTTGACTCTGTTTGTTCTCGGCCAGCAAAGTTAATTGCGCTGCTCTCCACCTGTCAATTGCCAGCAAGCCAGGGAGCCAGCGAGCCAGCGAGCTAGCTTGAAAGATTGCTCCCGTTGGCCAAATGCTCGCTGTGTGGGCAGCAGCTACACGACGCCCATGCCGAAGATATATTGGCTACTTGGCTGCCACCTTGAGCCAGCACATGAGTCAGTTAGGCAGTCAGTCAGTCAGTCAGTCGATCGGGCAGTTAGTTGGCTAAGCAGGTAGCAACCAGTTTGTTAGCCCGTTTAAGCCAGACGCCCACACGCGTCTGCTGCAAGCGCCGAACGTGGGCGGCTCGCAAAGTTTACGTAATGCGCGCTGAAAGCGAACTGGTTATGAGTTGTACTCCGTTGCGCTGCACTTGCCACACGCTGCGTGCGGCGTGCGGCACGGGCTATTTAAAGCGCCATAGACCACATTGGCCGCAGGCTAAGGGGCATGCCTCGTTGAGAATGCCGCTGTAATTGCCGATGCGATGTCAGCAAACACAATTTTCTCTCTCGGTGTGTGTGTGTTTATATATAAATCAGTTGCACTTTCGGCATGTGGCAGCAACAAAAATAGAAGCGAGACGCGACAAACGAAAACAAAAGTGCGCACTTGAAGTCGCCACCGAGCGGCGAGCGGGGAGCAGCGTCTGTGCAGTGAACTGAACTGAAGTGAAGTGATGTGATGTGAACTCCTGCAGCGTTCCTCAAGCGTAGCATGTGGTAATTGCTGCGGCAGCTACCTGCGCCCCGATTTATGACTGCCACACATGTCCGCCGTCCGGCTTGTTTGTGTTTTGTGTCGCGTTGGCCCCTTGCCACGCCCACCCGCCACCGCCACGGAAGCGCGCAAACTTCTGTATACTTAATTTAAAGCCATTGCCTCCACCGCTCCCCGCTGCCCGCTCACTTGAGCTGACGCTGAGCCTGGCGACTAACTAATGAAATGAATTTCAATTACGAGCATCTAGAAGACGTCGCTGGTCCTGCCACACAGCGCAGGATATTAGAAATGTGCAGCCCAGCGTACTTCCTACGCAAAATATTCCACACACACACACCGCGAGAGGGAGAAAGAGAGAGGGTGGAGAGGGGGGCGGGGGGAACGCATAGATGATTGCGCTGGAGCAATGATGGGCTTCAGTTCGATTCAGATGCGAATTGATTTGGTTAGCGAGCGAATGGTGACTGATACAATTGAGGAAGGACGACAGACCGCACGAGGGAGGGAGAGGGAGCGAGAGAGGGAGTGGGAGCGAGTTGGACCGGATGGATGAATAAATAAAGAGGGCAAATAAAGCAACTGCCAAATGAGACTCGTCATAGACTGACTGACAGTTGGCAGCAAACAAGGCGACAGGGAGAGAGGGGGGAGGGCTGTCGTTGGCCATGGCAATGACAGCATTGCCACTTTGGTAATAAGAAACGCCTTCAGAGGCCCAGTCGATAAATTAAACGCCCTGGGAAGCTGTCTATGCAGGATGTAATTGAATACCATTTGCGGATAGGTGCCCGACTTGGAGTCGGAGTCGGAGTCAGAGTTGGAGTCGGAGTCAGGCAGATCGATGGCTTCATTCGCTGCGCATTCCGCTTGCTGCTGCTAATTTAAATTTATGAATTTTTAAACAGCTCAATGCGCGAAGTGCGAGGCGCTCTCTTTCAATTTTCGCCCCAAAATCTGATATTTATAGGTGCGTGTGTGCGTGTGTGCGTGTGTGAGTACAACTTGCTTCCACACACTTTCACTTTTCTTGAGTATTTAATCAAGTGTGAATAATTGCATCATTCTGCCTCAAAGGGAGTCGATTTCCTTTGTATGTGCCAACAGATACAAAGACGCCGCTCGGCCTCAATCTGCCGCTGTCTGCTGTTGGCTCTGTTATCGCCGCAAGAGGCCAAACCACACGCAGCACCACCCAGCACCACCCACGCCGCATTTCCTTACCTTCCATGTCCGTGGCCATGATTCAAATTCGGCTGCGAGGTCCTTTTCAATTTTACTTAAGCATTAAAATCGAAATCATCGCAACTTGAATGAATTTTAAAATGTTATTTATGTGTGTTTGCATCTTCGACTCGCCCTCTCACTCTCTTGCTCTCCCTCTCCGCCTGTCATTGTGCCTCGTTTAGCGACGGCCTCGTGACCGACTTCAACATCACGACCATTTTCAGTGGCTCCCAACTTTTGCCAGCCCAATTTTGGGCTTTAACTTGACACTCATTTGTGTTATAGCACAGAGTATTTGAAAAATATTTGCATTCCGCATGTAGGTGTGGATTTGTTATGCAAAATAAAGAGTACAACCTCTTCAACTTAAGCAGATTAATTCGAAACCCAAAAAGAACAGAGAATATAATATTTTAGGGAAAAAGTTATTGACTAAGAACCCCAACATTTATACACATTTCAGCTGTCTTTTAGTTAAGTTATCTTCATTTATGTCAAATAATTTATAGTTCGTATCGTCAATCACTTTTGCGCAATTAATATTTTTTCTTTCTTTTCTTTGCTAAAGTAACTTTATAGCTAAATACTTGCCATTTATTTTTGCTGTAAGTCATTTATGACTACCAATTTCTTATATGTATATCTTTGACTGATTCATATTGAATAGATATTGACACTTTATTCACTCAAATTCTAAATTTATATTTATGTTATTAAAATACTCGTTCTATATGACAGTTTTCTAAATCTATTCTATATATTTAATTTTTAAATTTTTAACTTCTTTTACTTTTTACTTTTGAATTTTGTAATTGAAACTGTTTCACTACTTTTGTAGACCACTTTTGTCGATAAACTATTTGTGGAGATTATTTAATATATTTGCTTATATTCTACACTTATTTAAGCTATTAAAATACTCATTTCTGTTGACTTTTGGCTAAATTTAGTAAGACCTAAACTTGAAATACTTAATATTTAAGTTTTTGGCTTTTTTGCGAATATTGTAACTGAGTCGAGTTATTTGTGGGGCAATTTAATAGATTTGCTGACATTTTTCACTTATTTATGTTATTAGAACTCGTTTCATATGACCTTTTTATAAATTAATGCCATTCATTCAAGCAATATTTAACAATACATTAATACTTGTATGTTATTAAATTTCGGTTAAATTCAGTAGCACATAAACTGGAAGTAATTACAATTTATGTTATTAGCTACGTTTGCGTATTTTGTACCTTTTAATTTTCCATTAGTTGTTCAAACTGGTTCACATCAAACAGAGTTGTGTTATATATGTACTGGAAGAGTTTACTATTCGTACATTTGCTAACATTCAACACATATTTATGTTATTAGAATAATTGTTTTATTTGACTTTTTGCATAATTTATTTCATACACTTAGCTTAAGCAATATTTACTTTTTAATAATATATAAATATTTCCATTGCTAGCTAATAGCACCTAGTTTTAGCTCTTCGAATTTCAATTTAAGACTGGTTTACGTCGAACAAAGTCGTGTTATTTACATCGATAGTTTGATATATTTGCTTACGTTTTGCACATTTTTATGTTATACGAATATTTCAGTTGACTTTTCGCTGAATTGGGTCTATATATTTTTACTTACTTCAAGCAATATTAAATAAAATAATGAATAATATTAACATTTCTATCGCAAGCTACGAGCACTCATTTTGTGCCCTGCGGATTTCAATTTAAAACTGGTTCTCATTCAACAAAGTCGAGTTATTTACAACGATAAGTTGTAAAGTTTTGCACATTTTTATGTTACGAGTATACGAATATTTCACTTGACTTTTCGATGAACTCGTGCTATATATTTTGGCTTCAAGTAATTAATATTTATGTTGTTAGCTTTTTGTACTTATCGTGTGCCCTTCAATTCTCAATTTGTTGTTCAAAGCGAATTGTTAATTCATAACCATTAGAGTCGTGCACAGTTTAACGCTCGTTAATATATTTATGTTACAGTCGTATAACAGTTTATTTCAGTTTACTTTTTGTAAACTTCATTTCATATATTAATGCTTACTTCGAGCATTATTTAGTAATAAGTTAACATTTCTATTGCAACTTGTGCTTATTGTGTGCCCTTCAATTCTCGATTTGTTGTTGAAACTGGTTCACGTCGAGCAGATGTCGATGCTTCATGCTGCGTCGTGAGTCGTGTTGTGTGCGGGGCAACGTGCAATGTGTCCAGCTCTAGCTGCGAGTGGCCTCATTGTGCAACATGTGTGCTGCCCGAGTGTGTGTGTGTTTGTGAGTTAGGGGCGTCTCTGCATATTTTATGCAGATTCGATAAGTTTACGGCCCAACAATATCAACAATAGCAACAACAACAGGAACAACAACAAACAAGTTCAGCCGAGTGGAGTCGAGTAGTTGTTGTTTTTTCAGCGCTGCCTGTTGTTGTTCATATTGGAAATTAATATTTGATCAGCATGGCGAAAACACACACAAACACACAAACATGGCTTGGATTCGTGCGATTTGCGAGTTACACGTTGCGCGTGGCAAGTTGAAGTTACTCTTTACAGTCGCTGCAGCTGCCGGCGACATGAATCGCTTCCGATCGCACTCCTAATTGTTGTCTTTGTGCCGTGCGCCGTGGAGAACAAACAAAAAGCTGCGTGACGCGTGTTGAACCGGTTAGCAGCTGCCGCTTGCCGCTTGCCGCTTACCGGTTGCACGTTGCCTGTTGCTGCCACTTGCTAAACGACAGCTGCAGCGCCCAAGTCTCTCTCTCTCTCTCTCTCTCTCTCTGTCTGTCTGTCGCTGTCAGTGGCTCATCTGAAGCGACCGCATCTTCTGGACAGCTTATCGCCGCATCGTGTGAACTTTGAGCGACTCTGCCCCTCAGCTGCCACGCTTCAGTAAACTCAACTCGACTTGAGTCGAGTCACTTGCACTCCTGCTTCAGCTCGACCGCTGTCCTGCGCTGTCCAGTTGACGTGTGGTTCCGCTTCGCCGACTTGCCGCTGACCCCGTCACTCTCGGCTGGGGCGCATGTGTGAAAATCAGTGACGCGGCGTTCGCTGGGAACTTAGACTGGCTTCGCTTTTAATTGCAACAGAGACAGAGACTGAGACTGAGAGAGAGCGAGCCATTGCTGGGAACTCAGTCCGCCCACAGCTATGCCTCAGTCCGCATCGCTTCGCATCGCATTTCACACGCCGACATGCTTCATTGAGCAGCTGGCTGGACAACGAGACACTCTCTAAACTCAACTCGCAGCCATTGTCGTTCGATTGCGCAAACATTATTTGTGTGCACAGATTTTTGCAGCACTCCCCAACCCACCCCCGCCCCCCCTTTCAATTCGCAATCCCAATTCCAGTGGCAATGTCAGTCTCAATTCTGGTAACTTGAGTCCTGTTAACCCTTGCCCAACCAGCAGCATTCAGCAAGCGCAGTATTATTGTGCCCCGACCCGTCGGGGTGACTTCCTTTGTCATCTCTCTCTGTGTGTGTGTGCGTGAGTGTGTGTGTGTGTGGGTGGCCGTGTGTCTTGTGTTCGTCTGTGTCTCGAGTAATTTGCGCAAACAATGAGAGCTCTGGTACTTTAGACGTCGCACACGCGTTTGCAGCTCAAACGGCAATTAAAGCACACAATAAGCTCGCAAACACTTGGCCACAACTCTTGTGCACGCCGCACGTTGCACATTGCACGTTGCACGCTGCACACTCGCAGCAACAACGACAGCCCGCAGGTGGCACTAATAACAGCCAAATTTTTACATTGATTCACCATGCAAATCGAGTTCACAAGATTGAAGTATGCCTCAAAAAAATGCTTCGACGAGAACTGTGAAAACAAGTTGACATTCTTTTTGCATAGTTTCTAAAGCAAAACACATTTTTAACATTTTTATAGGTGGCAAGTTAAGCGAGCTCTTCAGTTGGAAAACTATTTTAATAACAAGGTTTTTTCCATACATAATATAACGTTATATTGGCTCTTTCACACTTGCACTTCAATGTAACATGTGAGTTTATCCAACAAAACAGTTTAACTGATTTTTAGCTATGACTATTTAGTCAAATTGATAACAGATGCTCTCCCTTGTTGCAAGCCAGACTCTAATATTTGTATTAATGTGTTAACTTATTGTTTCTAAGACTTGTATAAGAAAGTAATATTAATAGTTAGATCTTTCATTTTAGTATGTTGTGTGAAGCGATGCTTGATATGTGTTGTATCTAATTATAATATAACTTTGTGGGTTTATTGGATATATTATAGGGTTCGATAGTTTTACATTTGTATTCTTAACTAAAACTTGCTAAAACCAAAGATACGTTCATATATATGTTGTATCTAAGTGGCTTGGTTTCCAGATTTATTCGGGATATTTCGGCTAGATAGTTTTACATTTGCCTTCTTAACTAAAACTCGCCAAAACCAAAGATGCTTTGATATGTGTTGCATCTGAGTATAACATAACTTGGTAGGTTTATTGGGAGGTAGGTTTATTTGGGTTAGATAGTTTTACATTTCTGTTCTTAACTTAAACTCGCCAAAAGCAAAGTTGCGTTGATATGTGTTGTTTCTAAGTGGCTTGGTTTCCAGATTTATTCGGGATATTTCGGCTAGATAGTTTTACATTGTCTTCTTAACTAAAACTCGCAAAAACCAAAGATGCCTCTTTCTCGTATACTAAATGTATTTTTATCGCACTTTATAATAATAACTGTTATCGATGCTAAAATTGTGTTAAACAACACTTATTTTAATCGCTTTTCACAGTTATGTCTCCTACGATTCTTTTGCAGTCTTACAGTTCAGTAAGATTGCTATAGCTATGGCTGCCTCTTCAATAACTGCTCGCTCCCCTTTGCTCCCGATTGCGCCCTAATTGAATGCCTATTGCAGCCGATGAATCGAAGGAAGCCTTTGCATATTTGGTCCTCAGATAAGCAAGGACTGCTTGCCCCATACACGTGGTGAAACTGTTGCAAAGTCTCGATCTCGCTGTTGCCGTGTTGCTTTCTACACAGGAGTTTTAGCAGTCATAATTTTGTCGTTTTTTGCACATTTTTCTTGGACTTCTCTGCGCGGCGAGTGCAACTAGTCTGCGTTGCTGTTGGTTGCAACTGTCGCAGAGCTTGTCACTGCTTCACTTTGGCAAAAATGTGTAAGAGTTCGCAGCAGTGGCAACAAAAAAAAGCAATCTGAAGAGTTGCTCGCATGCCGAGCACAGCACACGGAGCTTGGAATACATGGAATGCCGTTGGCGGTCAGTCGTAAGTCGAAAAGATGGTGGGAGGGGGAGAGGGGGAAGGGAGGCGCAACCACTGTCAAGTGTATGAATATTCGAGAATAAAATTTGCGTCTGTTAATGGCATCAGTTTCGCAATAGCCATATCAGCTATTTCGACCGAAATTCTTGAGTGGCTGCCTAGTGTGGGGCGGGGGCGGGGCCACGCCCACTGCCAGACACTGTTGTCGCACGCACCACTTTCACTCCGGCCGGAAATTGCTGCATCAGCGTATAGAAATTTTTGGTTTATGCCCCACACACATACACACACAGACAGACGGACAGACGGACGGACAGACGGACGGACAGACGGACTGGGAGCTGTGCCTACCTCAGGCTCGAAGTCGGCTGCTGTGCTGTGTTGCTGCCACACCGTCGCTCCGCCGCTGACCTCAGCAAAGTGGCTGCCACACATGATATTAGCCATGTTGGCTTACTTTGCCTCGGATATTTCCGCCCCTCCCCTCCCTCTCTCTCTCTCGCTCTCTGTGTGTGTGGGGCTTTCAAATATGAAATTTATTCAAGTCACTCTGGTTTAATGTTTGGAAATGGACAGCAAATAACTTTGAAAGCGCTACAATAACAACAGCAACGTCCTCTCAAAGGCCCCAATGCAGGCGCCCGAATTGAGAATTTAAGTTGGAATTGGAGTTCGGCGTGCGCCATAATGAAGATGGGCAGGAAGACGACGTAGAAGATAGAGATGGAGATGGAGATGATAATGATGACAAGTTCTTTTGCCCGGAACCTTTTCCAGCTGATGAGTTTATTGTGCAGGATTGGCCAGAGCAGTGTGGCAGGACCTCCACACCTATGTGGCTAGTTTGCAATTATGGTAATTTGTGCGTGTGTGTAGAGTAACTGCGCTGGATATTTGCGCCCCACACAATTTGCGATTCAAGTGAAATGATTTTTTAAAGATAATATTACGAAGGCCCATAAAAGAGAAGGCGCATCCGAGAAGGACTCAACAGCCGCCCACCCACTTCCAATTATCCAGTTTTCAATCTCGGGGAGGACCCCAGAAGGTCGCTGCGGCCCCGGCGAGGCAGAAACCCGCCCGCTGGAGACATTGGCGCATAAATTGATTGGATGATGTCGCTTTTTATGTCGTTTGTCCCTCCATATATCCTGTCTGCTTGCTGTTGTTGTTTTTTTGTTTTTATGTTGGCTCGCTCCTGTCGACTGTCGTCTGTCGTCTGTCGACCGTCGACTGTCGATTGCCGATTCGCTTTTCCCTTTTTTCGCTTTTCAGAGTTGTGTGCGCCTCCTTCTCGTGATTTTCGTGTCCTTATTTTGTGAATTTCATAAGCGTATGCGATGCGTAGCATGTGTTATAAATAAATCAAGCATACTGGGAGCAATCTTTCAGATGGTTGTCGTTCGAACAGCTTTAGATATATCGACTAGGCCGCCAGCAGACCGCTGAGTGTATCTGAGTGTGTGTGCGACTGGAGCGATTGGCATTTAATTTAAATGCCGTCGAGTGCTCGGCATTTGTCCAACTCCCATCTGCGATTCCGCTGAAATATGCATTAAGCGCACAACTTATGAATGGGGCCCCATCTACTCACTGCTCTCAGCACTCTCTCTCTCTCTCTCTCTCTCTCTCTGTGTGTATTTGGGGCTTGTTGCGTGCACTGGCCAAATTATTTTGCTGGCGGAACACACATCTTTTACATCTTCACATCTTCCATTCAGTCAAGAAACAATGGCCCACTTGTTCCCACAATTGTACAAAAGTCAAACGAAAAACTCTGCAAAATACAAAAAAATAAAAATAAAGCGAGGGGACTCGCCCCTATTTCAATGCGAGCGGCTAATTGAGGGGCAGCTGTGCATGAATATGTATATATATAATATATGTAGAAAAGAATACGAGTGCGATTGCGATTGCGATTCTATGTACTCGCTGTTTGACAGCTCGTTGTCGGAGCTGTGCTCTGAAAGGTCTTCAGCGCGTTGACCACTTTAATCAAATGCAACACTGACAACCCCAACTCAAAAACTTACCTGTTGTTTTATGCTAAATTACGCAGCACATAATATAATTATGATTTCTTCTAATTGCCCTTCCCCGCAAATGTTCATTTTCGCAGATGGGAACCTTTCTACGCAAAAAAGCAAGATGAAGTTACTACAATTCGCCTCTTTTTAAAACAAAAACAGATGCTTTATATAAAAGTGTGTTTTAAGGAAGGTGAAATGTAAATTCTCAATTCACGCCCTTTTGGCTTTTATTGTTATTGATAATAAATATAAAATAACTACAAATGTTTTAGGAAGGCGAAATATAAAGTCGCATTTGACGCCCTTCTTTTGGTCACTATTGTAATTAATAATAGTAGTAAAACAACTCCAAGGCGAAAGATTATACATATAAATAGGTATATAAATATAAGCTTTCCAACCACCACCTTTCCATTCGGAGAGTTCAAATCGCTTCTTTTTGCTTCTGTTGTTATTTATAATAATAATAATAATAATAATAATAATAATAATAATAATAATAATAATAATAATAATAATAATAATAATAATAATAATAATAATAATAATAATAATAATAATAATAATAATAATAATAATAATAATAATAATAATAATAATAATAATAATAATAATAATAATAATAATAATAATAATAATAATAATAATAATAATAATAATAATAATAATAATAATAATAATAATAATAATAATAATAATAATAATAATAATAATAATAATAATAATAATAATAATAATAATAATAATAATAATAATAATAATAATAATAATAATAATAATAATAATAATAATAATAATAATAATAATAATAATAATAATAATAATAATAATAATAATAATAATAATAATAATAATAATAATAATAATAATAATAATAATAATAATAATAATAATAATAATAATAATAATAATAATAATAATAATAATAGTAAAACAACTTCAAATGTTTTGCATAAAAGAGTGTTTTCAAGAAAGCGAAATATTATTTATATAAATATAAAATTTCCATCATTCACTCGCTTATTTTTGCTTCTATTGTTATTTATAATAATAATAGAACAACTGCAGCCATAAAAGAACGCGAAATGTTATATAAATATAAACTTTCCATGCATCACTTCTGCGAGATTCATTCGCTTGTTGAAGTCTCAATTGTCACAATAATTTGATATTTCTGCTAATCAAAACACGATTCATAAAGCCATATCTTATTTCTGAAGGATTTTTGTTGCGAAATTGCAGCTTGCTGGATTGTTAAGAGTGTGTTATTCTAAACGAGAAAGTAGTTACTTTTGGCCAGCCATGAAGCTCGCTTAATTCAGTGTTAAATTTTGTGGGGTTACCGCTGGTGGCATGAAAAGGGGGCGCAGTCAGGTGAGGCAGCAATGTGCCGCAAAAATATTCGCAGTGAATTCATAAACAAAATTGCAGTTGCAGCATTTTGAGCGTAAGTTACCTTGTTGCCTGCCACACTTTGCTGAGCCCCAAACCAAGTGTGAGTTGTGCGCGTCGCAAGTTGCAGGTTGCAAACTGCAAGTTGCAGGTTGCAGCTAACCTCGGTCTCCTTGTGCCGAGTCCTTCGGTTACAGCGCTAATAATGTTGTCGGCGATTATGCCGCGACTCCTAATGCTGATGGAAATAATGCGGATAATATGCCTGCCCCAGGCTGCCCCCATTGTTGCAGCTTGCAACTGCTGCATCTGCTGCCATTGTGTATCATTGTTTTGCTCCAACTCCAACTCCACGCACTCGCACAGTTGTGGCACTTTTATCCGCGAGAAACGCAAAACTGTGGCTTGCAGCGTCTCTCGGGGAATTGAGCTAGTTTTCAATTCGCCACAATTGCTTTTCCTGCAGCCATTTAGAGGCCTCAAAGGCGCACTTACTGCGTGGCAACTACAAATGTATGCAACACAATATCTGATTGAAACTTATGTTTATGCATTACGTTAAACAAACAGTCAGTAACTTAGGAGATGGCAGACTAAATCTCTAAGAGATATTGAGGAAAGCAATTCTTCAATATGAATGTGAAGTAGTCTTTGATGTTGTCAGAGAATGAATCGCAGCTCACATTTCTTTAGCTCTTGTACATATGTATAATTGATTATTTATCAATTACCGATTCCTTCTTGTTTAGAGCGACTAGATTCTTAACGAAATATAGCACAATAAATTATTACTTACTAACTAGACTTATTGCTACAAATGTGAATAGTTAAATTAAGAGTTTGGTTTCAATAGACTTCAATTAGAGGCTCTCCACTCTCTAGACTCTCTAGATTCAAGCAGATTTATGCGCTTGTTAAGTTTGTTATGAAATTCCTTTCTTCTCTATAGCAAAATTAAATTTTAAAAGTTTTACTCTAAATAAAATTTTGTAAAGAAAAATGCTCTTGAAAAAGTTTCTTTAGAATAGCTAGCTTTCTTTGATACATGCAGCCAATATAATTCGATGTTGTGAACAGGATAAAATTTAGCTTGCTGTTTTTATTGTGCACATTGAAGTTCTTTATTAAATAAATAAATTGATTAATTAATGGTAGTGAAAATTGTATTTGTTCTTTATTACGAAGATATCAATAACTTAAATGTAAGATCTAATATCTCTCAACAATTTGCCATTTAAAAACAAATTATTCTCTGAGAAACTTATAAGTTAATAAAACATTAAGGAAAATAAAAGAGTTCTGCACGAAATACATTTTGTGGAGTGCAAAATTATGCAACTGCAGCAGCTTCTAAGCTTTTGATCAACACTTTGATATTACTTCATTATATTTTGAGGATAACATTTAAATTTCTTCACTTAATATGTACATTGAAGTTCTTCAATATATAATCAAATAGAATAGAATGTATATCAAATTTTTTAACATATTTAGGGTTTTGTGCGAAAAGCTCAATTACTTTATTAGATCATCTAGTGACCTAGCAATTTGTCTGTCATACAAACTATCAATTATTCTCTGCGAATTTTGTTGATTTGGGAAAATAAATAAGCTGCAAAAAGGCATATTGTGGAGTAAATGAAATTGGTCCTGCTTCTCAACTTTTGATCACAAATTTGTCATTACTTCATTGTAAGCATAACATTAAAGTTTATTTGCTTATTGTGTACATTAAAGTTTTTCATACATAATCAAATAGATTAATTAGTGGTAATGGATATCAAATTTTCTATATGTGCTTTTGTGCAACAACCTCAATCACTTAAATAGTATTTTGTTGGCAATCATAGTGAAACCTCATTATTCTCTGAGAAACTTATGGACTTGGGAAAATTAAAAAGATCTGCAATAAACTATATTTCATGGCTCCACTTCGCAACCTATTTGATTCAAACTTTGCTAATATTTTATTATCCTTGTAATAAACTTGATAATTTTTGTAGACTAATGCATTTCATTAGGTGTTGCATGCATGCAGCGCAGTGTGGCAAGTGTGTGGTGGCAAGGACGACGCAGCGACTGCTTGGGGACGCTGTTGTGCAGTGGCGCAATGTTTATGCATAGCTGCCAGCTGCCAGAAGCCAAAACAAATGGGCGCTGGAGTCAAACGAACGGTTTGCGGAGCAGCCAATAAAGTGCAGCACGAGTAGATGCAGCAGCATCACGAGTACGCTGGTGCTGCACGTACGCGAGGTGCTGTGGCAGAGCTGCATGCACCATTAGCCGAAAAGGTCGCGCATCTATTGTTATATTGCAGTCGCAGGAGGAGCTGGCAGGGGGCGTTCTTGCAATTGGACACACAATATTTTATAACGGAATTTGTCGAGCAGCAAAGTTGCATGCAAAGCACGTTGCCGCTGACAGCGGGGCGTGGTCCAGGGCGTGCCGCAAGACGCGACTGGCAGCTGGCAAAAGGTGGCCCCGATTGACGGCGCATACATGCCAAACGAAGCTGGATCAGCATCCGGCGCGGCGACTGCGACAATAAGCTGCAAGCCAGTCAGCCAGGCAGCCTGCCTATTTTGGCAGCTTACGTGGCAGCCACGCCCCATTGGCCAAATCGTGCATCTGCAAGCAGCAAGCGAAGACGACGCAGGCCGTAAAAAAGAACGCGCACGATTTGGCAGTGTGAAAATCATAATCGTCAAATTAACGCGCGTCCTGTCGCAGGCGCAAAATTTGCAGGACTCCAATTGGTGCTTGACGGCGCAAGGGGAGTGGGGGGGGGGTGTTGGGGCACAAATACTACGTGAGCATTTAAAGCGAAAGCGAATAAAACTTAAGTGCTGCCATGTGTGGCACTCACATGCGAGTGCCTGGCAAAGAAAGGCGCCAGCGAAGCTGCCCCTCTTCCTACCCCCTCCCCCCCCTTTTAGGGCACGCTCAGGTGTCACTCGATGCTGGGGCCCGGCCGACCCTCGTTAAGGCAATCTGCGCCTGGCTCGGAAAGGGCTGCTTAATCAGCGGAGGCCATGACAGATAACTGGCTGGGCGGGAACAGGAATCATCATCGTTTGACTGCGTCAGCAGCAGCGCCATAAAGCGGCATCAAGGGCAACATCCTCTTCACACATACGTCAGCCAGGCAGTGGGCTAGTTCGCCAGCGTCGAGCAGTTAGGCAGCTCATCAGCTGGCTGCCACCAGCCACCAGCTCCCAGTTTGAGCCAGAAGCGGTTGAGGCCATCAAATTTCAGTCATAACAATAACACTGATAGTCCCGCTCGTAAAATAAAACCCTTTTTGCCCACTGCCGCAATGTCGCAGCGCTGTGGCCGGGATTTGTGTGCGGCTCCACACACACACGCACACACACGCGCACATAGGCACGCATGTGCGTGTGTGAGTGTTGTTGCAGCTCGGAAAACAATCAAGTCCGCGACACGACACGAAAAACAAGGCGACGCAACGCAGCACAGGACACTGAAATTCGACAATGGCACTTGGGCACTTGGGAGCTGCGACGAGAGCTCGTTGCTTAGCTCTCCCCTCCCCCGTCACCGTCACCGTCTTCGGCGCACAGCAGAAGGGGTGCGGTCAAAAGGCGAGGCCTAAAGCATTTAAATCCTTTTCGCACTTTGCCATCTCGCTGTGTCGCGCTCTCGCCTTGTTGCTTGTTGCGTGCTCTTTCCTATCTACTACTTCCCTCCCTATGTGAGCTCCTCGTCATGCTTCAATTTCAGTGTTATGGCGACAGCTCTGGGCGCGTGTGTGAGTGTGTGTGACTCCTAATACACCCATCGCATGTGCCGGAAAATGGGTTTCGCTTGGAGCCGTAAAATAGGAATTTACTTTATTAAAATTTTTCGCTTGAAAAATATGAGACAACAACAATGGCAATGAAGACGCCGACAAAACAACAAGCTACGCAAATTTGTTGAAAAACCAGTCACACACACACACACACCCCACTCTCCCTGGGGCGCCTTTGCCCTGCTTCGGTTTGGTTCGGTTTGGTTTGGTTTGTGGCGCTCGAGTTGCCAATGATGCGCCCATCATGAACGAGGTAAAAATTTACTCAACTATGAACTCGTTGCCGAGTGTGCGTGTGTGTGTGTGTGTGTGTGCTTGTGTGCGTGTGTGTGTGTCTGTGAAATAGGCTCGAATTTGCGTAGAGCGTGCGGCGACAGGGCAAAGGTTATGGCCGCGCCTGCTGCTGGCAAGGGTTCCCGAGACAGAGACTCGGGCTCCTGCGTTTGACAGTTTCATCCAGATAAGCAGCGGCACCAGGGGGCTACTGGGGGGAGCACGAGTGCGAGACTAGGCAGCTGAAAATTTATATAAATTGACAGTAATGCTGCCTGCCTGGCTGACTGGCTGCCTGGCAGCTCGCCTCTCTGGTTTGCTGCAAATGTGCCCCGAGAACAATAACAACAACTTCTCTGCTAAATTGCGCGACAACGACAAGCACGCAGAAAGAGGAGGGGGCGGGGGAGGGTGCTCGAGTTGGGTTGGGGTTCATCTGGATCGTATCGCATTCTTCGCCAAATTATGTACGAAAAAGGAAAATAATGAAATCGTAAAGAGCTGGCCTAACCCGTCGATCCCAGTGTCGCTCCTAAATTGCGCCCTCCTGCGCCCGGCAGCCCCCTCGCTGCCAGATTTATGCAGGCAGGCAGACGCGTGTGTATTGTACTTAAAATTCATTTCTCTGCCTGCTCAGACATCATGTGTATGCAAATAGTGGCCATATTAATCATCTGCCCCCAGGACACTCGGCCGTATTTGCTTTGCGCCTGTGGTCGTGCTTTTTAAATTTGGCACCGCAATTCTTTGGAATGGTATGCCGTCTATCTGGCCAGCAGATAGCGGCAGTCTGCGGCATTTAAAACTGCATTTCGGCGTTTATAAATAAACAGCTCCAACTCCCCCAACTCCTTGCCCCCCCATTCAGAGACCGTTTGCAATTTATGAAAGCGCCGCAGCACGGATAAAGTGCACTGAGCACTGAGCACTGAGCACGGACGAGGATGCGGACCAGCACTAAAACAACTGTAGCTGCCTGATGGTCGCGTTAAATGCTTTTGTTGATGCCAGGCTCAGCTCCGGGCTGCGTCCGTGTTTTTTGCTTTCTTTTGCACAATTTAATAGTTTTGACGGGGCAGGCAAAGAAATAAACTGCCGGCTAGCGACTCCGCAGCGACTGCAGTCTGCAATAAGTCTTGGCAAACAGTCGCTGGGAAGCGGCGCTCATGCCACGCCCACAATTGGCTTTTGTGCGCCACCGAACAGCAGCAGTGGCAGCAGCAGCAACGTTTTTTGTTTGTGCCGGGGCAATGTGTTTGTTTTTCATTAAAAAACTTTTCATTTTGAACGGTCAAAGTTCGGCGCCAGCGCCAACCGAAACTCCAGCCTAGCTCCAACTGCAGAGCAGCTTAGGCTGTGCAACACTGGTAGCGGTAGCGGTGGCGGTGGCAGCCACTGTTTTATTGCGGTCAGGATTTGCTATTTAGGGGCTTGCCATGCGGCGGCTCCATTGTCTCATTGTGGCACTGCAGGCGCAAGACACGCGGCAGAGACAGCGACGGCGACGGCGACGGCGACGGCGACAGCGGGAGGCGTCTCATTGTTTTTCCTCGGGGCTGGGTAAATACACATTTCATAATTCAGTGCTGTTAAAAGCTGCGCGACCATTGAAAGTCACGTTTCTAATAGAAATGAGGCCAACTTGGCAGCAGCCGCAGCGGCAAATCCCCGCAGCACATCAATGAAATGAAGCTGCCAAAGACAACAGACAACAGACGACAGACAAGAGAGGACTGCGGACCGACGACAAAGGACTGACGACAAACGACAAAGCACAAAGGATATGCAGCACAATTAATCAACCATTTTGCTAACGATCTCTCTCTCTCTCTCCCCGTTCTCTTTGCAGTTGTGGCAGTGCTGCTGCTGCTGCCCGCATCGACGCTGGGCCAGCAGCAAAAGTTTCGCACCACGCCGCACGATCTGCAAGTGCTCGAGGGCGCCGAGGCGATGATGCGCTGCGAGGTGGCCAACGTCGCCGGCGCCGTGCAGTGGACCAAGGACGGCTTCGCGCTCGGCTTCTCGGCCGTGATACCCGGCTACCCGCGCTACTCCGTGCTGGGCGATCGCCGCCAGGGCGTCTACAACCTGCGCATCTCGAACGCCTCCACGCACGACGACGCCGAGTACCAGTGCCAGGTGGGACCAGCGCGGCTCAACTCCGCGATTCGCGCCAACGCCAAGCTGACTGTCATATGTAAGTACACGGGGATTCATCTGGAGGTGGAGGTGGTTGCACTACTTTAAAAAGATTCCCCCTTTGTAGTGATTGAGTAAAGATAAATCTGTGTATCTCAGAGTCTAGCAGAGTTGGACTCAGCAAATTTGCTGGACAGTTTGCTGGCATCAGCTTAAGTTCAATTGCGACTCCATCGCTCTCACTTTACAAAAATTGCGAACTCGCCAACTTTGGTTTGTTGTGTAGTTCTTAAAGTAATAATGATAATGATAATAATTGTGTTTCCAAAACACAATGGATTTGAAGACATGCGAAGCGTCTAAATGTAAAGAAAAAAGGAGTGCTGCCTTTGCATTGCAAAATTTAAAGCAAAACTAGTATAAACGCAACAGTCGAGATTTATCGTCTATAAAATACCCTGTACCACTATTGTATGGGAAAATAGATTATATAGACACTGCTTTGCTTATATATTTTGTCTAACCACAATAAAACATCATATTATGGTTCAGAGCAAAAAAAAAAAAAAACACGGCTCCAAATGGAACTTTTGAATGGGGTCAAAAACGAATGGGTTTCCCCAATAACTTTAAAACTGTTTAACCAATTCTAATGAAATTTGGCAGAATCGTAGACATTTAGACATAAAATCATTCTGCCAGACTTGAAAAAGATTGTTTACAAAATGTGTGAATTATTCGCAAAAATCTATTGTAGGTCTCAGGGGGAATAAAACAAAAACAAAAATAAACTCGTATAGAAATAGATCTTTAAGGATCTGGATACCAATTTTGGTTATTGCAGCTAAAGTCTCCAAGAACTAGGCGTTCATACTGATGGACGGACAGGCGGACGGAAATGCCTAAATTGATTTAGTATTCGATTCTAAATATATTGGTTGTAACAACATATGCTCTACGACGTTTCCTTCACCCTGTTAAATTCATTTGCAGAAAGCTAATATCATTTCATTTATTATACCTTGATAAGAGTATTGAATCACGCTTATGATATTTGAGATGTATAAAAAGCTAAATACATATGTTCAAAAGTCTTTCACAAATACTGTTCTTAATGTGTGTGCAGAACTGTAATGTTTTCAAATCAATAGCTCTGTTTTAAATTAGTTTAATTATGATATAATATAAAAAATAGAAATATAATTTAAAATTACTTTTATCTACTAACTTCTTCTTAAATTCTGTTGTTTCCAAATGAATAGTTCTGTTTTAAATAAGTTTAATTGTCATTTATAATTAGTGCTTTTGAATAACTTCATTTAGCAAAGCGATTCATAAATGCATTTAAAATTGATTTGCAGCTTCATTTTGTGCTGCGTTCCAGAATTGGGTTCGAAAACCATAAAATATATAGTTAAAGGGCAAAGAAGAACAGTTCGTTCAGCTTAATTTGAATGCATTTTTCGTGGCGTGTAAACAGAGAAGAAGCTCACACACATGCCTGGGGTGTGAAGCTAACAAATGCGGTGCATGGAGTCGGGGTCGATTTTGCGCTGCTTGCAGCATCAATTAATTCGAGTAATAAATACAATTTGTCCCGCCGCTGTCCGCTCTGCGCTTCCCGCTCTTCGCTCGCGTCTTGTTTGTTTCCTCCTCAATGCACCTACAGTAACTGCACTTGCATATTTAAATTGTCGGAGAGCGACGCTCATGCGGGTGGCCAGAATGCTGGCTGGCTGGTTGACAGTCTTCCTTGGTTGCTGCTTGTCGCTGCCAACATTTATTGTCAGCAATTTGCAAAGCAACAGCAATTGGAACAACAGCAGCAGCAGCGGCGGCGGCGGCGGCGGCAGAGGGGGGAAGCCGAAGCAGGCAGCATCAACAATGTGCGAGCTGAGCTGAATTTAGCGCAGTTTATTGCTCCAAGGACTCGCAGTCGCAGTCGCAGTCGGAGTCGGAGTCGCAGACTGAGCTGAGTTGAGCTGACGGTGGGTGGAAGGGGGACAAGGGGGGATTGCAGCATTTTCAAACTGAAGCGAAATGAATTTATTTTTGTTTTTAGTGTTGCTCTTACGAGTCGCTCTCTCCCTTTATGTGTGTGTGTGTCTGTGTCATTGCATTGTTATTCCTGCTGTGGAGTAATGACTTTGAATGTGTGGGTACTCCTGTTGCTGCCGCCGCTCGTGTCCGTGTTGTTGTTGCTGTTGCTGTAATCACTCAAGAAATTGCGCTACATTTGATGACAGCGATTTTCATTTCCTTTGCCTCGTTTGGCTGTCGTCGCTCCAACTAGACCCACTTCTTTGACGGGGCCCTGGCAACGACAGCGACAACCTAAACGACTAGCGAACGTCTTGCCCAAGGCTACACATATATATAAATGTATTTTTCTATATATATATAAGCGCGTGTGTATATATGCGCATGCCTAATGACGTTTGTTTAGTTAATTACGCGCCATGAGCTGTGACAATGATGATGTGTGCCGAGGAGCCTTAGAAAAACTCAAAGAAGAAAGTCTCTCACTCCCTGTCTGTGTGTGTGTGTGTGTGTGTGGATTCATATAAGCTCGTTAGTTATTGCTGATTTTGTTGTTGCTGCTGCTGCTGCTGCTGCTGCTGCTGTGGCAAAAGGTCGCATGCCGGCGCCTCTGTCTGCTGCTTCGGCAGCCGCCGCCATGAAGAAATGTTTGTCATAATTGTCGGTACTTGTGAGTCCTCGTTGCGAGTCCTCGCCCCACACCCTCTCTCACTGCCTGCACATATGTATTCGCATTCAGGACTCTGTATGTGTGTGTGTGTGTGTGGAGTGGGGCTGTGCGTGTCTGGTTCTCTTTGTTTTGTAATGGAATCTACTATGTTGCGCTGAATGAGTGAAATGTGTAGCCAAGTATGTACATATGTAGCATGCATGCCCCTCAAGTATGCCAGCCAAGTATGTAGCTACGACCATCTGTGTGCCTCTCTCTCTGTGTGTGTGTGCCCCATAGGCATCCATGGGAACACGTGCGACATTATTGCAGCAATTAGCCTCGGCAAAATGTAGACAAATGTGTAATAATTCAATTAAGTTCAAGTTACAATTATTTGATTTATTTATTAAGCTAATTTTTCGCATTGGCCTCGTCCTCCTCGTCGTCCTCGCTATTGATTAATGCTCTCGCATTCGGCTGAGGAATTCCCTTTGTTGTGTCGTGGCGCGAATTCCATGTGGCACCTCGGTTGCCCGGCAATCGGGCGGGAGCAACCAAAGCTCAAGAACAATTGACAATTGTTTGATGCGAATAATTTCAATTATTGTTTTGTTTGCAGTGAGTTCAAGTGATCAATTAAGGAGCTGGCGGTTGCACTTCATGCTGTGTTATTCGAATTCAAAATGGGCAAATAACATGCCCCAAAATAGGTGTGAATGTGTGTGTTTAGAGTGTTCACTGCGGAGTCGTCTGCCAGCCCCCATGGTAACTGCTAATCAAACAGGCTTGCTCGTAATTGTCTGCTTTAACCTTTGGCCTTTGGCCTCTGCAGTGTCGGCAAAAGAAATTGCGGAAAAAGTGGCATGAAAAGTGCGTTTCGTTTGAGTGGCATTCGTGCTTGGCTGAATTCATTTAATCAATTCTACAATCTACCATCTGACTTGCCATCTTCTCTGGCTCTGTCTCTGTCTCAGTGTATGTGTGTGTGTGTGTCTTGGTCTAATTAAAATGGCATATGCAGCGCAACGAAACGCAGAACAAACCTAATGAACAAACCTTTGTCATTCGCAAATTTAATTTGAAGCACTCGCAACGAGGCAGCTGCAAAGTTCTTCAGCAACTAATTTCAACGTACGCTGTCCGCTTAGCCCAAACTTTCATGGACCCAACAGAACGCCCACACACACACACACAGACACAGACACACACTCAGTCATACACACGTGAGGGCGCAATTAGATTATAAGTTGGCACAGTAAAGAACTTTTGCACACAAAAGTCCACGTGCAAATTTATGGAAATTTAGAAAATGTTCGCATGCCATTAATTTTTAAAAACGCAACCAAAAACACATATGCCGCAAGGCGAGCAAGGTCCAAAAGTTTTTGCAGTCAAAGCGTAGGGACCCGGGCCCCCAGACTCGAACCCAGACCCGGACCCGGACACGGACCCGGACTGGCATCAGTAACTGAACCTGGGCAGCAGCTCCGGCTCGAGAGAGCGAGCCCGAGCCCGAGCTCGCAGCACAATGGAATTCAAGGCATGCACGGCGAAAAAATGAAATGGAGAGAAAAAAAAAGCAGAGCTGCCTTTATAAATTTTGAATACAAAGCAGCATTGAAAAATTTAAAGAAAAATAAGAGGGTTGAATTTCTTCTCTTTTTTTTGCGGGTGCTTTTTATTGAGTGTGTCTGTGTGTGTGAGTGAGTGTGTTATGCAATGGTCGGCTGCAGTTGTGAAACTGAAAGCGGATGGGGAAGGGGAAATCGCAGCTTCCTCGGAGGCCACAGCGAAGAATGGGCGCCAATAAACGCACTGTATTGATTTCGAAATGGTCAAGAATTTGCCGCATTTCCGCTCATTTCATCGTCGAAATTGTGCTGTAATTGCAGTGCAAATGATCAAAGTTTGGGGCGCACTCCTGAATAATGGCCGAGCATTTGTTTTCTGACCTTAAAGTCACAGCAGCCACATCAAGCCGTCGCACTGGGCGCCCGTGTCAGAGTTGTAAGTAATTTGGAGTATGATTGGGACTCCAACTCCGACTCCGACTCCAACTCCAACTCGAACTAGACGCCCCACGAAATTCCACTCAAGAAGCGAAAAAGTTGACGTCAAATGGAAAAATTGGCAATTCTTGCTTTTTTCTTATCCTCGACACGGACAAAACGCAAGGAAGGAAGGAAGAGCGCGAAAGAAAGGGGGGAATGAATGTGGGCGGGCGGCGAAGAAAATAAAGAACGAGTGGAGAAATATTTCAACGCATAAAACTTTTATGAGGCGTACTATTAGTGGGTTAGCGGGGCTGAGCTTCGGCTCCGCCTGAATTCATGGCAAATTGCACTTTATTCACCTCCCTCACCCAGCCGAGTGCCAGCCGAGCTGCAACAACAATGGCTGCATAAATTATTTGCAGCCAGGCAGCAGCAGCGTTGGCGCTGGTGCTGGCGACGCCCACAATCCTGGCGCGCGCCTCTCCCTGCCACAGCAATCGCAGTCGCCATTGCAATCGCAATCCGAGGCGCTGCCACCTCACCTGGCAGCGGGGCAAGTGCATAAAATTTAATCAACGAAACGCTGCCAGAGTAATGCGCGTATGTTGCAGATTCGCAAGCAACGTGGCACCTGCAACAAGCATTGCAATTGCAGCTACTACTGTAACTACTAAGTTCGCTCATAATCGCATAGAGCGCCAATTGTGACGACGCCGACAACGACGACGATATTGACGGCTAGCGTCTTCGCATTCTTCTGGCAGCTGGGCTCTGCAGTGCGCCTCGCACATGTCAATAATCAAATACAATTTGCATACCAATCAACAATGCACATACATGCCCCGGGAGTTGCAGGCGCCCCTTGTTACACATATCGAACTGCACTTCGCAGCGACTTTGTGCACGGGAAAAAAAATCATGAAAAATACATGCAACTGCCGGCTGCAGCAAAAAATCGAAGCGAACTCGCTGCTGCTACAATATTCCGAATATTATGCATTTGCGTGCCCCGCTCCCCGGGGCCTGCTGCCGACACCAATTTGTTGTCGCTGCCACAGCGCTTAGTCAACCGCTTTCTTGTTTCTTTTAATTGTCGTGGACTGCTTTGCGCGTTGTGTGGTCGTGAAATTTATGTTGCCTACTTTTCGGGGCAGAAATTACTTATGCGCCGCGTGAAACAAAATACGCTTCGCTGCAGCGTCGAAGGCGGCTCGTTATTGGCCGCAATTGGATGCCGAAGGGCCTCATCAAGGTGCTATCGCATACACAATACATATACAACTATATGTGTGTTTGTATATATGCATGAGAGGGTCGCACCTTTCTGGCCCGTGGGTGTGTGTGTTTTTGTTGACGCGCCGCGCTGCGAGTGTGTGGAGAGGGACCGTGTGTCGCGGGATTTTGTGTTTATGTATTTGATTTATGCATAATAATTTAATGCGCCCAGAGCTATGCAAATAAAATTCACAAACAACGCGACTGCTTCCAGGCATCAGGGCATCTGAGCATCATCATCCAAGCAGCGACGAAGCAGCGCCGACTTCAGCCATCAATGGGCCACGGGCGCGGTCGGTGTTGATTTCATTTGGTAGCAACAAAAGCAATTACCTTGACGCAGTGGCTCACGCCGCATGCCTCGCTGCTGCTGTTGCTGCTGTCTCTTCATCAGCAGCGCGTTCCCCGCACAAGAGAGTGAATATAAATGGAAGCGTGTGTGTGGGTGTGTGTGTGTGAGCGTTGCACGACATTAAGCATTCATTTTGCATGCAACAACTCGGCAACGACTCGGCAGCAGGCAACATATGTTGCATGTCAAATGCACTGCCACCCACTTCTTCTGCAAACATTTTGCGCGCAACTGCCGCACAACGGCTGCCGCAAGACGCGGCAATGGCTGCCTACTCCTTCAGGTGGCATTAAAATAATGCACACGTGCACTTAACTTTATCCACGATTGTTTGTTTGTTTGCCTGTGTTTGTGTTTGTTTTTGAGCTTGTATTTGCCGCTGCTGCAGTTGTTGCAGTTGTTGCTGGTGTTCCAACATCTTCTGTGACGCTGCAGCGCCCCTTATTGTTTGGCTGCCATAACCGAGCACATTAACGTGGCCAGAACGGGGGCGGGCCCGTCAGCAGACGGTCGCCTCCAGGCGCTGCATGCCAGCCAATGCTTTGGCGGCCATTCAACCTGCGACTGTCGCCTCGCCTCCCTATGAGTTTGGGTAGGGGCAGGGCGAACAATGTCGCCACGCCCACCACAGCTGGCCAACATGCAGCATTGTCGCATAATGAGCGAGCACGCCGCTCTCCATTGTTGTTGCCGTCGCTGGCTCGCCTATTGTTTGCTTGTTGTTGCTTGGTTGTTCTTGTTGTTGTTGCAGCCCGTTGCGAACATTTGTAGCAACTGTTGTTCTACACTTCTCGCATCTAACGCAGTCACACTCACACTCACTTACCGACGTCTCTGTCTCTTTCTGTCTGCTTGCAGCGCCGCCCGCATCGATCGAGATCAAAGGATACAGCCACAACTCCAAGGTGGAGGTGCGCGAGAACCAGGACTTAACACTGAAGTGCATTGTGGCCAACGCGAAGCCCGAAGCGCAAATTGTTTGGTACCGCGGCAACGTCGAATACAAGCCAGGTCAGTCAATACAAATTCTGGCAATTGAGCTATTCATCTAATCCTAATTAGAAGCTAGCCCAGTTATTTATTGTTACCTCAACATCACTCTACTATTGCATGTGAAGTCCAACTTAATTTGCTGATACAAACTAAGTTAGTTTTTAAGTATTTGCTTGAGTTACAAATCTTATTGAGAAAATTAGTTCATTTCACATAAACTTATAATGAATATAAGTTGAACTCTAAATAAACAATACCACTTATCTCAAAAGTCTTAAATAATCAACTTAATTTTAAATACTTTCATTTCAATTAACCGAATATAATTAAGGTTCTAAGTATTCATTTTAGTTACAAACTTATAACATAAACTTAAAAAGAGTAAAAGTTAAGCAGTAAGTTGAAAGTGGCATTTATCTTAAATGTATGAAATAGTTAACACATTTAATTCAATTGAATTTTTTTATAGTTCTATTCAAATTTGTTAGTCATAAACTACATTTAGAGAATAAGTTTAACTAACACAATTAAAACTAGTTATGTTTTAAGTATACAAACGCAAATATCTTATATTGTTACATTAAACTAAATTTCTTGGCTTAGACTTTGTTGTTGTTTAAGGTATTTAGAAAATAGCACAACATAAATTTAAAATGAAAAAAAGACAAGTTTTAAGTATAGAGTAGCATCAACACATGTTATTTGATTGAATTTCTTCACAATTTAATTTCAATTAACGGAATGTATTAATGATGATTTTGTTTAAGTTTCAAATCGAAGCAAAAATTAAATTTCTTTTAGTTCAAAATCAATAAAAGTGAAGCTTTAAGTATATAATAGCATTTCTGGTAAACGCCTTAAGCAATCAACACATCTTATTTAATTTAATTTCCTGGTAATTACGCCGTATCTATATATAGTAGTTAATCAAAAGAACTTCTTTATTTCGACGTCTTCTGTTTGGCATTTCGCAATTATTTGACGCTGTGTCTCTTTCATTTCGCCATTTGAGAAATGTGTTTGATAGATTTCCGGAATTCATTTTCATAAACTGCGAGAAATGGGAAAGTGCGACTCAATACAGAATATAGAATGTACTAATGTAATGGATGGCAAGCGCAATCAACATCAAACACACACACAGAGACACAGAGAGAGAGGAAGCGAGCTCGTGACAAGTGTCACAACACTAAGCCATCAAATTTAATGTCCACTTACACAGCAACCTTCAGCCGGCAGGCAGCACCACCCCAACCCCAACCCCGACCCCAACTCCAACCCGAATTTTGTCACTGCGACACAACGCATGTGTCTTCTAATGGCTCCTGGGTCCGTTGCTCGCTCCGCCAGCGTTGTATCGACCGCGGCCGTAGCGTAGCTGATCCACTCCGGCCCGAAAGACAAAAAATGTGTAAATGGGTTTCAGGCTGTGGCAATAAGCAGGCCAGGGCAATGACGGAGGCGGGGGCGGTGCACGAGCGAGCCCTTTGACTGGCAACCAGTTGGTTGGCCAGGGGCACATGTGAGAGGAAAGCGTGGTGGGGAAATTGCGAGGGATGCGCTGGGGGATGAGTGGAAGCCGCCCGTCGACTTTCTGCTTGATGACGGTGCTTAAATAATAATTTTATACTCTAACAAAACGTTCGCCGTCAACTGGCATGGCAAAGTCGATGGCCCAATCCCTAGTCCATTTTGCCCACATCTCGCCGTGTTTGTGCCTTGTCATTCGGCTGGCCAAATTGGAAAGCGCTGCCGTTGGACACATTTCGGAAATATGGAAAAATGCAAATGCCCAGCAAGCACTCCAGCGACATGGTTAACAAGCGGGGAGGGCAACAAGAGGCGCAGCAGCAGCAGCAGCGCACGGCGTTTAGACGCCTTCACGACATTTAATTTTCATAATGATTATGATATGCCATATACGTGTGTGTTTGTGTGTGTGGGTGTGTATCCCTGGTCGACTGGGAGTGTCATTTGGCGGCTAACGAAATCATTTTAACACAACTGGCGCGTTAAAAATGCTTAAAATGTGAAGCGAACGCACAGCAGCAGCGGCAGCAACAACTATATGCAACAATGATGATGGAAATTTTTCGGTGAAAGCACAAAGCGACAAACAACAACAAAAGCAAAGCGAGCGAAAAATGGAAAAAACAAAATAAGAAAATTCGCAAAACGGCGTAAAATGTTGGAAAATCCGCAAGGAAATGTAGGCAACACTAAAGAAGGACAGGACGCTCTGGACGCTGCATGATGAATTATGTTTACGACGCAATATGTTGCGGCTGGACTGCGGCGGGGGCACGAATTCTACAGCGCCCTCTCTCTCCCTCTCCCTCTCCCTCTCTCGCTAACCAACCAGCAAGGAACACAAAAAAAACAACACGAGAGTTTACGACAATGGGCCAAGCTGGGGATCCTGCCATGTCTGCAGGCTGCTGCTGCTGCTGCTGCTGTTGCTGCTGCTGTGGCATCATCATTTGCAAGCTGCGAGTCAGTCGCTTCTGACACTGACTCCACTAACTGTGTGTTGCGGTGGCTTTGGTGGGGAGCGGGCGGCTGTCAGAGCGAGTATGTGGCGGTCGCGTAAATGACGGTTAATGCCAGTTCAAGGCATAGCTCGAGCAACTTGGTCATTATCCTTGGTGACATGCTGAATATATCGCAATATTCTCCTTTCGACTCGATAGTTTGGGCAACATTTTAAAGCCAGCGAGTGGCGTGGGCGGGGGTGGCTGGGGCAGGCAGGCAGCTGGAGCATGAATGATGAAAGAGATGCGAGGCGAGAGATGAGATGAGAGAATCTCTTCAAATGCTGCAGTGCTGAGCAACGAGAATTACGGGAATAACGAGAACAACGACAACGCAGCCATTGACAATTTATGACTCAAAATTATGTCACAAAATGTTGTTGCTGCTGCTGTTGTTGTTGCTGTTGTTGATGGCGAATATACACAAAATATGCGCCTACAAATGAATTCCACGGGTCGTGGCATGAATAAGAGAGGCCAGACAGACAGCCAGCGGTTTCAGGGGGGCGGGGGAGGGTGCAGGGTGCGACAAAACTTCATAAAATATGCGTTAAACTTTATGACAACGACTTAGGGTGCGAAGCGGGGCAGGGGGCGTTGCACGTACGCGAAAATGGCGTGCAAATTTTGCAATGTCAAGCCATAGAGACGTGGGAGGGGATGGGGGTGAGGGGTACTCTCCATTCCGCGCCTCTCTCTTACACACACACACACACGCACATGTACACACATCCACTAGCGAAGATACACCCGCCATTTTAATTTTCTTTGTGTGGAACTCGACTGAGTACTGTTGATGTTTTGTTGTTGTTATTATGATAAATCGCAGACATTTAACGCAGCGTACAAGAATTTATAACCCACACAATACACACGAATGCACATATACACCCACACACATGCACAGCTGCACTTTTTGGTAGTTCGCTTGTTGCGCCATTATTTATGGCCGCAGTTCAACAAATGCACAGAAACTTCTCTTTGTATTCGTGTTTGTAGCTATATCTGCATCTGCATCTATGTCTTTGTCTATATCTATATCTATATCTATATCTATATCTATATCTATATCTATATCTATATCTATATCTATATCTATATCTATATCTATATCTATATCTATATCTATATCTATATCTATATCTATATCTATATCTATATCTATATCTATATCTATATCTATATCTATATCTATATCTATATCTATATCTATATCTATATCTATATTTATATCTATATCTATATCTATATCTATATCTATATCTATATCTATATCTATATCTATATCTATATCTATATCTATATCTATATCTATATCTATATCTATATCTATATCTATATCTATATCTATATCTATATCTATATCTATATCTATATCTATATCTATATCTATATCTATATCTATATCTATATCTATATCTATATCTATATCTATATCTATATCTATATCTATATCTATATCTATATCTATATCTATATCTATATCTATATCTATATCTATATCTATATCTATATCTATATCTATATCTATATCTATATCTATATCTATATCTATATCTATATCTATATCTATATCTATATCTATATCTATATCTATATCTATATCTATATCTATATCTATATCTATATCTATATCTATATCTATATCTATATCTATATCTATATCTATATCTATATCTATATCTATATCTATATCTATATCTATATCTATATCTATATCTATATCTATATCTATATCTATATCTATATCTATATCTATATCTATATCTATATCTATATCTATATCTATATCTATATCTATATCTATATCTATATCTATATCTATATCTATATCTATATCTATATCTATATCTATATCTATATCTATATCTATATCTATATCTATATCTATATCTATATCTATATCTATATCTATATCTATATCTATATCTATATCTATATCTATATCTATATCTATATCTATATCTATATCTATATCTATATCTATATCTATATCTATATCTATATCTATATCTATATCTATATCTATATCTATATCTATATCTATATCTATATCTATATCTATATCTATATCTATATCTATATCTATATCTATATCTATATCTATATCTATATCTATATCTATATCTATATCTATATCTATATCTATATCTATATCTATATCTATATCTATATCTATATCTATATCTATATCTATATCTATATCTATATCTATATCTATATCTATATCTATATCTATATCTATATCTATATCTATATCTATATCTATATCTATATCTATATCTATATCTATATCTATATCTATATCTATATCTATATATATATCTATATCTATATCTATATCTATATCTATATCTATATCTATATCTATATCTATATCTATATCTATATCTATATCTATATCTATATCTATATCTATATCTATATCTATATCTATATCTTTATCTATATCTGTGTCTATATCTATATCTATCTGTATCTGCATGTGTATCTATATCTGTGTCTATATCTATGTCTATCTTTTCGTGTATTTACAGATAAAAGGGACGACAAGGTGGAGGAGACGATGCCCAAGCGCTTCACGACGACGTCGAGCCTGAAGCTGAAGCCTGGAGCAGATGATGACTATACGGAGTACACTTGCCAGGCGAAGCACAAGGCGCTGTCGCCGGATATGCCGATGCGTGCCACAGTTCAACTGTCCGTGTTGTGTGAGTAAAGCTTTGGATACCGTTAGTCGTTGTGATCCACAATCGGCTGCCACGTCAAATATATGCGTGCTGCGCGATGGCACGCCAAATGGCGACCTCATTAGCCCACGCAAATGGCCAAGTTTGCAATACAATTGAAATGCTACCCGCGCTCTTGTCGAGTGCCTGTCAAGGGCCAACCACCTTGTGCCCGTCGAGCGGCTGCAGCTGGCGCTGCGCCTCGTCCGCGATATTTGAGTGCCGCAAAACACGGCAAAAGCGGCCACCAGTTTACCAGGAATGTCCGCAGCCGTTGTTGCTGGAGCTCTGGGGCGCCACAGTCTCCATGGCCTCGTGGACGTCGTGGCCGCTAATTGCGCAATTGGCGCGCGTATTAATTAGTTTTTAAATTCTAATGCGCTGCCCAGCTGCCACACGCATCAGCGGAGCATGTGGCCTGGCAGCGGGCTGCGACTGGGGGCATGTGGCAAGAGCACGGCTCGAACACCGGAATCAGGACCACTGAGCCGCATTTTGCGAAATTCAAACTCCTGTTATTGATTGCTTTGGAAATGGCTGCGGCTCTCTCATTTGCTGCCCACTCTCCTCCCCCTCTCTCACTCTCTTGTGCCTTGTCCACCTGTCCGCTCCGCTTGACTCTGCCCCACACATTACGTGCCCCATATTCAAATTAATTATGTTTGTTATTTATGCATAGGCCAGCTACTCCTGCATCCTGTCGCCTGCGTCGACCCCGCTCAGACCAGCGCCGCTGGCCACAAGGCAGCTATTGGCATTGGCAATACCACGGCCACTGCCACTGCCACTTCCACTGCCATTTGGTGCTCTTTAGCCAACGCCCCGCACGTTGACATAATAGATTTAATTGCCAGAGCACCACAAAGTGCTGCCTTCTGCGCTTTACACTTTTTCTCTACACCTCCGATCACTGCCACAGTGCAGCTCTCAGAGTCAGTAGAAAAATGCACACTCTTCCAGCACTCGATTAGTAATATGCATTCTTTACTTTAAACCAAGATCTGCTGTGCTTTTAAATGCAGATAAATTGATAAGTTGCTTTTCAATCCTGAAAACTTCAAGTAATTAGTTACAACAACAGAGTATAAAATGTCGAATTAAATGCAGATATGCAAATTCAAGTAATTTTCGAAATTTACAAAAATAAAAGTGGTACTTAGTTTTGCAATTGTTACTGTTGCAAGTCGGCTCAAGTAAAACAAACCTAACTAATGGTATCACATGTGCAATATATACTCCTATAGTATGTGTTATTTTGTTGCATTTTTTTTGCGTGCTCTTTAACGTATGTTGTGTGCAGAGTTAGTCAAACTCGTGTATATATACCACTTCAACTGCCACCTGCACTCCCTCTGCTACTTACATTGCCACACTGAGTGCAGCTCCCGTTCCCGTTCCCATTCGCTCTTCGGCTTCTGCAATAACTCCAACGCCAACTCGCACTTGTGTGGAGACGAGTGTGTGTGGAGCATGCATGCTCGCATTCAGTGGACTCTGGCAGAGACCGGGCCGCTTAATTATGCACCTATTATGGTGCTCCACACTCTGCAACAGTCGACAAGCCGCCACCCGACTCCCAACTCCCGACTCCCGACACCCGACACCCTTGGCGTCCTGTCAGTTGCAAGCCAGCAAGCAGCCGGGGAGTTATCGTCCTGGCGATGGAGAGTATAGGCAGCCGATACCCCTGAAATATTTTAAGTGATTTTAATTTAATTTTGTGGCACTTCGTTAAATTCTGGCTTTGCATACCTGCTGCGCTATTTTGCAACTCATTCTGTCGTCCCATCTATGTGTGTTAGAGGGACATATGTGCGTGTATTTTAGGGCCCATTACGGCGCTTGTTCGGCTGTCATTTAAATGCAATTACTGAAATTATTACAATTACGCTCAACGTTGGCACAAGTGTTAAATGCTCGCAGACTAAATAAATTGAAAGTAGTTGAGCGGCAGCACTTCAAAAATCTGATATACAATCAATTGTCTTCATTGGCATCAATCAAATGACTTTCAAACTATTTTAAGTAATGAAATGAATACACAAAACACTTTAGTATCTTATTACTTATTAATTTTGTATAAAGCAATTCAACAATTCCTGCTGAATGGTTTGCAACAATAGATCTTGGCATATTTAGTATAGTTTATTGTAAATGCTAAAATCGGATACCTTACAAAATTTGCAGTAATTGTGTATTGTTAATTGGGCTTCCAACTTATTTTTATAACCGATTAGTGCACAGTTAATTTTCAATAACAAACTGATGAATAATTGTTGCATATGTGAATTATGCAGAAGACACGCTTAATTTGCGAATAGAAAATCAATCAATAATAATTGTGTGTGTGAATAATTGATACTAGGCTGCAACTATGCCAGAACAGCTATTAAAATTAAATGCTAACTGAACTATTTGTAAGCGAATTCATCATTAATAATTAAACGCAAGTAATTGCAATTATTTCGTTCGAAGAAAAGTTGAAAATGCAATCAACTAATTAACCAATTTGATGCATTAAAGCTTGTTAAATTCTGCGAATAGCAGGTGCATAACTTTCTAATGAAACTGGCATTTAACTGCGTTGCTTTATGGGGGAGTCAGAGGGAAAAAGGAAAAAGAATTTTTAATAAGTGGCGTTATTTACTATTTGTGGCGTTTACACTGTTATTAACCCGCCCACAACACGACAACACAGCGTTCAGCAGCATTTGCAGCACTTCAATAAAATGCCACTTTGCTTGGCACAACAACAGCAAACAAACAACAAATAATAATAAATAAACCAACAAAGAAGCAAAAAAACGAAAAACAGTGAGATGCCAACGAGGAAAAGGGGAAATGGGGAAATAATGCGTTTGACCACATAAACGATTTGCATGCAAACACTTCAATTAAAAATCGTGCTGCAATTCCTGCCGGATAGAGTTCGTCCGTCTGTCCGTCCGTCTGTCTGTCCGTCCGTCCGCTTGCCGGTTAGCCGGCAGCTTGCCCGTCCGGATGGCCGACCGGCCACATTTGGTTTAGTGTAAATTGAATTTATTTGCGGCCGCGTCCGCAATTAAATATGCCAGCTATAAACCTACACGACTGCACACATGTCCAAAGCGATTGTTATTGTTATGGTTGCCATTTCCATTATCCAATGAAAGGCTTACTTACGTCCCCCACTCTCTCTCTCTCTCTCTATCCGTTTAGATCCGCCTGGACCGCCGTACATAGAGGGCTACTCAACGGGCGATATACTGCGACGCGGCCAGACGGTGGAGCTCATGTGTCGCAGCCGCGGCGGCAACCCGCCCGCCCAGCTCATCTGGTATAAGAACGGCTCCCAGATCCGCATGGCGTACAGGTAAGACTTGAGCTTGGGGCAGCAGCAGCAGCATGCATCAACACCTTGCACTTTGCGTATTCCACAGGACATCTGGCCGGCTGTCGGAGAACATTTACAGCTTCACCGCCGAGGCTGGCGACAACAAGGCGCGATTCCGCTGCGAGGCGAGCAACGTCATGTCCCAGACACCGCTCAAGGCGGAAGTCGATTTGGCTGTTCTCTGTAAGTGCGACAACATCACAACCCCCTCCTCTCTAACGCAGCATCATCAAAGCGACACTGCTGCCTAATGCGGCCACTTGAGGCTGTGCAGCCAGTTGCATCATTTGCATCGTCCTGGCCTGGCCCTGACTCCAAGTGCGCTCCAGCTCGTTATGCAAACGTGGGCCAGGCACGCCCACAGAGTCTCGCTGCGCTCTCTGCTTGTTTGCCTAATTGTATTTCGTTAATTTTCATATTTGCACACTCGTCTATGCCTACACACACACACGCTGCCACTTAGACTCGGATTTCGTTGTGGATTGTGTCAACAGTCGTCGGCTGCTGCGTCCTTGCAGTTGTTCGCTCGTGGGGCACTTGGCACGCGACACAAAGCGAAAATAAGCCTGGCACAAACTGTCTCCTGTTGCTGTTGCTTTCTTTTGCAATTAAGCCTAAGTTTGCACACCCCCCACCCACTTGGCTTTGTCAAATCAAGCAATGCAAATTCTTTTCAAGTGCCAAATAGCGTCGTCGTGCCCGCTGTCTGCAGTTTGTTAGAGCTGCCACAATTGCAATCACAGTCACACCAATCTGAAAGGACGCCAGGCTCCGACACAAGGCTTGTCCAAAGCGTTGTTAGTCAACGGCATTTGCATGCAAGCTCCCTCTCTCTCTCTCTGTCTCTCCCTTGCCTGACCTCATCCATGGCAGCGCTATACTGGCTGCTTATGTGCTTGTGTCTAACATGCAAATGTGGAGTGCTTGGAGAGCACACATCGCGTATGCGTGATATTTAAATTCAAATTGCTGGTAACAGCGCTATTTAGCGATTCCTTGGCTAGTTCACAGCGCTCCTCACCTGCCCCGTGCTACAAGGCTGCTGCTGGCCAGTACGTGCCTACTGCTGCGCTGTCTTCGGCTAATCCCAATGGCAGTCCAGGCACGTGGGGCCAACTTCGATGTCCAGTTTATGCGAATACCAATCAAATTGGCTCTTGTTCGGCTGCCTGTATTTACTACTTGTCCGACTCTCTGTTTGTTTACCTTGTTTGTCTCTAAACATGCCACAGCAACTGACCCCACACACACACACACGCACTCGCTTGTGTGGCGCAAAGAGAACGAGAGAAATACTGACTTCAGCTGCGCTCGTTCTTGGCTTGGCATACGCATTATTTATGTATAACGAAATGTGGCACAAAAATGAAGACGTAGCTGGAATACATTCTGCGCTCGACGCCCCCTCCTTCGACCCTCCCTCCGCGTCCCCGTCAACGCGACCCTGGAGCTGACGAGTGTGAGCGGAATGAAGATGTATGGCGAAAGATGCGAGAAGTTAAGAATTCATAATGTTTATTTATATGCGAAACATATCGAGACGAAGTTTTGTATTCCCCGGTTGCAGACCCAAGCGCCGTATCAGCCGCCTTAGCTCGCTGCCATACATGGCGTATGCGTAATGTATGCACAGCTGCTGCCGTTGCCGTTGCTGTTGCCGTTGCCGTTTTTGCGACTGCTGGCAGTGCTGCCTGCACTTATCCATCAAGCAAACCGGCAGCCAGCAGCTGCAACTTCTTCTTTCCTCCACTGGCTGGCATTAGGTAATAGCTCGACACGGCTCAGACGCCTGTCACTCAGTCACTCAGTCATCATTTGCATGCAGGCAGCTTTTTGCCACTGTACTTACGCCACTGGGCGTGGCGTGTGCTCCACGAGCGAAATGAGCGATATGCAGAGCAGCGAGTAGAGCAGCGAGCACACTGTGTGTGCAGCATTAGCCGTGTGGCATGCCACAAGTGAACGGGCTCGCTGCCTTATTAAATATTTATGCCAAACGAAATTACAGCTGCTGAACTGAACCGAACTGAATTTTCTTACTGCCATCTCCACAGTCGCACCGTCGCAAGTCACCGTCACGGGGCCTACGGAGGCGCGCGTAGGCGACGTCATTCCCCTAACGTGCGCCACGGCACCCTCGAATCCACCGGCGGATATCAAGTGGATGGTGGCTGGACGCCAGATACGCAATGCTACCTCGAAGACGACCATCAGCAGCGAAGGTGAGCTATACTTACTTATTGTATTTCATTATCTACAGTCGAAGTAAGCAACAGAAATTTGAATGATAAAAGGCAACAAACAATTATTGAATTCAACGTGAAGCAGCTGCCAATAATTAAATTTGCATTGTTTGCCCAATCGTTTCAGGTGGCTGGACAACCAGCTCGAACATCACCACCGTTGTGGAGCCCAACAAGCGTTCGCTCGTCGTCATCTGCCACGGCCTGAACATGCAGCTCACGGAGAACGTGGTTGCCACGCACACGATCAACGTCCTGTGTAAGTAGAGAGACTTTTTTCTGCCTGTCCCGCATTTAATTGGCTGCCAACTAAGCCATAACCATATTTAGCACTGGTCAAGTGTCTGGTCAAGCGTCTGCCCGACCCGACTTCAAATTCCACTCGCACACACATAATTGAGTTTCCTCAAACTTTTGGCTGCCACTTGTACTCCTGCCTCTGGTTGATGTACACAGTGAGGGCACTGTTGGGGGCATTGCCCCAAAATGTTAGTTTAAGTTATTAAAACAGCTTTCAATTTATTATCTAACTTTGCCGACATTCAAGCTTACGTCTTCCACTCAATCATTAATTCGCAATTTGGGAAGCTATTCAAAAAACCAACTAAAGAGTTTTCCCCTCTTCGCATGATCTTCAATTCTTACGTTGTCTCCTAATAACTCAATTTACGTTGGTGTTATCAAGTAAACGCTTTTTAGAACATTGCTCGTCTTCTTCGCAAAAAAAGACTGGAGCGCATAGAAATTGGCAAATATGCTAAATTGTAACACAGTAACAGAGCAAACAACTGTTAATCATCTGTGTGTAGCTGACATCAACTGCTGCCGCTATTAAATAACATAACAGCATTTTGATATATAAATGGTTGGCTATGCTCTGGAATTTAACAGCACAGCAAAGCAATAACAGAGCTGCTGCTGTTTAATAACATAAGAACGTTCTGCTATATAAATGGTTGGCTATGCTCTGGAATTTAACAGCACAGCAAAGCCATAACAGAGCAAGCAGCTGTTCAACATTTGGCAGTCGATTCGTGTATTTAAGTGGTGCCAAAAATTAGATTTTATTTATGTGAAGTGTATGTGAGTCTGCTCAACTACTCGTGGACCCCCAAAATAAGGTATGCCGATCTGCTGAACGGTCGTGACCGCACATTATGTACATATGTGCGTGTGATCAACTGCTGCTGCTGCTGTTATCAACAGATAGAAATGATGCTAGCTAACAAATGGAAAAAACTATTGTGATTTCCTTTTACTATAGCGTTCTATTTTCATGGTGTACAACAACTATATCAGATGCGTAATTATCATATTATTTCGCATAACGCCAGCTGTTATTCAGCCTTATCTATAGAAGTAAATAAAATAAAGTTATTGTCTTTCAGAAATGCTAAAAAATATGAAATTAACGATTTGCCTATCATTGGCAGAAAAGCAAAGTAAATTCGTGTAACTTAAAACTACTTCTGTGAACACAAAGTAAATATAGTTAGAAAACAAATTTGGAAAATTCCTGCCAATCAAATGTGATTAAAAGAGAGCATTCAACTTTTTATACGTACTTCAATAATTACTGCTAAAGTGTTTGCAATCGCATTCGAAATAAGCAAATGTTTCTGGAGATGGCTTTACAAATGCTAAACCGTGTTCGATTAGTGTCGCCACTAAAACAACAGAAATAATTTGAAATAATTATAACAATGAGAAGGCATTGCTATGATCCGCCTGGGATCTATGCTTTGATCTGAGCCTCAGTTTGTTTTCTACAGCCTTTCGAAACATATCTTAAACACTTCGAAAAAAAATAGTTTATGTTTTGTTCGTTTTGTTTTTTTTTTGTTTCGTTTCGTTTTGTTTCGTTTCGTTTTGTTCTGTTTCGTTTTGTTAAAATAAAAAAAAAGAAAGCACTTGAAATTACAATGTATGAGTTCCCGCAATGTGTGTCAGAGGACTCGTCAGGGTCATACGTGGAAGAGAGACCCAATAGTATAATTACAGAGGCTCCGGCCACAGAGAATATTGTATTGCGGTCGTCAAAAGTCGGTAGCTCTTCGGCAGCTGCAGTGCCGAAACCAGTAAAATCACCAACCAGAAGATCCTCGACGAAGAAGCGCAACACGCCTCCGGACGCAGATACCATGCGCTACAAAATGTGGCTGGAGCATCGCCATCGTCTGCTGAGCGTCGTCAGCGACGTGGACAACAGTCCGCCTAGCTTTCAGGCGGTGCGCAAGACGGGCGTCAACTCGCTGACCGACAACGCGATCAGCTTCATGGCGCGCACACGCGAGAACATTCAGATGCTGGTCGGCATCTCGCAGACGCAGCGCACACACGGCGCCATCAATCCGTTTCGCAGCGAGCAGCCGTACGTGATGTCGGCGGTGCCGGGCATTGTCGGCAATCTGGAGCGCCTGGACACGGAGAACAAGGAGTTTGGCAAGCGCATTTTGGAGGTGACCAGCGAGGTGGACTCCGGCGTGAACAACGAGGCGGCCGCGGAGAACCAGGAGCCGGCCGTGGCCTTCGAGCTGCCCGACGAGGCGCTGGCCAAGTACAAGCCGTTCAACCTCACGATACCCAGCACGGACAAGGAGCGGCGCCAGCTGTTCCGGCCGCGCATCTACTTTGACATTGCGCTGAAGGATGTGCGACCACTCGGGCGCGTCGTCATCCAACTCTACACGGAGGCGGCGCCCGTGGTGGTGCTGCATCTGGTGCGCGCCTGCATGTGCGGCATGAACAGCAGCTTCCACGTGAAGCGCCTGTTCCCCAACCTCTGGATGGAGATCGAAATGCCGCTGGAGCAAACATCGCCGCTGCAGAGCACGCTGGAGTACGACGGCAAGAGCATCGATCACGGCGCCAACAGCTGTGTGCTCTCCTTCAGCAAGGACTATCTGCAGGGCTTCCGCAGCCATCTGTCCTTCTGCCTCTCGTTCAAGCCGCTCAACGTGGCCAACGGGTCGCGCGTCGGCTTCGGCCGCGTCATCAAGAACGCCAAGATCTTCGACTGCCTGCAGAGCTACGGCACCAAGAACGGCACGATCAGTCGCCGCATCATCTTCACCCACTGCGGCGTTCTATAAATTGTATAGTGTGTAGTGTATTGTATGTAAATTGTAGTGTATTAAAGAAGTGTTTACGTACTGTTTAATGCCCCATCCTGCGCGTTGTGAGTTCATTTCGAATCTAGACTCGAGCACGTTGCCTTTTCGAACACGAGCAACGCTTTGGTGGCGACTACGCTACGATGTGGAGCTCAGTCTGATTTTATGAAAAGCAAGTACAACTAGGGAACAACAAAACTTCAAATTATTTGTATTTTTTTTTTTTTTTGTCCAATTGTTTTGGCTCCTCAAGACGGGCCGTTCACTTAAGTTCGGTTTACATAGATAATGATAGATCAAAAAGTGTTGCCGAAATGTGTTTCAGAGGATTCATCAGATCTGATTGTGCCGCCCGACGATGAGCGGGGTAAGCAAACTGCCCGTGTCTTTATATCAACCAACAAGCAATCGAAGCCGAAGCTGCGGAAGAGGCTTAAAAAGGCGGATGGATTGCATTTCAAGGAGTGGTGCGAGCATCGCCGACGCGTCCAGAACGCCACCGGCGAGGTGAACCACAGGGCGCCGGGCTTTCAGGCGGCGCGCGCCACCGGCGTGCATTCGTTGCGGGAGAATGCCGTCTGCTACATGGAGCGCACCAAGAAGAACATCCAGATGCTCGTCGAACTGTCGAAGACGAAGCGCACCCACGGCGTCATCAATCCATTTCGCTACGAGCGAATCTACCCGATTTCGGCGCTGCCCATAGCGCTCAAGAACCTGGATCGCATCGAGGAACAGAACCTCGATATGGCCAAGCGCTTGCTCGAGATGGAGCCCGAGATCGATACGGGCAGCAAGTCGAAGCGGGGCTACGTGGCCAGCATGCGCGACCAGTTCGACGAGCCGTTCGAGATGGATGAGAGCGCACTGGAGAAGTACAAGGGCTTCAACTTCCATCCGCCCGAGACGAACAAGGAGCGCTGGCAGCTGTTCCGGCCGCGTGTCTACTTCGATATGTATCTGAAGGACACGCGACCGCTCGGCCGCATCGTCATCGAGCTGTACACGGAGGCGGCGCCCGTTGTCGTGCTTGAGATCGTGCGCGCCTGCATGTGCGGTCTGCACGACAACTTCCTGATCAAGCGTCTGTTTCCGTCGCTCTGGTTCGATGTCAAGCTCGAGCTGGACAGCTGTTCGCCGCTGCGCCGGCCCCTGGAGTACGATGCCAAGATCATCGACCACGGTGCCCACGGAAACGTGCTCTCCTTCAGCAAGGACTACCTGCAGGGCTTCCGCGACCATCTGTGCTTCTCGCTGTCCTTCAAGCCTCTGCCCGTGGTGAACGGCTCCCGTGTTGGCTTCGGCCTCGTCATCAAGGGCAGCAAGATCATCAATTGTCTGCAGAGTTATGGCACCAAGAATGGCAAATTATTCCGCAGCGTTATCTTTACCGGCTGCGGTTTCCTCTAAATTCGTGTATGTTGTGTATTCTAAATTGTTTGGTGAATGTTGTGTATTTGTATGGATATTATTATATGTTGTATGTACGTTTGTCTAAATCGCTGCTGCTTTTCGAATTCTTTCAACGACTCGCTGGGCCTAGTCTTTCACTGCCCTGAATATGGCATTCAGTTTAGCTTTAAGCATCCAATGTGTAGAACACAAAATCCAAAAAAAAAACAAAAAAAAATTCTTAAAATTTTCAGTTTTTACACTTATATTTTTTTACCGATTTCGCAACAATATGACAGAGTTTCCAACTTGTATATCAGAGGACTCGCTCTACGAGGAGAAACAAAGGGAGAAAGATAGGCTATCGAAGGACAAGTCCCCAGTGCAGGCACGTTTTGTGAACAAGAGCATAAGCGCATCAATTAGGAGAGTATGGCCCAGGCCGAAAGCCTCGGAGCTGCTGCACGTCACACAGTTTGCGGCACATCGCGAGCGGGTGCACCAGATGCAGTGCGAAGTGGACGACAGGCCGCCCAGATATCAGGCGGCGCGACAGACGGGCGTCATCGGGCTGTACAACAGCGCGGTTAGCTTTATGGAGCGCACCAAGATCAACATGCAGATGCTGGCCGAGTTGTCCAGTGTGCTTCGCACTCGTGGTATGAGCGATACCTTTTGGAGCGAGCCGCCCATTCAGTCGTCGTCGCTGCCCTATAAGATCAAGTTGCTGGAGAGAGTGGACGAGGTGAATCGCGACATTGGCAGGAACATCCTCGACGTGGTGAGCGAGATCGATACGGGCCGCATGAGATCCAAGACTCGCCAGTCGCCCAGGAAATCGTACAGGAAGTCGCGACAGTCGCTGTCCTACGCACAATTGCAATCGCGCTTCAGCAAACGCTTCTCCATGAACGAAGCGCCACTTAGAAAGTACAGCGGCTACAACATCGTCATGCCGCAGTCGAACAAGGAGCGCTGGCTGCTCCTGCGCCCCCACATCTATATGAACATCCATCTGAGGGGCGAACGTCCGCTGGGACGCATTGTCGTCGAGCTCTTCACGGAGGCGGCCCCGCTCGTTGTCCTGGAGTTGGTGCGCACCTGCAAATTGAATATGGCTAAGAACATTGCCATCAGGAGACTCTTTCCAGGCCTCTGGCTTGACGCAGAGTTGCCACTGTCGAGTATTTCAGAGTTGCGTAAGCCGTTGGAGTACGACGCCAAGGTGATTGATCATGGCGCCGCCAGTCATTTGTTGTCCTTCCACAAGGACTATGTGAAAGGCTTTCGCAACAACCTCTGCTTCTCGTTGTCCTTCAAGCCCCTAGGTGTAGCCAACGGATCACGCGTTGGCTTCGGTCGTGTAATCAAGAATACAAAGATCGTCGAGTATCTCCAGGGTTATGGCACCAAGAATGGTGTCCTCAGCAAGAGTATCGTTATTTCTGCCTGTGGAGTGTTATAGAAATTGCGTGTTTTTTACAAATCTGATGTATTCCAATAAATTCTTGTACTTTTTTCAGAAAACTCTCCTAATAATGATACAAATTGTGATAGTTGAAGTTGCCCCGATTGCTGTAAATATGAGCAAGATTCAGAAATGTCTGCATAAGTAGCATTTGCTGCTTGCGTCAACTTTTCAAAGTCTCGAACATGTTTGGAAGTCTGGTTTAGTTTTTTTCAGAACTTCCCAGCCGGTGGAGGAAAATATAAAAAAAAACGTTTTAAAATTTCAAGTATTTTTTTAAATTTTTATATATTTTTTTTTGGATTTACTATGAACACATTGCCGAAATGCGTCTCGTACGATTCTCTACTCGACCTACAACATGAGCCATCGAAGTACCCAAAGAATATTGTCAATGCACTGCCGCCAAAGCAAAGAAAGAAACTCGAGAGACTACCCAATGAAGCCGATATACGCCATGCATTGTGGTTAGTGCATCGCCAGCACGTTCGCGATGTTGTGTGCGAGGTGGAGAACAAGGCGCCCGACTACCAGTGGGCACGGCGAACCGGCGTTGACACCCTGTACTCCAATGCCTTGCAGTTTATGGAGCGCACCAAGAAGCAGATTCAGACGCTGACCGAAGTCTCGAAGATATTCCGCACCCACGGCGATATTAATCCCTTTCGATACGAGCGCGTCTACACCATGTCCAGTCTGCCGCTGAACATCAAGAACTTGGAGCGCATCGAGCAGGAAAATTACGACATTGGCAAGCGCATACTGGACGTGGTCAGCGGATTGGATACGGGCCGCAATCCGAGCCTCAAGTCGAAGCCGCCCCCAAAGAAGGCTCGACGACGCTCCACGAACCCCTCCAGTCTGCGGGATCGCACGCTGGCCAAGTACAAGGGCTACAACATCCTGCTGCCGCGCTCGAACCTGGAGCGCCGGCAGCTGCTGCGACCGCACATTTACTTCGACGTCTGCCTGAAGAACGAGCGCACGCTGGGGCGCGTTGTCGTCGAGCTGTACACGGAGGCGGCGCCGCTGGTGGTGCTGGAGCTGATCAAGAACTGCAAAGCCAACCAGCATGACAATTTCGAGATCAAGCGGCTGTTTCCCGATCTCTGGATGGATTTGGAGTTGCCGCTGCCGACGCACACGGATCTGCATAACAAGCTCGAGTACGATGCCAGAGTCATCGATCACGGTGCTCACAACTGTGTGCTTTCGTTTAGAAGGGACTGCCTGACCGGCTTTCGCTCCCGACTGACCTTCTCCATATCGTTTAGGCCGCTGCGCGTGGCCAATGGCATACGCATTGGCTTCGGGCGAGTCATCGAGGGCGCCAAGATTGTTGACTACCTGCAGAGCTACGGCACCAAGAATGGCAAACTCTGTAGTAGCATCGTTTTCACGGACTGTGGCTGTATTTAAAATTTTTGTATTGACTTTTAAATAATTTTTAAACTGTTATGACGCGTCATTAAAAAACACACAAACCAATAACATGCGAGCAATGCTTGAAGCCTGCCAGAAAGCTGGCAACAAGTCCAATTAGTCGGCTCGACTGTCGAGCCACTGTCGAGCGACTGTCGAGCGGCTGTCGAGTGACAGGGCCAATGAACCCCTCACGCAAGTAATGCTGTCGCTTCGACAGGCCGCGCTAACGCAGTGAGCGGCAAGTGTCTTGAAACTCCATTATGCCACGTTCCACGTCACTCTTCATTTGCCTCAATTATAAGTGCGGATAAGCCCGGCCGGAGTGCGCTGGCTCTAACTAGTTGGCAAAGTGGCTGACTGACAGGCGGAGACGGAGGCGGAGGCGGCGGCGGCAACGTTGGCCGACAACAAGGCTTATTAATAATTGCGCAATCGGTTTCGATTTCTCGTCTCTCGACTAGGCAACTGTGTCAACCGTTCCACCGTTGTCTTTGTCGTTGTCCAGCACGCGCCTCCTTTTCTTTCTTTTTTTGCTGTGCGCTCCTGCAGCGCTAATTAATTTCGGTGCTCAGCAAAGTCGAAAGCCGACTGCGAGAGTTACAACATTTATTGCCCGCAACCCGCATCCTGCCATCAACTGCGAACTGGCTGCGGGGTAATGAGCATAACCCCTCCACTGCACACGCTCCTTTTGCTCCATCTCAAAGGCAGTCGTCGCCTTTGCGTTGCTTGCCTAACCGTGACAGCGTCCATTTTTCCATTGCAGCTGTGTGCGGTGCAAAGAATTCGGAATTGAGAATTTGGGCGCCTTTCTGGCGTGGCAGCCATGCCGCTGGGCAGCCTATAATTTAGAAATATATTCAAGGACGCGTTGTCTTATGTGGCCATGCGGTAGCCCGAGGGACGTCCTTTAGCCACTGCTACTTTATGCGCGGCAAATTAAATAATTTTAATTTTTATTGTTCTGCCTGGCAGCAGCTCCCGCCTCGACGTCACACAGCGCACCGCGGTGGGTCCTGGGATTGCGGTTGCGTTGCTCGGGGCTCCGGGCGGGAACTGTGCTTGGGTTAGTTTTCTGGCGGCAGCAGGGGCTGCCACGTAGGCCATAATTTGCTGTGCTCTGCTGTGGCTCTTGGCTCTAAGTTTTTGGGGCAGCTTGGCTTTGTTACTCGTTTTCGTTTGCGTTCTCGTTTTTCGCCATGGTATATGCTAACAGTTTTTGTTGCCACCTTTTCGTTTTGTCTATTCACAGATCCGCCCGCGCCGCCATTAATTTCGGGCTATATCGAGGGACAAATTATACCAGCTGGGTCGGTGCAAAAACTGCTCTGCGTTTCATCAGGCGGCAATCCGCTGGCAACGCTAACGTGGTACAAAAACGACAAGCGGGTGAGTGTTGAACGTTCAAGTTTTTGCATTTGCAGCACACGAATGTGCAGCAAAAAGGCACTGGGACACACACACACACACACACAGCGGAGAACAGAAAGAGAGTGAGGTGCACTCGTAATGCTATCAACAACAGACAGCAAACATGGGGCAAAACAATAATGGCGCTTTTGTTGACCATTTCCGCTTCCGCTTTATGGGCTTAAAGTGCTAATAAGGCAGCTCGACAGCTGCTTTATCTATCCATCCATCCGTTCGCGCGTCTGTCGCACCGTCTCTATCTTTAATGCCTGCCCTGCCACACACACACTCGCACACACACACCTTCTGCCTCGGGCTGCTATTATCGTTTGTGTGCTTTGGCTCTGTTTTTTGCTTAGTTGGAATTTAATCTAACGCTGAAAACGAAGCTCGCAACGCGCATCAGCTAAATGGTTGAATCAACGGAAGTGGCTACAGTTGCACAGCTGCCGCTACTGCTGCTGCTGTTGCATACTTATGGGGGCCACTTCCTGCCACGACGACGCTGCAGCCAACAGCCAACAGACAGCAGACAACAGCTGGCTATAAAGTTGATATACAACACACGCCAAGTGGCAAGCGCCGCTGGTTTTCTGTCACAAAGAACGGAAACGAGCGACTGCTACACGCCGCGTCGCCATCTTCAGCGCAATTGTGGTTTATGCAGCACCCACCCCATCCCGCTGCCGTCTCCTTCGGCTGGTGCCTGCGGCAGCCTGGTGGCAGCCTCGCTGCAGCCGTGGGCGAGGCAGGCACGAAGATTACTCTCATCTGTGTGCGCAGATTAAATGATATTTTATCAACAAAATTAAAATGCGCCATGCCTTCGCTGCCTTCTGCCCCTTCTCCCACTCTGCTACCGCGTGACTCCCGCCCGTGTCTCCTGGCTGCCTTGCATAAGCAGCACATTTCCCGAAGCCGTTTATTTCCGCTACCAATGGAATAAAAAGGGTATTTTCACTTAATGCCACGCAGAAGGTGGCGTCTTTGAGTCCATCAACTATACTCTCGAGCAGCATCAACAGTTGAGACGTTGTAATCAAGCCTGAGTGGTCCGTTTGTCTGTCTGTCCCTCTCGCAAATTATGCAAGTCTGCGACAATACTACTTCGCAGTGACAGTTTGTGTAAACAGCTGATCTGCTTACGATTTACTGTTATTTCGAAATCTCCAAGGCGAAAGCTAGTTTAGATTCTTAACGTTTAATTATTCCCAGAATTTAATTATAATCTACAGTCGGCGCTTCACAGTCTTTTAATTTAGAGCTTGTCAGATAATGACTTCAAAGTTTTCATTATTTTAAATTGTAAGTCAACTCAAGTCAAAGTCGAGTGAGTTTAGAGTTTTCGCTTTCAGTATAACTACAATAGTTTATTATTACTTAAAGTACAAATTGAATTCAATTAAAGTAATTCTCTCAAACTTTTAAAATTTTCATTATTTTAAATCTACAATAATTTTGTATCACTTGAATCTCTAGTCTCTAAATCGACTGCCGATAGTTAACGGTATAGTAGGCTAGTAATAAATATAGAATCACAGCTGGCGCTCTGCAGAGGGCTGGTTATACAGACATACATTGGAAAGCACAAAGTGCTCTTATAATAATAATAATTATAAAAATACTCGTTTCTCCACCATTCGTCTGGCAGTAGGCTGGATATACAGACATAATACGAAAGCTCAGAGTGCTCTCTCAGCATTCGATCGGGTCTCTCTTAATGCACATTTACATATTAAAGCATAGTCGCTTCACGACCATTCGTCAGGCTCTCTTCTGCAGTAGGCTGGATATACAGACATCATACTAAATAAAGCTCAGAGTGCTCTCTCAGCATTCGACCGGCTCTCTTGTAATACACACATTCATATACAAGCGCAGAGTGCTGTCTTGGCTATGCGACTGTCTCTCTTATGCAGTAGGCTCTCTCTTAGTAGTAGGTTATACAGGCATACATATGCAATTACAGACTGCTCTCTCTGCATTCGATTTGCTCTCTAACAGGGCTCGTAAACGCGCTCACGTCGATCATGCACGTTGAGAGCGCAGTCTGAATTGAAGAGTACAATAACAGAGACCTGCACATTTACAAGCTCTAGCTTTCATTCTCATAGGTCTTTTGTCCCTCACTACGTCCAATATTGTACCTCGCAGCTCCGAAATTCTCTAAAAAACAACGATTTTCCAACAAAATGTGTAATAGCCTTGTAGCAACCATATGCCCTTGTCAATAGTTATCGGGTATTGGCAAGTCGAGCTCACTGTCATGTGCTCACACCTTTTACGATATTTGTTGAGTTTTGCGTTTGTTGCAGTTATTGCGTGCTTCTTTTAACTTTTGAACTTTGCAACTTTGTCAGATCAACTCGGTGATTCGAGCCGCCGACAAATCGGTTTCGGCCGAAATAACTATCCTGGCCAACGTCACCGACAACCAGGCCCAGTACCGATGCGAGGCCTCGAACAGTGCCACCGAGATTCCGCTGTTCGAGTCGACGACGCTGAGCGTGCACTGTAAGTAGGAGTTGTTGCCCCCGGCTCTTATTATTATTATACGTATACGCTGCTCTCGCTCCCCCTCTCTCCCTCTCGTCGCACTCTGCAGTTGCGCCAGAGACGGTAAAAATACGCATTGAACCGGAAGAACTGCGACCTGGCATGGAGGCGACCATCATTTGCGACTCGAGCTCGAGCAATCCACCGGCAAAGCTGTCCTGGTGGAAGGACGGCATATCCATTGAAGGTACGTACATAATCGCCCTGCCCCCTTGCCGTGCGCCGCGTCCAAGTCGAATTGGAAGTTTGCCCAGCCATTGGCCAAGGACTTGGCGGCGCCGTTGTCAAAATGGCAGCTGCTTTCGTCGACTGTGCTGCTGCTGCTGCTGCTGATGCTGCCGGTTCTGTTGTTGAGTCCGCGTTGCATGCATTTTTAAGGCGTTTCCACGACAACATCCGGTTTGGTTGCCAGCCAGTAGTTCAGGCCAGCCGCCGTCTCCGGAGCCAAAGTCCAGGCGAAGCCATTTGATGCCCGCTTTTGTCTATTCGCAGGCATTAATAATACGTCGAAGCCAGGTCTCTGGGGCGGCACGGTCTCCACGCTCGAGTTCAGGCTGAACATCACCCAGGAGATGAACGGTGTGGTCTACACCTGCCAGAGCGCCAACGAGGCGCTCCAGCGCAGTGTCCACGAGGCCGTCAGCCTCAATGTGCTCTGTAAGTATTGTCGTTGCTGACGTCTGCTGCTTAATTGAGCAATTAGACGCTGTCTGATTCACAGACTGCCCTCCTCCCTCCCCCCTACCAAGTGAATCTGAGTTTTAATTCGAATTTAAATTGCTTTCCTCGTTGCAGTTCGACCCAAGTTCGTGCCGCCGCCGTCGTCCACCTCGGTGGGCCTCGAGGGCGAGTCGCTGCAGGTGCCGCTGCAGGCGCACGGCAATCCGGCGGCCATCGCCTACACGTGGACCAAGAACGGCCTGGCCATACCGCAGGACTCGAGCGGCAGCGTGTCCGCCGGCGAGCATCGCATCTTCGCCGACGGCGCCGTGCTCAACTTCACCAAGCTGCACCGCGACGACGCTGGCGTCTACTCGTGCACGGCGGCCAACTCGCAGGGCAAGGCGAACCTCAACATCACCGTGGTGGTCGAGTGTAAGTAGAGACGCAGCTGTATAAAGTGTAGTTCGCTAAGCAGGCGTTTCTTGTGCAGACGGCACCACCATCAAGTCCGTGTCGGAGAACATCATTGTGAATCCCGGCGAGGACGCCATGCTGTCGTGCAGCGTCGAGGGCAAGCCGCTGGCCGAGGAGCACGTGAAGTGGGAGCGTGTGGGGTACGACATGAAGGCCAAGACGACGACGACGTTCACCAACGGCACCGCCTACCTGCACATCAAGGACGCGCAGCGCGAGGACGTCGGCAACTTCCGCTGCGTGGCCGACAACCACGTGGCCAATCCCACCAACCGCGACGTGCTGCTCATTGTCAAGTGTAAGTCAACCAGTCTGTCCCCCAGCCGTAGAGAATCGTTTCATGTGCTCCCACTTGCAGTTGCGCCGGAGATCGCCAAGTCGCCGACGCTGCTGCGCGCCGCAAGCGGCACGGGGGAGCGTGGCAAGCTGCCGTGCCGGGCGCAGGCGTCACCGAAGCCGCAGTTCGTGTGGCGGCAGGACAACAAGGAGCTGCCCATCAACCACACGTTCAAGTACGAGGTGGAGGAGCGCAAGATCGACTCACTTACCTACGAGTCCTCGCTCATCGTCGAGAAGGTGGCGCCTGCCGACTACGGCGCCTACGAGTGCATCGCCCGCAACGAGCTGGGCGAGGCCGTCGAGACGGTGCGCCTGGACATCACCTCGCAGCCGGAGCCGCCGCTCAGCCTCAACATACTCAACGTCACACACGACACGGTCACTGTGGCCTGGACGCCGGGCTTCGACGGCGGCCTCAAGGCCTCCTATCGCGTGCGATATCGGTAAGTACTAAGTACAGACTACCTCCAGTTGGGACTCGCGCTGCATTACGCATGCAGGCCAGCGAGTCACTGCGGTTGGCCCCGGCTCAAGTTCATTCCGTTGCAATTACTGCAAATGTCACGCCGCACTAATGAAATTGCCAGCTCAGCCAGCTCAGCGCCACTCTGATGTGCTTTAATTGCGTCTGTCTCTTGTTGCAGCATGGCGGACCGCGAGCAGTACAAGTACGTTGACGGGCTGCCCAACAGCCACAAGTTGACCATTGGCGGACTGAGGATGAACACACTCTATTTGTTCTCCGTGATGTCCTGGAACGACTTGGGCCAGAGCAGCTACCTGCCGGACCTGACGCGCGCCCAGACCAAAGGTAAGCGTCACACTATTCAAATTCATCCCTCTGTCGTCTGCCACTTCGCTTCGATGCGAGGACATTGCATTGCTCAACGATCTCTCTCTTCCTCTCCACCTCAAATGCTGCACTTTAATTGGAATTGCATGGACTCGACTCGTTGCGACTCGACTCGACAACTAATTATGGATGCACCTGCAGAGGCGCCGCCGCCATCGCAGCCAGCCTCGTCGCTGGGCGGGGGCCCGCCGACCACCAGCCAGACGCCTCTGGGCGGCACATCGGGCATGCTGCTGGTGGGCGTGGCCTCCGGCATCACTGTGGTGTTGCTCAACGTGTTCGTCATCGGCTGCTGCCTGCACAAGCGCAACGAGAAGCGCCTCAAGCGAGGTACATCATCCTCCACGTTGTCATCGAAAATCGATTTGTTATTGTTGCCGTTGCCGTTGTTGTTGCTGCTGACTTGCAAGTTGTCTGCTGTGTGTTTTATTTGAACATTTCCTTCAATGGCCGCGCAGCGTGCTCGCGACTGTTCCGCGTCTCCTGTTCCGGTTCCTGTGCCCCCTCCTGTTCCCCTTCCTGTTCCCCAGCCGAGCCGCACGTGCCATGTGGTCAGCATCGGGCCACGCTAATTTCATTTGCCCGCCACATGTTCCGGGCTGCGTTTCGCGTCATCGCGACTCACCATGGCTACGTGATTTTCGTCAGTTTTGCATGGCTAGCTTCAGCAGCAGAGGGACATCTAGAGAGAGAGAGAGAGAGCGAGAGAGAGTGAGAGAGGAACTGGAAGTAGGACGCGACCATTGAGCATGGCCCCCGAAGCGCTGCTGCGTCATTTTTATTACAGTTTCTCATTTCGCTTCGCATTTATTTATTGTTTTATTTTTGCAAATATTTTTCGCTTTGTTTTCCTCATTTTTCCCATTTTATTTTCTTTGTTTCGTGCGCTCGCGTGTGTGTGTGTGTGTTTGTGGCGATACACGAACAGGACTTGAAATGCTGCCAGCCGAGCTGACGGAGGACTCGAGCAACACACCGAATCTGGTCGTAATTGGCATCTCTCTGGCGGCCTTTGGATTCCTCCTGGTCAATGCGGCGCTCGTCGCCTGGTTCATTGTGCATCAGCGCCGCAAAAAAGGTTCGTTGACACTCGACGTGACACGCGCAATTTATTTATGATTATTTCCCTATTTTCCTACTTTTTTTTTGTTGTATACGCATAAGTATTTATTTTCATTTATTGAGACTATCCCGTTGGCGAAGTCGAGTCGAGAGAATGCACAAACACGCAAGCTTCTTATTATCCCCTGCGATGCAGAAGTCAAGCAGCAGCAGCAGCCACTTCGTGGCTCTGAAACCACTTCCGTGACACCACAGGAAGCTGAGCGCGTTGTGCTACTTCCGCTGCCCGCTTGCCCGTCCCCCGCCTGAGTGGTCGGGTCGACCTGCACTTTGGCTGCTCAGTTTATGACGCTCACTAAACAATTTCCTGCATATACTCAGAGATGAAATATATATGTAGAGACAGATAGGATATATGCGAGGTAGCAGCGTGCTTAGAGGTAGGGCTGGTGCAGAGTCCAGAGTCCTTCACTCTGGATATGCGATTCTTGTAATTTCCGCGAGAAAACCAAAACCAAAGCCAACGTCGACGTCGACGTCAGCTTCGCCGTCGCAGTCGCAGCCTGAGCCGGAGTCAGAGCGTGGCAAGGAAACAGCAGAAGCAAAAACAAGCAAAAGAAAAGAAAAGCGGAGGGAAAAACCCGCTCGGAGCAGTCAACAAGAATATAATGATGACAGAAAATAATGATGCATCCTGGCAGCGGACAGCAACGAGCCAAGCCAGCCACCGACGGCCCGAGGCCATGCCAACTGCAACTGTTTATTGAACAACGAAGACGACGACGACGAGGACGACGAGGACGAGGATGACGACGCCGACGTTGGCAGACACCCCGTCCGGTTGTCGCTGCCCCTCTCCTCCCTTGCCCGAGTGCCCACTTGCCCCATTTGACCCGTTGGCGAAGACAAATGTGCATCGTTTTCTTAGCTGAACGCACAATCTTTCGGAAATCAGATTGCTCTGCTCCTGCCCCCAGCCTGTCGACTACAGACCCTGCAGAACCCAGACACAGACTATAGACTATCTGCCATAGACGATGGAGCAGCCAGCACGTGTGTGGCAAGTGTTTGAGTCTGCTCAATTTGCAGCTGAAGCCGAAGATTGTTTATTAATACGGAATTATATTTCAACGCCGGCTCTGGCCGGCACATAATATAAATATGACTGCTCGCATTGCGCTGCCTGTGAAATCAGCCTCAGCTCAGCTGAAGACATTTCGGTGGCAGGTCAGGTCCCAGAGCCAAACCCGAGCGAAACGTGCTGAAAGTGTTGAAAGCAATTGCAAGAACGCCTCAAATGCCAGCACACAAAAATGCTTGGCCAGAGATGAGCCAACGCTTGGCTCGGCTGGGCGTGCTAACCAAATTATTTCTCATTGAGCCAAATTTAGTGGTTTGACACGCAGAGCAGAAGTCGAAGCCGTAGCCGAATCCGAGGCAGAAGCAGAAGCAGGACCAGCTCAATCGGAGCTTGTAGCAGCAATCCCAATGCCAATCCCAGTGCAGCGCACCGAGAATTATGCATTCTCCGATGTACGTGTGCAGCTTGTTTGTCCGTACACAAGGCAGACAAAGCGGCAGGCAGGCAGCATTCCAACCTCCCCAACAACCGACCCCCCCCCCCCCCCACACTCTCCTCTGTGCACGGCGTGTGCTCGCTGTTTGCAGTTGTAATGTATGCTCATATACTATGCGAGTAGTCGTACTTTCGGCAAACATTTGACTTATGAGTTGGTTAACTTCTCTCTGACTTTTTGCCAGCCCTCCCCCCTTCCTGCCCCGCCACTGCTGATGGCCTGTGATGTGTCCTTGTTTCCCTAACAAGCATCCACAATATAAATTTGTCGCACAACTTTTTGGGGCATTTAAACAGACCTGAGAGCAAAAGCGCAACTGATTATAAAATTGTTCAACAACACATCTAATGAAAAACTTTACCTTAGATTAGTGCGTGTACTGACTTAAGTGTAGGGTGGAAAAACTTCACAAAGGCAAATCATTAAAGTTTATCAGATCATTAAAGTAGTCTTCAATATTTTATCTTTGCTAATTACAGACAAATAGATAATATACAAGTTTGCAACTCAAAGCATTAAACTACTTTCAAAATACGCTCCGAATATTTAAGAGTATTGAAATTGCTTCAAACAACTCTTTAGTTATTAATTCAAACAATCTATTGGGATTTCTATTTCACAAACTTACTATAACTTTCGTAGACACATAAATTATGTATGCAAGTTTAAAAACTCGACTTTTTCTATCCTTATATGCAATTAGAAACTAGTTCTAACTGTCTGATCAATCTTTTATGACTGATTTTAGCATACATGGATATACCACAAGTTTTCAACATAAAGCATTAAACGAAGAACATTCTTCAAATGTTTCCACAAATATTGCACACTCAACTCTTTGATTATTACGATTTCTATTTCAAAAACTTACTATAACTTTCGTATACACATACATTTTGTTTATGCAAGACTAGTTTTAACTGTCTTATCAGTCTGTTGCGATTGATTTTAGCAACTCACTGAAATTGGCGAGTTTTGTAAAATCAATTTTTAAAATGTTTGTTTTGCTTTAACAAAAAATATTTATTCTTTGCATAAAGAATTGAACAATTAAAAAGGTATATTTTTGCCTTTTTATGTAAAAAGTTGATACACAATTTGTGAACTCCAAACTAATAGATTTATGCCTGAAGCTGGCAGGAAAATTTAACGAATAAATTTAGCGAAGATGACATTGAGTAGTCACATAATTAGATTATATTTAGAAATTAGCGTCATAATTCATAGAGAATTTGTTTGCATCTGTAGCACAGCAGAACTTTTAGAACAGGGAAGCAGCCTTTAATCGGGCAACTGAAGTTTATTTGCTTTTGTTTGTCTTCTCCCCAGACCCCAAGCAAGAGCAGTCGCTGCCCCAATCTCAGTTTCAGCTTTACTCCCCTTCTCGGTCTCAGACTGAGTCTTATTCTCAGTTTCAGCTTGAGTCGCCTCGCCAATTCGGTTTGTGTGAAATGTAGGCCAAGATTTTTGACATTATGAACGCGAGGCACTCGCTGGCGGAGCATGAACTACAGCCGCAGGACATAAATAAGATATTTTTCTTAGAATTTCAGCTCGCTTTATTATGCCAGTTGGGGTAGCGATGGGTACTGGCAATTTCCCTCATTTCCACTATATGCATACAGCGGCGCAGTTATGTTTGAACAAATGACGCGCTTGGCAATGCCTGCTACAAGGATGGGCAAGGGGATGGAAGGAGCGATTCACTTGCACCCCTCCTCGGGGCGCTACACAAAAGAAATGCATATTTCAGTCTTTACAGCCGCTTGTTACAAGAACTGTTAAGCGAGGCGAGCTGAGGCGAGGCGAGGCGCGGCGAGTCAAGCCTGCAGCTGCAAAGCTGTCCTCCCCGCCAACAACAACAACAACAACCACAGCATTTTTATGACAATGTTCGGCTGGCGTTCCCCCCGCACGGTCATTCCCCTGCTGCCGCTATAAGCCGATAACTGACAATGCCCAAAAGCATTTTTTGGCCATAAAGGAGTTGTCAGGGAAACTGGTGCGTTGGCCAGCCTGACAGCGCGCGGGACGGGGGTGGGGGAGTTGCGATGTCGACTTAGCGAGTTGGAGGCACGGACGCTGCCCCAAGATATTTGTGCATATTTCAATGCCTTCGCTGGCGAAACTTGACTTGTGGGCTGCTTGCAGCTGTTTGTGTTGTTGTTTACTTGCTATTTCGCTGTCGCTGTCGATGTCGATGTTGTTGTTGGCCAATGGATATGCATTTTTAATGTGCATTTGCGCTTTTGTGTCAAAATGGCGCATGACGGAAAAGAAAATCACCCGCCTCAGCCTCAGTCGCAGCCGCAGCCGCAGCCTCTGCATCAACTTCAGCATCACGAAGGAAGTCAAGCGAACTGCGGCGTTGCGCATAAAGACACGGACATGGCTAAGAAGCTTTCGCTGTTACGCCATCACCACACACACACACACACAGGCAGAGAGAGACAAGTGTTCGATGTCCAGTGTCCCAGTGTGGCGAGTGTCAGTTGGCCACTGCAAGTTGCCCGCTGTCCGATAAACTATGCCAAAAGTCTGCGGCTGGCATCTGGTCGGTTTGACGGTTAGACCGTCCGACAATTCCGCTGTTCCGCTGCTGGCCGCCACGGTCAATGACACGACCGAGCACTGGGCATGCGAAGACACACAGATATGTGTATATACACACATATATCATTCTCATGCGAGCTGCTCTTCCTGTAGTAAGCCATTTCTAATGTTTATTGCCATTGCGCTTGCCCCCTCACATGAAGTGACTGTGTGTGGCAAGAAGGAAACGGCCGCAACGGCATTTTCACTTTGGCCAAATGGAAATTTTGAAAAGCTCGCCGTGTACCACAGAAGCACAGAGAAAGAGACAGAGGGACAGAGGGAGAGTGCGAGGCTGCTCTCAGCTAGCTAATGCGTACTCGAGTAATCTGGGCAGTTTGTTCAACAGCAAAAGCCAAACTCAAAACTGGCTACTGTCAATAATAAATAATATAATAGAACGAACCGACCGAAAAAATGAAATGACAAAGAGAAGCGATAGAGATGGAGCGATAGAGTGGCAGCAAGAGCGAGAAGGAGGCCGAAAGTGCGACACTTTAACGAGTTGGCCAAGGCAAAAGTTTTGTGCCAACGTGGCCATAAGCGATAAGCGACCGTTACGGTTACTCCAAAACAAACGGACTACTTCTACGTAGAGCACTTGACTTTGACACTCTTTAAACAATTGACTACAGTGCAGAGCGACAGCGACAAAGACAACGACAACGACAACGACGATGGCCAGAGGCCTGGAACTGGAACTGGGAGCTAGAAGCTGGGAACTGGGAACTGGGCGTGTGCCATCGAATCTGTTGAGATAAGCACAAAAGCTGTCAAACAGTTGGGCGCCAATGTCGTTGTCCCAAACTTTCGTTGCCGACTTTAATGCTGAGGACAGCCAGCTCACAGCCATCTCACATGTCTATGCCTATAGATGGCAGACACAGTCCTATCTGGCAGACAACCGAATTATTATCCGAGGGCATTATAATTACAATTACAAATGAGACGAAATTCGACTCGACAGGGCTAAACATGTGAAACCATTTAAGTTTACTTCTCTTGAATTTACACAATTTTCTGCCACATGCTAAGCAGTGCTTTAGTTCTTTAAAGAATTGAAACGGGAATATACTTGTATGATTAGTTGCCGAAGATCATATGGAGTGATCGAGTAGAGGAGTAAGAAGGTTGAGAGTGAGAGAATCGCCAGGGTCGAGTGACGAACGAGAGAAATTTGGGAATGCAAATAAAGTGATTTGCAAGAGAGTGCGTGTGACAGAAGGAGGCAGTTTGCTCTAAGCCGAGCAACCATCCGCAACTCGCTGCGCTTTTTTATCAGAGTAATTGGATAGTGGAGGCGTCTCTCCAACCTACCTATATATATTCAGTATTTCATTTTGTGCTTCACTCGTACGCATGCCTGAGACTGATTCGATTTGAGCTTTCAATACCTGGAAATATTTACATAAGCGGACAAAAAGCGAGCAATGCCCATTTAAAGCAATATTCAATCCGATTAACCTAAAACCCAAGCACACTCGTGCGTAATTGGCAGAGCAACTGACAAGCAGATAACTTGGCACATTTGCTGCTAAAAATATAATACTTGCCGCAGCGATGTCCAAAAACAGCTGTGATTTTTGACAAAAAATCTGAGCATAAATGGCAGCAGAGCTTTTTTTGGGGGGCGGGGGCCAGCCGGAGGGCGCAGGGAGCCCATCAGGACGGCAGCAGATTAAGAGCAAAGCCTTCAAAGCAGACGTAACCGTCAACGGCGACGTCATTAACTGTCCTGACGACCGCAAAAGCTGTCTAAGCCATGTCATATATACATATATTGGCAGCCGGGCAAAGAGCGAAAGAAATCCCGTTTGCCCGCTTCCGGGAACGCGTCTACACCCCACCCCCTCCCTTCCAACCATCTGTTAACCCCACCAGTTGGCCAGATCTTTGGCCTTGGCGCAGCGTAAGTGCAAAATTTGTAATCTCTGTCGGGCATAAAGTGCAGCGACTAGAGAAAAAAAAACTACAAAAGCTCTGCCCGCTTGTTTTCTCGCTTGTCGTGCAATGTGGCATGCCCGTGTGGCAGCACCAGCTTTAGCCATGGTAGCGGCTTATTTGTGCTACACGCGACACTGTCGAAAACTCCACTGTGACAACGATAACAACACGACAACGACAACTTTGTCGGGTGAAACGCGCTTGGACAGCGATAAGCCCGCTCGCCGGTCATTAATGCCGACTGTACAAGTCTAGCTACCTGCCACATTTGAGCGTTGTGCCTCAGAATGTGAATGGGGGCAATCATTTTGTGGAGCAGTGTAGAGTACGATCAAGTCATTGTCACAAATTTGATTAGCCAAAGACGCCAAACTTCAAGATAATTCTGCTTTGATTCTAGAGTTATAAATGCACAATTTAATATTTTGCTTTATAAAGTGAAGGGTTGTAATATGTTAATTATTTTGTAGACTGTAGAGTACGATTAACTCTTTGTCACAAATTTGAGAAACCAAAGATGCCAGACTTGAAGATAATTTTGCTTTGATTATTTTCATTCTATACTCCATTTGAGTGTTTTGCCTTACAAAGTAAAAGGATGCAATCATTTTGTGGAGCGGTATAGAGCATGATCAACTTCAAAGACGAGTAGTAAACTGATTACGCTTTTTGTTATAATGCCAATTTAATAATTTCAAACGTTAGTAGAAGTAACAATTGAGTAGGTAGCAAAGTGACTTATTATTTATTTGTGTGACTCGCAAACTTTCGCAGTTGCAGCAGCTTATTGGTCTAATTTCTGGGAATTGCTTTTCATTGAGTGTTCTATTCCAAATTTTCGTCAGACTCACGGCTCGCTTTAATCGACAAAGGCTTTCTGTGGAAACGGTAAAGTTTCAAGTATTGATTAAATATTTGTGTCGATTGAATGTCTGCTGCAATTTGATAGAGCGACGAGCATAGCTTATGAATCTTCATTGTCGTTTAATAGCTTTTCCCATTGCCATTTTTATGTCGCTTAATTGATTACAGACCTGCCCATTATTTAATGCATTTAAGCATCCTTTTTTTGCACTTGTCTAGCACTGGGAATGGGAATGGCAATGGGAATCGAAATGACACTATTTGCGGCGCTGACTCCACCGGCATCGTAAATAAAGCATGTGACAAATGCCAAAAAATATTTTTAATTCACTAAACTGTGCATGCATTTGCTTGCCTGTTTGCTCGCTTGCTCGTTGGGCTGCTGCTGCTGCTGGTTGTTGTTGTTTTTGGTGTTGTTGCTACCCCCTCGGCGACAGTGACTCGATGAGTGGGCGGACGCCGATAACATGTTTTATTTACGTCGGCCCGCAATAAATACGTGATGTTGTCAACACCACATGGCCGGAGCGCTCTTGCAATTGACGATCTACAATTAAATGCAGTTCAATTTATTTACTTCGGGTCTTTAAATGCTTCACATACTTTTCAAATAGTTTGCGCGCAATTATTGCTCCAGCTGCCGATAATTGTGTGCAGAAACGTTTCATATAAATTACAATTTGTAGGTGTTAGCTTAATTATTCACATTTATTTTAAAAATTGATATTTTAAATGCCCTGCATTTGATATGAATTGAATGGCTAACTACTTTGTACCTCATTTATTTTGTAAGCATCAGGCAGCCCTGTAGCATTAGATAGCGCTGCCAGATCGACAATTATAATTCTATGTCATTCTAAGACAATTTTCACCGGTATATTTTTTCGGTATTTTTTTATTTTGTATAAATTTGACAGTGATCTGGCAGCTTGTTCGGTGGATATCGCAATTTGTGTGAAGAAGCTTTTGTTGTATGTGTAGCATAAATATGTAGTATATGAAAATACAAAATTTTTGACTGCTTGGTTTGGGTATTTGGCACAATAAAAATGTTTGAATTTACATTTGTAATAATATTTAAAAGTACCCTTAAACTATATTTGAATTTATCGAGCATAAATTGCGCATTTCCAATGGATTGAGGACATTAAAATTAAATTTTAAAGTCGCGTCCATTAATCGTGATTGGACGCGTAAAAAACAGCAGCAATAATAGCAATAACGGTAACAATAACAATGCATCTACATTTCAGGTTAATTGGAAAAGCGTTTGCCAAACAAATCTAATGCATTATTCTTTTTTCTCCTCTCTCCCCATTTACCCCATCGTCACCACCACCTCCCGCTCAACGCATCGGCTACAACATGGATGCTGAATAACTGAACGAAACACTCAACGGAATGCCTCATTCATTCATGCGAATGTGGCGCTGCAACAACCGACAAAATCAAACGCACTCAACGAACCAACACACTACGCAACACACAACGCACAACACAACACACGCACACCACGTTGACTTTGCGGAAAACACGTGTTAACCATGTGGCGCGGTCATTTTGTCGTTGCCATTTGTGAAAATGTGCCATGAATCATTTAATGGCATTTTATATACAAATTTAATTGCATTTTTACTCCGACCTGCTGCCTCCCCCACCGTACCCCCTGCCTCCTCCCCCAACGCCCTTGCGCTGCCCTTGGCCACCTGGCAACTCATTGCCTTTCGCATCGTCGAACTGCGCATCGTGCATTGATTTTTCCCCTTGACCACGGTCAACAAAAATGCGTCGGCATAAAAATGGACGCTGACGCTGACGATGCCGCTGTCGCTGGTATTGCACCAAATGTGAATAATTTAACACAATGGCCCTACCCCAACCCCCCTCGGGCAATTGGCATATCCCCCTGCCGTTTACCACGCCGCCCTGCTTCGCCCGGTCAACATTTGCTTGCTCGGCACTTTGACAATCTTTGCTATTTGCATTTGATTTGCATTGCCCGAAACGTTCACGCCCACCACACAACCATGCCTACGCCCCACGTCCTACTCCCTGCGGCAACAACAACAACGACAACAACAACGACGGCGACGTCGACGTCGACAATCATCTTACCCTGCACTCCGCTCCGCCCGTGCGGTGTTCCAAATGACTGGCGCACTGCGCCGCCGCCCAATCAATTTTCGGCATGTCACTGCCAATTACACCTTTTCAATATTTGCGCCGCATACTTTCTACCTATTCTTTTTTCTGCCTCTGCCTCTGCTTTTGCTTTTGCTTTTGCTTGGTGGCCTGCTGTATGTTCTGACCCGACCCCGAATGCTGTGACTGCGACTCCAACTGCGACTGCGACTGCGACTGCTCCATCCATTGTCGCATCCAGTGGCGGAAACTACAAATCAACCAGGCAAAACGGCGACCATCGAAATGTACGCGCCCAGCTCGTACAATGACACCGTTACCGGCGAGACACTGTCCAGCGTGTCGGAGAAGAGCGAGTCCTACTCCAATGAGGGCAGTCAACCGGAATACATTGTGAGTATGCCACACTACTCAACCACACCACGCCAGAGTCAGAGTCTATGTATGTAAGTGGAGCCTGCTCGGTTTACAGCTCCACTTTTTTATACCCAAAACTATTCGCTTTCCTGCCCGCTCTTGTTGTGCATGAATATGCAATTTGTGCAAAAGAATGAGTACAATGGGCACAAATGTCGACTGCGATGCTGCTAGCAAGAGCATTTAGCCAAAAAAAAAAAAGTAATGAAACAGAGATGACAAAAAGGCAGAGAGATGAAAAAAATGTATGGGCTGTCTTAAGTTATTGCCAGGCGCTTGAAATTACAACTCGACGCCGGAACAGGGAGCGGCAACAGCAGCGGGAACGGAGTAGTGGGGCGGGGAACTGTTGACATCGAGGTCGCCGTGCTCGAAGGCAGCCGGAACTGTCAGCCAGCCGGAAGCAGCAGCATGCTAAGACGTTGTGATTAATTACGCCCTGCTGATGATAATGATGAGCGCGAGCGCGCGACTAAAACCGAGTCAAGGCAAACCGCGCCCCTCCACGCCGCCACGCCGCCACACAAACCAAAACCCCAAACCAAAGCGAAAGCCAAAGCCAAACAGATCCCAGCCAAAGTCTCGACGCGATGCGATGCGAGGCGAGGCGATGCGAAGCGTCAGCGAAGTGGCAAACAAATCGTTTCAAATTATTAAAATCATTTATTACGCGCGTAATCTGGCTGCGGCAACGCGACCTCAAAAACTGCTGCCATCGAATGTTGGTTGTTAACTGTATATGTATTCTGTTGTCTGCCGCCTGCCGCCTGCCGACGGGGCGTATGATAAATCAGCAAGTTGCGTATACGCAGTGTGCGACGGCGAAAGGTGCGCTTGATGTTGTCGCTGTCATCGCGACTGTCAATTATGCGTCAATAACTTTCAACAACCCGTTCCCCTTCCGCCGTCGCAGTTGCCGAAACAATTGCTTAAGTAGGGAGTAATTACTCAAACACTTGAGGTGCGATCCGATATGCTTGACAGTCTCAGGTTGCATTCCGTGATTGTTCGCTGATTGCTTTTCCCACTGACACACTCTCACTCTCTCACTCTCTCTCTCTTTCTGTGTTTCGCAGGACGAGGCGCGCAAGAAGGCTGCATCGACGTATCTGGTGGAGAGCGCTGACATGCCGCCGCCTAGATACCAAAAGGACGGCACCCTGCCAGCATTATATCCAAATAATATGGGTAAGTCAACGGAAGATCTCGTTCTACAGATATCGCTGTCAGCTAGACGCTCCCTTTCTGAGTGCAGAGACAAAAGCGAACTCACACATGCATGCGGAAAGCAAACACTGCAATTGAGAGTGCTAGACTACAAGATACGCTGTTGAATGCAATTAGTATTTTATATTTGAGAAGCGTAAAACAGACTAAACTTTGTAGTAGCTAAAACTGAAATGCAGCCTCTCTTTTGCTCGAGTTTCGCCCATTTCAATGGGTATTGAAAGGACGCACATGAAAAAAGCATTTTAGATAATTAACTTTTGGCCAAAACAAACCAGCAAGTTCACAGTGGAGAGCTGCACGCGCTGTCAGCACGTCAGTTGGGCAGTAATAGTGCAGTGCTGCAGTTGTTGCCTGATTTGATGCCATGATTGCAATCAAAGCTAAAAATAAAAGCGATGTAAAAACGGAAATCGGTAAAATGCGCAACCGAACCGAATAGACGAGGAAGGAAGAGCAGGCGAGCGGCAGCTACGCGATGGCTAAAAATTCAATTTGAGTGCAACATCTCCATCTTAATTGTAATTGAGGAGCAAAGTTTTTGCCAGTCTTGATTTTCAATTGAGGCATGCATGTATGTGCATTCACTTTACCTCCCCCCCCCCCTCTCTCTCTCTCTCTTGCCCTTGCAATCTGTGGAGCACTTGAAAGCAAATCACGTGCTGCCTGCGCTAATTTAAGAGCGCAACTTAACTCGAATTTAAGGACACACATTTATCAAGCGGCAAATCAACGGCAAAAACAAAACCAAAACCCAAACCGTATATGAGTTGGAGCGGGGCAAAAAAATGGAATTATTATTGTAGGAACGAGAAGAAAATTACGAAAATACTGGGGTTCGCTTTTGGCAGGGCAAACTGGCAAACAGTTGGCCCAACTAGGACAAATGGGAGGACAACGAGATGAAAGAGATGAGAAATAACAATGGCAGCAGCATTATAATAACATTGAGACATTGCTGAAAGCATTGCCGATGGATGCGGCAGCAACTGCATTTGAAATGCAAAGCGTAAAAATAATAAAAATACATTAGCTGCAAACTTTAGGTCCTCTCTCTGTCTCGACAACAACGATGAGGACAAGGACTGTCTGTTCTCCCATCTTAGCTGTTCCTCGAGCTTGTCTCGTCTCGTCTCGTCTTGTCGTGTCGTGTCTCAGCGCTGAAAATAAAATACAATTACCTTATGTCAACGTATTTGGCAAGTGGAGGAGCATACTTCAAAAGTAATAGCGACAACAACAGCAACAACAGCAGTGGCAGCAGCCACGAATCCAAGGCACAGTTGATAGCAACGACAACTTGCCACAGATAAACAGAGACGTCTCCAGTGCGCATAATTATGTATGCGGCTTGTGGTGGCAAGAAAGAAAGCACAAAAAACACGAAAAACACGACAAAATCAACAACACACACACACACATACAAAGAGGAGACCTAAATAACAACAACAACGAGACAGGACGATGGGGGAGGGAATGGGCACAAGAACGAACGAGCGGGCGAAAAAGATGTGAAACAAAAATCCCTCGTCGCATCAAAATTAAAATGCTTGCCGGAAGCCGAATCTCAAACAGGCGCCCAAGGCTATAATTCCCCCGTGAGGCAAGCAGTCGCCCCCACATAGACATATGTACTACGTGTACTATGTGCACACACACATACAGAGACACACGGAGCGACGTCAGCTCACGCATACGTATGCGCGATTCTTTTTGTCAGTCGTCGTCGCCACCTGCTGCTGTTGCTGCTGCCTCGTTTGTGATCAAATAATAGATGATTCCATTTCATTCCATTCCCTTCCATATCAGTCACTCAGTCAGTCAGTCAGTCAGTCGCTCAGTCCGTCCAACAGTCGGCGTCGTCCAGTCAGATGCAAACACGCAAAGCGCATTTTTAATGAGACACTATTCAAAAACGCCGCTGTCTTAATGAGCACCAGCTCACACACACTTGTACACACTCACACACAGCCGCACAGACAGACAGTGTGTGCAAATATGCGACAACTCAAAGAAAATTATATGAAATGTCGAACACTGAACGAGCATCATCAGCCTTGGCCAGCTTCTGTTTGGCAAATAACCACAGTTAACTCTCGGCAATCAGCGACGGCAGCAGCTTCAAATTAACTCAAATAAATGGCCTCAGCGCTAACTTAGACTATAATGGGCTAGTCTACATTTATTTGCTGAAATTAATATGTTGCTCTACATTATTAAAAGCTGCATTTGAAAACTGTTCAATTTGTAGAAAAGAAGCCACAGCTCAAGCTCAAAAGTTCATTACAAGTTACAAGCAACCTGTCTAAACTAAAAAAAATATTCCAATGGTCTACTGACTCCACTCGTTGACATCATAAAGCATTAAGGCACGTTCCAAAGCCACTCAGATTCTGTAATTAAGAAAGATAGTTTATGAATGACATTTCCTTATACCGCACTTTTTATTTACTTAACAGCAGACAATGCTAAAATTATTCATATATGTCTCTTACTCAAAAGATGAAATTAAGCAGCACAGAAGCAGAATCTCTAAACAATCAATAATTTACTAGCCTTCTACTTCAACAAGAGGCCTGTTATTTAGTTTTAGCATTAGCATTATATCAGTGCAGTAATCGAGTTGTGACAGTAGCAAATATTGTTTATTATTGAAGTTTCCTTTTAAAGTATTTACTTGTCAGTAGCCAATGCTAAAAATATGCATAAATGTACTTATTTATAACTTACTTAAATTAATAAAAGCTCACATTCTTTTGGGTGAAATTGAGTGTAGGTTGCTCTTCAGAAGTATGCTCACTTCTTAAAGCTAGAGTCCTTTAAGGACGAAGAGTCAACAAGAGCTCTACTAGCATTACAACGCCTTCTAAAGCAGAATCTGAGCAGCAATTGAGTTGTGATAGATTGAAAGATTGTTTATGCATGATGTTTCCTGTTAAAGTATTCACTTTTGTATTTACTCGTGAGCAGACAATACCGAAAATATTCATAAATAGAATGCTCTTACTTGGATTACTCAAAGCTCACATTCTTTGGTCGAAATTGAGTGTAGCTTGCTTGCCAGAATTAGAGGAACTTCGCTTTAGGCAACAAGTCTAAACTACCAATAATTTTACAAAAGTTTACTAGCAGTCTACTTTAACCAGAGCACTACTATTTACCATTAGCAAAAGCAGAATCTGAGCAGCAATCGGTTTGTAATAGATTGAAGGATTATTTATGCATTATGTTTCCCTTTCAAGTATTCACACTTGTATTTACTTGTGAGCAGAAAATGCTAAAAATATTCATAACTAGTATGCTCTTACATTACTCAAAATTCAGTTTCTTTGGCTAAAATGGAGTGTAGCTTGCTTGCCAAAATAAGACTAAGACTTAAACAAAAAGTCTAAACTACCAATAATTTGCCAAGGGTTTCTACTTTATTTCTACTTAAACAAGAGTGCTACTGGTAACCATTAGCATTATAACACCTTCGAAAGCAGAGTCTGTGCAGTAATCAATTCATGATAGTAGGAACAATTGTTTATGAATGAATGTTTCCTTTTTAAGCATTTACATTTTATTTACTTGGCATGAGATACTGCTAAAAATATGCATACATATATCTTACTTAAATTGCTCAAAGCTCACATTCTTTTGGGTGAAATCGAGTGTGGGTTGCCTTTGCCAGAATTAGAGCAGCTTCTGAAAACCAGAGTCTGTTAATTAAGCAGCACACGAGCAGAGCAAGATGTCTAAACATAGACCATGGTTAAGTCGGTTGCCTAAGCGATAAGTTGCCAATTACGAGCAAGTTAAAGTTTCGGCTCCATTTCTATTAGCCGTGTAGCCAGCCCAGTCGCATTTTTTATGTGCAACCACGCATTTGTTATCCCAATCGCTATAAATATGAAATGAATGCGTCGCCCCGCCACGCCTCGTCCTGGTGACCACGTCGAGTGCAAGCTGTGGCAATTACAAACGTACTCGCACCTGACTTTGCTTACATATGCACAATGATTACAATTTCGAGTTCGAGTTCGAGTTCCACTTCGACGCTGCTCTTTTCAACACTGTTGCTAGCTGATCGAAAAATCAATAATTCATGCCCAGCGTACAGCTCTTTTTGTGTTCGCCGAAATACACACACACACCCACACACACACACACACACACTGATACACAGTTAGTACAACAGACGCGTACGTACACAAGACGCATTTTCTTAGTCGCAGGCCGCATATGCAAAGTAAACAAGCCACAAAATGAACATGGGGCCGCACGTAAGCAGCTCGCTCAGGACGTTTGTCATGCGGCTGGCATCGGCTTCGATTTGGCAGCACACAGCCGCTCAGTTTGGGGTAGGCGTAGGTGTCACCAAGGCCGCCACGCTGCCACGTCGAGGCAACTTTGCCTAACAACATTATTGTTGCCTACTTTTCAGCGCTCGCCTCGAACTTCACTCGCGCGCACACTTCGGCATGTGTGGAGCTTGTATGTGTGTGCGAGTGTGTATGTGTGTGTAAGTCTATTTTACAAAATTACAAATTTGTTACGTTTGCGGCTTTCACGCCTTTGCGAATGAGTTTAAGTTGAGCGGTTAAAGCGCTAGCTTGCCGCGGCTGTTGCTGCTGCTGTTGTGGCTACCTTCCCCCAGTTGCCCCAGTTGGCATCAAGGCCGCAGTTGCCACAAACCGAGGCATGAGCAAATGCCAAGCAATTTGTTTCATCATCGAGTGGGCGGCATTTAAATATATGCAGACAAGCGGACAGCTTGTTTGGCCTACCCAGCCGATGGAGATGCAACCTCAGCACGTGCAACACACGCTCGTTGACGACGTCGAGCCATCGAGCCATCGACCACTCGCCCGTTGCAGGAGTTGCAATTAATGGCCTATCGTTTCATTTGATTCCAAACGTTTGCACATGAAATGAACCAGAAAGCAGCAAAATGTTGCAGCTACGTGGGCGCCAAGCGAATGCGAACGGAGCATCGTCGCTGCAAATACTTGCACACATCGCATGCCGACTCCCCGCCGACTGCATGCATCTTGAATGCCGCTCTTTTTTGCCGTTGCAAATGCGACAATAAATGTGTCATTTGCAGTTGTGCCTCGCACACCGTCTGCGGTTGCTCTCCCTCTCACTCACTCTCTATCGGGTGGCAGGCATACGAGTATATGCTTGCTGAGTTGACTCTGTAAAGCAGCTGCCAGACTTCGGCTTGTGCGTAAAGAGTATACGACAGTCGACTGGTGCGCAAAATCAATTGCACTCAAATGCGAACGAAAGGAAGCACTGGTCAGGCATTAAAGCCGTCATAAATCGCTGCAGAAATGCGAAAATAATAATAACAAATGGGCCACAACTGCACAGCGCAGCGCAGTCCAGTTGACCCGCTAACCAACTAACTATATGTACATGATATGGCAAGGTAATAAAGTCATCTTACTCTTCTCTGTTGTTGCAGTGAACGCTTGCACGCTGCCCCATCCGAGGCACAACAACGGCCACGCCGTGGCCATGACGCGCGACGATCAGATGCTCATCAGCAAGGGCGTTTACATTCCGTCCCCGTCGCCAGCCCCGCCGCCGGACGGCTCCTACTACAACATGAACAGCGACAGATACTTGTCGTATCCGCCACTGGTAAGTCTGCAAGATGCTTTATGGAGTCGCCAGCAAGATTAGCTGCCGGTTGCCGGCTGCAGCTGGCGGCACTCTGTTAATTGGCCTGCCATACTTTGATCCGCCATCCATAGCGCAGCGCACTAATCAGCTGCAGCAGCTCCTGCTCCTGCTCGCTGCTTATGGATAGTCACGGCCAAGGATTAGTTCGCGCAATTAGTTGGATGCCAGGCGCAGAGGCAGCGCTGCTGCTCCTCCATTTGCATCGCATTTAAGGCGCAATGAGGCGAGACTGTGTGCTTGCTGCCTGTGCTATGTATGTGCATATACTTGGGGAATATATAGTGTAGTCGATATGGCTGCGGCATGTGGCATCCATCTGCCAGCTGCCAGTTAACTGGCTTCGACTTTTATAATCCGCGTCGCGCATGCAACGCTGCAAAGACAAATGACAAACTCGGCAGCAGGGACTGCGCAATGAGGCAGCACGGCGTCGTGATGCAAGCGGCAGCTTCTTTGTTGTCCTTGTTGTTATTTGCGTTGCCGTTGCTGCTGTTGGCGTTGCCGCTGTTTGCGCTTGGCGAGGGTAAACATTATTTTCTCAAGACAACAATTTAATATTACACATACGCAGCGTATGCGCGACGTTTATGATGACAACAGCCATATCGTACCATATCCCAGCCAACCCACCCCACCACCTGCCTCTGCAAAGTTGTGCGTCACATCACTCATAAAGCGCAGCTCCTGCTGCCATTGCTGCCACTCGAGCTCGTCCTGGTTATCGCGCGCGATCCTATTCGCTTGGGCGTGTCGCCGAGATTGCAGATTTCAGATTTCGGATTGCCAACAGGAGAAGGCGTGTGTGTGTGTGTGTGTGTTTGCCGGGCATGGCAAGCCAAGCGATTATTCCCCGCAGATTCTGTGGCATGCCACCAGCTAAATGTGGGCCCTGACCACATCAGCAGCAGCAGCAGCAGCATCAGCTTCAGCCAAATACTCGAGTCGTTAACCGACAGCGGCATCTCGTGTCGTGTCGTGTCTTGTGTCGCATTGCAAACCCAATATAAATTCCACAAATTCACAATAAACATGAGAAAATCAATTTTCGAAATTTTTTACCCTCCTTCCACGAATGTGCGAGGTGTGTGCGAGTGTGCGTGTGTGCGTTGGTGTGTGACCATTATGTATTCCCTCTTCCCTTTTTTTTTATCACTGCGAACTGTGCGTCTGACTGCCTGTTAAAGGGGTGCAAATGTGACAAGTTAAGACGACACTCAATGCGGTTGACACGCTGCCACCTCCCACCACCCGCCCACTCACGATGGCTGTCAGCTGGCATTTTATGGCGCTGCCAGTCCAATAATTGTATAAATTAGATGCGAACGAAATGCAGTTAGCAGGCAGTCACTCGCCAGCAGATCCCACAAGGACAGCGCCGTCGAGTGGCCAACACTCGGTCCTGGCCTGGCCGGGTCTAATGGCGGCTAATGTAATAATATTTATGCTGGCTGCTGACCACTTTTATGGGCATCATGCGATTCAGCCAGTTACTCAATTCCATCGCTTAGCCCGCGTTTGTTTACTCTCCGTCATAACGACGAAGAGTGCCACTGACAGTGGTGCAGATGCTGTGGCTCTATCTGTTTGAGGACAGCTACTTGACTACTTTGAACTCGCTCTCGCTCTCGCTCTGTGCTGTTCAGCTCAGCTGCGCCATTGCACATGTTAGTAGTCATGCCACATGGGGCACAAACCTTTTGTTTGCGGTTTTTAGTCAACGAGGGAGAAAAATTCAATTTCGGTTTAGTTGCCCAACAATGCCATTGTACGTTTCTGTGTGCCACGTATGTGTGTGTGTGTGTCCCTCTGCTCCTTTTTGGTCCGGCGGACAAGGCTCGCTTTGCTCGTTCACATAAGAAATGTTTTGTGGGGCCAAATTGAATTATTTGATAAACATCATTAGAAAAATTACAAAATATATAGAGAGCACTCAGCACGCGGCAACAAATCAGAGCGAGCGCGCAGCAAGGACGAGCGCCGCAGCCGAGAGCTGTGTATCAGCTGCGGTTTTTCGCCCAAAACATTTGCCCCCCAAACCTAAATTACTTTTTGTTGCACAGATGTCTGGTCGTCGGTCGCTGGTTGCTGGTTGTTGGTCGCCCAACAGCCAAAACCGAATGAATAAAAACAATTTATAACAGTAAATCAAATTAAATTTCAATCGAAATGTTTGACAGAAACAAAAAGATTCATTTCACATCCGTTTTAGCAGCGATCTGCAAAACGGAACGAAACAATACCAAAAGTCCCCAGCAAGAGGCAAGCCAAAAAAAATGTGTGGCAACTTCCACTCTCTTCCTCTCGCCGACGCTCTCTCGCTGGCCCACACGGCGCATACGTAATTGAGTCGAGAGTGTCGAGTGTGTTGAGTGGAATGCTCTCCCACGTGCCGCCCCACTCCATCCCCGCTGCACTTGTCGCTTATGGGGTATAACAAGTTGTGGCCCAACATTTAACTATTTAAGCGGCAATTTGTATTTTATTGCCAATTGCGTTCTCTACGCCCGTCCGCCCGCCCGGACGACAACAACACACAACAACAAAAAAAAACTTTGTGTCTGCTCCGAGAAGAAGCAGCAGCCTCCCCGCCACCCCCCGCTGCCGCAACTGCAGTTGATAAGTTGGGCACTGGCTGCTGGCCCAGTTAGATATGTTGTTGGAGTATGCAGAGCATTCACGTGCTGCTCGACCGGCCATGGTTGATGGCATCTAACCAGCTTGCCAGCCGGAGCAAGCACGGCTACGTGCATGTGTAGAGCGTGGCGTCATCTAACTTAACTCCGGCTCACTTTGTTAGCGAGTTTCGCACAGTTTGAAATTCAATTAGTTTTGTGCGGGCTTCGGGCTTTGGACTTTCGCTCTGGCCCGCTGGATACTTCGAGCATTGTCTCTCGCTCGCTGGCAAGTCGTGTCTGGGTCTGGGTCTGAGCCTGGCTGGCGTGTCAAAGACAACGCAGTTCGAAAGTTAGCAGAGGGCCATCATATTGCGCATACGCACTGTGTGCCAGTGTTGCTGCAGTGCTTAAAATTCAAGGGCCAACGCAGCTGATGTCGATTAAATAAATAACCGAATACTCGCAGCACTCACACAGTCCCACTGTCCATAATTTAATTTTCTAGCAGGCCAAGTCCACAAAGCACAAGGACGAGGACGGGGACGGGGCGCTTTGGCGCCGCCTTCGTCTTCGCCGTCGACGGATTTAATGTCGAAAGTTTGACGGCTCTAAAAGTGGCAGTGGCAGTGGCAGTGGCAGCGGCACATAGTCCTTGGGGTGGCCATACATTTGATATTCTATTTACGCAAAATGAACTCCTTGCCGCATTACAACTTTAACAATAACGACAATAATGAGCATCGCCCCCAACGACGTGGACAGCGCCGAATTAGCGGCAACGCTGCTGCTGCTCACACACACTCAATAGCAACAGCAAGGACCTTTAAGTGGCAGTCGCAGGCTCAAAGTTTTTTGAGTAGTCCTAGGCAGCAGCGCAACCCTTTAAGCGCTGTCGATTCGCTTTTCGGCTCTCGAGTGCAACAAATTGTTGTCCCAACACGCACCCGACTTCTACTTCGCCTGCTCCTGCTCCTTGGCAAGGACACGCCTTGCGCATTCGTGGCGAACTCGACTCGAAGTTTTCGTTAAAGACAATTTAACTTTGTAAACTGATACAAAATGTCCGCCTTGGTATACTTAAGTCCTTTTATCCTAAACTACCAAGCCCAGTGTCTTGCTTGTTAATCAGTGCCAGCCAAGTGTGGGCCCCCCCCCCCCACACACACCCCCACTGCCTCTCCCCAGAGCGCTAATGTGTTGTCTTGGCTGTTTGTGCTCAACGGGTTGCTTGGTTTGTCTTTTACAGCATTTTAGCATCTTTGCAGTTTGTTGTGAATAAAAAATGTCGGAACAAAATCAATGCAACGAACGCGTCGAGTTTGTCTGCAATATTCCAATTAGGCAAGCAGCACAAAACTCTGCCATCAACTTGAGTTTTTTTATTTGCCAGCTATCCAAAAAACTTGCAACCTCGTGTTGTGTGTGTGCGTTAAACTTTTGCTCTAACTAGTAGAAATGGTGGAAATACTTTTGCGCGAACTGGACGCCTGCATGCGAAACAATTTTCAAACTGACACAAAGTGTCATGTCAATTGAAGTAGAAGATAATATTTGCAGCTGAAGGAAAAAGTGCAGCAAACAAGCAACGAGCGCAAACTGTAGCAGATTTTTAACAACTCACAATTCGCATTTCGCAATCCTCAACTTGTCCGTAACTTTTCATGCCGCACGTACCTCACATATAAATATTTGAAGCACAGCAAAATGCAAACAGCAACAGCAACATTTTGATGCAACAACAACAGCAACAAGAGGGAGCAAAAACTGATGCAAATCCATTTTCTATTTTCCTCAGCACATTTCGAACTGAGGTTGCTCGGTTAATTAGCACACAGTTAGTGTCCTTGAGACTTTGAACATCGAACAGAGCTCGAGCAACTCAACAACACGGCATAATCCGTGTTGTTTCTGTCTTTCGGTTGAATTTCCTTCCATGTGTTGCCATGGGAAATGGACGCCGAAAGAGTTCTCGAAATTGCAAATACTACAATGTTTGAATACATTTGAATATTGCAAGTTATTTGGTGCTCCAGAAGGTTACCCCAGCACAACAAGTCAACAGTCTCAGCTGTCGACAGTCGAACTGATCGACTCTCAAATACCCTGTAGACTTGCGTACAATATATTGATTGACTTTATTTCGATAAAATGCTTAAACTCTTCAAAATGCTGGATGATAATTACAATATTAGTATAGTTTATTTCGTTCAAAGTTTATTTCAAGTTAATACTTTTTTATTTTCAAACAAAGCCATAATAATAATAATGTCCAAAGAGTGGAAAATTTGTGTAAGCATTTCTGCTTACAAACTTTCACTCTAAAGGAAGATGAATAAATAACTAGAGAGTGTGCAGCTCACTTGTTGTTTGGTACGAATTATGTATCGATTTTCTATTTGGAAGCTTCATAGCTGTACTCTTGCTCCAAATATTGAACACACGAAGTAAACAGGCAAGCAGAACTACAGAGCAATGACAGCGTTAACTAACAGCTGCTGTTAATCTGGTATCCAATAGATCGCCTGGTATTGGCAGTGTGAGCTGCTGTTAAACATCTGTTGATCTGGTATCTAACGAGCTGCTGGCATTGGCAGAGTGAGCAGCTGTTAATCTGGCATCTAACAGAACTGCTGGCAATAGCAGAATGCGCTGCTGTTAATCTGCTGGCATTGGCAGAGTGAGCTGCTGTTAGTCTGTTCATCTGTTCAGCGAGATGTGTGTGCGTGTATGTGAGTAGCGTGTATGGTGTGTCTGTGTATGCTTGTGACCAACAGCAGCTGCTCTAAATGGTTGATATATTTAACGGAAGCTGGATTTTAACAGAACTGCATTGACAGTGCAAACAGCTGTTAATCAAGTGGTAGTCGATTCTTGTGTATGTGTGTGTAAGTGGTGCCAAAAATATGTGTGTATGTGTGCCATTTGCAAGTGAATGTGTGTGTCTACACGTGGGACCCCCAATATTAAGTGTGTCGATCTGCTGCATGGGCGTGGTCACACGGCAGAGCTACACAAAGATTGCCAATTGTGCATGTGTGAGTGTGTCTGTGTGTAGGTGAGTGCTTATGATCAACTGCTGCTGCCGTAGACTAACATAGCCAACACATTTTTTATGTTATGTAGATGGTTTGCTTTGCTGTGGACATATAAGAACACTTATTCGAGTATTTGTAGCAAGTTGCACACGATTTTTACTTGGGGGTATTTCATCTAGAATAATATTTGTATTCACTTGGAGACTGTGGTGTAGTCTGAATTGTTATTTTAAGACGAGCGCGCTAATTGCAGACAGAATTTTGCCTACTACCTACTTTACATATTGTATCTATTAGCATTCGTGTTGACAGACTATTTGCTCAGTTTGACAGTTTGACACACTGCAGGATTCAATGGACTCCTGCTGTCTGTCAAGCACTGTCTCAGCCACTTAATAGACTCAATAGCAAGTGGAGTATCTCGAAACATTTGACTGCCAGATAAAAGTCCAACACACCTGTTTGTGCGCTTGGCTTCAGCCCCCTAAACATCTGTTTGAATAACAGCACATTCATTGTGCAATTGAAGAATAAATTTGTCCGCCTGCCTGCAACGCTGAATCAGGGCAATGAAAGTTGGCGACTGGGTCGTTGTTGCTATGCTCGGCCGGGAGTCGAGCGCTGCATATCTATGACGACAGTTAGATGAGAAAACTTTTACACAATAGAGCTGCAGAGCCGTTGAGCCGAGCAACTGGAGTGAACTCGAAACTCACAACTAATTGCGTTAATCCGAAACTCGCTCTTTGCAGGAATACCCGGCAGCACTGGACTTCAGCGGGCCGCCACTGGCCATGGCCCACCTGCAGCCGATGCCCATCACGGTCACCTCGCAGGCGGCGGCGATGCTGGCGAGCAACGGCGGCGCCACGCTCGTCGCCAACGGCAGCGCCATCGGCGGCTCGGGCACCTTGCGGCGCGGCATCTTGCGCGGCGTGGTGGGCGTGCCGCCGCCCGACGTCACGCACCACACGACGGCCGGCGGCAGTCCCATGCAGCTGCTGCACGATCTGCATCCGGTCAATCTGAGCGCCACCACGCTCACCACGAGCACCACGCTCAACGGCAGCATGACGACTGCGCTGCCACTCGGCACTGCGACGCTGCCACGCCAGCCGCACAGCATCCTCAAGGATCCCAACCGCAACAAGCAGCAGCAGCAGCAGCAACAACAGCAACAGCAGCAGCAGCAGCAGCAGCTGCTCAATGCCAGTCTGGTGGGCGTGCCGGTGTCGGCGCCAGTTGGCAGTCTGCAGATCCTGAATCTGCCGGCGACGAGTGCGGCCGGGCTGGGCAACAACTTGCTGATGACGACCAGCGCCACCTACGACCCGGCGTCGCTGAGCAGCTTCAGCGCGAGCGGCGCACCCGGCGGCGGCCTGCCAGTGGCCTACACAGATGCCGACGGCCACCTCGTATAGCTGTAGGCTGAGACTGGGGCGCCACCCCGGTACTGAGGGAGGGAGGCGTGGGGCAGCCTGCATGCCTGCCCAACTGAATGCTAATCCGACATGCTAACTACTTGCAGCAACACAATACATACACACATACCTACGTAGTACTCGTATATCTCTAAACGTACTCTCAACTCGACTTGACTTGACTCGATTTGACCCGTAGCTAGAGTTTAGGAGCTTTCTCTTCTTCAGCGTGTGTCTGTCGCCAGGGCCAGGACGTGTACGGCTGCAGGCAGCAGGCAGCAGGCCAGCAGGACAACTGTCCATTACCTTATTCAAATCAGCTACGGAATTAGTTTATGTAAATTTTTAAAACGGAACACACTTTCCCGCCCCCTCTCAGCACATTGGACTGTTTATTTAGATAAAGAACGCAACGATCTCATTGCTTGGCCATTGCCAGTGCGAGGAGTGCAAGGAGTGCGAGGAGAGCTCGACTGACCAGCTTCAGCTTCAACTCCGGCCTCAGCTGCCACTTTTGCCTTTTGCTAATTAGCTTCGTTGGCAGCAATAACAACGGCCATAACAACAACTTTGCGCAGTCCACAACTCTGTGTGTGTGTGAAAGGGAAATGGAACGAGCGGAAGCTGGTCAAAAATTTTGAAATTAGTTCAGTGGAACGAACGAAGCAGCGCACAGCCGTTTGACAGCTCCCTGGGGCGTGCTCAGGCCTCAAGTCGCTGGGCACGTGATTGTGCTGGGCGCGCACGGGGCGTGCCAGCGAAATTATAAAAATAAAAATAAAATAATACAACTTGAGCAGTTGACAGCAGCAGCAGGAACAGCAGCAGCGGCAGCGGCGGCAGCAGCGAGCGATTAGTTTGTGCCGTCTTCGACTCCGACTGAGACTGAGACTGCGCCTGGAAGTTAGTGCCTCATATTGAGGGGCATCCGCCGGCTGCCGTGGAGCAGAACCAATACGAGCCAGCGAATTTGTTTGTGGCGCACATTTGTTGCTCGCCTCCCCTCACTTGACTGTCACGCCCCCTTTGGCTCTGAGCGCCTCACATTATCTGCAGCACAAAGTATATGTGCCAGCTACTACTACTACTATATTCAAAAGGGGACAATTCCGCATTTGGATTGCGATCTATGTGGCAAGGACTCGGTTCCTAAGTGCTTCGTGCGTCGACTGCGACTGCGACTGCTCGACGACGCCGTTGCAGCTCAGCGAGCGTGACATGCTCATCTTGGGTACGCCATTAACTTCTGTTGCTGGCCGCGCTGGAGCACATCATGACAATTCTATTATGTAGTACCATCAATGCCGAGCAATTTAAAACACACGCAGCAGCGCTCAGCTCCTCCCACGCTCTGCACGACTCTGGTGTCATCTTGAGCCAAGGACACAGCTAGAAAAATTCGAGGCGTTAACTGCTGTATGAAAGCCTAGCGCTGCGTCTCTGCGCCTCTCTCTGTGTGTATGTGTGTGTATTAATTAATATTCATCGTGCTGTAATTACCAAGTCAAGGCGGACTTGCTGCCCTTCCTCTCTGCTCTTTTTTTGCTCCATCGCGCTCTTAGTGTAAGAGCTGCTAATGCAGCTGCTGCAAGCACTTCTGCCTCATTTTGGCCAACGAATGAGGCTTGAGCTAGAGAGCATCAATAAAGAAGTGAGCGTTTTGCCTGCTCGCCACATGCCACATGTATCACTGCGTGCGCTGGGGATTGCTTGAAGAGCGACTCTATAGCCGCACTAATTAAAAATTTAATTGCATAAAGTATTCGAAATTAACGCACGCATACACAACGACAAAGCTGAAGACGACACAAAGCGGCAGATGAAGATAAGGCCACGAGCAAGACAATGCAAGCAGTCGACATTGATGCGCTGCATACAGTATCTGTGACACACACACACACACACACACACACACACACACAGACAGTCTGTATTTATCAATTTAGATGGCTCTTGCTGCAGGTCCTTCCTGCAGCCTCCTGCTTCACACGCCCGCACATTGTCACGCCCTGCAGCTGGTGGCTTTTGTCTGTGGACTCGCTTCGCTCATAGGCTGTCTTTTGGCAGTTTGGCTCTTGTGCTCTTCGCTGGGATTTCCGCTATTGAATAATTGTGATTGCTGCGCCGAGATAAAAGTTAAATGAGCAGGAAAATAAGGAAAATTATACAATGAAGCTGAGTGCACAGTCACAGGAGACGCGTCTGCATACGAGCGTGCACAGCATGCTGCAAATTGATTACAGTGGTTGCCCGCAAATTGATGAGAGCGCCAAGAAAGCAGTTCCAGCAATTAGGCACAAACTTTTCAATTTCCCCTTCAAAAGCCAGACTCGACCAAAGATCTGATTTTGCATTCTGCTCTTTGTTCAAAACAAAACTCAGCAGAATTGACAAAACTTCAAAAAGTTGTTGCTTTTCCAAATTAAGAATACCCATTTCAATTTTATATATTCTTTATCTGTTTATGCTGTGAATTTGCATAATTTCGTGACTTTCTTTACTTTCGACCTGTCAATATAACAATAGTGTGAACTGGTTGAGGAAAGTGTGTGTTATATTTGGAAGCTAGTTGATTTAGCTGATGAATGGCCGTACACGTTTAGGTTTGGGATGTATACATAGATCAATATTAACATACTTATGTAAAGCTTATACCCACATAGTGCTGCCAAAATCGCATTAAGAGATCTAATATAAATTGTACGGATAAGTAGCTAAGCGAACTAATTAAACCACAACTCTAGAGAATTCGTGAGTAATAAATCAATAAACAAATACGCCGAGGGACAACGAGAAGCAGACAGCAAAGAGCGTAATGCATATTTAGAACTACGCAATCAGTATGCCAAATTTAATTTGTACAATAACACGCAAAAGGTAAACGAATTAAGAACGAATTAAATTACGAGTATATAAAGGATAAATGCAGGTATATATAGAAAAGAGACAGTCATAAAAGAAATAAAACCAGACATGTAGGAAATAGCTATAACATAAACGTAGACTTAATTTCGCATTTCGTAATTGTAGAACAGTGTTTTACACATATACAAATCAATTGTACGTGATAAACAGCAGAAAGGACACTTGTCACACACCCCCCTACTCCCCCCCAAATGAGTGTACACTAGTTCATAAGCTATTCGAGAGTATACTCACCAAATACCGTTGCATTCAAAAGTCTATGCCCAATACTCGTTCTCGCTGTTTTTAATTGCACCTCACGATTACCAGATGTAAGTAATGTAATTTGATTATGGCTTCGAGTGCGAAACGAATAGATTTTTATACAAAAATTAAATGTCTTCCCCGCATAATGGAACTTTTTTGTTGTTGGATACACGAAAGAGAACACTAGCCGTGTTTTTTTATTATTAGTGAATTCTTGCAAGTGTATAATTTGAAATCAATAAATGATGATATGTGTGTGTATGTGCGAGCGTGTAATTATTTAGTTTTTAATGCGTCACATATGATAAATGGGGGAACTTAAATAAGACTAAATATTAATTATTGTGTTACAAATATATTGAGGTACGTTTAATTAAATCTAAGTTACTGTATAAAAGTATTAAGTACATCTAAATAAATATACATATACACACGTAAAGCTAAATATACATGGGTAGCAAAAGCATGGCCAAAGAGATTTGTTAACAAAGAAATTAATTATTTACAATTCATTCTCCATTGCCTTCTATTATTTCAGTCTGTTTGTTGGCCGCGCATCACGAAATTCAATTTAAACACACACAACTCTCCTGTTACAATTATAATACTAACGATATGTAAAACCGAAAGACAAGACTTGAATAATCACAGTATATGGTACATACATAGGCTAAATTGTAATTCAATCCAATGCAACGTAACTAGAATACATCAACAGGTATAGCATACAAACATACACACACACACACTTATGTATAGATGCATAACCAGCTATTGTGAATGTTTTTATGACGATACAATTAGAATAGATAACATATGCAATGCATTAAAAGCGGCTAAATGGTGTACAGCGAAACAATAAACAACAACAAAATTATGAAAATTCAACTAAACTTTAAGCTGTAAGCTGTATTTGCTAAACAACAACAACAACACGAACAGAGCGGAGAACGCTTGAAAAGAAACGCATGTGCTGCAGTCGAAAAATTGTATAAATTAATTTGAAGGAATGAGAATGATGCATATGAAACTAATTGCATTTTTAAGAAATCTGTTAATATATGAATAAAAATAAAAGCAAAAACAATATTCGCCTCGACGATTGTATTATTTGGGGGTGGCTGGGGAGTAGGTGCTTTAAAAGGCCAAGTGATTGACGTAAAGCGGGAGATTACGACAAAGGACAATTTAATGGCAAAACTTTCGAATCAATTTCCATCGGGCGAAAGCGAGAAAAATAATACTACAAGCACGGTGAAACAACGAGCCAAGTAGAATGCTTCACTAGACACTTTTTGACTTTGCTTCCTCGCCCCCCAGCCCCAGCCACAGTCGCAGCGAAATCCAACAGCAGAAACAGACGTTGAGAGATTGCCTGGGTGGCGCACGAGCTGGGGCTGGAAGTTGGAGCTGGGGTCGCTTGATGTAGGTAAGTAGAAGTAGGCGACGCCCGGGAAAGTATCCACTATCCGTCTTGCTTGGTGCGGCGCAAAAAATTGAATTCCTTGTAAAACTTACGAGCTGGCATTAATTTAACAGCTCTTCAGCCTGCCGTCGGTGCTGACCTGCGAGCAACACCCAAGATTGCGTATACGGCCCATTGGACATGTGATGTGTGCGTTGCGCACTCGCCACGAGTCGAGTCGACTTTGCTGCCCATTATTTTCACCCCCACTGATTTTATGATGGTCATTCGATGGTTCGTCTAAATCGCAGCTCGTATTTCATTTAAATTGAACTTAATTAGTTCCGCCAAATAGTTAAATAAAGCACATGCGTATCCAGAAACGACGCCTCATTCGACATTCGTATTCGGCATTCGCATCCGGTGAATTATTTGACTTTCACGTGGTGCAGCAAGCTCTCTGTTGCGGATGGCTTTTCAATTAAGCGTGCTGCGAACGTATCTTGGCAGGCTTTCAGCACAGTTGGTGTCGGAGACGACAAAAGCATTGTTGTTGCTAACTCGCAACTATCACAGCTCTAAAAGGATTAACACAACTGAAAGAAAACTCTCAATTGCGCTGTCGCTGTCGCTCTCTCTGTCGCTGTCTCCGTCTCGTTGTCGCTGCCTCAATGCCGGCCTCAACTTCAGTCTTAGAATGCACAAGGTAGGTAGTTCATCAGGTCGAGTAAATGGAAAAGTTTTGTTAGTACACCACCTTGGCCAAAACTTTATCCGCCAAGTGGAAACAAAAAGCAAACAGAAAAAACGAGAAAATGGCCCAAAACGAAAAGAAACGCAAAAAAACCAACAAGAAACAAGCGAGAGGGAGAAGGAAGATTCCTCGTTGCAGCTGGTCAAATTACGACAGGCCACGAAACAAAAGCATTTGCCATGGCGAATGAAAACTTTTTCCAAGCATAATCATTGTCACGGCCATTGACGCAGAAATTTGCAAATTATCAGTCGCATTTTCCTGCTTCTCACGGCTACTTATGTGGCAGCACCTTGAATGCCAATTGTACTGCCTCTTTTGTTCTCCGCAGTACACAAAGTCATATCCCACTGATAACTAGTATTTGGAGCATATTCTAAACTCGTTAGCGGCTCTCAATTTAAAAAGGAAACATTCAAGTTGTAACACTTTTTTATAAAAACTAGATCCAAATTCAACTTGAATTAAAGTCGAAGTTTGTTTTGGGAAAATATTAACTATAAGAATGACAATGAAGCGAAGTCGAAGTAGTGGACTTCATTATTGATACCAAAATACTTTAGTTTAAGCATCATATTATTTATTTTAGATTTACATCAAGCAAAAAAAAAAAAAAAAGTAGCAGTTGCTTGCCAAAATGATTTGTTGATCTTTCGAATATCATAATCGTGACAATTCAACTTTGAGCGCATTCATTTATTTTGCACCGCGTCGTGACTTAACAAAGCTACAAAGTTTGCCTCAAAGTATCTGAAAATTGCTGATTTTGGATATAATCAACATGATTTGCCGATGAGAGGAGTGGCGAGAAGAAAGGTGCGATTTGGCGTGCTGCATCACAATAGACGAGTCATATTGAGATTGAGGCAGTTTGAGTGGCTTCGGTTGATTCGCTTATTAAACGGACTTGAAGTTGCGGTGCAGCAGCTTAAGCCACAGCTTCAGTCATACGTAATGAAATCACATTTCGCTTGCATAAACAATTTGTTATATCTTCGCATTAGCCAACTGGAAACGAGTTACGCATTTGTTCCGGCAGCTGCAGTAGACGCAACAGCAGTGCACTGATTGGAGGGCGACGGGTGTGAAGCGGGGAGAGACGGAGAGTGGAGGAAAACTAGAACAAAGTCCGCTATGCAAGCACGCATCGCAAAATCCTTTCTTGCGGCTTAGATAAACCACACAGAGAGTAGCAACTAGGATCCGTTGCCGAATCCTTCCCGCTTTCTCGCTCTCGCTCTCGCTCTCACAGGCTGCGAGCCTTTTGTTTAGAGCGCTGAGTATTTTCACAAAATTCAAAATTCATTTCGAGGCATAGAAGATTTTAATATGCAGCACTTTATCGCTGTACTGCAGTGTGAGCACGAGGCACTCCCCCCCGGCCACACCCTGGATACACACACGCGCCGCTCCACTCCGAATCTGCTCTCATTCCCTTTGCCAGCTCACACATGGCTAATTTATGCTCAAAGTTGGTTCAATGTTTATCTTCGCAGCGGGCCCGGCATATGATGATGGCAGCGGAGTGATGTGGTGCGTAGGCAAGGGAGCGTAGTCAAGCCGCCTGAAAGGATTTGCAATGAAATGCACAATAATTCACATTACGCATCCTGCTCCCTGCTGCCTGCGAGCTGCGAAGAAACGAAACAAACTGTGAGGCGAAAACTTATACTATCAACTTCTTCCAACTGAATACATCTCTATTGAATTTCTAGTCTGCTTACTAAGTCATTTACATACATCGACCATGACGACGCCGCCTTCGACCTTCGGCCGCTCCCAGCGCTGTGGTTTCTATTCTGATTTCATTCATTAAAAAGCTGACAGTCGCTGCTGCATTTATCTGATGATGATGACGGTTTTTGGCAAGTTCAAGTTGAATGAAACGCATGCATCGCAATTATCTCTCGCTGTATCTATTTTTACCCAGCCCATTACAACTGCTAATGGTACATGGCAAGTACAGGCATTTTTGGGCCACTCAGTCTTGGCAAGCATTCAACAATCAATGGCAGAGGCACGCACACCAATGCGAGCACGAAAACACGTACTGCTTGGAAACAAGTACGAGCGAAATATTTCAAAGATGTTTATTTCAAATGTACGCAGACGGACAAACCATAGAAGTCAGTGTACTCTCAAACAGCTGTTCCTCGCCTTCATATGCTATGCTCGAGCAGCAGCCTTTGGCCTCTTTTACAGCGCCTACAGCCACAGCCACAGTCAGCCCTAGAGTGGGCCGAAAGCAACAAGCTGCCAGGCGCTCAACGCACACTCCCGTACACATACACTCGCAGTCACCCACTTTGCGCCACTTCAATCAACAATCACGAGAGAGCAACAGCAACAAACAGAGACCGAGAGAGAGAGAGAGAGAGAGAGCGCGAGTACAGTGTGGCGAAACGCAGAGGCGTAATCGCTCTAATCCTGAGCGCCCACGGACTGCGTGCACTCGCCCCACTGTGCAGTGAGACACATTTGGTCGCCGCATGCTGCGTGCCGCAGTATTTTCAGTATATTCAGCACTCGGCAATCGGCAATCCGGCCATCGGCAAACTCGTAGTCGCCTTTCTACCGTGCTCGTCAGTCTAGAGAGTAATATCGACACGAAAAGTAAGTTCTGCTGTGCTTCCGTTGGCCCACAATCGACTATATATATATATCTATAATATATATATGCATGTTTGTGTGTGTGTGTGTGTGTTGAAAACGTCTCATGGAAAGTGTGGAAAATCCATTGAGCTGGCTCCAACGTGCCGCAGCGAGCTTCCAGCGCGTGTGTACGACTTTCGATTGCGAAGAGTGATTAATTGGGAATTGCATAAGAAATGCAATTAATTCACGGAAAATATTAACAATTTGTAAAAAAATTTTCGGTTTCTGTGCTAGTTTCTACTGCTGCCCAGGGCTTTGCGTGTGGTATTTTTGGATATGTGTGCGCTCGTCGCTGCTTCGGGCCGCGTTCGTTAGCCGATGAGACCAAAAATAAACACTCCGAACTGCTGGCAAACCAAGAAACGTCTATCAACCCGACAAAAAAAAATACAAAATCGAAAACTGAAAACTGAAAACTGAAAGAAGTGAACCAGAGCTACTACAATGCCGAAAGTATTGAACGAAACTATCTCGAAATACCATTAGCTAGTGCCGGGTAATTCTTTGGAATTCGAATTCAACGCGTCGCCCCATTGCGTGCCATCGGACCCTGGATTACTGATGGCCGCCCAAACACTACGAAAAACTTTAGTCAAACTCCATTGAAAATCGAAAACAACACAAAGTTTCTGTTTTCCAACGGAACACGCTGCGCGATACCAAAAATATTGAAATAACGCGTATATATGTAGAAATTAAAATCGTTAAAAAAACATATGTGCTAATAATCCGTCAAAAATAATTATATGTAGGGTAAAGTCTAGAGAAATACATATTTATATATGTATATATATTTAGATATAGATATATAACGTAACATCCGATTTATCTGCAGTAAATTTGGCAAACCCCCAGAAAATATAATATACCTATTTATACAATTAAACATGCCAAGAGACAACGCACATAAAGCACCAAAGTGAACTGCAAACCACGCGAAAAGCGAACAACAACAAAATGAAAAACGACAAATGACACAGAAACGCGACAAACAGAAACCGGCTGAACAGCTGGCCGAAGAACTTGGCAAGCAAAGCAAACGACCAACTAAAATCCGACGAGCCCTCGTGTGCGTTCCAAGAGCAAGCGAGCAGAAGAGAGAGAGAGAGCGAGAGAGAGAGAGAATGGGGAGAGAGCAGGAATAGCATAACATAGTGGGACAGCATGAGTGAAATATTATGATTGCTCTCGCGAGAGTTAATCCATTGAAATATATATTTATATACTTGCGCAAATATATGCGGCTAGAACTACAATTGGAATGTGTCAGAACATGTGAAGACGCTTTGTGTTTTTCTTTTCTATTTCACAAATAAGAGCGCGCCAATTAGTGGTTGAATATTTTAGAAAATTGAATTTCGTTAAAGGCGAGGCAATCAACGCAAGCCTACAGATGAATGATATAGATATAGCTTAAGTTTGCAGACAGACATATTCTTTTGATGTGTGCGATTATAAACATAGAAAAATAGGTATTTGCCAAGTTTGCTTGAGCATTCAGCAGATCGCTATAATATACAGCATTTATCAGAAAAAAGTATTCTTTTGATTGTATTTTGAGAATATATAGAATTACTTAATGAAATTGCATGGTATAAATCAAATTTGCACAAACATAATAAAAGTCAACATGAGTATAAATTGTGGGAATAATAATAACTTATTATAGGCAAGACAAAAATATTTCTTTACTTTCTATCTTCTTATTTAGTTTGCCATTTTAAACTCTACAACAGATTAAATGAATAGTTTATTGACATTAGACATTTTAAAGGGCTTAGTTTTATAAGAAAAACTAACTTAGACCTAATAGCGTTGCGAGGAAATAAGAAATCAAAGACACTTCTACTGCCTACAATCATTTCACACTATAAATTGAAAAGTTCGCCAAACTAAATGATATTCGAAGCTGAAATTCACAAGCAACTGGCTAATGATCTGGTTACAATTATAAATCATACCTATTAAATCAAAACAACAATCAAGACACATGAGAGTGTAAAACTATACCTAAATTCCAATACCAATCTGACTCATGGATGGATATTATTGCTCTGTTTTCTTTTAACTGAAGGAGACCTGTTTGAGTTACCGGGGCAAATAAACAAACAATCGAAATATTTCGATACACAATAAAACAATTGGATAGAATTTTGATTGGGCGCGGCGTTCGTTGCGTTACCAAGCAAAATGGCTGAAGCGGAAGGTGGCTCCGAGCAGGATGATGTTTCATTCCTGAGAACGGTAAGTACCCCATACTCACATACTCACTTGTCTCGCCACATATACAAATGTATAAAAGAGCAAACAAACGAAAAGAGCAAGCAACGAAATCATCTAAAATCAATTACGTTCAGTCAATAAAATATAACGGGGATTTCACACAATTGCTATCATAAAGCACACAGACAGCGAGAGGGGGAATCGCTTGAGCCTAACGATGTGAGGCGTTGGCTAGAGCTACAGCTCAGCGAAGGAAGGATGCCTCGGAGAGGATACTTGTATAGGAATGTATTGCATTTATTTATGGTCGTTGGGCTCACATACGTTCGGCTAGCAGCCTTACATACCGCTGGCTTTCTTTATAGCTGCCAATAAATACAAAAGTCAGGTCACAATTTCAATCACAGTTGAGTTTAAAGCTTTCAACAGATTTGTTGCCTCACTTTACATGGACATGGCCAGCAGCAGCAGCAGCTGTGGAGAGGACGGAATGAACACATCAGCTGACAAATGCATCAATATATCAATGCCTACACCTGGCTACGAAAATGACAGTCATTATGTGTAAATATGTACAAGTTATGTATAGCAGCCGTGGAACAGTTGGCAACCCGGCCAGAGGGCCGGCCACGGTCCCTTTTGGGGGCAACGAGGTCAGCAGCAGCAGCAGCATTTGGCACCTTGCTGCAATAAATAAACATTGTGCTAAGTTTAGGCATCAAGCGGGTTGTGCTACCCGCCGCCCCTCGCCCGCCCCCTCGCCGAGTGCGATATGATGAGCGTATCTTGTTTATGCCCGCAGGCCGCCTTCCTGCCCATCCACGAGTTTGACCACTTTTTGTGCTTCACGTTAAATTCAATAAAGATGGCCCAAAACATAGGCTAAAATAACAGTTGTAACTGTAACTGTTCACCCACTTCAACCATATTTCTTCTTGTCTGCGCTTCAGATCTCTAGAGGCTTGGCCTGCTCTTGTGTTCTGTTCTGTGCTGTTGAGATTGTTGGCATTGGGGTTTTGCTGGGGACAGCGACGTCTGGGGAGCAGTTTCGCTTTAGTTGTTTGACGTCAACTTGCGCTTAAAGGTAATTCCATCAAATTTATAGTTACTATCGAACGTTGCTCTGCCAGCAGCCAGCATCGGCCAATTCGCATCGAGAGGCCTCAATGTGCAGTGTTGCCAAAACACTTGGCCGAAGTGAATGCAAATAGATTCATGGAATAGAACACAATCCACAGCGTGTGTGTATATGTTAGTTGTGGTTGAATTTCTCATTTTTAAATAGTTTGAGGGCAAACGAGTGGCAGGGCGAAAGGACAACGGCAGTTGGCATTTCATTCGTATTTAAATTATGTAAATTGCTCGATTCGAAATCCATTACCGTTCATTTAACTTTGACTACACACAACAATTCTGGCCACAATCCCATCTGACTTGGCAATTGGTTCGTGCTGCGACGGCGATTTGGGGTTGCCCTCCATGCCCGCCCATCGCCAGCCGGGGTCGAGGTCGAGTCGAGGCGAGTCCGAGGTTGGGCTGCCAAGTCAGCCTGTAACTTCATCTCTCCACTCATCGATTCATTTCCCCATTCGGCCATCTTTTGCCATGCCTCGTTTGCGTGCGTATGCCTGTGTGTGCATAGTTCTTGGTCAACTGACCACTGAGGGCGCTTGGGCAACCAATTACCAATTGGTATTTAGACGATATGCAACATGCTGGCTTCGCATTGTTTGCCCGGGATCAAGAAGTGTCACACACTTGCAGGGCAATTAAAAGCCAGTGCTATCTTGAACTTACCATTAACACTCGACAATTGATTTCATTCGCAGGAAGATATGGTCACGCTCTCCTGCACAGCGACGGGAGAGCGTGTCTGTCTGGCCGCCGAGGGATTTGGCAATCGGCATTGCTTCCTCGAGAACATTGCCGACAAGAATGTTCCGCCCGATCTCTCGCAATGCGTGTTCGTTATTGAGCAGGCCCTGTCCGTGAGAGCGCTGCAGGAACTGGTGACAGCTGCCGGCTCGGAAACCGTAAGTACAACACATTTTTGCAGCGATCAGCATGTTGCGCGAATCCGAAGAAAACCTATATACATTAGTTATTCAGCGATATATGCACGCCAACAACACAATACGTATGTGGCATAAATCGAACCTTTCCAAAGAAAAATAAATACACAAAAAAAAAAAATATACCCAATATAATGTTATCCGGTTCCTTGCGCTACTTTCACCGTCTCCGATCTCCACTTCCCGATGCGACCGTTATTCTGATATAATGTTCGAACTGTTACCGACATTCACATCCATACACGAATATATCCAACTATATCCTATCTGCATGCTCTCGTTTTTTATCGTACTATTTTCTCATTTCTCTTTTTACACAAATTGTAATCTCTAAATTTTTCGTTTTCGTTATTTTTTCAAAATTTTTCTTATACATAAACACAACAGGATAGTCAAGTTGTAAGTATACAGAACGTTCTTTAATGGTATCCAACTGTTGAATTATAATAAATCGCGCTTCTTTCTCTTTTTTATCTTTATCTAAAACTTACTCTTATCTGTCTCACTCTATCTATACTTCTTGGTATAATCTAGTTTGTAGTCATCGTACTTACTCGCTATCATTGCTCTTTGTTCTCCGCTCTTTGATCTGTGCTCTCTGCTCTCTGCTTCTCTGTTTCTCGTCTAGCGAGCTTCAAGCCTAGTCTAATATTTTTACTGCAGTTCTCAGACGCGTAACTCTCTGTCTCTCTTTATCTTTTCTCTCTGTACTATATATACTATCTATGTGTCTTTTCGCTATGAATCGAGGCAAACCAGGCCGAGGAGGAGTCAGTTCATCAGTCAACTGTTCTCGTTCTTTTCCCATCTAACATCACAACACACCCCTACTTCGATCGAGTACTCGCACTTTCCATTAACTTCAGACAACAACTACTACTCAACTGTACAAAATAAATACTCTTTTTTTGGAATGGCATATTTACTACTCGTACTCGTACCTCACGTGTTTCTTTTGAATGAAGTAGCCTAGAAACCACAGCCAATCCCTTGTAGTCTGTCCTTGCACCACCCATAGTGGCAACACTTACTAAATCCTCTCGTCATCCTCAGGGCAAGGGCACCGGATCTGGTCATAGAACGCTGCTCTACGGCAACGCCATACTCTTGAGGCACCACAACAGCGACATGGTAAGTTTACTTATTTTAACTCAACGTTGAAAGAAAAAAATGAAATAAAAATTTAGTTCAAGTGAAGGAATTGAAAATGTGTAAAAAAATGTGTAATAAGTTAGTGTTAAAATAATTTGTAAATAAATTGGAAAATATAGAAGTTAAGATGTCTGGGGGTATGTTAACAATATATGTAAACACTGTAGGCATTGGAGGAAACTAAGAAAAAACGCAATCAGAATAGTTGAAAGTTTAGCTATTTTATTATAGTAACTATTAATAGTCCATACTGTGTTCTTGCTTATTATTTAAAAGATATCAAATAAGTATATTTTGCGTATTACTGCTGTGATTCGATATTATACACCATATTGTTGGTTATTATTGACTAAAAAGAGTAAATAAATAAATTTGAAGCATAATTGCCGGAAGAATGATAGATACTGATCATGTTTTGGCTTTCAGTACCTGGCCTGCCTGTCGACGTCGTCATCGAACGACAAACTCTCGTTCGATGTGGGTCTGCAGGAGCACAGCCAGGGCGAGGCCTGTTGGTGGACCGTGCATCCGGCAAGCAAGCAGCGTTCCGAGGGCGAGAAGGTGCGTGTGGGCGACGATCTGATTCTGGTGTCCGTGGCCACCGAGCGGTATCTGCACACCACCAAGGAGAACGAGCAGTCGATTGTGAATGCCAGCTTCCACGTGACCCACTGGTCGGTGCAACCCTACGGCACTGGCATCTCGCGCATGAAGTACGTGGGCTATGTGTTCGGCGGCGACGTCTTGCGCTTCTTTCACGGCGGCGACGAGTGCCTGACCATACCCAGCACCTGGGGCCGAGAAGCAGGTCAAAAGTAAGCAGGCAGCGCGAGAACAATAAACAGCAACTAATTGGCCTTGTTTCGCAGCATTGTCATATACGAGGGAGGCGTGGTCATGGCGCAGGCACGTTCGCTGTGGCGCCTCGAACTGGCGCGCACGAAGTGGACGGGCGGCTTCATCAACTGGTATCATCCGATGCGCATACGTCACATAACAACGGGACGCTATCTGGGCGTCAACGAGAGCAACGAGCTGATCCTTGTCAAGAAGGAGGAGGCATCGATTGCAACGACGACTTTCTGCCTCAGGCAAGAAAAAGACGACGAAAAGAAGGTGCTGGAGGACAAGGACCTGGAGGTCATCGGTTCGCCCATCATCAAGTACGGCGACACCACCGTCATCGTCCAGCACTGCGAATCCAGTCTGTGGCTCAGCTACAAGAGCTACGAAACGAAAAAGAAGGGCGTGGGCAAAGTCGAGGAGAAACAGGCCATCCTCCACGAGGAGGGCAAAATGGACGATTGCCTCGACTTCTCCCGGTCGCAGGAGGAGGAATCGAAGACGGCGCGCGTCATCCGCAAGTGCAGCAGTCTCTTCACCCAGTTCATCACGTAAGTGCCACCGCACTTCAACCCAATCTCTAGAATGTGCAGTAACGTTATTCCTTCCCATGATTAGCGCCCTGGAGACCCTGCAAGCTAATCGTCGACATTCAATATTCTTCCAAAAAGTCAACCTTAACGAGATGGTCATGTGCCTGGAGGATTTGATAAACTACTTCTCCCAGCCAGAGGATGATATGGGTAAGCCATTCCTTAAAAACCATTCACACCACGGTCGTACGACCTTCGATGGGATACTTTTAGTATGTTTACACCAGTAACATGTGGAAAGCCATTTACACCGCGGTCGTACAGCCTTTGAGGTACTACTTTTCGTATGTTTACACCAATAAAATGTTGAGGGAGTCTTAGCACCTAGAAGAGCTAAGGATTTGAAAAACTAAAAACTATGTATATTTTCAGTTATTTCCAATATCAAAAAAATATGCATATTTCAGTTGTTTCCAATAACATAAAAAAAATAATTAATTAACCAAAGTGTAGTGTCATAGGTTGACTTAGTTTAAATTACTTTTAAAAGATAATTAACGTAAAATTATCATTTCAAATAATAAATTATTTTCATTGCTTCGTTTTTGATTTGATTTGGTTTGTTTGTGCAAATCATTCAAATCATGCATTCAGCTATTAAAAATTGTGTATTTTAGAATGTACAACACATTGCTGCTACTTGAAACGTCTCTTTGAGTCATTGAATTGTAGATTGATTTATTATAGGTATATTTGTTTAACGACTTTGGCCGTACGACTGTAAAATGCACAGCGAACCGCAATTCACTTGTAAATTTCCGGCAATCTTTGCAGAGCACGAAGAGAAGCAGAATCGCTTCAGAGCCCTGCGCAATCGACAGGACCTGTTCCAGGAGGAGGGCGTGCTCAACCTGATACTCGAGGCCATCGACAAGATCAACATCATAACCTCGCAGGGCTTCCTCGCCAGCTTCCTGGCTGGCGACGAGACGGGTCAGAGCTGGGATCTGATTTCCACGTATCTGTACCAGCTGCTGGCAGCCATCATCAAGGGCAACCACACGAACTGCGCCCAGTTCGCGAACAGCAATCGCCTCAACTGGCTCTTCTCGCGCCTCGGCTCGCAGGCGTCCAGTGAGGGATCCGGCATGCTGGATGTGCTGCACTGTGTGCTGATCGATTCGCCCGAAGCTCTGAATATGATGCGGGACGAGCACATCAAAGTGATCATATCGCTGCTGGAGAAGCACGGTCGCGATCCCAAAGTGCTCGACGTGCTGTGCTCGCTGTGCGTGGGTAACGGCGTCGCCGTGCGCTCCTCGCAGAACAACATCTGCGACTTCCTGTTGCCGGGCAAGAACCTGCTGCTGCAGACGCTGCTGGTCGACCACGTGGCCAGCATTCGGCCCAACATATTCGTGGGCCGCGTCGACGGCTCCTCCATGTACCAGAAGTGGTACTTCGAGGTGACCATGGACCACATCGAGCAGACCACTCACATCATGCCCCACCTGCGCATCGGCTGGGCCAACACGTCGGGCTACGTGCCCTATCCCGGCGGCGGCAAGAAGTGGGGCGGCAACGGAGTGGGCGACGACCTCTACTCGTTCGGCTTTGACGGCGCCTTCCTGTGGACGGGCGGACGCAAGACGCTCGTCGTCGACTCGCTGCCCGAGGAGCCGTACATACGCAAGGGCGATGTCATCGGCGTGGCCATCGATCTCTCGGTGCCCGTCATCACATTCACCTTCAACGGCGCCAAAGTGCGCGGCTGCTTCAGGGACTTCAATCTGGACGGCATGTTCTTCCCGGTGATGAGCTGTTCGTCGAAGCTCAGCTGCCGCTTCCTCTTTGGCGGCGACCACGGTCGCCTGAAGTACGCGCCGCCCTTGGGCTTCTCGGCGCTGGTGCAGTGCCTGATGCCACACCAGATACTCAGTCTGGATCCCTGCTTCTACTTTGGCAACCTCAGCAAGAATGTGCTAGCCGGACCGTGGCTCATCGAGGACGATACGCCATTTGTGCCCAAGCCCGTGGACACCACGGGCGTTTCGCTGCCCAGTTCCGTGGACCAAATCAAAGAGAAACTGGCCGAGAACATCCACGAAATGTGGGCTCTCAACAAGATCGACGCCGGCTGGTCGTGGGGCGAGCACCGCGACGACTACCATCGCATTCATCCCTGCCTCACGCAGTTCGAGAAGCTCCCAGCGGCCGAGAAGCGCTACGACAATCAACTGGCAGTCCAAACGCTGAAGTAAGTAACACCAAAGTATTCGTCAACCCATTGTCGTAACTGTTTCCGGTATTTACTCGTAGAACAATCATCTCACTGGGCTACTACATAACCATGGACAAGCCGCCAGCACGCATACGCCCCGTGCGCCTGCCCAACGAGATCTTCATGCAGGCCAACGGCTACAAGCCAGCACCGCTCGACCTCAGCGCCGTGACGCTGACGCCCAAGCTGGAGGAGCTCGTCGACCAGCTGGCCGAGAACACGCACAACCTGTGGGCGCGCGAGCGCATCCAGCAGGGCTGGACGTACGGCCTCAACGAGGACTCAGAGAACCATCGCAGCCCCCACCTGGTGCCGTACGGCAAGGTGGACGAGGCCATCAAGAAGGCCAACCGCGACACTGCCTCCGAAACGGTGCGCACCCTGCTGGTCTACGGCTACGTGCTGGATCCACCCACCGGCGAAGGCACCGAGGCGCTGCTGGCCGAGGCACAGCGACTCAAGTTCGCTGCCTTCCGCACGTACCGCGTGGAGCGCAACTACGCCGTGACCTTCGGCAAGTGGTACTTCGAATTCGAGGTGCTGACCGCGGGTCCGATGCGCGTGGGCTGGGCACGCGCCGACTGCTATCCGGGCGCCATGCTGGGCAGCGAGGACACCAGCTGGGCGTTCGACGGCCACAATGTAAGTATGCGCGGGTGGGAGGGTGGTTTTTGCAATTTCACATAGGCTGCAAAGGGCTGCAAGATTGCGGGGGAGCAGCTGAGCAATGTGGATGCCAACGCAGCATCGTTACACATAGGTATCGCTTTAATGGAAGTTCGATTGAGAGATTGAAAAAGCAAACCCACCCATGATTATAGGTGACCAAAATGCACGCGGGATCCATTGAGCACTTTGGTGTTCGCTATGAAGCTGGTGACGTCATCGGTTGTTTCATCGATGTTAAGGAGCAAACCATCAGTAAGGACTCACTTAGACACGCTACGTTGCCTACGTTGTTTTTCTTACATTTACAATTTCGTTTTGGTCGAACGCATTTTGTTTAACTCTTCTCTCTTCATTCAACAACTTGTTTTCTAATCGTTTTATTTTGTTAATTTAGCGATACTCTCATAATTGATCATTAACCAACAAACCGCGAAAAGAACAACCACATTTGAAATGGGGCTGCGAAAAGATAAAAGATCACACAAACAAAGTCACACTCACTCGCAACATATTCGAAAAACGCACTCTGAACATTATATGTATTGCAATTTTTAGGAAGAGAAAGTCTACGGTGGCAACAGTGAATCCTTCGGGAAACAGTGTGGACCTGGGGATATAGTCGGAGTCTTTTTAGATCTAGCCGACCACACAATTAGTAAGAATCGCACATAAATGCTCGTTTGTTGTGTAATGTAAACAAAAATCCCCAAAACCAAAAGAAAGAATTGTAAATCCGTGCTTTTGATATCTACTAAATGTCAACCAGGTCCCTGCTATATGACAGCTAAGTACAATTGCCATTACAATACCATGCACTTCCAAGACATCAAGCAAACGACCTTTACTCGACCTTATAGACAGCCAAATACCATCGATATTCTTACAATATGAGCTTCAATCAGGGTATCACTGAATACGTACCGAAATTCGCATTCCACGGCCACTTTTTGTAGTCCCCTCAAATAAAATTGTACATTTCACATCATTTTTGTTCACTTTGTTAATAAGTCCAACAAGTGTCCCATGCCCTAACACCTGATTTTTGTTACTCTGAACACAAAGCCTAACAGTCGCATAATATCGAAGGAATACCTGCTCAAAAGGTGACACATCAGCTCATCTCCAAAAGCTTGTTACTTAATTCTATTTGCCTGTGATTACACCTTTAGCATTAAGTTCAAAACTAGTTATACTAATCAAGGAATGAAATCGAAAAAGATCATTTGATATACTTCAAGAATTTATCAACATATTAAATTCAAATATTAATGAAAAAATTAATTAACTCTCATGCTTTTCGGTTTCATTTCGCGCTATTCAATAATTAATATTATGTAAAAATTAGCATGGCAGCTAACAGTTAGAACTGTTTAATCAGCTTTTTTTCAATACTAATCCAAAGAATCGCAAGGAGAAAAAAACAAATCTAATTCGCACGTATTTTATCCATAGAGGACTTTTGTTTTGTTCTAGTGCGATGCGACTTTTTAGTGAATTCTGATTTCTATATAGCTAAAGTCAAGGCATAAAGAGTCGATGAGAACACACCTATTTTGATAATGCGGCGATTTTGGCCTGATTAGAATTCTTAATTTATTTCAAAGCAGCTTCGTTAAGACTACTTATCAATAACATTAGTTAGCTAACGACCTTTGAAGATTCCCTCCTAAATCCTCTCGTAATACTTCCAAAGGCTTCTCGTTGAACGGAGAACTCCTCATGGACGCCCTGGGAGGTGAGACAACCTTCGCCGATGTGACCGCTGAGGGCGTTGGCTTTGTGCCCGCCTGCACTCTGGGTGTTGGCCAGAAGGCACGCTTGATTTATGGTCAGGATGTGGACTCCCTGAAGTTTTTCACGACCTGCGGTCTTCAGGAGGGCTACGAGCCGTTCTGCGTGTAAGTATCAACTGCTTAAGAATACAGCACAATCTTTATATTCAATGTGTGGCGCTTGCAGCAATATGCGACGACCAGTGACCCACTGGTACACCAAGGATCAGCCCATCTTTGAGAACACCGAGGAGATGCCAGACTGCCGCATTGATGTCACCCGTATTCCCGGAGGTGCCGACACTCCGCCGCATTTGAAAATCTCCCACAACACCTTCGAGACCATGGAGAAGGCCAACTGGGAGTTCTTGCGTCTCTCCTTGCCGGTCACTTGCATGAGTGAGTTCATCAGCGAGCAGGAGAAGGCACGACGCTGGGAGGAGATCAAAATCCGGCAGTATCGTCTGATGCGTGAGGCCCAAGAGGCAGCCGCTCAACTACAAACCCAGAACGCCGCCCACATGGACCACATGCTGAAGAGTGGTTTCAACATGAACGACATCAAGGGACTGACCCGCAACTTCGACGATCACACCGAGCCAGAGGCGGAGCACATGATGCGTGGCGGACCCTCTCGACCACCGCGCAAAGGCTCCCTGACCCGCAACATCACCTTCGAGTCGGACATGACGGCCGCCTTGGATGAGATGCAACGCTCTACCTCGGTGCTGGACATGAATGGCTTGGGCGACGATTTGGATGACAAGAAGAAGCGCGGTCGCAGCCCATTCAAGTTCTTCTCGAAGAAATCCCGCGACCAGAGTCGCGAGAAGAGCGGTGCGCGAACTGCGGACACTTCGCTGGAACGTCGCAACACGGTGGCACATGGCAGGAACGTGGTCAATCAGCAGATGACCACAAGGACGCCAACGCTGCGACTAAACAACGTAAGTAGGCACAGTTGTGTCGAGGTTGTGTTCGAAGTCTGTGTTCAGCGAGCAATGTCGACAAATTAATGTGCTTCAATCTTCCGATATTTGTTATCTAAAAGTACCCTTGACTTATCAGGTTAAAGCTAAATGGTATCTTACATAAGCCAAATGGCATTCTCAGAGCTAAGAAATCCAAACTTGTTGACTGTACTATGCATCTCAAGGTTGTTTTAGAATTTGCCCAATTTAACTTGACAATCATATTTATATTAATAAATAAATTAACACAATCTTCGAACAGGCGGAAATACCGGCCAGCTCGGTGCCGCAGGGTCCGAAACAGCTGAGCTCGACGAACCTGGGCCAGCCGCCCGTCGAATCCTCGGGCAACGAGATGTTCGACGCCGAGTGCCTGAAGCTGATCAACGAGTACTTCTACGGCGTGCGCATCTTCCCCGGCCAGGATCCCACGCACGTCTACGTGGGCTGGGTGACCACGCAATACCACTTGCACAGTCGCGAGTTCAACAAGAACAAGGTGCGACGCGGCTCGGTGTACATCGAGGACTACTACGAGGTGCCCATTGAGCGCATCGATCGCCAGAGTTGCTATGTGGTGCGTGCCGATGAGCTGTTCAACGAGGTGACTCAGGACGCCTCCGGCAAGGGTGCATCCCAGGGCATGTTCGTGGGCTGCTTCGTGGACACGGCAACCGGCATCATACGATTCACCTGCGAGGGCAAGGAGACGTCCCATCGCTGGATGATGGAGCCGGACACGAAGCTCTTCCCCGCCATCTTCGTGGAGGCCACCAGCAAGGAGATCCTACAGATCGAGCTGGGTCGCACCCCAACTACGCTGCCCCTCTCAGCCGCCGTGCTGCCCACCAGCGACAAGCACATCAATCCGCAGTCGCCGCCCCGCTTGAAGGTGCAGTGTCTGCGACCACATCAGTGGGCACGTGTGCCCAACACTTCGCTGCAGGTGCACGCGCTCAAGCTGTCGGACATACGCGGCTGGTCGATGCTGTGCGAGGATCCCGTCTCGATGTTGGCGTTGCATATTCCCGAGGAGGATCGCTGCATCGATATCCTGGAGCTCATTGAGATGGACAAACTGCTGTCCTTCCACGCGCACACGCTCACGCTGTATGCTGCCCTGTGCTATCAGTCCAACTACCGAGCCGCCCATGCTCTGTGCCAGCACGTGGACCAGAAGCAGCTGCTGTATGCCATCCGGTCGGAGTACATGAGCGGACCACTGCGACAGGGCTTCTATGACTTGCTGATTGCGCTGCATCTGGAGTCGCATGCGACCACTATGGAGGTGTGCAAGAACGAGTACATCACGCCACTGGGCGCCGAGCTGAAGGAGCTGTATGCCGAGGACGAGATGCGGCATTCGTTGCGATCGCTGGTCACGGAATCGGTGCGTCCTCAGCTGCGCATGACGGAAATCACGTAAGTGTGTTCAGATCCAAGTCAGTGATCCTTAGATACATGGCCATGATCCACACGGTTCATATGCATATAAGATTGCTTCTTCTTTCCCGCCTTGCACTTTGCACTTGTCTATTTCGAATGTTGCTCATTTTCTTTCCAATACTTTCGATCGCTACAAAAATACAAAATCAACAACATCAACCAACCACCACCCGCATCGCTCCAACACTTCTTCTCAATGCACCACCAATCGAAACCGTTACCGATACCGATACCGAAACCGTTACCGAAACCGATACCGAATCACCACAACAACAACAACAACAACTCCCACCGATCAGACCCCCTGTGATTGCAACATCTAGTATGCCAAGTGTTTCCAGCGAACCGATACCCAACATCGATCAGTTGTACTCCCCGAAGTTCCCCTTAGAAGTAGTCAGAGAGTTCGTCATGGAGGCTCTCAAAGATGCCGTGGAAATCAATCAGGTGCACAACCGCGATCCCATCGGCTGGACCAACGAGAACCTCTTCTTGTGAGTGACCTAATCGGACTTGCAATAACAAACTCTTATTTAACAACTCCTTTGATGCGATTGCTTTCAGGCCTCTGATCAAGCTAACCGATCGCCTGCTGTTAGTGGGCGTCCTTACAGACGAGGACGTTCAAAAACTATTAGTTATGGTCGATCCCGAGACTTGGGACGCCACTTTCCAGAGAGGTGGGAAACGCTCGAGCAGCATTTGGATCCGCAGCGTAGCAGAGCAACAAAGCAAATATTCTAACTAATATTATGTTTCGATTTTTTCAGAGGGCAAGGATGAGCATCGCAAAGGTCTGCTGACTATGAAGATGGCCGAGGGAGCCAAGCTGCAGATGTGCTATCTGCTTCACCATCTCTACGACACGCAATTGCGGCATCGTGTGGAGAGCATTATAGCATTCTCGCACGATTTTGTGGGCGATCTGCAAACCGATCAGTTGCGACGTTATATCGAGATCAAGCAATCCGATCTGCCAAGTGCTGTTGCGGCCAAAAAGACCAAGGAGTTCCGTTGTCCGCCACGAGAGCAAATGAACCAGATCCTGTGCTTCAAGAATCTTGAATCGGACGACCAAGACAATTGCACCTGCGGCCTTGATTTGCGCAGTCGCCTCTGCGAATTCCACGATCTGCTCATGCAGAAGGTATCGCTGAATGCACTGCAGGAGCCTGATGGTACAGAGATAACTACGATCGAAGAGATTAAGACGGGACCCATCACGAAGATCTATAATTTCATTAATACCGTCAAGGAGCTCGAGGAGGGTCCCAAGGAAGTGGAGGAGCCTGAGAAAAAGACACCCGAAGAGGTTTTCCGCAAAGTTCTAATCAAAACCATTGTCAGCTGGGCTGAGGAATCACAGATCGAGAATCCCAAGTTGGTGCGCGAAATGTTCAGTCTGCTTGTCAGACAATACGACACGGTCGGAGAGCTGGTACGCGCTCTTGAGAAGACCTATGTGATCAATAATCGGGCACGCGACGACGTCGCTGAGATGTGGGTTGGCCTCAGCCAGATCAGAGCACTCTTGCCTGTCCAAATGAGCCAAGAGGAGGAAGAGTTGATGCGCAAGCGCCTCTGGAAACTGGTGAACAATGCTACATTCTTCCAGCACCCCGACCTCATACGCATCCTGCGTGTCCACGAGAACGTCATGGCTGTCATGATGAATACACTAGGACGTCGCGCCCAAGCCCAGAGCGATGCGCCCACCCAGACAGAGGGAGCCGAGGGTGTGCCCTCGAAGGAGAAGGATACCTCCCACGAAATGGTCGTGGCCTGTTGTCGCTTCCTGTGCTATTTCTGTCGCACGGGCCGGCAAAACCAGAAGGCGATGTTTGATCACTTTGATTTCCTGCTGGACAATGCCAACATTTTGCTGGCCAGACCCAGTCTGCGTGGTTCGACTCCGCTGGACGTGGCATACTCGAGTTTGATGGAGAACACAGAATTAGCTCTGGCACTTAGGGAGCACTATTTGGAGAAAATTGCCGTCTATTTGTCCCGATGCGGCTTGCAAAGCAATTCGGAGTTGGTGGAGAAGGGTTATCCCGATTTGGGTTGGGATCCCGTCGAGGGTGAACGCTATCTGGACTTTTTGCGCTATTGCGTTTGGGTCAACGGCGAGAGTGTCGAGGAGAATGCGAACCTTGTCATTCGTCTTCTTATCCGTCGTCCAGAATGCTTGGGACCGGCTCTAAGAGGAGAAGGAGAAGGTCTCTTCCGTGCCATCGTCGAGGCGAATCGTATGTCGGAGCGCATCTCAGATCGTTGCAAGATGCAAGACGAGGCCGAAGGCACCATAGCCGGACTCAATTTCACCCATCCGCTGCCGGAAAGCGATGAGGACGAAGACTATATAGATACCGGGGCGGCAATACTGAACTTCTATTGTACGCTCGTCGATCTTCTGGGCCGCTGTGCTCCGGATGTGTCTGTGATCGAGCAAGGCAAGAACGAATCACTGAGAGCTAGAGCTATTTTGAGATCTCTTGTGCCACTGGAAGACCTTCAGGGTGTGCTCAGTTTGAAATTCACGCTGACGCAAACGGCTCCCGGAGAGGAGAAACCGAAATCGGATATGCCCTCGGGCCTCTTGCCCAACAACAAGCAGAGCATTGTGCTCTTCCTAGAGCGTGTGTATGGCATTGAGACGCAAGATCTATTCTATCGACTGTTGGAGGATGCTTTCCTGCCCGATCTGCGCACTGCCACCATTTTGGACAAGAGTGATGGATCGGAGAGTGATATGGCCCTGGCCATGAACCGATACATTGGCAACTCGATTCTGCCGCTGCTGATTAAGCACTCGAAGTTCTACAATGAAGCAGAGAACTATGCCAGTCTGCTGGACGCCACGCTGCACACGGTCTACAGGTTATCCAAGAACCGTATGCTGACCAAGGGGCAACGCGAGGCTGTATCCGATTTCCTAGTCGCGTTGACATCACAAATGCAACCTGCCATGCTGCTCAAGCTATTGCGCAAGTTGACTGTAGATGTATCCAAGCTGTCGGAGTACACAACAGTTGCACTCAGGGTAAGTGTTCAACAGGCTAACGTAAGGTTAATTTCTAACTGACTTTATCCTTGGCAGCTGCTCACTCTGCACTTCGATCGCTGTGCCAAGTACTACGGCTCCACTCAAGGCCAAGGCTCCTACGGAGCCGCGTCCGACGAGGAGAAGCGCCTTACTATGCTCCTCTTCTCCAACATTTTTGACTCGCTGAGCAACATGGACTATGACCCGGAACTGTTCGGTAAAGCACTGCCCTGCCTTATTGCCATTGGCTGTGCCCTGCCACCCGACTACAGTCTGTCGAAGAATACCGACGAGGACTACTATGGCAGGCAAATGGGGGCGCCCGACCAGCCGCAATATGTGCCCAATCCCATCGACACGAACAATGTGCATCTCGACAACGATCTCAATTCGTTGGTGCAAAAGTTCAGTGAGCACTACCACGATGCCTGGGCCAGTCGTCGTTTGGAGGGTGCCTGGACTTATGGCGAAGTGCGATCCGATAGCGAACGCAAACATCCTCGCCTCAAGCCCTACAATATGCTCAGCGAATATGTACGTAGCAGGACTACTAATCCCCATCTCATCTTTAACTGGACATGCTCATCTCGCATCATCTTCAACTTGTACATAACTAACTTAACTGCTTACTAAATGTGTTATATTTTATTTGACTAGGAACGTGAACGCTACCGTGATCCGGTGCGTGAGTGCCTGAAGGGTCTGCTGGCCATTGGCTGGACCGTGGAGCACTCGGAGATGGACTTGCCGCTCAACCACCGTGGCTCGACGCGTCGTCAGTCCAAACCCCAAATTGTATGTATTCAATTGGCAGCAAATATCAGGATTCCAGTGGCGCATATTTCCACATACCCGAATTTTTATATATATATAATATACATTTTTGATATGTGGAAATTCCTGCCGTTGGAATCCGGTTATGAAACTAACGAATTTCCCATTTGATTTCGACTAACGACAAACGAAATTTCTTCCGCTTTCGATGGGAATCCCCTAACTCACAATTGGCCAATCACTGCTTACACCAAATACAATATCCAAATTACAAACCAAATCGCGACTCACGACTCGCGGGGAATACACTTAATTGCACACTGCCGGCGCTTAAACAATAGCATGATTTTCAGAACGAAGGCAGTCCTTTCAACTACAATCCACATCCTGTGGACATGAGCAATCTGACGTTGAGCAGGGAAATGCAGAACATGGCCGAGCGCTTGGCTGAGAACTCGCACGACATCTGGGCCAAGAAGAAGAACGAGGAGCTCAACGGTTGCGGTGGTGTCATCCATCCCCAGCTGGTGCCCTACGATCTGCTCACCGACAAGGAGAAGAAGAAGGACCGCGAGCGCTCACAGGAATTCCTCAAGTACATGCAGTACCAGGGATACAAACTGCACAAGTAAGTTGCCTACATCAACCACTGAGGCCAGCTGATCACCTCATTTTGATCCGCTCTAGGCCCTCCAAGGGTGGTGCTGTTGAGGAAGGCGGCGCCACGCAGGCAGCAGTCGAGCTGCGCTTCTCCTACTCGCTGCTGGAGAAGCTCATTCAGTATCTGGACCGGGCCACCATCAACATGAAGCTGCTGAAGCCATCGACCACTTTCAGCCGACGCACCTCGTTCAAGACCGCGTCGCGGGACATCAAGTTCTTTTCGAAGGTGGTGCTGCCGCTAATGGAGAAATACTTCTCAACGCATCGCAACTATTTCATTGCCATTGCCACGGCCACAAACAACATCGGAGCTGCCTCGCTTAAGGAAAAGGAGATGGTGGCCTCCATCTTCTGCAAGCTGGCCGCGCTGCTGCGCAATCGCTTGAGCGCCTTCGGTCCGGATGTGCGCATCACAGTGCGTTGTCTGCAGGTGCTCGTCAAGGGCATCGATGCCAAGACCTTGACCAAGAACTGCCCCGAGTTTATTCGCACTTCGATGTTGACGTTCTTTAACCAGACGTCCGACGATCTGGGCAACACCATTCTCAATCTGCAGGACGGCAAATACAGCCATTTGCGTGGCACGCATCTTAAGACCTCCACATCTCTGGGCTATGTCAACCAGGTGGTTTTGCCAGTGCTGACAGCAATGTTCGATCACTTGGCTGCCTGCGACTACGGCAGCGATCTGTTGCTGGACGAGATTCAGGTGGCCTCCTACAAAATCCTGGCTGCCCTCTATCATCTGGGCACCGATGCCACTCTGACCCACGATCGCAAGTATCTGAAGACCGAGATCGAGCGCCATCGTCCCGCATTGGGCTCGTGTCTGGGCGCTTACAGCTCCTGCTTCCCAGTCGCCTACCTGGAGCCGCATCTAAACAAGCACAATCAGTACTCGCTGCTGAACCGCATTGCGGACCACTCGCTGGAGGCGCAGGACATCATGGTCAAAATGGAGAGCTGTATGCCCAATTTAGAGGCCATTCTCAGCGAAGTCGACCAGTTTGTCGAGTCCGACAAGACGTACACGGACGCTCCGCACATCATCGACGTCATTCTGCCCCTGTTGTGCGCGTATCTACCCTTCTGGTGGTCCCAGGGCCCCGACAACGTCAGCCCGACTAGTGGCAACCACGTCACCATGGTTACCGCCGATCACATGAACTCGCTGCTGCGCAACGTGCTCAAGATGATCAAGAAGAATATTGGCAATGACAACGCTCCCTGGATGACACGCATTGCTGCATACACCCAGCAGATTATCATCAACACCTCGGAGGAGCTGCTGAAGGATCCGTTCCTGCCGCTCGCCGAGCGCGTCAAGAAGCGCACTGAGAACATGCTGCACAAGGAGGAGAGCATGCGCGGCTTCATCAAGTCCGCCACCGACGACACGTCGCAAGTGGAAACCCAACTGCAAGAGGATTGGAATCTACTTGTGCGCGACATCTACTCGTTCTATCCGCTGCTCATCAAGTACGTGGACTTGCAGCGTAACCACTGGCTCAAGGACAACATTCCGGAAGCCGAGGAACTGTACAACCATGTCGCTGAAATCTTCAACATCTGGTCGAAGAGCCAGTACTTCCTCAAGGAAGAGCAGAACTTTATCTCGGCCAACGAGATTGATAACATGGCCCTGATCATGCCCACGGCAACGCGGCGTTCTGCCATCTCGGAGGGCGTGCCTGCGGTGGGCGGCAAGGTCAAGAAGAAAAAGAAGAACAGGGACAAGAAGCGCGACAAGGACAAGGAGGTGCAGGCCAGTCTGATGGTCGCCTGTCTGAAGCGTCTGCTGCCAGTGGGTCTCAATCTGTTCGCGGGTCGGGAGCAGGAACTGGTGCAGCATTGCAAGGACAGGTATCTGAAGAAGATGCCCGAGTACGATGTCATCGAGTTTGCACGCAATCAACTGACACTGCCCGACAAACTGGACCCCTCGGATGAGATGTCCTGGCAGCACTACCTCTACTCGAAGCTGGGCAAAACCGAGGAATCCGTTGATGAGCAGGCCCTGGAGAAGGTCAGCACTAATTCGAACGAGAAGGGCAAGGACAAGACGCAAGAGACCGTCGATCGCATTGTGGCCATGGCCAAGGTCCTGTTCGGACTGCACATGGTATGTATATGTCCCGAAAGTCGAATAATGGTATTGCAAATACATTTACAAGTACTTATCTTTTATCTTTTGTGGTTCTTTTACCATTTCATACTTGATTACCTTGATTCTGATTACATTTATTTCAACTATGCACATTTCTCCATCTCAATCTCAATCTTCGTACCCTCAACTATCAACTGTCAACTATCAACTGAACTGAACTGCCATCGATCAAAATAATTTTCAACCCGACTCGTGAACCAAACAATTACAGATCGACCATCCACAACAGCAGAGCAAAAATGTCTACAGGAGCGTTGTATCGATACAGAGGAAGCGTGCCGTAATCGCATGTTTCCGTCAGACATCGCTACATTCTCTACCCAGGTTATTACCTCTACTAGCTATACTGCAAACTATATGTATGAATTAACATCGATCGAACCGATTGGAATCGTAGACACGCAAAGCTATAACAACCTACTTACTATATATATATAACTAAACTGTGTTATGATCCCGACCCTAAAATCTCGCACTGTTTTTTCCGTATATTTTTTTATTCCTTTTCATCATTAACTGATTTCTACTAACGCAATACCACTCTGCTGTGACCTTAACCCATGCGCTATATTATTATATATTTTTATGCTCTCGCTATGCTGTATATTATACGATTCAATATAGGCAACCGGCGCCAAGAACAAAACAAAACGTTGGAGTTCCAAAATTTCGGTCGCTCGACGTCAGGCAGTTATATCAAGCTTACGCGCCAAGCATCTATATCGTATGAGCAGGTGGTAGTCATGTGTATTACTAATATCTATTCTATAACATTATAATACCCTTTGCAGAGTTCCAAATATTGCATTTCATTACTTTTTCTTAATTTCCATATTTTCCAATTATGATACAGACCTGCAAGGGTTATAAACACCTTTCGGCGATCCGAAAATTCCCAGTTTGTTGCTCTCATTTCGTTTTGTGTTGCAAACTTTCAACATATAACCTCAAAACTAAATGCATGCCAGTTGAAGTCTATAGATATTGCCTTCTAATCGCTTGTGTCCCTCGTTTGATCCACAGACATCGTGCTTGCAATATCTTTGCTCGCACCTACTACGAGCAGTGGCTGCAGGAGGAGAATGTTGGCCAGGAGGTTATGATTGAGGATCTGACGCAGACATTCGAGGAGTCCGAGAAGTCGAAGAAGGACGAGGAGGAGACCGACGGCAAACCAGATCCGTTGACCCAGCTGGTAACGACATTCTGTCGCGGTGCCATGACCGAGCGCAGTGGCGCACTTCAAGAGGATCTACTGTACATGTCGTATGCCCAAATTGCGGCCAAGTCCTGTGGCGAAGAAGAGGAGGAAGGCGGCGAAGACGGCGAGGGCGGCGAAGGTGGCGAAGAGGGCGAAGGCACAAGTATTCATGTAAGCAAGAACAAAAGTTGATCCCCAATTAACACAAGAACTAATCAAGCCTAACTCCATTGTGCTATCCAATCAATCAATTGATTGAACTTAAGTGTCGAATATCACGTTTAATGGTAACTATAAGCATCTAGTCAAGCTCAAAGGATTACAATTGCTAATATAACAGCTAACAATCATTATACTCAAAATATCAAGACTGCGAACTGTAGAACAGGTGTTATTTAAAATAATTTGTTGAACTCAAACTTTTAAAACTTGTAAACTTTCCGAACAATTTTAATTATGATTATTAACTTGCAACATTAAAGCATAAACAAGTTGCATAATACGTAATGAATATCAAGTAGTTTCCTAACCATTTTTAATGCAAATGAACTTAAATTTGGGAATAAAACTACTCAAAGTACCGAGAAACATTAAATGTAAACTCGTCATATGCAGCTCGCAGTTTTGATATATACAACCGTAAAATCGAGTTATAGAGATACTCAATCATCTACATCTTCTAGGAACAAGAAATGGAGAAGCAAAAGCTGTTGTTCCACCAAGCACGTCTCTCGAACCGCGGCGTTGCCGAAATGGTGCTGTTGCACATTTCCGCCTCCAAAGGTATACCTTCGGAGATGGTCATGACGACACTCAATTTGGGCATCGCCATCCTGCGTGGCGGCAACATCGACATCCAAATGGGCATGTTGAATCACCTGAAGGAGAAGAAGGACGTCGGATTCTTTACTTCGATTGCGGGCCTGATGAACTCGTGCAGTGTCCTTGATTTGGATGCCTTCGAGCGTAACACGAAGGCCGAGGGTAAGAGAGTAGTTTAATAGTGGACGTGGTAGCATCCTGCTTATAATTTGCTGGCCTCTTAACTTTTAATTCAATGATTCGTAATTATGAAGATTATCGATTTGTATACTTTATTATTGGTATTATTGTTATTATTATTGTGGCACCAACTCATGCATCTGTCCTAAGTATTTCTGAGTTTTGAAGTATTGATTTCGTCTTTCCTTCCATCCGACTACTTTCCCAATCACCCAACCAACCAACCAACCAACCAACAAATCAAATCCGCATGCCAATCACCAACCAACCAATCACCACCACCATCCGTATATCCCGTATATATATGTATGTATACTTGATCCCCGCTATCGTTGTCAAAAAACCCAATGCAATTTTTGCAACAACACAACAAAGAGTATATTCCAAGTGCGGGTGCAGGTCTTGGTGTCGGCTCGGAGGGCGCTGCGGGTGAGAAGAATATGCACGATGCCGAGTTCACGTGTGCTCTCTTCCGGTTCATCCAACTCACCTGCGAGGGTCACAACTTGGGTAAGATATCTCTTCACACACAGTCATCATTTTAAATGCTGTCTAATCATGCAATCTTTCCCTGCAGAATGGCAGAACTATTTGCGTACGCAGGCAGGCAACACGACCACCGTGAATGTGGTCATTTGCACTGTGGATTATCTGCTGCGTCTGCAGGAATCGATCATGGACTTCTATTGGCACTACTCCAGCAAGGAGATTATTGATCCGGCCGGCAAGGCGAACTTCTTTAAGGCCATTGGCGTGGCTAGTCAAGTGTTCAACACTCTCACTGAGGTCATCCAAGGTCCCTGCACCCTCAATCAGCAGGCCTTGGCGCATTCCAGATTGTGGGATGCTGTCGGTGGTTTCCTCTTCCTATTCTCGCACATGCAGGACAAGCTGTCGAAGCACTCGAGCCAGGTGGACCTGCTCAAAGAGCTGCTGAATCTGCAAAAGGATATGATCACCATGATGTTGTCCATGCTGGAAGGCAATGTTGTTAATGGTACGGAACTATCCTCGTTATCTACCTCCTTATCTCAATCTACAATCTTCCCCTTGTAGACCAATACAATACTCTCTCTAATACAATCCCACTCTCTCTCTCTTTTTCTCCCTCTCCCTCTCTCTCTCTCTCTTAGGCACCATTGGCAAGCAGATGGTTGACACCCTTGTGGAATCCGCCAGCAATGTGGAATTGATTCTCAAGTATTTCGACATGTTCCTGAAGTTGGCCGATCTCATCGAGTCGCCCAGCTTCCACGAAATCGACATGAAGAACGAGGGCTGGGTCATTCCCAAAGACTTCAGAGACAAAATGGAGCAGTCCAAGAACTACACACCGTAAGTCAACGTCTCACTCAATGTCAGGATGCCAATTTAACCAACTCCAACTTCACAGGGAAGAAATGGATTTCCTTTTGGCTTGCTGCGAACGCAATCACGAGGGCAAAATCGATTACCGGGCCTTCGTTGAGCGCTTCCACGAGCCATCAAAGGAGATCGGTTTCAACCTGGCTGTGCTGCTGACCAACCTCAGCGAACACATGCCCAATGAACCACGCCTGGCCAGATTCCTGGAGACAGCCGGCTCTGTGCTGAACTACTTCGAGCCGTTCCTGGGCCGCATCGAAATCCTGGGCAGCTCGAAGCGCATCGAGCGCGTCTACTTCGAGATCAAGGACTCGAACATCGAGCAGTGGGAGAAACCTCAGATTCGTGAATCCAAGCGTGCCTTCTTCTATTCCATTGTCACCGAGGGCGGCGACAAGGAGAAACTCGAGGCCTTCGTCAACTTCTGCGAGGATGCCATCTTTGAAATGACTCACGCCTCTGGCCTCATGGCCACCGACGACGGTGGCGGCAACGTGAAACGCGACACGGCCTACAGCTCCTACATGAGCGAAGAGGAGGAGGAGCGTGCCGCGAGAGATCCCATTCGCCGCACCATCACCGCGGTCAAGGAGGGCCTCAAGTTCGGCGTGCACATGCTGAGCCCATCGAACATCAAGCACCAAATCGGCGTCATGCAAACCAAATCCATACCGGAACTCATTGTCGGCTTCTTCAAGATCATCTTCTACATGTTCTATTACACTGGCTACGCCCACTACTGCGTGGTGCGCTACATCTTCGGCATACTGCTGAATCTGATGCGTGGCCCAGCGCCGGAACAAGAGGACTTGGAGCCCGTGGTTGAGGAGGAGACGTTCGGACGCGCACTGCCGCCGCTGCCTTTGGAGGAGCCACCGGGCACAGTGCAGGCGTTTGGCTTGGACATCAACAAGGAAGAGAACGGCATGTACAAGGTGGTGGTGCACGAGTCACCAGCCAATTCATCGGTGGAAGAGGGCGGCGAATCTAGCCCTGAGGACGGCGCTGCTGTGCCCGGCGAACTGCTAGAGGGCGAGGCTCATCAAGAGCCCATCTCCATCGTGGATCTGCTTGGCGGCGAGGCAGCCAAGAAGGCGGCGCAAGAGCGCCAGGAGGCGCAGAAGGCCCAAGAAGCTGCCATGGCGTCCATCGAGGCGGAGGCCAAGAAATCATCGGCTGCCCCTCAGGAAACTCCTGCCGTGCACCAGATCGACTTCTCGCAGTACACACACCGTGCCGTCAGCTTCCTGGCCCGCAACTTTTACAATTTGAAATACGTGGCGCTCGTCTTGGCCTTCAGCATCAACTTCATGCTGCTCTTCTACAAGGTGACGTCGTACGCCGAGGAATCCGAGGGTTCGGGTGAGGAGGAACTGATCTTGGGCTCCGGCTCCGGTGACATGCCCGACATGGCCGGCTCCGGTCTTGGCGGCTCAGGGGACGGCGGGTCTGGTGATGGCGACTTTGAGGACGACGATATTCCGGAACTTGTGCACGTCGACGAGGACTTCTTCTACATGGAACACGTGCTGCGCATCGCTGCCATGCTGCACTCGCTGGTGTCGCTGGCCATGCTCATCGCCTACTACCATCTGAAGGTACCGCTGGCCATCTTCAAGCGCGAGAAGGAGATCGCACGTCGCCTCGAATTCGATGGTCTGTTTATTGCCGAGCAGCCGGAGGACGATGACTTCAAGTCGCACTGGGACAAGCTGGTCATATCGGCCAAGAGTTTCCCCGTCAACTACTGGGACAAGTTCGTGAAGAAGAAGGTGCGCCAAAAGTACAGCGAGACGTACGACTTCGACTCCATCTCGAATCTGCTGGGCATGGAGAAGAGCGCGTTCGCGGCGCAGGAAAGCGAGGAGACGGGCATCTTCAAGTACATCATGAACATCGACTGGCGCTACCAGGTTTGGAAGGCGGGTGTCACGTTCACGGACAACGCCTTCCTCTACTCGCTGTGGTACTTCAGCTTCTCGGTGATGGGCAACTTCAACAACTTCTTCTTTGCCGCCCATTTGCTGGATGTCGCCGTCGGCTTCAAGACGCTGCGCACCATTCTGCAGTCGGTCACGCACAACGGCAAGCAACTGGTGTTGACCGTGATGCTGCTCACGATCATCGTGTACATCTACACGGTGATTGCGTTCAACTTCTTCCGCAAGTTCTACATCCAGGAGGAGGACGAGGAGGTGGACAAGAAGTGCCATGACATGTTGACCTGCTTCGTCTTCCATCTGTACAAGGGCGTGCGAGCGGGCGGAGGTATTGGTGACGAGATCGGCGACCCAGACGGGGACGACTATGAAGTCTATCGCATCATCTTCGACATCACGTTCTTCTTCTTCGTCATCGTCATCCTGCTGGCCATCATCCAGGGTTTGATCATTGACGCCTTCGGCGAGCTGCGTGATCAGTTGGAGTCCGTCAAGGACAACATGGAGTCCAATTGCTTCATCTGTGGCATGGGCAAGGACTTCTTTGACATAGTGCCGCATGGCTTCGACACGCACGTTCAGAAGGAGCACAACCTGGCCAACTACATGTTCTTCCTGATGCATTTGATTAACAAACCGGACACGGAGTACACCGGTCAGGAGACGTACGTTTGGAATATGTACCAGCAGCGCAGCTGGGACTTCTTCCCCGTGGGCGACTGCTTCCGCAAGCAATACGAGGACGAGCTCTCTGGCGGCGGTGGCGGAGGCTAGTGACTCCACAGCTCATTTTTATTCAATTCTTTTATTTGTAAGCCAGGCAACAACTACTTTATTAAATCGAATGCCAATGGACGCACTTTATATGGTTGATATCGACTTGATACTTGTTTGAATTATTTTCCTAGTCTATAATAAAAATACATTACATTTAAGCAAAACACAATCTATTTTACATATATGTATATGATGGACCTTTTCCAATAATGATGACGACGATTCTAGCATGTATACAATATGAAACAGAAACAACAAGAATGTTCTTAACTCAAACTCTAAATAAATCGATTCATTTTTACCGAAGGCAAACGCAACAGTCTTCTTTATTTGTTTGATTAAAGACACGTGAATAACATAAATAATAATAAATATTAACATTACAAATATAACACAAGTCACACAACATTCAGTTTATACCCCAGCAGAGGGAGTTACACCTTCTACGATCACCTGTTTGTATGCCTCTATTTCGCCCAGTTCTAAAGCTTGCTTAATTCAATTTTCTTTAAATGGTTATTTACATCATTTCACAAAACTAATATTCTGCCTTTTTTGTGATGTTCTTGAAATGAGACTTACATTTAATAGAGCTGATATTCTTTAGAAGAAACTACCCAAAATGTTAGTAAACTATCTAGTTTCTAAGATACTTCAACCACACCTAGATTTGTATTTATTAAATTGTCTTCCCTCTGCATGAGCTTTCTAACTTCGACACGCCGAATAAAGCTATTAATTCTTTTTTCAAAAGATGATTTTTTTGTTTCTTGTTTTGCAAAAATCACAGCTACTAAGTAAATTTCGTCTAGCTTATAAAATATGTCAATTGTTTGTTGGACATTGATGGGATAGCATCTACTTCAAATGTGTGCGCAATAATCGTATATACTTTATATATAGTACTATACCAGACAACGGCAAAAGCAACGTGTGTCGAGCAGAATAAATTTGACTAGCGAAAATTGTACAATTGAAAATAATAAAGCACAAACACAATAAAAAATGCCGCAAAATATCAGCAATCGAGTCGTTTCTTCAAACGAAAGATCTCGGCATTGTCAATGCTATTAATGTTGTCCATGTACAAGTTACGCAACGTCTGCAAACCAGACAGACGATCCTCAATGTCCATGTACATGCGGCGACATCTGTAGATGGACAATGTCTGCAGACACTGGCAGTTCACAATGATGGCGTCGATGCTGTGATCAGTCAATTGACTGCAACCGCTGATGTCCAATGAGCGCAGACGTTGCAGCTTCTCAGTTATGATCTTTATGCCCTGATCGTTGATATTGTAGCAATCGGACAAGTCAAGTATCTCGATGGATGGACAATTGCTAACCAGAGCTTCCATGCCCAATAGTGAAATCTGTTGGCAGTTCGAGAGCAGCAGCTTATTCAGCTCAATATGCTTCAGGCCATACTTCAAGGAGACGTCGCTAATCTTATTACAGCCGCGCAGGTTAAGCGATCGCAGACCGCGCAACGCTTGGATATTGTGTCCCTCAAAGTCCTCCTCATTGATGAGGTTCATCTCGTATGCAGCAATCATGGCCTGCTTGCGCTTGGCATCCCTCACAATTTCCTCCTCCGCTTTGCTGCGCAATGATATTTTAATGGACTGCAGCGAGCCGGAGAAGCTGTCAGGCGGTGGGTAGATGTCGCCAATAGAAGACGTCCTGTTCAGCTCCAGCTTGGACAAGTTTATGCCAGTCAACGCCGCATCAGTTAACTGGGGAAAAACGAGTTTATTAGACTTAAATCCGTTGCAGACCACACGACTGGCTCTTACTCTACAGCAGCTTTCTAATGACAGTTCACGTAACCAGCAAAGCTGGCTAATGATGAGTTGCATCACTTCGTCCGTTACGCCATTGACGCAATGATTCAAGTGCAAGGAACGCAGCTCATGAAGATTTCTGGCAATCGCTTTGATAGCTTCCTCACAGATGGTCAGGTAGGATACATTCAGCTCCAAGAGTACACTGTTTTCCTCGCTGGCCACGCCTTCCATAATACCAGCACTGTTGATCCCATCGCAATTGGAGATGTCCAAACGCTGTAAATGCTGCAAGTGCCGCAAATGCGATGCTCCCACATTGGTAAGGCCAGCACAGGCATTTATCTTTAAGTCTGTCAGTAAAGGATTCGCCTGAACAATGGTTCCCATACAGTCGTCGTTAAGGCACACAGTTCCCGACAAATCTAAGACCATCAACTGCGATTGCGTAAAGAGAAACTCCTTCATGGTGGCGGCATTTAACTGCCTGCAACCAGCCAAATACAAGCGTTGCAGTTGCAGGCCAGGCTCACCATTCTCATCGGGTCTGCTGAGATCGCATAACGCCGCCAATGAGTGCCCAATGATTGTGTGACTAAAGTCAAGAGTGCGCAGCATCTTGCGTTGCTGGACCAGCACGGACAATATGTACTTGAAGGTCAGCACTGACTCACTGGGCGCACTCGGCTCGTTGGGATAGAAACGGCGATGAATTGCATTGTGAAATGAGATTTGGCAGCCAGACATATTCAGCAGCTCCAGATTGGGCATCAGAGCCGTGAGACGCACGAGTATCGCATCCGTGAGATAACGATTCTGAGATATTGTCAGCTCCCGGATGCTGGCCAAGTGCGCTGAGATGGCACCCAAATCGCAGGAGTTTGTGTCCAAAAACGTGGCGGACATGAACAAAGGCAAACAGCGGGTCACAGACAGCGAGTGCAGATGCGGCAGCAGGCGAAGAATCCCGTAGAACTGCTTGTCATTTAAGTCCACATTGTCCAAGTTCAATGAGTGTGCAGAGCGCCCAATGAACGTCATCAGTTTGTGCACCTGGCCCAGGGTAACATCCTCAAACATAAAGTGACGAAACTGTCGCTCGCATTTCAACAATTCAACTGCTGGGCTATGCTGATCCGAGAGCACAACTTTTGAGAATCGCGCACAGGTGCGAGCAATGAACTCCGTCTGATACAGGGCATTCCTCCAGCGATGGCAGGTGGCACCAGCTGCCAATAGATCTGTGTAACCCAGGTATTTGTATATGTGTAAAACAATCTGTGTGCACGAATGAATCGAACAATAATTTATTGTCAGCTGACTTGTCTTTGTGGTCACGAGGGGCAAACTACGCTTACCTCTAACGGCAGTTCACCATAGCTGTGCAGGCAATAATCCAAGGACGACATTGTTGCAACAATTAAATCCAATGATTTAAGTCCTTATTTAGTAGCGCACCCCAACTAACAAACTACCTCCCACTTACTACTTAAGTAAACTATTAATCAGTGCGGCCGTATTTTGCAAATCATAAATTACCGTTTCGTTCCCGCTATTGTAATAATTTGAAAAGAGCGAAGCTACATATCATAACAACCTCAAAAATAATCTATTTCCTCAAATCAAATGAACTAGTTTAATAAACGGTTTAACTAACCGGTTGGTGCGTCATCATTAACTCGAATTATTTACACAGCTAGTATAATTTTTGAGACAGCTGTTATTTGGTATTTTATGTAATTTGTTTCCTACAAGCTTGGTCACACTTCTTTTCTATGACATCAGTTTTAGCTTCGCTGTCCAAATTTGTTTTGCGAAAAACTTGTGGCACGATTTGCAATATATAGGAAGATAAACAACATATTCGAAACGAATCCAAAACAATCTAATCGCAGTGCCCACCATAATGGCAGATCCAAAATTTCAAAATCTCCCCGGCATTGTAAGTCTGGCTTACATATGTATAAGTTAGTTAATACATCATGCAATTCATTGCAGGCTTATGACCAACCCGATGTTTATGAAACGCCAGATGATCCAGAGCCCGATACGTCTGACTATTACGAGGAGGAGCCGGAGAACGATGCCATTGAGCGCATGCACATCTCACCAAGTGTTGCGCACAAACGATTCAATAATGCGTCGCTCGAAGGCAGCGTCGATTTCACGGATCGAATTGGGCGTCGCTTGTGCCGTGGTTACGATGTGCGAGGTGGGGAATACGAGTTGGTAGGTGTGGGGGAGAAAGAAACGCCAGTGCAGAAATGCCAACGTCTGCAGATTGAGATGAACGAGCTGCTCAATGAAGTCGCCGCGCTGCAAGTTGATCGTAAGATCGCTGATGAGGAGAAGCAATCTTACGACGCGGTTGCAACTGTTATTAGCACAGCGAAAAGAGTATTGGATACTTTGAAGTTGGAGCAAGTGTTGGGCAAGGAGCAAATGCCCAATGATAAGCAGGTGAAGGCACTGGTCTCTCAAGTGGAAGAATTTAAGCAGTCTGGTGTCCTCACCGCGCTGCCAACACCGGGCACAGACTTGGCGTCCACGGCTCGTGTGGCAAGTCTCGAGCAGCGCTTGCATCAGCTTGAAAAAGCCGTGGGAGCGCAGCCTGAGAAGCTCAGTCGCTTGACGGCGGTGACAAACACAACCAATGTGCTGGAAGCTGTGAGGCATTTGAGCACTAAGGCAGCTTTGCTTCAACCAGATAAACTTGATGTAATCGAGCAACGTCTGTCTTCGCTGGCGGGAAAAATGGATGCCATCCAAGAGAAGTCCAGCGGCAGTCCACAGGATGCGAAGCGCGACCAAAAGATATCAGAACTTTATGATATTGCAAAGCGTACCGAACCCGTTGTTGAAATACTGCCTCATGTGATTGAACGGATGCAAGCGTTGGAATCTTTGCATAAATATGGTAAGTAAAATAATATCAATGCACAATTTTTTATTAATCATTTGTTTTGCAGCAAACAATTTCGCTAAAATTATTGCTGAAATCGAACAAAAACAGGGAACTATTACCACCAGTTTGGTCAATAACAAGGAACTGCTTCATTCGGTGCAAGAAACGTTTGCTCAAAATCTGGAAACTATAAACAACAAAGTGGCTAAAGTTGAACAGCGGGTTACGGCCATTACAAATGCTAAATAGATTGTCGAGCATATTAAAAATATCTTGTACACATTCATGCATACCTAGAATTATACGACTAACATGTGAAATTATTTATTTTACCCAATAAAGCAAATGCAGTGAGCTTCATATTTCGAATACAGCTGTTTTAGCCAACGCAAACAATACATACATATACTTATGTCGGCTTGTACTCGGCATATATCGGCACTTGAGGTAATCGGTTACATATCGATATTGTAATTTGAGTAAATATATCGATGTTTGCGAGAGCACCATCGATTGTGCCACAACTCTTAGTTCTTAAAAGATAAAAAAATTATTTATATTTAAAATTCGACAAAATACCATATAGTTAACGCAACTATTTGCAATTAATTGCACGTAAGTGACATTTAAATCCAATTACACAACAAAGCACTAAGTTACGTGCCGCACTTCTTCGCAACACCAAGTTTCTTGCAACCGAAAAAAAGTGATGACGGGGCGCGCTCCAATTGGACGTGACACCATTTCATTTAAAATCTTGTACCCATTTGGAACCTGAATAAAACATTTTATTGAGGGTAATTAAACTTTTCAGACTGCAGCCACGACTGTCAACATGAAAATCAAAGAGCTACAGAAAACTGTGAACATCGCTTGGTCGCCAGCGCAGCAGCAACAAATTTATTTGGCTGCCGGCACAGCCGCTCAGCAATTTGATTCGAATGCGAGCTCAACTTTGGAGATATACTCACCGAACATTGGCGATGCCAGCTACGATTTGGAACTGAAGGCAAGCGTGCCCAGCGATTTCAAGTGAGTAGGGCAATACATTCGATTTGAGTTGCCATAATTAGCTACTGGCTATTGTCTCAGATTTCAGAAGCTCATATGGAGTCCAATTGGCATAAATGGGACACACCCAAATGGTCTGATTGTGGGCGGATGCGAGGCTGGCCACATCAATGTGTATTCGGCTGCTAAACTACTGGCCAATGAAGAACCATTGTTGGCACGTCAAGATAAGCACACTGGTGCCGTGACCGGCTTGGACTTCAATCCATTCCTTAACAACTTGTTGGCTTCGTGTGCTTCGGAGTCGGAGATTTACATTTGGGATCTTAACAACCCCGTCAGTCCACTTAATCCGGGTGCAAAGACTCAGCCCCTGGAGGATGTGAAGAATGTGGCTTGGAATCGTCAAGTGCAGCACATTTTGGCATCTGTGTTCAGCACACGCTGTGTGATCTGGGATCTGCGTAAGAGCCAGCAGATCATTAAGCTGTCGGACACCCAGTCGCGGGTGAGATGGCATGCCATCGAATGGCATCCCGAGGTGGCCACCCAGGTCTGGCTGGCATCCGAAGATGATCAGGCCCCCGTGGTCCAACTGTGGGACTTGCGATATGCCACAGCACCTGCGAAATCCTATCAGATTCACGATCGTGGAGTACTTGGCATGTCTTGGTGTCAGCAGGACAATGACTTGATGGTGTCCTGCGGCAAGGACAATCGTATCTATTGCTGGAACCCGAATACCAAAATTCCCGAAGGTGAAATCCTCTCAGAGGTGGCAACGACAGCTTCTTGGTACTCGGATGTACAGTTCTGTCCACGGAATCCTGCGCTGATTGCCAGTGCCAGCTTGGAGGGGGCTGTTTCCATTTACTCGTTAAATGGAGGCACCCATCATTTGGTGCAGACATCCGAGAAGATTGCCGACTCATTCCCGGGCATGGATCAATTTGCTCAGGCCCCCGTGCCTCAGCAGGCTACTCAAGTCGTCTATCACGATTTGACGCGTGCTCCCAAGTGGATGAAGCGCCCATGTGGCGTGGCTTTTGGTGTAAGTATGCAATTACAAAAGGGGCAAACAGTTCTTACGTTTCATATGAATTTACAGTTTGGCGGAAAGCTGGTTAGTTTCAATAGCACCTCAAAAACTGTGAAGGTGGAACAGTTGACAACGGAGCCGGGAGTTGTGGAACGTGCCAACGCTTTAGAGATGTCCTTGGCAGGCGCCAACTACGCAGAATATTGTCGAGAGCGGGCAGATAAGTCAACCGATCAGCATGGCCGCTACATATGGTATTTCATTAAAGCGAACTTTGAACTGAATCCCAAGGAAGAAATGCTGAATCTTCTAGGTAAGCGAAGCAGAAGAGTCCAACTAAGAATGTAACTAACTCGAGTTTATATCCGTAGGATACAACAAAGAAGATATTGATGGCAAATTCACGAAATTCATCAAAGAGCCAGAGAGCAACTCACAGTCTGACGTGGACACTCTGACGACACGCATATCAACGCTTACACATGTGAGTCGGAGTTGGCGTTCAATGCTTTCTAGTTGTTAGTTCTGTTCCGTTTAGTTCTTATCTCACAACATACATATGTACCAGTTTTTTGTTATCAATATTGAGCGCTGCCTTCATTTGTTCATCTTTCCCCTTTGTACATTTCTCTGATAACAATTTTTCATGCTTGCCAAACATTTCGAGTAGAGCGACTCCTCGGAAGTTGAATGCGATCAAAGCACTAACTCTAGCACCGATAATTCGGTAAGAAATTAACAGCACTAACTCCATAAACAGGCCATCATTATAGGGCATTAACTATGTACTCATTATACACAGATTTAATTAAAATTCCTCTAATACTTAGCAAACTGCCGAGAACAATGGCACTGGCATCAATCCACAAACACTCAACGACTATCCAGCTGCCCCGCGGCTGAGGTTCAAGATCCCAAGTGGTGATCGTAAGTTACAACTTCAACTCGATGTATGTCAATTAAATAGTAATCGAGTTATATTCGCTGCAGACGCTGACAGTTTGATCACGGAGGCGATACTGACGGGCAACATCGAAGCTGCCGTCGAACTGTGTCTGGAGGCGCAACGCATCCCAGAGGCACTGATCATCGCCTCCACAGCGGGCATAGAGATTCTAACGCGGACGCAGTCACGCTATCTGCAGCAGCAGAAGAACGAGCTCTCCAATGTCATCTCAGCACTGGTATCACGCGACTGGCTTGACTTTGTCAACCACTGCACCGTGGACTCCTGGAAGGAGGCTCTGGTCGCTGCCCTAAAGCACAGCGAGCGCAAGGTAGTAGATATCTGCGAGAGACTTGGCGACCGCTTGTTGAATGAGTGCACTACCAGCATTGAGTTTACGCGCAAAGCCATGTTGTGCTACATCTGTGCTGGCAGCATTGATAAGCTAGTGAGCGCCTGGTATCAATTGAAGCAACTGGAGCAGCAGAACGACAACTACAAGCTCAACACTCAGGAGCTACAGGAACTGGCCGAGGTAGTGATGCTGCTGACTAAATCTTTGGAGCAGCAAGGCATTGCTGTGGATTTGGCTGGTCGCTTTGCTGGCTTCATATCCGAGTACAGCGGACTGCTGGCCTCCCAAGGCGCTCTGACCGCAGCTCTTCAGTACATTACCACGTTGAGTAAAACCAATATGGAAAGCGAAGACTTGAGTGAACTGCGTGAGCGCATCAGCAACGCTGTCAACGTGGATCAGGTACAACCCACTGCGACAACAGCAGCTGCCGCGCCAATGAACTATATGCGTCACCAGGAGCCGCGCGGCTCTTTTTCGAAACCTGCAAATCCGATGATGTTTGGGCAACCGCAAAACCTATACAATGCCCCCACAAACAACGGCTGGCAACAACAGGCAGCCGCTCCAGCTGCACCCTTGGCGGCAGCTGCCTTCCAACCAGCTCAGCCACCGCCACAGATCTTCAATCCTCCGCAAATGAAAGCAGAACCACTTACTCATCCACCACGACCATCCAGCAATGCCAGCTCCACTGGTGGTCCTCCGACTGCGGCCACTGGCGGCTCGGGTCTGCATTCGCGCTCGAAGTACGTCTTGGATCCTTCTGTGGCAGCCCCAACCAGCGCCTATGGCATGCCATATAATCCAGTTCCAGCCCCAGCAGCGGTGCCTTTTGGAGGCTCACTTGCACCTGCTGCCCCTGTGCCGCAGACATACAATAGCAATGCCTTCAATACCAATCCTATATCATCGGTGCAGCAATTTAATCCAACTCCATATTTGGGAGTTCCACAAAACAGCTATTTGCCGGGAGTGGCGCCAATTGAAACAATGCCAGTTGCAGCAGCAGCTGTGCCGCCGCTCGTCCAGAACATACAGCGAAATCCCACACCGCCACCAGGCTGGAACGATCCACCAGCGTTGAAATCATCTCGTGTGGTAAGACATTTTAAGCTGGGAATTTATTTAATTGACTATTAACTAATGTTTTATTGCAGCCGAAACCAAGGCCAGCAGCAGAGCCATCATCGGGCCCAATACTGCATCCATTGTACGGTGTTGATCCGAACCAAAATCAAAATAACTATATGGATCCCAACCAATACCAGGTTGCTTAATAATAACTCATTTACTGCGAATTTTTGCTAACCTATCTTAATTGCCTCCAGCAGAATGCGCCGCCAACAGGCAACAATGCGTTCTACAATCCCGCGGCAAATAATAATCCGCAGGCCTTTCCACCACAGCAGCAAATGAATTTCCAGACATCGGCGGTGCCAAATCAACAGCAGCAACAACAACAGCCGCAACAGTACTGGCCGGGTCAGCCGCAGCAGCAATCTTTTGGATATACCGAGCAACCGGCACCCATCCAAGAGCAGCGTCAACCGGAACCACCGAAGGAGAAGCCTCCACTACCCGAGGAATACATCTACTTGCAAACTGTGCTGGAGGAACTGAAAAATCAATGCCTAAGCGCGACCAACGATCCGGTAAGTGATGTGATCTTTCATCAAATATGATACCCGCAAATCAACGATTATTTATAGTAGTAGATTCATATATTCTCGAACTGCATCAGCTGCACAGCATATCTTAAAAGGAGAAAACAATAGCTAACAGATTTTGTGAAAATGTGCCTTTGTGTTGCACGCTATCTATTTCTTTTAAGAGATTAAAAACAATGCAATTCTTTATTTCCTAAGAATCATATTCTATTCTTAACATATACCGTTTTAATGTTAAAATTACATATATTTGAACAATGCCTGAAGTGGTATCCTATAGTCAAGCCTCCTAGACTGCAACTCTTTTAACCATTTCTTTATTTCTAATTTTTTAACAGCGCACAAAACGAAAATTCGTGGATGTGGTGAAACGATTGGAAAATCTCTATGATTGCTTGCGCGATGGAAGGGTAAGTAATTGCAGGCCACTCGGAAGTATTCAGCTGATTATAACTCTACTTTTCTTGCACTTGACAGCTCACGGCCACCACGGTGCAGCATTTGAACCAAATCGTACAATACATTCAAATAGCCGACTATGCCAATGCCCTTGAAGTGCACACACGCATTGCTTTTGGCACGGACTTTGCCCAATGCGCTGGTTTCATGCAAGGCCTGAAGGTCCTGCTGCAATCCGCCTCTGAGTTGCAATTGGTTTTGCGTTAGTGTTACTATACTATATAAATATATTCAGTTTGGAAGGTAGCCAACACAAGTGCTCATGTTCTACCCCTGAAAAGTTTATACAAAAATATGTGTCCCTTAAAATCAAAATTTCGTTGCTGTTTTTTATAATATGTGTGTATGTACTCTTCCATTTTCTTGTTAATGCAAATAAATATAAAGTTAATCCGTATACCGAAACAGAGAAAATTTGAAAACAATTAGCGAGAGAACCTTATAGATATGTAAACATATTAAAAACAATAAAGAAATCTTTATTCCTATATTAACTTTGGCTTATTACGTATACTATCCAAATCGAGCATTGCATCATTCCCCTGTGGTGATGCCGCCACCGGAGATTCCGAATTGTGCAACTTGGCCATTTCGGCACGCTGATCGTAGGGCATGCGTTGCTCGGGAAGCAGTCGATATTTCTTGAGATACACGTAGGACGCATTGGAAATATTACTGGGACTCTGATGAAAGTTGTCAATTCGACGCAATGGCGTCGAGTCAGTGCCTGCGCTTCCAGCGACATTGCCAGCGGCGCCATTAACTGCTGTTGTTGGCGACAGACGCAGATCGTCCATCAGCTCATTGATTTGCTTTTGGGGCAGATACTTACGTGCCAGCTCATTCATTACCAAGCTCTTTTCCGTGTTGGGTTTTTGTAGAACGGCATTCATCACGGGACTATTCGCTGCCGGCGACTGCTTTGCCTGTGGAGTGTTCGTTCGGCAACCAGCTAACTGGGCCATTGGTGGCACAGCGCGCGGTGATTGAAATTGAGGAGCACCGGCTCTGTGCGGCACTTCGTATGGAGTGAGGCGCTCATCCTCCTCGACTATGTATTCATGCACTTGCGGCATGATGCGTTTTACCGTCGTATTACCTAAAATGTCAGTTTAATAGATTTTCCAATTATGCTGGTCCCCTAGTTACTTACTTTTCGCATTCAAAATATCGCACTGTGACGAAGTCTCTTTAAATGTCTTGGCGCCATTTTGAAGTTGCTGTTGAATCAAAGATTCGCATAGATGTCTCAAGTGCTGCTGCTCCTGGCGTATTACGTCCAGCTGAGTCAGCACTTCCCTCAAATCATGCTTGTTAGCCAAGTTACTCATTTCGCCCATCATCGCGGGCAGTGAGTCTCTTCTGGACGGTGTAGGTTCTGGATCCGTTTGGGTGCCCGCACAAATGGTGAGCACGTCTGTTGCGATTGATTGGGAGTGGGTGACAGTTTGCACACGCGAGGGAGGGAACGTTTCTCGCGTGTAGGTGGGGGGCACATTCACCGCATAGCCCAAATTCGAATTAACAGCCAAAGGTTGAGTGGGAGGCATGGATCGATCGGACTCAAAGGCGCGAGATCGCGGCAGATAATTATATTCATTGCATCCTGTAGCAGGTGACGGAACCGGCGGTGAGGCTGGACCTAGTTCAGTTGTCAGCACAGGTGAGAAGTTCACCCGTGGCAATAACTGTTTCTTCCAGGAGGCAAAGGTAGGTGGCTGTTGTTGTTGCAGCAGATGCGGCTGCTGTGGATTGTGTTGTTGTTGCTGCGGCGGTTGACCAAACAATATTGAAATTTCCGGCACTGTAGGTTTAACTATTTCCTCGCTATGTCCCATCGGAACAGCTGCAGCTGGCCTTGGCGCAGCTCTAGGCAGCATATCTTCTGTTTCCGGCGTAAACATCGCTTTAGAATTGTCAGTTCCGTTCAAATTGAATCCGGGCGGTACTAATAAAATTGTACTACGCCTGCGAGCAAAGCTGCTTTTACCAAGGGTTGCAGTAACCAGTAATCGATACATTCGATATGTACTTAATTCATCGGAGCCCTGGTCCGAACATATGTGAGTCAAGCTGCGTCATAGAAAAATACAAAATATATCAAACAGCTGCAACACGAAGATCGAACATTAAATATTCCAACAATTATGCCTGTTTTGGAAAACATCGAAGCCATGACAGTAAACACAACACCTGCACCCCCAACGGAAACGCACGAGCCTCAACCAGTGCGTGAATTAACACAAACAGATCATCTCAACAAACGTCTCCTAAAATCATTGTTGGACTCCATGATGAAATCTTCAGCGGATTCCCAAGAGAAGCCAACAGCAACAGAGTCAAATAACGATAGTGATTTTGATGATTGATTTCTATATTTACATTACATTTTAAAGTCAAGGTTTTGGTCATGCTTCACCTAACTAAAATAAAAACTATTTTTCATTAAACCAGCAACGCCTTTAAATACGCCGACGTTTGTTGTTTTGCACAGGTGGAGGGGTAGTTGAAGGACTAATAGATTCATTCGACATTGAGCCTCGAGTGCGTTTTGCAGGTCGTTTTGGCAAATCCGAGGCTTTTGTCGACGCTTTCTTTTCAACGTCCTTGCCTTCCTTAGCACTTGCCTGCAATGCCGCAAATTTTCCACCTGCAACTATTACAAAAAAACAAAATAAACAAACACAATCAAAAATTGCATAGAAAATCGTTTTACCTTTGCTGTTGTTGTCTGGTTGCAGGGTTTCAGACGCTTCCGACGCCTCGCCATCGTTTGTTGCAATAGTTTTCTTACTTACAAACGACGCGTAGTCCTGTTCTGGCAAACTAAACTCACGCTCTTCGTTGGGAAACGGAAGACACTCGAGATTGTCGAGTTCCTTTAGCTTGTACATGGTGCCCAAATGACGCCAGATCAAATCGCTGGGCATTTCGCGGTTTAGCGACTTCGATAAACGTTCCGAAATGCAGGACATGTAAAAATGTTTATTTATACCCACTGGACGCAGTCCCTCCATCGCATGGAAGAGCTGCAATTCTTCCTCCGCCGACCATTCGTCCTTCGCCGACATTTCAACACTGTTGTTCATGCCAGGGGCGCGGTACTGAAAGGCAAACACACATGAGAAATCGATATGTTTGTTAGTTACCCTGGCGATAACATTATCGATTTTAAATCGACGCGCAGCCAACTTCACGTTTCATTGGTTTTGGGTGTGTATCTTTTTGTTCGAGCCAAGCGAGCTCGGAGTTATTTTTCCTTAATATTCGTATTAAAAATATAATTGAAAGCTGGTAAATAAATAAGTAAATCGTAGTTGCCGTGTAGTTGTGCTTGTGTGTGTCCAAATTAACCTAAGTCTAAGTATTTTGTGTTTAGCATTCTAGACTTCTATGTACATGTGTATCAAAAGGCGTTGTACGAACATATGTATTTGTATGTGTATGTGTATCAATTTCTCCACTAACGCAACAAAATCAATTGGGAATTGTCAACACCCTGCTAAATATAATTTGCGTTGTCTTCTTTGATGTTGAAACCTGTCAATTGCAGCAAAGTAAAAATCATTTCTGTCGACATTTACTAGTTAATCATTATTTAACAATCAATATGAGCATTTTTTCGATGTGAATCGTTTTTCACACACGGACACACGCGTATACACATACATACATATATACATACAAACGCGCGTACAAAAATGTGAATAAATGACAAAGTCTATCAACTATTTAGAAGTTTTGCTGGATCCAAGTGATTAAGCAAGCCTGAAAACCTATCTCGAATCCTATACCTACTACTCTCTCATATTTTCCTTTCGACCTGTCAATTTTCGCTGTGCAAAATTTTATGTCGTTTGTTCAATGTCGTGTCATCTTCTGGTCGTGTTGAAGCACGAAAATCAAACAGAAAAAAGATATGTGTGAAGTCGAAACGATTATTTAGTTGCAATTGCTCTTTTTTTTACTTCATTTACAGCGCCCCAATCAGTCTCTCATCCCCCCAACAGAAAACAAAGATATTACAAAAAAAAAGAGAAATATTTCGAAAGTTTTTGCACACAAACACTTCTACTTAATTTCACGTAATTTACATATCGTATCGTATCTGAGTACAGATAACATTTTCAACCATAGGCCTATCCGAGACAGCCGTAATGGACGTAATGTCATCATCCCTACAACAGCAGCGCGTCGTCGTTGACCAGCTGCGCCGCGAGGCCGCCATCGATCGGCAGACGGTATCGGAGTCGTGCGCTAAAATGATGAAATATATCACGGAGCACGAGCAGGAGGATTACCTATGGACTGGTTTCACCAGCCAGAAGGTAAATCCATTCCGCGAGAAATCCTCGTGTACTGCTCTCTAAGCAGTTTTCATGGAGATCTTATTTTGTCATTAAGTTCGTTTTTAAATAGTACACAATTGCAAAATGAAAATAAATAAATTAATTTGTATAATCCAACAACTAAAGTCGCCACCACCAGATTACAAATTACAAAAGTTAAAAGCAATATTATAAATTGATGTTTGTAAAGAACGCCTCAATTGTACCAAAGAGTAGAGGGGCTATAGGAAATGACACAAATATGATAAAGGAAGAGAAACGATAGCCATAAATAGCCCATATTTATGGTTGAAATTTGTAATCCCTGAGATAAAACACTTTGGCATTTATCGAAATAATATCAATATCTTTATTTGCGATTAGTGAAGCATTCAGTGTAAACGAATAACCCAACTTGAAGGACAATTATTGTGCGGACTATAGCAACAACTACCTACGAACCTATATCTCTTATATTTAAAATATATCAGCAATATAATATATATAAATATATATATATTTATTGAAACACAGTAAACAACACGAATAAAAACATAAAGGAAACCAAACACATTTTTGCCTACTTATTTCCGTGATTATTAATCCAAGTTGAAAGTTGTTAAAACATAATCAAAGGTATAAACGAAAGTACATTGAAAAATCCCCAAACATTATAAATGGGCCAACACTACTATATGATTACTTTAAAAAGCTTTAAAATTAGGCAAATAAATGCCAAATGCAAACAACACATGCTAGTTCAACCTTAGTGCGTTTATTATCAACGTTTTTCTTAGCAAATTATTCAATCTCGTTGCAGTATCGCAACAGCAATTATAAAGTGCAAATATATTGTATATCTATCTATCTACATATTATCTTAGCGTAGCTTTTGCCATTTTATTAATTCACAACCAATATGAACGAAGCAATGATGACCCATGATTGTTGAACGATAATTTATTTTGTGACTTAGATCGATGTGAAACACAATATATAAATCCGAGAATTGTTAATTCTTTAGGCCAAGCAATCAAATCGTTTCAAAAAGAATGCGTGATCCTTGTTCTGATGCAATTGAACAACAAACAGACTAGGAAAATTAACACATCAATTTAATATGTATTATCATCATTCAATTCAATTCGAAAACTATGTCGACAATGCGAGTGCGCGTCATCGTCGTCATGATTCCAAGGATTTGTCCGTGGTAGAGGCCTATATTTTTATAAAGCATAATGAAACAAAGTGTTATTGCATGAGAGGCAAAGTATATTAAAGCTGAGTTATTTTTTTATACTCAATAAATTGGTAATGGGCATAACTGTATGGTATTGGAGTGAAATAAATCGGTTCTCCCACAAGAGAAGCATTGTCATTTCATATTCGTACTGCAATTTTCGATCACAATTCATTACAACTACTAAAATAAAACCTTGCGTGTACCATTCGGACTTGTCGACATTGTCAATAAATATTGAATTTCATCGGTTCTTCCATTGTTGCATTTATAGAAATTGGCGAAAATTCTCATAGAAATATCAGCTAAGAATCACGCGTTTTTACCACCAAAGCAAACTTTTTGATTTCCTTCGAATTCAAAGTAGATTCTGAACCCTGTTCTGCTGTCGTGAGCATTCAGCAGAAAATTGTTCAGAATTTCAAATTCTCAACAACAGAAAGTTGAATAACATTTGGAGCTCTTGAAACCAAAACTGCAGTTGGTTGTTAGCTATTTTGATATTTCGCATGAATATTTGCCAAATAATTTTCGATTTATTGTTTGTTTCACGATCTTGCAATTTGTGTAATTCTTAATTTATTTTTGAAAATAACGAAAGAAACCAACAAAAAACTTTATTGACTATGCATAGCTGATAAGCAATTCAACGATTCACTGGAGCACGAATAGTTTGAATTGTTATTATCGGCCGTATTTGTATTTAAAAATTGTATTTGCAATAACGAAGCTAAATATTACACAAAACTATGAAAATTAATAATGCACGAAATATCCGAAGAATAATGAGATAACACTTTAAAAACTTTATTAACTTCAATTTGAAAATGACAACGATATCGTATTTTATTCAAACCAAATATTGAAATGTATCTGCGCATACGCATTTGAAATATGTTATGTACTCCAAAATGAACATAATAATCGTTTGCTTGAATTCCAAAAAAATAAAAGGCTTAGATGAGTTATCTAGCGGAGACACCAAAAAAATATGATTTTATTTACTGAGTGTACCGGGAGGGTTTCTAAGATATTTTTCAGTGAAACTAAATTCAAAATCACTTTTTATGAATATTAACTTTTCATATTCCCTATTGAACTTCGTATTTATGGACTATTGCTGGTTATTTTCAAATATTCCCCGTTTTACTTTTTTATAAAGTAGAAGGTCTGAAAATGAATACTCGAACAATCATTCCAGTTTTTGTAAGTTTAGTTTATTAATACAAGAAGCTGTGTATGGGTGAGAGTGTTGTTTTGTGTGTGTGTTTTGTTAATGAAATTTGTAATTTCGTGTAACTACTCGCATATGAAAATACATATAGAATTCTTTTTATCGCCTGATGGAGTACTACAATTATTAAGTTATACATTTTAGATGTTGATCTTGAGTTTAACTTTCATCATCACTGCCAGCTGCCTGTCGTGGTTTAGGGCCGCCAGCGCGCTTTGCCATGATAATCTGATCCACTTTCAGGATGGTAGTGGCTGCACCAACGGCATACTTGAGACCCCAGAATTTAGATTGATATAAATCAAAGATTTTCGCTTCGGTCACATCGAGTGTTGCCGCTTTGTCCGCCTCAATGTCGTAACCAATGTTTTTACCCTTCTCGGTGTTGTGGGCCAAATACAGCTGGTTCACAACCTCGGTGGCATTGGTGCCAGTGTTTTCAGCCAAAGCCTTCGGGAAAACTTCAAGGGCATTGGCAAACTTGCGCACTGCATACTGGTCCAGTCCGGGCAAAGTGTCGGCATAAGCAGACAACTGTGTGGCCAACTCGATTTCAGTGGCACCCGCACCCGGCAAATAGCGACCATCGCGAGACAGACATTTGAAGTTGTTGACAGCATCATCCAGAGCGCGCTCAATGTCATCCATGAAGTTATCTGTGGCTCCGCGGATAACAATCGTGGCAATGCGCGAGTCTTTGCCCTCGCTCCTGCAAATCGAAATAAATGTAACTATGTAAATGGAGTTATGATCGCTGAAAGTCATTGCACATCCTCATACCTGAATGCCACAATTGTGGTATCGCCCAGTTCTTCAATGCACACCTTGTCGCAGTAACCCAACTCCTCCTGACTAGGCGTGGTAATGCGGGGCAGTACTGTAGCGTTGACTGCGCGGCTCAAGCGACGCAAATCGAATTTAGAATTCAGGCGGACGGCCATCAGTTTGTATTTGTTCAAGTAATGCAGCGCCATGTCGCCAACTTTGCCACCGGCAACGACCACTTTAACGCCAGCTTCAGCAATCGCCTTGATTTGGGACTCCAGCAAGCTCTCTTCGCCAGACGAGAAGTTCAACAGCTCATCGGCTGATTTGATCAGCACGGTGCCCTTGGTTTCCGTCTGAATAATGTCAATGGGGCACGAGAATATGGCAACCTTCGCCTTCTCAGCGAAAGTGATGTCACCTTCGACGAAACGCTTGAAGACCATGCCGCGAACAACTTCCGACTTGGTCAGTCCGCTGCCCAGAATCTTGCAGATGCGGATGTTGTCCACATTGAAGGTGCCCTCATCGGGCAAAATGGACACGCAGGCCTTGCTCACCAAGTCGTTGAGGAAATCCTCCTGACCGTACTGCTTGGACATGATGGCGGTGCGCAGCACTTCTTTCACTTTGCTGACATCACGGAAGTCTTCGATTTTGTGGCACACCAGCTTGGGCAGAATCTCCAGTGTCTTGTTCAAAGCCTTCTCGTAGCCATCCGCAATCTCGGCAGTTGTAATGCCAAGACGCAGTAGCTCTTCAGCGGACTCCAGCAAAGCACCGGCAAACACAACAACGAAGTTCGTGCCATCACCGACCTCGGCGTCCTGCATTTGACTGGCCATCACAATGAGCTTAGCCGCCGGATGCTCCACATCCAGCTCACGCATTATGGTGCCCGCATCGCTTGTGACGAACTGCTTTTCAATGTGATTGATGATCATTTTGTTCATGCCATTTGGACCATAGGCAGAACGCATTGTCTGTGCAAACTCCTTGCAGGCGCTGATGTTGCGGAAGACTGCCTCCTCCAGGCCGCTATACATCTAAAGGATAGAGCAGACATAGCCTTAGACAATTTATAAAGAACATCTGTGCGATGACTAATCACGCGCTTCGCTCTATGAGAGCACCGCCTGTTTTGCACAAAATTTCAATGAAAGAGGTGCCGAATGCATAAAAATGTGGGTATTTCATATTTATTTCACTTACGCGAGCACCATCCTTCAGCATTTGCGCCACTCCGGGTGCTTTTGGTACAGATAAAGCCATTTTTGCTCGCAGATATTTTAACAAAACGAAGAGCAGTTAATGCAAGTCAATCAGTCGGTGAAACACTTAACCTCAAAACAGACCGCACGAAACTTCTGGATTGCACACTGGTGTGAACCAAAATACTGTCTCTGACTATTCAAAAATACTGTAAAATGTATTTTAATTCTCCATCAAATGTACATATGTTCACATTTGAATCATATATGTACCTCTCTTATTTCACATGCTCTGCTAAATGCGTGTTTATATTATGACTTTTTATAATTTAATTTGATTTCTCTTTTAATTCGAATTTGCTACATTTTAGCGGTATTTCTATACCAAATGAAAATACTTTTTTATATCATTATCCAGCACTAGATCCACTGCTGTCCATTTAAATTATATCGAATATATCACCCTTATCTCAATTAAAAATGCATGTTGCAACTAAATATAAATTTCTGAAATAAATTATCTCATTGAAATGCAATAATTTTTTGATGAAAATATAACTATTACTAATATCGATTATATCAAAAATTTTATCGATATATTCAAAATTACAGCCACATTGATAATATCGATATTGCACCGATAGGATCCCAGCACTATTTAAAACCACACTGTGCAGACATCATAAGTTTCAAAGCAATGTCGGTGGCCAAGAAGCACGTGTTGGCGTTCTCACCGAACGGTGGGAAGCTGTTTGCCCAGGTGGATGAACATGGCATTCTGCGAATATGGGACACAGAGACCAATACGTTGAAGCAGGAATTCACGCCAAACCTGCAAGATTCTGGCGCCTGCAAGGCGCTCACGTGGGTTACGGTTGCCGCGTCGCGTCCAAAGAAGACGCGCAAATCGTTGCCGCCTGGAGCACCAGTACCAGAGAAATATTATATAGCTGTCGGAACGGCAAAGGGTGTGGTAGTGCTGTACTCATTGGCCGCAGGAAGTGTATGTTAAATTAAATAATTGCACTCGCATAGAAAACGAATTACCTTGATGTTGTTTACAGATTGAACGTACCTTAGGTAATGACAGACACAATGGAGCCATTACATCTATCGCCTATGACAATAATGGACACCTGTACACCGTGGGCGCAGACTGTCGAGCTCTTGTTTGGTCCGTGGCCGAGGAACGTTGCATTGGCGAGTGGTCAGTAGGACCAGAGAAACCTTTGAATATAACGTATTTGCCCAAGACCCGCACCTTGGCGGTTGCCTCGCGTCAAATAAAAATCTATGATGTGGACACCAAGGAATTGGTGGAAACCTGCACTGGACATTCGGGTGAAGTTAATGCCATCAGCAGTTTTACTTACAACAATGATTTGGAATACGTGCTCACCACGGCCAAAATGGAGCGCATCATCTCGTTCTGGAAAGTGAATAAGAAGGGTAGGAACAAGGCCTCCAGCTGCACGCTGTTGATGGAAGATGTGGCCCATAGCTTGGCGTGCGAGGTGCGCGATGATGGACAGTTGCGTGTGGCCAGCGTCACACGCAATGGCAACATTCACATCTACCTGCTGAATATGGAAAGGTAACTACTCCAAGCGCTATTACTGCTGCTACATAATAACTCTCTATTCATTGTCTATTTAGTTTGTCGGCTGAGAAGTATATCAAACCAAAGGTGACGCTGCAAATAGCGTCGGACGGAGCGGATACAGTGGAACCCATCCTCGCAGTCGCCGCACACTTTGTGTACGACGAACAGCGTGCTCACGAGATACTCTTTGGCTACGGCACTCGTAGTCTGCTGCAGTTCGAAAATTACACACCCAACTACGGCGAAAAGCTCAATGTCATTGTGCGCACAGACCCAAAGAAGTTGTACGCAAAGAAAAAGCGTGCCGATCAGAGCGGCACACAGGAAGCACTCAAGACCAAGATACCGATTATAAGCAAGTCGGAGGTGGAATATAACAGTGCATTGCCTATTTCTAAGAAGAAGATTCAGAACGATGTGCCCATGGAGGCGCGTCTCGAGAGCCTAACAATTGAGGCCAGCAAGCTGCCCGACGGCAAACTGCAAAGCCAGAGCAAGACGCAGCTTTTAATGCAGGCGCTGCACAGTCAGGATCAGTCGTAAGTTGGCTACATTGGGTGTGTGAAAATAGAAGTGAATTTGCCAATTTCCACTTTTGCAGCATGTTAAAAGCAGTGTTGGATGCCGACGATCGACTGACCATCAAGTTAACTTTGGAACGCTTGCCACTCGAGTACATCAGTCCTTTACTGAACGAGCTGTCCACCATGCTGCAAGGCAAGGCAGCCAAGTAAGTAGTTGCATTTGAAATTCCTAAGATCAAATACGAATTAATCGATTACGCACAGTGTACGCTGTGCTCTGCACTGGCTGCAAGTCCTGTCTACAACACGCACGAGTGTCCTGATGTCGCAGGACAAGGAGGAGCTGCGCGACAAGCTGGGAATTTGTCTGGGAATCGCAGAACATCGTATGCATTGTATTGCAGAAGCACTACAGTGAGTACTCTTTAATGCGCTTTCTTTTTTAAACATTCACAAAAGGTTCACACATTTATGTTGCGGACTTTGCTTCCGTTTTTCCCCTGGGGGTGGCCATGGCTTTGGGCACAGCAATGGTGCCGTGACGACTCTCGCAAATCTCTGCAAAGAAGCTAAGCTTGGTGTGCAGAATGGTGTCAATGTAGAACCTCTGGAATGTAGCCGAGTTGGTCGCACGGGTGCCCAGTGCATAGTATAGCGTCCGATAGCCTTCGAAGCGGTAGGTGACCATAACAGGATAATGGGGCTGTAACAACTTCGAAACGGTGACAATAAACCGAACCTTAGCAACTGCCAAGGGATTGGGACAGCGTGGTGTGGGACGCGAGAAATGGGCATCGATGAAGTAAATGCTTCCCTTGAGGGGTACATCATGGCGTTTGTTGTTGGTGAGGACTACACACTTGGTCTCCGGCGACAGTTGCCACTTAGCTATGAACTCTCGAACTATTGGTATCATGTTGTTGTACTCAAATTCTCCGATTGTTAACCAATTGTGCGCGGATTCGCTTGCTATAGATAATTCACTAAATCCGAACACGCTCATTGACTTTGTAATGCCGAATTTAGTTGGTACTTTTGGACATTTGTAGCAAAAGAGTCCCCTGGGATCAGAGCTAATTACAGTTAAGGCTTCGCAAATTGTGGCTTCGACCATTTTAAATATGCACTCCAAGTCAGCATCATCGCACAATGGCTTATTACAATGGGCCATGGATTCATCTAGATAATTTATATCTGGATTGGGTACCATGCTGAACAGTTGAGTCCTCTGAACACTATTTTGATCGGAGTCATCCTTTTCGATTTCAGTTGAGGATCGATCATTGAAGTCAATCGAGTGTGAAGAAGGGTGTTCCTCTATATTCGCCATCTTTCTTGATTGCCACACAAATTTAGCACAATGTTGTTTCTATGATATTGATTCAAATTGTTTGTGTTTTACTTATTTTCAAAACATTTTTCAGGGTGTCGGGACGAGTTAAGCTTGTCATCAATCATATGAAACGCAATGCGAACAATCACTTGAACGAAGGCGACGTCTTAATTGTTGATGACGATCAAGGTGAACATCTATGAGGTTTTTGTTGCTAATATACTGCTAATGTATTATAATATCCATTAATTAGGTGATGTGGATGCATCTCAGATTGGTGAAAGTAACTGGAGTGATGTGGATGATGAAGAGAACAACACAAATCTGGTATTGGGTGATGACAATGATGATGACGACGACGACGACGATGACGATCAAATGGAAGCCGATGACGATGTTGCAGCCGATGTGGAAGATTTGGCAATGACGCAAGATTCGTCAGAGGACGACGACGATGATACAGATGCTTCCGCTGGCTAATATAAAGCAACCATGCGTGACCTGTGCAAATAGTTATCTAAGTAAGGCCCATTAAAGAGTTTTTTGGCTCCTATCCCCTAATAGAAAAAATATATTTTGGTTTTATTTTTTAAACACATCTTTATATTTCCGCTTTAAACCAACCGGCATTTTTTTGATATTTAAACTACATCCAACAATAACATATAATGTGTAATATTGTAACTACCGATAGTGAGATTATTGCCAATTTGCAAACAAATGCTTTTACATAGAATTCCAATATGCATGCAAATATAATAGTAGTAATAGATATTTGTAAATTTTGTGCCATAAACAATTTGGTAGCATTGATTATTAATAAGTTGACGATCCAATTGAGCTAAGATCCCAATCCCGGATTCGATGCGGCGGTTACCAGTTGCTCCTACCTCGCTAAACATATTTACTTCCAATTCGATTTAATGAAACTAATGAGGCCGTTGGTCGAGCTGTCGTGTCCTGTAACTTCCTCGCAATGATCCAGTTCTGGTTCAATGGCCTTGGCTAGCTGCTTGCCCAGCTCAACGCCCCATTGGTCGAACGAGTTGATGTCCCAAATGATTCCCTGTACAAATATTTTGTGCTCGTAGAGTGCTGTTTAAAAGGAGATAAACATTGAATTAATACTGGATGACTTTTGGGAGTTAAGCTATTTACCAATCAATGCTCCCAGTGTGAAAGGTGATACTTTCTTGACAACGATTGAGTTCGTTGGCCGGTTGCCAACAAACACTTTGTGCGGCAGCAAATTCTCCAGATCATTGCCACATACACCAGCCTTGGTGAGCTCGTCCCGAGCTTGGTCGCAAGTCTTGCCCATCATCAAAGCCTCGGTTTGAGCCAGGAAATTCGACAACAAAATCTTGTGATGCTTGCCACCGGCAATGGGATTGTGCGTCTGTGCCGGAGCAATAAAATCGCATGGAATTAGGCGTGTACCCTGATGGATCAGTTGGTAGAAAGCGTGTTGGCCATTGGTGCCAGGCTCGCCCCAAACAATTGGTCCAGTGTTGTAGTGAACATTCTTGCCCGATTTGCTGACAAACTTGCCATTGCTCTCCATGTCGCCCTGCTGGAAATATGCTGCAAAACGGTGCAAATACTGGTCGTATGGCAGCAAAGCGTGTGTCTCTGCATTGTAGAAGTTCGAATACCAAATGCCCAACAGTGCAAGAATAACAGGTGCCTGCAAGAGAACATAATTTAGTGATTACTTATTCTTGCCGCCAAATTAAAATTAGTGTGACCGAATTGCATTGTTCGATTTCTGTTTAAGATTATCGATTAACATTTGAGTATACTAGTATGTGCTATCGATGCCAAGGTGTGAACAGGATCGATACCCGATATCTATAAAAGCCGACAAAACTAGCAAGCGCGTTTGATAGGCGCGGGCTTCCGCTCGAAATTATTAATTAATAAATAAATAGGTTAAATAATAAATAATATGTATTACGCCCAACTTACATTCCTCTCCAAGGGCGATGTTTTAAAGTGATTATCCATATAATGGGCGCCGTCGAGCAGCAGTTCAAAGTTCTCAAATCCAATGGATAGACAAATGGACAGTCCTATGGCTGACCACAAGGAGTAACGTCCTCCAACCCAATCCCAAAAGCCAAACATATTGGCGGAGTCGATGCCAAAGCCTTCGACTTTCTCCTTGTTGGTGGACAGAGCCACAAAGTGCTTAGCAACTGCGTCCTCCTGAAATTTCACATTTTATGGATCAAAGGATGTGATCACCAATCAGCTTTTGATTTACTTACATCCTTTGTGTGCTCCAGCAGCCAGCACTTGGCTGATGTAGCGTTCGTGATGGTCTCCTGGGTGGTGAACGTCTTCGAGGCAATGATGAATAATGTGGTCTCATAGTTAACCTTTTTCAGAACCTCAGCCATGTGAGTGCCATCGATGTTGGACACGAAATGCGAGTGCAATCCCTTGCCGTAAGGCTTGAGGGCTTCGGTGACCATCAGGGGTCCCAAGTCGGAGCCACCGATGCCAATATTGACCACGTCAGTGATTTGTTTGCCGGTGCAGCCGCGCCAAACACCCGAGATGACTTTGTTTGTAAATTCCTTCATGTGCGCAAGCTCGGCACGCACATCCTGCATCACATCGTGACCATTGAGGATAATGGGATCCGTGCTACGATTGCGCAATGCAGTGTGGAGGACAGCACGATTCTCGGTTATGTTGATATGCTGGCCACTGAACATTGCATCACGTGCTGCCTCAACACGACGGGTTTTGGCCAGTTCCAAGAGCAGTGGCCAAATTTCGTCGTTGATGCGATTCTTCGAGTAATCCAAAAGAATTTCACCATCGTTGGGCGTCGTCAGTCGCAAGCTGTCAACAAGATAAATTGATTATTAACAATTGGGGGAAATCAATTTGTTTGACCTTAAGGCGAGTGTTAATTGTCATACGATACGATAACGGAAAACGGCCAAACAGCGAACAAAAAGGTCGTTACTTTGACCTTATGCAAGGACAAAGATTATCAACAATTTGAAAACTGATTTCGCACTCGAATATGTGACTTTCGTCACTTTCAAATTCATATGCAATTTCTTATTCAACTGCATTTGTTGTCGTAACACGTAATTTGCTTTAAATATTTAATCTCATCGAATTGAGCGGTTTGATTGGCAACGTTGGCGGTGCCGCTTTGTCTACGTCATATACATCGACGTCATTGGTGTTGGCACTTAATCGAAAGTATCATTCAACTTTATTGTATATTGTACATACATACATATATGGATATATATATATATATATATATATATATATATATAAGATGTATAGATATTTACTGACCGTGAAAATTCACAAATTCGCGTACGCACCTGAATTTGGAAAAGCGCTTGGGATCGTCGTTAAACAAGTTCTTAATGACAAGCTCTTGGTTGTGGTCGTTGTAGTACTCCTGGATCTTCTTGAAGATTGGCTCATTATTGAGGGGGGGCAGTGTACCAGCCATTTTCCTTATAGAGGTTTTGTTAACACAACTTGACACAAACAACGACGAAATACAACTGTTCGCGTTCAACGCAATTACACTTTACTTAAATGTGATTGATATTCTTTCTTGCTTAACCGAGCACAGAAGCGTCAATGTTTGTTGAAAGCGGGCAATAGAGCCCACTGCTAAGTACCGAAAAGCCGCCGTTGTTGAACTAATAGTGAAGTGATGGTACCGTAATGGTCGTCCTTTTCCACCCACCAGCTGGAAATATCTTCAGCTTCAATGTCAAATGAAAAACAATTCACGGCGTTGCCACGTTTCAATATTTCGCTGTTGTAATTTTGAAAATATTTCATTATGAAAGGCCGTTACATTTTCAAATGTATAAGATGTCAAAAGTATTAACACATATAGATTTTTTTGCGTTCAGGAGTAAAAATAACTTAATTTTAAATTAAAGCAAAGTGGCAGCCTTCTAAAATCAGTGTTGCCAGTACTGTGAAAATTGTATTAAAAACAACTATAAGCAGGTTAAAACCAGACTGTTATTTGACTATGCTTCAAAGATCACTTGAAAATCTATTAGGTCTAATGTCGGAATTTTCGTAAAAATTGCGAAAGTAATTTAAATTGGTAACGACTCGAAATTGCCGTACCGTTCACAAAAAAACAACACATCGTCCAACGTACTGTCGTCTCGTGTATGGCCTCTAGTGAGCATATGAAGAACCCAACACTACAAAGATGGCGACGCGCTCGCTACTTGTTAATTAACAGAGCAAGTTGTTTTTTTTGTGAAAAGTTAAAAGGCTTGAAATGAAATGTAATGTAAACAAAATATGCAAAACTTGCAATCAAAAAATGTGCGCAACAAATTCATAATGAACTGCGCAAGTGTACGAGCTGCTTCGAAAACGCAAACCGAAAGTGAAGTGAAACTAATACAAACATTACAAAAGCAAAGGTAAATGAGCAACAAGTATTGGAATTTTGAAATGATTGTTTTGCTCGCAAAATATTTATAATATACAATGGCAATGAGCAGTAACAGTTGCCGGGACTGCACCACAAAAATCTAAAGAACATAGACGACTAAAAAGTACAGAAATTAACGCTGGCTTCACACTGCACACGTAACCTTGTGAATGCGCGTAATTCGGTAGCTGAAGCAACAGAAGCAGAAGCAGTGGAAGTTGCTGTAGCTAGGGATTGGAATTGTGTTTAAATGCTACATTTTGACAAATATTTGAAAGTGTGTATTAAAGCAACTGTGTTATCGATTTATTTGCAGCGGACAATACAAATCACCGTAAAGAGGACGTCGGGTACGTCAGCTATAAAGTGAAAAACAACATGGACACAACTGGTGGCAGCAATGCTTCCAGCAACAACAGCAGCTCCAGCTCCAGCACAACCAGCAGCAGCAGCAATAATGGCAACACACGCATAGCCGATGGCTGTCCATGCTCCACTGCAACTGGGATTCATCACAACGAACAGCCACAGACTAAGAGGCAAAAGATAGACAAACAAATCCGCTTGGTGGGCGCCAAGGCACCGCCAGACATACTGGATGTGGCTGATGTGATCGACGCGAATGGCAACAACAAGAATCATCATTTGTGCTCGTCGCTGTCTTCATCGTGTTCCACGCACTCGCTGCCCAGCAGCACCAACAACTCGCCCACAACAACACCATGCAATTCACGCGCCGCCTCATATGCCCAACTACTGGGTGGAGTACAAAACTTAGTCAACAATATCTTGCCACAAAACAGCGAAGGAGTCGCGCTCGCCAAGGATGAGGTGGATCGAGCGACGCAGCTGTCCGAATTGTTGATTGCCACTGGCAGCAGTGGAGTTGCCGTCGTCACTGGCTGCTCGTCATCCACGGCAACAGCAACGTCAACGTCAGCGTCAACGAAAAGCCTCACGGCCATCGACGACATGCTGGAGTTCGAGCAGTCACTGACGCGGCAATGCCTCTGTGGGGTCTCGGAGCGCACGCTCCGGAAGCCCTTTCAATCGCACTACTCCCACGACACGAATGGACAGAAGCGCATTGCTTACCTGCGTGAATGGCCCACCAATAAGCTGCTGCAGTTCCTGTCCAATCTGCAGCTGCTCTTCGACATCTATCTGAAACAGAATGCCAAGGGCTTCATCTGTACACGCATCATGGACGTGTGCGATGCATTGATACGGAACGATCATAAGTTGATCGATGAGATTATTGTACTGGCCGGCTACAACAATTCCTATGTGCAATTTCTGGCGGGACGTGTGCTAGCCGCATTTCTGGTGATTGCCAAGCAGGAGCTCAACGACGAATGGCTGCAGAAGATTGTCGATCAGCTGTTCAACTACGAGCTGCTGGACAAAGCCGCCGTACAGAAGATACACTTTAGCTTAGACATAATTAAACGGATTGTGGAGTGGAAGGACGTTGAACTGCATCCGCTGGACGATGACTATGCGGCAGCAACAAGTCCTGTTGGTGGTGCGGCAGATGCTTCGGTTAGTTACATGCACTTCCCTGTGCAGGATCAACCGCTAGCCAACAACTATTTCGCACTGCAGTTCCGCGAAACGGGCGATGCAGATGCCGATGCGGATGTGGATGTGGACGGCGATGGAGATGTGGAGGACAGGCGGCAGTTTAACGAGATGAACGATCTGTATGAAAACAACAGTTCAACGGCCAGCAATACGCCCGCCAATTATATCCCACCGAATGGTTGTCATGTCGTTGCATTGACCGATTCCGAAAGCTTTGATACCACGCACTTGAAGTGCGTCACCATCCAGAAGCTGGAGCACAAATGGCCCACGCTGGTCAAGAACATGTCCGAGCTGATGGCGCCCAATCATCAGGATGCCGCCGAGCATTGTGTGCTCAACTTCCTGCAGCTGTGGGAGAACATCATATCGGTAAAGGCGAATCTCTCGATAGATGAAACGCGACCGTTCTACGCTCAGCTGGACAAGTTCGAGCTGTTACTCAACCAAAATCTGTCGTGCACGGTCTACAAGCAAATGCTGTGTCTGTTCAACGAGGCGTTGTGCTACGGCTCCACACTGGCGCTGCAGGACATGCTGCCGGAGGAGACATGCAAGCTGGCGCATCAGATCGTCTGCCATGTGCGGAATCCGCGCATACTCGAATCGCTGCCACGTCGCCAGCCCGAAAACATTGTTGGTCTGATTGGCTATAATGGTGCGACTGTCAACTATGCGAATGGTTCGCTTCGCACTTTGGTTCCGGCCAAGGACGATGCGGCGAGCGGGGAGGTACTGGACCTGGTCGAAATGGACAAGACGCTGCTGCAGAAAATGGTGCTGTTGGTGCTCAAGTCGATAGCAGTCACTGTGAAGGAGATACGCAGCGATTCATCCGACTCGTCAATCGATTCCACTGATTACGACGCCTTCCAGGACATATTAGTCATCGAACTATCGATACGGGATGTGCTCAGCAAGTTGGAAACGTTCATCAAACAGACGCTGCAATTTCATCCGGAGTGTCATTTTAGTAAAATATTAATCCATCTGTTTGACGATCAGGATGATCACTTAATCGAGGCGATGGTCTGCACCTTGGACGTCACATCGGGCATTTCGTTTCGCAACAATGCGTTCCCAGAGCTGGTTGCCATGCTGAATCCTGTATATACATTCCTTGAATTCCTCAAAATTACATCGAATAGCTCGGATCTGCTGCTTGATCTGCTGGTCAGCAATGAGACCTGCTTCCTGCTCTACCTGCTGCGTCTACTCAAATACATACGGATGAACTGGACAATGTTCGTGCACAGCTGTCACACCTTTGGCATGGGCAACGCTATGCTGGACGAGGCCATGGGCGTGCTCATCCGGCTGCGTTTTCAAATATCCAGATTGGTGTCGCGGCAATTGTATCCATACGACATCTCGCCGGTGCTGCGTCTGTTGGAGAGCTGCGAGAGCCTCTACGAGGGCAACGAGCTTAGTTAAAGATTAAAGTTATATCCTTAAGAAATATATATACATATATGTTCTATGTATGGTATGGTGTGGAAGCCAAACGCCTTAAACAATTAAAATACGTAATTTATTTTTGTATTAAATTGAATAGGAGAAAACTAGCACAAAATTCGATAAGTTTTTGTAGATTTGTCACATAATTATTAAATAGTTTACAATATATACATATATATGTATCCATATATATATATGTGTGCACTGATGCTGATCAATTACTCGTACTCCGAACATGCATAGACTTTTATTTATCTCAATCTAAACCTTAAGACATTCCACTATAATAAACGAGCCACACTTTCAAAATCTTTTACAAAACCTGCGCCGATGAAGATGAATAATATGCATATATAGCATTAACATTAGCATTAGCATTAATATTAACATTAACTATTGATAAAACTTTAATTTTATTTGTAACTGTAAGGAAGTGTATATCACCTGTTTTTGGAATTCGGACATTGAATTCCGAACAAAACCAAGCGATTAATGTAGACTAAGATTGTTTTAAATCTTGCCTTAAGTAGAATATTAGAAGTAGGTCTGGTAATACGGCTCATCTGTGCAATTTATTAAATGTGTGTATATTATAACTTAATAATTGCATGAGCGTGGTAATAATAATGTACTTCATTTCGTATTTCTGCAAAAATGCCTTAGTAATAATATTACACTTATTAATTAAAAGCAACGAAAACAAAAACATAAACCAGATATGTTCAAGATTTCATTGTGGCATTCGAGTTTTGAGCTTTAAATTCGTAAAATGGCTTTCTGTTTCGGCATCACACTGATCCCTGATTAATGACGGTTGATCATGCGAACCCGCCGCTTTGTGTCTGGCGTCGATGTGGACATTGCGCCCGGAATCAAGTTAATGTCTGCCAGACTGCCGAGGCTTATAACTGAGCCGCGTCGGGCAAGCTCGGGATGTACAATTGGCGAGACGGTTATGGTCTGATAGTTAATGCTGATTGGAACCGATAAGCGGCGGCCTCTTTGCGACTCTGAAGAAGGCGAAAATCAGTTCTAGTTTAATGTGTCTTCATTTGACCAAACATTTACCAGAAGGATATTTGCCTGGCGCTTGGTAAGTCCTCGATTGATCGCCAATTGAGATCTGCTTTCGCATCTTGTGCGTTGCACCATTGTCATGTTTAAAGCGATCCAGAGATACTGACCGGACTTCTGAAAATATGTGCTGTCTACTTTGCAACGGAGAAACTTCATCGTCAACGGAAAGAGAGTAAATTAGAGAATCGATATGATATCAGTTCGACATGGTAAGATATTAATGTTTAGACAACAAGAAGGAAATGAAGAAAAACAGAACGCAAATCCATCTAGGAAGAGTACTTTGTAAAGTCATCACAGGAGTGCAGAAAAGAGTTTTATTCTTGGTATAATTATTACAGTTCATATCAGGTATATATATGTATAGTAAGTATATAGGCACATAAACACACCGTTTGAACATTCAAAGACTTCAAGACTTAAGATTAGGTATCTAGGTAGTACAGGAGGTGAAGTAAATATAAATACAAATACGAGTACCAATTGACTGTATAGAATAACGTGTTGGATAGAGTTATACACAGATATGTAGATATGTTTTACACCTATTTGGACAGTAAGAGCAAGTAAATCGAGTATATATATATTTAAATAGATTTAGTTGTAGTTCAGTTTCACAACACATATTACAATTAAAATTAATATTTGATCTCATACGAGTTGTGTGTTTGTTCCCTATTCAAAAAGCATTCAGTTACATTTATGTAGATCCTCTGTTTTTGTTTAAAATTTTGGCAAACTTTTTGTTGAAATACCTTTAGATGCCCGCCGATCCAGATGACCGCCTCTCTGGTCTTTCTGTGCATAGGATTGCAGGGAGCAGCGACGTAGTCTCTTGTCTCCCTTGTTCTGCTAAGAGAAAGAATTATCTGCTAAATAAATCAATTATCGTGGCAGTCATTAAACTTTTACCGATTTGTAGTGCTGATTGATGTCAGAGGCGGCCTTTAGCAAAAGGTAAATAAATACCAGGGCAAATAAATAGATGATGGGCTCTGCCGTGTTTGACTTTTTGGTGACCTCCTTTTTCCTATTTGCTGCCAGAGTTTTACTTGACCTTGAACTGGTAGCAAGGCCATTCCCATTTTTAGCAATCTTAAGTTTTTGCCGCTTGGTTGGTCGATGCGAAATGTGCTCTTGAATTGTGAATACTTCAAGCTTTTTGCACAACAGCGGATCCGCGATGTTTTTTTCGTCGGGTGGAAATACAACCGGCTCTGGGTAGTCATCATTTTGGTTGGATATTTCGGCGGCATGAACACCCGACTTGAAGTAGTAATCATAGTTAATCTGGAGTCCAGCGATCATTAGGTATATGGTAGATAGAACCACTATAATGCCCAGAGGGACCACATGATGATTGTTGTTTGGCCTTCTTGCTTTTCCATCCCCAATGGGATACTTTACATCAATCCAAGTGTTATCCTCTGATTCTGTTTGCATACTTTCTTGTATAAAATTGTCCCACGGTTTGCACTTAAATATTTTATTTACGCGCAAATATGTATCTATCAACTACAGGTTGAACTCCTTTTAGGAAAATCGATAGGACGACTTTTGGCATATTAAAAATGAGTATTATTGATTACTCGCATTTATAAAAGCTATTGTGAAACAAAGAACTTAATTTGGCTTTAAGTGTATTATTTAGTCGTTTATTGTAATTTTAATTGTATATCTTTTGAAGACGTTCAATGTAAAAACACTGCGTTCCATCACAACGACCAAATCCGAATGCTAACGCGAATGCGAACGCGATTGTGTTGTGCATGTGTGTGTCTCGATGAGTTTTATTCCTCCCCTCTACTTGCACTTCACATCGCTTTTGAAGGTTGAAGTTAGGCAGGTTAGTTGGTCCAATATACCTATAATATAAGCAATACAATATTTTTTATTCATAATCGTGGGAAGATATCTTTGCAAAATTGTTGTTAAATTATTAAAACTAATTAAACATACCTGAGATTTCCAAACTAGCTGAGTCGTTGCTGTTATTATGAAGCTGATTGCCCTGAATACAATTGTGCCGCTTAAACATGGTTGTACGCAGGCTTTGTTCTACAAAAATAATAAATTAATAAATTATTAGTTAAATAAATATACGTTGTAAACCTACTTCGCCGTACACCGCCAATAGGCTTCAGTTTAAGCGCCGAAGTATTTGATTTGTTAGCTGATTTGCTGCTGATATTATTTCTTCGAGCGTTTCGAGTTTCGTAGAGGATAATGGATGGCGGGGAAACAATTACATCCTTTGAAATGCATAAATCTTCCGTTTGATCAACGACTGTCTTTTCCTTTTTTTCTGGTGCATTTTTGACTGCAGCAATTGTACTGTGAAATTTTCGCAAAATCGTGCGTAATATTTTAAATCGTTTGAGAATACGTTCTGATTCAACCTGGGACGCACAGCTAAGTATTGCTTTGCACTCTCGCAATATAAGAATAAATTTTTCAAAGCACTCCCTATCGATTGGCAGCCAATTCTTTTGATTAATGTCCAGCCGAAAGTGCTCAAGTACAATGAAACCCATCTGCACCAGGTCGTCAAGGTGGAGTTTATCAAACTGTTTTTCCGATGCTGTAATACCCGCGCTAAGGATTTGCAAGTAACTTGCCACGAATGCGTGACCTTCGATGATCTCGTGAAGAGCTGTCTTGTATTTTGAGATTTCCTCCTTGAAATGTTGCTCCAACAGCTCGGAATGCAAATCTGAAGCATTGCTTTGCAGTGAAGGTATTAAACTGGTGTCCAAGTACTCAAATGAGGCGAGACAGCTTCTAACCACTGTCTTGACTACAATAAAGATTACGGTTAATTAAGGAGAATGTTTTCTCTTTTAGATTGAACGCACCTCTTAGGTTGGGTGCACACAAAATCGCAAAGACGCCGATTTGTGTGGCACGATCCAAATTAACATCGAAATCTGCAATATGTTCATCAATCGTCGCATCTGACCCAGTACGCAATATGTTGCGTATCTTATCAACTGAGATTTTTTGGAAATCCAAGAAACATGTGAATACCAAGCGTAGCAAAGCATCATTAATATGATCGTCCAGTTGGTAAAGTGCTTGCTGCAATGTTATCGCTCTCAATTTTCGATTAGAGTAGTTTGTTTTCGGTTGGCATTCGTCTTGAAATGCGCTGCAGTCTCGCATAACCTAAGAAAAAATGCAATGCGATGAATACTAAGTCTGAAAAGTTCAGTCAAGTGTAAGTGTCAAGTAAGAAATCAACCAAGAAACCAAAGAACATCCAGACGATAATGTTGTTTTTACGGACAACAGATATGTTATATTTATCAGGCTGATTTATATGTAAGTGTGCGATTCACCCAAGTTACCATACCCTTCTACGTTTTAGGACCTGATGGCCTAACTGTTTTACCTACTTACCTTCTGACAAAGAGCACTTAAGGCTTTCTTATCCTGCTGCAGGGCGACATTAGCAAATGACAATGCTTGGCCCAAAAGCAAATCAATTTCCAACTTGATTTGCTTGGCTAGTGCCATGTCTTGATCGCCAATATTGCTGACATCGCGATGAGGCTCAATGAAGTCTTGCAAATAATCCAGCAATGAGTCCAACACCGTCTGGAAGGACAAACCTTCTGTGGAATTCTGCTGTGCTTCTGCTTTGCTTTTGGACTGTTCCAAGACGACACTCAGACGATTGAGACACACCGTGATGCGGTCAATAAAATGCCGATGACTGGCCTAGGATGTTAACAATGTGTGATAACTTCATTGTTATTTGAATATCATTTACTACCTGTATTCGTGATCCGCTTGTGCTCTCGGTTTGTATTGTGGATTCCAAATGCCTAATACAGATTACAATTTGCATCAAGCACAAGCAGACGATATCTAAAATACCTTGCTCTTCTTGATTACTTATAAGCTTTTGCATCATATTTGAAAACGCAAAAAACTCAGCACAGAAATCCTGTAGACAAAGGTGCAATAAATTCAATTACAAACCACAACGGCATAAATGAACGAAAACACCTTACATTTAACCAATTGATATCGCCGATAAAAGTAGAACCACCACGGTTTAGTGTGCACAGGCACGATTTTAATTTTTCTCTTAATAGTTTCATATTTTGAAATACAAGCTCACTTGTTGCACATGCAATATAAAAATGCAATGTTTTAAAAAAGATGGCTTGCCCTTCCGACAGTCTGGCAACATATCTGGCAACACGGTGTACTTTGACACAAATGTTGCCAGACTTTCGAAATGACGTCTGACGTACAGACGCAGACGTACACTATTTTCGATAGCAAAAATTGTAGTATTCTTAATCCATTAAAAAACTAATTGATACATATGTGCAAAACGTACTAAGCGTCAAACCAATTGCAACAATTGCAAACGCACGTCCGCCATCTGTTTAAGAATATTAGCCCTAACGTTAGTAGATTTTGCCCAATATTGAAATTGTGCACAGCAAACAGCAAGCAGTAACAACGACAAGTGCAAGACACGAGAAGAGCAGAGCAGAGAAGACAAGAAAATGAGCACGTCAAATGCAAGCCGTAAGGAAACGGAACGCACCAAACTGATGCAGGACAAATGTCAAACGCTGTTAACGCAAATGCTTCGTGATGACGATAATAAATATTGCGTCGACTGTGATGCCAAGGGTAAGCAAATGCACATTAATCATGCATACATATTTACATTTGTATGTATGTTAGTGGTTGATTGGAAGGGGGTTGAGGGAGGAAAGCGGACTAACGACCCACTGAGGATTAGAACCTCTGGCAACCTTTGGTGCCATGAAAACAACGCATAGTACACACATATACATAGTACTCATCATCCCACAAGTAAGGAATATATTCCTATGGAGTTCTTTGCGTGCTGTGCGCGGTTAGCAACAAGAATAGTTGGGGTTATTAAATCACTCTTTGTTTATCTCAATACACATGCACACACATACGTGCACCCAACCATCGCTTACTCACACATATTGCTGTAAATTGCAGGTCCACGCTGGGCATCATGGAATCTGGGCGTGTTCCTTTGCATCCGCTGTGCGGGCATCCATCGAAACTTGGGTGTGCACATCTCGCGCGTGAAGAGTGTCAATCTGGACGCTTGGACGCCGGAGCAGGTGATATCACTGCAACAAATGGGCAATTCTCGGGCGCGTGCTGTATACGAGGCCCAGCTGCCGGATGGCTTTAGACGCCCCCAAACAGACACGGCCCTCGAGAACTTTATTCGCGCCAAGTACGAGCATAAAAAGTATTTAGCCCGGGAATGGGTGCCGCCTTCTCCACCCAAGGTGGACTGGGCCAAGGAGATTGATGAGGAATTGGAGCGGCAGAAGCGTAAAAAGAAATCGGCGCAACCAAGTTTAGGTATCAGCAACATCACCAGCTCCAGCAGTGTTGCTGATAAACGTCCCTCGTCTACAACGGTGAAAAGTACGCCACTTCCAGCGCCGCTGCCAAAACCGAAACCCAACCAGGTTGGTGGCTGTAGTCCAAAGACTTCGCATCGCGTGCAGCCCACCAGCACCATCAGTGCCGGCGAAAGTGATCTCCTAGGATTGTCGTCGCCCACGAAGCCCATAACTGCCAGTGGTAGCCAGGATCTGCAAAACGATAGTTTTAGCAGCTTCCTGAGCGCCACTTGTAATGTGAGTGCCATTACAACGCCCGAGAAGACCAATGGGAATACTGCGGACGCTGCCTCACTAGCCATGCCCAGTCAGCCGAACTCGTTGGCGCAGCAGGAGCAGGACTTTTTCAGCCAGGGCACGCTGGGGGGCGGCAGCGACAAGGACCAGTCGGGCAAACTATCCAAAGATAGCATACTGGCATTGTACGGCAATGCACCCACTACACACAATCCTCAACTGAGCTTTGGCAACTTTACGGGCATGGCACCCGGTGGCTACATGCACCACCAGCAACAGCAGGTGCCCCAGCAAACGCATCATCATCAGTTCATGACACCCCCGAACTCGGTGAGCATGTACAATGCACCCGTCATGGCTGCCCCGAATGCGTTCAGCAATGCACCAACTGGCGGCGCCATGAATTTAGTTGGCAATGTTAGCTTTGGCGGCGGACAATTTCCCAGTGCCGGCGGTGGCAGTCCGTATTTGGCTACTAATAGCATGGGCGGACAAGGATCGCCAGCCAACTTAATGCAGACCAATCAGAGCCTGCTAAGTGGCATGCAGCTCTTCAGTGGCTCTGCCGCTCCCCAGTCGTCGCCACAGCAGCAGCAGCAACAACAACTTGGACTTGGTATGAATGTGATGCAACCGATGTCGAGTGGCTTGCCTTCGGCTGGAGGATATCCAGCCACAAGTGGCACAGCCGCCTCGTCGTTGACGTCCAATCTAAATCAGCAATTCGGCAATTTAAATATCGGCAATGTTTGGCAATAAATCAAGACTACTCCGTGCATTCCCTTATATATGTAGTACTACATATAAGGTCGCTACACATGCTGAGCTGAGCTGCGCTGAGATAAGTTATATTTGTTTATACACATACATATACCTTAACGTATATATATAACTTTTTGTACCTACTTGCCGCCAATCCAGTGCTTGTGTTGAGAGGACATCGTATTAATAGGTGAATTGTGTATTTTCCTCCTGTTTATTTGTTTGTAAGAGACATTGTAAAAAAGAAAAAAACATTGGCATACGTATCCGCGTACGTAGTAAGTATACTTATGGTACATATAATTACGATTACAATTCGGTGGCGTACCAATTTGATCCATTTCATAAACTAAACATGTTGATCAATACATGCATATACACTAAGTATTTCAAAGTAACATTATAATAAAATCATCAATTCAATAAGTGCTTCTAGTGTGTATGTATGCGCTCATCCATCCATATACAAAACATATGTACGTACGCCCACCCAAATTATAATCGCAGCGGAGAGTAAGTATGATTTATACGGCAAGAGTACTTGTAAGTTACATTTATTTGATCTTTGGGCTGAGAACTCATTGTCATCATGTGTGTAAGTGTGCGTGTATGACTTTCAATACCTAATATACAGCATGAAATACGTATGTACTTTTAAATTTAAGTGAATTCAATTTTAATAAAAATAATATATAATATCCGTGAATTATGTAATAATAAATACATTACTATAATAAATTATTTGTTCTTATTCGATTCAAATTGGCGCGCCAACGATTTGCCGAAGCTAAACAGCTGTGCACGCGTATCTCTTTCGCGCTCTCTTTCGATTCATACTCTCATCGAGTGCGTTGTAATGCAACCCTGCACCGTATAAATATCCCCTGTTGCTCTTCACACCCCGTCATCTACTGTTTAACACGTCAACCTAAACAACGGTGAAGTAAATACAGAAAGTCAAATTAAAGTTTCGTTTACGATTACCCAACTGCACCCATCTTAAATTATGAGCGAGGAAAACACCGGGGAGGCTGCCTCCAGGCCAGAAATTAACAGTGAGCTCAGAGAGCGAAAACCAATCGAAATTAATAGAGAGTTATCAACCAAAGAGGCATATTTTGCCAGCCTCGAAGAATGGGCAAAACAAGCAGCACTTATCCAAATGTTCCCCAACTATCTACTGGCTAACTATAACTATCCACCTCTACTGCAGGCGCAGGGGCAAATACCCTTTGTGGCGCCTAGCATTGAGCATCTACAGACAAATCGGGCATCGCACCAGCTCCCGCCGCAACCAGCTGGGATTAGAAATGGGAACATACCAGTCGTGCAGCCAAACTTTAATCGCTTTCGGGTGATGGATGAAGCGCAGCAACAGGATATTATACAGAGAATCGGTGGCACTGAAATGGTAGTGGCACCTTTCTGGAAGAGAGCTGTCGCCGAGGCAATCGATGTGTTCATCTTATTCATACTAAAAATAATTGTGACCTTTTCGTTGTTTCACGTTTTCGATTTGGACTTTGACAAGGATGTAATGCGCAAGGCTCTCGATGAGGAGGACATCTTTGTGAGCTTTTTTGACATCTCCATGGACTTTATAACGCTGTCATCCGACTTACTGCTCATCGAATTACTGACAAAACTGATAGTCTGCTGTTACGAATGCCTCTGGACAGTCTTTTACAATGGCGCCACACCTGGCAAATCGCTGATGAAGATTCGCATTCTATACGTTGAAGCTGTTGTTCCCATGCAGGCACCTGTAATGCCACATTTCGTGTTCCAGGCCCAACGCGAACCATTGCGCGCCTTGCTTTATCCGGCAGAAACGCCCAGTTTTGTGAGAGCCTTGATGCGTGCATTTGCCAAGAATCTGGTTATGACGTTGCTATTCCCCATCTGTGTGGTTATGATTTTCTTCAAGAACAATCGCACTGCGTATGACATTATTACCAAGACCATAGTGGTGGAGAACAATGCGAATCCTGTGGCAGCCAACGTTAATGGACCGCAGGTACCGTTGCAGCGTCCACATCAGCAGTAGTCAGTTGGATGGGGCGACGAATGCATCTATACTATAAACGCCAAATTTTGTTGGGAAATGGCAGTGACATATTCATATACCTATTATATATATATATATATTCAAATTGATTTAAGATTTTTGTTATAATTTACTCAGATGTCCGGCAGTTTTGTATTCCATTATGTAAATAGACAAACGATGAAAACGAAATGCATCGCAAATTTTACTCATTTATTGAATAGAGCTGGCAAACCAAATCTGATTTATAACGATTTATTTAACATTCACATTCTTCAAGGTTTGCGACAGAAGATTACCCTTGCCTGGCACGTGCAATGGGGATCCTTTATAGCAAGCCACCAACTCGCCGTTCGTCATCAGATCAGGAGCACAGGTTTCAAACACCTTCTTCTTGGGATTTAACTGAGCATCTGGCTGGCGTGTGTAGCCCTCACAGTGCACCAAATCGCCGGGAACAGCCCCAGCTGGAGGACTGAGCACTTCAACCTTTTCGGCGGATGAAGCACACATTACCATGGCTTCAGAGACAACACCACGCATCTTAGCCGGCTTCAGATTGCATAGCACAACCACCAAGCGATTCTGCATTTCCTCGATGGGCACGAATTTCACCAGTCCTGAGACGACTGTGCGTGGTGTTGGCTCGCCGCAATCAATCTTTTCCAGATACAAACTATCCGCATCCGGATGGCGCCCAACTTCCACAATTCTGCCTACTCGCATATCCAAGCGACCGACGTCAACAGGCGCTTCGGCAACGGCACTTGGCTTCTCGGCTGCTGGTTTCTTTTCTTTGACTTTCTTCTCTTTAGGCACTGGAGTTGCTACTGCTGGCGCCGTTGCTGTTGGAGCCGCTGCTGTGTTTACAGCTGATGGGGCAGTGGCGGCATTTGCAGAGGTGTCAGCCTTGGTGCACATTCCACGGCTACCGGGAACTGCAATTTGTTTTTTGCCATTGTAAACTTCAAGGTTTCTTAGTTGCTCCAATGCCTCTTCCACTTCCTTGGTCAATTTTTCGTTTTCCTCAATTAATTCGAGTTTCTTACGTTCGACGAGCTCCTTTTGTATTGCCGCCAGCTACAATACAGCGAAATCTTTAACATATCCACATATTTTATATCTGCAATGAACATACCTCTCCTTCTATGGAATCAACCAGACATTGGGCCCGCTCGTTATTTTCAATAATTTGTTGTAGCGCAGCCATTTTAACGTTTTTTGTAAGATGTTTCCTTGTTGTTAAGTTTAGTGCAATTCGGCATGTGGCACGCAGCATTGCTGTCATCCAGTGTAACCATATATTAAGCACAGAAATATACTGCCGCCTTGCAAATCATGTAGCAAATATGTCATTGTATTTTTCGTATATACCAGAACACTTGTATGGGACAAAATCAGCTGTGAACTGAAAAACAACTGTTGCAGTGTCCACCAATTGTGCTAATATATACTGTTTCGAAAATGTAAACAATGGACGCATTCCTTACCACAACGTAAATAGTGATTACTGATAGGATTGTTTTGATAGTTATATATTCCATAACATATACTTAATTCTTATTGGTTAAGTTTAGTATTATTAATTGTTTTGAAAGCAGAGAGAATATTTGGAGTATTAGCTTGTTTATAATATTGTTACATGATGCGATTTAAACTCTCTCTGATTTGGTACGTAAATTTCTTAATTGCGGCTACACTATTAAAGTGTTACCAAGCTTATTTTGCTTGTAGCGAAACAGTACATTTTGTAATTTTACTGCGGTCACTTCGTACGCAACAACAACTAATGCTAATAATAATAATAATTCTTTTCATATCATAATAATAATAATACTAACAAGAATTGTAATAAATAAAAGTATATATAAAGTGTTTGTTCAGATGGATTATGTCTATTGTGGCGGAGCCGATCAAATCGGCGGCTCTGAAGATATTTTAAGTATGAAAAATACGCACAGCACATACATAAATATTTTGTTTGTAACTTTCTCCTTTCTGGTTGTGTCAATCTTTGTGTATTGGGCGCATTACCCAAAGGTGTTTACGATACTGGCCCCCCACGCTCCGAGCACTATTCTCCAAGTTTTAACGGTTTCAATATTGGGTCCAGCGATGCAGATTATGTTGCGAGCCCAATTCCAATTCTTGCTGACGGTGGAGAAAATTTTGGCGTTTCAACCGTGGCGTTTGATGACTACGAAGAACTGCTCTGGATGGGCAATCAAGGTGTAAGTCCAATACGTGCAAAGATTGTTTGTGCTACTATACTTATTGTTTTAAAACCTGGCAGGGACATGTCACCTCGTATTATACCAGCTCTTTGCAAAAGTATACATCATTCCAAGTCCACGCCAGCGATATTGTGCGGCAAATAATAACAATTGATTCAGGAGTTTTAGTATTAACGCAGACCTCGCTGCGTCACCAAATCCGTCGAGGACTTCCAAAGTTTACTCACAAGTGAGTGCGAACAAGCGATAATAGTATTAATATGTTTTGATAAGCATCCTTGCTCAGGTCGAACAATATGGTGGAAATGGTTTCCATGTTGCAGCTGTCACCACATCGTTTGGTCATGGCAGGTTTGCAGGAGGAGTTGATTGACTTTGATATGGGCAGCCTGAAGGAAACGAGACTCGAACACGTCGGAGCTGCAGGCTGTACCGTGCTGCGCAAGAATTCGCGTTATCTATTTGCAGGCGATCAATTTGGAACAGTCACCTTAAGAGATTTAAACACCTTAAACGTGGAGCACACAATCAAAACGCATACTAGCAGTCTCTCTGACTTTGATGTGCAAGGCAACTATTTGATATCTTGCGGCTATAGTGGTCGGCAAAATAACTTGGCTATCGATCGTTTTCTGATGGTCTACGATCTGAGAATGCTGCGACTGATTTCACCCATACAAGTCTTAATTGATCCGCAAATGCTGAAGTTTCTGCCGTCGCTAACATCACGACTGGCCGTTGTCTCTAGCTATGGTCAATTTCAGTTGGTGGACACCGTCGAGCTTAGCGAGCCTCGAGTCTCAATGTATCAGATTAATACGAATGGCAGTCAGTGCTTGAGCTTCGACATTAGCTCCTCATCGCAGGCTTTGGCGTTCGGAGATCAGTCCGGTCACATTAATACGATTGCGTCAATTCAAACGCCTCAGCCACAGTTTAATAACTTTTCGCGGAACACTGAGTTCGCAGATGTTGTGCCACAATTACCCATTGTACCGTTTACAGACACCAATTTTCCTCTTTCCTCGGTGATGTTGCCGCATTTGACGACTGGCACACGTTGGTTTTCCGATTGGCCCGAAGAGCTGTTGCGCTACGCTTACCATCGCCCAAAGACTATAGATGCCGACGTACTTAATAATATGAAAATGCAGGGTCCGATTGGCTATTCACCGAACCCAAGGACAGCGCTGCGTAATCAAATCCCATATTGCCTGATCGAGCAGGGACAAGGAGGTTCTTCGAACGCGAATGCAAATGGCAATACGGCAGCCGCAAAGGCGGATAATGGTGTTAAAATAATACCAAGAAGATATCGGAAGGTCGAGTTAAAGTACACCAAATTAGGCACCCAGGATTTTGATTTCGAGCAGCACAATCAGACGATCTTTGCTGGACTGGAAGCCACCTTGCCAAATTCGTATTGCAATGCGATGTTGCAGGTAAAAACTGTTTATAATTGCACGAATTGAGTTGTGAACAAAAATCTCATCTGAAATGTGTATTTAGATCCTGTACTTTACGGACTCATTGCGAATGAAGCTTTTTGACCATTCTTGCTCAAAGGAGTTTTGCCTGTCCTGTGAACTGGGCTTCCTCTTTCACATGCTGGACAAAAGCACTGGTTGGTTGTAGTACTCATACAAGTAACACGTCAATTACATGATGTATGCAAAACTTATTCTAGCCTCTTCGCCTTGTCAAGCCAGTAATTTTCTCCGCTCATTTCGCACAGTTCCCGAAGCGTCCGCTTTGGGATTGATTTTAACAGATCGCTCGGCAAATGTTAATCTGATTACCTTGATTCAGGCAAGTAGTTCAAAATGTGTAACATTAATTAGCTATGTTGATGAAAATTCCCACTTTTAGAACTGGAATCGTTTTATATTGCATCAAATGCATTATGAAGTTCTGGACTCGGGTAAGAATTCGCCACTAAACGGTTCTCAAAACACATCGTTTGCAGGTGAGCATAAAAATCTTCTATTTTCCTATTGACTTTATACATTCCATGATTTTTAGGAGATACTACGTGCCACACAGAAAACACAACGTCGTCTGATTTGTATGATTCAATATCAGGTAATTATCTCGAAGAGAAATTTTATATTTTAAATAAAAATTAATCAACATTTTGCAGATGAGAGCGCCAAGGAGGAAGAACGTGAGCGTTGTAAAATAAATGCAGAGACCGAAATTAGTAAGATATTTGGAACCAACCAGATATGCATTAATCGATGTCTAAAGTGTCAAGCAGAGGTAAACATAAAACGCCATACTTGACTCTTGTGTACAACCATATATTTTTTCCAGAAATCAAAAGAAAATATACTACTTGCTTGCAACTTGACGTATCCTACGCATATTAAAGATAGTGAACAGCATTTCGATTTTGGAAGCATTTTGAAAAGATCTCTCAGCTCGGAGAAAAACATTCAAGCTTTTTGCGAGAACTGCAAAAAGTTTTCACCTACCAATCAAAGTGTTAAGGTAATGTCTTTAACATTTGGCGTAAACATTTTATATAATTCGTCAACTCATTTGTTAGGTAACATCATTACCGCAAACACTGGCCATCAACTGCGGCCTAAACAATGAGAAAGATATCAGCTTCCTTAAGCGACAGCTGAATCGATGCAATGATAGACCAGCAGCAGAAACAGTATCATTAAGCACGAGCAAGCCATGTCGTTATGGAGTCAACTGCTCGCGAAGCGATTGCCATTTCATGCATCCGGACCGGTGAGTTTGCATATACAATATAATAAAAATGTTTTGGCATTGAATTCATAACTTCATATTTGATAGAAAGTCGCCATCGCACACCAATCAATCGGCGAATGTGAATAGTTCACCAAGTGCTCGTCAGAAATCTTGGTTTCCTTTAACATTCAAAATGGGACTTAGCGAGCCAGGCGAATTAATCGTGCAGTCTCCCACCCACGCATCGAAATCGGAGCAGGAGGAGGACGATGAAGAACAGCAACAACAGAGTTTTGCAAAGAGCAGCATTGAGCAAACGTATGGATTGCACGCAGTTCTTTGCCAGATTGATGATGGTACGCAAAAGAATCTGATTTCACTGATTAATGTGCAACAGAAATATCATGCTATGAAGGCAAACACCTCAGACACATCTGACGATTCGCAGAGTCAATGGTACATCTTTAATGATTTCAGGTAACTTTTTGATTTACACTTAATATTGAATATTTAATATTCCGATTTGACTTGTTTGTATTTAAGCATATCCCCGGTGCCACCACAGGAATCAGTGTGGTTCACGTTGGATTGGAAGGTGCCATGTGTGCTGTTCTATCAAAGTCTTGAAGATGATGCCGCTGGTAACCAAAGTGTTGAGGAACTATCGGCCACACTAAAGAGTTTGGATTTGCCGTCTAGTCCAACTAATCCGTTTTTGCACGTAAGCCTGCTACGTAGTTGATATATCACAACTGAACGTCAACGATATGCTAAACCATTTTAGGACATTTTAAACCCAATGGTGAAAAACCTCAGCGCAGATGCCACGTTTAAGCCACTTCAAAGGCACGAGTTGCCTCAGGCTGGCGATTTAATTGCAATGGATGCTGAATTCGTTACCCTGAACCCAGAAGAGAATGAAATACGTCCAGATGGCAAAACAGCTACCATTAAACCGTGCCACATGAGTGTGGCGCGCATATCATGCATTCGGGGGTATGTGCTTAAATTGTGTTTAAGAATATGACAAATATAACAATCATGGTTCTCAATTGCAGACAAGGACCCGATGAAGGTGTTCCATTCATTGATGATTACATCTCGACACAAGAAAAGGTTGTCGATTATCTAACACAATTTTCAGGCATTAAGCCAGGCGATCTGGATGCCAATTTCAGTAACAAAAGATTGACCGCACTGAAATATTCGTATAAGAAATTAAAGTATCTGGTTGATGTAGGCGTCATATTTGTCGGTCATGGCTTAAAAAATGATTTCAGGTAATTTACAACATTTTTTTTAAGCAAAAGACATTTTAATGTCTTAACACAATTCCAGAGTCATCAATATTTACGTACCGTCGGAGCAAATAATCGACACGGTGCACCTGTTTCATTTACCCCACCAACGTATGGTCTCATTACGCTTTCTGGCTTGGCACTTTTTGGGTATATGCATATATTTCCATTCTCAACTTCCTTTAATGAGTAATCACTTTGTTAGGTACGAAAATACAATCTGAGACGCACGATTCCATTGAGGATGCTCGCACAACACTCCAACTCTACAAACATTACCTGCAGCTGCAAGCAGAAAAGAAGTTTACGGTCGCCTTGAAAAATCTTTACGATCGTGGCAAACACTTGCAATGGAAGGTGCCGGAGGACTAAGTTCGCATTAGTTGAAGACTATATTGCATAATTAACATACACGATACCACGGCCAGCTAAATGAAAGGTTTTAATGTAGCTTTGTGTCTGACAAGAAGAAATTCCATTTATTTTGTATCTCAATTCTCGTTGAGCCAAAAGTTTAAAAAAAAAATCAATAAAAATCTATTTTCATTAATTTTCCGCGTGTAAGTTGAGTAATAAATTATCTATAGTTTTAACTCTCTTAGATAATTATTATTAGTGTTAATTATCATCATATTTGCTATGGAGAAGCCTGAAGTAGATCCAGTATATGTTATAAATTAGAATAGAATAGATGACCGATCTATCGATACAGGGTATCTCGAAGTGAGTTCTCTAGACTTCAACGTATAATCTTATTCCTTTTTTTTTGTTTCAGTGAGAATGTCAGTGACAGAGATTAGCGTTTCGAAGTCAAATCGAATCAAAATCAAAATTATGCATTTATACATGCATATATGCAAATACACTTTTTCTATTAAATGTTTAGTAGTGAGTACATTCGCATGAGTATGTATTTATTATGTATGTCTGTAACGTGAAGCTGGTTGTTAATAGAACTTGTTCGTTCGGTGGGTATTGCCCATCGAAACACGGGGCAATCAATAAAAATGCACAACAAAGTGATAAGTGCTTAAGAGGAAATTAAAGAGAACGTAAATACTAACTTGTGAGTCTACATAAGCAAAATGTCTCCATACTTTATAATGTCATGTTGGTGTTGTATGTAGAGGGTGTTTATTAACCTGAGAGAATTAGCAGGTCGGTGGCGACCTATCTTCTGTGACAGAATCCCCTGTTAATTGACAGGTTCTCTCGCAGGTAATGCAACTCTGGAGTCAACAACAACAACAACATCATAATTTTTCTGAATTCCCCAAGGGCGATCTAAGCTTATCAATTCCAAAGCCGTCGTATGGGAAACTTTTGCATTACATCTGCCGCTCAGCAAGCTATATAAGCTCGGCCAGCGTTGTAATAACTGCATTCGTTGGTCTTACGTGCTCAACATGACATCGTACCTGCTAGTTGGATTATGCTGCAGTCTGCTGCTTGGTTCAGGTGAACAAATTCAATTCGAACGATCTTAATTTGAATTATTTTCAATGTTTCTTAAACTCTTAGCACTTGGAGCAGACTACCAACGCCAACAAGAACCCCTTCTAAGAGGTCCGCCTGACAGCCAAGTGTATGTACTTGGAGGCACTGAGGGAACTTACACTGTGCCTGGCGTGAAGGGCACTTTTGGGTACAGTGCTTCTCGTGGCCAGCATGTCTACACGGATAGTCAGGGCAACACCTATTCCCATCAACGGGATGCTGGACAGGGAGAAAGTAATTTGAATGCGAATCAATCTCCATGACCTATGTTTTTAATTTCCCAATTATTTGACTATTATTTAGGCACTCACAGCTTAAGCGGACCTGGTCTTGTGGCTCACCGCACACACAGTCGACAAGAGCGTAGTCCTGATTTTTATGTCGCTCGACCAGATCGCACCGTTGTTGTGGGTAACGATGGCAGCTTTGTGGTTCAACGAAAAAGTCGTAGTCCCCAAGATTACTACATTTCCCGACCGGGTCACGGAATCGTCTACAAGAGTGACGGCAGTTTTACGGCCCAACGTCAAGGCCGCAGTCTCGACAATCTTCATCATCGCGTCCGTCGTGCAAGGGTCCAAGGCGAGAACTTCGTAGCCCGTGACGACCAGGCTGGCGTCTGGAACAACAATGTCTCCGTTTGGAAACGCCCCGATGGTCGCACAGTCACCGTCGACAGTCAGGGTAATGTCATTACATCGGGCAGCCCGAACGGACGTGGTCCCCAATATGTAAGTAAAGCTTTCTGACGAGTCATGATTCCCTTACTAATGCAAACAACGTCCACAGTATCCTGGCTAAGCACAGACGGGTCAACAACTCGGGCAACTACTAGTGCACTAAATTTAAACGAAAATACATTTAATGATATATTAAAGAATCCAAAATAAAGTTTAAATGGATGTATAAATGCGAAAGGCGAATACAACTAATTGAAGATTTCTCACTTATACTCGCAACATGACATTGCAGTTCCAATTCGGATTGCTCCGATTGATCCTCTTTAGTGGAGGTATATAAATATGTATATTAATATACTTCGAGTTTAAATTCAGTCATGTGTGTGTGTAAGTGCAGTAATATATTTTAACGTGGATCAGAACAAATATTGAGCACGTGATTGTAATATACGTTGTCAACAATGGGAAATGAGTAAAAAAGTATAATAAACATCCCTAATTCGAATATTTACAATAGACAAGCACTTACGAAACTTATTGTAGCGCTTACGAAAGTTAGTATTGTGTATTGAAGCATATTCTACTTGATTGAAGACTTTTGTAAAAATAAAATGACGATTATCTTTTCCATGCCGAATTTGAGGAAATAAGGCTTTGTTTGAAGTGAATTAAATCGTGTATTAGAAGTTTGTTGCATAAATTTATGTTACTTTGTTCTTATTACCGTTTACAAATACTACGAAGTCGGAACTAATTATTATACTATCTCGGTAGTTAGAAAAATAAAACATCTTTTAAATTCATACTTTTGGACAAGAAAAGGTGGGAATTGTTCTCTGTAATGTCTATCATTACCAAGATGTAAAAAATATTAACCATTCATTAGATGTTTATGAAATTTACCAAAAATGGTAGAATTTAAGCAACAAATTGTATATATTTATGTCTTCATAACTATTACATAATAAATTTGTTTTCTTTTAGGACCAGAGACCTCATCTATACTGTAAATGCATTTAGCGGAAAATTCTCTGCACATTTAGGGCAGAACTTGCAACAGTGTATACGAGTACAAAATTATAGGTGGCTTTTAAGTGTTATGCGACAATGCTTGAACATTTGGCGAGCAACGCTAATTATGCCCTACACCAAGAGTCAAAAAGAGTATAATACTTTCGATCAAATGACAAGTAGATATAAAAATCTAGGTCGTTTACATGAATCGCAGTAATTGGTAAAGAGCGTAAAGATTCAATTAAAGACTCATGTTTAAGAAAATATATCAGACAGGATTCAATCTTGCGTCGTGCTATTTGAGTACCAATAAGCCTAGGGTATTTTTCAGTCGAATCCTTTCGACTGTCCACATAGTTCATGTTTGATCTAAATTTAGACCAAGCAGAATGCCAGCGGGCTTTATAGTATAGCTAAATATGTGGATTGCACCTTAAACTCAAACGTATTATAGAACAAATAAATATTTGTATTGTCATTTCTAGTTTGCCTCCCCATCTGTGTCCCAAACTGTGCTTGAAAAATGAATCATACTTTTGGAAATCAATCACACAAATTTGAATATACCAGACTAATTTAAGAATTCTTGAACTGAGGCTAGAGGCAATAGACACCAAACGCTCCCATGGAGACGATTTGCCATTTTTTCCGGACCAATTATATATTGGCAAACTGTGAAGATGTGATAGCCAAGAGGGCGATCACATTGAACTTATCTCATTACCAAATGTCGGAGGTACCAGAAATTATCGAGTACTGTGAGTCGCTGATGAAGTTGTACTTGAATCAAAACAGATTACTAAAGGTAGTAAAACGCTAACAACTGGTGAATACATAAAATATATCTTCTACCCTATATTTCTGTGTCATCAGATTCCCTCGTGTCTTGGCAATCTAATGCGTTTGGAGGTGCTGGCGCTGGATTACAACAAACTTGATGAGTTTCCCTTGTGCATCTGTAACTTGGTGAGGCTAAAGTTTCTGAATGTCAGTTGCAACAATATTGTATGCCTGCCGCCGCAACTGGGAAATTTGAAGGGATTGGAGGCTTTTTGGTGCAACAATACTGGTCTACGAATACTGCCAGCTGAAATATCTAGCTGCGAACGACTTCAGACTTTGGGAGTTCGAGGTAATCGGCTTCGCACGTTGCCCAACTCTATCGGAAACCTTCAGGAATTACGCTGGTTTACAGTGGAAAACAACGAACTCGCTGAGCTTCCGTCGACATTTGGACTACTGCAAAACTTAATACATCTGAATCTGAAGGGGAATCAACTGTTACGCTTTCCACGCTTGATCATTGCACTACCCAAATTGAAGTTTGTGTTTCTCAACCAGAATCAAATTCAAGACATACCAACGCGATCCGAATTGGAGCAGCTGCAAAACCTACGCATGTTGAATCTGTGCAAGAATCCAATTAGTCGACAACCCGATTTGCAAAAACTCGCCCAGGTGATGAGCATGCTAATTTAATCTACTTACTATCGAGAGTGTCTCATATATTTAAAACCACATCGAATTGCAGCATCAAAACAATATTTACGTGGAGATGCTGGATGACGTTCCCGACTCTAGCGCCTCAATCCGTAGACACAGACCGAACACATTCGACGAACCAGAAGTGAATCCAGACGCTGGCCAGGAATCATCTTCTGATTGGGCAAACAGCGTACGCACCAGCCAACTGAACAGTTCCGAGGAGAGCAACTTGGAGAACACCATTGAGGATATTAGCGTATTGCTGCCGGAAATGTCTCGTTATGTCACGACATTCTAAGACCAAAGAATAATAAATCTGTTGTGAATGTTTATTTGTGATTTCTATGTGTAGAAAGTGTGTAACAAGTTAACATAACGATTGAAATGCCCTTTAGCCTGATGAAATAGTACGAGGAGGGATTGGCGTCAATATGAGCAATCCGTTGAAATTTCGATATTTAACTAGACATTTTCTTGATGAGCTCCTCATCTTGCATGGACATGGCTGTCAGCTTCTTGCCAATCTTTTCATGTATGTCCAAATACTTGGCCACACATCGGTCAATGCAGACCATCTCGCCCTTGCCTGCAATTCAATTATTAACAATGTGAATGCAACGTTCAGTCTTGTATCAAGTCACAACTCACCCAGCTCCGATTCGCCATAGCGTGGCGGTATGCACTTCTTATGACAAGCGTTTGTCATGCGGTTATATAAATCCGACATCATTTCAATTTCCATTTCTTGCATCAGCTGTAATTTCGCCTGGTCGGCCACGCTTATCTGGGGCATTGCCATTTTAAGTTTGTTGTTTTTTTTATTAAATGAATTAAAGTTTTGCTGGTTATGTCAACAATAGAATGTTGACTTTTATTTAGTCGAAACGCCTGCTAGAAATAGTGTGATCGTAGTCGCCTTGATTAGCTTTTTTCATGCGGTCCCGCACACGTAATGTTTCGAAACGCCGGGTTTCCACTGATTTCTTTGACAACACAAATGCGTATACGCCACCAACGGTTAAAAATGCCCTAATAAACACACAAACACAGTTTATTTACGTTTCAAAGGAGGAATAATGTATATTGTACAAACCAGCAAACAGCAATTCGCCCTGCGTTTCCAAGCGGCATTGTCGAGATATACAGTGTGACTGTGATCACAAAAGTGAAAAATACTGTTAATATCAAGCGAAAAATACTACTCACAAATCGATTTATCGAACACCTACTTCAATCGGTACATTTCAAATTCGTTGTACATTTCTTCAATTGTACACGTTTTAAAATATTTAAAGTCTTTACGTGTAATCTTTTGCATTAAGAATAGGTTTTTATTGACTGTGCATCACAAACCGTTATATGTTCATATGTTCGTAAATATGCTCATGTTAATGTATACAATGCGTTGTACATTTATTCAAATATTTTGTAAAATTATAATACAATCTAATCAACAAAAAATAATTGCATATATCTATACAATTAGATCAACAAAAAAGGAATGAGTAAACACACATTGTCACTAATGGATAGAAACGCGTATTTAGTGTAGCAATCAATTTTGAATTTTCATTTTTGGTTTTCAATATCTCAGTATATAGAACAAATCAACATCACAAACCAGTTTTCACTATGTTCTTCTATCCAAAATTGTGAAAAATACTCGTATAATATGTACATAGTACAAATTATGTCTGGGGAATAACTAATGTCAATAGGAATGTATGTGTATATATATACATATGTATGTATTTGATTATTGCACATTGGCCTTTCGTGGGTTTTTCAATGAGTTGCAATAAAATTCCAAAATTTAACTTGGTTTTACGCCAAACCAACTCATTTTATAATCCAATGTATCGTGCAGGAGTTTCTCCTCCTCCTGGGAAAGCTGCAGCAGCGTAGAAACAGCCCGAACCAGATGGCGGGCTTCCACCTATAAGATAGAAATAAATTATTATCGAATCTTTTTGAATTTAATTTCATATGTTTTTACCTCTCTGCTTGTTAGAAATTTGATAATGACGTGTTTTAGATATTTAAAATTCACTTCATCCATTATAATGCAATTTGGTTTGTTGTCCGACTGAAAGGATTCGATCGGTGCGTGGGAGATCCTAAAGGCGGGTATTACTTGATCCGTATCAACATCGATAGTCGCTGATTGCGAACTTCGAAATTCTCTTTGTAAGGTTTTCTTGAGATCACCAAGTCGCTGACTTAATGTTTTTATTGTCTATAATAAAAAAACAAATATTTCTAATAGAATGCTTATGCATTTAATTATGCTCACCTTATTCTTTTCAACAATTTCCCGTTGGGATTGCTCATATTTCGCCAAATCGTTTGCATTCTGTTGAGCTGCCTCATTAAGCGTTTGGAGTGCCACACGTGCCTCTTGAATATCATGTTCAAGCTGTTTGTTTTTGTCGTGCAGATCGTTGGATTCGTTTTGCTCCAGGCGCAATTCCTTTTTCAGCAACTCTTCGCTTTGCGAAATTTCCGCATTGCGCAATAAAGCTGTTAGCTTTTCTTCACGCTCTATTTCCAATTGCGTTTGGCTGTCATTGAACTGTTCTTGCTTCTCGGTAATTTGTGTGCGCAACTTTTGGGCAATGTGTTCAGCATTTTTAACATATTCGCTGAATCTTTCATCGGCTGTTGCGATTCGAATTTTGAGATCTTTAGCTTCGGCAGTCAGGGTTTCCTAATTTAACAATCAAGCGCAGTTAAGTAGAAACATAATTCATTTTTGTTTGTACGTTTGAATTTGAACTTTAATAATTATAAACAAATAGGTTCTACAAATAATTAAGAAAGGAAAAGGCAAGGCGAGGCAACCAAATGGCTTAATGGCAAATTATCCATTGTAGAATGTAACAAAGCGTAAAGTAGGGGTTACTGGCGAACAGAATATTTAGTTGTTAGTAATTAAATGGTGTTAATTAGGCGTGCGTGTTATAGGTTCCACTGGTAACCATCAACGTCAGAGGATATACTCACGGATTTGTTGCGTTCGAAGAGAATTTGCTGCTCATTCTCCTCTCGACACTCTTTGAGAGCAACCGTCAATTCATCAACTTCATCCTCTAACAATTTAATCTGCATCCAAAACGTTACAATTTATGTAATCAAGTTGCAGATGAATAATATATCTATACTTACCTTTTCGTTGCGCTGCTTTATTTCAATGTTGGCTTTCTCCAGCTCAAAGGCAACTTGCTTGCGACTTTCTATGGCATCATCTCTGGCCTTTAATGCTTTGCGTTTCTCGGTTGTTTCCTCTGCTACCTGCTGTGAGAGGCGACTGACTTGCTTCTCCAGCGCAAAGTTCTGGCCGCTCCACGAGCTTTTTATATCTGACAGTTGCAAATGGGCCTCTTCCAGATGTTGCTCCAGCAATTTATGTTCATGGGCAAGTGCCTGCACTTGCTGGTCTGCACTCAGTTTAGCCAACGTTTCGAGACGCGATTCCTCAATGATTTTTATGCGCATTTTCATGTTACGGTTCTCTTCTTGTACAGCGGCTAGTGTTGTAGTCAGATGGTTCTTCTCCTGCTGCGTGGCATGACGTAATTGCTCCAGTTCGTCGCGAAGATCTTCGGCAATGGGCTCAATCGTACGCAAACGTTCCATTTCCTGATTAAAGTTCTCAATTTGCTGCTGATATTGACGAATGGAATTCATATGATCGAAGGCCTCCTGCTCACGAAAGCCCATTAAGCTCTTCAACTTGTCGATTTCCACTTGCTGTAGATTTTGTATTTTCTCTTGTTCCTCGCAATAGATATCCTTTTGCGTCTGAGCTACCCGTACGCTCTCCAATAAGATTTCGTTGGTCTTCTCCACTCTCGTCTTCTCCTCCTGCAATTGTTGTAGATTCTGACTGAGACTGGATACTCTGGAGGTAAGCTCATTGCATTGCCCACGAAGCTGGCACAATTGTTCAGACTGTTCAACAAATATACAGAACAACATTAAAAATATAAACAGTTGTTATTTGCAAAGATGATATAAGATATAAATATATAATATTTGCTTTGACTTCACCTCATTGTAGATGCCACCGCCCACATCATCAGCAAAGTTGGAATTTATGCTAATACGGCGGCTACGCAAACGATAATTATTGTTGTTATTATTATTGTTATTGTTTGGGTGCCGCTGATGTGGTTGAGCTGTCGACGTGGACACATCATCTCCAGTTTCCTCCTTAATTTTGTTTTTTAACGTTGCAAACATTTTGGGAACTGTCGCGAGTGTTGTGTATTGTTTTGGCGCAAGCTAACCAAATTACATATGCATTTAGATTATCGCCATGGAGTACACCATGGGGTTACAGCAATTTTGTTTTTATACAGTTACTCCATTTAATGCCAGCCTTTAATTTACTTGTTTATCTAAGCAATGTAAATTTATTTAAATTTGCAGTCTATAATTCTTCTTCTTTTGGGAACTACGTGCAGGCAGAGCTTGCCACCTTGCAAATTTGACACATCTGGCAACGCACGGCGAAATGTAATCAATGTGGTGGCACTGAAAGCGTGTTATCGATAACATCTGACATAGACGCCAAAATCATCTGTGAAGAGCGCGCTAAATTTTCTAATATTTTTTACTAAATTGTTTGCGTTTTTAATTTGACTATTTTTATACATTTAATAATTGTTCCCATATTAAGCGGAGAATGGATAGAAATCTGTCTAAGCAAACGCCACGAGATGTGCACGACAGCGATGCCATGTGCACCTCATCCTTAAAGGAGATCTCATTAATAGAAACCATGACCAGTTTTCTTGCGGAAAACGGAGCGGCTGAAGTGGATCCAAGGATTTTGAAAAGCCTGGCTGAAGCGCTATCCAAGCGTATAGATGAGTAAGTTCTAAGTTCCTTTGATGCTTATTGTCGTATTTTTTCACCGTGGCGTACGTTTGTATGTATGTATGTATTTGTAGTTGCATGTATGCTGTTCTTTGAAGTTTGCTTGGTAATGCACTTTCGCAAGTGCATCGAGTTGGCATTGATCCAAAACTAAATTTATAATAATTAGCGCTGCTGTGGCAATGTTAGATCATTTGGCGATCCCAAAACCACACAAACAACATAGAGAAAAGTATTCCTTTATGTTGACTTTCATCCATCCGAATCCGAGCAAGAAACTGCATGGAATGACAGCGAAAGATCGCATCCAATTAGCAGATGAGCGCTGGAAGTACGCTAAGAGAGTAGCAGGTTCTCCCATTGCTATCGTCAACTCCCCCCCATACATCCATAGATATGTACGTGGGCATATAACCCACCCCATTCTACGTTTGCGAGAGAGCGCAAACAACACGAGCCATATGGTGGATGAGTTGAGCGCTCCGGAAAACATGAGAAACACATCTGCCTCACTGCCTCACTACATTTGTATGTGGAAGTGTGTGCGTGTGCATGTGGTGAGCGCGTTTTCCTTACGGAGCGAGCGCACGGATGAATGAATGATGCGATGCTGTCGTTGCCGTTGCCGATGTCGCTGCTTCTGGGGTTTTCTCTCGTTATCTTGATGCGCATTTTCAGTTCTATTCTGGCATTCGGTTTATTTAGACATTAAACGAAGAAGAATATTTTCAATATTTCGTATTTGAGTTCGCTTCGTTTGTTGTGATTGTGCTTCGTCTCACGCCTATCAGTTCTTTTCTTTTTGTGTATTTGTTTAAACAATGTGTACATACACATAAAATTATAGCTAAAAAAAACGTTGTGCGACGTTCTTCGGTGAATATATGCATGTACATATTTACATAAATATATGTACACACACACAAACTGAGGAATAAATGTGCTTCGTATGTACAACAATAGTGAGAATTAAAACTCACAACTTGTGACTTTCATCAAATGAACTCGGTGAATGCTCAAGTTTCGGACCAACGGCGGTGCTAAATCAACAAATATATTCTTATATAAATTGCAGATGCATATACTACGTGCGAGTGTGCGAGTGTATGTATTAGCCTGTGCGTGTGTGTGTTTGTGTGGGTAAATTACGGAACGCGCCTCATTTTGTTGTTGATTTCCTTTGTCGATGCTGCGTCTAAATATAGTACATAGTGGTAAATATGTATGTATTTGTCAGAAGCAATACTATTTATGAGTGCGCATTGCACTAATGAGATTTAATCCAAACGATAAGAGTGAACATACCCGCAAGTGCGTGTGTGTGCGTGTTATTCACATAAGGATGATTTCCTTTGTTAGACACTTACCCCTACAGTGTAGCTTCGGTGACCCTCCGATGCGGGCTGCAACTTAAAAAACACCCCATACTATCGTTGTATGCAGTACAGTTGTAAACAACAATTCGTTTAGCATTCGTTTATTTTCTCAGTGCACTGCGTTCTAATGTCAATGCATCCAGTTTAGTGTCGACAAGATGCCTTCATTTATGGTCAAATGCTCGAACAAGTTTCTTGTCTACGTTTTAGCTTTTCCCCAACTGATTGGGGTTGTTTTGCTCATTAAGCAAAACAACAACATTCTCGGCATATTTGGCGCCAAGTCACGACTATTGTTAATTATTTTCAAGGCTCTCAAAACGCAACCGTAGTTGCCATTTAAATGCAAATCATGTGCTGCTATTGCGAATTAGCTGTGCAGTTTAACAGCTATCTAAACTAGGCTACAGTTTTTATATACATACTGTATATATACTGTTTATACATAAAATTCTGTCATACTGAAGCAAATTCCTGCAATTGATCTTCTATTTAATTACCATTCTGTTTACTTTAAAGATAAACCGTCTCTGTCTTTAATCACATAAGCACATCTGAATTATTTCAAGTTGATGTTGTAATTAAGTTCTATTTTTATATTTATATTTTCAATTTTTTAATTTAGGAAACTTAGTCAAATTTTTAGCGGGTTTTCAATACTTTGAAAATTCAAAAAATGTTGTTTTTTTTAATTTTTTGATTTTGAATTATTGAATTTTGGAAATTTAGTAGAATTTTTTGATATTTCAAGCTTTATAGCTCTGCTAGATACAATGATATAAACAATTTTAGAAGCACGCAGTTATTTGACTAAAAATTTCATAAGAGTTGAAACCGTTCACAATCCTTCAAGTGAAGTTTTAACTATCATAAGACAAAAGACGACACCTGTTGTGCTCAAATCGTATCTACATTCGTTTTAAATTCAAACGGATTGATTTTTAGCGGCCCCAGCAGTAACCATAGCTATGAGGGGGACAACAGCGCCAAAACAAATCGGTTTGTAACAACAAAACAGACCAGAGCACCAACAGTTGTTGCCCAGGAATTGGCCAAGTTGTTGGACATGACAGTTGCTTATTATATTTGTGTTTTTGCTCATTTCCCAAAATAATTTTGGCATACGGTAATAAAGCAAACGCACACGTGAAGTGCGCCAAAATGCGTGGCCCACATGTGTCGTCGTTGTCGTTGTCGTCGTCGTCTGTCGCCTGGTTCAGGAGCGGCAGCGGGTTGCTTAGCTGACAGCCAAATGCATCAGAGATTCGGCAGAGAGATGCCCTCAAAATGAGCATCTAAACATACACTGCACGCAGCGTGTGCGACGAGTGCTTTGCTCCTGGTGCGGCAGCTACGCAATCGTTTCGGGGACATTTTCCCATCCCCAGCCATCCGCAATGGCAGCCCAATGACTCATAGACGCCGTGAAGTATCGCACGTAAATATATACAATCGACTGTGTGGTGTAAACTCATAGTACAGGCTACTTATACTTATACCTGCAGTGAAGTTGCAGTTATACTTAGAGTGGTGTGCCGCAAAGCTATTTAGGATAAGCTCGACAACAGCACAAGAAAACAAAAAAGAAAAAAAAAACAACAAAAGAGGTGACGCATGCGATCAATTTAATTAAAACATTTCATTTATATCGTCGTCAGTGTAACAAATGTACTGGAGTGAACAATAACTCAAGGTGCTCGCGTTGTGTAAATGTGAACTAACGAAATACTAAACTAAGTCATAAAATGGCGGGAATGTTTCGTTCAACGTCTCTCAACAATTCAAATAACTCTCCTCGTCCGCCATATAAACGATTCTCGATTTCCCATGTCACTGGCGGTTCGTTGAGGTAAGTTCTCATTTCAAAAGTTCCAAATATTTGTCAAATTCTTATTTGTGTGGCAATTTCGCATGTTATTCTAATGGGAGCGTACCCATTAAATTTGTGATTGTTCTCGGCATGACGTCAAAGTTCAATTTAATTGGGGGAGTCTGGGTGTGCCTAGGTCTTTGATTCTATGCAAGAATTTGCACGCTTCGCTAAGCCCAAGACCGAATTTCAGTTTTTGTTTTTAAATACAATGTATGTCAATGTACGTATAGCTGCATGTCTATACAAATCTATGTATGAAATAATTATTTAGATTAGCAAACAACCTACAGAACAAGAAATGCCAAAATCAGTATGCTTTACGACTATATCCCGAATTTGCTAATATTCTATTGAATTGGCATTTGTATTAAAGGTCAAGTAACTGAAATATGATTAAGAAACATTGAATAAATTTCATATTGATATATTTTTAAATATTTAAACTAATACTATTGTAGTTCTGAACTTCATTGCTAAATTAATCCAGATCTTAGACACGAATGCCCAGCATATCGATTTGCTATCAGCATTTCCGCAAAGTATGTTCACTTTATGAATTGCGTAGCACTCGCGAAACGTAGTAGTAGATAGAATATGCCGTGTAGATAAACTTCTAGTTAATTATAAGTGTTAGAAACAGCGTTTGAATCAATTCAAACCTGTTTAAATTGACCTCTACACTAGAGAGGAGAGCGTGAGTGACTCTCATTCGTATTCCTAAATTGGTAAATATTAACCTAATCTGTTTGATTTTTAACACATAAACCGCGCCTTGTATTTATTTGTTCGAGTTCGTTGTTAGTGGAAAATATCGTTCTTATTGTCCGTCTCTAAGTCATGGCGTGTGGTCTGTTGTGCGACTTGAGCTTAGAATGTTCATAGCGAGGGCTTTCGAGTTGAGTCGTGGTTAAAGCCAGCTGGAACACTGCCGCTCATATTGTCAAGCGATATGATCCACAACATTGCGCTGGAAACATGGCTGTGCCTGCTGTTGCTATCACCACTCTTGGGGATTCGCCTGAAGCCCTGCGAATTGGCTGGCCAACTCTACATATTAGATGTGCCGAAAGCGGAACTGGCCAAGTGGCTGTGCATAGCTGACTTTGAGAGTCGCTTCAATACGCACGTTGTGGGACAAGGTAACGTGGATGGCTCCAAGGATTACGGCCTCTTCCAGATCAGCGATCGGTATTGGTGTGCTCCGCCCTCCACCACGCCTTACTACGCCTTCAACGGTTGCAACGTCAATTGCACTGAGCTGCTGCTCAACGATATCACTGCGGCAGTTCGTTGTGCGCAACTTATCAAGAAGCAACAGGGCTGGACGGCTTGGTCTGTTTACCCGGAGTTCTGCAACGGCACTCTGGCCGACCCGGACGAGTGCTTCCAAAGCGAGCGCAGCCAACCTAATTCCACTGAAATCCCAGATAATGCAACAGACTCGGCCACAGAGACAAGCGTTGAGAATACGACGATAGTGGCGACGGAAATGGAATGAGATTATTATTGTAGTATTATGATATCACGGTCATATTTATATTTTCAATTTGCATAATTACAGCAGATAATTAAATCATAGATAGAAGCTTTCGTTGTTTTTATTAATCATACTCGTACGTAAAAAGCGGTTTCTTTTAGCTCTAATGTTGCTTATTTCCACAACTTTAAGGGGTTTTTATTCTTTCATTGCAGCACAAGTCCCGGAGGTCACGATGCAACCTTGGACAATTCATGTAATTATATTCACTTATATTCTTTACTATTGTTACATTTTTGCAGGCCAATCTAATTGAGAAACATTTGATAGTCGTTTAACAGACTAGACACATTCTTTATATGAGCAAAAAAGGATCAAGTTTATGTTTTTAGCTGGCAGTAATTGTAAATAATATATATACTAAATATTGCAAATGAATTTTGAAATTTTATCAGAATGGCAGGCTATGAATTTGAGGGAAATTGTTGAGTGATCATGATTTTAGAGTTTAGAATGTCAAATACTCGTAAAGCACTAGTTCAGTTTGAAAAGACACTCGTCATTAGTAATTATACGCCAAGCAATCACTCAGTTTACTTTTTTTTATATTTTTTACTATTGCCAAAATGGGCAAAAATAATGGCTTGCTATCAACCATCTCGCCACATACCTCCACACATGGCTCATCCATCTGTGGTGGCTGTGCAGCTTGCACAGGTTTGACTTATGGCTTTTATTCATATTTCAATAATTTGTACAATATTTTGGTCCCATTAAAGATACCAGCTTTGATGCTGGTCGTGCACCTGGAGGCATTCATTCGCCGCTTCAGGGCCGTTCTATGCGAGAGTTGGAAGAGCAGATGTCTACGCTACGCAAAGAGAACTTCAACTTGAAACTGCGGATCTACTTCATGGAGGAAAGTCAACAAGGCACACGAGGCAAAAATGCGGACGAGTCATTATCAAAACAGTTAATAGATTCTAAAATTGAAATTGAAGTGCTGCGCAAGAGAGTCGATGAGAAGACTGAACTTCTGAAGGATGCCGCTCGTGCTATTACACAGCATGAGGAGATTCAGAAGCGGTCGGACATCGAGAGCCAATCGATGATCGAGCAGATGCAGCAACACATACATAAGTTAGAAGTGAGCTACCAACTATAGAAGTGACTGCCGAATCCTTACAAATAATCTCTTTGCTTTCCTTTCCGCAGTGTGCCAATCAAAAAGCAACTAGGAAATCACTCGACGCGCTGTCTTCCGAGAAACTGAAGAGTTTGGAAGCTCAGGTTGGTTTAATACATCAAGCAATCACTAGTGCAAATACAAAACATACTTGTTGACAGGTTCTTAAATTAGAGAATGCTCTGATGGAGGCTGATTTGAGGGAGACCGAGTGCAATAAGCAGCTTGACGCGATGGGAAGTGCCCTGGCAGATCGACAGGAGACCTTAACGGCGTGTGAGGCCAAGATTGAGGAGCTCGCCATAAAGAACGCCGAGCTCGTCGAGCAACTTGAACAGGAAACTGAGGCTGATGCCATGGCAAGTGTAAGTTCCACATAAATATTTGCATTTAACTTATTATTATTTGCGTCGACTTGAGATGGAGTTGGGGCTCCAACGACTGACGGTTTGAACTGAACCTTTAGCAAATGATAAATCGCCAACGGATGGAGATAAGTGATACTTTAACTGAGAATCGCCGTTTGCTTTGCGATTTGAGTGCCAGTGAGCTCGAAGTGCAGCGTCAAAATAAATGGATAGGAGAGGCAATTAATATATTAGATGTGCAACGAAAGACAATACAACTGATTGAAGTGAGTATCTGTCTCGTATGTGTACTTTCACCTCTTGAGAGCTGACAGCAACACATTGTTACCCAAGGATCTGAACAATGAGAAGGATCGGGCCAATAGAAGTCTGTATGTTCGCATGATCGAATACGAAACCCTGATTAGCAAGCAAAATAACCAGGTTAATTTGGTGCGACGCGAAAAAGAGTTCTATCAGGATCTGAGCAAACAATTGCAATATTTGAGTCGCATTGCTGTCGTTCAACCCATACGTTTCGAAACCATTCGTGACTTTCAACTGTCGCACAACTCCATTTTAGCAGCGAGCCGCATATTCTTTGATTACCAGGGCTTAAGGCGGGAGAAGAAATGTAAATTCCCGTTGCCGGAGGTGATGATGATACCGAGTGATTTAATCGAGTGACTACCTTAATTGATTGCCTGTTAATCCACAGCAATACAAGGCTCCGACCCTGCCGTTATCCGTTGCCGCGCCTAGCACGGCTTTTCACAATCATTCGCTTCCGCCATTCACCGGATTGCGTCAATTGTTAGGTCGCTGGTGCTGCTCACAATCCCACTGATCACTGATGGCAGTATATTCCCCTTGTTGCCTCAATCGACCAAATAGCAGCACTGTCCATCGATGCGCCAACCTGTGTTTCCAGCCAGAGGCGCACCACTGCCCACTGTCTGTAACGATGCTCGAAGTCCTGAAATCCAGAGTGGCGTAGGTGTGCGACAGTGCGCTAATTGCCTCCAACTAAGACTTATTCCAATGTATATCATTTCTTCATTTTGCAGTTATGGTTAAATATTGTTAGCAATTAGGGTCGCAGTATACATCCATTATTTTTGGGTATAGTTCATGGAAAAAATTTCTCGTTATAAAATGGTTGAATGAAATGCTAAATAAATCGCAAAAAAATTGTTAAGAATATCCATCTATTTACTAATTTATTTATGCGAATTTATGCAATAATAAATCTGCCTAGGGAGCCATATCAGACTCAAGAAATGTACGCCTGCCTCTCCTTTCCTTAGTTCTGCACCTAAAAGTAGACGCCGAACTGTTTATATATTGTTATATCAAGACGAGTTTGCCAATGAGTCAACGAAACAAGAATAAAATATTATGGAATGGGCTTTGGATAATTTTAGCTAATAAAATAAGTTCATAAAATAACTGTCTGATAATTGTGTCTTTGTTTTGTGTAATTTTAGGTTGACTGCACGCCTAAACTTCGCATTCAGTTGGCCAATAAGATAGTCGAGCTGCAGGATGCACAAGAGAAGTTGGCTGAACGTGAGCGGGTGCATGAGAAAGCGTGTCGCACAATTCAAAAGCTGATGCAGAAATTAAACAGTCAAGAGAGCGAAATCAAGCGCATGAAGCAGACACAATTGGTAAGTTAAGCTTGTATATTAAACATATCGAAGTTGTAAATGCAATATTGATTTTGTAGAACCAAGAGAAGCTAACGTCATCACCAGTCGCGCAGCGCCATTCGTTGAGTGACACCGAAACGTGCACTGAGGATATCTCGCACAGTTTGAAGCAACGCTATGAGCTGCAGATTCTGGAGCAGGACGAGCTTATCAAGCAATTGCAGTCGGAGGTCAAGAAGAAGACCGCCAATTTACAGAATCTGGTTAACAAAGAGCTGTGGGAGAAGAATCGTGAGGTGGAACGACTCACCAAGCTCGTCAGCCAACAGCAATCAGTGGATCACTCAGGGGATGACTCAACAACAGGCGCAGAGTTGCAGCAATCATTTTCAGAAGCCGATTACGTCAAAGCTGTGAAGCGCAACAAGTTGTTGCAACAAAAGGCCGATGTGCTGCTTCATCGTCTGAACGAAATGCAGAAGAACGATGCCTTGATCTCACAGCTACGCCATGATCTGCATGCCATGCAAGCTGATGTGGAGAGCGCGAACAAATGGCGCCTTGAGTGTGCTGATGTTTGCAGTGTCCTCACAAATCGTCTCGAGGAGCTTGCCGGCTTCTTGAACTCGCTGCTTAAGCACAAGGATGTGCTAGGTGTTTTGGCTGCCGATCGACGTCATGCAATGCGCCGGGCAATTGATCGCAGCCTGGACCTGTCCAAGAGCTTAAACATGACTTTGTCCGTCACGGGCGTTTCGTTGGCTGACCAGAGTCTGGCGCAGTTGAGCAAGCTCTCTGAAATACTGTACACGGAGGCAGATGAATGCCATCGTACTTATAACTCGCACGAGGAGATAAATGCTTGCGGAACCTCAACAGTGAAGCAGGAAAATAAGGCTCTTAAGTCAGATGGGCAGGTGCGTAAGGAGCGACGTTCGCTGCCTCTGCCACAGCAGCAGCTGGACAATCAGAGCGAATCAGAGGCTTGGTCGGAGCCTGATCGAAAAGTGTCCTTGGCACGTATTGGACTGGAGGATACCTCCAGTAGTTTCGTATACGCCGAAAAACATCACAGCGAATCGGATAGCGAAGGACACGCCTGCTCGGTGAATTCCCTGAAGCAGGAACGCACTCGCAACACCGAAAAAATCGCGCAACTTGAGTCGCAGATAGCACAGCGAGATGAACGTATATTGCATGCCCAATGCCAGTTGGTGGATGCTGACAATCGTCTGAAGCAGGAGCAGTTGCGCGTCATTGAGATATCGCAACAGCTGGAAAAGCTTCGTGCACAAAACGAAACACTGATCGCTGATTTGCAAGCAATCGGCTCACAGGACGACAAAGAAATGGTTGAGCTACAACGACAAATTCAGCTGAAGACACAGCAGATTGAGCAGCTGCAATTGACGCACAATACGGTGCTTGCTGATGCACAGATCACTGAGCTGGAACTGAAGGAAGCTCAGAACGCAATTGAAGAAATGAAAGAAGAGAATTCTGTCAATCTTGAAAAGGCACGCGCTGAATTAACACAGTACCAGGTTGAAGCGGCGCAACGCTTGGAGGAGCTGCAAAAGCTCCAGCAGGAAGAATTGACTCGCAACTGGGTGGCCTTGAACAAGTACGAGGAGGTGAAGACGCAGCTTAATGAGCTGCAGCGCTCAGTGGAGTTCTACCAAGAAAGTGAAAAGGAGCTTAAGCAGACGCTTGTGGAAAATGAGCTGGCTGCTCGCTCACTCAAAAAGGAAGTTGACGAGAGCACTTTACAAGCCTCCAAGGCGATCGTGGAACGCACGAAAGCGTACAATGACAAGCTACAGTTAGAGAAACGTTTGGAAGAAATGAAGGTGCAGTTGTCACTGCTGCAGGATGAGCAACGGTTGCAACAACAGCAGCAAAAGCAATATCCGCAATGCAGTCGCATCAGTAGCATCGATGCCTCTCAATCGGGATACACATCCGAAGAGGTGCCATTGCAATTGGCAAATAATATAGTGAATGCGCCATCTAGTTCAGCGGCTGCTGGACGTATTAACAACCCGTCACCGGATTTGGGCATTGAGAGCGACGTCGGCCGAGGTGTCAGCGTGGAGCTATCAAATGCCCAGCGAGCACAACTTAAGACTGTGGAGCTTACAGCACACAATGAAGATCCCGATAACATGGACTTAAAGGACGGTAAGTTTTGTACACCGCAGCCAGCATATGATCATATTACAAAAACGTTTCTCAATTTGGCAGATTCTTCTCCGGACTCGGAGGCTGCTGCAGTGTCAGCTGTAGTAGGACAAACAAAAATTGTTCACGATTGCGCAAAGGTAGAGAAAGAAATGGCCGAATTGAAACGTAAATTACTGCACACCAAACGTTCATTTGAAGACACCTATAAAAGATTGTGTGCTGTTAACAAAGCTAAAGCACAGGTTGAAAAAGACATCAAGAATCAAATACTCAAAACCCACAATGTACTGCGAAATGTTCGTTCGAACATGGAGAATGTGTTATAACACTTTATTTGATCAAAGCAAAACCATACCACTATCATCATGAAAATCGTCCACAAATTGACAAATGTTTGTTTGTTAATATCTCACAAATTTACTATTTACTTGTATTTTACTAATGCTAATTGTTTCCTTTAATGTTCTTTGTAAATTACCTCATGTGAAAGTCATTTACGCAACAAGTTATTAACCTGAATAACATTACTTGCATTTTCCTAAGACTGTATAAAATAAAATGTAATATAATGAATGCAAGTTTATACCCCTCTAATGTACTGACATTCATACATAAACCTAACTGGTACTGTATTCACCAGAAACCTTCGTTCATATTGAATGACTATAAATACATAAATAGTAGACAATAAGCACAAGACTAACATTTCACAAAGGTAATCTTAACTATATACATATGTTGCATGAACACATTTCGCTCCTAGATAATTTCGCAAAATAAATTGACTCCCAATGCCATCTTGCCATATCAAACTAACTGCGATGTGAGACTAATGTACAATTTTGCTTACTTTGCTCAATTATCTTAATACTTCTTATTTATTTCCCGAATTCGCTATGAATTATCGTTTTCAGTTTACGATCGGAACGGACATAGAAATAATACTATAATATGCTTCTCAAATATCGATTTTCTGTATAATTATGTATAATCTGTACAAATTCGTTGTCAAAAAGATAATTAGGTTTAAGTTTTGTACCATTACCCGATAAATAAAATTAATTATGAATCGTTTAAAGTGAAGGGGTTTGCTGTTTTTTCTAGTCTTTTTACAATACGTGGGTATTAAAATTTTCCCAAATTTTAACAGACTCAAGCTGAAATTTAAATGTAACGATTCCAAAGCTGCTATTAAATTGGCGTTGCCAGATTGTTAGTACTTGTAAGGTTTCTGTGGATTTCGCAATAATTTATCGAATATCGTTCTTTGTTTTAAGTTAATTTATTTTTTATGATTACTTTACTTATATATTTGTTCTCAATTTTTGTATGCTGGAAAAATAAATTTAAATAAATATTAATGTTACGAAACAGCTGATTCTGTTAAAGCTGTATTTAAACAATGTCCCCAGATTTAACAGCTCATGTTAAACTTATATTTAATTTGTAAATTCCTTTTCTGGTTAAACACGAGTAACTGAATAACTATATATATAATGGGCACCTTATTTTTTGTTATTAGACAAAATGTTACTATTCAATATTCATGGTATTTGTTTATGTGAACTGCTGTTGATGTTATTAACAGTTTGACACAATGTTGCATTACATTTCACTTTTACTGTTTAATAAGTGTGTGTTTACATTTATGTAGGTTTTACCCGCGCGTATGTGTTTGTTGCGGTTTTGTTTTTGCTTATCAATTTTACAATTTTGTGATTCAACTACATATAAATGCGTATAGTAATTAGAAAAAGATAGTTGGCAATAAAACAGCTTGTGCTATAATGTACTATTTTTGTACTGCCCTAATAGCGCGTGATTCTGTTTAGTTTCAGTGTTGTTGATTTTCACTAGTTGCTCTAAGCCCTATTCACAATAGAAGAACAATATACACATGGTGTCCCGGTACCATATACAAGAAGAGGATGAGAATTCCACAGTTTCACAAAACCAACAGCAACGCCGCTCCCGCAATGAATTTGCAGCGCTTTTACATACGCGTAAGTAAACAAAACAACGATTTCCTCATGTGTTTAGTGTATCAAATGTTTGTTGCCAGCGTGAAAGCGGTTTAATTTTGTTAATATGATTCATAGACCCAAATCGTTAAAAAATTTTTTGTCCCTTTACGAAATTGCCAACACTGAGTCTATTTGGAAATATCTTAATACAAATTTGAAGTATTAGTTGCTACTTTTAGTGATAAGATTGTTTAACAGTAACAATGGGCAAGGTTGAGAACAAATGCATGTGCAGGCGTATGTTTGTATTTGTGTATATAGTACAATGTATATATAATAAGCAAGTACTGTTTGAATGACGACTTGTATACAATGCAAAACACTATTAAATGAATATCTCGTTTATAGTATAAGCAATATGTGTTTTGAAATCGTAATGTGAAAATTAAAAAAAAGGAAATTAAAAAAAGATAAGCTGGCCCATGGGGGGATCGAACCCGCGACCTTCGCGTTATTAGCACGACGCTCTAACCAGCTGAGCTAATGGGCCATGTTGTACGTTGGACGCCTAAAGTGAAATATGCAAGCGAAATGGAAGTTTCAGCGTTTAAATGGGGGAGGAAATGCTTTTTAAAGAGATAAATAAGTAAATTTGAGTAACTAAAGTTAAATACTTTTAAATGTTACTGCTAGTTGATTATCGACTGAACATCAGTTGGACGAAGTGAATCTGTTAGTTCTTATTTGCTATAAAGGATAGATAGATAGAAATGATAGATGATGGATGATAGGGTCGAATGATGATAATGTACTATTGTACGAGTATCTTATTAAGAGAATATCTTGTGCATCGCGTGTGTTTACCAAACAATTTGTACTTGTTTCATACAATAGTATGAGAACATTTACTGTTGCCCAGCTGGTCGTTGACAACTTTCAGTTGTGAGCTTCGTACAGCGAACCGAAGGACGAAATATTGACTAGCAGTGCTTTACCCGATGTTCTTTCGGTTCGTGCGGACTGTCCACAGTTGGCTTTTGGCTTTTGCACGTTGTGGACGCATTTTCAAACCGTTTTTGCGCGTGATTATTATTATCGAATATACAACAAACCAGTTGGGCCACGCAAATGAAACGCGAAGAATCGCAGCACATCCCAACTTATTAGTTATGAATGCAAACAACTTTGTTCTTGAGTGCCCGGACTTAAGTTCACTTGATATTGAAATTGTTGTGCTTCGGTATCTGTATCTGTATCTGTAGCTGTAGGAGGTGTATCTTCAGACAGTGCGGAGCCGAGTTGGCAATGAAGTTGGGCGTGCTGGCTGACTTGACTGGCAAGCAACCTTCTGCTAACCCGCTAGCTACAATCAGTTCGATAATTTGAAGGCTTTCTTTGACTTTAAATTTGTGCATTTACCTGGTTAAATTGTTAAATTGCCACAGACATTGCATATCGTTCGAGTGGCTTGCCAAACAGTTCAACTCTATAGAAATAGTGAGATACTTGGTATGTTTGGTTTAAATGGATATGCGTGTCGGGAGCAAGTACTATGATTTTCCACTATACCGAATAATAATGAATTTTTGATGTTTTGTGCAAGTTGTTGAAAAGTGTCTCCGCTTTCGTTTCAAATAATTGTACCACGAGTGTACTATATTCGACATGGGCGGCGCTAAAGGGCTGCCGTTGGGGCTGTCAGTTGTTTTAGTTCTCAACGCATGTCAAACAATATGTTCAAGGTTGTTTTCATTCTCAAGCGCAACTCTCTACGAATAATCCGAAAATGTGCTCTTTACATAACTGATATTATATAATAATAACAGAATAAAAGGTGCCTTGCGAACTAGCTATAATATTTACCCAAACACAAAATCAAACAACACCCAAGTGAATCTTGTACCAAGTGCCTTATCCATTCGCCAAGATGTCCGGCCAAAGCCCGGACGCCAGCCGCCACAGCAACACCATCTCCATCGAACTGAACAGAACCAACACGACCTCAAGCTGCAATCCCAGCATTGCCAGCCAGCGACGACGCCAGCAACGGGCGGCGCAGCATCGTCAGGAGTCATGGTTCCGACACTCGATGCCGCCGGCTGTTAATCGCGACTTTGAATCTCTGGAGCATCTCACGCAACGCGACTCCATCAGTGGCTTGGATGAGCAGCTCGCGGCATCCCTAAGCGGCAAGCTACCTGTGCTCAGCCACACGAGCATACACCTGAACAGTGCCAACAGCAATCTCGGCTTCATTGATTCCGATACACCCAATACGCCGGTGACGCCGCAGTCGGACTCCGCGGCCGGCACGCTGTCCTCCTGCCAGCCCGTCGGAGGTGCCGACAGCAGCTTTAGGCATAAGGCACGCAATCGCAAGGACTCCAAGGGTTCCATTCTATCGAATGCTGCTCGCGGCCTACGTATGACCACTTCATTCCTACGCAGCAAACGTATGGAATACGAAGGTGAGTAAGGCCGTTGGGACAGTCGAAAGTAGTTCAAGGGAGCAACAGTTGAAGCTTCTAAGCTTAAAGTTAAATGAATCATTCGTTTTATACAATAGGAAATTTTCTTTCCAGATAATGATAAGTTTGAATGTACGTAATGATCTTTTGTAAAAGAAAATAGATTTGCTTTAAATTAGCGAATGCAGAAAAGAAAATGTTCGGTTGTTGCCGGTTCAATTGAGTGAAATTTTATACTCTTCTTATATACTTAGCTACTTACTTTTTATACCATGTACCTATAGGTAAAAAGGTAGATTGAGTTCGTTCGAATGTATGTAACAGGTTGAAGAAAGCGTCGCAAAAATATGTTGTTACAACCAAAATGTTCTGAATCGAGCATAAAATCGATCTAGCCATGTCCATCTGTCTGTCCGTTCGTCCGTCCGTCCGTCTGTCCGTATGAACACCTAGATTTCAGAGATGGTAAGAGCTAAAGTAACAAAACTTTGAATTTAGGTGTAATATGCATTTATCAGATCAAGTTTATTTTTTTCTTCTCTCCCCTGCCCTTCCCCGTGCCGTCAAACCGCAATAAATTCTGGCATCCTTAGAGTTAGAAAGTTAGTTGAAAGTGCAATATTTAGATACTTATAATATGAATCGAAATCCGAAAGATGGTTGAATAATAATATTCACAAAAGAAGTTTGACATACGCAAAGTAGCGCAACATTTGTATTCGCTGGGTTTCGTGTATTATTATTTTAATTAGAAGTAAATTAAGATGTCGACAATTTTACATATGTTTGTTTTAAATTTTATTTTGACAAATGGTACCTGGTATATCACTGTCGGGCTAGCTCGACTGTAGCTCATTTCATCCTAAAAAGACCAATTCTCAATACAATTCAGCAAAGTTGAATCAAATTGAAAATAAAGCAAATGGGAAATTTAGTTATTAATGTTTATAAGCTTCTTAAGCAACCTAGGCATGTTACAAAACCTAATTAATGTTTAGTATTGAATAATTTTAAGCTATTGCATTCATAGTTAATTGTACGGCATTTTTAATAGGGAATAGGAAATAAATTAATTTCTCTAAATGAGAAGTTCTGTTTTTGACAGTATAGGAAAATATTCATAAGAGTTGCAAAGTTATTTCAATCCACTGTTTCAAGTATATTTTAAATTGAATCACAGAAAATATTGTCCAATTATTTGATTTAATATTTTATTTTTATTTTAAGCTCTGCCAATTTGACCGTTAAACATTGCTGTTGCTGAGTTGTTGGTGCTCTCTTGATAAAGAGCTAAATTTTATCTCTAACTTGAGAACAAGCGGAAATGCGTTAAATCCAATTTATGAACTTCCAAACGATTGCTTAGACGTAGGTTTGTGAAATTGTTTGACGTCGTATTTAACGATATTTTGAAAGCAATTCAAAGAGCTGAAATATATGTGCTGAGTCACAACAATATTCCGAAATCATATTACAATTTTATTTAGATGTTTTTAAGTATACATATTAGAGGTGGGCACGGGCCTGTATTTTGAGGCCCGGGCCCGCACGAAAACAAACTCCGTTTTTAGAGGCCCGGCCCGGCCGAACACGAAACTTTTTCACAAAGGCCCGGGCCCGGCCCGGCCCGACACGAAACTTATTTACACATAAAAGGAAATTTAAAAGACATGTAATTTATATATACATATATTATATATAAGTGCATATTTATTAGGATATATTGAATACTATTATGTATTTAATGAAAAACAAACTATGTCATATTTTTGTTTAAAAATAAAATTTTTTCTAAATTTGCGCTTTTTAGCCTAGTGCGATTTTCATTCAAAACATGGCCCGATGTTGAAAAAAGCCTTTCGCTAGTAGACGAACTGGCTGGAATAGCCAAAATGGTCCGAGCTAATTTGGGAAGGTGTTTCATATTTCAAAGCTTTATAAATTTCACAATAGGCCGCCAATTTTGAATTAGTGGTGTGCAAACAAGTAAAATATTGTATAAGCAAATCGATAGTAGTATCGATAAGCAATTAAAATGCAATAATTGGTGGTTCTATCGAGAATAAAACAAAAAGCGCGATCAAATCAAAATTGTCTTCAGGCCTATTTTGGGCTTTTACGGGCCTATTTCGTGTTTTTACGGGCCGGGCCTTTTTGCTAAGGCCCGGGCCCGCACGAAGCCCGCACGAATCTTAATTTTCAGGCCCGGGACCGCTGCGGGCCTGTGTAAGCCCGCGGGCCACGAAAAAAAGCACGGCCCGCGCCCACCTCTAATACATATTATATTCTCTTATCACAATCGTGCCTTAGAACGGCAGACTGCTTCTAAAGCTTAAGGGCATGTTCACCAAACTACAACTGATTATTCACCCAGCTGCTGAGTTTGGAGACATCGGCATAGACACCTGGGTACTTGGCCAATGCGCAGTTTGTGCCCCAAGAAACAATGCCGACCAGTTTGCCACCTGACACAAGCGGACCACCGGAGTCGCCCTGGCAGGCATCCTTATTGCTTGCCGCCGCACAGATCATCGTGTCCTTGATTGAAGAGCCGTAGCTATAGCTGGAGCTGCCGCACTCTGTGCGTCCTACGATGCGAGTGTCGATGTATAAGAGCTTGGCCGAGTAGGTGCCTTGATAGGAAGTCGATCCCCAGCCAGAGCAACTGGCGGCAGCTCCATGTTGCGGTGCTGTGGTGGCCATGGCGATGGCCTTGATGCTAGATCCCAGGGTCAGCTTTGTCTTCAGCCGCACGATGCCAATGTCATTGATCTTGCTGCTGGTGCTGTAGTTTTCGTGCACCTTGAATGAGGCAGCATTGCTGGTGACGCCACCAAGTGAGCGATAGGTGGATCCAGCGCGCACCCGCAGCGTGGCAACTGTCACCTTGAGCAGACAGTGGGCAGCAGTCACCACAACAGTGGAACTGATCACGCTGCCTCCACAAAAATGTACTCCGGATCGTTGCAGCGACACTTGCCAAGGATGTGCGGCGATCGTTGTTGGCGTGCCACCCACAATGCGACCCTCCTGCTGGGATTCCAATCCATCGGGAATAGCTGCGCTCCTGGCGGTTGCCAAGAGAGCCAAGAGTGTGACCAAGATTTTGCCAAGCATTTTGCTAAAGACTGTTGAAATGGGAATATGGCAGTGCTGGCATAGTTTGCGCCTTTTATAGGGCAATGAAACTTTATGCCAGGTGGAAACTGTATCTGCGCACACTCCTGATATCGTTACGATCCATTGTAAATAAGGTGCAGTTATTGCTCTTTAAGTACTCCACTCGAAACTGAAGTGTTAATCGCTCTTGTCACTGCGAATAACACATGTTCCCGGACTGCTCTAGAAAGACACCTGTCCGTCCCTCTGGCCCATTCAAATTTCTCTGGATTTCATTAATTTATTTCAGGATGTTTTGGGTCGTTACGATTGTTTGTTGCGTTACAGAAATATGCCAATGTTAACTAACTGCTTGCGTCAAACTAATGCCCTATCTGATGATTTAATGACTCGACTTAATCCAATTTGCTCGGGTTTTGCCTATTATAAATATTACGACGCGATTAGACAATATACACGAGCACTCTGCAATGTGGGAAAATATTTTTGATACTAGAAATACAAACTTAGTGATGAGTAAAATAAAATGAACACAAAGCTTTAAAGCCGGGAGCTTAGAATAATTTTGTAGTCCTTACCTATCCCAATTTCCTTAGTCATTCCATTTGCATGCATTTTATTCATGTGTTCAAATGCGGAAATCAACCGGAATTGAAGAAACTATTTAATAGGTCGCCTTACCCCCATTTCTTACTGAATTCCTTATGCCGGGTATTTTCCACGACCCACGACGGAATAAGAATATACCAAGGGCATAGGGTTCAATTGCCTTCTAAAATGCTATACAAATACCAGCCGAAGTACGGTTAACGTGTGAATTTATTATTTATGGAAAATATATTGAAAACGAACGAACATTAATTATGAAGACAGACCAATAGTACCACACTGCTCCCATATTTAGTATTTCCAAATGCAGGATGTGACTGTTTATGGCTCCGTCGTATTCTGAACGGTAATAAAAACTTGCAATATTGTTGGAATAGAGGGATGTCAAATGTCAATGTCGCTAAAATAAAGACGGTGTCAGCTTCCGGCAACATTTGCTGTTGACTGTTTGCTTTTGGATAAAATGGTCACTGGCCGGAGGAAGGGCTTTCTGGGCTGCTTGTGTATTACGCCATCCACTAAACATCCTTTATTACGCGTACATATTTTATGTCCTCCTACTTCTTTTTGACCGATGGATCACCTGCCCCCTTTAACTGCAGAGGCAAATTGGGATTAGATTGCAAATTCGATTCAAGTTGGTGGAAGTCTACCAAACTGTCGCTAAATTGTTGACACAATTCATTCATCTGCACGTCTTGATTATTCGGTAAATACTCTACAAATTGCTTAAAAGTTACGCGCTTTTTTGATTGATTTCTGTTAACGTTGCCATCGCCATCTCCATTGTCTTTGCGAATGAGAATGGATTTGATGCGTCCTTGACTGTTCGCCTGCAGTTCTGGCTTCATTGAATTCATTATAAAGGATTTGGTTGAAATTTTAATAAAATATACAAACTATTTGCAAATGTACACTACTAGAATGAAATAATAAAATGGATTGCTGAGCTAATCAAGATTTGTTTGAGAGTGTAACTTTCATCCCTTTGTTTAATAATCGTCTACCGCTCAGCCAAAAAAGAAATTTCAAACTAAATTAATTGTAAATTTAATTTACATTTTTTATACAAAATTATAATAAAATTATCCAGCAGTAAATGACTAAAGAAGTACTAGGACTTTTTAATTTTTCAAATTAGTTTTCTTCCCTTCTGCCAATATTTTTAACTGGCGCGATAACTCTGAAAACACATAATACCAATTACGAAAAGCTTTTAACTACGCGAAACTCAATCTTTTAAAGATAAAGAATTAACTGACATTTGTGTTGAACCGTGTGTCGTAATAAAGTGCCTACCACTGAGATCATCAATGTCTCAACATAAACGTACTTAGCTGGATTTCTTTTACTTCTTTCTCATGACATCATCAGATGGTCGGTTGGGGTCGGCACAGTTCTAATGTCCTTATGTGCTCGGCATGAGAGAATACTACATGTTGCGATTGTGCCAGGGCACGTTGACAATGTTCACTCATTGCAAAAAGCTTTTTAGGCTAAATGTTCCGTGTCCGTTTAATATCATTGCAGATAGTGGTTAAGTAAATTAATGACTACGGCTCACAGCGTGTTCCAAGGATTGTCGCAGCTTTAAAAATCAATACAATTATAACGCACACCATAATAACACTTTCTATCTAAGCTGATGATTTGTTCGTTAAAAAAAATAAAATAAAAAAGTGTGGCCCATGAGGGGATCGAACCCGCGACCTTCGCGTTATTAGCACGACGCTCTAACCAGCTGAGCTAATGGGCCGATGTTTGCTCGCTGACAAAATCACTACATGAGACAAGGCAAAATATTATATTTTGCTATATACAATAAAGTCGCAAATTTTAGTGAAGAAACCAAATAAATTTTATTATATGAATTACAAAATTTTACTATTGCTTTATGGTGAACCTTTTAATATGAACATTCTGTTCAATCGCTCATATGCTTCATGGAAGTAAATTCTCATTCATACAAGTGAGAAATTCGACGAGTAGTTGGCAAGTGTCAGGATGGCCGAGCGGTCTAAGGCGCCAGACTCAAGATTTGAAATCTTACCTCTTCAACAGGGGTTCGTGTGAGCGTTCTGGTCCTCTCTGAGGGCGTGGGTTCGAATCCCACTTCTGACAAAGTTTTTTTATTTTAATAAATTCCTATTTAAGGTATTTTTTATGATAGTAAGATATGATGCAACAAAAATGCATATTTATTTATGAAATTGCAATTAGTGTTTTTCGCATTATATTTAATAAACTATTGTAGTAGTAGAAATACTAAATGATGTTGTGCTTGCAGTTCAACAAGTGCCTCCGTGGCGCAATCGGTTAGCGCGTTCGGCTGTTAACCGAAAGGTTGGTGGTTCGAGTCCACCCGGGGGCGGATAACTTTTTTATTTATTTTTATTTTATATTTAATAAATGTGTTTTATGTCGACTTCAAATAAAATAATTACATGTTTTTAAATATATTTATTAACTTAAAAAAAAACAATTTTATTTAACTTTGTAATTAACACTCGATGTGTGGTGAGTTTGGTAACATTCAATTTGTTTACGTTATCGAGTTAGTTGTTTTCGTGGTGAACTCTCACTCAATACTGATGCGGTTGCGCTCTTCATTTACGTGTGTGTACATGTGTTTAAAATTGTGTTTGTGTGCGTTTGTTTAGGTTTCTCTCACTCACTCTCGGGTACACCCATACAGGTGAGTCGATGCGGCAATTGCGCTCAGTTGCTCGGCAAGCACGCGCGCGCGAAGTCGAAAACCCGCATTTCTGTCGCTAAATTAAATTTTGGCGTTTAATTGGCTCGAAAATAATACATATGTATATAAATATCCATATGTTCTGTTGTATTGTTTGGAAAAACGACTAACCGTGTTTTCGCATTTTATGCTTCGATTTTCCAAGCGATTGATATGAAATGAGTGCGCAAATCGTTATACAGTTTCAGTGGCAAAAGCAAGTGAAATTTTTATGGAGTAAAAGTTTATTTGAATGTTTGCAAAACAAGTTGCTCTTTTACACTCGTCCTACATTCGCCACGTTGACCATTAGACGTGTGGCACATTAGAAGAAAACCACAACCAGTCTAATGTTAATAACATACATTGAGATATGCACTCGCATCAGATCTTTGATTGTATTGGCGCCTCCTCAATTAAATGCTGCCCATTAGCCACCAGAATGCCCAGCTCTAGCTCTCAGCTCAGTTGTCAACAGCATGCGATCCAACAACATTGATTGTTGTCTCCCTTTTTTTTATTGTGTTAGCATTTCTCGCCGTTTATTTCATTGCCATTGTTGCATTATTATTGTAATTGCGGTTTCTCTCACACACATACATATATAGATAAATAGACTTCGTACACAAATGTTGTTCAAACTAGTTTCTTCATGTTTTGTTTTGCGGTTTCTGTTTTAAATAATACGATTGCCCCCCATCTTTTAGCAGCACCTTTCTTTCGTTCTGTTTATTTCTACATATATACACATACATATGTATTTACATTTTCAACGCAAAATTCGCGTTGCAGCTTTCAGTTGAAATTTGTGCCCGCATTTGATTGTTAACAAATCCCAACAGTTGATTCACCTCCCCAAAGTATTATTTGCACCACTTAAGCCGTAATATCTACATTTTCCTTGTAGTCCATTAGGAATATGTTGAGTTTCCATTGTGCCGAAAGCAAACGCAAATTAAGTTCCGAAGGTAAATTCCCAGGAGAGTGACTTGTTTTATTAAATATTGACGCAATTAACTTTTTGGAATCGTGTCCCAAGTAATTGCCGTAGTACAGACTTATTGTGTGTAGTGTGTAGTTTGCATATTGCTCACCAGCGCGATGAAATAATACAAAATATACAAATTTATTTATTTCGTATATGCAGCGGTCGTTTTTTTACTTTTCGTTTCATTCGCTTCTTGTTATTGAAATATAAATAAAAACAAATAACGTCATCGCTTGTGGGTACAGTAAAATCTCTGTATATACTTATAAAATATACAAATTTGATGGCATTTAAGCTATAAATAAATAATAAGAGCTTGAATCTTGAAAGCATTTCTGAGAACAGCACATATAATTTAAATGACAAACAAACCGTGCATTTCGCAAATTCATATAAAATTATTAAACTTTGCGAAATAGCAAAATCTCCTAATTGGTTTAAATATTTGAATAACGAAAATAGTTATTGAGTATTACCATAAAATCACAACCATTTTGGTAGATGGTTTTCGGGGAAATGTTTTGTGAAACTAAGTTTTAATGATAGTCTCTTATGAACATTTATTTCCACTTACAACTAATCCGTATATTACAGAGTTTCTGTTCGTGTAATACACGCTTGTAATTCGGGCTAAGCCATCTAATAGTTTCTGCAAATATATGACATTATATTTTACCGCTCCAAAACATGCCCTCTACTTTTCACTTTCACACATTCTCCTTTGTTGATATTAATTATTTTCGCTTTTGCTTTCAATATTTATATATATGTATATGTGGACACACATTCGCTTTCCTACATATATTTACCCAAAATATTTATAGTTGTAGTTCAACTATGCTTGGCCGTAGACGTCATCAACAATCAGAGAGAGAGAGAGAGAGAGAGAGAGAGAGGGAGAGAAGGCAGAGGCTGCTAGACTATGGGCTACTACGTCTACCTCGTCATCTGCTATTGTACTCGATTAGTTGGTGAATCATTTTATGTGCTAGCTAGTTGGAAATACACACATAAACGGAATAGGCAAAGTGATTAATTGGATGCACACGTATGCATATTAGATGGCAGCAGCGAGACTGGATACGTCATCAATAACTCACATCCAATTATTGTGCGATTGACAATAATTTCGTATTGATTTGGCTTTCACAATGAGCTGTCGCTCAGCTGTCATTACTGTGCGACATTTATGGGCCTTGTAACTACCTGTGCACATACGTATATACAGCAAATATACGAGTACATATGAAATGCGACGATGTTCTCTTCACACTGCTATAACTGACAAATATAGTATAACACCCACTCGAACAGTATATGTATATGCATGCAAATAATACAGGTTGTTGACAAATAAGCCACAAAATGTACTTATGCTTCTTATACCCTGTAACGCTTCAACGATTTGGATTTTTATAGCAATTTCATTGAACTACACTTTAATATCATTAAAAGTTTCTACTTATTAGTATATACAAATCTACTTATTAGAATATACCAATCTTCTATCGACTGTCTTTAAGATTGTTGCCATAAAAGGTATGTTGTAGTCGATTTGCTTTGTTCCGTAGACTTCTTTTCGCTGCCCTCATTTGGCAAGCCTTAAAAAATACTGCGAGTTTTGTCGTGCTATTACTAATATTTACTCAGGTTGCGACCTATGCGTTGATAAATACACAAATACGAGAATTATGGATATGTAAATATGCACAGTCAAAACTCCCTTGGGCGGAAAATCATCGTAAAATTAACCAGAAATTTGCCAGCTTAGAATATTTTGTTTATACAAACTAGGCAAATACGAGTAGTAAAGAAAATCGATTGAAAACGATCACAATTGAGATAAGACTAGTTTTCGCTAATTGAGTTTCCACTGTTTAATGTCGCTATATAGTCGATACGCATCAAAGACTCGTTTTTTTGTGTTCTGCTTGTTCTCAGTATTAGCCGTTAGCTGTTTGCGTAAATGATGACTGTTCAAGTACACGTATACCCATGAATGTCATATATTGTATATATTGTGTATTATGTATATACTGCGTACAGCTGCTAATTAGTTGACTTAATTCTGGTTTATCTTTAGAGCATCTTGAAGTACTTTTTAATGTTGGCTGGTTAACTAAACACATGCATACAGTAAATTCGATTCACAAATTGGGTTTCTTTCATTTTTAAATGAAATCTACAACACGTGAAAGTAAATCTGTTTGGAAAGATTCCAAAATAAATACACACTGTACATGTGTGCATATACACTTTGCCAAATATATATAAATAGATGTCTATGGATGCGAAATAAAAACAAGTTCTCTATTTATTTTGCTCTTTTATACACTTGGCCTGCATATTGGACAGATTCCATAGATTACCTTAAATAGTACCCTACTTTTCTTATTTTGGGATTACTACGGCATACGACTATATGTACTTGGTTCATCAATCTTATCGTATTCGCTGTGTAGCTGTATGACCTTGCCTTTCCACTTTCCACTTTTAATTCAGGTTTACCAATTTCATCTGTAATTACTTGACTTCACAACGTGCCGACTGACGTTGTGCCTTTATTAATATTTATGATCAATTTCAGTTCAGTCAGTGGGAGACCCATGTGTTTGTATGTGCACGGGCCGGGAAAATAGCTGCGGTACCACCGCCCTTTATTACCTTTTATATTATTGATGTATTCCTTGTAATTTACTCGTAGAAATTTACTGAATTTCTACCTCAAATAGCTTTCGCAGCGAATTCCCAACTTCAAAGTGATTTAAAAGTATTTTGATCGAAATTTAAATTCTTCACAACTGAGTGATTTTTATAAGCTACTTATGCTGCTTATAATTCAAATATTTGGCGCAAGTTCGAAATATTAGCATACGACAATTGAATTCAATTCGTTAGATTCGTTAAAAAAGTGTTGAATAGATTTATTTTTATTGCCCAATTTATTTTCATTTTAAATTTCTTAAATTGAAAATTTACATATTTACATTTCTCCCATTAAAGTTTTTAATAACTTTTGAGTATTCATGATAGAAACTATAATGCGAGTTCAGAATTCATTTCTGTTTGACATATTTTTATGTGATGGTACAAAATATTTACCATTGAAGTTTAATGTCAACTTTACGGAACAATGGTCGAGTTTGAAAATCTTCGGAATGGTGGCTTTGATATTTGTCATATGGAAAGGGACTAATTATATGTAAGTGTTTACTCTTGTTTACTGTGGCCATCGCAAACACGCTAACACGGGCATTACCAAACTGTGGCGACTATCTGGCTTTGGGAACACGCAAAGGAAAGTGTTTGCTTATGATTTGTGTAGACAACTTGACAGTGGTTTGTTTCCGATGTACAATGTGGTTCTGCCGACTTCCGTTTTTAATACGCACGGGCACGGGGTCGTTGACTTGGTTACCTTTTTCGTCTGGGCAAACTTTCGTATGTTCTTCGACTTCCTGGAAGTGCTTGATGGGCGTCGCGTAGCTTAATGAAAATCAATAGCCAACAACGCGACACACAAATTGTGTGAATAATTAGTCAATGAAACTGTAATTAATCGTAGCAATCGTTTCATATCACATCGTCAACTAAGTAGACAAAGTACCTACTCCAGTAAAGGCATTTAAAATGTCGCCCGCGCGCTAAATCCAAAGTAAAGTGACTTCGTTCGGGACTTAAGCGGAATCGTAAAGTCCGTCTAGGTGTTGAACACAGTGTGAAGAGTGCAACAGCTAGAGCAAACAAGAAAGATAATCAGAATAAGCATGTCAACATGGCAGATCCCAATAAAAATAATGGCCACAATAACCCCAGCATCATTAACGGGCACAATCAACAGTTGGGCGCAAATGCCACCGCAGCCTCCCCACCCCCGCCAGCGAACGCATTCCAGGCGCCGAACTCCCTCTCGAATCTATCGCAACAGGTGCAGATGTGGTGCCGGCAATGCATGCGGCGGCTGAGGGGTGAGGCCTTGCGTCACACGGCCGCAACCGGACCTGGCACACACTTCGCCCCTGACGCAGGCACCAACACGAGACGGCGTGGCGACCCGCCCTCCACCTCCGACGATGAGCCGACTGTTCCCGTTGTTCCTGCTCCTGTTTCTGTTCCCGTTCCTGTTGTTGAACCATCATCCGATGAAGTGGACGGTGAAATAAAGCCAAAGCGACTTAGAGAGTCGAAAGTGCACAAAGAGGAGCCGCATGAAAGTTGGTTGTCAGCTTCCAAAAGAAAATTGCTGATTAAAGCGGGGCTTAGAAAGCCCCCCTGTAAAGGTGTATATAAATTTCCTATATTTTTATCTATTAATAAGCGCTCTACATTTGTTATCCTCACATTCAATCTATTACTCATTATGTTAACAATATTTGCTTCACTCGAGCGACTAAAGCAGCTGCGCCGTGAGTCATTGAAGTAGTCATAGGGTGACCCATTGCGAAGTGCTAACTAAATAGAGCTTTATGTAAAAGAAAGTTTCTTAGTAAATGGGAGAATAGTTTCAACCGTTATACTTTTCTATTTGCTGACTAAAGTATAGTACTTCTACTACTTTGTTACTGCAAGTTTGTGAAATCTAACGTTGAAGAATTCACAAATAACATAAATGTATTTAAGATCACAATACATCAATACATGTATATTTGTCCGTCTGTCTGTCACATAGTAACTTTCATATATAATCAAATTTGTCAACAATGTCCTTACGAATCTCGCACTAGTAACAGAAATGCGTGCAGATTTCGTCATTTAAACGCAACAATTTACTCAACATATCTGAAAAGAGATTAATATTGTTTCGCCCGAATAAGCAGATTGGCACATTTCGTATACTAGCAATTAGTGTGTCGCTTGAATGTGTGTTTTTCTATGAAAATATTTACGGTGCTCTACTCTCAGTTTGTAATTGATCCCATTGGCGGCAAAGTGGAAACGCGCTCAATACAGTAATTGGTGTCTGGGGAAAGAGTTACTCAACATAAGGTCAACAGTTGACAGCGATGGATATTTAAGCACACTCACACAAGCCCACACACACACGCATACGCATACGCAGACGTAGAATATGCTAGTTGAGCAATTGCAACGCACCCCGAAAGGGGGACGCAATTCTGTCGACCCTGAATTCGTAGCCAATTTCCACCTTTGCACGAGTCGCATATCGGTTTCAGTCGCAACACTAGGCTGCAAGAGAGCACACCACGCGGCACGCAAAAAAGCAGAACGCAGTACGCAGCAAACGAGAGTGGAAGCAAAAAACAAAAGCAAAACCAGAAGAAGGGGACACAGAAAAAAGTGTTGCGTTTCGATAACTGATAACAGTCCGTGTGTTTGCGTGTGTGTTTGTGTGTGCGTGCATGCGAATTAATTGTCGACCCTCCACTGCACTCGTAAATGTTAAGTGCTATTTTTCCACCATATTGGAATATGCATGTGTCCTAGCTAATCCTAAATATAGCTCTCAAATCGAATGCATCACGTGTCGGGCCGCTGAATGAATGTGTGACAAATCGATAATTGCGCACTTTCGACGCACGAAACTCGTACTCGTACAACACAATAACGAACGATTGGTTCCAAGGATATACCCACAGCAGTTGGCTAAAGTGTTTGCTGTCCATAATACATCTCTACGCGGTATCTGAGTAAGACTTAAACGCGCATTAGCTATGCAAAATGTCAAAGTTGAGCAAATCTGAGAACATTTCGCGATTGCGGAAAGCACAGAATGTGAGCAACGCCAACGCCAAAGCCACGTTGAAGAGCGCAAGCGCTTGCCCAGTGGAACAACTCGTAGTGCGCCCATTGCCACGCCCACTTGTGGCTTGTACCCTTGGCTTGTTCCAGTCGTAATACTCGCACAGCTGCTGCAATCCAATCAACCTGGAGGGCACAGGCAGAGCACGTCTGGTTGGGGAGAGCATTGCGTTTCAGACTGTCGGCTCTGGGATTGAGGACTGCGAGGACGAGTTGGATCGGGAGTCGATTGCGACCGCTGCCACGGAGCTAATCAGCGATATTGGCAACTCCAATCGAAGTTTGAGGACGCCACAGCGTCAGAGTCGCTCGCATCGACGCCGCAGGCTGTCCACAAGGCACTATCAACGCTGGAGCAGAATGACCTTCCGCAATGTCTACAAGGCGCTGGGCATACTTTGGAGTCGTAAGTTGCAGAGGGATTCAATACGTTCAGCCCGTCATTATTTAGCTCTCGATCTCAGATATGCCAGCTTTTGTGATTATCCATGTCGAACATTAAATTGAGTTATCGCTATAAGCACACATCCTACAAATTGAGAGAAAGCGTCTGGCAAAGCCTTCACTTACCTACTTTGTAGTTGTAGGTGACACCAAAGTACGCTGTGGAATATACACTTAAATTTTATTGAAAAAATTATAGCCACTATGCATGTAAATTGTGTTGAGACCGACGCCGTCGCTAACTTGGGACAATTGATGAAAGAGCACCGTATAATACCAGAAGTTGTGGCTTGTTTGCCAGGCCTGGTTGTCAATGTGCTGTATCCCTGCTACACTCATGTCCGTCCCGGCTGCTATCTGTCGCCTGAGTCGGTGCGTCACCTGCCCATCGTCCGATGGATGGCCGATTCGCGTAAGTGGTATACCTTGGCCATGATTGACCCCGATGCCCCGAGTCGCGCCACACCAATTTATCGGGAGTGGGTCCATTGGCTGGTGGGCAACATACCCGGCCCCGACGTCGTCCATGGCGAGCAGCTCGTTTCCTACATTGGCAGTCGTCCACCAAAGGGAACCAATATGCATCGCTACATATTCATTGTGTTCAAGCAGATTTGTCACTTGGACTTCGATGAGACCCCAATACCCAACAATAAGTGCGATGAGCGTCGTGGCTTCAGTATCAAGAAATTCGCTAAAAAATACGCCCTGGGCAATCCCATTGCAGTGAACTTCTTTCAATCGCAATGGGAAAATGATGATTTCTATTAACTTGTCGCTCTCGTCTTTGGCAATTCAATAAAAATTAACGTGAATTGGGAATATTTGTAATTTGTACATGCATACTTTCTTGTCACCGGTTTCATAATTTACATTTTCGGTTTTAGATGACGAACCCGTCGTGTTTGGTTCCGATGTTGAGGACGGGGAGAAACGCATCATCGAACTGAACGCCCCACAGACGATGAATTATTGTAATAATCGAATATCTACGGCAAAATATAAGTGAGTAGACATATCTAATTTCGCCATGTGGTTGTTCATTATCATTTGTTTGATCTGCTGAGAGTGAGACTAATGTTTGCACGCTTTTTTGATAAGATAAGAGACAGCCACACTCTCAATTGATTAATAAATGCGCTTCTTTATTCACTTATTCACTTATTCATTCATTGTTCTTAATCTCTATCCACAGTTTCATCAGCTTTCTACCGTCGTTCCTCTTTGAGCAATTTAGACGATATTCCAATTGCTTTTTCTTACTTATTGCATTACTACAACAAATTCCGGATGTTTCGCCAACGGGTCGCTACACAACACTGGTCCCCCTCATATTCATACTTTCCGTTAGCGCCATTAAGGAAATCATTGAGGATATTGTAAGTGCAACCGCATCGACAGTGGACACAAAGTAACACTAAGTGCAGAGTGCTGAACAGTGTTATTATGAAGTCAGGTCAATTATTTTTGCAAAAAACTTCATGTTTCTTATCTGATCGAGGAGTTTGGAGCGCATAGCGTGTTGCAAATCATACGTTCATACGTCAATTATTGGATTTTAAGAGCGTTACTAAGTAGTTATCAGATTTTGCATTCGCAACTTAAAACTGAAACAGAGTTCGACCCATTTTAGACTGACTAACACTAGGCTATTTGGGGATAATCCAAGAAAACCGAATAGATAATTTGGAAAATAATTTGGCAATTTAAAAATAATTTGCAATACTTTGTGCCTGTCCATTTCTATATAGAAACGACATCGAGCAGACAATGAGATCAATCATCGACAAATCGAAAGGCTGGAGGATGGCACGTGGTCCACCGTGCGTTGGTCCGAGCTGACAGTTGGCAACATTGTAAAAGTGACAAACGATTCCTTTTTCCCTGCCGATCTAGTGCTACTTTCGTCCAGGTGAGTACACAAAGTTGCTTTCCACGATTCGCCACTAATGCTGAACATATTTGCAGTGAGCCGCAGGCGATGTGCTTCATTGAAACGGCAAATTTGGATGGAGAGACGAACCTGAAGATTCGCCAAGGTGTGCCATCCACAGCCAAATTACTGGAAACAAAAGACTTGATGCAATTACAGGGTCGGATAGAGTGCGAGCTGCCAAATCGGCAACTATATGATTTTAGCGGGGTTCTCAAGGAATATGGCAAGCCGTGAGTACTCGAATCGTGTGAATGTGATTCAATGCTTGAGAATTAATGAAACGATTACGATTGGGATTGCAGTTCTGTTCCTCTTGGCAATGATCAGGTACTGCAACGCGGAGCAATGTTGCGGAACACCGCGTGGATCTTTGGCGTTGTCATCTACACCGGGCACGAGACCAAGTTGATGAAGAACTCAACATCTGCTCCCCTGAAGCGGTCCACGGTCGATAAGCTCACGAACACTCAGATCCTGATGCTCTTCCTGATACTGATCTTACTCTGCATCACAAGCGGCCTGTGCAATTTGTTTTGGACACAGAAACATTCCTCAACGGACTGGTATTTGGGCATCGGTGATTTCAAGAGCATGAACCTGGGCTACAATCTGCTGACCTTCTTCATTCTGTACAACAACCTGATACCCATATCACTCCAAGTCACTCTGGAGCTGGTGCGATTCCTTCAGGCCATCTTCATCAACTACGACATCGAGATGTACCACGAGGAGTCCAATATGCCGGCCAGTGCACGCACCTCGAATCTGAACGAGGAACTCGGCCTGATCAAGTACGTCTTCTCGGATAAGACGGGCACTCTCACGCGCAATGTGATGGTGTTCAAGAAGTGCTCGATAGCCAGGCACATCTACGTGCCGGAACGCACGCCGGAGGAGTCGGAACTGGTGCAGAACATACTGCGTCGCCACGAGACTTCCGCTGACATTGAGGAGTTCCTGGTGTTGCTGTCCGTCTGTCATACCGTCATACCAGAGAAGAAGGAGGACGGCACAATCGTCTATCATGCCGCCAGCCCCGATGAGCGCGCCCTCGTCGATGGGGCCCGCCAGTTTGGCTATATATTTGACACCCGCACGCCGGAGTATGTGGAGATAAATGCGCTGGGAGAGCGCAAACGCTTCGAGGTCCTCAACGTTCTCGAATTCACGTCGACACGCAAGAGAATGTCGGTTATTGTGCGCACGCCGGAGGGCAACATAAAGCTGTTCATGAAGGGCGCCGATTCGGTAATATACGAACGTCTATCTACGCGAAACCATATGTATGGGGAAACCACACTACGTCATTTAGAGGAGTTCGCTTCTGATGGCTTGCGTACGCTGTGCCTGGCCGTGGCCGACATCGATCCCGTGGTGTATGAGGAATGGAGTCAAACGTACCACAAGGCGGCTACAGCGCTGCAGCAACGTGAGCGGAAGCTGGAGGATGCGGCCAATCTCATTGAGATTAATCTACGTCTGCTGGGCGCCACAGCTATTGAGGACCGACTGCAGGATGGTGTGCCTGAGACCATTCAGGCATTGCTCGAGGCGGGCATCTACGTCTGGGTGCTGACCGGGGACAAGCAGGAGACGGCCATAAACATTGGCTATTCATGCAAACTGATTTCGCACTCCATGGACATCATCATACTAAACGAGGAGAGTCTGGATGTGAGTATTATGTTGCCATCTAACACTAGCTTATTGTAACGACCGTATCTTGTGTGCAGGCCACCCGTGATGTTATACTTCGACATGTGGGCGAGTTCAAGAGCTCAACGGCCAAGGACGCGAACGTGGCGCTTGTCGTCGACGGCAAGACACTGAAGTTCGCTTTGAGTTGCGATTTGCGCGGCGAATTCCAGGAACTGTGCGTTTTGTGCCGCGTCGTCATCTGCTGTCGCGTTTCGCCCATGCAGAAGGCCGAAGTCGTCGAGATGGTGACGCAGCGAACGAAGGCCGTCACCTTGGCCATCGGCGATGGCGCCAACGACGTGGCCATGATACAGAAGGCCAGCGTGGGCATTGGCATTTCGGGACAGGAAGGACTGCAGGCTGCCTGCGCCTCCGACTATTCGATAGCCCAGTTTCGTTTCCTGCGTCGCCTGCTGCTCGTCCATGGCGCCTGGAACTATGCCCGCATCAGCAAGCTTATTCTCTACAGCTTCTACAAGAACGTCTGTTTGTATGTGATCGAGCTGTGGTTCGCCGTCTACTCGGGCTGGTCGGGCCAGATTCTGTTCGAGCGCTGGACAATCGGTCTGTACAACGTGCTCTTCACAGCGATGCCCCCGTTCGCGATTGGTCTCTTTGAGAAGTTCTGCACGGCCGAAACGATGCTAAAGTATCCGCTGCTATACAAGCCATCGCAGAATGCGAAACTCTTCAACGTGAAGGTGTTCTGGATCTGGATATTCAATGCGCTGCTGCACTCCGTGTTTCTCTTCTGGCTGCCGATGACTGCATTTCAGGAGGAAATCATTTGGTCGGACGGAAAAACCAGCGATTATGTGCTGCTGGGCAACATGGTCTATACGGTGGGTATTAATTGAATTGTTTCAAATTGAATGAATCTAATATTTCTGAATGCTTTGCAGTATGTCATCGTCACTGTCTGCTTGAAAGCTGGGCTGATCACTAGTTCCTGGACCTGGCTGACGCATGCCGCCATTTGGGGCTCCATCGTGCTTTGGTTCACCTTTATGATCGTCTACAGCCACTTCTGGCCGACACTCAAGTTTGCCAGCAACTTCGCCGGCATGGACATTCAGCTGTTTTCGACTCCCGTGTTCTGGTTTGGTCTCTTCCTGGTGCCCATCACCAGTTTGCTCATCGATGTGATCTGTAAGCTGTACGTGTGCGCCACCTCAACTGAAAGTATTTGCGGTCAATTAAAGTTCCTTTTCGTTGTTTGTAGAGTACACAATACTGTTTTCAAGACACTCACCGATGCTGTACGGGAATCGGAAATCCAAAGCCACGATCCCTCTCATGTGATGGAAGAGTCACGCTCATCGTAAGTATTTGTTGCGACGAAACTTTTGCTGTTCTTGCATTCTTTCTGGGTTTCCTTTGAATTGGTTAACTATTGGCATCAACAAAACGTTTTGTTAGCAACAAAAAGCAAACAACAAAAATATGCTACATTTTCAATTTGAATTGTTGCGCATTTTTTCTTTTTTAGCACTAAGTGTTGACTTGATTTAACCACACAACTGCAAATCTGTTCTTATCATTCTGCTCACTTTCTGCGATTCCAGCTTTTGATTTCTAACACTTGTTTGCACAATTCAGTTTCGTGTTTTACGGTAGCGCTAATACTAGCTCATTCTGCATCCCTATCAGTAGTCACGTAATACCAAGAGATCCACACAAGAACCACATGTAATAACATAATTGTTGAAATTGTGTTTGTTTTACTCTCATGTATGTTTATTGTTTATGTTTTGCTTTACCCTAATCGTTCATTTTTTAATGAGCAAGTAATTCCTTCTTCTAATATGTAGTTGCATTATTTACGAAGTCAAACTTAATAAAACGAGTGTTTTACTAGTATTTACATATTGATCTATATATATTATAAATATATATATATATATTTATTTGTTGTACTTATGTTTATCAGTCAGTCTGATCAGAGTTCCTTAGAAGCTCTGAAGCTTGCAAATCTTCGAATTTGTATTACATAGACTATTCTGAACTTAAGAGTTCAAGTAAAAACACAAAACTATTGCTTAGTTACTGAAGGACTCGCTAGTTTTCAGAGAATACTATTTATATTTTAGAGAGCATATAAGATAAACAGTAATTGTAAGCAGGATTTATGTTTAAGAATTTTAAATTTACAAATAGTATTTAATTCACTGATATCAGTATTGGTGCTATTTATCATGTGCACCCCATATAAGCCTGTTCTGAATTCCATTACATTTTTTGATTCCTATCGTAGCATTTATTGTCGAGTCTAGAACTTTATTTCCACAATTGAAACGCCAATGGAATTCGGAACAAGTTGAATAGAAAATGCATTGCACACTTTGGAATAAAACAAAAGTATCCTGTAGCTTAATTATACGTAATTAATTTAGTTTTGAACGCATCTTGCTATGCCTAATACTGAAAATAAATGTACACGGTTGTTAAAAATTTAGTAGTTTAGCAGTTTCGTGTTTTTAGTATAAAATTGCATTGAAACAAAAACAAACACAATTATGTTAAAACGGAAGGCGAAATTGATAGAAACAGACATTAATTATTTCAATAATTGGAATTGAAATTGATCATTTATTAGAGCAACAATCATTTGAAACATATTTTCGACAAAATGTAAATTTATCTCTCCTCTTCTATACTTTATTAACAAACTGCAATCATGTTACTTATTATTATGTTCAAAATAAAACAAAAACAATGTTATCAATCCTAACTCCCTCTCCATGCCGTATCCACCGAAAATGTGTAAACTTCTTCGACTCCAACTTGAACCTTGTATATGCAAATCTTATCAGTATGGAATCTGGTTTTGGCCAGTCATCGAAGACCAATCATGACCGAGTACATTATGGCGGATCGAAAAAAAACACGCAAGCCAAGGATTCGGAAGTGCCACAACGTCAACTACGTATAGAAAACTTGGAGTACGACGAAGATAACAGGGATCATCAGAACTATCGACGCAGGCATCGTTGGCGCGGTGGGAACCAAGAGGAAAGCGTTAGCAGCGAGATCCTGCACATGTAGAAGGACAATGAATAACAATAACAACAAATGGTGTTTGTATATGTACAATATTATAGCTATAGAAATTGTGTGATTTTTATGTCGTAACAACAATATGTGAAATGTCTTGAATAAATGATTAAGTTTAAGTATGTTAAGGTATTAACTTATCCACCATACGCAATAATGTATGTGCTCAGGGCGTGTTAAGCCATTACCATATGCCATATCCATTCGATCAATCAGTAATTATTCATATATAAGTATTTGCATAGGAAATAAAGATAAAACCAATGAAACTGTGATATTGAGTACTGTAGCATATGAATTGCGAGCAATTAGCAACTTTTTAAAGTGTTACATTTTTCATATTTTATGTATCTACTACTTACTGTGTGTAATTTATTAGAGCTCTAATATGGGTAGCTCTTTTGATTTCTGTCCCTTTTTGGAGATAATTCCACAGACAAAAGTATAGCATACTGTTAAGAGTAAAAACTAATTATAAGCCTTTTATTTCGCTCCAAAATGTATGCTATGCTTAACACTTTGAAGTTATTTCCAAAGGGGACTTTGTGAAAAGCTATATAAAGATAAACTTTCATGCTTATAAAGTCTTTGTACTACTGTTGTATATGTTAATTAAGAGCTAAGGTCAATTTTTGACTGTACACACATGTGTACATATTTGCATATATGTACAGTATTGTTTTTTTTATGATCAAACATGATTATACATGTTTACAGCATACCAACGTCTATATAAATGTACAAAAAAATAAAGAAATATTAAGAAATCCAGTTAACAAGAATTATACTTGGAGCAAAAGTGTTTCAAATTATCTATGTAAATTTATAAATATGTTACTTGTTATTTGCATTTATCTATTGTTTCATTTTAAATTAAAACTATGATGCGTACATTCCTTGAACCGTCCTATATTCCTTAATCATAAAAAAAACCGTACCGAATATAAAAACCCTCGAAATATTCGTAAATTTTTCTGCAGTGCAAGGCACTATCAACTATTATTATTGGTTTTATGATGAATGATGTTCCGTCTTCCTCCTTCAAACTAATTTCACGAAATATTTGCAATGCATACTTTTTAGAGCAGATTAAAATCTAAGTCAAGTTAACATTCTCGCACTCACTTAAATTTACTGTCTTACGAAAAGTATGTTATGAATACTTTATTTTATACAATTTGTTGAAATATTTTAAAGAGAAAACAATAATATAACTAACCCAAATGATTTATTAATAAAAACGCAGAATCAAATATGAATTTAAGTTTTATGAAAGTATGAATAAAGAATATTTAACAAAATATACAATATTTTATAATACAGTTCCCAACAATGACTGCCACATCTCGCATGCAATTGATATTCCCTAAGATACAAAGGAATAAATCAAATTTGATACACCTTTGACTTGCTTCATGTTTTGCACTTGTCCATTTAATTTAATATTTTTTTCAATTCTAATTCTAATATGCAACAAATTGAACGAAAACTATTTTATTAACTATATTATAAATTGTAATGCAGTCTAATGCGATATTTTAAATATGATCTTCAAATTTTTATGAACATTTTATTTATGTAACTCTATATACTTATTTGTGTGTGCGCAGAACTATGTATGCCTTGGGATCGATTCTTCGGTGTAAGTAATTCATAGATAAATTGTGCAGTCAAATCTATATGTGTACATAATTTCTCATATGATCGAATTCATAGTCATTCAAATACACGCTCACTCCACCTTATTGTATTATGGTTCAAGAAGCAATCCAAACCTGTTTCATTAGGAAAGGTTTTTAAATACTACATAGGAGAAGGCAAATAGCACCAGCAAAATTTCAATAAGCCCAAAAACAAAAATATATACTATATTTAGCATCGCCGTATGGTCTCATATTCTGATTATCGAGCATGGATTTACTAATGCATGTTACTCTTATTTTTAAGATTCCGCCACCTCGTATTTTTATAATTTGCCGTATGTGATATTGAAATCTATTTTCGTTTAATAATACTTTTATAATACATTCATATTGGGTAAATTGCATGTTCTATAAATTTTATACGCCTGTAAACCATTATTTCACTTCTTGTAGTGTAAGAACCAAATGCTCTTAACCTTCTCACTTTTAATTTGAAGCCGATAGAATGCTAACAATTCAAAAAGAAAATTATGTTCCGAAACCAAAATGAAGAAAACTAGATTTGAAACCTATATGTACATTACTCATTACTAAAAGTCCTTACCTTCTAAAAACAAAAACCAACAAAAAACCAACGAAAAAACAAAACAAAACAAAATCAATTCAACAGATTTACTGAAACTGCGAGATTGCTTCGTAATGTTTTCACCCGTCGTGCCAATACAAGAGTTGAAACGGAACTAGAATTATCGCGTGAGTACTACCCATTTTCCAATCAGTTGCAATGTGTACTCGTTCTTGCCCAAGGACATCAGTTGGCCATCTGGTGTTTGGTATTTCATTTTTAATGACTAGTTATAAATTCATATAGTATAAGTGTGCATTGCTTCGGTAATCAGCGTTCGAGATCCGGGTAATTGATGATTTGTCATAATTGCGTTTGACATTTAGTAAACTACATTTTGATGGCTGGGTTTCTATGTTCGATTGTCGAGATTATTTTGATTCATATCTAACACAGTCCACATCTGTCAACCATATTTCACGTACTCCTACATACTATACCTTGAACTTAACAGACTTGAACCTAATAGTAAGCATTTCCATTCCACAGATGGCTATGCATTTTCTCAAGAAGAAGGCGGTGCTGTTCCGCAATCTATAGTTATTCGCGCCTATGACACGAATTTGCCCAAACCAGAAGGCAACTAAGAGGACCCTGGAATTTCAAAACCTACTATTAAAAAACAATTGTATTTTCGGCATAATTTGTTGCAGCAACACCTCATCTTTAGAACTGCTGTCTAATCGCATATGTAAAAGGGCCAAAGAAAATAAATCATTTAAATCAACAACACACATATTGTAAGCGTGCTAAACCAATGTTAATAGAACTACAAAAAAAAACTGAAACTTTTGTGAAACACTCTTTTTCTGATATTAATGCATCAAGATATTCTAAATGTGTCTTACATTACTATTTTTTTTATAAATGCTGCATATATAAAATTAACAAAAAAAAAACTATGTATTTGTATCTTAACTGTTAATTATTTTATAAGACAACAACACTTAAATAAAGATGTTAGAAACAGTTTCAATCCGAGTATCTACAGTTTTTATTCTTTTTCTTTTTTAGCTTCTGATGCCAATTTTTATATAAAATATTGGTTGAGTGACGATTTAAAATTATCCAGTTTACTTTTGTTATTAATAAATTGAAATCATTAGACGGCGATCTCAAAAGCTACGTTCCCAAAAAATTCGTTTCCTTCCTGTCATCCCTTTGAGATTGAGATATGGTAAGAGAACTGAAATGATTTTTCCAAGAAATTCACAGTTTCCAAAACATTTATAATAATACCAATTATGTGCAATGCTGTTTAAAAAAAGAAAACCTGCAATACTAAAATGAAGAATTATGAAATTCCGTTGGTTTCAGTATGATTCACAAATCATTTTATTACAATTATAAAAATATATATATTCTTATTTAGTAAAACATTTAAATATCATGTTATTATAAGGTATTCAAGATTCTAACTACAACAAAACATTACATTCTGTATTCTGATAAATTACTTTCTATTGCACATAAAATGAGTAGAGATACTTATGCATTTGTGTTAATACAATGCAAAACTAATATCACTAAGTAATATAACAATAATCCTAAACACGGAAACTGGGAACGTCCCACAAAATGGTATGTGCGCCAATTACTGCTGGCACACTGTTGGCGTCAAATCTGATCCGAATGATAGGGAAGCGTATGGCCACTGCCAACGACATCAATACCATCGTCTTCATTGCTTTGTTCGTTAAAATCAAGCGCCGTCAGCAACGGCAATTGTTCCTTTTGTTCAGATTGGCGGGCGCTCGCAATATCGGTGAGAGCACACAAAGATTGTGGCCGTGATTTCACGCCTTCAAAACATTCCAACACTTTCAGGTGATAGAATACACATTCATCGTCTATCACATAAAACTGAGTAAAATCCATGTTAGTATACAAACGTCGAGCTTCGTTGCCCACAAATTTAATACACGCCAATAGCTCTGGCAATTTATCACTGCCTCTTTTATGCGACCAAAAGCTGACTTTGCTTTCCTCTGCATTAAGACGCTCATATTTATCTATCTGTTCATTCATTTCATTATCCTCAAAACGTGCCGCATCAACCTCCTCGCGTCCTTTGGTATGGTGCTTCGGTCGGATGTAGTGACTATGCCGCGTGCTGCGAACCTCGGGATTCGCCTGATTATTTTGCATGTATTTTACACTCCAGAAGCATAATTGCTTCTCACAACTGATCAGGACCTGTTTACAAGGCGAGAAACGTAGCTGCATTGTGTAGCATTGTGTATCATGGCCCTGCTTTATGGTGTAAACCACTTGCAATCGATGCTTGTCGTAACTATAAAGCTGCAAGAAAACGGGTTTTCAACAATGAACTTCATTTTAAAACGTAAATTTTGTACCTCAATGGTCCCATTCTCAAAACCGAGGGCAATCAGTTCACCGTCACTTGACGCAGTTACTTGTTTGATTTGGCTGGAATTGTTCACGTTGTCCTTGCAGAGACAAGTGTTACAGAGTGTGTCCTCGACAACAAACAGTTTGTAAATCTGTAATTAACAATAAGATTCATTCATTAATCTCTCATACTCATATAAATTAATACGACAATGATAACTAACCTCTAGTGTGCCGTCTCCAAAGGCCAAATAAACCACATCATCATTAAGATAAAATGCTTTATATGGGTTTTCAAAACATTCGTGTATTGAATTTGATTTATCAAAATACTATGAAGAGGATATAGAAAACATTATTCAGAATACGCTTCAGATGCCGTTTATGTTTAACTTACATAAAGTATAGAATCCGTAAACAAAAGCAAAAAATTATCATGGAAGAGTCGAGCGTACTTTGTGTAAAATTGGCAACTGAATATGTGCTCAGGATTTGAGAGCGAAAGAATTACAGTTTGGCAGTTGCTACGGAAGGAGGCAATCAAATGCAGAGCTTTGATCTCTTTGAGATAGTCAACTGAATCGTTGTTGTCTTCCTTTAGCAGTACTTCATTTTTGTCCATATTGACAATTTGACCATTATTGTAGCCAGCATAGATGACACCATCCGCGTTCACAGATAATGCTGTGATGTACATGCCACTTTTCACTTGTGATGCTGCGATAGTTGACCAATTAGCTACACTGTCCCGCCGTCTCGTGGGCTCCGCTATCGATTGGATTTTGTGAATTCGCGCTTTCGAATCAACGACAAATAATGTGCCATCATCTGACATTTCCATAAGCGGTCGCAAGTAAACATTGGGCTCAAGATGCGCACGTCCTTTCGTATTGCGATTTTTCAATTGGGCATCACTCTCGTCCACATGGTGCATCCAGGTGATAGTATCGATATCGGTGCTACGCAACGTATGCACATGCACAAAATGCTTACCTTTTGCGCCACAAAGCACAATGTACTTGAGGATGGTTGCATTCAAATCATACACATCCACACAGACAATGCGTTCGCTGACATTGCTTCGCAACAATGAGTATGGAAATTTGAGGTCGTAGACAACGAGACCCTTCTCAGTGCCAAGGATTAAGTAACGTCCATCCTTTGACAGCTTACCACATGTTATAGTTGCCGGTATCGTGTCTGAAAATGGTAATGCTTCTACTTCCATATTCTCTAGGCCGGACCAATACTCAGCGTGCTTGAATTTTAATTGCCAGACACTCGACTGATAAATTATCATTAGAACCGTATACTTTGTACCGTCGTCAAGTTGCTCTATATAGGTTTCCATGGCCAGGGCCTTTTGCTTAGCTGGCGCATACTCTCGATCAGTAACATTTGACGCGTTTTGCAGATTCCAAAAGGTCAAATTGCATTTATCCGTCCACACGACGTAGAAGCGATTCAATATTTTTGAGAAATATCGCACGTCCTTCTGTTTGGTGGGCAGTATCGGTGTTTGCGATTTTACGAATTTCTTATCCTTGTCCACCCAGTTCAATATACAAAAGACCCCATTGTCAAATGCCAAATGAAGTTGAATTGAGAAATCGAGAGCTCGAACATTTTCATCCAAAAAGAAGGCGGATATGCAATTGCTGCCAGTAGACTGTGTGATGGCGGTATTGACCAACTGCTCATAGTGATGCGGTTTCGAATCGTTGGGCACCTGGGCCAGCCTGGGTGGACGAACAGCCGAACAGCTGCCGTAGTCAGGTCGACGTGGCAGCAATTCCCTCAGAGACCAAAGCTTTAGTCTACCATTCTTATGTAGGGTCAGCAAATGTAACTGCTTGTTGAACACTTGCATCTCAATAATGTCGCTGGGATCATTTTGGTCGCTAAGCAGACGAGTCGTATCACCAGACAACGATACATCGGTAAGTAGCAATTGTTGTGAGCTAAGTGCCATCAAGCAATAGTCGTCGTCCAAATAAACGGCATGACGCACTTCATTTTGTCCCAAATTGATGATTTCCCGGTGTTGATGGAAGCGGCCACTGAAATACAACTATGTTAGCGAAGACTGTTACCAAATGTAAGCAAACTACTTGGACATACTGTTCAGTAAACCACACGAAATCCGGAAATCGTTGAACCTGGACCAACGCCTCATCGTGCACGGGACCTTCCTCCGACATCAAGGCAATTCGCAATAGGCTTGCATATGGAGAACTTATCAGTTTTTCTTCCGCTTTCGTTAGGAAGACTAACACAGCATCCAAAAGGTCTCCATAGTGACTGTCATTATCTGCAATTAAAGAAGACTTTTAAATAAAGTTGTATAGGGTATAAACTTGATTCACTTACCAACAATTTCAACCCTGAAACACTTCAGAGTGTGAAGTGTGTGCAAAATAGAGCCACGTGCTTTCCATGGCGTCGTATCGTTACGAATTTTTTGCTCTAGAAACCGAAAATCTAGAAAGAGCATGCGAAAAAGTTTTACGCGTTCAATTTTATCGCGAACCTTGCACAAGTGGTGTCCAATGTGGCTATAAAAATAACAGTCTGAATTCGGCAGAGTAGTATCTTTGCATTCTTCAATTAATCGGGGAATTCTGAAATAAAGATTTTATTAAAAATAAAATAATATGCAAAGATTTCATTTGACTTACTCATAGAAATCAACAATCTTCTTGTTAAGTGCTTCTTCGTTCGGAATAGGTAAGCTGAACTCTGAATATATGCTCGAAAGTGTTATTGTTTGATCCGCATGCTTTTCCACCAACGAGCATTTGTCAAAATCATTTACAATGGGCATTGGATCAACAACCGACCAAACCAGACCTAAAAGCTACGAAATAAATATATAGATTATTAAAATCTATATAATTTCTATTCATTCGCGTACTTACTTTGATTGGTATGTGGGCAAATTTAGGAAAAATAAAAAGTATCTCAAAACGCTCTTTGTCGGCCTGCTTCAGCTCGTTAAGAGAATTCTTTATGATAGTCGTCAATTTGGAAGTATTAATGCTAATAAAATACAACAGACAATAAATTACATAAACTAATGTAGTAGTAATGTAGTCAGTTCAGTCTAAAATACATACTTTTTCCAGTTGTCTAAGGTACAAATGCCATCGCGTATGTTCCTAGCGATAAAACTAAGTTTCAGTGGATTTGTCGTTGGCGTGTTCCTTAGATCCTCTAGTGATTCTTGAGACACCAAAGGTAGATATTTGCGGAACAGTGACTCTGTCTCGTAAGGCGTAAGTACATCCTTCAGACTTATGTGGGTGGTGGTCTCGTGAGATAGATAGTCGACAACAGTCTTGTATCGGGTCGTCAGAAGAGTTTTGCAGCCCAAATTGAATGCCTTCCATGTTTCCTTGTTGGGAACATTGCGCAACACAAGCAGACAATTCTTGAACGGTTTATCCTTAAGAATATGCCGAAGTTCAGCTTTCACTCGTTCGGTATGAACAGCAACATTTTGATCACAATTAATTCGCTGGCTTGGCGCAATTTGGTAAAGAAATGATTGCAGCTTTTCTAATCGAGTCTCGCGTGAACGACAGTCATAAACATTTAACCAAAATATTTTGAAGTCCATTCTCCGCTGTACCTCGTAAGAGGAGCAAACATCAAGAACTAGCCACTGCTTCCCGGCACCAAGGACACCGTGAACAGCAACATTTCGTGATGGCCTCAACTCTAGCAATGCCTTCTGCAACTCTAAGTACGGTGCAATGCGTGGCACATTATATTTGGTAAACTTTTGATTATCGTTATAGAGACGATCGCGTTCGCTAATGTAATTCTCAGTACTTGCACTTGGGTTACGAGACTCATCCTCAATGGCTGACATCAGATAGCCATAATAGGTTCTATTAATGTCATTCTTAACAAACTTCTTCACCACTTCGGAGGATTGGTTTCGCAATGTCCATAACAAGCGATATATTTGCTGGTTTGGCGGGGATTTTATAATTTCATCGACCTCCTTTTCTGTTAGTATAGCCCTCAATGGTAGTTCCACATCCTTGCAGTCAAAGTCCTTCTTAAAATCGGCCAGAAACACTGGAAAGATGTCCCTGAAGCAATGCTTATTTCCATCAACACAGCTCATTTTGGATGCTATAGTCTGAAACTGAAAATCTTTATATAACTATATATATATTATACATTCGAACTGTCGCCAATCCGTCTGAATAAAAGAAATGAGTAATGAGTAGATTAGATAAGAGCTAACACTGCACAATAAGATTAAGAACATACAGTTGAGTTAAATTTTCAATTGTGAAGTCATAATAGTCATAGCTAAACACTTTATTGAAGGTTTCTGGAGTTCCAATTCGATAAAAAAGAGGAACCCCCAAGTTAGTACAAAAATCACTTCGTAGAATAAATGTCAAAATCAGATGATTAGACGCCTAAATTGATTACAGGGTATCTTATAGTCGAGTCTAATTGGTTAAAGTTACGAATGTTTTATGTGACACACAACTAAAAATATTTCTTTGTATTACAAAATACATGACAAAGTCATAAGACCCTCGGAACAAGATCAGTAAATCAAACAAAAGAAAAAACAACTAAATGACGAATCAAACGAACACATGTAAAAGGAAAAGTCAGTTGAGATCAACCAAAATTGTTACACGGGGTCAAGCACAACGTGAAGGTGACTCCACATCGATCGACAAAGATTAGCACATTTAGTCACGATCAACTCACGATTAAAAAATTTTGCAAAAAGTTTACAAAGATTTAATTTATATATACATAAACATATATAAATATTGCCTTCGGTGCCATAGGACCTTCTATTCTTTGAAAAACTTTGTGGTTTTATTATGATACGCACACTTTTTAGTTACTTTTAACCGGACGCACACACACATACATATAGGTATGCTAATAAGCAAGTTCAACGAACTTCAATATTTTTAAATATGCAATACACACATGCCGTGTGTTAGTATGTTAACGGCAGGTATTTGTATGCACTGTGATTTTGATCTGATGGTTTGTATCCACAAGGTACTCACGCAATGTATTTAAATATTGCAACAACACTGTTTTTGATAAAATTCAAGTACGAACATCCGATGCATATAATTTCGCGGAAACACACACGTATAAGTCACTAATATACTTGTATATATTGCACTCTTCCATTATTTATTTTTTTTTTTAATTACGAAACATTATTAATAAACAAAAGCATTTATTTTTTCGCTAAACATTCTATTTGCCCTCTTCTTTAATTTATTTGCTCATGCATACGAGTACTGCAATTTGCAATTCGCTTAAGTGTGACCAAACTACGCAACCCAATTATTTATGAATTGCCGAAATACTGACGCTAAAATTAGCAATATTCTTGAGCTGAAAAATCCTTATTTGTGCTTATCTTTACAGTTTTGAACTATCTAAATTTTATTTTACACCCATAGTTGCAAATACTGTTAACGATTATCGAGAATGATTTGACAAAAAATACATTTGGTATACTAACCATGCATTTATCGATAGCGTTTTGTTAGCACCCCTGTGTAGTTGTCGCGGTGAAAACAAGTCAATCGCAATTTTTTATAACAATTTTGTCAAAAGGTAAAAAAAGGTTGAGCTGGTTAGAAATATAAAAATATTGTATATTTTGCGACATCTCCTGATATACTCACATATCTGAATGTGCATTAAGTCTTTCCATTATTAATCCAGGTATAAATTGATATTCGCTGAACGCACGGGCAAAAAGGAAAAGAAAGTTGAATTGGCTGAAAAAGGTGACGACGCAAGCAAGACGAAAAAAATAGCTTCGACGTATACGTAAAATTATTGAACGAAAATTAAGGTAGGCAATGAAAATAATCTAAAACAGTAAGTGCTGAGGAAAACTACTGATGCAGTAATCAATATTTGAACTTGAAAGCAGCATTGTGCAAATATTCAAAAAAAAAAAAAAAAAAATACATATTAATTTCTGAACGAGGGAAACAAGATGTCGGCTACATTAGACAAATTAGCGACGACTCTCGACGTAACCGCAACGGAACATGAATGTGATTTGCATTTTTAATTGCTACTGATGATGTCCACTCAAATTAGACACGTTTTGTTGCTTTTTCTTTTATAGTTTTTGAGTCCGACGCCGCCGCTACCGCAATGTCATGCCGTGCACCCTTCGAACCCGAGGAACAATACAAGCAATTGCGCCGACCGAATCCTGGAGCGGGTGCTGCGCCACAACTTTCTGCCGGAATGCCACTCGATCAGTCAGCGCATGCATTTCATGATTTTGTTAATGTGGGCTACGGGCCAACTGGCTATGCAGCTGGACCAGCTGTAAACTATGCAGTTCCGTCACAGCCGCCGAGTGAAGTGCAGAATAGATGTATGCCGTCAAAGCTGTCGGTGACTGCAAACACGTTTGTACCTAAAACTACGGATAATCGGGTGACAGGACCGCAGTATCAGCAGCAACAGCAGCAGCAATATCAAAATCAACCATACGCACAACAGCATCAGCAACGTTTTATGAATGGCTATAAGCAACAGAATCAACAGCACCAACAACATCAACAAAATTACAATCACCATCAGCAGAATCAACAGTTTAATAATGAGATTCAGCAGCTATCGAACTCGGTAAATACTCGTTTGTATTTTGGGAAGCAGCCACCTCATAATGGTGCAGTGGGAAATTACTATCAGCCACAGCAGCAGCAGCAGCAGGTACAAACACTGCAACACCAACAGCACACACAACAACCACAATCGAAATTTCAACGTCATGCGCATTTAAATAATTCATTCCAACAAATTGCACAACAGCCGCAGCAGCAGCAGCAATATTACCACCAACATCAACAACAACAGCAGCAGCAGCAGCCACAACCATCGACATCATCGGCTGCAGCGTCGTCTTCGTCGGCTGCGGCTCATCCCGATATGGAGACAATTGCTCTGGAATATCTTGATACTGTTATACATTGCCTTAACCAGGTGCGTAACATTTCCAACCAGTTCAATAATATACGTATGATAGGTCGATACTTATAAATGGTCGATGATGTTAATGAAGCTATTAATATCAATTTAAATTTAATTTATAAATGATTATAGAACTCATATTCTTATTTGCCAAACAAATTTGATCTAGATTTTGTATGGCTCAGCAATTCTATACTCCCAATTAAAAAAAAATTATCCGTTTTACGTCGTTAGTTTTCCACCTTATATACGTATATCGAAACTTTAAATAGAAAATCATTGCTTTGATATTTTATAGAATCCCGGACAATTCGATACAATTGCATCACGCTTCCTAACCATCTTTGATGGTATGGAGAGTAACAACTACGTGCTCTCAATTGCCATGGAGGATATTTTCGAGAAGTCAATTGAGCAACCCAATTTTCGATACATGGGCGCTAAATTGTACAATCTATTGCACATGTTAAATCTCAAGCAGGATTCCTTGTTCCATACTTTGCTAAAGTGCAAGCTTGAATATCACCAGGCCGAAGTAACCAAGTACATGCAATCGGTTGAACAGCAGCAAAAGGTGCGAGAGACTGCTCTATTTCTCGCTGAACTATACATGCAATTGCGTGGGGATGACGATGCTCGCATCCAGCTGATTGCTGTGAACATCGTCTACTCGTTGCGAAAACTCTTGGCCTGCGAGAGTGCCGAGAATGTGCGCTGTATTTGCCAGACGTTGAAGCTGGCCGGTTATGATCTGAGTGCTGATTGCCAACAAGAAATGCAAGTTATTATTGCTTCACTCCAGGCTATTGAAGCCAAGTCGCCTGGCAAGTACGCTATGGCTGCCAATGTGATTGCTTTGCAACAGAACAATTGGGGCCGCAAGATTTCGAATGCCCTTGGTGGCGAGGATGGAGATGCAGCCAAGCCGCCAGAGCCACCACGTCTGAGCGATGAGCCCGTGTTTTATGGTCCCGATGGGCGTGAGCTTACAGCCGAGGAAAGTGATTTTCTGGCTGCTGAGAACAACGAGAACAACGGCAGCGATGGCGATGATTTTGATGTCAGAGATAATGAATTGGACCTCGACCCAGAAATGGACGAAGAGACTGAGCGTGCATACAAGGACTTTTGCAAGCAAGGCAAACAATCGCAGGCAAACAAAAAATCTTAGATTTTATATATATATGTGTGTATAAGAATAGTGTGGTGTGGTGTTGATGATTTGGTGTGGCAGAAGAAAAGAAAAAAAGAAGGGGTATCTTAAAGTATACACTCGCGTCTTTCAAGAGAATGTCTGATAAATTTCTAGTTGTGTAGTTTGTACTACTTCAGTTCTCTCGTTCCAAAGTAATTTAATTATTATTTTATTTTAATTATTTTTTTTTTTTGTTTAATTGGTTATCCATGATTTGTGATATATCGCATCAATGCTTTACTTCTTTTTATATTACATGCAAAGAAAACATATTTATGTCCCTATTATAAATACGCATGTGTATGTTCAAATTCTGTTTAGCGGCACGCTCAAAGATGCAGGTCTCGAGTTTACTTGAATATTTCTTGAATTTCGAAAGGACGCTTTTTATTCAACCATCAACCATAATCTACTTTAATCTGCCACGCCGGTGCATAACACAAAACACATATAGACAGACTCATACACATAGTATTCGCATGCCTGCACATCCATACATATGTAGATTCATAACTGCAACACATTCAATTTAAACAAAAACAGCATTCTCCTGATCATATAAATCTAAAAACAACAGCCACGCTTAATTTTTTAATTAATTGTAATTAATATTAAACGAAAACGATTTAAATATATAAATAAACCAATGAATTACGATTGCGTTCAAAATAAATGCATTCTCTTTTTTCAACAATAAATGAGATGACTCATTTTAACGAAAGGGAAGTTGGCGCCCTTGTGCAACTGACCAACGACATTGATATCGATAACATGCGATACTTATCGTTTCATTTTTGCGTTATTATAAACTCCTCTTCGCGTTCCGTTCGCTCATTTTGCGTTCTGTTTGGGATCCAAGCAAGAAGTGCAAAGTCAAATTAATATTGAAAATGAGTGGTTAAAAGTAAATAAAAAAGTGTCGAGAGTGAAATAAGTGGCTCAATGTGTAGTTTGAACAATCTCTCATCAGTATGAACGTGTAAAATGAAATTTGGCTCCAAAGTGAGCGTGATGTCATTGTGGTGACATATATGTATGTATGAATATACTGTGTGCATGTGTTTGTGTACATATATGTATGTATGTGATTCAATAAATATTTCGCTATGTGTATAATCATTGATTATGATAATATAACAACAAAGTACATACAAACAAAATATGAGCATTTTCTTACGTCGCGCAAGGAGACAAACAGCTATTTCGCAGTTTTCCAAGTTTCATTGAAGAAGCATTTAGCCCCCGAGCAGACCAAATGAAAAGACAACAAACTGACACATAAAGGTCACATAATGTGTATTCTTTAATACATATTTGTGTACATACGTACTTATATGTATTTACGAATATACGCAAGTATTGGTTCTATAAAATCGAGAAGAGAAGAAAACACCAAAGCGTTTTAGTGTTGTTGCAAGAGTGAGAGATTTTGCAAACAAAGCCGACGCGAAGTTGATCGATGTGCACACATACATATGCGCACACGCGTCAATGTAAATGTTTGTATGTTTGTATGAGTGCGTGTGTTTGTGTATTAAAAATACTATCTTAAATAAATACGAGTTAAACAACGTGCGTGATAAAAATATTATTAGGTAGTGTCGTTCTTACAATCAGCCCAAAGTACTATTATTTACCGGCTGAGTACAAATTGGTTGAATTTTGATTCGAACGAGAAATTTGTCAAAAAGCAATTCAATAAATGAATAACAATTTGATATACAATAATTGAAAGCAAAGTGCGTATTATTGATGTGAAATTAAGAAAAATGTTTTTCGTATTCATTCACGTTGTAGCGGTATTTTTTCTGACGAACAATAATATTTGTCCAAGATAACAGCTTTAAAGGAACCCGAAAGACATAGATTCCAGTGATCAAATTTACAGTAGAATTAAGTAAATAGACCAAAAATCAACGAAACTGCAGCAAGTTCGTGCCTTAAACTTAATACGCAGCTAACTACAGCTAACCTCAACTCAATCAACACAACACAACCAACAAGAATCGAAGCCTTAAGGTTGCTTCTGTATCACCATGGGAAGCGTGTGGAAACGCTTACAGCGGGTTAACAAACGTGCTGCGAAGTTTCAATTCACCGTCTCCTTACATTACCTACAATTGGAGACCACCGCCAAGTGGTAAGCTTGCTTCCTGTTTCCCCCTTTCCCTATTTCCATTTCCTGTTTTGTCCAGATTCATAATTTATACAATAAAAATACAATCACCCACCCGCATTTTCTTGATTCTTAGCTATCGCGTTTCAACTACAGTTGTTTTATTTATGTACTTATCAATAAAAAATACACTGTTGGAAGATTTATTTATATTACAAGTACTGATTGAAGACTAAGACTGATGTTTTATAGCAACACTTATGCGATTGAATTATGTATTTACAATACATTACATAAGTTAATCACTCTGAAGAGCAGTTTCCACAAGTGATAAACGCGCTGACAGCAAACTCCATGAAAACAGTAATATGTATATATGTACACATAATAATCAGACCTTTGTTGAATTCCCAGTTTTAACTTCAACTTGCGGAAACGGAAGACATCATACACAATTTAACTGAAGCGCATGATTTATAGGGCTTAGCCCGAGTGTCGATTATAAATTAATATATATTGGAAAGATTTAATGTTGACAAAATATTGGACAGTGGTCTATTGGAACTTAATATATTATTATTCGCCTATGTTTTTTGATACTCTCAGGCATTTCCTAGAGCGATTTAATCCAAATATACAAATTGTATTTCGGGTACGAGTAAAATGTATGAGTTTGTGTGAATATATATAAATATATACGTAGTTCTAAGTACATTGACCATTGAACAGAAGTATATTTTCTTGTTTTTAGACACTATATCGCTGTTTTATCTTAATGTCTTTCTATATGCATTCGTGTCTTAAATATAATTTGACGACGCATAATTATATAAGTATTTATATATACAATTTATTTCGTTGAACACAAATAACGAAGCAGAGATCCAAGATAAAAACAAAGTGTGGAATTTGCTATTCTTCTTTGTGTCTTTCGCCTTTTCGTACATTTTCTAGAACATGTCTTGATAGTTCTTAAAAATGTTCCTATTTTTATGTATGTCTATATATAATGAATTCGCAATTAACGTATTGTGAAGAACGTAAACATTATATATTATTCTGAATGGCGTTGTATGGAAACTGTCACTATATAGCTATTGGTTGAGTTTAATAGTTAAAAAGATGAATACAAAGATACTCAAAATACACGTATGCTAGACATTACTTACAATTATCTCCTTAGAATACATTTTGTTACTTTTTAAATAATGAACAAGAATTCTTATTCCCCTGAAAGTTAAACTTTCATGTTCATTTCAAACTCATAAAACCCTGTTTTGCGCATTGATAAAAAATATTCTATCTTGAAGTCGTTTGAGTTTTATTTAATGAAAGCCAAATTAATTTGTTTTCGTTTAACGTAGGCGACCTTCAAATTTATCCGTTGTGTGGACGAGACGGTCGAGGCGTGTGGCAAGTGCACCATTACCATGGGAACCCGATATGATGAACCCCCTGGTGGGCAATATATCTTGGCCGGTTCCTGATAATCACTCAATATCCGTGACTTTGTTCAAGGATCCCCGCACACACGAACTTGAAGACAAAGACTGGACATTCGTAATCGAAGATGTAAGATTAAGCATAAATTCGCATAGTTGACAATAATGTTACATTCGTATTTTTTAGATTTCATTATTGGGCAAAAAACGAGTACTGGCCAATGCAAATATCAATATGCGTAAATATGCTAGTATTGAATCAACACAGCAGAGTTTCTCATTGACCCTGAAACCCGTTTCGCGGAAAATAACATCCGCTGTCTTGGACTTAACAATCAGTTGTGTGTTCCTGCGCGAGGGAAAAGCAACGTGAGTACTAAAGCTCTTCAATCAATAGAACAGCTAAATTAATTGTTTTAATTGAAATTGTAGCGATGAGGACATGCAAAGCATTGTCTCATTGATGTCGGTTAACAATTGTGATGTAGCACCACTTGACGATCTGGAAGATATACCTGACTTGGAGAACTCTGGCGATATATCCGATAACCTGTACGATTTCACGGAGCAGTTGAATATGATGACAACTAGCTTAAATGGTTGCATCGATGTGCCAACGCCAATAAGTGGTAAGTTCATCAAATGCAAACAGTTTTCGTTGTATAAATACATTAATGTAATTACAATTCAATTAGTTTAGCTACAAAACAAGTACTTTTTTACACAATATTTATGTATGCATTATATCTGTAGTATTTACAAATCCATACAGATCTTCAAATTACAATTCCACAAAACAATTTTCATAATATGCTAGCTTTTCTTTGAAAAGTTGGAGATAACGCCAAAAGTGTACAGTGTTTTTATTATCTTTTAATCAATGTAAACAATTCCGAAAACTTAAAATGTAGCTTCTTAAATTATATCACGTAATACTTATGGTAAAATAGGTTAAATTATTTACGTATCTATTCCGTAATGAACTATCATATATGTATGTATGTAAAGATATTCTGTATGTTCGGAATTGCGGTATCGTGGAAATGCCAGCAAAAAACTTGCTCTAATCAAGGATTTGAATTCTTCATGCTTGAAACGAACTAAATGTAATTTTGTAGTCATTGCGCTTTAGTAATTGAAGCTGAATTCTCCACTGAATATCGGAAAGTACAGAATAAATATATTTATGTATTGTAGTTATAGTTGGTAAAAGACACATAAATTCTTAGTATGTATTTGGTTAATTTCAAATAATTTTACTAAAATATGTTGAAATACATTTTCTTTTTTTATTCATTTAAATGTGCTCCAATACGACACTACTCTTCCCCCACATGCCTTACACAAAAATGTATCTATCTTTCGATGTTGTTGTTGTTGGTAGTTCCTTCATTATCCGAAGATCCAACTCCATTGGCTGAGTCATATAATCATTTAAATTTTGAACTAGAAGCGGATGATCGTGAAAACAAAGCGGAAACAACGGATCTGCTGCCGCCCAAGCACCAAGTGGTCGACTCAGACGACTCCTTGAAGACTCCGAGTGCTAGTGTGAATCCCGAACCAGTTGTTCTCAGTACCCCAACCAAAGTAGCAACCGAGGATAAGGCTGTGTTGAAGCCCCAAAACCATGATAGATTCCATGAGATTCGCACCTCCACTCCCGTCGACCCAGTTCCAACTGCAACAGTGACGAGCAAAGTCAAAAAGAATACCTCGAGTCGTGCCCTTGACTTCGATAAACATGATATGAGTGGAGTCGACTCGAACTCGTATGCGGATCAGTCTACAGCCGTTTTGAGTCCCACTCTTCCCACCATTACCAAGACAAGCGAGAACAGTAACTCATCGGAAGCTGTTGCTGTTGCTGTTGCTGTTGCTGTCGCGGTCCCAGAGCCAGAACCAAAGCCCATCAAGAACTCGTCAAATGCTGCTGTCACTGCCAAGCGATCAGAGCTGCAACCCTTGGACTTGAAGAAAAGCTACGAATCCACGCCTGCCGTCAACAATACGACAACGAATAAAAGTGCGACAAATACGACGAACAGCCTGAAACCTGTAGAGAAGATTATGCTTAAGGATAACACGCCGGGCCAGGACTTGCTCGAGTGGTGCAAAGAGGTTACCAAAGATTATCCCAATGTCAAGGTTACAAACCTGACAACTAGCTGGCGCAATGGCATGGCCTTCTGCGCTATCATTCATCACTTTATGCCCCACTTGATGTGAGTAGAAAATCGTTTAGTTTACGCAATGCATCCTATACATTAACTCTCATTTGCCTTTTTAGAGACATGACGAAACTAAGTGCGCATGATGTTGTAGGCAACTGCCGCATCGCCTTCGACGCAGCGGAGACGCTCGGCATACCACGGGTAATTGAGCCGCGGGACATGAATCTGTTGACAGTACCGGATAAATTGGCAGTCATGACGTATTTGCATCAACTACGCGCCCACTTCACTGGCAAACAGTTGCAGATCGAACAGATTGGTATGTGGAAACTTCTAGTTAGACTCTAAGCTTGATTTTAACATGTTTTTAAAACGTCTTGAACTTATCTTTCTGTCGTTTCCTTTAAGTTAAGTTAAGTTATCCCTAAAGCTATACTCACACTTCTAAATTATTGTTGATAATATCTTCATATCAAACATTAAAACTAATAATTTCTTGTTCTATTTAGGTCAAACATCCGATGAGTCAAGCTATGTGATTGGCAACTACAAGTCGGACAATTTGTCGCAGAATCTAATCAACTTCTCGCACCTGAAGACACAGCTCTTGCATCAGAACTCACTGGACGACGAGATTATCAATCAGCAGCAACAGTTGTCACCGACCAGTAAAAAGGATGTCAAGAACATTTTACTGACAAGTTCAAAGAGTATTATTGGCAAAGTGTTGTCGCCGACAAAGGAAAAGAACTCGATCAACGCCATGCAGACAAACAAATCTTCACCCTTGATTGATGGGTGCGGTGACCCTCCCGAGGATACGCAACAGAAGTTTGTCAAGGAACCACTAGCGCCCACTTCGCTCGATGCCAATGCGACAAACGTAAGTCGAACTTCTGTGAACCATTACTTCTGTTTGGCATTGTTTCCTGTTGATTTCGTTTGTTTGATTTATTTATACATAATTTAATTTGGTGCCCGCGCTTCGGCTTGGCTTCTGCTTTTGTTTTTGTTATTTTGTTTCCTTTATTTATAATTTTCATAGCGAATTATAACGCGCCACAAAGAAATGAGCGAAAAAGCTAAGCTGATGATGGAAAAAATTAAAATTTCCAAATCGAACGAGCGCAGCGATGCGAACGATGTAAGTAAACACGGGTCGACGCTAGCTTGCCTGCTGGCCAGCATGTGCCTCAATTTCATTTGCATTCCTTTCAAATAATACTTTGTGTTAATAAATGTTAATATTTCTTGGCATTCAATAGGAAGAACGGCAGCAGCGACTTCGCGAGCAGGCACGACGTCTCATTTCGGAGACACGCAATAAATCGGCGGGCACTGATAGTCCCACGAGCCCAACTAAACTCAAGCGCTTCAACTATACACCTGAACGCACTATATCCCCCATTCACAATGGCAGTGGCAATGGTGGGGAGTCCTACGTGGACGTGTCCACCAAGAAGATAGCGCCCAGTTGGGATAAAGTCGAGCATACGAGCCCTAGTCATAGATTAAGCGACGCCAACGCCAGTCCCTTGCAGTCCTTCAATTCTGTGGTGGACAGAATATCACCAAAGCACGAGAAGAGAGTAAGTGATGATTAATTTATATTTACTTAGCAGAACTCTCTTCAAATTGTTTATAAAATAATATAAAAAAAAATATTCAATTTATGCGAGAGCCAAATTATTTCGACAGAACTAAGATAATCCGAGCAAATCACATATATAATCAAATATTAATTTGTTCAATTTTCAGAACGACAAGCTAACGTACATTGAGTCTGAGCTGGAAGCACTCGAGCGGGAACAGGAGGCAATCGATCAGAAGGCTAGCAGTCTGGAGGCCAAACTGCGCGCAGTGATGGGCGGCAATCCAAGTAATAATCAAAGGGGCACAAATCCCTTTCTTAGGCTAATACGCAATAGCATTGGTGGTGGTGACGTGATACGCATTAAGCTCCTTGATTCCGACGATGAAAGTCTATTCGGTAGTGGTATAAGTGATACGGGCACTGGCAGCAATGACGAGGATGAGGATGTGCTAAGCGACACTTGCAGTACTTCCAGCATTGAGATGCCACAGATACGAGAGGGTCAAGTGATTGAGATGCAGCCACAGCAACGGCAGCGACCTCGAGCCCTTTCGTGCTTTGTTAATGCGGATGAGAACTGTTCATTGATGCGGCCAACATATCAGCAACACCACCATTCACATGAACGTCATTGCCATCGCCATCGGCATCAGCATCCGCACCATGTGCATCATGTGGAACCATATAACCATTTGTTGGGCACATCTGTCCCAGGTGCCGCCTCCTCCCGGCAATCCTACTGTGATAACCTGCAAGCCTATTATGCCGATGATGATGATGCCCAGATGTTGGCATCCAGTGGTCATGCGGCGGCGTCCTCACGACGCCATCGAGTTGGTGGTCACAAGCGCGGTCATCATCACCACCGACGATCCCGGTCGCACGGCTTATGTGGTAAAGTCGTCTGTCTCTTTAAGGCCGCCTAACGTTGTTAACTGCTTTTGCCATGCCCGCAAATAGCACGACACAGCTTAAACGCCTGCTGCCCGCCTGCCAATCTTTCATATGTGTGTCTGTTCTTTAAGTGTACTTGCTTTTAACCGTTCTATATTCAGTCAAATTGTTGCTTTTATTATAGAGTTAAAGCCTTGATCTTGATCTGCGTTTTAATACCTTACATAACCACAAACAAAACAACTAGACAAATTCTCACTAATGACTAAGTAATTACAAGTCAGCGCTCTACGACAACGAGAACAAATTTAACCAGCAATTCTGCAAACTGTTTCTTATATTACGAATAATAATATTGAATACCATTTCACTTAATCAAATTTGATTACACAGCTGTTGTGTGAGGAATGTGTCTTAACTTTCGCTTTCATTTTCCCACAGAAACAGAAGAAACTGAGGAGCAGCTGCTTTCCCAATGGTTCACGCTCGTCAATAAGAAGAACGCACTGCTTCGTCGTCAGATGCAGCTGAACATTCTGTGAGTAGCAAACATCTGAATATGCATTAAAATACTATGTCCATTAACGAATATATTTTCAGTGAGCAAGAGAAGGATCTTGAACGCAAGTTTACGATGCTTAATCAGGAGTTGCGAGCAGCACAATCCGTTGAGGACTGGCGCAAAACAGAAGTGCAGCGGGAAAAGGAGCGTCTATTGCTAGAAGAACTGGTTACCATTGTGGATAAACGAGATCAGCTTGTGCAGCATTTGCACAATCAAGAAATAGCGTAAGATTGCTGTTTTTCTTATAGTACTCCATGGATTTAACCTTTTTATTTGGCAAACAGCATTGAGGACGACCATGAAATTGCGCGTGAACTGGAACAAGTGGACATTAGCGGAGGGAAAGAGAAGTGCATCATTCAGTAGATGGCGCAATTCATAATGACTGGATACAATGAGATGCCTATAGATGAATAAGTAATTATCTACATCATTTGATGGCGCTGCAATTAAAGCAAAGTAGTTCTTGCATGACAACTCCAGCAGACTGGAAGCAAATGGGTTGCAAGAATAATTGAATGCAACAGGCACACCTGTTATACATAGGTAAACATTTTGACAAAAAGAAACGTCCGATAGAACACTAAGCAAATTTCAAATTTCACACAATACGAAATCATTAAACTTTACCGAAATATTGTCATGTAAATTGAAAGAACAAATCAACACTTTTTAAATAATCTATCTGTAAATTATCAAAATTTTTATTTTGTGCCATTTCTAATTTTTTTGCAATCACGCTTAAAGTTTCTTTTTCAAAATTGAAAAAAAAAAATGCAAAGACCCAACCTAATTGTGAATTAAATTTATACCTAGTATTTTTATTTTATTTTAGCTTATTTATGTGTTAATCACTAAACGAAAACGCTTCATCCCTAAGAATATATATTATAAAGAAATGTTTTGTACAGAAACTGGTCTTATTTAGTTTTTATCCTAATCTTATTTGACTATTTAATGGTGGTTTACTTACAAGAATATTTATATTTATATGTGTTACAATTGTCGTAATACAATAGTTCTTAACCGAATGAACCTTTCAATGATACAATTTGATATGTATGTATAATTACAAATAAATATGCGTTAATTGCGTAATTAGTATACACCAAATAAACTTGCAGTTACTTCAAATTCAAACAGTATGGTAATGATATCATAGAAGGTCAAAGTCAGGACTCGTTTTAAGATTGTATATTCTTATTATACAGATTTTTTTAGTATAAATGTTTAAAGACAACTTTTATTAAAAGTGTTTCACATAAGTTGACATAGCATGCACTTCAACTAATAACCAAGAAAATTACATATTGTCTATTATAACGTTTTTTTTATCAATGATCTTAAGAAAATTTCAAACTCATTTATATCCATCCCATTGTTTTTTTTTTTTTTTTTGCTAAATGTTCGCAATTGATAGATTATTTCAATTGATTTAAATGAAACAAAATGCAGTGAAAAAAGAACAACGTTAAATAAAAATGAAATTAAAATACTTTTTCGCGTCAGCCCTGCCGTGCCGCAAATATTGTACAAGTGAAAATGCCACTTTACTCGATTGTTAAGTTTTGTAGTTCTGAGTTGCTTTGTCACTTTATCGGTTTTTTGATTTTAATTGTCAGAATTTCAATATACTAGTATAATTATATTTGGAAAATTATCTGTACCAACGAGTGGTCACACTGCATTCGTAGCGACGGCGGAACGCATGTCAGTCAGACATCAGCAGAATTATTACGAGCACAAAAAGTTAAATAAATAATTCTGCTAATATCGTCATGTGCAGAACGAACGCGCATTGATATTAAACGCAAAGCCATTTTATTGTAAGCCCGAACCTTGACCGAGTCGCGCGAGTGTTTTGTGTTAGAAGAGATTGTCAAATTAGTCAGTGAGAATCTCGGTTACAAGTGAAGAAATATCACGAAAAATTCCGACGGACGGCACAAATACACACACGCACGCCACACACAACACACACTCACAATCGTATGTACACGTAGGTACGTTGATGCACGCGAGTGAAAGAAAATTGCAAAAGCAAGTGAAAAGCGCGTGTGTGTGTGTTAAAAGTAATAATAATATTTGCAATAGTAAACTACTCGCCCTGCTTGCCACACAGTCACAGTGAAGTACCGTAGGTGCTTAAGTGTTATTTTCTCGTTGGTTCCACGTTTGCCGCCGCCCGCTTCTACAACAAAATGCCGCTATATTTGGCCTATAAGCAAAATCACATACTCAGCCCACAGCAGCTGCGCAAGCTTAGCGAACATAAATACTCATGCTTTAGCGCAAGCCTGCTGGATCCTTTGCTGCAGCCCTGGTGGAATTGGTTGGTTGCCCAAACGCCACTGTGGCTGGCGCCCAATCTAATCACAATCGTCGGACTAATACTCAACATTGTGACAACGTTGATATTAATTTGGTAAGTTTCAATTTTAAAGCCTCTTTATCGAAACACTTGTCTGTGTTTGTGCGTGCAAACAGCTCCAGCTACATACAAATTGATGTATGGTCTGCTAAATGAAGCGATATTTAGAACTAAATTTGATACCCGTGATTCCAACTGGAATTCCTAGAATGGTTTCTTTCTGTAATAGCGTGATACGTGACACACATTTGGCGTCGCGAACATTTCCGCAAGGAAACAATGTTAATAGATTTCTACATGATACCAAAGTGCTGAGAACCTAATGAACGCATTTGTCCACGTTTAAAACTTATGCATAATCATGAGTGTGTCGGCAATTTGACCCTAAACAAATAAATTTAGCCCAGTTTTTGCCATTTTCTTTGCGTTCATATTCACAGTCTTTTTTGTATATATTGTGAGCATGTGTGTGTAACTGCAACAACCTCGCATATAGGAACAGTAGCGGACATAAGTCTTTTTACATCCCTTGCTAAGTATTGTTAACAGCATCTAAATGGAGTTTAACTTTTTCAAATACAACATATTTGAATCCAACATGAACCGCTTTTGGGAGCAATTGCAACATTTTTATTTCATATGTAGACTTTAGTCTGACACTGTACATTCAATGCTAGTTGCTAGTTTTTTGTTTGTTATTTTGTGGTACAATTGTTTAGTAACATATTTTCTTAAGCAACTGTGTACGCTTTCTCAATAGCTCTTTTGAAAGTGCGATAGATAGGTAGAAGAACACTTGTGTTGCCGGTTGTTATAGCTAAATATGTCGACGTAATTATGCCCATTTTGGGAAAGTGGTTTTCTAATAAAACTTTTGCACAAGTGAAATTCTAATAAAAGCCATGATAAATGTCATATATTTAATGAAGATATGGAAATACTAAATGTTGTCGTCTGCTCAATAACTGCTAAAAATATATCAGGTGACCTTTGTTTATGATGAGTTTTGGAAGTAAAATTTTCAGGCGTTCTCTATTTATTTATTGAGTATAAACTACTTTAGTTGATTGTCCTTGTAAGTATTGCCGTGAAATTGAAATTTATATTTGCTGTTTTTCTTTAGGCTCATTCAATCACACCATACATATTTTTGTAGTTGTAGTCGGCTGACAGCGAGTCGTTTCATAATGCGTAACTGTTGCCGCTGTATCGCGTCACAACAAACGGTACAAGTGCTACGTTGTTGGCGGGGTGCCGGCGATAAGATAGTGACGGAACGGAACGGAGCGTCGCAACCCCATTACTAATAATTTCTAATATTTATAATACATATATATATATATATATATATATATATGTGTTTAGTTGGGTATAGTGATTATTCCCCCATAAGTTGGGTGTAGTGATTATTCCCCCATAACGTAGCAGATAACGCTAATTTACTGAGTGGCGGTGATTTCAGAAGTACTGTCTGATTTATGCTTGATGTGATAGTTGTTACAGTTGAACGAAGAATATGATGAAATGTAGTAGAATTTGAAAGGTTGTACAGATTTCTTAGCCTTTTAAGATCATACAAATTATATATTTCGTAGTCTTTTCACCTCACCTTAGGCAGTCTAATTCGATTATTTGCCATCCTAATTATAATTTACCTTTCCAACAGTACCGTAAGCAATGTACTTTCTGGTTTCACATGGTGCCATATATAAAGCTCAATTTAATTAACCCCCATGTCCAATATTCTCCGTACAGTTTACAATTGATCATTGCTTTGATTGAATTAAGTCAAAATTTGCATATTTAATTGGTTTTCCTTATGTAAAAAGGCCGCGAATTATTCCACGGTTCCACACATGCTCAATTCTAAATGGTTAATGTTCGAACTTCTAACATAAATCATATACTTGTGGGTCGAGAGGCTCAAAGTATGAGGCGAAGTTGTATATTTATATGGAGTAATCCTTATTTTATTTTATATACAACCAACCAATCTATTTCTATTGCCTGAAGTTCTATATTTATATGGAACAATCCTTACTTTATTCTATATACAACCAACCAATCTGCCGCTATTGTCTGAAATATATCTATGGTATGTTTTCCGCATCTATTCTTGAATAAATCACACAATCCACTTACAGGGTTTCATCTGCATTTTGCAAATGAATGCTAATTTTGTAGTTGGTTATAGCTTGGAAACGAGCGAAATTTGCATCTTAATTGTGAACTTTGTTGATAAACAGACAAACAGTTAGATTCAAGCACTTGCCGCTGAAAATGTGAGCTGTCAGCAAGAATATCATAATCCAAGAGTAAGAAGATAACACGTCATGACTGAAAAAGTGTGTGGAATTTGATGAGATTCATTTGTTTTAACTGCAGCAAAAAATAATATTTTCAATATTTATGAGAAACAACACTACATACATGTAATTAAATGTTTTTTTTTTATCTGTTAAATATTGTCATAATTTACCGAGATTCGTTTTCTACTGCACGGCACTTGTTTGTTGTCTTCGTCGTGAGCAAATTTTGCAATTAAAGCGCAACCAAAATATGCTATAAACACGAAAATATAAACGAAAAAACATACAAAAATATATATTTTTTTTGTTGACCTTTGACAATTCGAATTAAAATGTGCAATTGCTACGCAGTGTGTGGTGTTTTTTCGTGAGATTGTTTAAGCTCGCGCTTGTACTTTAGACCTCGACTACAACTGCCTCCTAATCATACACTCTTACTTATTTCGGGCTTGTCGATTTTAGGTCGCTTTATCAGTGAAACAGAGAGCCGGCAACTGTCTACGGATTTCAATTTAATACAAACTTGATGACACGGAACAATTGGTTTAAAATAAACTAATCACGCGATTCTCAGCTTATTACACTTGACGTCAACCTTATCGTACATGCTGAAGATCGAAAATAAAACGAATTTTTTCAAGAATTTTATAAGTAGTATAGACTAAAGCTAAAGGTCCAGCAATGAACTTGAACTCTACAAATTGAAATACTTGTCCTCAAATCGGTTCCGGGTGTTGTTTTACGTTTAGACGATATTTCATTCCTACAACTCATTGATGTAATTTAGGATTTGTTTATATGCCAGAATACCACATTGTTTAGGCTAGACTATGTAGAGAGTGTGTTTTATATATGTAATTTGCTTGATTTGGGTTGCAATACAAACTATATTTAATATAGTTTGTATACAATCAAACTACAACAATTGTTATCAGACATGTTTATAGTATTTGTCACTGAATCCATGCATCTGTTTTGCAAATCTGAATTTAAACCAATTTACTAGAATTTTCGTAATTCTAGACTTTAAACAAGACACTTCCAATTAATTTATATATTATTTGTGTGTATATATTTTCATTTCTCTCGGACAGCTATAGCCCAAATGGCGTCGAGCCTCCACCCCGTTGGACCTGCTTTCTATGTGCCCTCGGTCTGTTTATTTATCAGAGTCTCGACTCAATTGATGGGAAGCAGGCGCGTCGGACCAACACCTCATCGCCGTTAGGCGAGCTCTTTGATCATGGCTGTGACTCTATATCGACTATCTTTGTGGCGCTATCGGCCTGCATATCCTGCCAACTTGGCCACTATCCCAACTGGTTATTCTTTCAGGTGAGTATCTGCTGTTCCCCATTCCACTGTATAAATACCCATAAAAATATTTTGTATTTGCTTGCAGTGCTTTTGCGCCATTGCCTTGTTTTATTGTGCCCACTGGCAAACGTATGTCTCGGGCACAATGCGTTTTGGGCGCATCGATGTGACCGAAGCGCAGTTCTCCATTATCGCCATTCATCTGGTATCAGCCGCTTTAGGTCCCGAGATCTGGCTAACCAAGGTAAGTCCGTTGAGGAGTGCAGCGAATGCCGCTAATGAATATTTATGTAACATTGATTTCAGAAGTTATTAATTATTAGCCTAAATTGATTTAAAAACAACCTTATTTATATTACTTTTATTTTATGCAAGTCTCAATTTCCAGTTCGACGCATTGTCGTAGGATTAAGTTAGACGTATTTGGAAGATTCTGAGCTTTTGTTCTAAGTAAACGTAGATGCTAATGATCTAAAAATTAACTAGGAACTGCTGATCAAAGTTATAATCGAGTTGTCTGCCCCTTGTTTCGATTTATTGAGCTGGTTTCTTAGTTTGGTTGCAGCGTTTGCATTTTTCCATTATTGGTAATTAGCATGAGATAACCAATGATCACAAACTGTTAAATCGTTTAGTTTACATACATCAAACGTTTAATTTCAAATTTATAGTGCAAACCCTATTACAAACCATTATACAAGAATCATTATTAAACAGCAACTCAACAGCTTCAGTGAAATTTCGAGCGAGAAACCTCGATGAATAGCAATCAATTTATTTCACGTCTTTACTTTTAGTTTGTCCTTTAAAAAATGTAAAATAGTTTCTATTAACTCAAAGACAGTTTTTAAATTTGTATAGTAATAATGTTTTCGGTTAATTGAATGGCGCAACTGCTAAATTGTCAGGGAGATCCCAATTAGCTCTGCTGTTAAGCAACTCTGCACTTACTCTGTATATATACAAAACTATTTCTAAGGCCAATTCGTTGTAATCGTCCTAATACCTTTTACTTTTATATTACATATACAATTGCGTGCCTTTGCCACAAAACAAAACCAAAATGCCTAAACTTGTACTACTAAACAATTAAACACAAATTTTGAACAAACACACGCGCGTGCGCATTCGTATACACACACACCTACACACATACAAACACAGGTTGGCATTGGCAATATTGAGCTTTGGGCTGGTCCAGCAGTAACGACCATTGTGTGTGGTGTGCTCTCCCTAACCTATGTATTTTCCGTCGTTGTGGCCGGTGGTGTTGGCAAAAATGGCTCCACAGTTGCTGTAAGTCCTAAAGACACACACACACACGCAACACACAGACACACACACAACACAACACAAGCAAAAATAACACTTTACACGCTTTATAGTATTCAGTTTATACTATATTGGAGACATAGAGGAAAGTCATGAAGGTTCAAGAGTTTTACTTTGATTTTCTAAACATATAAAAACTACTTAAAATTTATAAAATATATTTTGCTGAAATACACACAAATTTTCTTCGACAAAATTGCTTACAAAATAAATAACATTTAAATGTCATTATATGTAATTAACGATTAGAATCGTGGCAACACTTCAGTAGCTCAAATTATTATCCATCATTCTAAATTGTATTGTTTACATAAACAATTCCACTTCTTTAGCAACGTCAATGAATTTAATATATCATAACCTTCTACGATCTTCTATGAACTCAAACATACACAAACTAAACAGAAAAAGACACACAACAAAAACAATTTTGGCTCTAGATAAGGAAACATGTTAACTAAAAAAACCCCGAGAAATCAAATAAGAAGAAAGTGGTGCGTTCCAATTGACCGTTTTGTAGGTGCGTGGCGTGATGACAGGTCCTTCGAATTCTCTCTAATTCCAATTCCAAATGCTTGCCTTAACTATCTACAACATTTATACTTATCTTATATATTAACTTGTATCGTTGTTGTTCTTCTCTTGCTTAATAGGCTGCTGCGGCTGCTGCTTTTCCGTCATTTAACATATAACATTCTATTCTTTCATGTTGACTTCTGTCTGGCATGCTTCTAAAATACTATAATGCCTAAATTCTAAACGCTCTTGATGTCCAATTCGACTTTATACTTCTCTTCGATGCAGTTTCTCATAACCCAGTTGGTAGTTGACTCACTGTTAATACTGAGAAGGGACGTTGAGAATACATCGTTGAGATTTATTTATATTGTTATGTCTTATCTAAATTTTGTATGTATGTATGTATCTGCCTTAGTTAAAACAAATTTCTTATTTATTTACTCAATTGGTTATGGGTTTTAAATTAAGCTATAAAGTTGTTCCTTTGTAGGATTAAGTCTTTATTTTACATTTTAAAGTTAAGCCCCCCCCCCCCCCCCTGGCTGTCTCCGAATGGTGCCAGCCAATTATTCATATTAAGTGTAATACAATGTGCCCATTTTAAATCGATGAGAATGGTTTATTAATTCATACTTTGATAATGTCGGGTTTATTTAATCATGTCCCCAAGGGTGTACATTGAAGCCCTTTCGAAATATCAAAATATTACATTTCACCGTCGTCGAATATATAATTGATAATAAACATTTTATCCATTTTGAAAATCGATCAAAAATTTGGCAACAGGGTATTTTTTGAGCATTCTCGACTAGCACATACCTACTATTTTTTGTAATTATTACGATCAGACTAACAATGCTCTTATAAATTTAGTTTCTTCTCACGAATGTGATACTTTCCATAGCGTAATGAAATAGTCGATTTGAGAAAAATAATACTATCCTGAAGTCGATTATTTTGATTGCTTATAATTTAACAATCGTGTTTTGTTTTTATTTTTTTTATTTTCTTCACAAACTGTTATGTATGTTCTGTTGATTGTTATTATTCTTGTTTTGTTCTGTGATCTCTTCTCATTTTACAATAGATACCAGTCGTGGGCGTTTCATGGAATTATACAATATTAGTATTTATTACATTCGGTTATACCTTGAATATAATCAATTTTCTAAAAATGTTTATTGAAGGCGGCAGTGGCAAAAACGGCTCATCAGTTGCTGTAAGCATTGCTATCCTTATACGTAACGATCAGATTGTTGCAAACCCAAAAACTTGTAATTATTAACTAAAATAATCGTACTAAATATCGGACACAATATCGAACTAATAATACATTCGTTGGACTGACTAATAAATTGATCTCTCACCTTGACACATGGACACTGACCCTAACCATTTAATCCATTCTCTTACTCTTTGGGCTTCTATGGTTTCTCTACTAATCGAATAACTCTGAGCAAATGAAATAACATTTTTATGTTTGGTTTATTGGGGGCTCGGAATAACAACCATTCACGTTGGCAGCATGAAATCTTGGTTAAATATATTCGCAATCTTCATCATTAAAACTTACATTGGTATATTTCATTTAAAGTATTTAATTTAAACAAATAGGTATATGTATTGATAAAACTCATTAATCATTTAATTTAATAATTAGTATTTCAGTTTTATTAAGATATAGTTAATAATATTGTCCACACCTAGGTTCGTAGTTCTTTTAATAATGCACACCACTAAAGAAACTTTTAATTTTATAGAGCATGTGCCTGATATTTGATGCAGTGAAATTACGAGTATAATTTGCATTATTTTATTTAACCTATCGAAAACTTCTGAAATTAATTTCTTCAAATTCCTTTACATTTCGAAATATACATTTAAATGGTTTTTAAATCTGAAATTAATGCGTGATTCTTCTTTCTTTTAACCGATTAAATATTTTAATGTGAAACGAAAAACCATGCAAATTCGCAATTTTCATCAGGTGCCATATCTTGAATGTGAAACACGTTGCTTGCCATTTTATTTGGCCAGTGGAATTGATTTGAGCTTAGCATTGCGTTACGCAAAATCCATTTTAAACGAGGGCTGCGGCAAAAATGGATCATCTGTTGCAGTAAGAATTTCTTTCTTTGATTTTGTTTTTAAAGTATGGCACAATATACCGAGACATGCGAATTTGATTTGCTGGCTAGAAAAACATAGGAATAATATGTAGTTGTTGTTTTTTACCCTTGCAGAGAAGCATTATATAAAGAAGATTGCGAAGTCTGCAATGCTTAATTCTAGTATCTACAAGGGTATTTTTTCTTTGGCAACCCAAAGATATTAGATCTTTAGTATTGTAATATTACACTGCACCCCGTACTCTCACTCTATATTGTAAGCGGTAGTAGTCTGTTTGTCTGTCGATTCCTAAATAGTTCTTTAAACATAGAGACAAAGGACTGAATTCAATCGTCTCCGATATACAAAGTGCCCAAAGTCGATGGAACAGGTTTTTCAATAAACATTTATCTAGCGGATATAGTGTGTTGGGCGTTAGCATTTTAACGGTAACTGTTTGGGTAGTCAATGTCTGTTGTGCTTATGTATGTTTGCTACCTCTCAATGCTTGTGTTATTGTTAAAACATTCGGTGTTTGAATCTATGAACTTTGCTTGTTTTGTGTCTTGCTGTTGAAATCTTTTAGCTCTACGCATAACTACTTGTCAGTTGTCTTCTATTTGAAACGATCCGCACACACACCTACACTACAATCCCAACTCCACTCATTACCTACACCTATCCATCCAACCATCCATCTAAAACAATTAGCGCTAGACCATGTAATTAAAACATCGAACAATTTCCAAAGAAAATATACAAAGCCAAAAGAATTTTTGTTTTTAGTCAAACATAACATGTTGTGCTGATTGTGAATTTGCAAAATATGTGTGTGTGTTCTGTTCCTAAACAAATGCACAGTAAAGTAACAAATAACTATTTGCAAGCTCGCAACGGAGACATATGCGTAGTACGAAACTAATATTATCCTCCATACTTCACACATCAAGGGAACCAGCGTGTTGTCGCCTAGCATACCGTTGACTCTCGTGGTGCTGCCAGCACTGATTATAGCCCAAAAGTCGCCCGAGAACATCTTCACGGAGCACGCTTCCGTTTACATACTGGCCTTCGGCATGGTTGCGGCTAAGATTACCAACAAGTTGGTGGTAAGTAATGATAATTTTTTATGTAATGACTGTACGCCAATATCGATGAGACGATTTGTGTGTTTTCAGATTGCGCACATGACTAAGGCTGAGATGGAGTATCTGGACTGGTCACTGCTGGGTCCTGCACTATTATTCCTGAATCAGTACTTTAACTGTATTATACCTGAGATCTGGTTGCTTTGGTTTGCTCTCGCCTGGGGTACCCAAGACCTGTTGCGTTACTGCTCTCAGGTGTGTTTGGAGATTTGTCAACATCTGCGTATCGATCTGTTTAGGATACCGTACAGCCCAAAGAGCTTATCGACTCCCAGCAGCACTTCAGCAACCACCTCGGTGGGTAGTCAGAGTAATTTTGGAGCCGACAAGAATGGCGGCGCATCGCACCGGAAATCGAAGAGTAAAGCGCATTAGAGCGATGTGTTGCAACGCGGTTTCATTTAATTTAACTAGTTTCCTTTTACACAATATTTACGGCGTTAGCGCAAGCTTAACAAATTTTTAAAAACAAAACTCAACCCAACAAAATTTACCGTCTAAATGTTAAAGTAAACAAATTATAGCATAATTAATTTACGAAATGTTGTTAACCAAAATGAAATGAGAACTGGAGGCATACCGATATCAATTATATGCTAATATATATTATATATGTATATGTATATATATATAAATATATTTTGTATAATTGTATAAATTGTAAAGATACAATAATGTAGTCTGCAGTATTTTTTACTGCACTAAATGTAATTTAGTGCAAAACAGAAAACACAAAACGAAACACGATATAAGAAAACCCTAAACAAATGCCAAAAAAAAAGCGAAAATGAAAAACGACTACGAGAATCAATCCCACTTCAATGTTTTTGGTGTGCAAACAGCTCAATTTACGGTTAAGTCGAACCAAATACAACTGGCGATATAAAAAGAGTCGGAATGTTTTGTCCAAGTCAACATAAACTACTGAATTTCCTGGGTTACACTCTGTTTCATTATTTAGTTTTTACCGAGTCGATCTATTGATGATCTATTTATGTCATTTAAATACTATGATACTATTGTAAAACTTCACTGATACTACGTACTACTAGTGCTTATGGAAAGAATATGGAATGCGTGTACGCAATAAAGGTGTTATATTTGCGACATTCGAAATGGGGACTCATTAAAAAAAGGCACATTATTTAATTTATTGTTTAAAAATTTATTTCGACTTAAGCTTATACAATTATTTGCATCTACGGCTTGTTGAATGTTGAACCTATGTTCCAAATGATGAATGAACAATAAACCATACTTTAGACACAACAAAAGATATCATATCCTTTTATTTAAATTGCAATATCTATAATCTATAATTCAACTACAAGAAAAACACGCAGACAGTTAATATTAAAGATGTAAAATAACTTTTATAACAAAAGACTTTAATACAACATAGAATAAAACTTATGCGACTAAGGGAAATATTTATTACTAATTATTACAACGAAAAACTTGACTTTAGTACAATATGGAACAATACTTATGCGACTAAGGGAAATATTTATTATTAATTATTACCATACGTTCTACAGAAATATGCAACGACTGCCATATCGCGCACCTCGAGCGTGACTCGACCTCGAAACTTAGTTAGCAAGTAAGCATCCTCGAAACGTTGCGTTAAATACAATTCACTCGAAGCCTGTAACGCTTCTAGAGCCCCCATTGTTATCATGTGCACCGTCGAGCTTTGCTCAAAGAGAAGCTCACGGACCACACGCGAAAACGGCAATCGCGGTATCAGAAAGCGGTCGATCGATCTCAAGCGCAGAATCTCACGATCTAGCTTAATAGCCCGATGCTCTGGCTTTGCTTGTTTTCGTTTTCCAACGCGGCTTTGTGGTTGGGTTCGTTGTGATGTCTGTGGGTGCTTCGCACTACTGCGATTCATTTCGACGGATTTTTGCTGGTTCAACTGTTTAGTCGGTAGAGTTGTGGGCGACGGGCTTTCCTCAGAGTAGCTTGATTCCTCGGAACTCTTATCTCTTGCTTGTGACTTTTTCTGATTGGCTGGTTTTATCCTCTGCAAGTTAGTTGGAGGCTGGTTTTCCACATCCTCATCCTCGTCAGATTCCTCGTCGCTTTGATCTTTGCTTTGGTTCTGACGTAATGTTTGCTTTACCCGGGGTGAGGTTCTGGGAGTTCTTTGCTGATTTGAACGTGTCGACATATTATGCCGATTGCTCTCATCCTCATCAGACGATTCTGCATCACGTTGAGGATTCCTTTCAGACTTACGCAGCGTTGAGCTTGGATGTCGACGAGGTGTTATACGACTGGTAGTGAATTCCAAGCCATAGTCAGTGGCGTCGTCGAAATCTGGGGAATGAAATTCAATCTCGTCATCTGAAACATCCGATTCTGGTTTGGATTGTTTTTTGGCTTTGCTTTTGAGTGGGGTCCTTTGAGGTCGCATTTTAATCCTATTTTGAGTGTAGATTATTTATAGAAGGTTGGCAAATAAATAAATCTAGTTCGCGCCCTTTTTTTTGTACAGCCAACGCTGGGTATTCGCAAGAGGTACGCTAGATGATCAGTGTTGGACACCGCCAAACATGAATATTTGTAAAGCGGCAGAGTGACCAGGTATTTAGATGCAAAATTACGTATTGAAGAACTTTATGCAATATATATGTACATTGATTACTGAAACGTCCGTTACTAAAGATTAATATAAATCATACTTATTTAAAAACTAGTAAAGTTTAAAAATTATTTTGCAATAACTTTTAACATATGAAATTTAAATCAAAAACGGTCGATAACACCAAATTTCAATTGTACTATCGCTACTATTTGTTGAATTGTTGATATTTGCAGAATTTCAGCCGAGTGCACCAATTTTACGCTTCTTAGCACTGAAACTTGATAAGACATCGCGTTGTTTATTTACAAAAGTTCACTAAATGCAAAATTGAGATGTCTGAGGAAAATAGTCAAGGCAGAGAATACACTTTAGAGGCCGACTCCGAGTTGCGTTTCGAAATCGAGCAAAAAGATGCCAAAGTGCTTGTCACTGTAAGTTTTGAATGCCACAATTTACCCAATGCCACAATAACACTTATGTGTCGAATTGCAGCTGCTCAGTGGTTTTGCAGAACTCTTTGGCACTGAATTGGTAAAGAAAAAGAAGTATGAGTTCGGCGTCGGCGCCAAGGTGGCCATATTCACCTACCAAGGCTGTGTGCTGCTCGTCTCCGGCAAAATGGATGTGTGCTACACCTCCAAGGAAACTCCAATGGTGCAGTATGTAAACTGTCACGCGGCCTTGGAGCAATTTCGTAACGAGGCCGAGGAACGTGATGGACGCGGACCCGTCGTCTTGGTAGTCGGCCCCATGGACGTGGGCAAGAGTACCTTATGCCGCATACTATTGAACTACGCGGTGCGCGTGGGCCGTCGACCGCTGTACGCTGATCTGGATGTGGGACAGGGAGCCATTTCCATTTCTGGCAACATCGCCACAATACTGATTGAACGACCCGCCAGCATAGAGGAAGGATTCGCCAAGACGGCACCTCTGGTCTATCACTTCGGCCACAAGAGTCCTGGAGAAAACAGTGTGCTCTATAACGCTGTCGTCTCCAAAATGGCAGATGTTACGTTGCAGTCAATGGACGCGAATAAGCGCAGTGAGTAATGCACGTAACAGACACAAAACATTTCTAATCAATTCTGGTTTATCTTCAGCCAAAAGCTCCGGCATCATTGTGAACACCTGCGGCTGGGTGAAGGGTTCTGGCTATAAGCATTTGTTGCATTCGGCTCGTGCTTATCGTGCTCGTGCCATATTCGTCCTAGATCAAGAGCGTTTGTACAACGATTTGTTGCGTGATGTCCCACCCAACGTGCATGTGGTGTTGTTGCCCAAAAGTGGTGGTGTTGTGGAGCGCAGTAAGGGGCTGCGTCATGAATCCCGTGAGCAACGTATCAAGGAGTACTTTTATGGCAATGTTCGTACGCCGTTCTATCCGTTTTCGTTCGAGGTTAAGTTCCAGGATCTGCGGCTGTTTAAAATAGGTGCTCCACCATTACCCGATTCCTGCATGCCGATCGGCATGAAGGCAGAGGATAATAAAACGAAGGTCGTGGCTGTAACACCCACGCAAGCATTGCTGCACCATATTCTTACACTCAGTTTTGCAGAATCCAACGACGACGATGTCATTGGTACAAACATTGCTGGGTTCTGTTGTGTGTAAGTTTACTACGCGGATTTGCAACATTTAAAATATTTATAAATTTTCCATCTTTGCTTTTAGTACTGATGTTGACATGGAACGACAATCGGTTATGTTGTTATCGCCGCAACCGCGACCGTTGCCGCCGAATTCTATACTCTTGTGGTCAGAACTACAATTTATGGACAATCATGCATAGCATTAGCTTAGTTATATATGTTATTAAATTTAAAAAAAATGAAATGAAAATTCAACGATTCGATATCATAAAGAATAATCAAAAATTACTTCAGACTTAACAGTACCATATTGAGTTCAACAGAATGGTAACATGGGTTGCCTATGCAATATATCGATAACTCACGATGTAACTGGTTACTGTAACAACTAAAATGCATCACTAGATTGATGTCGTTTGAAAAATTTTATATATTTTATTTTATATCGCAGTATTTCAACTATGTCAATTTGAATAATAAAATAAAAGTTCGCGCAGAATTGGTTCCTTTAGTTCGATAACTTTAATAGTTCTCTTTTAACAGCAGTCGATAAAATGTTCTGTCACTGTTATGTGAGCTGAATGGCTGAATTGGCACTCAGGAAGTAGTATCGAGTAGCATCGGGCATGGACAAGAAGCATCACAAGGTTTAATTAAGTAAAATTGTTCAAATAAATAGCAACAAAATGGCTACTTATTCGTGTGAACATTCCGCCGTGCAGTGCTTCGTTGTGTTCAATTGATTATTATTTGCAGCGCTCGCAATTCTTAATTGAAAAATGTAGATCGCATTTTAAGTGGTGTGTCTCGGCCAAAGTGTACAACAAAAAAAAAGAAGAAAACAAGTCTCAGTCGAGTGTAATATTTACACACATCGAAATCTAACAAACGGACGAACGCCGTGCAGCAAAATTTATGGCGTGTTGAGAGACACGCACAGCGCTTGTCATGTTTTGTTTTGGTTTTGCAAAATTTTCTAGTTAAGAAAGAAAACGTAACGCGGACAACTAAAACTACGACACTTGCCGGCTTGTTGCGCCATTAAATGAATCGGTCAGTTTACAGTTCATAAGCAGGCAGTTAGCTCCAAAACGGCCAGAAGCACTGATCAAGTTCCAGTTAGTGTTACAGTGACGCAATGCTTATCGCGTGCCAATTACAACAAAATCAACAATAACAACAACATCATCATGGAGAGTGAGACAACAACGTAAAGACGCTCTCTCTCCTTTTCCCTTCGTGCAAACATAACAGAATACCTGCATTTTAAATAATCTGTCGGGCTTCTTGCAGTTGTCGTGTCGTCTTCGTGTGAATGTGTGTGTGCTAGTTATGTTTTCTGCGATACGATAAACATTGTCAATATTTATGTTTGGCAAATGAAAGGACGTAATTTGCTCCAAGTTTTCTTCTTCCAAATGTCTGTGGGGCTTTGAGCCGGCGCTTGTACAATGGCTCGTGGGCCATATACAAGTCATCATACTAATATTAAGCTCAAACAATTGTGCCAAATTGCAACGAGAACAAAATGTGTACAAATTTGTAGCGGGGACTATCGCCACCTTAGCTATGTGATAACCTTTCTGCTCATCATTTGCTCCTGCATCTCAAATAGTTGGCAATATAAAAATGGTGAGTGCATTCCTTTCATTACTATTACTTATCGCAGTTCTAAAGAGAAAATTAATCGATAACCAGTTGATGCCGTTTTCATTAATTTCAATTGAAATCGAGGGGGAGTATTCACAAGTTCATTAACACTCCATGTATGTGCATGTGTCGTGTGCGTGTATTAGTGTACGTACGATTTACAGCAGCGGAAGAGGAGAACGCGCAGTGAAAGACAACATTACTCTCTCCCTTACACACACACACCCACATCTTTCGTTTTGTCTTTATCTTACTCTGTCTATTTATGTGTATGTGTGTGAGTAGGTGTTGTAATTGTGGTTTCTGTTGCATTTTTTACGCTTCTCTTTTCAAAACGTAGCTGCGCTGCTCGCTAAGCTGCTTTGGTTTGACAACTTTTGCATATTGCAAAGTGCGCAGCATGCAAACTACAACAACAACTTTACTACTACTGCGACGTAGTACTTATTATTTTGGCTGTAGTATGCCACTCCAGTTGATTGCACATAATTTAAAAGACCCCTTCCACTTCTTACACTAGAAACGCTAATGAGCAGAAAAGCACAAAGAGCAAGCTCGAGTGCAAGAAACTAGTGTTCTCGACTAGAAAATGCTCATTGTATTTTGTTTAATAAACTACAATGTGTAGGCTCTGAAATAATAATCAATTTTTCCATTTCCTAAAACAATATGCCCGTATAACATTTAAATGCTTAAATTTCGATATGTAATTTGTTTACAATACATACCGTTTGTAACACATTTTTAAGTGCAGGGTATTGAACATTGTGCTTTAATAATTCAGTTATTTTAATAACTAATATTGGTCTAGTAGTATTAGTCAAGAGAACGGACAGCGTTCTTCATGGACCCTTCGTTGCTGTGTTAATGCTGTTTAATATTCACAAAGCTTTGATTCGACCATAATTGTGCGCCCTTTGGCTGTAATGTGTGGGGGAGAGAACACATAGAAGACTTTGTCGTGTACACAGATTTTTGTAAGCGATAAAGATTAAATATTTGCAGCTGATTATCAGGATTCTGCGGAGGAGATTACATAAGTTTTTCTTATGCATATATATTTGACTATAGTGTTGACACTTCTTAGTCTTATCATTTAATTAATGTATTTAATTCAGAGCGCAGAAGTTTTGCTTTTTTTGGCTTAAATTTCTATGGTTTTATTAAACTAAATAATTGACTAAAGATGCTTAAGAGAGGATATTTTGTTTACATATTGTGTGTACCTCTATGTTGTCTAATTAATCTCGAAGTTTAACCGCAGTTTAAGGAACTTCATTATATTGTGTGAACAAATCAGAATTGCCATGCTTCATAGTTCTTAATGTTTGGCCAGTGTGATGATAGAACAGAAAGTCAGGCAGTACAACGAATTTCTGCGTTACAAAGAAGAAAATTATTTGACGGAATTGAAAACAGTCTGTCAGCTTAAAGGCAAAGCATGTCAGCAGGTATTTAAGGTTTAATATAATTTGCATATTTGTAGGCGCGCAGGCAACTCTATTTACTCCCTGTATGTAAATGTGTATACGCCTATGTGTCTGTGTGTGTGTGTGAGTGTGTGGAGGCCAACTTTACACTGCCGTTGGCGTTGGCCAACTAACGAATTAAGCGCAGCATGCACGTACAAAAAAAAACAAGACCTTTTTAAGGTTTTCGCTTTACTCGGGCAGGTCCCCAGTGCTAACAAGCTACATCCATACATCCGTACATACTCCACATACATTCATATATGTATATACACACACACACACATGTGAGTGTGTTGTGCTTATGTTGTCTAAACTGCGTCTGGCCCCTTGGCTGCTCGTAGTGGTTTTGTTGTCTTTTTAGCCACTACTTAAAATGTCTGTGCATTGCCTACCTGCCAGTCTGCCAGGCAGGCAGGCGGACAGATGGAGAGACGGACGGACGGATGGACAGACAGACGGACAGCCGGCCTGTGCCCTGTTGCGGCCACGGCGTCGACATATAAACATGCACATCGTTAAGAGAGACGACCCTTTTTAGCCCAGTCTGCGTTTGCGTCTCCGGTGACTTGTTTGGAGTCGGTCACCCTAGAGCTCACATCTTCACACGCATACACAACCAACCACACACACCCAAGCACACACACACACGCAGCAACTGTGAGGAATCTGTTTTTGGGCTTGTTTTGCCTTTTTCACTGTTCTTTGTTCTGCAGTAATTGCTCTGATGACCGTTCTTTGTTTTGCTTCGATATTTTTAAAGCCATTCGATGCTGAAACTTTTTGACTATACTGTTTACTGTGTGAGATTGAACATACAAACTCACATTGCATGCATGTGTTTGTACGATCGGTTTTAAGTTTTTACCAGAAGCGTAGTCTCAATTTTCAGTTCAGATTCTGGTTAATTTGAGAGATTTTTTTATGCTCTCTGAATATCCAATTTAACTTTATTCCAACATATGTTGTTGTTGATTGTTGTTTGTATAATTTTAACCTGTTGTGCATACTAATTTCTCGAAAGCTCACGAGTCCATGAAGCTCCAGGCACTCTATAGCCAACTTCAAAGTAGTGTGTGTCTTTGACACAGCGAAGATTAAATACCCTGTGTAGACTTTTCTTCTGAATATTTTAGTAGTCATTCTTGTCAAAGGGAAGTATATAAACTTAAAGTTCCTATAAAGGGGACCAACAAAGAAAAAGGTATTGTTTGCGTTCTTATACTTTAATTTTGTAGTTATGTTCAACATTTACAGTAGGCGATTTCTACTTCACCACTATAAAATAATTTGGTTGGGCTATGAAGAGAAAAACATCAGACAGTTCCAATAATTTACTTTAATATTCTAGTAATGTTCAACATTTACAGCGGGCGATGTCTACATCATTTCTCTATAATCATTTGGTTGGGTATGAATAGCAAAAAATGAGAGACCTCCAATAAATCAACGCCATTCTCTAGTAGAACCGTTTGCTGGGGCGCAAGAAGAGCGTCGGCCAAAGTATAAATGTTTTAGCTGATTATTAAGCCCGCCGTCAATGGGCTGCAGAAGGATTCTGAAACAATTGTCTTTGAGAGTGAAGATTGTCAAAGGTTGTCAAAGGCATGCAAGTTGTTTGTGGTTTCCGTTTGCTTGCATTAGTTGATTACAGGGTATAATAACAATAACAAAACGCGAAAGCAAAGCAGGCATACAGTTGATACACATGTAAAGGCAGTTTCCTCAAAGGAAAGACTTGTGAAGAGTTTGTTACAACAACAATAACAACAGCGACGGCAGCAGCAGCAGCAGCAGCAACAACAACATGCTTAAACGACAAACACAGTTGGCAGCACCAACAACACAACAACAACAACAACGGCTGCACAAACAAATCATTGATGCGCTTTGCGCTTGCATTCGTACGTGTGTGCATACACATGTGTTTGTGTGTGTGTGTGTAAATCTATCAATGGCCCTATTTGTAATGCATATGTACACACATATGTATGTGGTGCATTGCACGCTCCTATCTCTCCGCCTTGTTTCACTGAGTCCCTCGTGAAGCAGCACCAGGGCTGCATTAGCAGCAAGTGCAATAGCAAAAGCAAAAGCATATCATTCACAATTAATGTGTTGATATACAAATCGCCTTTTGTTTATAATTTATCTCTCAAATTACGCTCAACGAGTTGGTAACGCCGCTTTGATGCTCTGGGAAATGCTAATTAACGCCAACCAGGAAAACACACATCCAGCTGAAGAGCGAGAGCGAGGGAGAGGGAGTGAGAGGTCGACAAGAATAGCCAAAGAGTTTACCGCATTACCCATTATTGCAACATTTGCTTTCGATTCCAACCGCTTTTATTCACTTCCTGCACACAATGCATCTGCATGTCTGTTTGTGTGTGAATTTGCAGATAATGTCATTAACCCTGCTGACCAGTGGTATCTTAATAATGACATTTATTTGTAATGTGCTGACTTTTACAGCTCAACGCAACATGCCATGTTATATGTAATTACCTCTATATCAATTTTAATTACTCACTCGTCATCTCAAGTACTCTTCAACTGTCTGTAAAACTTTGCTATGCTACCGCTGTTGCATTCATCTGTCTGCCGCCTTTTAAGGCACGTTTCGTATAATAATAATAATACCTGTGTATCTTTGCTATATGTCGATTCATTTATTAATGTTATTATCTTCTGTTACTATAGTCCTAAATTAACAATTTAATTTTGAAACCAATATTACGCTGTTCATTTATGTACGCGTAACGAACACAATTATTTTTTATTGATATTCTTGAGCAACAACGTTTACAGACAAACGAATAAGTAAAGTGATGGCAAGGAGGAAAGATTTGAGATATTAATCATAACATTTATCGCTGAGCATAAAGCAACGTAAAGCACAATCTCTTATCCAAAAGCCAAGCAAGCATAACTTTTGTGAAGATTACGAGCCAAGTTATCGGCAAGTGGGAGATCGATAAGATCGCCTTCGAGGCCCAGCCCCAACTTCAACTCGGTCGTGTCTTAACGAGCCTGCTCGCACAAGGTGTCAGATGGAGGCAGCATGTTAAATCATTTGCTTAACTTTGTTCTTCCTGGGTTTTATTTTCTTTTCTTTAAGTTTTGTTTGCTTGTTGTTTTTGCTGTTTTCTGCTTGACTACCTGGGGTTCAACGGGTTACCGCATAAATTTTGACAAAAGGTGCCCAAAGGCAGACACTACAACAATAAGATATTTATATGAATTTTATTCTCTGTCCGCCTGCCTTTAAGTGTGTGCGTTAACAAGATGAAAACAATATTTAAACCAAAATCTCCATACACAAAAAGAAACAACAATAACTATTGTATTTGTCTATTGTAATAAACCCGAACAACATTTTTCGAACGAAAATGCGAATTTATTTCATATTTTATTTGCATGTGAAAAGCATGTGTCTCTATATATTATAATTCGGTTATTCCGTAATACATATGGTAATGAGTACAGTGATCACTCGCCACAAAGCTTCAAATCTGTACGAAAATTCTACCGCAAATACAAAATCTGAAACTTTTACCAAACTTAATTTCGAGTTCTGAAGTAACAGATATTTCCAACTACCGAAAGTTTACTGTCGTCTGCGTGTTAGCCTGTTTGTTGCTTGGTTGCAGTCTTTTGTTGATATAAGTCCACTTTTGTTATGTTAAATGAATATCGCCTGACAATAAATTGCTTTCGAGGCAGTTTTATTGTCACCCCGCGAGACCATAAAACGTAACTCACTCTTAAGTATAGTAATTAATTTCTAAGTATGTAATTAATTCATACTTAAATTCTGAAATTTATAACCTCTATTTACATATGAATCGCAAAAAGAGCGGGGCCCAGCCTTCAACAAATTTTGCACCATTTTGAACTACATTTCAAACTGCTACATTTACAGTACAAAGTACGATTCGATTCATCAAGTTACGGCTGCTACTGCCTCAATTTGTTTTGATTGATGCATGATTTTGCTATCACGTTGAGTAACAAAGTTGGAAATTGTTTTGTAATTAAACTACTTTTATAGAAATCAGTGAAGATTTATTAAATTTGTTTACTTGGGTAATTACTTATATGCTTGCTAAGTGATGAGTTAGACTGACTAAGTGCAATACTTTTGGCAGTTTGGAATTAACTTGTGCCCTGTAAAATGTTACAAAGGCAAAATTGCAAAAATATCTAATTTAGCTCGCACCACAAGAGGACCCATCTCAGGGATTGTAATCGTTAAATAATAATAAAAGGAATTACTATATAATTTAACTGCCATAGTAACGAGCTGCAAGGGATACTTTCATGCACATTCTATATGCCATAAGGTATCTTCAGCAGGCTGAAAATAATTATTCTTGCTTGTTTTGTTGTTTGGGGCTCTTCGAGGGGCCCGCATTCATTGTGTTGCCTCGAACTAATACATTAAGCTCGGGCAGTCAGCCAGCCAGCCAGCCAGCCAGTCAGCAAGGCAGGCAATGTACAGGGCCTGCAATCTTGATGGGGCTACAGTTTATGACCGAGCGGAGAACTGCAGCAGCTACTATCAAAACGAAACGAGACGAAACGCGAATACGCGACTGGATACATATATTGCCACAAAATTAACCAGGCAAACATTTGACGGCACCTACAGTGATCACTTGCTAATGAAAAATATTATTAATTTACCTTCCTGCACGCAACGTTATCCAATTATTGAGTTAGCCATTAACTCTTCCCTTATTTAGGGTTATTTAGATTGCGATGAGCAGATGGATCTGTATTATATTTTTTCGCATTTCGTTATCCAGATACTTGTTAGCCAGAGTTCACTGTGGTAGCAAATAAGTAACAGCAGCGGAAAAATATTAACACAATATTTTGCACACGAATGGCAACTTGAGCTGAGTTGTTGGCTGAGCTGCCTCTGCTGCGGCTGTCGAGGCTAGGGCTGCGGCTGCTGCAACTTCTGGCCAACCCACATCGTTATCATAATATGAATTGTGGTGCCTAGACCTGGCCATGGTTCAAACTAGTTGCAGTTGCTGCTGCTGTTGCCGTTGCCGTTGTTGAAAAATGTGTATGTGTGGGCGGGGTGCAGATTGCTGATGCTGATGTTGATGCTGCTGTAGCTGCAGCTGTGGCATGAGGCAAGGGGGGCAGCACTGAAGCCTCGTTATGTGCATGTGCTTGGCTGGATGCCCTACTCTGGCCAGGAATGGGTGGCCTGGGGTGGCTATGCGCCTGCTGCACCATCAGCAGAACTTTATACGCTGACTAGGCTCTGGCTGCCGTTGTCGGAGTTTGCATTTCATTCCCCTTTTGCCCGTCACGTATTTGGCACAAGTATTTAATTAGAAAGCACTTTAAAGCATTTGAATTAAAACAACAACGCGCAATGTAAATTGAAAACAGGGAGAGCACAGGGTATCTGGTATTCGAGCATACCCACTTGAACGACAGTAACCTCCTCAGGTCCCCTGAAGCGTAAACGAGAAGCTGAGTTTTGGCAAGTCTTTGTGAACGTGCAAATTGCATGCTGTGCAAGTTAATAGCCTTTGGAAGAGTAGACAGCACACGGCAAGGGGTAATGGAAGAAATGGAAGAGAGAGAGAGCGCGAGAGAGACGAGGCCGGCGAGGCGACGGGATGTGGCTGCTAACGAGTTGAGTCCACGCTTCGTGAATGCTTGCCAAAATGGAAATGGGAAGGCGGGAGAAGGAGAGGCACTTGAACATGGAGGCTTAGCTCAGGGCCCAAGATTAGATCAACACATTGGCCTGGCTGCCTCTTCAGACTGTACAAAATACATTTGAATGTCTCGTCATGCAAATGGAAATGTCATCGACTGGCGAAGACCCTGCCTGCTGCCTGTTGCCTGCCCATTTAGCATTTTACAATTTACCACTCGCTCGCTCGCCATTTATCATTGTAATATTATTTTGAAGATATTAAATAAAACATGAAGCACGCTCGCAAACAATGCCCATGAAAACATAACAAGATCCTGGCCAGCCGCATTCTGACCACCACTGCCGCCTGCCGCTTGCCCCCTTCGCCTCAGACCCCCCAGCCTCTGCCCGGTTTGCCCCTTTTGGGCAAAGTTGCCTTTTCCACTTTTGAGTCGTTCGCAGCTGCAATTTTTTCGATGGCTTCGCATTGTTGATGATGTTTGCATGATAAGAGGCAGCTTCACATCCAGCCTCCACTCGGACTGTGAGCTTCAGCTGCGACTATTCTGTACCCTGTACGATGCTCGTAAAATGGGTAACAAAAAATTTAATTAAAAACTGTGTAATATACAAAATGTAATATCTTGGGACATAGTTAAAATCTCTTTTCGAATTGTAAGCTGATTACAGAGCATCTTTAAGTTATGCAGCCAGGTGTGTTGCTATATTTCGCCTACAGTTTAATAATATAATATAGTTTAAGTGAAAGAGTTTTCTGTAGTTTACAATTTCAAAAATATCGTAAAACGTGAAAGATTCCTAACATGTTTTTCACTCAGTAAACAAGTCTATAAACTCATTCATACTATCAGTAATATTTCCCATTGAGATAGCCAATTTCTTTATCGAAAGCAGGCTGAAACGACTGTTAATTAAAGAATTGCAATAATCTTAAGATATTTCATATATATTGGCACAAAGCACAGGCAATCGCATTATGGCTTAATTTGGTAGCCAACTTAATGTTATTTACCATGTTCTTTTGGCTTGTTAACAGACCCATAAACTTGATGATGTACGCACACTTGTGCTGTGCTGTGTTGTGGCCAGCGCATGAGACCAGAAGTCAGTTTATCGGACAGCCGCCTCTTCCATGTTTATTTTGAACCTTTTTAAATGTTAATGTAGACCTTGGACGACCATTTGCCTCTCGCTCCACTCGCTGCTGTTGCTGAGCTTTTCGTTATGGCTTGTGTTGCATTTTAAACGCGATTGCCGATTGCCTTCTGCCTGCCGATGAGGGATCCGGCAAAAAGTTGATGAGCACCCTGGAAAGAGTTGACTGTAAGACAGCCACTTCATGGAGTGGACGCCATAGAAACTCGTAATAACTGTTTGCAGCTACAAAGCTGAAAGCGGAAAGCTCTTAAAACGGGACAGTTTTGACTTTTATGTTCCTTCTGCTAAGTAATAGCGATATTTTGAATTATATGAATTTGCAGTTCCAGAAATTGCGTGAAACATAGTGAGTGTTAACAGTTTTCGAAGCAGCCAAGACAAGCAAATAATTTAGGGGGAAAAATGCAAATGAAAAAGTTGTCGAAAAGTTTGCTTTGTAATTATAAAAGTTTTAGTATTTGCAACGAAAGTCCACCACAAGAAACAAAGTTTCAGCATGAAAGTTGTAAAAAAGCGACCGAGTAGCAAGAAAACAAAACACTCTTTGCATTTTCTACCTTCTGCAGCCAAAGCAATTTAAAACTGTGCATCGAAAATGATGTACAATATAAAAAAAAAATAACTTCACAGACAAACAATTTTATTGTACCTGTAATTGTAAAGTTGTTGGCAGTTAAATGTTCTGTTGAAGCGGGAAATATTGATAGATTATTTTATAATAATACCGACAGAATTCGAGTTCTTTCATGGGTTCGATGGTATCAACTGTTTGCTAATTAACTAAGTGGAATATTCTCGAGTATTGTAGCTCATTAAAGGCAATACTCTGAAACTCCCTCGCTGTC